>JAESUZ010004016.1:0-2434737 GCA_017311185.1 Proteles cristata cristata | reverse complement strand
TTGGTAAAAATACTACCAAAGTACTAGCAAATCAAATATAGTGATATATCAAAAGGATAGCACATCATGAGTAAGTAGGTTTTTCCCAGGATTGCAAGGTTGATTTAAAATTTGAAATCAACCATTGTAACTTGCCATTTTAACATTGTAATAAAAAAGAAAATTATGTTCTAAATTCAATGCTGTAGAAAAAGCAGTGGCAAAATTCAACACATATTGATGTTAAAAAATAACTCTCAACAAGCTAAAAATAGAAAAGCCCAGTGTGATAAAAATTATATGAAAAACATGATATTCAATAATATAAAGTGAATACAATAACACTTTCTAAAATTGAAAACAAAGATTCACATTCTTATGACTTCCATTTAACACTGTACTAGAGAACCTTGCCATAAGACAAAAAAGAAAAATAATACACATATCAGAAAGGAAGAAAAACATCTTCTTACAGATAACATGATTATTTATGTGGAAAATCCTATGAAATCTACAAGACAAATACAGAACTGAATATTGAATTTAGCAGTATTATAGGGATAGAAGATTAATACAGAAAAATCAATTTTATTTTTTATGCCAGTAGCAAACAATCAGATAATAAAATTAAGAAAAAAAACATTTCCCTTTACCATAGCAACAAAAACCAAACTAAGTAGCAAATATAATAAAAGATGTACAATACTTCTCTGAATATGAAAAAAAAAACTTTTTGAACAAATATTAAGAAGATGAACTTAACCAATAACCCATGTCATTCCCTGATGGGAAATTTGAAATTTTATACGGAAATGCAAAAGACAGAATACCCAAAGGTATACTGAAAAAGTACAAAGGGAGAGAGCTTATACTATCTGACTTCAAGACTTAAGTATAAATCAACTCAGTATGGTGCTAGATAAGGGTTGATAAATAAATCAATGCAATAGAATAATCCACAAACAAATCCCCACTTTCAACAAAGGTATCAAATCCAATGAAGAAAGGAAAACCTTTTCAGCAAATGGTGCTGAATAACTGGAGATACCTATAGATACAGAGTTAGATATAGATATGGCAAAAGTAACCTTTATCCTTACCTTATACCACAAAGACAAATTACTTAAGATGCATTATAGACCTAAACATTAAAACTAAAAGGATAAAAATTTCAAAGGCAAACATAAGAGAATATATTTTTAACCAATAGGTAGGTAGAAGTTTCTTACACTAATCACAAAAACTAGCGACCGAAAAGAAAATTTAATCAATCAGACTTTAATATCACTAAATGTTTTGTTTATTGAAAGACATCATTAAGAAAATAAATAGGCAAGACATACTAGGAGAAAATAGCTCTAAAACCATAAATAATAAATAACTGGTATCCAGGATATATAAAGAACTTATACAACTCAAAAATAGAATGGCAAACAATCCAATCAAAAATTTGGGTAAAGAATTGAACACTTTGCAAAAACTATAGAAATGGCCAGAAATTCCCATTTGCAGTATTTTCTCAAGGTAGATGTTTTAAAAAAACATGTCTATAAAAATATTTGTAAAAGAATATTTATAGAAACTTTATTCATAATTCCCAACAAGTGGAAGTAACTCATATTTCCTTAACCGGGTAAATGGATAAACATTTCATGTTCAACAATGAAATATTATTCAGTAATAAAAAGGAATGAACAATATCAGCAATATGAATGAATCTCCAGATAACACACAATTTCATGGATTAAAAGTTTCAATATTATACAGTTGCCTGGGAGGCTCAGTCAGTTGAGCATCAGAGTCCATTTCAGCTCAGGTCTGTGTCTCATGGTTTGTGGGATTGAACTGCTTGGGATTTTCTCTCTCCCTCTCATGATCTCTCTCTCTCTCTCAAAATAAATAAGTAAACCTTAAAAAATGTATGATTAAAAATAAGGTTTTTTTAACTTAAATTGACAATATCAATTGTCTCCTAATTATTCTATATGTTTTCTGAAATCTCAATCAAAATCACACTAGGATTTTATTTTTGTGGAAATGTCAAGTAATTTTAAAATACAATGAAAGTGCAAGATCAAATAAAAGCCAAAACAATCTTGAGGACAAAACTTGAAGTCTGCCACCAATCAAGGTTTAATATTAAGGTGATAGTCATAAATAGAGTACCTTGTTGCACAAGGAAAAACTAACAAACCCACGGAATAGAGTCCAAAAGCTGACTGACACATATATGCTTACAGAGATAACGCTAGTAGTGAAGAAAAAATGTTTTAAAATAAATGGTGTTAGGCCATTTAGCTAGGAAAATGCTGCAGCTTGAATTCATCCTCAAATCTCACACAAAAATTCATGCAGAATGTACTGCTGATATAAAGCAAACTTTTTTTTCTTTTTTTTTTTAAGAGAGGGAGCGAGAGGTAGATGGAGAGAGAATCCTATGCAGGCTCCAATTGTGCTTTTATGTCCTTCAGGCGCTGCAAAATCTATTTAAAAACCAACCTTACCTTATTCATCTAGTTCTACCTTTTCCCCCTTTCACCCACCTGTGCTTCCTTTTGCATTTGCTATCCTGACCAAGTCATCTTCATTTTGGAGTTTGGATGTCATTTTTGATTCCTCCCTTTTCCATGTGGCAACATTATGTTAGTGACTGTGCTCCATTATTTACAGCTCCTTATAATCTCATACATATTCTTTTCTCTCAGTTTTTTCTCTGGTTGTCTTGGTTCAGGTCTTTATTTTCTCATGGTCTATTGAAAAAAGTCTTGTAACTGCTTTCCTTAGTGTGCCTTCTAACTCTTCCTCCATACTGTAAGCAAAATTATTTAAAAATATTTCTTAATTTTTATTTATTTTTGAAGAAGAGGGGAAGAGCATGATCTGGGGAGGGACAGAGAGAGAGGGAGACAGAATCTGAAGCAGGCTCCAGGCTCTGAGCTGTCAGCAAAGAGCCCAATGTTGGACGTGGGGCTCCAACTCATGAACTGCGAGATCATGACCTAAGCCAAAGTTGGGCACTTAACTGACTGAACCACCCAGGTGCCCCAGCAAAATAATTTTTTAAAATTAAAAGTGTATCACCATATTCTTACGGGTAAAAATTTTCAGTGGCTTCCTATTGTCTACCACAGTATGAAATCTAAAGTCCTTACATGGCATAACAAATTTTACAAGCTGCATCTCTGGCCCCTCTGGTTTAAATCGGATTTTTAATCTAATCAAAGTAATACTAGTATCTACTATTTACAACACACAATGTGGAGATTGCATTCATTATCTCATATAAGCTTTTTAACATTCCTTTATACTGGGAATTGAGTAACATTTATAGATGTATAATATTTAATTTTCATGTATATTTTATAAGTAGTTAATATTTATATTTATTTTGGTTTTATAGAAGAATAAATTGAGACTAAAAAAGTAAAGTTGTTAGCCTATTGTTACACAACTAGTTAGTAACATATCTGAGCAGAATTCAAATACAAGTCAGCCCATTGCTAGAACCCAGGATTCTATGTTCCACATAACGACCACAAGTAACTACTTGAAGTAGTGTGAATGTGCTATGACTTTTAATACAGGCATTATTGACATTGGGTTACTGTTTTCTTGCATTTAGGTAAACAAGAGAGAATTGAATGACATTTCTTTTTAGTTTGTATTACTTATATTCAAAGGAAATTTGTCACTCAACAATTTATCTGATTTTAGGCAGTAGCTTTAAATCCTAGAATGAGTAAGAAGTGAACCAGAAAGTCTTCTTTGCATTTTCATGATAATTAGTGCTGAAAACCTTGAATATAAAGTTGGATTTTTCTTGACAATTAGTTGATGTTTTTTTCAACCTTTACAATGAAATAAACACTGTGTGTTGCATTGTAAAGATTTTTTTCTTAAATAGATAAACTAAGGTGTGAAAGTTTTCAAGATGATAATTACAAAGTCATGACATTTCTTTATTTTGCTCCTGTGGAAGACAGACTCATTGCAAGCTTCTTGCATAGAAACAGAAGAACAATGTATTTTCTGTTAAAACTTGAAGGTGTTGGAGTGATTTCAAAATATGCACATAGCTAAGAGGTACATATTTATGCTGTTTAGAGGTTGCTCCATGTCATTTTGACAGGGAGACCAGACTTAAGATACAATAAGAAATCACTATAAATTCTCCTCTGATGATTCCTGTAATTGTAATAGTTGTTCAAAGATCTGTGTTCACTTTAAAGATCTGCACATATCTGCATGGGGAATCCTGAATTATATAAATGTTCATTTCGTAAATGTTTGTTCTATTTAGTACATAGTAAAGTGAGTTCCCTACGTTTTGTTCTTGATGAGATAAATGAATCCATAATCAGCCTTTGCACAGTGAAAATGAGCAGTACAAAAAAATTCCCATTAAAGATTGTTCTGAATTATGTTATGTTTTTCTAGCTCAGCACTGGAGAACTTCCTGTGTTTGATATGCATCTACCATTACTGCTAACATTTCTTTCTCTAGACTCAGTTGTAAAGGTATATGTACTTCATGTTCAGATGATATTTTAGTCCATTTTTAAAGTAATAAGTGTATCATTTTCATTGTAAGCATAGATAAGTAAATTAACCTCATTGACCTTCACCTTGCTTCTATAACATGGAATATTAAAAGAAACTTCATGGGGGTACCTGGGTGACTTAGTTGGTTAAGGGTGACTCCTGATTTCAGTATAGATCATGATCTCACAGTCTGTGATATTTAGCCCAACATTGGACACTGTGCTGATAGTGTAGAGCCTGCTTGAGATTCTTTCTTTCCCTCTCTCTCCGTCCCTCTCCTGCTCTCTTTCTCTCTCTGTCTTCTCAAAATAAATAAATTAACATTTATAAAATCAACTTCCTGGGTTTGATGAGTATCCAAAGAGATACTATTTTTGATGTACACACTGGCAAGTTTGGAATATTCACTATTTGTAACCTATGAATTATTCTTCCTAGCAGCCCCATCCTAGAAAACTTGTTAAAGAACAATTTTCTATGCTGAAAGAACTAAAATATTTGCAATATTTAAAAATATTTTAAAATTCTAAATTTGTTTAGTAGTAAGAAGGCATGTTCCATTATATTTCCTTCTATAAAAAGTAGATAAGAACAACATCCAACTGGTAGGATTTTTGTAGGAATTCAATGAAAGAATTACTTTAAAATCCCTAAGAAGAACACAGGGGATATGGTAAGCACTCAGTAAATATATTGTTATTATTAATATTGCATAACTAAGTCCACTAGCAAATATTTGGAGGCAACAGGGACCAATATAGAAAATAATCTATTGTTCTCATTACATATGGTTAGTTAGTTTTCTCCAGTGAACATGCCACAAAATATTGGATACAAGCATGGGCTGAAGATTGTGTAAAGAAACATTTCCTTTTCTCCCTTTACTCTATTTACTCCATAAACACATTTTATAAATTTCTCAAATATGATATTTGATCGATGTCAGCCCAGTGAGCTTGAATTTATTTTAAAAAAATGTTTTCTTAATTGAAAGAAGATAATTCATCAACTATGAGACCCAACAAAGACAAAGAATTGTGAGGATTATTTATTTATACACTTCAGTACTTTTTCTCATGAACTATACATTATTCCAAATACTTTAACAATATTAACTAATTTAATGATCATGATATGTGATTATGACAGCCTCTATTACTATTTCCATTTACATGTAGCAAAAATTAGGCACATTAAGAGTAGGGAAAATTTTCAAGGTCACACTTTTAATAACTGGAGTTGATTGGCAAACAAGTAGTCTAGGTTTATAGCCCTGATTGTTAACTACTACATAGGCTTTTTCTAGAAAGTTTTGCTGCTCTTTCTAATACAGTTTCTTTGATCTATGCAAAAAGGTCAATAATCCACCTTTTGGCCTTTTGCCTTAATGAGCCATGGACTCAATCTTCATCTGAGAATGATAGCTATTTTTTTATCATTACTTGGCCAGGCAAATGTGGTTAGTGAAAAGTACTCAGGTCTCAGAATTAAAACTTAGGTGTTTTTTTCGTTGCTGGGTGAACTCTACTTAGTCTACTGTTTTCCATTATATACTTATATACGTGTGTATATACATATACATATATATGTATGATACATATATATTATGTATGTGTGTGTGTGAGTGTGCATGTATTTCACAAGGGAGAATCTACAGTCGAGTAAATGGGAAATGCTAGACTAAACAAAGAATCTTTAAATCACAGGACTCCTAAAAACTTTTGCTATTTCATATATATTGGGGTTATTTACAAAAGGAATTAAGGAACAAAAGTATATTTCACAAACTCATTTTGATTGGAACTCCTTTTATACAGAAAATCTCAAAATCTCACATGACTACTACTTACTCTATCTCTGAGACAATTTCTTTTATGAAGAAGTTTATTTTTTCTGATTTAAGCTAAGCAAAAATCCAGTCATTCTGAAAAATAGGAAAGAAAAAGCTTATATTTGTTTTACTTTTATTCATTATTATGATTTGATGTAAAATCTGTTAAAATTTCTAGAAAATTTCTTCCTTAGGAAGCTGGAAGATAAGTTAGAACACCAGAATAAAATTCATACTTAAACTAATGCAGTTGATCCTCTTGCAAATTTATGTCTTGTTTCTTAATATCAGGAAATCTATAGTATTCATCTTGGTATCCCTTGTGCCTAACAGAGTTCCTTGAACAAAACAGGTCTAGATGGAATGCCACTAACAGGCAAGCTTTTTCACAGAAATTCAAAGTAGAAATGTCCAATGAGAGTGACATAAAATATTTTTTGCAGAAACATGGCAATGCTTTTGTGATACAAAATATATACCTCTTAAATCCAACAAAAACTTGACTATTGACCAAACATAGAAAAAAATCTATGCTTATTGATAAATAGAAAACAACCTCTGAAGATATGAATGGAAGTATTTAAAATACATATTTTCAATTTGTCATTTCCTTACGCATTCTTAGAGTTATAAAATAATTCTTATTCTAAAAATTAACTTTTAAAAGTTTTCTCATAGTAGTGTGATAATTTTTATGCCTAAAATGTCTCTTGAAATCTAGGAACTTGAGTTCATGATGTTCAATGTTTTATATATAATTTCTAGAAGCAACATTAAAGATTTATGTAACAAGCTTTATTGTCTACTGTTTAATTATTCAGTCTCCTTTCTTTTACAAAAGTTCAATATTTTATAGATCCTAAAATAAGCAATCAACACCTTGACACCAATCATGTTAGTTTAGACCATCACAAACATAACTTTTGTAGGATATAGAAAGAGACAGAATATTAATTGTTTTTGTATAAGTTATGTCATTGTGTAATTAACAGTATTGCCACCAAAAACAGAGATCCCTCAATATCCTGGTCCACCGTTCCTAAAGCCATATAGATCAATGTCCAATGTAAAAGTTGAGACATTTGAGGTACTCTGGAGAAGAGAGTAGGTGTTAAAAGTATATAGCAGTGGTTCCAAGGTGAATCAACACGGGCTGACAGTGCTGCTTATGAAAATTGCTGCTTATCTACACCCACAGGAAGTATAGATATAGAACTAGAATACAGGAAGAAAATATCTTCTTACAGACTCAAATTTGAAGACCGCCCCTTATGCCTGTTAACATTCAGGCCTAAATACTTCTACTTTAATACCCTGTCTTCAGCATACTAAATTGTTCTGTTATATTTAGATAAGACTGATATAAATATAACTCTCCCACAATGGTAGAATATGGAATTCATGAAATGTTTATCTTTTCTTATATATCCTTTTCTTCTGTCTCTCTCCCCATCTCTATCTCTTTTTCTCTCCATAGCTGTTTAAGGATTTTTTTCCTCCACAAGCATTTATCGGTATGTAACTTTCTGACTTTAAAATAATAAGTGATGACTTTAAAACAAATATACCCAGACTTTAAATATCTATCAGTGACCTATGTGTTACTGATTTAACAAACAACAGAGTCTATAAAAACTTCAAATGCTTGGTAGTTTTTTTCATTTTAATGGTAAATTATTAGACTTAAAATATAATGATCTGTTCTATATTTATATCATGAATGCCTCAGGAAAAAAGCAAATCACTTCCAAGTGCAACCTACTTCCTTAATAAAGATGATATTTATTTGAGATTCCTTTGGTAGAGCCTTTCAAAATACACATTCCATGTGCTCTTACATAGAAAGGTATTAGAAGATGTCAGAAAAAAAAAGACGATAATGAATACATTGTGGTTGAAATAGTAACTTTAACTATATATATTTAATTCTAGAAATATATTCCATAATGAAATGCACATGCGAAAAAGAAAAAAAAATGCATACCGGTAAACTTTACTTTTCTTTAGATATAGAATTTTTACTTTATTCTGAAGCAATGAAAAGATAAAAACAACAACAACAACAAAAAAGCAAAGCAAGGGAGGTGCTATCAGTATTTTACACAATTTCTGATATTTAATTAGGAATTAACAGACATTTCAGGAATCAGACCAAATGCAAAAAAAGGTTTGTAACAGATATAGACCCACATGTGATCCAGATGTGGGAGTAATGGGACATGGACATATGATCATTACTGATATTTTCATGGAAATAGAGGAAATTGTTGAAATAGAGCTGATATGTGTAAAAAAAAAACTAAAAGAGATTTTCACATGGATGCTTTATATGAGAAATACATTAATGGAAATAAAGAACTTGATAGAACTGCTATAACAACAAATTAGACCAGCAGAAGAAAATAATAGTAAATCAAAAGACAGAGTAATGAAAGGTTTTGAAATTGATACACAGAGATAAAAAGAAAGGATGAAAATATACAAAAGAGTGAAAGGGTCATGGTGAGACGATTTAGTGTAAAAATAACTGGAGTCATAAGGAGGAAAAATAGGATTTGGAAAAAAGTAATATATGAAAAAATAATAGTGAAGAATTTTATAAAACTGACTAAAGATACCAGCCAGTGGTATTTAAAGATTTCTACTAACCTAAGAAGAAATTCAAGCAGATCACTGTTAGGCACATAGTAGTAAAATCTTCTTTAAATACACAAACACACACACACACACACACACACACACACACACACACACACACACACACACACACACCTGAAGACCTTAAGAATAACCAGAGAATAGGCACATCACTTTCAAAGAAACAAAATTATTCTAATGAGACTAACAATGAGACTAACAGCTTACTCATCAACAAAAGACAACAAACTGCATTTTTAAAGTGCTGGATAAAAGGTAACTTCAACCTCAGATTCTACACAAAGCAAAGTTGTTCAATAGACGGTAATGTAAAATAAAGCATATTTAGACAAAGATTGAGACAATTTATTGTCAGCAGACATGCAGTTTAAAAACTACTAAAGAGTGCTCTTCAAGGAAAATTATCTGAGATGAAATCACAGAAATACAGAAAGGAATAAAGAGCACCAGAAATGATAAACAATGGGAAGCACTACTGGGAATTGGAGTTTATTAGTCAGGATCTAGTCAGAGGAGACAGAAACCAAACCAGTTATTAGAATAGAGAAAGTTTAATCTAAAAATTTGTTCACTAGTCAAGACAGCTAACTATTTAAAAAAAGTAAAAGGAATCTATAAATAGGATGGGCAAACAAAACAACACAAGGAAAACCAGCGGTTATTTCTAGGCTGAGGGAGAATGAAAAATAAAGGAATCGAGGACTTAAGAGTCTCTCCCTACTATCCCTGCTGCACCCTAAAGCTGAAATTCAGATTTTTTAAAACAGACCATGGTTCCCACAGGAGCAGGCTACCTAATAGCGGTGAAGATACTTTCCAGGGGGCACAGGCCAGAACTGGTCTTTGTAAATGACCAACCATGGCTGGAAAACAGGAGCAGGCTGAAGCTGTTCTTTGGAGCTTAGCTTTCTATGATTGAAAAATTTGCTTGAGAATGCAACCATAGCCGTTATGAAAGCAGCCCACTAGGGCTTCTCAAGAACAGCCATTGGGCGGGGAGAAATGCAGACAAGCCTACCAAGAAAGCACAACAGGACCTCTGGGTGGGGAGAGCAGGGCTTGAGGATGTGGTTGAAACTGGTCTGTGAGGTCTATAGAGCATCCATGCAAAATGAAAACATGGAGGACCTGATCCAAAAGGAACCTTGTCTTTTTGCTGCTATTGATTTCCATTGTCATTAGAGTCCTCTAATGACAAAGTCTGACATTGATTCCAATGGCAAGGAGAATTGTTCAGAGGGTACATCCTGAGTATCACAAAGCAGGCATAAAAGGGTATATTTGAGGCCAAGAACAATAACTTTATAATTAGGTCACTGATTTTGTGTATTGAATGGTTTAATAACACTGCAGTACATGTTAATAATAGCATAAAAATTGGGAGTGAGGTAAAAGAGTTACTTTTCTAAGATCTTTGGCACATCTTAAAAAATGGAAAACATACTAATTTGAAGTAGAAAGTACCAAGCAATGTTATTTATCCACATCTCTAAGAGACTGCTAAAATCAAAGACAGATAGAGGCTAGTGCTGAAAATTCCCTAAGGAACAAAACCAGTTTATTTATACAAACAGAGCTTAGTTTAGTTTATTTTGCAAGACTAACTTGACCTTGGTCATTTCTTGCTTACATCTCTGAAAATTATACCTTAAATATAAACTTAAAACAGTTTTTTCCAAAATTGACACATGGTAACCACTAATCAGTTCCCTATCACCTAAAAAATTCTGATATTGTAATCAATATCTGATTGTAATCAATCACTTTGAAAAATAAACAGTCACTGTCTCCCCACTATATGTTGTATTGTAACAATGTTTTATAATGTGCTATATATCCCTGAGTCTCATTCTATGTTTTTATATGAGTGCTCTTAGTTCGCAAACTGCCTTTTTGGGGTGTGCATAATAAACTTTTACTAATTACTACTTTGGTGATTTGTTGGTTTTACGTCTCCTATTTCTAAATTTTTGATAGAACTTACTAGAAGGAAAACAAAAGATAGTATGACAAATAAGCTCAATACAAAAACAAAAAGAATAATGAAACATGATTGATCCCACAAATATAAGAAAACAAATAGAAACAAAAAGGAGATGGAACAAGAGCAAAAAAATAATATTGTAAGGTTAAAACTCATGTAAATTAGTATTTATATATGGGTATAAGCTAAATGTTATCCAGTTTAAAAAAAGTTAGAATTAGAATGAAAAATATAAAGATAGACCAAGATTGAAAATAAAATGAAGAAAAAAGAGATACTGTAAAAACTCTAAGTAAACAAAGCCAGAAAAACTATATAATAGACAAGTTGAACTTGGAGGCATGAAGTATTACCAGGGCCATATGGGATTTTTCAAAATAATAAAAGAGTTAAATTCAACAGAAATATAACATTCCATAATTTATGGAATGATTATAATTATTATAATGTATTAATAGCATGGATCCAAAATACCAATAGCAAAATCTGGCAGAATTATAGGACACATAGGAAAATATAAAATTATAGCTGAAGATTTTATCATCTCTCTGTCACTGAGAAAAAAAGCAGACCAGAATTCAGTAAGGAATAGAAGATTTAGATATCTTGATTAATAAAATGTCCTAATTTATATGCTTAAAGCACTGCATCAACAAATGCAGAATACATTTTATATTCAAGTACACATGGAACATTTACTAAAATTGACCAATTATTGTGTCATAAAGCAAGTCTCATCATAATTCAGAGCATTTGCTGACCAGAGTACATAAGCAAGTACTCAATAATAAAAAGATAACTAGTAAATCCCCAAATACTTTGAAGTTAAAACACACTTGTAAATAACCCATGGGTTTCAAAATGAATATTAGAATATACATTGAATAAATTATATTAAAATGCTACTTATCAAAAGATGTGGGACCAGCTAAAGAGATTTTCCATAAATTAGATAATTTAAAAAAGGTGAAAATAAATGATTATCATCATCCAACTTAAAAAAGCTACTAAAAAAAAGAATAGCAGCAAATTATTCCCCAAAATATGAGGAAAAGGAAATGGCAATATGAAAAAAATTAATGAAATAAAAACATATACAATAGAGGAGGTTGAAAAACATACAAGTTGATTCTTTATAAAACCAAATAAAATGTTCATCTTTTAGCAAGACTGACCAAAATAAAGGAGAGAATGAATGAAGACTCAATTTCAGAAATAAAAAGGAGGATATAATCACATGTCTTAAAGATATCACAAAGTATAAAAGAGGATATTATGAAAATTTTATGCAAACAAAATTGAAACTTAAATAAAATAGGAATTTCTTACAAAATAATTAAATAAAATTAAAATAAAAAGAAATCTCATATTCATTAAAGAAATTGAATCCATAACTAAAATCTTCTAACAAAAAAACCACTAGAAAAAAATAAACAACTTAAATTGCCTCAACAGTTAATGAAACCAATACTTTCATTTATGATGTAACAACAATCTTATATATACTCTTTCAGAGTGTGGAAAAAGAGGTAAAACTTCCTAAGCTATTTTATGAGATCAACATTATGTTCCAAACAAAATAAAAGGGTGTTAAGAGAAATTATAGAACATTTACCAAATGCTAAACAGAATATCAACAAATGCAATTTGACAATATATAAAAGAGATGACACCCCATAACCAAGTTGAGTTACTTCCAGGAATGAACATATGTTTTGGCATCAAAGAAATTCACTGTATTACCCAAATGGAGAAAAATCACATGATCATATCAATAGATATAGTAAAGGCTGCAGATAAAATTTAAAACCCATTCACAATAAATAGTGTTTGCAAACTAAGGATAGGTAGGAATGTCCTTAACATAATAATCCACAAAAAATTCTTTGGCAAAAATTATCAAAAGCTTCCTGTGTGTAGAAACAAGATAAGGAAGTTTCCTATCACAACTTATTCAATGTTGAATTGCAAAACAAGCCATTCCAATAAGACAAACAAATAAAAAGTATAAAGTTTGGGAAAAAAAGAAGTAAAATTTTCATTATTCACAGAAGCTTTGATTATGGAAATAGAAAATCCAAAATAAACGACAAATAAATTATTGGAATTAGTGAATGAATTTAACAATGTCATCAGAGACAAGGCCAATATAAGAAATCATGTGCATTTCTACTCACTTTTAATAAATTAGAACATGGGATTGAAAAAAATATCTTTGAAAATAGTTTTTATATATTCTCGGATAGAGGAAGACGGTGGTAGAGTAGAAAGAACTTAGGTTTATCTTGTCCCACAAATACAAAATCATCTTAAATACCCTGGAAATTGACCTAAAGAGTGGCAGGACAAACTCCACAACTAAGAGTAGAAAAGAAGCCATTACCCTCAAGAAGAGGAGGTATAGCTGACTTCACTAACATAAAAACAGGCACAGAGACAGACAAAATGAGAGGACAGAGAGGTTTCTTCCAGATAAAAGAAAAGGACAAGGCCACAGTCATAAATCTAAGCAAAACAGAACTAAAATGCTTGATAGATAACTTAAAGTAATGATCATAAAGATACTCACTGGACTTGAGAAAGGAGTGGAAGACATGAGTTAGATCCTTAACACATAGATAAAGAAGAACATAGAAGAACTAAAGGGCTCAATAAGCAAAATGAATACCATGCTGATGGAATGAAGAGCAAGATGGAAGAAGAGGAGGAACGAATTAATGACCTTGAAGACAAAGTAATGGAAAGTTCAAGATGAACAAAAGAGAAAACTAGTTATGCAAAATGAAAATAAACTTAGGCAACTCAGTGACTCCATCAAATGTAATAAAATTCATATTACAAGAGTCCCAGAAGAAGAACAGAGAAAAGTGGGCAGAAAATTTATTTGAAGAAATAACAGCTGATAACTTCCCTAATCTGGGGAAGGAAACAAATATGCAGATCTAGGAGGCACAGAGAATGACTATCAAAATCAACAAAAGCAGACCCACACGAAACCATTTTGTGATTAAATTGGCAAAATGTAGAGATAAAGAAATAAAATAAAGCAGCAAGACAAATAAAAATAATAACTTACAAGGGAAAACCCATAAGGATAGCAGATTTATCAAGAGAAACATTCCAAGCCAGATATATTTAAAGTGCTGAATGGGGAAAACATGTAGCCAAGAGTACTTTATGCAGCAACGCTATCATTCAGAATAGAAGGAGTAATAAAAAGTTTCCCAGACAAACAAAAACTAAAGAAGTTCAGGACCACTAAACCAGCCTTGCAAGATATATTAAACAGGACTCTTTTAGTGGAAAGGAAAGGCAAAAAGTGACAGTATAAAGGTGAGAAACACAAAGGCAATAAAAAATAATATTTCTGTATAAAATCATTCATGGAACTCACAAAATAAAAGGATATAAAATTTGACATCATATACCTAAAATGTGGGGAAGAGAGGAGTAAAAATGTATTCAAACTTAAAATGACCATTAACTTAATCTAAATTGCTATATGCAAAAGGAGTTATATGCAAACCTAATGGTAACCACATAACAAAAAACACTAATATATATGCGAAGAATAAAGAGAAAGAAATCCAAATATATCAGTAAAGAATATCAGCCAATCAGAGGCAAGTTTATAGCAATACCAGGCCTACCTCAAGAAGCAACAAAAATCTCACATAAACAACCTAATTAATCTTACACTTAAAAGACCTAGAAAAAGAACAATAAACAAACTTAAAAACAGCGGAAGGAAGTAAATAATAAAGATTAGAGCAGAAATAAATGATACAGAAAGTAAAAAAAAATAATAGAACAGATCAATGAAATCAAGAGTTGATTATGGAAAAAATCAATAAAATTGATAAACCCTAGCCAGACTTACCAAGAAAAAAGAGAAGGCACTCAAATAAATAAAGTCAAAAATAAGAGAAAAGAAATAACAACACCACAGAAATTCAAATAATTATGAGAATATTATGAAAAACTATACGCTACCGAGTTGGACAACCTAGAAGAAATGGATAAATTTCTAGGAACATATAAACTACCAAAACTGAATTAGAAAGAAATAGAAAATTTGAACAGAGTGATAACCATTAATGAAATTGAATCAGTAATCCAAAAACTCCCAACAAACAAAATGCAGGACCAGATGGATTCACAGGTGAATCCTACCAAATATTTAAAGAAGACTTAGTATTTATTCTCAAACTATTCCCCCCAAAATAGAAAAGTAAGTTCTAAAACTTCCAAATTTATTCTATGAGGCTAGCATTATTCTGGTACCAAAACCAGATAAAGACACTACAAAAAAACAAACAACAACAACAACAACCCCCCAAAAAAAAAACCCCAAAAAACCTATGGGCTAGTATTTCTAAATAAACAGAGATGCAAAAATTCTCAACAAAATAGGACCAAACCAAATTCATCAATAAATAAAAAAAATCACTTACCACAATCAAGTGGGATTTGTTCTTGGGTTACAAGTGTGGTTCAATATTTGCAAAACGATCAATGTGACATATAACATGAATAAGAAAAAGGGTAAGAATCATATGATCATTTGAATAGATGTGGAAAGAATATTTGACAAAATACAAATTGTCATGAATTTGTATTTTCATGATAAAAGTTGTCAACAAAGAAGGTTTAGAAGGAACATACCTCAAATTAATATAGTCCATATATGAAAAACCCACAGCTACCATCATCCTTCCTGGGGAAAAACTGAGAACTCTTCCGGTAAGGTCAGGAACAAGACAAGGATGTCCTCTCTAAGCATTTTTATTCAACAAACTACTGGAAGTCTTTGTCATAGCAATCAGACTACAAAG
Organism: Proteles cristata cristata; assembly: GCA_017311185.1. Classification (NCBI taxonomy): domain Eukaryota; kingdom Metazoa; phylum Chordata; class Mammalia; order Carnivora; family Hyaenidae; genus Proteles; species Proteles cristata. Next base: position 2,418,908 of record JAESUZ010004016.1, on the reverse strand, counting down.
AGAAATAAATGACATACAAATTGGTAAAGAAGTAAAACTTTTGTTATTTGTGGATGACATGATACAATATATAGAAAACACAAAAGACTCCATTAAAAAGTGCCAGAACTGATAAATAAATTCAGTAAAGTCACAGGATACTAAATCAATTTCCAGAAATCTGTTGCATTTCTATACACCAATAATGAGGTAGCAAAAAGAGAAATTAAGAAAACAATCCCATTTACAACTGCACCAAAAATAATAAGATACCTAAGAAGAAACCTAACCAAAGAGGTGAAAGATCTGTACTCTAAAAACTAGAAAACACTGATGATAAAAACTAAATACGACACACACAAAAATTGAAGGACATTCCATGCTCATGGATTGGAAGGACAAATGGTGTTAAAATATCTGTACTACCCAACGCAATCTACATATTTAATGCAATCAATATCAAAATACCAACAGCGTTTTTCATAGAGCTAGAACAAGCAATCTTAAAATTTGTATGGAACCACAAAAATACCCACATAACCAAAACAATCTTGGACAAGAAAAGCAAAGTTGAGGTATCACAATTCTAGACTTTAAGTTATATTACTAAGCTGTAATAACCAAAACAGTATAGTACTGGCACAAAAACAGACATATAGATCAATGGAACAGAATGGATAATCCAAAAATAAACCCACAACTGTATGGTCAATTAAGTTTTGACAAGTAGGAAAGAACTAATGGGAAGAAGAGAGTCTCTTAAACAAATGGAGCTGGAAAAGCTGGACAGCAACCTAAAAGAAGAAGGAAGAAGAAGGGAGAAGGGAGAAGGGAGAAGGGAGAGGAGGAGGAGGAGGAGGAGGAGGGAGGAGGAGGGAGGAGGAGGAGGAGAAGGAGAGGAAGAGGAAGAAGAAGAAGAAGAAGAAGAAGAAGAAGAAGAAGAAGAAGAAGAAGGAGAAAAAGAAACAGAGGAGGAGGAGGAAGAGGAGGAAGAAGAAGAAAGAGGAAGAGGAAGAGCAAGAAGAAGAAGAGGAAGAGCAAGAAGAAGAAGAAGAAGAAGAAGAAGAAGAAGAAGAAGAAGTAAAGAAAGAAAAGAAACTGGACTACTTTCTGACATCATGGAGAAAAATAAACTCAAAATGGATTAAAAACATAAAGGTGAAACCTGAAACCATAAAAATTTCAGAATAACTTTGACATCATTCATAGCAACTTTTTTCTAGACGTGTCTCCAAAGGCAAGGGAAACAAAAGGAAAAACAAACCATTGGAATAACTTCAAAGTAAAAAGCTTCTGCACAGGGAAGAAAACAACAAGCAAAACTAAGGCAACCTCCAGAAGTGTAGAAGATATTTACAAATCACATACTTGATAAAGGGTTATTATCCATAATATATTTAAAAAGCCTTATAAAACTCAACACTTAAAACCCAAATAATCCCATTAAAAATGGGCAGAAGCCATAAACAGACATTTCTCCAAAGAAGACTTTGAGATGGCCAACAGACACATGAAAAGATGCTCATCATCACTTATCATCAGGAAAATGCAAATTAAAACTACAATGAGTTATCACCCCACAACTGTCAGAATGACTAAAACCAACAACACAAAAAACAACAAGTTTTGGTGAGAGTGTTGAGAAAGGGAATCTGCTTGCACTGTTGCTGGGATTCAAACTCATTCAGCCACTGTGGAGTTTCCTTAAAAAGTTAAAAACAGAACTGCTATTACCCAATGAATACAAAAACACTAATCCAAAGGTATATATGCACCCCAATGTTTATAGCAGCACTGTTTTTTTTTTAAGTATGTTTATTTATTTTTGTGAGAGACACAGAACATGAGTGGCAGAGAGAGAGGGATACACAGAATCCAAAAAAAGCTCCAAGCCCTGACTGTCAGCACAGAACCCAATGTGGGGGCTGGAACTCACGGACCGTGAGATCATGACCTGAGCCAAAGTTGGACACTTAACTGCCTGAGCCACCCAGATGCCCTAGAGCATCATTGTTTTTAAATGTTTTCTTTTTTCCTTTTGAGAGGCAGAGAGAGTGAGTGTGAGCAGGGAGAGGGGCAGAGAGAGAGAGACAGAGAGAGAGAGGTAGGAGAGAATCCCAAGGAGGCTCTTGCTGTCAGCATAGAGCTCAATTTAGAGCTTGATCCCATAAACCGTGAGACCATGACCTGAGTGGAAATCAACAGCTAGATGCTTAAATGACTGAGCCACCCAGGCATCCTTATAGCAGCATTATTTATAAAGCCAAGATATGGAAGAAGCTCAAGCGTCTATCAATTGGTAAATGGATAAAGACATTGTATATATATACAATGGAATATTATCCCTCCATAAATAGAATGAAATCCTGCCATTTGCAAAGAGATGGATGGAAGTAGAGAGTATAATGCTAAGCAAAATAAGACAGTCAGAGAAAGATAAATACCATACAATTTCATGCATATGTGGACTCTAAGAAACAAAACAAACAAATAAAAGGGAAAAGAAAAAAAGAGAGAGACTGACAAATCAAGAAACAGACCCTTAACAATTGAGAACAAACTGATGGTTACCAGAGGGGATGGGTGAAATAGGTGATGGGAATTAAGGAGTGCTATTGTCGTGATGAGCACTGGGTGTTGTATGGAATTACTGAATCACTATATTGTACACCTGAATCTATTATAACACTATGTTAACTAACTAGAAATTAAAATAAAAACTTAAAAATAGTTTAAAAAATATCAGATACCAAAAATAAACCTAATGGAAGATATCTACAGATAAAACTACAAAATACTGTGAAAAACTAAAGACCAAAATATTTTTTAATGCTTTATTTATTTCTGAGAGAGAGGCAGCATGAGCAGGAGAGAGTCACAGAGAGAGGGAGACACAGAATCTGAAACAGGCTCTAGGCTCTGAGCTAGCCCTCAGCGCAGAGCCCTACGGGGGGCTTGAACCCACAAACTGTGAGATCATGACCTGAGCCGAAGTCAGATGCTCAACCGACTGAGCTCAACCGACTGAGCCACCTAATTACTTAGGCCCCAAGACCTAAATAATTGAAAAGGAATTGTGTATCCAAGTATCGGTAAACTCAATGTGGTAAATATATTTCTTTCATAAATAATCTACAGATTCAATACAATCTCAATTAAAGGCCCAAAGGTGTTTTTGTTTATTTGTTTGTTTGAAAGGGAGGAGGGATAGAAACTGCCAAATAAAAGTGTTAATGGAAATCTAAAAAGCAAAGAATAACAAAGATAATATTAAATATAAAACAGCAACTTGAGCGTAAACTTATATACCAGGTGTATAATCTTATTATAGAGCTACTGTAATAAAAATAGTATTGTACTTGTGCAAGGAAAAACCAATAGACCGATGAAGAGAAACAATCCATAAACAAATGTGACACTGCAATGCAAATGAAGAAGATGGTCTTTTAAGTAACTGATGCTGTGTTAATTGATGTAATTATAGGAAAAACACAATCCTTAACCTCTAATTCAAACATACAAATACAATTTTACATGGTTTGTAGACCTAACATGTGAAATTTAAAACAAAAATCTTTCCAGAAGATAACATAAGAGGATATCTATGTGGCCTTGAGATAAGCGTGTTTTTTTAAAACTAGGAAACCAAAAGCATTCATCATAAAGGAAAAGATTGACACTGAACTACATTAAAATAAAAAAAAAGCTCATCAAAAATTCCATTCATAGAATGGCACAGACTAGAATAGAACATTTGCAGTACAGATATTTTACAAAAATACTCATATGTAGAGTGTATACAATATGTATTTAACAAATAAAAAAGGGACAAGTGGCACAATAGAAATCTTAACAAAAGATGTACAAATATGTTGGCTCTCTATAAGCATATTAAATTGTATTCAATGTCATTAACTATCAGGAAAATACAAATCACACCTTCAGTCAGATGCCATTCCACTTAAAATGATTGAAAAATTCACAATACCCACTGTTGGTGCAGATGTGAATCAACTATTACTCTCATACACAGCTAGTAGAAGTGTAAATTGGATCAATGATTTTGAAAATGGTTTTGCAATATCTACTAAAGTTGAAAATATGTATCTGATGGTCCTACAATCCTAGGCTAAGTATAAACTCACCCAAACTGAGAACTAAGACATGTAGAAGAATGTTCACAGCAGCTTTAATCAAAATGGTCCCAAAATTTAAAAAGAAGTTCAAATGTTTAGCAGGAGAATGGTTATAAACAAAAGAATGAGTACAGAATTTTACATTGATGTAACCCAGGAATAAGAATGAACAAATTGCTGCTTCAGGCAGTAACACAAAGAAATCAGAAATATAGGGGCACCTGTGTGGCTTAGTTGGTTAAGTGTCTGACTCTGACTTTGGCTTCAGCTAATACTGAGTAATTATTGAGAGAAACCCTCCCTGGAATGTGCTCTGGGGAGTAGGTATGGGAAATGCAGAGATAAATAGGTACCTGCTCCCATGGACCTAAGGGTGCATTGGATGAAAAAAAAGTGAAGTATTGTGTGAAACAAATCATAGTTATATATAAACAGGAGGAAAACAACTGAATATAGTGAGTGGTCTCACAAAAGATAAAAGCATAAATGTGATTTTATTTAGGGAATAAAACAATTTAATGGGGGCTGGTGTTTAAGTGGGGCATTGAAAACTCAGCAGAATTTCAAACTGAAAATCGCTAAGTGCATTCTAAGTGGAGAAGACAATATGAGGAAAGGCACCAAAGCAAGAACTACAGCATATGCTTATAGATGATAAATTTTGCACCAAATATTTTAGAATTTGCCACGATTATCTGTGGATACTAATAAAGCTAAACTAGTAGAAACAGTGTAGGGTGGTACTTACCAGGGTTGGAGGGTAGGAAATTGGAGAGATGTTAAAAGGCAAAAACTTGAAACTAGAAGATGAGTAAGTTCTGGAGATCTAATGTACAGCATAGTGATTAGAGTCAATAATACTGTATTACAAACTTCTAAGGCTTCTGAGACTAGATCTTAATTGTTCTTACTACAAAAAATAAATGATAATTATGGGATATGATAGAACCATTAACTAACAGTACAGTGGTGAACATATTGAAAGATTATATATATATATCTATATATATCTATATATCTATATCTAATCTATATCTATATCTATGTCTATCTATATCTATATAAACACTGTGTATAACTCAAACTTACACAATGTTATATGCCAATTCCAGCTCAATAAAAAAAGAAGAAATTATCTAAAATGTTCAAGAGGTCCTGGTTTAGTTTTACTGGTGCCCAAAATGATGTGTGTTTTGGTATGTGCTTAAATGAGAACTGAAGTTAGAAAAGAAAATTGGAGCAAAAATTTAAAAATAGGGGGAAAATGAAGGCTTAACTTCAATACTAAGGGATTTCAGGCTTTTTTTCTTTTCATAAGCAGTACAGTACAAAGTTTTGAATGTCTTTTTTAAAGTAAAGGAATGGCAATAATGGATTTGAATTAAACATAACAAATATGTTTAGTATATATATATAATATATCAGCAACTGTGCTAGCCACTGGCAGTATGAAGACAAATGAGACATGAGCCTTATCTTCACTGCCCTTGGAGTATAACAGAAATAGACATACAAACAGTAATTGCAAAAATAAAAGTATATAGAAATGTCAGAAACCTTGTTGATTAAAAAAGGCTAAACATTCTATTGGGAGTATGTATGTGTGTGGCAGGGTGGTGTTTAAAATATAAAAGTGCTCTCTGGGTTGATACAGTAAAATAAAGCATACTAGGGAGGAGAAAGCATGTACAAGATATTGTGAGTAGGAATTGGTCAGTTGTGTTATGAGAACTACTAGCAGTTTTATATTACTGATTCCTGAAGTTGTGTGTATGTGTGCGTGTGTGTGTGTGTGTGTATGCATGTGTGCACATGTGTATATTCATATATGTTGGAGAGGCTCAGCAAAGGTGTGAGAGAAGAGAATGGAGAGTAGTTAAGAATCTAGAGTATGAAGCTGAATTAGATACTATACAGTGGAGTAGGGAAATATACAATATTAGCATCATAGGCAGCATAGCATCTTAGTTAAGAGCATGGCCTCTGGAGTAAGCTGTCTGGGCTGATAAATCCAGCTCAACCATTTATTAACTTGGTGCTTTTAAACAAGTTACTTAACCTTTGTTTATCTCAGTTCTCATCTGTAAGATGTGGGTAATAATAGTACCTGTTTCATAAGGTCCATATGAGGGTTAATGACTTAATATTTTTTTAAAATATTTTTATTTATTTCTAGGAGAGAGAGAGAGAGAGAGAGAGAGAGAGAGAGAGAGAGAGAGAGACAGCGTGAGCAGGGGAGGGTCAGAGAGAGAGGGAGATACAGACTCTGAAACAGGCTCCAGGCTCTGAGCTGGCAGTCAGCACAGAGCCCGACTTGGGGCTCGAACCCACGAACCACGAGATCATGACCTAAGTGAAAGTCAGATGCTTAACCGACTAAGCCACCCAGGCACTCCATGACTTAATACTTTTAATGTACTTAAAGCGATATTTGTCAGACAAAAATTAGATAACTCATATTTCAAAATACAAGGTCTACCAGATTAGTAGAATCAGTGATTCTGGATTAATCAGTGATCTTGACTTATCTATCATAAGAGAGAGAAAGAGAAAGGAAGGAAAGAAAAAAGAGTGAGAGAGAGAAAGAAGTTATGGACAGAAGAGGAATGGTCAACAAAGACACGCTGAGTCCAGAGAAGAGGTGAGGATTGGCCTTCATTGGTTGTCTAAATTAGCAGAATCACAGTAAGAGGAAGATCCACATAGACCACTCTGAAACAAATATCTGCAACTGGATATATTGGAAACCTCTCTAGACTGTTCCTTTAAACATATCCCAAATTTGAAGAATCCTGTTCTAAAAATAAATTAACAAAAATAAATGCTGTGGAAAAGCATTTCTAGAGATAGTCGGAGGTACATCATTGAGATTAGAAGATAGGATGTATAGGATGTATGTAGAAGCCATTCTCCTGAAAGCGGAAGCAGCAGGAGTTCAGCAATGCCTATTTCAACTACTGCTTCCAGAAGTGGCAAAGGTGAGTGATAGACACTCAGCTCCTTCCAAACACAAGAAAGGACAGATCAAGGAATACCATCTATGCATGAGCCTTGGAGTTCCTGTGGAGTGATGAAGACTTCCTACGGTTCTTCATCTAAAAAATTTTGTTCCTCCAGCTCTTCCAATATTTTCATTATCTAATATTCTGTATTAAATTACTGCCTATTTAAAAAATGTTTTGTTGTTTCTTCTTTTCTCATTTGATCCTTTACTTAGGGCCAGTCCTTTAGGTCTTTGGTAGCTAGGTTTTTTGTGTTTTATCCCACTCTGTTAAATAGAAGGACATCTTGAGAGACTGAATACTTATAACACTGCAGATATCACAGACTTTCTCATGGGTTATTGAATTACAACATAATTTAAATTCAGTCTTGCCATGTCCCTGATATTTTTCCATGTCTTTATTTCAATTACAGTTAGTTTAACCTAAGTATAATATTACTTTCAGATGTAGAATTTAGTGTTTCAACACTTACATACATCAGCCATGTCTCTGATATTAAGGCAATGACTAAGAACAAGTGGGACCCTGAGGAAAGAGAATGGTTACATTTGGGTGGATTTGGATGACTCTGAGAACTCTGAACCCCCATAATATCATGAGCCTCACTTGAATGTAGGAGTAGCCCTGTGTTTTCTATTTGCGAAAACTACGCATCCTTGGTTGAAGAACATCAATAACCTTAACTAATGATGTCCATGCTCCTCAAATTCCATCCTGTAACCTGCATATCTGTGTCTCTATAAAATACCCCAGATATGCTCCAGTGGAATAAGAATAAAGTGTCAATATGGAGGAGAAATCTATTAATAAGTTTTGCAAAATTTTGATTTATATCAGCATATACTGGAAAATATGTTTAAGAATGTTTGTTGTGCTAGATCAAGAAGAACGAAACCACATTACATTGGGATGATTTTATTGATATGGCTGCACTTAATTTAACTGTTATGGACTGAGTTGTGTGCCCTCTAAATATATGGGTACCTTAGAATATAACCATATTTGGAGACAGAATCTTTACAAAGGTAATTAAAAATGAATAAGATCACTTGGGCACACCCTAATCCATGTGACTGTAGTTGGGGAAACAGCCTTCAAAAAGTTAATATGAGGTTATTAGTGTTGGAACTTAATCCAATATGATTGATGTTCTTGTAAGAAGAGGTACAGACACTAGAAATGGATGTGCAGAGGTCATATAAGGATACAGTGAGAAGGTGGCCATCTGCAAGCCAAGGAGAGAATTCTCAGAAAAATCAAACTTTTCAAAAGCTTGATCTTGGAATTCTGGCCTCCTGAACTGTGAGAAAATACATTTCTGTTGTTTGAGCCACCTACTCTATGGTATTTTTTAATGGCAACATTCAATATTTAATGGGTTACTGTAAGCAGCCAGGAGTGAATCAAGCAGTTCTTTTTATTGATTTGAAACCTTTGATACCTCAACTCAGTGATGACCTATATTTGATACCAAAATTTACTTGGTATAATGTAGAATGGTTATCCTTAGGGGTGAATTCAAAAATTACCTGGAAGACTTACTAAAACACAAATTGCTGGGCCCCACTCCCAAAGTTTTTAATTTAGTGAGTCTGGCTTGAAGGAAGAGAATATCCATTTTTTTAATTTTTTTTTTTTTTAATTTCGGAGAGAGAGACAGCATGGGCAGGAGAGGGTCAGAGAGAGAAAAGACACAATCTGAAACAGCCTCAAGGCTCTGAGCTAGCTGTCAGCACAGAGCCCTAAGTGGGGCTCAAACCCATGAACGGTGAGATCGTGACCTGAGCTGAAGTCAGATGCTTAACCGACTGAGCCACCAGGCATCCCTCCTTTTTTAACAATTTCCCAAAGATGCTGAGGCTTTTGGAACAGAGGACACAATCTGAGAATCACCTACGCAAGAATACATCATATCACATATACAAGATGGGATATAGTTAACAGAATAGGTAGTAAAGCTAGAACAGAATTAAATGTTTGACCCACGGGGAGTTTTAGAAGTGACTAATCACTTTGCTTCTAGGAATGAAGAGAGGGACAGTGTACTAAAATATTTGGCCTAAATAAGATAAAAATAAAACCCTGGGTATTATGGCCAGAACTCTGACTTGAATTTTCACAAAGGCTTTTTTTTCCCCCCCAGTTGCCATACCTAAGCCAATTCATAGGTGATTTTATTTTTTTAATTTAAATTAAAGTTAGTTAACATATAGTGTAGTATTAGTTTCAGGGATAAAATTTAGTGGTTCATCAGTTACAAATAACACCCAGTGTTCACTCCAACAAGTACTCTCCTTAATGTCCATCATCAATTTAGCCCATCCCCCCACCCATGTCCATTCCACCAATCCTTAGTCACTTTATTGAAGAAGTCAAGTTCCCTTGTACAGACACAAGTAATGTAAATCTTCAAACTTTACTAAAGCAATTGAGGAAAGGGAGGAAATAGACTTGGGGAGGATCACTAGGCAATGACTCAGGTTTGACATAAATCCCTAGGGACCTAAAATGATGTGGTCTAATAGTCTAACTAGGGGTTTACAGAGGTCAGGTATTGAATAAAATTCTGGTCTAAGACTTTTTCAAAGTGAGCCTCAGTGATTATAAAGATATAATCAGTTCCTGAAAGTATATAGTTGAAATAGACATTTTTGGCAACTAGTAAGACCCCACAATGGCCTCCTGACCTGTACAGTAAGGTCTATTATATGAAAAACAAAAAAAAAAAAAAACAACAAATAGAAGTCACTAAAATATCAACAACAATTCCAAAATAGAAATTGTATTACAAATGTAATACTGCATCCCTGGGTGCATTTCAGAAAGCACTGTCAATATCAAATATTTTAAAGATGCAAGGTAGTGATTCCTGTAACATCTTCATTTAATTTACCTTTTGAATTGTGCAGAAGACCAATGGTTCCTGGAGAATGACTATGCATTATCATAAACCTAACTAGGTCGTTACTCCAACTGCAGCTTCTGTCCAGATTGATACCCTAATTGGAATAATTCAGCACAGCCCCTGACATTTGACACAGAGTTATTGAGCTAACAAATGCTTTTCTTACACTGTTTAGTAAGGACCATGCTAAGTAGTTTGGTTTCATCCGAAGTGACAACTCTATACCTTTACTTTATTGTGTCATCTCAGGGTTATATTAGCTCTGTGGCTCTCTTGTCACAATCTAGACTACAGGAGTGTTGATCAGTTTTCCTTTACAAAAGTATCACACCAGTCCCCTACTTGGATGGCCTCATGCTACTTAAACATTATAGCAGGAAGTATTCTAAATTACTTGGTAAAACACAAAAATCCCAGTGTGGAAGATACATTTATGAAAATTAAGGGATATCTAGTAAAATTTCTTTGAATATAGTGATATGGAACTTGAACAAGTTGTAAGATGAATTCCACTTCCTACATAGCCTACTACTAAGGAAGAGGCATAATGCTTGGTGGGTCTATTTGGATTTTAGAAACAACATATAATTACACTCATGGCTTCTTCTCTGATTCAATTACTAATTAATCCACATACATAACAGTTTTGAGAGGTAGTACTCTAGTTTTCTCTAGAGTAAGAGAAAAATTTGCAACAGATCCATTATGCAATGAAAGCCTTCTTCAGCTTGCTCCATAAGACCCAATAGATTAGTTGATGTTGAAAGTGTATGACAGAGATCATATTATATTTAGATGGGGTGAATCACAAAGTTTGGGGAACAAAGCCAAACTTTTTAGAAAACAACTATTCTATTTTAGAACAATAGCACTTCACTTGAAATTGCCAAGTAATGTATAAACACTAGATGATGGGACCACAAGTGATAAGAATTGGGGGTATCTAACCCACCAACCCATTGAGTACAGCAACATATCATCATCAATGGGAAGTAACTAATATAAGATTGGGTTTGAACAGGTATTGAAAGCAAAAATAAACTGCATGATTTTTTTAAAAATGTTTTTTATTTATTTCTAGGAGAGAGAGAGAGAGAGAGAGAGACAGCATGAGCAGGGGAGGGTCAGAGAGAGAGGGAGTCACAGACTGAAAGAGGCTCCAGGCTCTGAGCTGGCAGTCAGCACAGAGCCCAACGCGGGGCTCGAACCCACGAACCACGAGATCATGACCCAAGGGAAAGTCGGACGCTTAACCGACTAAGCCACCTAGGTGCCCCTAAACTGCATGATTTTAAACCATATGGTAACTGTATTGTTTACTCTCCTTCAATCAAAGTTTTCTCTGCAAAGGGCTAGATAGTAAATATTTTAGGTTTTGTGAGCCTGGATGTCTGTGATCATATCTATTCAATACTGCCATTATATTGTATAAACAGTCAGAGATGATATGTAAGCAAATGAATGTGACTATGCTCATATGAAACTTTGTTTATAAAAGCAGAATAGATTTGGCCCAGGGCCATAGTTTGCCCATCCCTGTCATAGGGCGTTAACATAAAAATAAACCACAATGGTGGTTACAACAACTAGTTCTAGAAACAACTAGTTGACTAAAGGAGAAACATATTAAGCCTAGGCTTTCTAATCATTCTGCACAATATGCTAGAATTAGCCAGAAGAGAACTGTAGCAACGTTATAGGACTACTTAAGAAAAGTTCTGAAACATATAAAATAGAGAATTCTCCCAAAGAGTAGAAATTCAAGCCATATCTCTAAGTGATACTGTATTCTAATAGAGAGATGATGGATCTACATTGTATATAACTGCACTGATTCATGGAGCATAGCAACCATTTGGCCAGATGGTCAGTACTTGAAGAGAAAATGATTTGCAAGTTGTTAACAAAAAGATGTACAGATAAGGTATGTGATAGACATTTTAGGGCAGGCACAGACTGTGATGATATTTGTGTTACATGTGAATAACTAACAAAGGATGTTTGGAACAGAGGAATGTCTCAATACTCAGGGAGATAAAATGAATATTATTGTGGTTAGTAAAGTTTAGTCAGCCTCTTTCTTTAACCTACTGTGCAGTGGGTTGAATTGTGTCCTACAAAAGGTATGTCCAAATCCTAACCCCCCAGTACTTATAAATATGTCGATATTTGGAAATAGGGTCTTTTCAAATACAATTAAGCTAAAGATCTTGAGATAAGATCATCCTGTATTTAGGGTGGTCTCTAAATCCAATGATTGGCATTCTTATAAGAGAAAAAAGAGGAAGATCTGAGACACAGGGACATGCAGGGAAGAAGCCCACATGAAGACAGAAGCAGAGATTGCAGTTTTTGCCAAGAAACAGCAAGGGTTGCTGGCAGTCTTCACAAGTAGAAAAGAGGCATGTAATGAGTTTTTCCTCAAGGCCTCCAGTAGGAATCAACCTTGCCAACAACCTGATTTCAGACTTCTCACCTTCAGTACTGAAAGAGAATAAATGTCTGTTGTGTTAAGTCACCCAGTTTAAAATATTTTGGCGGCCTTAGGAAACTAATATATAGTAACTGCTTAATCGAAAAGTAGACTTGGAATCAAGGATTGAAGGCGAAGCGTATGCACAATATCGAGGCTGATATGGTGACTGCCCCTGCAGAGTTCTGAGCCTGCCAACAAATGAAACCAGTGTTGAGCCCAGAACACAGCACAATTTTGAGAGGAGATCAAGCCAGTCATCCAGTGACAGACTGATTATTTTGGATGCCCTTCCTCATGAAATGGGCAGTGGTTATCTGAACTGGTCAGACACTTATTCTTGGTATGAATATACCTTACATACATGCAATGCTTCCGCATGAGAACTCATAGAATGCCTTATTTAGGGTCACATAACATTGCTTTTGATCAAATAATTTTATATCAAAAGAGTACAGTAATGGCTTTAAACTATGGGATTCATTGTTTCTACATTATCCTGTTGCAGCTGGCCTTATAAGATGTAGGAATGGCGTATGAACTAATCAGTTATGGTGCCATGTGGAAGGCAAAACCTTGTAAGGTTAGGGTGCTGTCCTGTAAAATCTGTAATATGTTTTAAAACATGCTTCTATTGGTATTCTTACCTCTACTCCCGGTACCACTATTCTTTTTATACTTAAATTTAAATTACATAATTTTCTATATCCTTCACTTGATATTTTTTATAAGATACCACATTCTTATAATATAGGGATTGGGGAAATTTTATTTTCTGGTTTTGCTTTTAATTTTTATTGTGTACTCTATTCTCTTGTTAAAAGCATAGCCACCTCTGTTCTTTAAGACAATGACAGCTGAGATAGAGAATGATGAAGCACACATATTACCAACTGTAAATATCACTTTCAAAAAGCTATTGCATTACATTGAATATCAAAGTGTTTCTAATCACATCTATAAATCTTAGGAATATGATTAGAACATACAAGCCCAAAAAATGATTTTCATAATATGCCTAGAATTGGAACATAATGAAACACTCAATTTATAAACTTACAGAACCTAAAATTTCCAGTATTATATAGTAGAATTTCAAGCCAAAGAACAATACCATTTTTTAAAGGATACTTTAAAAATGAGTGTATTGTATGCTGTCTTGTACAGCAATACCTCAATTAAGAAATACCCTGGGAAAAGAATTTTTTTAACGAGAATCATACAATTGAAAAAAAAAATCATCAATCATGCTAAATAGAGCTGCCTAGGATTCTACCCTGCACAAAATTCCTCAGTGCTCACATCTATATGTCAATGCCCAATTTAAAGTAAGTGAACTAATTTTTAAAAACTTGGTATAACATTTGTATTAGAGAAATCTCCTTTATAATTTTTTTTTAATTTCTCTCTCTGCAAATCTTGAAGGACTATTCCCAGAAATTGAAATGCCTAATGCCTTGTATTTCCATCTATTAAAATTAAGAAATTTCTGATAATTGATGACCTACTCTTGGCTCTTGGTGTATTGACTGATTCCTATAACTAAATTTCAAACATGATGCATTATTATCTTATTTAAGTAACTTAATTTTCTTATATTTAAAAAAAATGTATATTTATTTTGAGAGATAGAGAAGGGGGGAGGGGGAAAGAGAGGGTGATAGAGAATCCCAAGCAGACTCCAGTGCCATCAGTGCAAAGCCTGACACAGGCCTTGATCTCATAAACCATGAGATCATGACTCAAGCCAAAATCAAAACCAAGACTTAACTGACTGAACTACCCAGGAACCCCTAAGTAATTTCCTTTTTCCTAAGTAATTTCCATTAAAAAACTGTTTATTTTTGAGTTACAGAGAGCATGAGCAGTGGAGGGGCAGAGAAAGAGGAGGAGAGAGGATCCAAAGCAGACTCTGAGCTGACAGCAGCAAGCCTCATACGGGGCTTGAACTCACAAACTGTGAGATCATGACCTGAACTGAAGTTGGACACTCAACTGACTGAGCCACCCAGGCGGCCCAAGGAATTTCCTTTTAACATGAGTTTTTTCCAATTTTGTTAAAGTACAATGGTTAGTACATTCCTTGCTCCATAACAGAAACTCTACTCAATGAATGATAAGTACTTCATTACTCACCTCATCTCTCTGCATTTAAGGACTACCATGAGGACGAAGGTTCTGATGGTTCTGAAAAAGAAACTATTGTAGAGGACCAGTGCATTCAGAAAAGAAGAAAACTATGACTTATCCATCTTTTTATCTACTATTATGCTTTGGGTATATGGGAAGTGGAATGAGCAGGTGGGGGTGACTGGCCAGTTGAACAGAAAATGCCTTTCTTGCAGTTAGCTGTATCTTGGAAGGAGCTGTTGTGTGTGTGTGGGGGGTGGGGTGTCCAGGGTCCAGTGCCTACTTTAGTTCCCAATGCTTGCTTAAGCTCAATGGTAAGTCAAAATCAAGGTCCTGGGGGGCGGGGGGGGTGGGAGGCACGGGGTGGGAGAAGAAAAGCCTGGCTACAGTTTGGTCAAATCAAATTAGCAGGCATTTTGTCCAGATCGGTCAGTAGAGAAAAACAGATTAGCTAATCATTTATGAGACAGCTAATGGGAATTTGGAGGTTCCATGTTTGGTCCTGTTATAGATAAACAAGGAGGTTATCTGGGAGTCTTATCTAAGACATATAGGGAAGAGTGTCTCTTTGCAGTAAATGATTTCCTGGAATAAATAAAGAAAAGGGGTTTAGGGGATTTCTTAACCATTGCAGCTTTCTAGGAACACAAGCCTCAGGCAAAGTTAAACAATGGCAGTCCTTAATATCTCCTCTAGGTGAACAAGTAAAATATTGGAAAGGAATCCAGCCCCTTTTTGAATGGCCTCTCCATTGTACAGACAAACCTTGACTACACATCTCAGGTAAATCAACAAATCACCCTCTCCTATAGGTAAATGAATTGCATCAGCTCTAACATGCAGGAACTGTTTGTGATAGAGAATTCTATCATCAGGCAAAGTTACCCACAGTTCCAGTGATACTTGGGTTATTCTGAATGTTGTACTCAAAAGAGAATAAAGGGAAGGTGAAATCCTTGTTCACCTTCTATCTCTTCAATGTCTTATAATTTCTGCTTCATTGAAATTAAAATCAAATAAACTGAAAATAGTTTTCAATTTCAGTGGTGGAAATATTTCATCATATAGAGGTTACCAAAGTCCTTAAAGAATCCCAAGTATGTGACTATCTAACATTTACTAGTTTTTTCTTTCAGCCAGTGAATACTTACTAAGCACGTAACATGTGTTAGGACTTGGATAATGGTAATTCAGAAATGAATGGGATGCTTTTCCTCATTGCCATGCCTTTATAGTCTAGTCGAGAGGTATAACTTTTAAATTTTGCTTGTAACTTAATGCTGAAAACATAAGCAGAGGTCAGTACAGAATCTTATTAAAGTAACTGCTCTCTGAAAAGACTCAGGAATCTCCTCACATAGGAGTGATATTTGGGTGAAATGCTGAAAGATAAATGGAAATTAGCAAGACAGAAAATGTGGAAGGACCTTATGGAAAGAAGAAAGTAGTGGTTATAGAGGCAAAAAACATATGAAATGTGTCATATTTGAAGACTCACTTGTTATATAGGGTGGACAGAGAGTAGGGATAGTGGTGAAATGGCTAGAAGCTATATAGCAGGATGTTTCTTAAAAGGTGATCTCAGGGGTCCTGCATTAGAATTTCCTGGACTGACTATTAAAAATCCAGATTTATGGTATGTATGTATGTATGTAGATTTATGGTCTTTATTTTTTTAAATGTTTATTTACTTTTGAGAGAGAGATAGAGACAGAGACAGAGAGAGACAGAGAGAGAGAGAGAGAGAGAACATGAGAGGGGTGAAGCAGGCTCCAGGCTCTGAGCTGTCAGCAGTTCAGAGCCAGATGTGGACTCAAATCCATGAGCCATGAGATCATGTTCTGAACTGAAGTCAGATGCTTAATTGACTGAGCCACCCAGCAGGTACCCTTAGATTTATGGTCTTTAATTGAGCCTACGATATGAGAGTGTTCATGGAGTAAGGATCTAAAAATCTGAATTTTTAATGAATATTCTAGGAGACTCTGATATTCTCTGAAGTTTGAAATTTATTGCTGTAGAAGTTGGCAAATTTGAATGACAAGGTTCATATTTACTAAAATGTAAAGTTTAAATCTTACGCCATACGTATTTAAAGGTTTCCAAGATTTTTAAATTGAAGTTTTTAACATTGAAATTAGACTGATCATGTTTTCCATATAGTAAGATCACTGGCTGCATACAGGTGAAAGATGGGGAAATGGTGTGTATGTGTGTGTGTGTGTGTGTGTGTGTGACACAGTAATAAAAATGAACCGAGATGTGATTATCCCAGTCCAGGCAGGAGATACCATTGTTGGAGGATTTAAATTAAGTAGAGTGGGAAAAGAATTGAAGGATATTTAAAAGGCATAATTGGCCAATTTTGTGAGCAATTAGATATGGAGGATGAACTGGAGAAAGGAACCTGGAATGAAAGAAACCACTTTTTTCCTTTGGTGACTGCTTTTTCATAAAAGTGTATATATGTTAATGTACACAATTGTGTGTTAAATCTTTATATACACATTACCTTAATAATACTTTTAGGGGCATCTGGGTGGCTCAGTTGTTTAAGTGTCTGACTCTTGATTTCGGCTCACGTCACAATCTCATAGTTCATGAGTTCAAGTCCTGGATCAGGCTCTGTGCAGACAGTGAGGAGCCTGCTTGGGATTCTCTCTCTCCCTCTTTCTCTCTGCCTCTCCCCTGCTTGCATGCTCTCTCTCTCTCTCTCTCTCTCTCTCAAAACTAAAGACATGAACATTAGGAAATTAATACTTTTAATAATTCTGAGGGAAGTAGGATATTTATCTTTTATCTCTTTTACAGTTCATGAGACAGAGTCTTAGAAATGTGAGTAAAGATGTCCTAGATCCCAGGTTACATAACAATTAAGTACCAATGACAGAATTCAAATGGAGGTAAACTAAGTCTAATAAGCTCTACCCACTGCATCCACGATTTCTCCATTGAATGAACTAAAACATTGTTTAGGAAGGGAAGAATGCTATTGTTCTACTCTTACACATTTTACTGAGCACTTCTCTAAAGGCTACAGTGTCCTGGCCAGATTATTAAGCTAGTGACAATAATTTGTTTTTCTGTACACCCTAGTCTTTGTCTTGCTTCTATGTTAATTACATAGTTCTCTCTTTTATGAGGTTAAGATCTGAGAATTAAAGAATTATTCTTTCATTGATAGCATAGTTCCAAACAAATTGCTTTGTTTAGAATCACAACATTGGCCGCCACTTTTGTCCCTATGGGAACGGCATAATTTCTTTTCATAGTAGATGATCTTTATTCAACAAAATATCTCTGTTCCACAGTGGCTGAGTATTTAAGAACCGCATTCTCTAGTTCTCTTGATTCAGGGTTTAGAATACAATTTAAGCTCTACCAACGAGGACATTTGAGCATGACTTGAAAGGTAGGAGAGGGAGAGCCACATTCTTTTTCTCTTTGGCAGTAGGTGAGTGCATGGGCTCTAGCGCATATGAGATGTTGTAGAGGTTTTGTTGTAATCATCAAGAATAGCTTTCTATTGTTTTCTGTCCTGGTTGGCAGAACCCAGTTGCCACCTGGTTCTCCGTACTATACGTGTGGTGATAACCCTGAAAACGAGTGGAAGTTCCCCCTGATGTTTGCATTGTCAGTCCTTTTGATGGTTTTGTAAGCAATTAAATCCTTGTGTTAAATTCCCTTTTTGCTAAAAATACTTACAGTTATTTGTGTGTCTTGATGAAAACTTGGATTTGGAATTACTGATGTTGAACTTTATCTGATCCCTGCATGCCTAGAAAATACTGATAGTTATGTATTACTCTTACTTTTTTGTTCTCAGCCACTCCTGCCCTTGCATGTTCAAAAATAAGACCTTGCTTTGTCCTTTCTGAGGACTCCTACAACACTACAATGACTTCCTGGTTTACATACCTCTGTAAAACCCAGGTCCCTTCCTTCTCTTTGAGACATGTTTTTTAAAAAAATGGTCTGCCTATTAACAAAATAGCCTAAACAAAATTATGTCTTGGATTATCTCATCCATTTTATCTTTACAGAATCATGCTTTGTTAATATCACTCTACACAAACACTGCTTATGTTGGGAATTCATACGGTCTATATCAGCAATTCTTTCAAGATAGATGAGAGTTTCTCATTTTCTATAATCCTCCTTAGACACACAGTTTAAAGAAATTTCCTAACACCCAGATGTCATTAAAAATATAGTGCAACTGGGGCGCCTGGGTGGCTTAGTCGGTTAGGCATCCGACTTTCGCTTGGGTCGTGATCTCGTGGTTCGTGGGTTCGAGCTCCGCATTGGGCTCTGTGCTGACAGCCAGCTTAGACATGGAGCTTGTTTCAGAGTCTGTGACTCCCTCTCTCTCTGACCCTCCCCTGCTCTCTCTTCTCCTAGAAATAAAATTTAAATATATATATATATATATATATATATATATTTACACTAATATATATATATATATATATATATATATATATATATATATATATATATATATATATATATATAGTGCAACTTATTCTAGGAGAGTATTCTTACTTTGATCTTCAGTTGTAGTAGTAGTAGTAGTAGTAGTAGTAGTAGTAGTAGTAGAAGTAGTAAAAATAATAAAAATAAAGAAATAATAATAATAACAACAATGGCCTACTATGCTAAAATTGCCTTTTGGGAATCAGGAAACAGATTGTAAAAATAAAAGCCATTGATCTCTTGCCATTTTTGACAACCTGGATGGACCTGGAGAGTATTTTCTAAGTGAAATAAGGCAGGCAGAGAAAGACAAATACCATACAATTTCTCTTAGATGTAAATCTGCAAAACAAAACGAATGAGCAAACAAACAAAAAACAGAAACTCAAACAGAAAACAAACTGGTGGTTGCCAGAGGGCAAGAGGTTGGGGGGATGGGTGAGATAGGTGAAGGGGATTAAGAGGTACAAACATTCAGTTATAAAATAAATAAGTCACGAAAAGTACAGTATTGGGAAGATGTAAATAATATTGTAATAATGCTATATGGTGATAGGTGGTAATTGCAGTCATTGTGGTGAACATTACATAATGTCTAGAATTGCCAAGTCAGTCACTACATTGTATACCTGAAATTAATACTGTATGTCAACTAGCATAAATAATAAAAAAATAATCTAAACATATCAATTAAAAATCAGCAATTTTCAGAATGTATTAAAAATAAGAATTCTGCTATAAAAAAGGAAAAAAAAGAATTGAAAGCTGCTATCTTAAAAAATAACAAATAAAATAAAGTTAAATAAAATAAAAGTCATTCCAATGGGGTGAGTAGGTCATTTTTTTTTTTTTTACAACTTCTATTACTGGCATTTGGGTCTTAGAGCAGGTCACTTATCTAAAGTTTAAATCTTTTATAAAAGAAAAATAATTTCTTGAAAATTTGTGATAATATATGACAAAGGTAGCACTCTTCTTTAGAAAGGTATACTACTATATATTGTATATTAATATAAATTTCCACTGTGAGAATGCATACCTAATAAAAATCTAGATTTTAACATAGAAAAGTTAACCTTTATAATCATAACCTAAAACCCAAACTTTTTTATTAGTTGCATTCATCATCTTGTCTTTCTTTTAGAAATAATTCTCTAAATAAACAACATATGTCTATAGGAATTTGAGACTGTAGTATAACATCATGACAGTTTACATTTAAAATAAGGTTAAATCCTTTTCTTCTTTTCCCAAGAAATGTATTCTGTTATACCCCTATGTTTCCACTGTATAACCCTATGTTTCCACTGTATAACCCTATCTCCATAGCTAATTCATAATAGCTAATTTTCCCCATCAATGATTTTATCTTCCTTTCACATGTGCATAAATTATGGCTGATGTTCAAGGAAGTGGGTGACAAGTGTGATGCAAAGAATCGTGGGAAGTGAAACACTGTAGAGATTTTGTTATTAAACATATCTAGGCTTGCTAGATTGAAAAGTACCATCAGTTAGAGTAGACTGGTTTATGTTGTGATAATAAATGACTCCAATTGTCAGTGGCTTAAATACCCATGGTTTTATTTCCCATTCATAATAAGTCATCAGGGAGCTATCTTCATTGTCATGTTTCAGGGACCCAGGGGATGAAGCAACAGCATCTCAAATGCAGTAAGTCCTCGGAAGACTCTCAAAGTCTCGCATGGTCAGTTAAATGCTCTGGCTCTAAACTGGCAGATGTCACTTTCACTCACTCATTGGTCAAAACTAGTCACTCGGCCCCACCCAATCTCAAACTGTTCCTTGAGGGTAGATGGAAGAAAGCCAGATGTATGTGGTACACAGCACCAGTAACGACTACCACAGAAACAGCAGGAGGTGATTAGTTCTATACAATTGTTATGAATGATTATATGGGTTGCCTAGTCTGAGTCATACTCATAAGTGGTACTTGGATTACACCTGTATAAAGCAATTCAGAGAACTTGAAATCTTTTACTTGAGAGATGATCGACACATACAGGTCATCTTTAATACAATTGCTTTTGCTTTTATAGCTATTATAGCCTATGATATTCTCATTGTAAGATTATCCATGTACTTAACAAATATTTAATATATATAAGGTATTCAGAGAATATGAAAATGAATCATCATGCATTATATACTCAGAGAACTTATATTGTATAAAAAAGATAAGACATATACATACAAATTAGATATTATAAGATAATAAATGTGAAGGTTTGAAGGAAGAGAAGGTTACTTTGGCCCATGCAAGGAAATGACAGTAGAAGAGCTCACACTTTTGTTGGATCTTGAAGATCCCACCTCTACCTCTACTCCCTTCCCTGACTATGGACAATAGGGACAACATTATAATCATTAAATTTGGATGTAAATAACATTAGAAGAGATGTAAAATGTGTTTATTTCTCTCAAGAAAGGTCTCCTTTGACTCTTGTAAAAGGTTAAGTAGCCAAGCTACATGTTTCTATAACATGTCCTTCTCATAACAATTAGCAAGGAGTTAACAGTGAGTAGCAATTAAACACTTATACAAGCAGGAAGTGAACATTATAGGGAAAGGAATGGTATGAGTGAAGGCAAGGTGGTCGAATGTGGTAGTCTGGATGAAAAACAGTAGATCAGCAAAGAACATGTGGAATGAAGGAAAGAGAATATTGGAAATGTAGTAAAATATGGCAATAAAATAGATGAAATTAATTGTAAATATTATCTAGGAATTTCATCTGATAGCATATCAAATATTATAAAGTTTGGAAAATGATAGGGAATCTCAGGTAGGCCCAAAGATGAACTAATATCTCTAAGGCAAGGGAAACAAAAGCAAAAATAAACTGTCTGGATTAAATAAAAATAAAAAGCTTTTGCACAGCAAAGGAAACCATCAACAAAATAAAAAGAGAACCTACTGAATGGGAGAAAATATGTCATTTGCAAATGACATATCCAATAAAGGGTTAATAGCCAAAGTATATTAAAAAAAAAAAAAAAAAAACTCATACAACTCAACACCAGAAAAACCAAACAATACTATTAAGAAATGGTCAGAGGACCTAAATAGATATTTTTCCAAAGAAGATATGCAGATAGCTGACAGACACATGAAAGGATGCTCAATATCACTAATCACTAGGAAAATGTACATCAAAACTACAATGGATATCACCTCATGCCAATCAGAGTGGCTAAAATAAAGAAGACAAGAAACAACAAGTGTTAGCGAGGATGTGGAGATAAAGGAACCTTGTGCACTGTTGCTGGGGATGTAAATTGGTAAAGGTACTGTGGAAAACAGTATGGAAGTTCCTCAAGAATTAAAAATAGAAATATCATATGATCCAATTATTCTACTGTTGAGTAGAGGGAAAATGAGAACACGAACTCAAAAAGATATATGCATCCCTATGCTTATTGAAGCATTATTTGCAAAAGCCAAGACATGGAAGAAACCTAAGTGTCCATCAATAGGCAAAGGGATAAGGAAAATGTATATATATACAATGGAATATTACACAACCATAAAAATGATGAGATTATGACCTTTGAAACAACATGGATAGACCTAGAGAGTATTATCTAAGTGAAATAAGTCAGACTAAGAAATGCCATATTATTCCATTCCTAAGTGGAATCTTAAAAAGTGAATAAATACGGGCACCTGGTGGTTCAGTCAGTTAAGCATCTGACTTTGGCTAGGATCATGATCTCACGGATCATGGGTTCAAGCCCCACGTCAGGCTCTGTGCTGACAGCTCGGAGCCTGGAGCCTGCTTTGATTCTGTGTTCTCCCTCTCTTTCTGTCACACCCCCACTCGCACTCTCTCTCTCCCTCTCTCAAAAATAAATAAATATTTAAAAAAATTAAAAAAATTAAAAAGTGAATAAATAAACATCAGAATCAGAACTATAAATACAGAGAACAAACTTATAGTTGCTAGAGGGGGAGGGCATGTGGGGTTGGACAAAAAGGGTAAAGGGGAGGGGATACAGGACTGTAGTTATAGAATGAATAAGTAAAAAGAATAAAAAGCAGAGCATAAGGAACACAATAATATTGTAATAGTAATGTAGTAGGATAGATGGTAGTTATATTTAAGGCCAAAATGGTATAATGTATAAACTTGTCAAATTACTAAGTTGTAGACCTGAAACTAAGGTAACATTATGTGTCAAGTATGCTCAAATTAAAAAAAAAAAAGAAATAATAACTCTACTTTTTTGACATGGCATTGAGGAAATTAGGAATTTAGCTATGAATGAATTTTGAAACAGCATTTTCAGAAAAAATTAAAATAATCACAGAAAAGGTTAATTTTAGCATCTTTAACATGTGTGGCTTCCCAAAAGTAGTCACTATTAATTATTAGGTGGGACCAGAATTATAGAGAAAGTAGTGACATAAATCCACTAATCCATTCACTCATGCATTCATTATTTCAGTAGCATTCAAGAAATTCAAATGATAGGGGTGCCTGGGTGGCTTAGTCGGTTAAGCGTCCGACTTTCGCTTAGGTCATGATCTCGCGGTTCGTGGGTTCGAGCCCCGCGACGGGCTCTGTGCTGACTGCCAGCTCGGAGCCTGGAGCCTGTTTCAGTCTGTGTCTCCCTCTCTCTCTGACCCTCCCCTGCTCACGCTCTCTCTCTCTATCTCTTCTAGAAATAAATAAAAATATTAAAAAAAAAAAAAAGAAACTCAAATGATATACCAGGATATTAATTTAAAAGCTGATAGTATCTGTGGACAAAGAAGACTTTGAGTCTAGTGTGAAGACTTTATTTAAACAAATGCCAATAGTAAAATGGGATAATTGTTATGATAGAGACATGCAATAGAAACATGTAGCCTGGGCCATCAATTCAAGAGTCAGAGGTAACCTTTCTAGAGAGAATAAACATATTTTATTTATCTTCTAATGTTGTTTACATCCAGGTTTAAGGATTATATTTTTTCTCTATTGTCTATAGTAAGGGAAGGCAGGAGAGGTATAAAATGTTAGAAAACAATTTTAATTTTACTATGTGTATCACTCAGTGTTCTTGATTACAAACAATGTAAACCAAGTCCGTTTGATTAAAGCATAAAATGAATTCAATGGAAGGCATTCAAGTAACTAAAATATCACCAGGTAGGCTAAACAAACAGGGAAATAAAATGAACAGAAACAAGAGAGCCAAAGCCACAGCCAAAATCAGCTGCAGAACTAGTCAGATGACACAACCACTGGCCGTGCTGATAATTACAAATCTTAGTAGCATATCTACCAACAACTGCCAGTACTTGATGCTGCAGACTGCATCTAACACAGCTGCCACTAGAGCCTGACGCTGTTACTACCATTACTACTTACTCTGAAACAGATTCTTCACTCTCCCTGATTCTCCATGTTATCATCCCAATTTAAAGAACACATGTGTCTGACTGATGATGCAGACAGACTTTAAGGTGGTTCCAACAATCCTCCTGGTACACACCTTAAGTGTAAGCAGAACCTGAGATTTGCTTGTAAGCAATGGAGTAGACACAAGTGACAGATATATTGATTACATGTACATGGTTATGTTATATAAAATCATAAAACCCACTTTTCATGGAGATACTTTTCCTTGCTGGCTTTGAGGAAATAGGTAGCTGTACTGGAAAGGCCCACATGGTGAGGATTGAGGGTGACCTCCAGCTGACAGCTAGCAGGAAACTCAAGCTTTAATCCAACAATCCACAAAAAAATGGAATGTTGCCAGTAACTGCATAAGCACGGAAGCAGAGCCTACCTCAGTCAAGCCTCAGCTGAGATTGTAGGATACAAAGAAAAAGGAACCTTAATACGCCATTGATTGGAAAATAACAGCAATTTATTCTCTTTTTCTCTAAATGCTGGAGGCCAAAAGTCCCAGTATCAAACTCCCTCCAAAGACTCTAGGGGAGAATCTTTATTTCTTCCAGCTTTTGGTGGCTTCTGGCATTCATTGGTTTATGGCAGCACAACCCTAATCCTTGCTTCTATCTTCAGATCACCTTTTTTTCTGTGTCTCTGTGTGTCATTTTCTGTGACTTACCAGACCACTCTCGTTAAATTTAATGCCCACTCTAATCCAATATGACATTATATCAGCCCTTACCTTAATTATCTTCACACTAGCTTTCCATAAACATAAACGTGCTTCCTGACAATGAAGAAGTACTCCAGCAACATTACCACGTGATTAATTTACTGTATTTTGATGTATAGTGCAAAAGTTGACCTGGCCAGGCCACTTTCTTCAGTGTAATTTGAATCAAATTGATTGTAATTCAATCAAAATACATTTTGATGGAGACTTGAGGGAGATTCATCCCTGAAGGATAAAATGCTTTAGAGTCTAATACCAAACCCATGACTTGTCTTAAAGTTCCCACCTTTGCTTTACCTATGCTTGTATGTGAAGAAAGAATTCACATTGAAGTCCACTGAAATAAAGAATGGAGTGAAACTATACATTCATAGCACTGACAAGAAGACTGAAAAAATGCTCTGAATGAAAAAAAAATGGAATGGAAGAATTTTCTTTAAATAAGTTGTTTGGATTCTGAGGGTATTTCCTCTTGTTCTTCACACATTTTCAAATCTAAAAATGTTTTGAGGGGACCTGGGTGGTTCAGTCGGTTAAGTGACCGACTTCGGCTTAGGTCATGATCTCACTGTTCGTGGGTTCGAGCCCCACGTTGGGCTCTGTGCTGACAGCTAGCTCAGAGCCTGAAGCCTGTTTCAGATTTTGTATCTTCCTCTCTCTCTGACCCTCCCCTGCTCATGCTGTCTCTCTCTCAGAAATAAATAAAACATTTTAAAAAATTAAAATAAAACAAATATAAAAAAGTTTTGCAAGAGTTTTGAGGTCAAATGATTCTTATGCTTGTGACTTATGGCCAGGGAAGTACTAATTATTGTTTTAAACATTTAATCTAGATTCTGATAAAGAGCCCTGATAAAGAACTTTCCACATTTTCTTCTTAAATTTTTTAAAATTTTAAATGTTTTATTTCTGAGAGAGAGAGAGAGAGAGAGCGTGTGAGCAGGAGAGGGTCAGAAAGAGAAGGAGATACAGAATCTGAAACAGGCTCCAGGCTCTGAGCTAGCTATCAGCACATAGCCTGGCATGGGGCTTGAACCCACCAACGGTGAGATCATGACCTGAGCTGAAGTGGGATGCTTAACTGACTGAGCCACCTGGGTGCTCCTTCTTCTGAATTTCTACGCACTCAGCAGGATTGAGATTTGGGGGTTAGGGGCAGAGTTTATACAGGAAAATAAATGTTTTTTGAATGTAGTTTACTATAAGACACAATAGTCAATTTTTGTGATATACAACAATCAGTTTCAGAAATTCTACATAAAGTTTTATAAAAATCTGAAGTTGGATATGTGAGAATCAGAGAGGTTATATGGAATTTTATTTGATTTTCACCAAACATGCTAAGAACTTTGTTTTTTGGTAGCAAGTAAACTAAAAGGGAATTAAGCAAGTTGAGATTTACTTTTGTCATATAATCAGTTATTTGGAGATTTGTAAAAGTTTCTGCTAATATTGATTCAATAGCTCGAATACATCAAAACAAATACATCAGTATTTATGAAATTCTTTTGATCTCTTCCCACCCAGCTTCTGATATAAGCTATCCAAGCTGGGATACAAGCTGGAAAACAAGTTATCCCAAGTATCATTACAACCAGGTCATTACAAGTATCATTATAACCAGGTTCCAGGAAGAAGAAAATGGGAGAAAAGTGATGTGGGTGATGTTGATTCAATCCCTTTAACCTAGAAAGCAAAAGCTTTCCTAAGAGCCATTCCAGTAGATTTCAACTTATACACCAAGATCTGTGGCACATAACACTCTACTTTCAACAGAATCTGGGAAAATGGATATTTATTCTTTCAGCCTCTGCGATAAAAACAGCAGGGGAAAGAGAAATAAAGAAGTTGGTGTTGGATTTCCTATACAGTGTGACCAGAAATCATCACAATACTTATTAAAAATTATTGCCTATATTATTGTGACAGGAAAACACAAACACACACACACAATAACAAAACAACAAACAGTAAGCCAACCTGGAAAAGAGCATGCCAAAGTGTATCTACACATGTTCATTATACATGCTCATATATCTATATGTGTGTGGGATGGGGGAGTGAAATATAGAGATCAACATATGGAACCTAGATAAAAGATGTAGACATAGAAAATAGGGCCAATAAAGAATAATAAGAGTTAGTTTTTATATGTAGCAGTTTATCTGTAATCCAGAAAAAAACTTGCATAAAACACACTCCACATATCATTCCTTCAATGACTTCTTGTTGCCTAACAATTTTGGTAGGCCCTCTTAATTTGATCTTTAAGGTCTTTTACTATCTGTCTTTAGACCCATATTTAGTTTACCTTCTGCTCTTAATGACTACATTCTAGCTACATAGGTCAAGCCTACTCCTTGGTTATACCTCATGTTTTTTTTTTCTTTCTTTTCTTTTTTTTAAATTATAGTTTATTGTCAAGTTGGTTCCCATACCCCATGGTTTTCTAACTTACTCATGTCATCCTCCATCCTAATGACCTTTATTTATATTTTATCACGATGTCTGCTATTTTTTTAGCACACATTATCTGTTATTCAAAGTCTTAGGCATCTTCTAATGCACAACTTAGATGACAACTTCTCCATGGAGACTTTTTTGTTTCACCTGAAGGTAAACATTCAGACAATTGAAACTTCCTAATACTTAAAAAAAATATTCCTTATATGATATTTGACTAGCATTTTAACAAATTAATTGTTTATTTAGTTTAAGAGAAGTTGCACAAGCAGGGGAGGGGCAGAGTGAGGGGGAGAGAGAGTCAGAGAGAGAGTCAGAGAAAGAGAGAGAGAGAGAGAGAGAGAATCCCAAGGAAGCTAGCAACTGCCAGCTCAGAGCTAGATGCGAGGCTTAAACTCACAAAGAGTGAGATCATGCATGACCTGAGGCAAAATCAAGAGTCAGATATTGGTGACTGAGCCACCCAGGAGCCCTTGACTTGCATTTTAAAAATTGAATCCTCATTTGTTTTCTCTTCATAACAATGCTTTTCTTGACCACTTTGTACCTTCTGCACCAAGTCTAGTACCTTGGAAGGAAAAAATGAGTGAAAGAAATGTGTTGATTTGAGGGAAAACACAGAATTTTCTCCTGATGACTTCTATTGATATTTAGTTACATATCATCACAACTTATAAGATCATCAGGAATCTTTAGTATTGGTAAGTAGCATTCAGAGTTGCTGGATAACCTTATATAAAAACAGTAGTTAAATGAAATAATAGATTTTGAGGATGATAATTAGTAATGTGTCTATTAAAATGTAAATGACCATTTATAAACATCAATTTGTAGGGGCAGTATTTATAGCATGCCATCTATTTTCTCTCCCAAATACCCTATGTTTGATATAAATTTAAAATGACTATGACTTGTGAATTCTATGGAATAAGGTCAAATGTTAGACATAAAGGAAAGAGTGATTTTATTTTAATAGTGTTTTTCAAATCTAAACGGTTTTCTTAGGTTTTAGGAGATAAAAATCCTTCAGATTAATTAATCCCTAAAGGTCAGCTGCATAATAAGACTTACATATAATTAGCATGAATTTCATAGTCTTCCTGTTGTGTGCTGGTATTGTAGAAAATCTAGCTCTCACCCTTTAGACCAAGATTGAAGAGGTATCAGTTACTTATGAAATATGTTACTCTGTTGCAATATATTGTTGACAGCTGCACTGTGCTCAATAGAAGAGTCAATTACTGTAATACACTTGATATAGAACAACTACACATGGCCCTTCCTCAACAACAGCAGTTCAAATTGGATCTCATCCTATTAAATTAGCTCTTTCTTTGATCTGTATTGATTGTTTGGCATTAAGCATATCAATAGCATTTTAGAGTTTGTACTTCTGAAGCTTATACAGTATTGAGTGTAATATGATTACATGATAATTCTACTGGGCTACCAAAGCCAATAGGGTGAGGTTGTGTCAGAGTGAAGAAAGTTTAACTAGTGTCATGGTATGGTATTTCTTCCCAATGTGAAGAAGGGGCACAAATGTCGTAAGCAGAAAGTGAAAAATCAGTTCTTTTGTAGAAAAAGTGAAGTTATTTCCTGTTACAGTTTATGTAGGAAATAGAAGCAACTAGAGGAGAAATGCACATATACACAATGCTGGAAGGCACAGCAGGATGTATGGAAAGCATTTTAAAGGAATGTAAATATTAGGGCTAGTATTTGAAATATTTACCAAGGAGTTTTCTTCAGATTGTTTTGTACTCTTTGCACTTCCCTCTTTGGAAGTACAATACAGCACAAGACCATAAAACATCAATCATTTAGGATTACAAAAAATCAAATCCTTGGCTTTTCAAAAGCCTAGACTTTAAAGAACTCAGATATATGAAGCCATGGATGATAACTTTGAAGGAAAAAAAAGTGAAGAAATAGACTACCCACCTCATCTCTCTCCATACTAGATGGATGTTGTCTGGAAGGAAACGAGAACACAACAGAGACCGCAAACAACAGTCCATGATGCCTCCTCAAAAAGTAGATTTTGCCTTCCCCTGCCTCACCACATACAGAATTCTTGAGGAAAGATATGGAGAATTTTCTGGATATACTTGGAGATCTAAGACCATAGAGGAATTATAACTTTGTCCCCAGAGTAGAAACTAGAGTAACCACAGAACAAGTACATAGCTAGAGCAAAAGCCAAAACAAGCACTAAGCTAACATCCTTCAAAGTGTAAATGCAAAAGGTACCCATAACCTTATGAGTTTATAGTTAGCAGAATCTATCATTTGTAAATGGAAAGCAGTATAGTCATGGAATAGGGACTGGAGCACTAAATTTGGAACAAGGAAAGAGAACAACAGACTGGGTTAGTCTATGACTATAGGTCAGATGGGAACACATGTGGGTCAATGGTTGCCAAAGTAAATAATAATGTGCCATTCTTCTCCTAACATGGCAAGACCAGAGTGCTACATAATCTCTCTTCCTATAGAATTTGAGTATACCCCCTAAGGCAGGATGGTAAGACTCCAAATTATCTGCACATACTTATGGAGGAGTAAACACTATATACTTACATATGGTAAAATACATTGACTTCTATTTCCACATCATGAGGTTGGTTATTCTTAACAAATCAATTTGTCATCATATGTCCTGAGATTAATAATACTTTCAAGCATTCTTGAGGATAGGTAATTGACCAGTGACCCCTCTCTGTAAAGTTTATCAAATGTATGTTGTCAAGACTTTTTACTTTCTAGTTTTGCCAAATATTAAATATCCATTATTTTTTGGCATAGATGTGGTACTTTGATTTAACTTTTTTTTTGACATAGATGTAGTATCATCCTGGCCTTCTAATTATATATGGATAAATATAATTTTCCTTAAATCTTTATCAAGTACATATCTGAAAACAAGCAGAATTCAAAGGTTATTAAAAATCACGTAATGTTCCATCTTCCATCAACCCTTCTTGACCCTTAATCTGTTGAAAAAATATTTTAATACTTAACCTAGGTCCCCCATGTAGAAGCCCAATTTTTCCTCAAGAATATTCAGTGTGCAGCAGAGATTGAAAGAAAAAAATTCAATGTTTACTTAATGCACTGTTCTACTTAGAAAATTAAATGTGTATCAGTGGAGAGAAAATAAAATTTCAAAGTAAAAGAAATTAGAAGAATAGACTGAATCATCTCCATGTTTACCCTCAAATAAAAGGATCTCAGTATAACCAAAATGATATCCTCCACAGCACATGATACACCTGATTAAACCAGGAATGTATTCACATAGGACTGAGGTGGGGGGGGGGAATGTATTCACATAGGACTGAGGTGGGGGGGGAATGTATTCACATAGGACTGAGGTGGGTGTGGGTGTGTGATTGGAGTCATTAGCTGGAATATGCATAACTAGTTAAAGGAGATTATCTTTTTATTCCAAGTCCTAAAGTGCAATTTTGAGATAGGGATAAACAATTTTGACCTAGTCTCATACTCAAGGTTTACATAAATTATGTTTGGAGAAACTTTTCAAAAAATTCTGAAACTTACTAACTAAAAGAGAATAGTATCTTTACATTTGCTGTTGATGTTCCTAGTGTAAATACACAATTTAAAAAAATTTTCCACCATCTAGAAACCTGTTGAAATGTGTTTTACTATGAAAGTTTGGTGTCAGAGATTGTTGATAGTTTCTATATTCTAGGGCAAGCAAGTGGGCCTCTGCTATGAACTCAGTGTTTGTATTCCTCCCCCAACCCCCAAATTCATATATTGAAGCCCTATCCGTGAATATGATGGTATTAGGAGAAAGGTCCTTTAGGGGGTAATTAGGATTAGATGAAACCATGAGGATTAAGTTCTCATAATGGGATTAATGTCCTTAAAAGAAGAAATATCAGAGAGCTCACTCTTCATAAGCAAGCACAAAGAAGACGTCATATGAGCACATAGAGAGATGACCATTGTCTGCAAGCCAGCAGGAGAGCTCCTACCAGAACCTGACCATGCTGGCAGCCTGATCTCAGACTTCTAGCCTGTAAGAAAATAAATTTTTGTTTAAACCACACAGCCTATAGTATTTTGTTATGGAAGCCCCAGTTGACTATTATAGATTCTTAAGTAATAAGTGGGATCAGAGCTCCAGAAGGTCACGGGAAGGATAGGAGAGCTTTTAGCCATAATTTCCTGTGTTGTCCAGACCTACAAATCTCAGTCCTATGGCTCCTACACAACCGACTCCTAAATTTCTTCCTAAAGTACTTCTTCTCTTTTCATTTCATGACTTTTGGTTTCTGATCTTTGACTATAGCAAGTTATAAGTTTTTCCCTTTAATATTGCTACCTTTGTTTTGAAGAGAGTGAAAGTCAACTCTACTTCAGATCATGCAGCCATCAGCCCATTGTTATTTCACTGAAGAAGTAGGTAGGGATTTTAAGTGTTTAGTGTGAGCTTAGAAGTGAAGGTGAGGGGATAGGGGGAGAAGAGTGGAAATTAATATTATCAATTTACTGGGTGAGATGATAGAGGAAAATTAAGGAAAGACAAATTGCTCTTTAAGGTTGATTTAAGAGGAGATAAACAAAAGAGCTACAATTGTAACACAATCCAGGATATTGCTAAGAGCTAACAACCTGGGTTCTAGGAGTTGGGTTGAGCTACCCATCTTTTAGGGGTGTGACCTTGATACAACCTTAAGCAGATCACATCAACTCTCTGGGCCTCAGTTTCCTCATTGGTAAGAATTCTAGGGTTGCTTTCAAATCTTTTTAGAATAAGATGCTTTTATTTTTGCTTTGAATTCCATCAGGGAAAGTTTCTATTTCAAAAATAATATAGGTCACCTTTATTCATTTTTTTTTTTTCTGGTACCAGCTGAGCTGGTATTTACATCAGAATCCCTGCAAGACAGAATCCTAGACTCTGAGTTCAAAGGGAGTTTAGGTCATATAGTCCATTTCACCCAAGGCAGCCACACAAACATTACAGTCTCAATATCTAATGGAGACTTGATAGGCTCTTAATTAGCTCTCCTAGAAAATGTTCACAAGTCATTTAGGAGAAATAAATTTATTTTGTTGAACAAATCAAGGTCTTAGAAAAGCCTTCCAAATAGTGATTTATATTTAATGTCTACCTATTGGTATCAGTCCATTAGTGAACACTAAATATGTTTCATTTCCACCTAATTAAATGTCCTTCATTTCTTTAGTCATTCCTCATATAACATGGTTTCCAGATCCCTCAGGCCTATGTCAAAATTGCTATAAAACTATTCTGTTCTTGAAACTGATTTCTAATTAATTGGATAGTCTATGGTTGAGTGCTTGTGCAAGAATTCAAGAAATGATATAGTCAATGTAAAGTCTAGGAAATTCATTCACATTCTAAGTCCAGGGCATGCTGTCACTCGTTATGGTACAGAAGGCCATCATCTGCTAAAGAAATCATGAAAGGGTTTTGGGGATTATGAACCATATAACTCTGGAGTTTGCTAAACAAAGAAAAAAAATGACCTCATTATAGATGAATATATGATACACTAAAATTATGGGAGAAATGACATCCTTTGCAGTTAAAATAAGGGATAATTAGGGAAAAAAGTTTTTTTTCCTAATTTGTACTGTAAAAAGCTGTCACAGATGCAGTATTGATGAGACACTTTCCTTATATCTGTAAGGCATAAATAAATATAAACATGCATTCATAGACATCCTTTCTTGACATAAAGGGGACAAAGACAGTAATTTTTAAAACATCAAAGAATTCTTCATAAATATTTCCAGCCAAAAAGGCATGTTCAAAAATGATTAATGAAGAATGATCTTTCTATCTTTTTCAGAGGATCTTTCACCCCTGACAAGAAACTAAATCTCTTCGATATCATCAAGCCCATTCTATAGTATTTTTTTTTTTCATTTTCTGAAGGTTGCTGTATTTCACACACAAAACAATAGTCCTGCATTACTGTTGACACAGGCTTCTCTATTGGGCACTTCTTGAACTTTGTCTTTTTTTTTGATTGCATAATTTCTCTCTGATTCCCCATTGCCTATGGAATACCCAATTCTTACCCTAACCTTAAAGTGCTACACACTTTTAGTATACCCTATTCTTTCCCCTGCTACCACCCAAGGTTACCAAGAATCTCATTGCATAATAGCATTGGATTAAAATCCAAAATTATATCATCTTAATTATATAAGTAAGGTACCAGTGAGTAATCCATTAAGAAGAAGAAAGGTTAATGGCAACAATTCCTCTCCATATTTGGATTTTTGAAACTAATGAAACAAGTTATCTGTACCAACATTCTTAAAATATGATCAGGGTGCAGGAATATAACAATTATAGTCATTCCTCTTAGAAACAGAACAAAACAAAAAGCTAGGAAATGGAAAGTAAAAGAGTCACTAGTCTAATGTAATTTTGATTCCAGCTGGGCAAAGTCTAGCTAGACTTTCTTGATTAGGCATCAAAGCCTAGGAACAATCCTCTGTAGCTCTCAGTTCTGCCTTCTGGAAACTTGGTAATACCCTTGGACTCTTGGTTCTGTCCTCTGAGTAATCTCTTCTTTTTCATGACTAATAGCAAGTGCTTGCAGCAGTGAATTTTTATCAGCTTACCAGTAGAATGTGGGGGGTTCAGGAGCCCCTTTTAATTTCACACTGTTTCTTAATCCAAGCTTGAGGTGTTTCTGCTGACATAATTTTCTCAAGAATCTTGTGGATGGGCCCTATGTAGATTTCACAGGGATTCATTTCATTAGACAAATCCACATCCACAGACTTAAGACAATGCCATCTCTACCCTGGCCTACCAGTGAAGTGGCTTAGCAATAACTATCAAGCTTCCTAGGGGCTTTCTGGTTTGAACGAGAGAATCTGTAAGGCACATTCTTAATCTCTTTTGAATGTATCTTCTGATCTTTCTGAAGTTCAGCAAAAGACTGGAAAGTCACACCCTTCACCTTTTCTTCAGAGTATGCTTTCTAGACAGTGAATCTTTTAGCTAAATAGTTCTTCCTTCAACCTGTCTCCTCTCCCATTTTATTATAAGTAACAAGAAGAAATGAGGCAGAACCTTCAAATCTTTGCTTGGAAATATCCTTAGCTATATATTCAGGTTCATCACTTAACAAGTTCTGTCTTCCACATAACTATAGGACATAGTTTCTACCACCACATAACAAGGGTCCATCCCTTTTGCTTTGATTTCCAAAATGCATTCTTCATTTCCTTCTGAGCCTTCAGCAATAGAGTTTTCAATGTTCATGTTTCCCCTAACATTCTGTTCAAGATAATATGAGGTTTCTCCCACGTGATCCTCAACACTCCCTTGAAATTTCCAGCTTCTGCTCACTGCTTAGCTTCAAAACTACTCCACATTTTTAAGTAGTTGTTATAGTAGCTCCTCCTTTTCAGTTACCAGAAGCTGTATTAGTTTGCTATGGTGATGTAACAAACAACCACAATTTAGCAGCTTAAAACAATACCCATTTATGAACTCATAATTATGAAGGTCAGAAGTCTGGACATGTTATGGCTGGATTCTCTGTTTAGAGTATCACAAGGCTAAACAGCAGGTTTGGTCCAGGGCTTCTTATCTTGGCTCTTCCAAGTGATCACTGGAAGAATTCAGTTCCTGGGGTGCCTGGTTAGCTCAGTCACTTGAGCGTCTGACTTCGGCTCAGGTACTGATCTCATGGTTTGTGAGTTCAAGACCCATCAGGCTCTGTGTTGACAGCTCAGAGCCTAAAGCCTTTTTGGGAGTCTATGTCTCTTTCTCTCTCTCCCCTTCCCCACTCACACTTTGTCTCTCTCAAATAAATTAATGTTTAAAAATTAAAAAAAAAAAGAAATTTAGTATCCATTTATTGTAGGCCTGTGATCCCCCTCTCTCCTTGCTAGTGGTCAGAAGGGGCCATTCTTAGAAACTTGAGACCTTTCCTCTCCATAGACAGCTCATTACATGGATATCTGCTTTCCTCCAGGCTAGCATGGATGCATGCCTCTTAACAAATTCTTCTGCTACCAGCCAAAAAAAAACCTGTGTACTTTTAAATTGATTATATAATAATGTCAAACCTCCCTTTCTTAAAGCCAACTGTGCCATATGATATAACCTAATCACTGGAATAAAGTATATTATCTTCATTACAGATACATAATTTAAAATCTCTGGGATAATACAGGATGTGTACGCTTGAGAAGTGGGAAATTTTGCAGTTCTGCCTACCATTATAACAATACATTAAATAATCTTAACAATAACAGTTAGCCCAAAGTCTGTCTCTAAAAGCCTAACATAAAACAGGTTTAATTATTTTTTCCCATCGAGATATAATAGCAAGTAGACAATACTATTTACAAAGTTCCCAGAATTACTGTATTCTGAACTTCATTTTAAGTAATACTTGAGAAATCCCAGTGAATTCTGTAAGATTACAGGACCCAATTTACTAAATATAACAAAACCTAAATTATATATGTATATATATTCTTTTATTAAGAAAAATATTTAAGTACAGGTAAATCAATCTGTACTCAAAGATCAATTATCTTCTCTTGTAAAAACTGAGCTTATAGAAATCTTTAGGAAAAAAAGTATGTTCTCACATTATACATACCTATATATTAATCAATATAAATATAACCACGGAGTACCTAGTGGGAAAAATAGCTATGTGTATAGAGACACAACTGAGAAAGACATTAGAGGCCCTTGTGTAGTAGTTCTCAATCTTGGTTGCCAGAATGAACCCAGGAAGATTGACGAAAACAAACTTCTAGGTCCTATCCCTAAAGACTCTAATTCAATTGCAGGTCACAGTCATAATAAATTTTATAAATGGCCTTAACTGGGGTCCTTAAGGAGTTGACATCTAAAGTGAGGAAAAAAGACACTACGAGAACCAGTTGCTTTCACCAAGGATATAATGTTAACTTTTTAAAATTGAAGTTTAATATAGATAGACAAAAGTATAAAGTCGTAAGTATATAGCTTAATGATCACAAAGAAACACACCCATATAATGCCCATTCATGTCAAGAAATATAAAAATAACAAAGACTTGAAGCCCCCATCATGACATTTTTAGAGTAAGAAACTCTTTATTCTCAAGGGTGACCTTTGTGTGTGTGTGTGTGTGTGTGTATTTAATACCAAAGGTTGATTTTGCCTATTTTGAATTTCATACTTATGAAATAATAAAATAGTTTAAAAAATCTATATTCTTTCACTCAATAGTCTGTTTTTGCTTTTGAGGTTCATCCATAGTATTATATACAGCAGAGATTTGGGTATTTTTTCCTGAATTGAATAAATATATTCCAGTTTGTTTATTCTTCCATTTGGGTTATTTTCCAGCTTGGAGCAATTATAAATAATGCCACTCTAAACATTTTTGACTTATCCATACATGTCTTTTGTTCTAGGATTTCTGGGCCATTAAGTATGCCTATATTCACTTTAATAGTTATTTCTTGTACTTTTCTTAGTGTAATTGTACCAATTTATATTTCTACCAGCAGCATGTGATCATTCTCATTGTTCCACATTTGCTAACACTTATTGTCAAACTTTTAAGTTTTATTTATTAAGGTAGATGTGTAATGGTGCCTCATTGCAGTTTCATTTTTTATTTCATTCCTTTAATTCATTCCTTACTGATGGCAATTTGGATATTCTCTCATGTTATGTGCCTGTTCAAATCTTTTGCCCACCTTTCTAATGGTTTGCCTGGAATTTTCTTATTGATATGCAAAAAACGTTTTTAAATTAATTTTTTAATGTTTATTTTTGAGGAGAGTGTGAGCAGGGGAGGGGCTAGAGAGAGAGAGGGAGTCACAGAATTTAAAGCAGGCTCCAAGCTCTGAGCTGTCAGCACAGAGGTCAACACAGAGCTCGAACCCACAAACCACAAGATTATGACCTGAGCCAAAGTTGGGCACTTAACTGACTAAACCACCCACGTGCCCCAATTTGCAAAAATTCTTTATATAATCTGGCCACAAGTACATATTTGGGTATATGTTTTACAAATGTTAAAAACAATGTAGATTTGGTTTTGCCCTCTTTTATGGATTTCTTTTGTTTAAGAGAAATTTTAATTTTAGTGTAGTCAAAGATGTTCTCCTAGATAGTTTTGTGTAGATATGTTACGTACATTTTACTGTCTTGCCTTTCACTTTTAACTTTATTAAATATTATTTTTATGTGTAGATCATGAAGTATCTTGTTACTATCTTTCTGTATGGACATCGAATTAACCCAGCATCACTGGTTGGAAGGATTAGATGAAATTTTCTAGAGATAATTTCAGGTTCTAAATAATGCTATCTTACACTAGTGATTTGCTTCTGTCACACCCTAAGTTAAGGGTATGTAATCTTAATGGAAAAAAGGCATTGAGAAGATTTGAAACCCTAGGAGGGCTAGTATATTTCAGATTGACCATTATTCCTAGAGCATAAATTTTGGTCTTAAGTTTGGGACCCCTTACTCTTTTTTTTTTTTTTTTTAATATTTTTATTTATTTCTAGGAGAGAGAGAGCGAGACAGCGTGAGCAGGGGAGGGTCAGAGAGAGAGGGAGTCACAGACTGAAACAGGCTCCAGGCTCCAAGCCGGCAGTCAGCACAGAGCCCGACATGGGGCTCGAACCCGCTAACCGCGAGATCATGACCCAAGCGAAAGTCGGACGCTCAACCGACTAAGCCACCCAGGCGCCCCAAGGGACCTCTTACTCTTGGTAGGCTTGACCTCTAATTTTTACTCTCCCAGGCTGTGAGTCTGCCTAAGATTTCTGTGCCACTTTCTTAGCTTCTCAGCTACTACTTTCAAATTAGGAAAATGCTTTGAGGGGATAAGTTACCCTAAGTGAAAGGTCTATATTTTTGTGTTTTCTTCAGTTTCGGGATCTTAGTATGGTGAGTCCTATTTCTTTGGTAGCTATAAATAATATTTATACACAGATCTTATTTGATTATAAGTACAGTTGGCTTAAAATAGTCTACATTATCTGTAACAAAACTTAAAAAATGTAATTTAGGGGTGCCTGGGTGGCTCAGTTGGTTAAGCATCTGACTCTTGCCTTTGGGTCAGGTCATGATCTTGTAGTTTTCTGAGATAGAGCCCCATGCCCAGCTCTGTGCTGTCGGCATGGAGCCTTCTTGGGATTCTCTGTCTACTTCTCTCTGCCCCTCCCCCACTCATGCTGTCTTTGTCTCCTTCAAAATAAAAATAAACTTAAAAAATATATAATTTAAAGCCTCTAATGGTTCTCTAACTTACAAAAAGAAATAGGAAACGAGGAAATTTCTGTTTACTTGACTCCTCTTGATATGGAACAAAATATCTATTTAATTTAATTCATTATAAGTACTTAGTAACTTCCAAATTATATTTTAAAAGACACTACATAGAATAAGTCAGTGATAGGTCAGGGGAAGAAATACATTTTTGGCCAGAGAACTGAGTCCTTTCGGCACCTTTCAGATGATAACCTAGAGATAGATTCTGACTTTGTCTCTGGAAAAGCTTTCCTGATAATGGGGATGGTAGAGGTTATCTGTACTTGTAAATAGTTGTGTCTTGAAAGTAATGACAACACCTGTTGCTGGAGTATAATTTGTACTATGGCTTAAAATCTGGTTTGGGAAAAGAAAAATACTGTGATATCCTTTCACATTTTGGTTTGCCTCTACTTATTGCTTTGTCCTAGGAATTTGATATTGATTAAAAGAAACAGGTTGTTTTGGGAGCCATCAGCTATATGGTTGAGTGGACTCCACAGGTCAGTGGTGTTAGTTAGCTTACTCAGGCCAAAACAAAGATCAGTTTGGTCTGTGTTACTCTCTGTTTTCTCTCTCCATTCTTTCTATTTGCATTCAAGCCTTAAGTATGTTTAACCACATGATATTATGATGGTTGGGCATTAGAATCTATCTTTACTTATTGGCGCATTCATGTTTTCATCCTTTTTCACTCTAGATAACTAATTATGCTGAAAACAGTGGAAGAGAAAAGGACATTCAGAATTCATATATTTTCTCAGAGATTTTTATACTTGATATTTTCAAAGACTAGAGAAAACAAATCGGTACTTTTCTTTCCTTTATGGTCATTAGTGGTACTAAACAACTTAACAGTATACAATGTACAAAAATTAAAAGGTTTCTGAAAGTGCGGTCGACAGATGACCTGAAGAGGGTCTGAGGGTCTTTAGAACATATGTTCAATATTTAGATTTGTAGGTCTTACCCCAGATCTAAGTGCAAATCTCCAGAGAAGGGCCTAGTAATTGGCATCTAACAAGTTTTCTATGAAAATACAGTTCTTTTTTTAAAAATATTTTTATTTATTTCTAGGAGAGAGAGAGAGAGAGAGAGCACGAGCAGGGGAGGGTCAGAGAGAGAGGAGCCACAGACTCTGAAATAGGCTCCAGGCTCTGAGCTGGCAGTCAGCACAGAGCCCGACGCGGGGCTCGAACCCGCCAACCGCGAG
The DNA here is from genome assembly GCA_017311185.1 of Proteles cristata cristata. NCBI lineage: Eukaryota > Metazoa > Chordata > Mammalia > Carnivora > Hyaenidae > Proteles > Proteles cristata. The sequence continues at coordinate 2,378,686 of JAESUZ010004016.1, read as the reverse complement.
ATCATGACCTAAGCGAAAGTCGGACGCTTAACCGGCTAAGCAACCCAGGCGCCCCTGAAAATACAGTTCTTATACATATTAATTAATATTTACAGTGAGAGGATCTGTCCCATACATTATGTCACAAAGCTTTCTAGAATGGGTATGATTTTTTCCAATTTCCTGAAGAAGAAACTAAGGCACAGAGAGGTAAGCCACTGGAACAAATCCACATGAAAATTGAGCTGGCATGCCACCCAGTTCTCCTGACACCACCTTCAATGCTTGTCTTACTGTACCAACTTTACTCTCTAGAAAGAATCTCTATCTTAGAAAAGAGATTTTTTCCACATATTGCTTCCTAAGCTACACAAGCCCAAAAGCCTAATATTTGCTCTCTGATAGCAATTATTGAGATAGTGTATTATTAAAAACTTTCAATACATACACTGGGCTTTCATTTTCAGAGTACTTAATTTTGTCAAAGCACTTTAGTGCTCACTTGAATGTTCTGAATATAAAAGCTCTGCCCTGGAGAGAGCACGTTTATCACCTATGAGTGATAGTGCAAAGTGAGATTACCAGGAGCAGGTTTGTTGCCACTGTTAGAGCAGATATAGATGACTTCTAACAGCCTTTGATGAATGAATGGCTCAGCCTCAACTCCACAGAATGAAGCTCATCAAATTCACTCTGAATTATCTTCTATAATGAACAAGAAAAAGTGACATTTTTTTTCTATCTCAGATCTTAAGCATTTTGTTGGCCCGCAAATAAGTTTACCAATAAAGACTTGTCTTCTATACTTTACTGGACTGACTGGAATCAGGGTTATTTTTGTTTGCTTATTTATGCCCTCAACCAAACACATGAAGATAATCAGCATGGCCACCACTGACAGCTACTGATATTCAGCACTTACTAGGCACCACAAAACTCAGCCTAGAGTTTCATATCAACAGCCTTACTTTGCTTATCACAACCAACTTATTTGATTTCATAAGAGGAAACTAAAAACTAGAGAAGTTAAGGAACTTATCCATGGCCCTTTGGGTGGTAAATCTTTGTCTATCTGAATCCTAACCATTGTATTACATTTTATTCCTTGATATATTGAAGATCTATTTTTATAAGATGTAGATGTGTCATAATTTAAAACAAGTAAAGAGAAAAGACCATGGAAACATCTTTTATATTTTTCTTGTTGAGTGAGAGTTTTTCAGTAGTATAGTAACAAATGAATATTCTCATTCAACCTACAAGGAATCCAGAGATGGGGGGAAGAGTAGTCATTAGTAATTCTGCCCCTTTTGCATTTCTGAATTTCAGAGTAACTTGAAATTGTATTAATTGGTCATTCAGATTAAAGAGATATATTGGGTAGTAATGGGCTTGTATACCTATTAGGCCAACTGGCTGCCGGAACAAGTAGAGTTTTAATATGGTAGAAAAGGCAAGTGAACTTAGAGGTTAAAGAGGAAGAACTATGACCCTTACAAGTCTAAAGAACAGAGCACAGCTCAAGAGTGTGTGTTGTTAAATTCAGGACAAAAAGGTATGTAGGGAAACTGAGTCTTGCATAGCCAAATCTAACCCTCAGATGCATAGAGCACAAAGAAAAAAGAAATTCAATGAATGTGGTCCAGATAACAGCAATAAAAGTATTTCTTGGGAGTTTCCCAAATCTGTATTAGTAAGCAGAATCATATCTTCAGAGGGAATTAGTTATAATTTAAGAGCTACATTTCCTGAATGGCTCTGATTCAAACATGCAGAACAACTTTGCAACCATGCTGGGCAGCAGGAAATTTTTTTCTTCCATAGTATTATTCTTTGAAGTTATATAAAACTGTCTATTTCATAATGTTATTTATATCCACACTCTCTTTTCTTCTTACTCCACAGTGACCACTATTATCACTTAGTCTCAGTTAATAGTTTTATATAATTATGCTCATTCATATTCTCTTTACAGATAAGAAATTAAATTAGTTTAAATTCTTATCATTCTAGGGGCGCCTGGGTGGCTTAGTCGGTTAAGCGTCCCACTTTCGCTTAGTTCATGATCTCGCGGTTTGTGGGTTTGATCCCCGCGTCGGGCTCTGTGCTGACTGCCAGCCTGGCGCCTGTTTCAGTCTGTGACTCCCTCTCTCTCTGACCCTCCCCTGCTCACGCTGTCTCTCTCTCTCCTAGAAATAAATAAAAACATTAAAAAAAATTAAAAAAAAAATAAATTCTTATCATTCTAAATGACCAAATAGTTGAGCAAACTGGAGAGTAAAATGTCTTAAAATAAATATGGATACAGAATTATCTATTGGCAATATACTATTATTATGGGGGATTATGCTCTCAGGGTATATAGTATTACCAAAGACTATCAATGAGTGTATCTAGTTAGCTATGCTAACTACTCCAGAGGTTAGCAAATTAAAGAACAACCTTTTATTTGTTCATGGTTTTGTGGTTGGCTAGGTGGTTTTTCTGGTGTGGGTTCACTTACATAACTATGTTCATCTGATGGGTTTGCTGGGCTTCTTATTTCTGGCAGCAATTCATCTTCAAGGGAAACTATTCTGGGTTTTTTTTGTTTTTTTTTTTTTAAAGTTTGTATTCAACTTCCAGTTAGTTAAAATACAGTGCAATATTAGTTTCAAGTGTACAATATAGTGATTCAACACTTCCAAACAATACCTGGTGCTCACCACAAGTGCCCTCCCTATTCCTGTCACTTATTTAATTCATTCCCCAACTCACCTCCCCTCTGGTAACCATCAGTTTATTCTCTATAGTTAAGAGTCACATTCTTGGTTTGCCCCTCTTTCTCTTAGGCTAGGCTTCTCTACATGCAGTTTAAGGCAGCATTGCCAGTGTATAATCCTCAGTGTCTATTTAGCATCAACTGCATCCAGTTTGCCCTGTTGGACAAATCAAATGAGGCCAAGCCCCATGTCAGTAGGGGAGGAGACTACATAAGGTTAATTCCTTGGGGGCCTTTAACGTAACAATCTACCACAATCAATTACTTTTCTCTCTGACTTCATAAGAGAGGTTTCAAGCTAGCATTTCCACCTCAAAATCCAGAGTAAGTTATACTTAAGGACTGACTACCACCCAAAGAGAAAAAAAATAAGTCTCATGGCTGAGGCAAAAGTTACTTCATTTGTCAAACTATCACCTGATTATCCTTGCCTCCAATGCATTCCTCTGTTCTTTTATCCACTTCCCTCCCACTAACTTATGTCTTGCTATAAACATCCTTTTCCCTGTCTCCTCTTTTAGCACTTCTATAGTTAGAGATCAACCAGAGAGGCAGAACCAGTAGGAGATACATATATTAAAAGATTTACCACAAGATTCATGCTGATTGTGGGGGCTGGCAAGGAAAGTCAGTTTTGTGGAATAGGCCATCAAGAAAGGCAAGCTGGGACTCTGGGACATGAGAGGAAGCTACAGTCCACAGATGGGATTAGTTCTTCAGGGAAATTTCAGCTCTTATTGAATCAAGCCCACCCAGATTAAGGCTAATCTCCCTTACATCAAATCAACTAATTAAAGACTTTAATCATATCTACAAAATACTTTCATAGCAACATTTGGATTTATGCTTGATTGAATCACAAGGAGGTACTATCTAGCCAAGGTGACACATCCAAAGACTACATCACTTTTTTTCTTTTATAGTTTATTGTCAAGTTGGTTTCCATATAACACCCAGTGCTAATCCCAACAAGAGCTCTCTTCAATTCCTATTAACCCTCTTCTCCTCTCCCCCACCCACATCAGCCCTCAGTTGACCACATCACTTTTCAATACTTGCTTTACAGAAGCAAATTTGAAATTTTGTGGGTCTTAGTCACCACTGTTTTTTTTGTTTTTTTTTTTCTGAAAATGGTGTGTCCTCTATAAACTTTACCCTGGATGCAAGTGACTCACAGTATCTACATAAAATTAAATTCCTGTAACATTGTATTCTCACAGACTTAGGGGCAGAAGCTCATCATGTAAATTTCTAATTTTTAGGTTACTTTAGTGTTGTTGTTGTTTTTTCTATTCAAGTTTTCTAACACCTACTAGTCATTACAACTCTGTTACCTACATAAAACACCTTCTATTTAAATACCTGATATGTTTGATATAGTTTGCTTAACTATATAGTTAAGCCAAGGTGGGAACAAAATGATGGTTATCAGAGAGGAGGTGGGTGGGGAGTAGATTAAATAGGTGTTGGGGATTAGGGAGGGCCCTTGTGATGAGCACCAGGTGTTGTATTGAATGGAAGTGTTGAATCACTGCATTGTATACTTGAAACTAATATTCCACTGTATGTTCATATGTATATGAATAGTTTGAGTGCAGTCTTGGTAACACATATATAAATGTTTTCATTTTTATTCCCTCCATAGCTATCCTTCTATTGATCTATTGTCCATCCGCCCATCATTCTATTCTTCCAACAGAACCCAATGTACCACAGTCTTTACCACCTCTGTTAACAACTACTTCATTTTTCTAGTTACTTAGGTCAAAACCCTGGGGTTAATCTTGACTATTCTTTTCTTCTCTGACACCATACCCAATATGTCAGTAAATTCCATTGCTCTCCTTTCAAACTATTTGCACTTCTCAACACCTGTTCTGTCACTACCTCAGTCTCAGCCATCTTCATTTTAATTTTTGAGAGGATATTGCTTGCGATGGTCATAGTAATCTTTTGGAAATGACTAAACAATAATATAAAACTTAGATGTAAGTGTGGCTTTTTTTTCAGTGCCTTCTGGCATTTGCCTTTTCCTTCTGCCTAGAATGTTCTCACCTGGAGTTCACCTGGCTTATTTTCAAAATTCCTTGAGGTCATTACTCAAAAGTCCACTTGTCAGTTTGGCCTTCCATAAGCTCCATATCTCGTATTTTGCACACCACTCATTTCTTCCTTTATTGCTTTCCTTTAGTATTTTTCTTGTTTATTATCTGTATTCCCCTCTTATAACAAGTCAGCATCATGAAAGCATAATTCTTGACGACTTTGTTCCTTGCAGTATTCCCCAATTCTAAGACAGTGCCTGGCATGGAATAGATACTCAAAAATTATTTGTCTAATGAGTGAGTGAATGATTGAATATTATTCAATTCATACAATGACATTGGATGACAGTATAGTTAAAAAAAAAAAGTAAAGACAAAAATATTCTAGTCAATGTATGTCAAAGTAGAAATGAAAAAGTATTAGGCTATTTTTCAGCTTTATAAAATTTCAGAAGGCTTTCTCTCATTGCAAATAACTACCCTAAACTATTATGGGACATCAGAAGGAAAAATGAAGTAAAATGTAGGATCATGAAGGAATATTTTTAAAGATGGAAAATAAGTTTCAAAGGGACATGAAATGAAAAACATGCTTCAGTAGTTAACAGAAGGAGTAGTTTTCAGTATTAATGTAGTACTTAAGATCTGCTCTTTTCATAGAGGTCAGAGGAGCTTGAAAGATCTAAGGCTAAGAACTAAATTAGGATATTGTGTGAAATTTAAGGGTGTTTTAAAATCCCTGAAATCCAACTAGGGACTATCCTTTGTACCACAAGTTAAAATCTGAGGAATGGAAAAAAATGCAAAACCCTATTCTGTTCTAGTCTTATTATGGAAATCGGTCCTAAAGCCATGAGGACTTAAGTAGCAAGGGGGAAACAAACAAATGGATGAATGCATGAATGAATGAATGAATAATTGCATATATATATGCATAGTTACAAAATTTCTAGAAGAGAATATACAATTAATGGCTAAATGAAAGGAACTATATTAAGTGTTAGCAAATTAGGTACCAATCACACAATAAAAGCAAAGTTATGTATCAGTTGGTTGACCTGTAAAATAAAATCCAGCATATCAATATTAAGATTTAAAAGAAAATATACCCCAAGCAGTACTTGAAGTCCATCCAAATATCCTAGATATGATATTTCTACTTTAGTGTTATATTGATATTGCTATATGTAGAATATATTAGGAGTGGAATAATAAATGAACTCCCTAGTCAATCCAGTATTTGGTTTTGAAGTAGTATTACATAGCGAAAGTAATTTGAAGTAAAAAAAAAACAAAACAAAACAAAAACTAAGATTTAAATATTTTCTATCATTTGTTAAATGTTTTCTTGGAAAAATCTTGATCTTTCTGAGCCTCATTTCCTCATCTATAAAATGAAGATATTTTAGCTATTTATTGCTGTGTAACAAATTAAATGCAGTAGCTTAGACAAATACCATTATTTTACTATATCTTATGCTTTCATGTATCATTAATTTGGACAGGGCTCAGCTGGACAATTTCTCTACTGACTCTCACACCCTTGACTGCGATCACCCAGTGGTATTGATTTGGGGAATGATTTGGACTAGAGAGTCATAAATTGTGTCACTTCCTTGTCTGGCATCTTGTGTGTGAGATGTTTAGACTCAGCTGGGATTAGTTGATTGGAATACCTACATGGTGACCTCTCTAGCATGATACCCTCAGAGTAACTGGACTTCACTGAGGCTTATGACTGGAGCGAAAGTTTTCTAAGGAAAGGAAATGGAAGGCGTCAGCCTAAAAACTGGTACAGCATCACTTCTGTGTATTCTTTCCGTTATGGCACTCATGGAGATGACCTATATTTAAGGGGAGGACACATAGGCTCCATCTCTTGATGAAAGCATTATCAGAGGGTTTATGGCCATCTTTTATACACTTCAGGGAATGATATTTCCTACTTCATTAGAGTTGTTATGAGAGTTAAATAAAATTTAATATATATGAATCAGGTTTATTGAAATATGTGAAAAACTTATAAAACAAGCATACTGCATGATTATTCCCAACAACTGTTCCTACAAAGTGCCATCTTTTCTAGGGTCCATATGTCTCTAATTCTGCAAAAAATATCCATCAGATATCATAAAACAGTTAGTCCTTGTTAGGTATTCCAAGAATGCCTTCTTTTCCCAGGTTTTAAGAACAGATCAGTCAATAGGCATTTGAAACACCAAATTTTCAGTCAGTTAAAATCTCTTTTTTCCCCTACCCTTTGGTAGGGATGGGAAAGGAAGGCTTCCATTCTTGTTATTAGTTGATATTTTCTAATAGGAAAGGTATAGGGCAAAGGATGTCTTACTTGTACTTGAATATTTTAGTGATCCTCACCAGATGTGGTTGATACCCAACATCATTTCCTGTGTTACTTCTGTGGACCTCTTACTTCAGTTACTTGATGTATGTGATAATCTCCAGTTGGCCACATCCATCCCCATTTAGCTTTTACTTCTAACACCTCTGACTTCCTTATGCCAAAGTAACCTTTGTCTTTGAAAAAAGGAGATTGTTTGGCCTAGAGTCGTTTTTAAGACAACTTAGAGCCATCTAATTTCTGGTACATGGAGATCCCATAGACATCCTTGCTGAGGCAGACTCTGGAAGTATAGCTTATTTTCAGTGAAGAGTTTTTAAATTCTCCTATAGGGTACTTCAGCTAGTCGAAGTTGCCAACCTTTAGACTTTTTAGGCCTGAGTCAGATACAAGTCACTGCTACCTTCATATTCCGAGATGTGCATCTAGACTCTTCAAACTCTTATAATATCTCTTCCTTGCATGTGAGAGCAAAGTAATCTCCTATCCTCCATTTTTCAAAGTGATTGACCTGGAAGAGCAGAATACAGGACATTGGCAGTTTCTTCAGTGCAACCCTAAGGTCTGCTTTCTCTAGTTCCTCACATCTTTTATTTTTATCCCTAAACTGAATAATAAGCTAAGAATTTCAATGCCATTTTTACAATTTCTTCATGCATCCTATGTGATCTGATATTTTGAATTTTTGAAAACATAGCACTAAAAATCTGATGCCCATTAAAAGGGGGAAGTCTATGTCATTTCCCCTTAAATGTGAGATGTTTGATTAATAGATATGGTGGAAATAACATCATGTGGCTTTTGATGTTGGGTCATAAAAGATAATATAGCTTCAGCCTTGTTTGCTAAAACAGTGGATTTCCTGAGCCTCCATGTAAGTAAGTAGTCCAAATACCTTGAGGGTGCCATACTGCAAGGAAACCAAAGTCACCTGGAGAGGGCACATGTAGAAATTCAGACTGCAATTCTAGTTTTTTAGTCTTCAGCAATAGCCCCATACATGTGTGTAAATGAGCCTTTAGATTATTTTGGGTCCTGATTTTTGAGTCATCCCTAGTCTTTGAATCACCTGAGATATCATATGTTGTATACAAATTCCTGATCCAAAGAACATGTGAGCATAAGAAAATGGTGTCTTATGTTTCTGAATTTTGGATTATTTTGTCAAAACTACAGTAACTGGAACAAGTACCTTATGCATATGTGTGCATATGTTTTTCCCAATTTGGGATCTCAATCAAACCTGAGTATGAAAGAGTCCTATATTATTATACTGTCACATAAAGCATTCGGAACTCAAAATGAACTTAATAAAACATAGTTATTATTCTTCTTAAATAATACAAGAAACAAAAACTCTACAAGACTCTTTTACTTTCAGTATGACAGGATCTCAAAGTCCTTAAAACCATTTTTCTAGCACATGCCAGTAGCAATAAAAAGGGGCTACACACCCATTGTTAACATTCCATGCTTTGCCAAAACATTTGCTTGTTGGCATGTCAGAATACAGCATCATTCTTATGACATATGATCGGACCCATAACTAAGGATTATATATACTTCTATCATATACAACTGGTCAAATGCAGATGATGATATCTGGGAGAAAGCTGCAGAACTTCATTCAAATAAACATTAGAAAATCTCATTAGATCAAACACCAAAATGCCAAAAGTAAGGAAAATGCTTGAACAGCATCTGCTCTCACCCACCACTTCTAACTCAGTGAGTCTGGAGAATCATGAAATCATGGGGAGTTCTGTGGGACTAGTATGGTATTTGATGAGAGTTTTTCAAGTCTTCAGACTTGGTAGAGGAAATTCATACTTAAGCAAGAGGACTCATCTGTTTAAGAAATGCACCTTGTTTTGGCAGTGATTTTGTTTCTAACAACTTATAAATAAATAGACATTTTACAAATATTGAATACATTAGAAGACCATGCTAGGTCAAGAAATATATTTTGCTTTAATCAAATGAAGGTTTTTGACAGTTTGATAAATCCGTATTTTTATGTACTATAGTCCAAATTCCTTAATAGTGTTTACTATATTGTAGCAGGTATTTACATAGCTGTTTGCTTACCCCCGTCTCATCCTGAAAGAGCTCCTTCTGTAGTCCTCATGCTGATATGCTTGCTAGCCCTATATCAATCAAGCTTAAATTATCTCCATTCAAGAGACTAGCCAGGGAAAATATTCTTACTATCTTATCTTGGGTCAACTGCCTATCTCTGCAACAATCAATTAGATACAAAAATGAATACTGGGGCCTACCATGTCAACTGTGTAAGAAGTTATTTCAGTATAATGACGGGACTGAGCAAGCAACTTAAGCATCCATGATGTGAAGCAAAGAAAGACAAAATGATATCCCACCAAGTAGAGAAAGTGTCAGCGGTGAGCCTGGAGAATGAAGCCGACACAGAGAAGAGCAAAGACAAATCATAAAGAGGAATTCTAATATAATTTAAGTTCTGAACTCCCTCCTTTCTTTAAGCTAAGGAGATCCTTGATCTTTGGTTCATGAGATATCACATTAGGTATATAATATATCCTTCCTTTACTTATTTAAGCTAAGGACAATATGTTTCTGCATGTTGTTCCAACAAAGTCCTAGAATACTACAACTTCATCTTTTAACATTCTCTTTCCATACCCTGAATTTTAGCCACATAAATGCATCCTAGATCCCTGAATTTCATATTCTCCTTCCTCTTGCTGGTTACTTACACATATTATTCATTCTGCCTTCTCCCTTCCTACCTTGACTGGACTGACCCAGTTTATTCTTGAGTATACTCTAGATCTCAGCTTAAAAATAATGTATTTTGAAAGCCACCCTTAACCTTCACATCAGGCTTAAGTTCTCCTCAATAACCCCACAGTCCCAGTATATGTCTTACTATAGAAGGCATTTCACTAAATTTGTGTCTTCAAACAGATTGTTAGCTCTTTAAGACGCAGAGACCTGGGCCATCCTTAGTCACCATCTTATCTCCAGGTCCTATATTACTGCCTGTCACTTGAAGGTATTCAATAGCAATCCCGCAAATAGATGTACAGGTTTACACAAAGCAAGCAATGCACGCCTGCAGGCATACACACACACATACACACACACACACACACACACACACAAATATATATATATAAATCACATTGGTTATAAGGGCAATGGACATAACAAAAACTGTGAAGCAAATAAAATTTATTCTTTTTCATTTGAATAGTCTGTGCTTGTCTCTACTTCCAAGCTTGGTTTCCTTGTTTCTACCAACTGAGGTACTTCATTCATTTGCTTGTTTGTTTGTTTGTTTGTTTGTTTGTTTGTTTCTGGATCTGCCTTTACAAGTTTCTCATACTCAAGGCTCTTTTTGTCCCTCTTTTTTCAGCAAAAGTCAACAATTTGATGTCTTATTCCTTCATAAGACAGGGCATTCACTGACATATTAGCACCTTAGCCATTGCTTCCATGTCAATGAGCCCTCCTTTTCCAGGATGTCCATAGTAAGAATGACTTCTAAAGAAAATGCCTTAATCAAAAAACATGGCTTGCATCGTAAGAACTTCATGCAAAGGCAGCTCAGGAAGAAGGTAATATTTTTAAGTAAGACCCTATATTCCTCAAATCATATAAATAGCTGCCTATTCCCCTCTTCTGTAGGGTCAATCCTACCTATACAAAATTATTAGTAATAATTAATTATTCTTAGTTATTTTTAAGTTTTTTTATTTGTTTAAGAGAGAGAAAAAGGAATGAGTGGGGGAGGGGCATGGAGCAAGGGAGAGAGAGAATCTTAAGCAGGCTCTGTGCTGTGAATGCAGAGGCTGATGCAGGGCTCAATCTCCTGCCATGAGATCATGATCTGGGCCAAAATCAAGAGTTGGATGCTTAGACAAATGAGACACCCAGGAGCCCCAATTATCCTTAGTTTTTTCAGCTCATGAGAATAAGCACCTTGTAGATGATCAAACACAATAATATATAATATAAATATATATTGTGGCAATAAATGATAGGAAATGAATAATGCTCCCACTGATTCTATTTTATTTAGCAAATTGCCCTTTCTTTCCAAAATCCTGTAGTAGATATCTTATTCAAAGAAATATTGGTAGGAAGATAGAGCCAATAAAACTTCTTACAATTAGCTGAAGAGAAATAAACAATGGCTAAGTCTTTCAGAATGGGTCATATTCTTTGATATCTTTACTAAGCTCTTTGAGAATTTTCTTTGGTGAATTTTAAGATTGTCTGCTGTACTTTATTCATATGTTTTTACAGCATTTTACTACATTGTATTATAATTTATTTCTCTGTTCATGTCCCCTATGGAATTGTTACGTATTCAAGGAACAGGGTCTTTGTTGTTTTGATTTTGTATAACCAGAGCTTGGTTGGTCCTATTTATGCAGTCACTAAGGCTGTGTGGTAAAACAAAAAGAATACATTCACATATTACTATTTACATGGATGCGTTAATGACATGAAAAAATCTACACCTCAAATGATATTTTAACTTCCCCTTTACTGTTTCCTTCTGAAGATGCTATGGCATCTTAACCAGGGTTCTGTTATATACTATCCAGAAAGGAATTAGCATGTACACCTCACTTATGTTTAAAAGCAAAGGCCAATGGTATGGCTTTTCCACTTTCTTCCCAGCCATGAATATGTTTACTTCCACAATTTTTATTTACTCTCTTAGGGCTTCCATGAGATGACTATTTGCAATTGTCCATATCTGAAAATACATGTACTGTTTAATTAAGAAAGATGCCTCTACAAGATTTAAAAGTGTCAGACCCCTATGACAGTTTGAAATTATGATATTTTGAAACTTGTTCTATAATTTAACCTTTTTTTATCCACTTGTTTGTACCTTTATTTTGTAATATTATTTATGATAAACTGCAACAGTTTTTCTATATATTTTATGTGTGGCTATTTTAAATTTTTAATTAATTTTAAGTTAGCTCATATAAATTCATCTTGAGTATTATATTCCACAGGCATATTTGTTCACCCATGTTTTGTTCATTCACTTCTTAAAAATTTATTGAACATATATTTTATAACAGGATTTTGGACTGGGTGTTAGACATATAAAGAACAAGACAGCAGTCCAAGATGTTGCAGATTTGAAACAAAACAAGTAAATGCAGTTCAGTATATATTTTGGGAGAGGTTTTTTTTTTTTTTTTTAATTTTTTTTTTTTTTTTTTTTTTGTCACAGAAGCTCAGCTTAAACTAGCATAAGAAAAAATGGGAGCTACAAACTATGAGTGGCCCATTCTGGATCATGTATCCATCTTGAACAAATGAATTGTGTCCACATGGCAGCAAGTGGGTGAGAGCCTCTGGTCATAAATCACTGCATATCAACAAACTGTGACCATTGGCTCATGTCAGTGTTGTGTGGAAAGGCTGCTTCCAAGGCAATCATATAAATGGGTAAGAAATAATGACTAGAAATGGGCATGTGCAGACAAAATTATTTTCCTAGCACAGTGTTTCAGTGACATTTTAGGAAACTCGGGTCACAATTAGGTTATATTTTAGGAGATGGAGTCAAGGGAGCTTCATAAATAAGGTATACCTAGAGCTTAAAGTCTTTATAATGAGGGGCGCCTGGGTGGCTTAGTCGGTTAGGCGTCCGACTTTCGCTTAGGTCATGATCTCGCGGTTCGTGGGTTCGAGCCCTGCGTCGGCCTCTGTGCTGACTGCCAGCTCAGAGCCTGGAGCCTGTTTCAGTCTGTGATTCCCTGTCTCTCTGGCCCTCCCCTGCTCGCGCTTGATTTCTCTCTGTGTTTCTCTCTCTCTCTCTCTCCTAGAAATAAATAAAACATTTAAAAAAAATAGTCTTTATGATGAGTAGGTATTTGCTACATGGGTAGAGACTGAGAGTAGAAAATGACTCCTGGCAATGGAGCATCTGGAACAATGGCTCGAGAGTGAAAGAGCCTGATGAGTTAAGGGCACAGTGTGTGGTCAAAGCATAGCTTACATCTGTGAATGAGAGAAAGATGATTGCAGAGTGGGATTCAAGATGAGACACAGGTTGATTGGACAGAGGTGGGCAGTAGATTAGCTATTTTCAAAGTTTTAAGCAAGTAACTTTTCCTTCTGAAATTAAAAGTTTACATGAAAATCTAATATACACAACAGATAAAACACAGGTTTATTCTGGCTGAAGGTAGCGAGGTGAGTACAGAAGCAGAACCGGCTCCACTTGCTCTTACCACCCGTTTAGATTCTACCGTCACACCTTGATAACTACTAAGGTGGGTCATGTGGTGATAGGCAAGGGGCTGACAAAATTATATTTTTGAAAAACTGCTTCTAAACAGTATGGTTGTAATGGTTGAGACTCAAAAGGAGGATATTCATTAAGAGACAATTTTGAAAGTCCTGTCTTAGTTTTTGAATGAAAACCTTAAACTATTTAGAGCTAGAATAAAGGGAAAGAAGCATTACAAGACTATTCCTTGGAAATCACCTAGTATTCAAAGATTTCAGTTCATAATGATAAACACAGCAACATGAGTGAATCTCAAATATATGCTTAGCAAAATAAGCTAGGCATGCATATGTAAATACTGAAAAATTTCATTTATATGTAATTTTAGACAAGGCAAGACTGATCTCTAGGGACAGAAAACACATCAGGGATTGCCTAGGGCCATGTCTGCTTGTGATGCGGGAGGGGGTGTGTATGTGCAAAGGGGCACAAAGAAACTTATCAAACTGATGTAAAAGCTGCATATCTTGATTTGTGGGGGGAGTTTCATGGAGGTATAAAAATTTTCAAAAATCATCAAATTGTACACTTCAAATGTATGAATTGTATTGTTTACAAATTATACCTCAATAAAGTTGATTTAAGAAAAAATAAGCCCTCAATTCAGATTTGGAACTATTACTAAATAACTGGGTGAAACTAATAAATCCTGTATATCCTCTGAACTTCACTTGCTCAACTGCATGAGAGGAAAAATGAATAACAGTGTCCAGTCTGTCCAACAAGTTTGCTTATAAACTAAAGTCAAATAAATAAAGGATGCAAAAACACTTCTTAAATGTAATCACTATAGTATAACTTATGAGATGTTATTATTGGATCAGAAATTTGTAAATGGGATTATAGTGTTCTTATAACGGTTCTAGGATTAGGTATGTTTTAAAAGGCTGGAAAAGTGTTTGCCTTCAAAGCCTGTCATAAACTCCTGCTCTTGGTTTAAAATTGAATCAAAATTATTCTTATAATTTTTTAAAGAGCTAAAAAGATTAAGTGTTGAAAATATTATTCATTTTCCTCTAATTCAGGTACAGAAGAAAATTATGAGGAGGTACAATTCATATATTATTCTTGTTAGAATAACTTTGTTTCACCATTATCAAGAAGCACTTACAAACCATTTACTATTCAGAAAGCCCTGTGTGCTTAAAAAGAAATATGCAATGTTTTAAGTTTATGTGAATCATGACTTAATGAAATGTATTAATAAAAGTATTCATGATTTAATGTTACATCTACCATCAGAAAGCATTTGGGGGGCTTTTATATAAAATAATGAACACTATAGCAAATATTTGCAATCATTTTCATCTATCTATAATACAGCATGAATATCCTACCTTGAAATAGCATGGCTAATTAGAATAGACTTCAGTACACTTGTACAAGAAAAAGATTCTTGACATAACTTTAAAACTCCAGAAGTTCAGATGAAATGGGCAAATAAGTAGAAGAGGACCTCTAGGAATGATTCTCTTATGCTCTTAGAAAAGTGAAAGTCATTGTAAGAAAGAAAAACAAGCAAACCTTTTATCCTACTTGTGGTCTTACACAATGTATGGTTTGCTTCTGTTTCCTGTGGAAAGGTGAATTCATTA
This sequence comes from Proteles cristata cristata, assembly GCA_017311185.1. NCBI lineage: Eukaryota > Metazoa > Chordata > Mammalia > Carnivora > Hyaenidae > Proteles > Proteles cristata. Next base: position 2,363,640 of record JAESUZ010004016.1, on the reverse strand, counting down.
TCTGAGAAGAGGTTTCACAGGCTGGCATTGGTAAATTTTCCATTATCTGGGTAGTAACCATCAGTGTTTACAGTCTCAAAACTTGATCTTATAAAGCAATCTTGAAGTGGTATATTTTGTAGCAACAGATCCCTATAAAGTGAGTTCAAGAGTGATGAATGGAGCAAGAAGAAAAAAAATATTAAAGTTTATTATAAGAAGTGTACTACAACAAAACAGGTAATAGGTGAACATTATCAGTCCATTTCATCCAAAATATAATTAGAATCTCACTTGCTGGGCATGAGAATAGAATGAAAGTCATTGGAAGAACTAGAAGTGTAATAATATCAGGCTAAAATAATTTGACATGACTGTGTGATAGTGAGAACGGTCTTGCCAATGGAATAGAAACTAGAAGTACTACAAGGTCCCTTATTGAGGCCCCTATATTCTGGCCAGTGTTTCAATGAGATGTACTCTTGGCCTTGTACTCTTGAAGACAAATTCCTTATACTTACAATTGACAAAACTCTTTTTTTTAATAATTAACATATTCAGTTACATAACTTAGCATATGAATATTCTGACTCATGATATATTAGACCTTATAGATACTTTTTGGAAGGCAATCTTCTGTCATTTTAAGTTATTTATTTTCCTTATTTTTTTTATTTTTTAAAAATGCATTTATTTAATTTGGGAGGGACAGAGAGCAAGAGCAGGGAGGTGCAGAGAGAAAGGGAAAGAGAATCCCAAACTATTAGTGGGGAGCCCAAAGCAGAGCTCAAACTCATGAACTGTGAGATCATGACCTGAGCCAAAGCCAAGAGTCAGCCACTTAACCAACTGAGCCACTCAGGTGTCCCAGATTTATTTTCTTTAAAATGACAACAATCTCAGATTCTTTAGGGAAGAGGTTTTGTCATTTTTGTCATCTCATTTTAGACTCTAGAGCAGAGTTCTACTTATATAACTGACACAGAATTATTGATTGATTTTTCTGCAGGATTCAAAGTGAATTCTTAACAATTTAAACTAGTATACATATGTTTAATATAGTGAATGATTACAAATAAATATATAAACACATAAATATTCCCTGAGTAAACATTTGTTTGCAGTCAATTCTGCTGATACACTAGAAAACTCATTTCAATCTTTCTTTTCCTCCAAAGAATGAAACAGTTATTCCCAATTTGTATCTGTCAAGGATCTGCTTCAGGTAGCATATAAGCAGAAAGTAAATGATGTACTAAAACAATTGTGGGAAGGGCTAGAGGACCAGCTGTAGGCCAGGCATCTAGGATTACTACTAGAAGATCATCACAATAGCCACAAAGGGAGCTTCTGCCTGTCTAACCAGGAAGCCTAGAAGTCAGGGAGCCACTGCTCTAGTTCCTAGCTCCATAATCAATCCAGCTTTGCTGAGGTCTGTAGATCAAGATGTTGCCACCAAACTCTCCACTCTAAAACACTACCATCTCAGCACTAGATATGGAATATGTAAGACATCACCCCAACTACTGTCTTCAGAAGAACATTATTGCAGCTAAGTTCATGCCAAGAAAGTGGATGCTCTATGGATTCCCTGCATTCTCCCTCTACATGCCTACAAATGTGAGGAATACTTATTGAAACATATGATAAACCTAAGAAAATTCAAACTTATCCTTGCTTACCAGTACATACAAGAATTCCCTGGGAGGGGGACTCTGCATCACTTCTTGCTTCCAAATCTCACAAGGGTGCATTGGCTTAGAAGAACCTAGGTCACCTGTGAAACAGTCCGCGAAGCCAGGATTGTTAGTAGGGTGGGGCAAAAGAGACATCCAGGGCACAACATTCAAGGAGGCATTCATTCACAGGGACCAATCCTGTATTCTCACAAGCCTTAGAGTGAATTCATCCTTAATTTTGGGGGACCTCACTTGCCTCACTCTAGCCCTGGCCATGTTGAGAATTCTTTAGTTTTCCAGTCTCCCAAATGGAGTAGGTTGGAAGAGTTCATATACCAATGTGCAGTATTGACCATAGTCTGCCACTTTCTCCTTACTATCCTTACTCCCATAGTAAAACCACCAAAAAGCCTAAGGCCACACAAAACCACTATGTTTGCTTTTGTCTATCACAATGCAACTACCCCACAAATAAATGGAAATTTAATGGCTTTTATCCATTATAAATAAAAGACAACTCTTATCACCTATAAGATAATCAAAAGAAAAAAAAATGCACTGAGACCATAACATTCAGTAATCTGCTTGTTATTTTATCTCTTTGTTCAAGAATGCCAGTAGTCATAGAGACGTGGTTCTGATCTAATTCATGTTATAACTTGTAGTTACTCTATATATCATAACTAGAAAAGAAACTGTATTCTCCTGTAATTGAGAGACTCATTATCTCATAGATGGAGTGTCAAAAACAAACAAACATGATTCATTCTTTGTGCCCAGTAGGAGAAGACATAATCGGAAGAAATTCTTGCAGTTTTACAGATAAATAATGCCAGGTATTTCAATACTACTGAAAGCTTCTTGACTTTTTTTTCCTTTTTACAAAGAATACTCAGCTCGCCTAGGATAATAATAAACACTTAAAAAAGGAGACATAATCAAGTCAATTTGCTTCAAAGTAATGTCTCAGTTGATTTACTTGTGAAAGCAGAGATGCATATTCAAGGGAAAATTTTCCTTAATAAGATATTAATAAAAAAAACTATGCATATAACAAACTACCAAAACATTTTAATTAAAAAATGAGAAAGGAATACAGTAAGTGTCAGAGTAAGGGTGAGAATTGCAATTTTAGGTAAGGTATCTTGAGAATGCATTACTGAGAAAGGGACTTTCTAGTAAAAACTCAAAGAGTGAAGTAAGAAGGGGTAATTCATGCAGATATCTTGGGAAAAGTGTAGAGAACTCACCAAAACTAAAATACTGAAGTAGAATCATGTTTGGAGTGTTACAGGAGTAAAGAGGATTTCCTATGGCTGGAGATAGTAAATGAGACAGAGATAACAGAGAGCCATATCGTGTAAGCCATTGACTTTGACCATTTGTAAGAACTAGTCTTAAAAAAATCCATTCAAGACTTAAAAACAAATAAAGAGATCAAAAAAAGACTGGGACTTCCTTAAGCTGGACGATTGGAACCTACAAAACTATGTAGAGCACATATTACATTTAAAGATGAAATGTTAGGGGCATCTGGCTGGCTCTGTCAGTTGAGCATTCAACTCTTGATTTTGCTCAGGTCATGATCTTGGGGTTGTGGGATCAAGCCCCACATAGGGCACTGTGCAGAACATGGAGCCTGCTTAAGATTCCCTCTCTCTCTCTCTCTCTCTCTCTCTGTCTCTCTCCCCCTCTCACTTTGCCCCTCTTCACTGCTTGTTATCTCTTTGTCTAAAATGAAAATTAAAAAAAAAAGAAAAAGAAAACTATCAATATTGGAGATATGATTGCTATCAAAAGTCACCAATGAATCCACAGATAAAATATTAGAGTTAATAAGTATATTTCAGAAGGATAATGTATATCAAACCAGTATACAAAATAAAAGCAATGGTTGATTATAAAATGCAATTTAAAACAAACCACTTACTACACAAGGAAGAAAAAAATATGATGTCTAGGATTAAAAAAAGTAGTGTAATGTTTTTATGAAAAAAATCATAACATTTATTTGAAGATGTTATAGATTCAAATATGAAGAGATATCCATGTCTCTAGTTAAGATGATTCACTGTAATAAAAATGCCATTTTTCACTAGACTAGTTCTAATCAATATTCCTACATGGTGGAAATGTGTGAAGGGAGTCAAAAGGTAAAAAACCAAAAAACAAAAACTTCATAGAATCTGTGTAAAACATTAAAACAAGTTTTAAAAATAATTTGGAGTAATGGGCTCTCTTTCTCTTCCTCAGTGCTGACTGCATAGGTGGCAGCCATTTCTTACGAGTATCATGGCCACCCTCAGACCTCTGATGAAGCCCAAGAGGACCAAGAAGTTCATCTGGCAACAGTCACACCGATATCTCAAAATTAAGTGCAACTGGTGGAAACCCAGAGGCACTGACAATAGAGTGTGCAGAAGATTCAAAGGCTAGATCTTGATGCTCAATATCAGTTACAGGAGCAATAAGAAAACAAAGCAAATACTGCCCAGTGGTTTCTGGAGGGTCTTAGTCCATATCAATGAGCCTGAAGTGTTACTGATGTGCAACAAATCTTACAGTACAGGGAATGCTTACAATGTTTCCTCCAAGAACTGCAAAGCCACTGTGGAAAGAGCAGTCCAGCTGCCTAGTCAATCCCAATGCCAGGCTGTTCAGGGCAGAAAATGAATAGACACAGCTTATGTACACATTGTATTTGTGTTAACAAAACCATAGAACTACAAAAAATATTTGGAGTAAAGGATCAAAAATAGCCCTGAATTTTTTTTTCTATAACAAGAATTACTATGAAGCTGTGAGTATTTTAATAGTATGATATTGGCTCAAGGATAGAACTCTAGACACATGTAAGAGAATAGAAAATCCATAAATGATTCTATCTATATATGAAAATTTAATTTCATAGTTGTTAATGTAGATCAGTGAAAACAAATGGTTTTAGACCATTGTTTATCCATTGAGGGGTGAAGGAATGTCAAGTTAGCTTTCTACATCATTGAAAGAATCAATTCCAGATAGATTTAAATAGGAATGGAAACACTTATAATTATTATAGGACACTTATGACCGCAGGGCAGAAACAAAAACTAGAAAATGCGTATCAATAAAACAAGAGACTGATAAAATATATTATTAGATTAAAATGAACAACTTCTTATCATCAAAAGACTATGTAAAGACCAAAAAATAGAAGGTAAGAATTGAGAAAATTCTCGGTAGCATATATGGCCAACAAAGGATTATTACCCTACCAATCAATCAATAAGAAAAAAAAAAAGGAAACATCCAATTAAAGTTGAACAAAAATCACAAAAACACATTTTATAGAAGAGGTATATGAATGACCTTTGAATACATGAAAAGATGTACAGACTCATTAGCAAACCCAGAAGTGCACTGATATCTCAATAACTCCTCGTTTTACAGCACAGTGTTGGCAAGAATATGGAGCAATGAGAATATTCATTCACTGCTCGTGAAGTCAATATTGTCACAAACACATTGGAAGAGAATTTGTCCATAGTATAGTAAAGTTGAACAGTTATAGTTCTGCTTCTTGATATACATACTAGGGAAAATCTTGCACAAGAGTGAAAGAAGATAAGCTATAAGGCAGCAATGTTTGCAAAAGAAAATAAATGTTAATATTTTAAATGTTGGTCAAATGTAGAATATTTCAACAATTGTATTATATTGATACAGTATTATTCAGCAGTGAAAATAAATTTACTATAACTATAAACTGGGGTAACCAATTCGCCAAATGTAATGTTTGTAGCAATATATCACAGAACCATGCATAGTATAATTCTATCACTTGAAATTTTTCAAACAGGAGATACTAATTATATATTCTTTAGAATCACGTATATATGTGACAAGAACCATAAAGGTTTTTTTTTAATGTTTTATTTATTTCTGAGAGAGACACACAGCATGAGCAGGGGTCAGAGAGAGAGGGAGATACAGAATCTGAAACAGGCTCCAGGCTCTGAGCTAGCTGTCAGCACAGAGCCCGACATGGGGTTTGAACCCACAAATCGTGAGATCATGACCTGAGCTGAAGTAAGACGCTTAACCGACTGAGCCACCCAGGGGCCCCAAGAACCATAACGAATTTTAAACGGCTGATTAGCACAAAAATTAAAATGATATTTGCTTCCTGAGGTGAATAAGGCTATTATGATTGAGGAAGGACACGTAAGTGGCACAGATGAAGCTTTTAAAATATTAATCATGTTATCTACAAACTTGGGTTGTGAGTTCTAGTTATTTCTTCACTTAACTGTCTTTAAATTTGAATATATGCTTTAAAGCTTTTTCTTTTTTTATTATTATTTTTAATTTTTTTTAATGTTGTATTTATTTCTGAGAGATAGAGACAGAGTGAGCAGGGGAGGGTCAGAGGGAGAGGGAGACACAGAATCCCAAGCAGGCCCCAGGCTCTGAGCTGGCTGTCAGCACAGAGCCTGACATGGGGCTCGAACTCATAAACCATGAGATCATGACCTGAGCCAAAGTCTGATGCTCAACCGACTAAGCCACCCAGGCACTGCTATGTATTTAAGCTCTTTAAACAGGAGGTATATTTAATAATACAGAACTTTAAATAAAATAAATGTCATTTTACTTATCCTTGAATAATAAAAAACTTCGAGATTTCTAAATTATCTCAGCACACACAGTTACATAGAATACTTTTATGATATAGATTCACACATGTCTTCAGCCTTATTTGATTAATTGGCATGCCAAAATTTTCATATTTCCTCAAAAATTTATATCCATGTACAGAGTTTACTCTTTGATCATTTAAACTCATCTGGTAGAGGAAAAATCAAATGAAAGGAATTTTAGGCATGTAAATATCCTTAATTTTTTTCTGATTCAAAGCAGAGTCTAAGAACTGCTGAATTCTGGATCAGCTGCTCTGCTAGATATTTTATGAATAATATCTCAATTAATTCTCATGAACTCATGATGGATCTGCAATCAGCAAAATGCAGATAAAAACCAGTATCAGCAATGATTAAGCAATTTATGTATCACTACATAGATAATAAAGGGTAGAAGAGAGATTTAATCCCTGGTTTACAGATAATAAAGCCAATGCACTTCCCCTTACATATGGCCATCTCACAAGGAGACTGGGATTGTCAGGTGCCAGAGACATCAAGCACAGTGCCTTCAATGGAAAAAGATCTTAATAAATATTTGATGAATAAAGGGATAAATAAATGAGTCCTTTATATATGGTTCTTACTTGAACATTGATTATTTTGTTTCTAGTCTATGCTTTTCCCTCTTTCGGTTACGTCTCCGTACAACCTTGGACTAAAAAAAGTTCAATAAATAATTGGAAATCACTTTTTAATAAGTGGGGCATTTTAGACAACATGCTAAATAAAAAATCTTACCATAATTCAATTATTTTAACTCTGTTTTTCTTCTTTCCATTTTTTATGATACTATATTTTGTTGAAGAAAAAAGGGTAGAGCAATATATTTTACTGGTGGTAACTACCAATGATAAGGTCTGCTATGAAAATTTCAAAGGATAAAAGTTTGAATTATAAGAAACGAATTAGTTATTTGTGTTACAAATTCTACAATTTCAAAATGCTGCAAAGTTATTTTATAAAAGTCATACTACATGGAGGAAAATTTTACTTCTTTTACTTTTTAACAAAAGGTTTTCTCAAACTCAAACTATTATTGTAAGAGTCTAGAGACTGCCCTTCCCTTTCTACTGAAGTAGTTATGCATGTTAAATAATCACTGAGCTTCAACAGCTTCTTAATTTCTAAGCACAATTAATTTGATAAGCAAGCATCTGTACTATTCCCCAAGACTTCTATCCACCAGCTTGGGAATATTTTGCTAATAGAATCACAGGGTTTTTATTGTAGAATTAGTGAACTGGAGAAGAACATTTATTTTCATGTCATACATGTAGTAATTTTTATACCTAGAGATAATGAAATTATTTAGCTTTTGTCTGAAAATAATTTCTAGGTGGTACAAGGGAATTGGTGTTGACAAAAAGCCTGCTCAAGGGCTTGCTGACTGTTCTCATGTGTCATAAAATAGCTACAGAATAGGTGTCTTCTGTGTTAAATAATGAACAAAACTTTTCATTTTCTGGGTAATTTATATTTAGTGTTGATAAAATGATAAATCTGAAAAATTTCACAATTTGTTCCTTTCTTCCTCACTCCCTCTTTCTTGTTCCTTACTTCCTCACCCTCTCTCTCTCTCTCTGTCTCTAAAAGCAGAGACGTGTTATGCTGAGCGAAATAAGTCAGGCAGAGAAGGACAGCTACAATATGTTTACACATATAGGAGGATTATGAGGAACTTAACGTCGGGGAGAAAAAGGGGGGGAATAGTGGGGGAGAGGGAGGGAGGCAAACCATGAGAGACATTTGAATGCTGAGAACAAACTGAGGACTGTTGGATATGGGGGGGAGGGGGAGGGAGGCGATGGGCATGGAGGAGAGCACTTATGGGGATGAGCACTGGGTGTGATATAGAAACCAACTTGACCATAAACTATTTAAAAATAATAAAGGCACCCTCTTGCCTTGATTCATTCTTTTTTTTTTCCCTTTCCTTTCATTCTATTTTAAGTGAAGACAACAAAAGCAGAACTTCTAAACCCTATTATTTCAATAGGAAAACAAAATCTGGATTCTTAATTTTTTAAAAATAATAAAGATTTATTTATTATTTTTGAGAGAGCACACAAGCAGGAAAGGAGCAGAGACAGAGGGGGACAGAAGATACAAAGTAGGCTCTGTGCTGACAGTAGTGAGTCCCATGCAGGTCTCAAACTCATGAACTGTGGGATCATGACCTGAGCCAAAGTTGGATGCTCAACTGACTGAAGCACGCTGATACCCCTCTGAATTTTTAAGTGATGTAACTTTAATTAAAATTCAGTCCTTAAACTGTTGTCTTAATTTCCTACAAAATTTACAGTTTGCAATAATACACTCTGGAAATAATAGAGAAAATTCAACGTAGCAGAAATCCTCTAGACTAGGAGGTGGACCCAACATCTAATGCTGGCCATAGACTCATCCTATCCTAGTTGTATAATTTTAGGCAGTTGATTCAGTGTCCTCTTTTATGAAATACAGTGTTCATTAACAGATTCTCAAATGAGATTGCTCATGTCAAAGCAAGTTAAAAATGGCAAAGCTTCATACTATTGAGAGCCAGAGAATGTTTCCTTTCTACTCTTTAATGTTTGGAACTACAATGGATGTAACATTTCCTGGATTTACTATAAATTCTATTTGGCTATTTGGAGAAGAGGAGTAATTTGAAAATGGAAGTCTTCCAAACTGGTCTTTTGATAACAAGTCAATGTATTTGATGTTGGTGAGGGTTAAGGGGGATCTCATGAGAATATCATCTTACCTAAGGCAAATCAGCATAATGCTTTGCTTTACAGCAGTAATCCTATTCAGTATTCATCTTGTCAGCCATGTCACAATAGGGAATATTTTAAACTGATTTTATATTAAATTCAAATGCATAATGCAAAGTATATAAATATTTATCCAAGCTATCAAATGAGCCAAATTCTTAGAGTGACAGTAAATATATATGTATATATCTTAAAAGATTAAACCTATTCTGGTTTCATTTTTACTGTGTTTCCCTAATTCCCTCTCATCCAACTTTGTTTGTTGGTCTGCATTTACAAGTAAGTATAAGCTTTAAGTCCTTGGCTTGCCCTCTCCAGACTAGTTGTAATCAAGACAAAAATTTTGCTTTGATTCTGTTTCTTTTCACTCAATGGAAAGCAAGTGAAAATTCTGGGCCTAGAGTTCATGGGCTCAAGGACCCCAAAATGTTCACTTTGCAAATGTTACTCACTAATTGAAGCAGAATGGGAAAACAAAACAAAAACAAAAATGGTCAGATGAGATGTCAAAAAGGATTATCAAGATACTTAAGGCTTTGTTGAGTATGTCAAAATTAATTAATTATTTGTAGAATACTACCCAGACCAGACATTCATCCATGATGCTTTTTGTTTTGACTAGCATGTTGAAATACCATTTTCTTGGATTGCTAGTGATAAAATCTTGTGGAGATTCTTATTTTGAGTTTGAGTTTTGTCACTATTCCCACAAGATTAGGTGAATCTCCCAAACTTCAACTTTATCTGTAAAATTATATTTAACACTAAGCATAGGAATTCTGAGATTTTCATTGTTATATTTTTTGATTCCACATATAAGAAAAATTATACAGCATTTGTCTTTCTCTAGCTTATTTCTCTTAGTATAGTGCCTTCAATATCCACCAAATTAGAGCAAATGGCAAGATTTCATTCTTTTTTTTATGGCTCAACAGTATTCCAATATATATATATTTCTTTATCCATCCATCCATTGATAGACAATTAGGTTGTTTCCATATTTTGGCTATTGTAAATAATACTGCAGTGAACATATGGGTGCAGGCATCTTTATAAATTAGTGTTTTTGATTTCTTCAGATAAAGACCCAGAAGTGAAATTGCTGGAGAATATGGTATTTCTATTTTTTTTTTTTTTTGAGGAGCCTATATACTGTTTTCCATAGTAACATTCCAAATTTACATACCCACCAACAGTTCACAAGAGTTCTCTTTTCTCCACATCCTAACCAACACTCTTGTCTTTTTGATAGTGACCATTCTAACAAATGTGAGGTGATATCTCATTGTGGTTTCATTTTGATTTTCCCAGATGATTAATGATGTTGAATATCTTTTCATGTTGCCCATCTGTATGTCTTTGGAAAAATTGTCTGTTTAGGTGTTCTGCCCATTATTTAATTAGATTGATTGTTTTTGCTATTGAGATATATGAGTTCTTTATGTATTTTGGGTATTAGCCCCTTATCAAATATATGATATCCAAATATCTTCTCCCATTCCAGTAGGTTGCTATTTTTGTTGTTGTTTTCCTTTGCTGTGCATACAGTTTTTAGTTTGATGTGTTTTCACTTGCTTATTTTTGGCTCTGTTGCTTTTGTTTTTTGTGTCAGAGTCCAAAAATCATTGTCAAGACCTATGCCAAAAAGCTTACCAATTTTTTTTAGGAGATTTATGGTTTTGGTTCTTACATTCAAGTCTTAATACATTTTGAGTTAATTTTTCTGCATGATGTAAGATAGTGGTTGAATTTCATTCTTTTGCATGAGGCTGTCAAGTATTCCCAACAAAATTTACTGAAGAGACTGTCTTTTCTCATTGTATGTCCTTGACTTTTTGTTAAAAAATAATTGACTATATATGTCTGAGTTTATTTCTGGGCTTTCTATTCTGTTCCATTTATTTGTATGCCTATTTTCATATACCATGCTGTTTTAATTACTCTGGGTTTGTAGTGTAGTTTGAAATCAGGAACCGAGATGTGTACAGCTTTGTTCTTATCTACAAACACTTCAGGGTTTGTTTTTTTTAATTATTAAAAAAATTAATGTTTATTTATTTTTGAGAGAAAGAGAGAGTGAGAGAAACAGAATGCAAATGGGGGAGGAGCAGAGAGAGAGGGAGACAGAATCTGAAGCAAACCCCAGACTCTGAGCTGTCAGCACAGAGCCCAATGAAGGACTCAAACCCACAAAGAGCAAGGTCATGACCTGAGATGAAGTCTGACACTTAGCTGACTGAGCCACCCACGTTTAAACAGATGAATAATTTATAGTTAATGTATACTTATACTTATTGTATTCTTATAAACAAGTTTTATTCCCAAATAAAACTCAAAAACAGCATGCCTCATTTATATGAACTACCATACAACTTTTTAAACACTTTCTAACTTGAACTGAGTTTGTAGTTCCTATTTGATTTATCCATGAAACAAAAGAGTGGCAAAGCAATGCTCTTGCTAGCACCCAGAGAAGACACAGATCAAGATTAAAATATTTCTGGATTATTAAAAAAATGATCTGTTATTATGACTGCACATTTTGCCTTGGTGTGGTAGTAAGAGTCTACTTTGTCACCACCTCTTCCAGAAGAGTTTTCAATCATGGTGTGAACTATGCCTCCTTCATGGCTTGATCAATTAGAAATACCCCATTTACTTCAAATTCACCAGCTAAAGGTAGTAAGTAGGACCTAAATTAGATAAAACACACTTCCATAAAGAGAGGCAATTAAAATATAACTAAACAGAATACATTTTTATACCCCATATTCATGTCTTCAGAAATTTTCCACTAGCCTCTATATCCTAGAGAAAACAGAAGATTGAAAGAGAGAGATCTGATAATATTGGCCTCAAGAATGAAAAGTCATGGTCACCAGGGACACCATTAGCAACTGTAATATTCCATTTGTAGTATTATGAAGTTTCATTTCCATGTCACATATATTTCATTACATTAATTTCTTTGAAAGAACAAACTTAAATTCATTAAACAGGGAATGTCTCAGCTGCTTGCCTCAAGAGTTTCCAGGGTAAGGAAGTAGCCCTTGGCCTTGAAGTCATATGGGAAGAATGAAGAGCATCCACCACAAACAAGAAAGACAGGTGACTATTTCTTGTTCTGAAAGAGTAAATCCTTCTTTAAACACTCAGAGTGCCCAGGTGAAAGAGGAAGGACAATAGTTCCTATCAAGTTAGCTACACTATGCTTTGAAATCTCTATCCCAGAAACTAATGTCCTCAAACTTAACTAATATCTTAATTCTTGCAGAGGAATTATCTTGTTTAGCTCCAGATTCATTCTTGGATTATGATAACTGAGAGAAGGAATGGGGCATGATCTTCTCTAACAGCAATCATTTTCCTCAGACAACCATCTCTTATATATTCCCAGCTTAAATACTGGGAGATATCTTTATCCACACTTTTCCTCCATATGATCCCATTAGTTCCTGGTTTTAAAGCTCATCTATATGCTGGAGAAATTAAGCTGTTTGATTCCAGCCAATAAATTCTCCTTAAATTTCATATTTGTGTATCCAACCTTCTATATTCCCACTTGGTTGTTTAATATTATGTGTAAAAGACAACTTATATTCTCTCAAATTTTCCTTTTCAAAGTAATTACCTTTCTGTTCATGCTTACCATTTGGAAAAATCCTTTATTTGCCATTAGTCCTACAGATTCTGTTTCCAAAATTTTCTTCTATCTCACTGTCTATCTCTCTCCTTCTCTCCATTCTTCCCCCAACCCACCCCCATCTCTGTCTCTCTCACTCTGTGTTCCTCTCCCTCTTCCTCAAACACCATTTCAACAAAGGGAACATCATCCTTATTATGCAAACTTTTGTAAAATTTCCAATTGCTTCCATTCAAGCTAATTTTCTTCACACAGCCACCAGAGATATTTTTTTCAATTATCTGATAAAATCCAAATTCCTTAAATTGGCATGCAGTGCCCTTAATAATTTACTTTCCTTTCTCTTTAACAAATATTTTTCTACAAGACCCATAATAAAGAATATCTATTTCCCATAAAGTGATATGCTGTTTCCATGTGCTAAAACTTACAACAGAAATTATCATCTCTTCACTTATTTCCTGATGGATTTCCATCTATCTTTTAGAACTCAAGCATCACTTCTCTGAATTGACCTTAACATTTAGGAGATGCCTCCTTTTAAATCAATACCTATCCACCTCTATTAGAGCTATTTTAACTTGGACTCTAACAATATGAAACAATAAGAAACTGTGTGTCTTTTCTCTTTCTTATTCAACTATTAAGTCTGATGCTGAGGATTTTTTCTCTTCTTTTGTGTCTTGCTTACCTTTAATCAACAAGATTGATTATTGTTAAAATCAACAAGAACCTTCCACAAATTCTGGCAAAAAATGGTGTTCAACTAATTTTTATGAAAGGAAATAGGATGCTACATAAAAGCCATGATTTTATTCATTTAATATAAATCATTTAAGAATTATTTAACATAATTAGGTTCAGTAATATATTAGGTGTTGGTAGATTTATTCCTTCATTAACACCATCTTCACCCTAAAGATGGCAATCTAAAATGTATTCTAGCTTTTACTTTGCTATGGAGAAATGAAATAATTTGTACAAAAACTGCATTTAAATAGATAATTATTAAATCTCTGGTATAAATTACAAGGTGTGATACCTGTATCTGTGAGTTGAGGTTTGAGTCATTTTTATAACCAGAAATTTGAAGTTAGAGTTTACAGTGGTATTATAAGGGGTATCCCTACAAGTAGTAAAATGTTTAAATCATCTACAATTGAGGAGGAAAGCACTTGAAATAAAAGAAAATAAGCAGCTCTGGCTTTACAGGCATACCTCAGCTGTGTTGCAGCTTAGCTCTAGACCACCACAATAAAACAAATACTGGAATAAAGAAAGTCAAATTTTTTTTTGTTTCTCACTGTATATTAAAGTTATGTTTATACTATACTATAGTCTATTAAGTATGCAATAGCATTGTGTCTAAAAACATAACACATTTACCTTAATAAATACTTTGTTGCTAAAAAAGAGAGCTATCATCTGAGATTACAGGGAGTCATAACCTTTTTGCTGGTGGTGGGTCTTGATATTATGGCTGCTGATATCAGGGTGATGGTTCCTGAAGGTAAGGGTGGCCATGATAATTTCTTAAAATAAGACAACAATGAAGTGGTTGCACTGATTGACTCTTCCTTTCCTAGACAATTTCTCTGGAGCATGCTATGCTATTTGATAGAATTTGATCTACAGTAGAACCTCTTTCAAAATGGAGTCAATCCTCTCAAACTCTGCTACTGCTTTATCAACTAACTTTATGTAAATTCTAAATCTTTTGTTGTCATTTCAGTAATCTTCATAGCATCTTCACCAGGAGTAGATTCCAGTTCAAGAAACCACTTTCTTTTCTCAAGCATAAAAAGCAGCTTCTCAACTATTAAGGTTTGATCTTGAGATTGCAGCAATTCAGTCACATCTTCAGGCTTCACTTAAAAAAAATGTTTTTAGTTTATTTATTTTGAGAGAGAGACAGAGTGAATGGGGAGAGGTGCAAACAAAGAGGAAGAAAGAGAATTCCAAGTAGTCACCATGCTGTCAGTGCAAAGCCCGATGTGGGGCTTGAACCCATGAGCCCTGAGATCACAACCTGAGCCGAAACCAAGAGTCAGACACTTTACCAACTGAGCCACCTAGGCACCCCTTCAGGCTCCACTTCTAATTCTAGTGCTCTTGCTATTTTTCACTACATCTGTAGTTACTTTCTCCACTGAAGTCTTGAACCCCTCAAAGTCATCCATGAGGATGAGAATTAATTGCTTCCAAAGTCCTTTTAATGCTGATATTTTGACTGCTTCTTATGAGTCATGAATGTTCTAAATGGCATATAGAATGGTGATCCAAACTGTTGTTCATGTTGATATTTTGACCTCTTCTTGTTAATCATGGATATTCCTAATGACATCTAGAATGGTGAATACTTTTCCAGAAAGGTTTCAATTTACTTTCCTATGTCCATCAGAGGAATCCCTAACCATGGTAGCTATAACCTTATGAAATGTATTTCTTCAATAATAAGACTTGAAAGTTGAAATTACTCTTGGTCCATGGGCTACACAAAGGACGTTGTGATATCAGGCATGAAAAAAACGTAATCTCATTGTACATGTCCATAAGAGCTCTTAGATGACAGGTCCATTGTCAATGAACATTAATATTTTGAAAGAAAATTATTTTTTTTCTGAGCAGTAGGTCTCAATAGTGGTCTTACCATATTCAGTACACCATGCTGTAAACAGATGTGCTGTCATCCAGGCTTTATTGTTCCATTTATAGAGCATGCACAGAGGAGATTTAGCATAATTCTTAAGGGCCAAAGGATTTTCAGAATGGTTAGTGAATAATGGCTTCAACTTAAAGTAACCAGCTGCATTAGCCCCTAATAGAGAGGCAACCTGCCCTTTAAAGCCTTGAAGCCAGGCATTGACTTCTCCCCTCTAGCTGTGGAAGTCTGAGATGGCAACTTCTTTCAATAGAAGGCTTTTTCATCTGTTATTCAGTGTAGCCACCTTTCTTAATTATCTTAACTAGATCTTCTGGATAACTTACTGTATTCTACATTAGCATTTGTTGCTTCACCTTGCACTGTTATATTATGAAAACAGTTTCTTTCCATAAATGCCATGTACCAACCTGTGCTAGCTTCAGACTTTTCTTCTGCAGCTTCTTTACCTCTCTATGCCTTCACAGAATTGAAGAGAGTTAGGGGCTTGTTCTGGATTAGACTTTGATCTTATATCCATAGCACCCAAACTTTCTCCATATCAGCAATAAGGCTGTTTCTCTTTCTTATCATTCATGTGTTCACTGGAGTAGCACTTTTAGTTTCCTTCAAGAACTTTTCTGGGCCTTCAGAACTTAGCTAAACTGGTGTAAGAGGCCTAGCTTACAGCCTACTTGGACTTTTGACATGCTGTCCTCAACAAGCTTAATAATTTCTAGCTTTTGATTTAAAGTGAGAAATGTGTGACTCTTTTCACTTGAATACTTAAAGGACACTGTAGGGTTATTAATTGGCATAGTTACAATATTGTTGTGTTTCAGGGAATAGGTGAGGCCTCAGAAGAGAAAGAGAGAGAGATGGGAGAATGGTGGTCTGTGGAATAATCAGAACACACAGAACATTTATTACTTAAGCTTGTCATCTCATCTAGGTGTGGTTTGTGGTACCCCAAAACAATTACAATAGTAACATCACCAAAACAAAAATAATTATGAAAAAGTCTGAGATGTAATTATGAGAATTACCAAGATGTGACACAGAAGCTTAAGGTAGACAAATGCTGTTGAAAAAAATGGTGACAAGAGACTTACTTGACAAAGAATTGCCACAAACCTTCAATTTGTGAAAAACACAATGTTTGTGAAGCACAATAAAGCAAAGTGTAATAAAATAATATAGACCCATAATGATCATGATCCCTAAGCAAGATTAAAGGTGAGAAATCTAAATCTGGAAGAGGCCCCCATGCTAAGAAAATTTTTTAAATATTAAGATTTTAAAATATTAATGAGAGAAAGAAAAAAGTGATTTTTTTTAATTTAATTTTTTTTTTTTGCAAGAGAGAGACAGAAACAGTGTGAGTGAGTGAGGGGTGCAGAGAGAGGGAGAGAGAGAGATTGATCCCATACAGCCTCCACACTGTCAGCACAGAGCCCGATGTGGGGCTCAAACTCACAAAACTGTGAGATCATGACCTGAGATGAAACCAAAAGTCAGATGCTTAACCAACTGAGACACCCAAGTGCCCCTAGGAAAAAGCAAACTTGAAAAAGGTACAGCATGGACTTCAGTATACCTTGAATCTTCACTTTGCCTACTGAGGGACCTTATATAAAACCTCCATTTGTCCTAATGGCCTAGATATAGCCAGATATATCTGCCATCATTTTCTACCTCATGAAGAACAAAGGCTAGATGAGAAAATAAATGAGGAAACAATCTTTTTTTTTTTTTTTTACAAATAGTTTATTGTCAAATTAGTTTCCACATAACACCCAGTGCTCATCCCCACAAGTGCCCTCCTCCATGCCCACCCCTCCTCCCCCCCACATCCACCAGTCCTCAGTTTTTGTCAGCATTCAAGAGTCTCTCATGGTTTGCCTCTCTCCCTTTCCCCCACCATTGCCCCCCTTCTTCTCCCCCTTGGTCCTCTGTTAAGCTCCTCCTAATCCTCCTATACGTGCACACATATGATATTTGTCTTTCTCTGCCTGACTTATTTCGCTCAGCATCACACCCTCAAGGTCCATCCATGTGGCTACACATGGCCAGATTTCATTGTTTCTCATTGCCATGTAGTATTCCATGGTATAGATAAACCACATCTTCTTGATCCATTCATCTGTTGATGGACACTTAGGCTCTTTCCATGTTTTAGCTATTGTGGAGAGTGCTGCTATGAACATTGGGGTACATGTGCTCCTATGCATCAGCATTTCTGTATCCCTTGGGTAAATTCCTAGCAGTGCTATTGCTGGGTCATAGGGGAGTTCTATTGTTAGTTTCCTGAGGAACCTCCACACTGTTTTCCAGAGGGGCTGTACCAGTTTACATTCCCACCAACAGTGTAGGAGGGTGCCCGTTTCTCCACATCCTCGCCAGCATCTAGAGTTCTCTGATTGGTTCATTTTAGCCACTCTGACTGGCGTGAGGTGGTATCTCAGTGTGGTTTTGATTTGTATTTCCCTGATGAGGAGGGATGCTGAGCATCGTTTCATGTGTCTGTTGGCCATCTGGATGTCCTCTTTGGAGAAGTGTCTGTTCATATCTTCTGCCCATTTCTTCACTGGGTTGTTTATTTTTCGGGCATGTAGTTTGGTGAGTTATGAGGAAACAATCTTAAGAAAGGAAGACCTTCTTCTAACTTAAGCAATCATTGTTATTAATAGCATTAATAATAGAAGTAAACAGATTACAAAGAAAAGTAACGTCAATAAAATAAAATGACCGGTGATTGTGCTCAGGTTCAGGCAGAATCTGTCAGTGGATACTAACTTTGAAGGGAAACTATATTTCTTACCTTTCCCACCCATTTAATACTCTCATTCCTTCAAACCCAGATCAAGCAAGAGAATTTTAGAGCTACTAGGCATTTCAGAAGTCATTATCTAATTGTTCCTTTATTTAATATGTAAGGAAGCAATATAAAGCCAGAAAGATTACATAATTTGCATAAAATTACTTTGCTGGACAGTAGTAGCACCACCAGATTGCATATTTGCCAGCTATCAACTTGATACCATTTTTGTTCCATGAATTTTCTAGTCTACCTCCAGTATGAAGCCTGACCATTTGAATGCACACAGCAGAAGACTGCAAGTTAAGAATTAAATCCCCTTTCTGTTACTGAATAATCTGACTTAGGCAAACCATGTCTGTGAGAATCAAACTTTCATTTGTTAAGCAAGACTAATAATAAATGGGAAAAAAATTGTTTACAAAATACCAGATTTTGTCCTTTGTTCTGAAAACATGGAACTGACTGAAACACAGACCATATGCCTAAAGGTCGAACAACTTTTCAGTGCCACCCTTTCTAAACTGTATTCTGTGTCATTCTCAGCATGTAGGAGGTTAATGATATTTTGATAAAAAAGTATGAAAAATGATTAATTTTATGTCATCTTTTGGAGAGCTACAATGCACATGAGCATTATTGAAGGCTTTCAAAACTTCTACTTTAAATCAGATTAGTATTAACAAAGATCTGAGATAATATTTATGAAAGTGCCTTGTTAAGTATATAATAGAAGACAAACATAATATTCAGCATCCTTTATTTTTCAAGTTATTACTTTATCCTACTTGACTTTACTACTTCATTATTTTTTTTTCCTATCCTTACTTCATGTATCCCAAGCAGTTAGTCATATATAGGTTTTAGAGGTGAATTCAGATTCAGCTAACATCATTTTTCAGGCACTGAGCTAACCACATTCTCTATACTTTCTGGCTTAGCATATCATAACCTGTGTAAAAATATAGGCTGCTGTGAAGATGATGTTGAACTGCAGATTCCTCTGATCTCCCATGAGCTGGAGACCTGTCCATGGTATCATGGATGAATCAGAGTAGTTACTCACCCTTCTCATCAGCTCTTGATTACATAAAATTAATCATTTCTCATACTTTTTCCATCCAAACGTCATTAACCTCTTACGGGATGAGCACTGAGCAATGTATAGAACTGTTGAATCATTATATAGTAAACTTAAATTGTATATTAATTATACTTCAATTAACAAAAAAGAAAAAAAAACCGCTTCAGAATGTTTAGTAACAACTGCTGACATTAACCAGGTACCTCCATGTGCAGGCTCTGCATTACACAGGAGACAGGATATATGTGGATATAAGCTTTTATTCCTCCCCAAAAATCTATCAAGCAGGTAGTTTTTGGTTTTGCCCATTTTTCAGTAAACTATTGAGATGATTCTGTTTTGTAAGATTTATTCTATTAATGTGGTAAATTAGATTTATTGATATTTAAATGTTAAGCCTGAGTTGTATAACTGTAATAAAACCAAATTGTTCATGATGTATATTTATTTATTTCTGGATTTGGATGGCTAATATATTTTATGAAAGTTCATAGCAGTGTTTATAAAGGATACTGGTTTGCATTTTTCTTTCCTTATGATGTTTCCCTAGGTTTTGGTATTGAAATATGCTGGTTTTATAAATTGGGAAGTGTTCCCTGGTCTTCTATTTTCTAGAATAAATTATGAAGATTGTTTTTTTTTCTTCCTTAAATATTTAATGGAATTCACTAGAAAATCTTCTGGGCCTGAAGTGTTATTTTGGGAAGGTTTTGATGATGAATTCTTTTCACATATATTTGTTACTTGTATTCTATATTTCAACATCTTGTGTCAGTTTTTTTAGTTCTGTGCTTCAAGAAATTTGTTCATTTCACTAAAGTTATAAAATTCATTGGCTTTATATTGTTCATAATACTTTCTTATTATTTTTTTAAGATCTGCAGAATCAGTAGAGATAGCCCATCTTTTATTCTTGATATTGGTAATTTATTATTTTCTTCTCTTTAATTATTGACATAGCAAAGATTTTGAAAATTGTACTGATTTTACCAAAGGACCAACTTTGCTATTTTTCTCAATTATATTTGTTTTCCATATCATAATTTTTTGTTCTTCATTTTATTTTTCATATTTCCACTTACTTTGACTTAAATTTTCATGGATTTTTCTACCCTCTTAAACTGAAAAATTATACTATTGAATTCAAACCCTTTTAAGCAATCAGAGCTCTACATTTCCTTCTAAACACTGTTATAGCTGTCTACCACCAATTCTGATATGTTGTATTTTCATTATCATTCAGTTTGATATATATTCTAATTTCTCTTGTCATTTCTCTTTTGACTCTTGGCTCATATAGTAGTGTGCTGTTTACTTTCCAAATAATTGAAGAGTTTTCAGGTATCTCAGATATTTTATTTATTAATTACCAATTAAATTTTTTAACGTTATTTATTTCTTTTTTTTATAATCTTTTCTTTTTTTTGATATTTTAATGTTTTATTTATTTCTAGGAGAGAGAGAGAGAGAGAGACAGCATGAGCAGGGGAGAGTCAGAGAGAGAGGGAGTCACAGACTGAAAACAGGCTCCAGGCTCTGAGCCGGCAGTCAGCACAGAGACTGACGCGGGGCTCGAACCCACGACCGCAAGATCATGACCTAAGCGAAAGTCGGTCGCTTAACCGACTAAGCCACCCAGGCCCCCCATAATGTTATTTATTTCTTGAGAGACAGAGAGAGAGTGTGAGTGGGGGAGAGGCAGGGAGAGAACGGAAACACAGAATCCGAAGCAGGCTCCAGGCTCTGAGCTGTCAGCACAGATCCTGTTGCGGGGCTGGATCTCATGAACTGTGAGATCACGACCTGAGCCAAAGTCAGATGCTTAAACAATTGAGCCACTCAGGAGCCCCATTTAATTATCAATTTAATTTAATGCTCTTATGGTCAAAGGAACTCCACTGCAAGAATTAGTGTTTTCAAAATAATGAGATACTTTATGACACAGCAGGTAATTTATCGGGTGAATGTTTTCTGTGTACTTAAAAGGAATGTGTATTCTGTAGTTTTTCAATGAAATATTCTATACCAATTTGATTTAGTTGGTTAATTTTAGTATAATGGCTCCATCTATTACTCAGAGAGGGGTGTTAAAATATCCAACCATAATTGTAGATTTTTTTCTCTATGCCTTTTATTTTTGCTTCATGTATTTTGAAGTCTGTTATTACATGTAATATATATGTATATATATGAATATTATATAAATGTCATATGAGAGAGAGAAAGATACAAAAAGTATGTGAGTGCATATTTCAATATATACATATATGTGTGCATGTATGTATACCTGTTTTCTTTGCATGGTATATATTTTCTATTCATTTAGTTATCTGTGACTTCATGTTTAAAATACATCTCTTATAGAGAGCATATAGTTAGGTTATACATTTTTATTCAGTTTGATAATCTCTGACTTAATTAAAATGTTTAATTCATTTATATTTAATGCACATTTTATATTGTTTCATTCTTACATCTTGCTAAGTGTATTTTTTGTTCTGTATTTTTTCTTCCTTTGTTTCTTCATTTTTATATTCTATTCAATGAATGAGTATTTTGAATATTCTATTTTAGTTCTGCTAATACATTTTTCATTTTCATTATTGTTCTATGTATTCTAATATCTTTGACTTCTCAAGACTTCCTCAGTTAATATTACATGTATCACACAAAATAAAAAAACCCAAAAACAATAAAACTGTTAATAATAAAACTCTCCCATTCATTGCTCTGCTGTTGTCTTTATTTTACTTTTGTAAATATAAACCTCATAAGACAATGTTATTTTTTAATTCAAATAGTCAATTATCCCAAAGAAATAAAAAAAGAATATAGTAGTCCATTATATTTACCCACTTATACCTCTCAGTGTTCTTTAATACTGTTGGTTATGGGTTGAAATATGTCTTGTTAAATTTCATATGTTGAATTACTAATTCCTAGTACCTGAAAATATGACCTTATCTGGAAACAGGGTTGTTGAAAATGTAACTAATAAAAATGAAGCCTTAGGATGGGCCCTATTCCAACATTACTGATGTCCTATGAAAAGGATAAATTTGGAACACACACAAACACACAGAAAATGCCATGTAGAAATGGGGGCAGAGATCAAGATGATGCTTCTACATACCAAGAAATACTACAGATGGCCAGCAAACCACCAGAAGCTAGGAGGAAAGCATGAAAACATTGAATATCTCATGTTATTTATTGAATACTGAAGCTAGGAGGAAGGAACCAATGGGCTGACACCTTGGTCTTGGATTTCTAGCATACAGATACCATGAGGTAATAATATTTTAGCTTATTTTTATTTACTTTGACAGAGAGTGCATGTGCATAAGCAGGGTGGGGGTGGAGGGCAGAAAGAGAGAGAATCCCAAACAGGCTTGGGATTATCAGTGCAGAGCCCTATTGGGGCTTGATCCCACAAAGCATGAGATCATGACCTGAGTTGAAATCAAGAGTTGGATACTTAACTGACTGAGCCACCCACGAGCTCCTAAATTTCTGTTTCTTAAGCCACTCAGTTTATGGTACTTTGTTATAGCATCCCTAGCAACTAATACACTGATCACAGATCCAAGTTTCCATCTACAGATCTTCCTTAACTTATGAAGGAGAATGCCCTGATAAACCCATCATAAGTTGAAAATATCTTAAGTCAAAATGCCTTTAATATAACTAACCTACCAAACATCAGAGCTTGGTGTAGCCTACCAAAACATGCTCAGAACATTTACATTAGCCAATAGTTGGGTAAAGTCATCTAACACAAAGCCTATTTTACAATAAAATGTTGAATATCTCATGTTATTTATTGAATACTGAACTGAAAGTGGAAAATAGAATGGTTCCATGAGTACAGAATGGTTGTGAGTGTATCTGTTATTTACCATCATGATCAGGTAGGTCTCTGGGAGCTGTGGCTCTCTACCACTGCCCAGCATTGTATGGCAATATGATAGTGCATATTGCTAGCCTGGGAAAATATCAAAACTCAAAATTCAAAGTATTATTTCTTCTCAATGTATTGTTACTTTTGCATCATCATAAAGTCAAAAATTATAATCAAACCATAATAAGGTGGGGACTATCTGTAGTATCATTTTCTTTCCTTTAGCCTGAAAAAAATGTCCTTTAGTATTTTGTGTAGTATTGGTTTGCTGAGTCCAACACTACAAGCTGGGTCTCTCAGTTTATCTGAAAAATGTCTTTATATCACTCTTATTTTAGGAGTATTTTCACTACATACAGGCTTGTTGTGGATGATTTTGTGGATGATATGTTGTAGAGATTCTAGATGATGATGTCTTCCTTTAACTGATATGGAGTTTTGCTCTGGCAGATAAGTAAATTGCTGGAAGCTACTTCTGATCCCATGGAGCTTAGGCTTACTCTTTTTTGGGAGGAAAGTCTATTTCAGTTTTGTATTTTAGTCCTATGACATGACTATTATGCTAGGGTTTGGTCCTTACTCCTTCCTACTTAGTGAATATATTAGGTGCCCAACGAAGTGAGATCTGCCTCACTGTCTAGTCCAGAACCTCAATGTACCCCAGCACTCTACTACTGCAGGTATCTCATTCAACTCTCAGACTCATAGCACTTACTCTGCCAGGCATCTGAAATCTTGCCCTGTAATGTGCAATATAGTGCATGTTAATAAGTTGCATGGTACTCTCTTTTGACTCCTGGGGCTTCTTCCCTCCACAGCTATCTTTACTGGTCTCTACCATGCATGTTAAAAGTGCTTCAGAAGACTTAAGGTCCAATCTCTGCCTTCTCTTGTGCTCTACTTTGGGTCCTTTGATTCTCCTGTGCTCTACTTTGGGTCCATCTCCAGTGCCCACTATCAAAAGAATGCCTCCAGGCAGAGAGCTTGGGTGAACAAAGGGCTTACCTTCCTCCTGTTTTATCTTATTTCAAGAAACCAGTTCTGTACTGCCTGTTTTACACTGCCTGAAATCAATTGCCTCACATATTTTGTCCAGTGTTATAGTTGTTTACAGCAGGATGGCAATTTCAGAATACGTACTCAATAGCTTCCTGTCATAGCTGGAAGCAAAAGTTCAATGATCATTTGTATTTCACTTACCTAAACCCTGGCATTTTTAATTGATTCAAAGAAAGTCAAGGGTAACAGTACACCCAAAGTATGCTATCCTAGCTTCTAATATACCAGAGAGAGAATCCAAGTAATTTCAAATTTGATTAATTTCTGTTATTAACAATAGAAAAAAAAACCTGTTGATTTAATTGCTGAAAATTTAACAATGGAGTCATATTTTATGAAACAGATGGCTCAAACATAAAGTTATATATAAACTACAGGTTCTGTTTGATAATTACACTAAAGAAGCCAGCTAGTTTTCTTAAATTTGGCATATCCATTGTGGGTGTGGATTATGTCTTAACCTACAATGTCTCCATCAAAACATCTATACGTTGATTCATTCACTCTTCATTAAACCTATCTTCCTTCATTCTTTTTTCTTTATTTTTCAAAATCTTCCTATTTCAAGCAAATATTGTCCTTTTTTACACCTGCATGCCCCTACTCTCCTCCCATGTTTTCTTGATTTTAAATCTACCCAATAATTTTGTTTTTATTTTCCAGAATTAAATATAGAATATGCTTCTCTGGAATTTTATTTCCCTTTCTGTTTATAAATTGTATGTTGCCAACTCACACGTTTACCTTTCTGGCTCAAAATACTCTGAGCTTGCTCTCTATATTTCCTGTAGGTATACCCAGTTCTTTAAAAATTAGCAAAAGGCAAGTTTTCTCACTGGCCTTAATGTCCCAAAGATTACCCATTCCCTTTTTCCTATAGTTGTTTCTGATCTTTTGGGGACTATTCCTGACATAAATAAGCTAATCCATGAATGTTAAGAAAGTCATCTTCGATTACTGACCAGAGCTGCAGTTTTAAATTAACCTTCTGAAAACTTATTTTACAGATGAATATTTAAATAAAGAAGTTCAAACTGGAAGAAATAAGCAATCTTCTGAAATGGGCTTTACAAATGATCATCATAATAAAGATGACACACTCCCTATTCCTTTATGTAGCATCCATGCAGGCATTGAAATTACTCCTGTTAACTTAGGGTACACATTAATTTTCAGAAATATTTCCTTTATAAAAAGGCAAGAAACGTCCTACTTCCTGATAAGTATTTCATATTTCCAGTTCAGGTGAACAGAAATTGAATGGAAATACAGTTCATAAAAAATGTAAGCTGAAAATAAGTAAGTTCCTGACATTTAGTAGAAATGGCAGCTTAGATGAGGAAGAAAATTTTGTTCATACCCAGCATCAAATGTATCTACAATATTATTGAGGAAGTAATGAGAATTTATCTCCTGAGGTCATGTAATACCTGTTACTAAAGGAGTTTCAATTACTTGTTCTGTGAGTACACACACACCAGAGCCTTTAGTGCATACACCAAAAGAAACACTGTAATTACGTGGATCATATTTTATAAGCCTAACATCATGTCACATGGTATGACAACAATATTTAATACTATATACTAATATGAAATAATCAGGATTATTTTATAGAATCTAGAATGTTATGACCATTATATATATATATATAATAGAATTGAAAGAGTAAATTAACATTAGTGGACATTTATTTATATGCATTAGACATACTATATATTGCTTTCTGATTTCTAACAACAGTGTTATTAGTAGGTAAGAATTATAAGTCCTTTTTTAATATAAAAAAATTAAGACACAACTGATACAGAAAAAGAGAAAATATAAGTCTAAGTCAGTCTGATTCCAACACCCATATTTTTTAAGAACCTCACCTTTCAAGGAAAGATTACGATGCCGATTGAAGATTCAAATTAAGGACTTGTATATTGAGACATAGGCAGTAGTAAATGAAAATGTTAGAATAATCATGAAAGTAAAATTTATAGACTTTGGCTACAATTTGTATGTTAGTAGATGAGGAAGAGGAAAAATTTAGAGAAGATTCTATGTCAACAGCCCTTAATTCTATTAGATCCCAGACTCCCCATATATAAAAATATTACTAGCAATTACCCCCCTTGTTTATCATGAAATAACATTTCTAGATATTTAAAAACTATGTGCATCCATTCATTAATCAAACATAGCATAATCCTTTAGATGTAATGTATAAAAGAGAAATTAAAGAAAAACAATTTTAACAAATGTACTTCAGTATATAAACCACAGCACAATTACTTTGGGAATGTATAATAAAGTTGCCATGTCTGAATGAATGAATGAATGAATGAATGAATGAATATGTGAATAAATGCAGTGTTTCTTCAGATGTTCACATCCATATGAATATTAGTTCAACTGCTACAGCTATAAATGAAGATATATGGGATGGTTGTATATTGATGACTCAGACACCATGAGCTGTGTTGCTAGGAGTGATATAATTTTCCATAATGGTGAAAAACTCTTCGCAGTGTTTAGGAAAAAGGACAATTTACATAGTGTATGAATTTCTGGAAATTCAGTATATATTAAAACTGCCAAAAATCTTTCCTGTTTAACGTGCAACAGAGTTGAATTCCAGGCTGAAAGAATATTAAAAAAAGTTTTTTTCAATGTTTTTATCTATTTCTGAGAGTGAGAGAGAGAGAGAGAGAGAGCGAGCAGGGGAGGGTCAGAGAGAGGGAGATACAGAATTTGAAACAGGCTCCAGGCTCTGAGCCGGCTGCTAGCACAGAACTGGTTGTGGCCCGAACCCATGAACCATGAGATCATGACCTGAGCCAAAGTTGGGTGCTTAACCAACTGAGCCACTCAGGCACCCCTAAAAGAATTTTTAAAAATGTTTTTTACCTATGTGAATGTCTGATAAGACATTTAAAATTCATTCAAGAGGTAGAACAATTTTTGGGGACATGGCAACCTAATCTACAGGATGTATTACCATCTCCAGCCTACATACTACACACTAAGTAGTACTAGCTTTGATCCTTATGCCAACCACAACCCAAAGGGCCCCACAAATATCCCAAATGCCCCCTCAGGAGAGTTTCTTTCCTTTTGAGAACTGATACACTAAGATTTTGAGCCTTGTTGTTAGGGTTTATGTAGAGGCCATTAATGAAGACATGAAACATGTAAGAAATAGCAAGCTTTGGAAGGGCAGATGATGAGATCATTTTTAGATATACTGAGATGTAATTAAAATAGTATATTCATGTAGAGCTACCTTTGACATGGTGAAAATGTAGAACAAAAATTTAAGAGATATTAAACAATAGTTTGAAACCACAGGAATGGTAGGCAGTCAAGGTCAAGGATGTAGAAATTAGAAGGAGAGGAATGTCTGGGTGGCTCAGTAGGTTAAGCAACCAACTCTTAATTTCCACTCTGGTCTTGATCTAACAGTATCTAAGATCAAGACCTGTATCAGGCTCTGCGCTGAGAGGGCAGAACCTGCTTAGGATTCTCTTTTGCACTCTCTCTCTCTTTCCCTTCTTTCTCTCTCTCTCTTAAAATAAATAAACTTTAAAAACAAAGGAGAGAAATATGAAGGCAGATCCATTATAAATTACATTTAGCAGAAAGAAAACTGAACAGCAAACAGCAAATGAGACAAAGAAGATACAGAGGGATAACAGAAGTAGAATATATACATGTTAAAGAAGAGAAACAAAAAGATTAAAAAAATAGTGATGGAAATTCCCAAATACTTGAAAGAAGTGAGAAAGAATGAGCTAAAGAACTAAGACAGTTGGGCATGATTTGGTAGTATAATACAGCTAAAAGCCACATTTGCAAAGGATTCAGAAGAATTCAAAGTGAAGACATGCAAACAGAAAGATGCATTGCTTTCCTTATCTGCTCTGTTTGGTGTCCTACTGTGGCAAAATTCAAGCTTAGTTTAGGGCAGGCAAATGCTGAGAAAATCTAGACCATTTAGGGGAAAAAATTGGGTTGCCTGGCTGGCTCAGTTGGTTAAGCATCCTACTCTTTATTTCTGCTCAGGTCATGATCTCATAGTTTGTGAGATCAAGCCCCATGTCAGGCTCCATGCAGAAATCTTGGGATTCTCTCTCTCCCTCTCTCTGTCCCTCCCTGCAGATCTCCCAAAATAAATAAATAAATAAATAAACAAACAAACAAACAATTAAAAATAAATCAGGTAGTATCATAGAGGCTGCATTCCCTCCATATGGATTTGGAATGCATCCTATTACCTTTGCCATCTTCAGTGATGCACAGATGAGTGCAAGGAATAAAATTACCAAGTGGTCTCCATATAATGTAGGGACAGAAACTCTTCCTTGACAGAGTCTGTCTGACAGGGTCTTGTACACTCAGCTAGGCTCCTGTGAGTGTTCTGCTTCTCAAACCAGTTCAGTTCCAAAAACTCCAGCACCCACTTAGAACTCTGGCTCCTACTGGCAGACCTTGTGGTCTGTGGTCTCATATGTCTGGATACAAGCATCATGACTACTTAAAGGAATCTTTGAAACATTGACAAGGTCACACTATCAGGTAACATCAGCATCTCTTCAGCTCTGGTTCCACATGCAATATATTTGAATGCCAGCATTACAGCCAGGATTCTAGCATCTTGCTCTACTCCAACAGTCCTCATGTTCCAGTATATATAGGGGCCATGCCTCATTGCATGAAGTCAGCCAAGGAAAAAGATCTCATGATACATAATAGCCATTATTATGGAGAAATTTGGAGGTAAAAAGGGAATAAGGGACTTTTTCTTCACACATCATTATGTATTAAATAACTGAGAAATCATCCTGGAACAAAAACTTAGATACTGAATAAATGAAAACATTTTTGTTCAAATGAAGAGAGAGAGAAAGAGAGGGAGAGAGAGAGATCAGCCAAAACTTCAGAGTAAGATAATTTTTGGGAAGTGGTGGGGAGAGGGACATAAATGTGTAGTGCCATCAAAGGTCATGTGGTCATGTTTTATTTCTTTAAATGAGTAGTAGGTAAAGGCATCTGGGTGGCTCAGTTGGTTGAGAGTCTGACTCTTAGAATCACGTCATGATCTTAGGGTCGTGAGTTCAAGCTTAAAATTCTTTCTCTCTTTCTCCCTTTGCCCCCCAACTCTCTTTCTCTTAATAAAAGTTAAAATAATTAAAAATGGGTAGTAGGTAGGTGTTTGTTTCATTATTATTTAAAATACATGTATTGTTTGGGTGTATTTAATATTTCACACAAATATAAGGTATATTTTAATGTGGTAATGACAACTATAACATCATAAACAACAATGCTATCATTTGTTAATTGTACTTCAAGTTCCAGACACTGTGATACTTTCTGTTAATCTTCACAGAAACTCTGTAAGATAGTGATTATTACCTGTATGCTATATTGGATCAGGTAACAGTGATTAAGAGCAAGGGCTCTAGAGTCAAGTCTATGACTTGCAACCTACTATCTGTGTGTTCTGGAATAGTTTACATTCTATCTCTATGCCTCCACTTTCTTATCTGTGAAATGGGGATAATAAAGCTATCTACCTCAAAGACTGACTATGAAATAATCAATGAACAATAGTGTTATTATTCTTATTTCTTGAATTGTTCTTAATGGAAGGTGTAAGCCCTTATAGTTGCAAAGTCCATGGTATTCCATTATTTAATTTATGGACAAAGACTTCTATATAGGGAAAAATAGACTATTTAAAGAGTGAAGATAATTAAGAAATCGATTTCTTAGGTTGTAGGAGTGAGTAGAGCAATCTCACCTCTTTTACAGTTTAGCCTAATATGTATAACAGTGCAGAAGAGCTAATTTACTTTCCAGAAACAATTTTTAAGCATTATCTGCTCTTTGTAAAGCCAGAGGTTTCATGAGATACATCTGAAGGGCTCTACTTGGTACCAGGAATAAGCAGATTTTACCAGGTGTACTAGGAAGAATAGCAATGCATCTGCTGAGTCATATGGATATACTCAGTTCAGACCATATTTTTCCTTTTTTCAAATATCATATTTGATACTACATCCCATTAGGAGAAAGATGTGCAGTTTTCCATATTTTAAACATCATTTATGAAACCAGGCTATGTAACAAGCAGGGGCTATAGATGGCTATTATTTCTACTTTCTAAAAGTATTTTAACCTAAAAATTCTGCAAAGACTTTACAAAAATTGGAAAGTTTCATGAAGTAATTTGAATATGTGCTAGGAAATGCCAAGTGTCTATAACAATCAGCAAATAAACTAGTTATTCACATCATGAGGGTTGTTTTAGAGGCAGTGTAACATAGTAGTTAATGATATGGGCCCAGGAGACAATGCACATAGCTCTGTGTCCCAGTTGTGTCACTCAATAGGTGTGTGACCATGGACACATTACTTAACTTCCTATTTATAGAATAAAAGGATCTAAAAAGTACAGCATAGAGAATATAGTCAATAATGTTGTAATACCATTGTGTGATGACAGATGGCAAATACACTTATCATGGTGAACATCGTGTAATGTACGGAATTGTAAAATCAGTATCTTATGTTCCTAAACTAATATAACATTGATTTTTGGCTGTATTTCAATAATAAACTTTAAAAATAATACGGATATGAAATTTGAGAATACAACATCCAAAATGAAGATAAAAGTAAATATAAATATATTTTCCCTTTGACAAATTCAACAAACACAATCCAGATGGTTTAACAACAACAAAGATGACAGAAATTTTAAAATAAACAGTTTAAAAAGCATCACAGGTCTAAACATTTATATCGCTGATTACTGGTGGACATTAGCTACTTTACAAACTTAACTATGACTTGATTATTCATAATAAAGGATAATACAGTTATAAACAAATCATTATGTGGATTAATGTGTGCAGAAATATTGATATTCATTTCATTATCTGAAGCTTTGCCTGTTATGATGTGTAAAACTTCTTCACACTTAATTGATTCATATGTTTTTTAAAAGCCACGTACCAAATACTTTCTAAATTATTAAGGTCCTAGACTAGCCAATTGAATTAGAGAAATGAATTGAATGGCACCTGCTCTAAAGTCAAGTATAAAACAAGTTATAATACAATGTGCTGCAGCGTTGTACTGTATATGTTATAAATAATGTGTGGTATGTGGTTGTATATACTTATAATTCAATGTATTGTATCTGTATCAGCACTTAAAATGAAATAAATTTTTCTGCATTGCATTAACTCTTTCTAGAGGCATGCATCGTTAGTACTGAAATATGATTCATCAACTCACTCAAAATCCAAAATCCATATCTAATTAAATATCATATTTCAAAGCATAAATTACAGTAATTTTTAAAACCTCAAAGTCAAACACTATGTCCTTTATTATTGCAATTCACCGAAATCAGTATTAATCTGCTTCAGTGGTTATTAGTCACTTATGGATGTAGAAAGTCACTTCTAGATTGATTATGAAATTGAAATCTGAAATTCTGAAATGAAATGAAGGAATAACACTTGTCTATAATTCACTGGTTTTAATTTTTTTCTAGCTCTTCACTTGGCAAGTAGATGTCTCAGAACTTGACATAATCAGGATTAAATGCTGTAAAGTATAAAAGGATGAGAGTATATTTGGATTTTTATGTCATTGACATTCCATGGGATAAGAGTACACAATCAATCAGTCATCATTTTGAGTTGGAAAGGAATTTTGTGATTCAAATCTGAAAAAAAAGTCACTGAATCATCACAAATATAGAAGTGGTTTTGACTTTAATGACACTCAAAATTAGTGAGTTTAAAAAAATCTCAAAATCATATGGTAACATCAAAATATTAGCATTGCATCAGCTGGCATAGCTGTCTACCTATTTCAGAATTGTTTTTGCTTAGTATTTCGGAAGAATTCATAAGCTTCTATCTACTGAGAACACTATATAAACCTCTCTGGGTCTCTGCCCATCTTCTGGATGGACCTGAGCTGATTAGTGTCCCTGAAAGTTGGAGCGAGAATAGCTCACTGCTTAGAAGCAGTTCTGAAACCTTGAATACAGTTATGACAAATTCAAAGTGTTGTGAAAGTCAAAAAAGAAAGAGAATCGATAATTCTTGGTCACCAATGGACAAAATGTTTCAGTAAAAAGTACCACACAATAATCTTGATAGACAAATTTTCCACTATATGCTGCCACTTCTCACATCAAAATCAAGTTCCCATGACTATTATCTAAAGAGACGATGGCCAGAAGTAGTTGACACATATATTAAAAAACACACCAAGGAAGCTCCTTGGAAAGAAATTTATGACAGCATGAAATAAAGCGGTTAACCTTAATTTTAAAAAGTCTGTTTTTTAGTCTTCAAAGAAGGCTCTAAATTAGAGAAGACAATGATGATGAAGGTGAAAAAAAGCATTTGTACAGTTCTCACTAGTTAAGAAGCACTGTTCTTAATATTTATATATTTTCATGTATTCATCAAAGAAACTCTTATAAGATTAGTATTATTTTTATCCCCGCTTTAAAGATGTGAAAACTGAAGCTCAGAAAGGCAGGTTAACTTTCCCAAGCTCCCACAGCAGATAAGTAACAGAGGTTCCACGATGGCATTTATTTTCTATCTGTACTATAACTCCTTTGTTATACCATCATTAAATACAAAGTGAGGGAATGGAGATATTTTCAAATATTTCAAATATTATGCCAGTAAATATTTTAAGAGCCATGCGCACCCCCCCACACACACACATATTCACAAAATACACAGAAAATGATGCAGTTCTTGTCCATGTCTTTCAGAGCCCTGAACAGTGATAAGGAACCTATAATCCACATGTTCCACAGAACCCAATTTCAAAAGCAAGAAACAAAAAACAAATCCAATGAAACATTGCAAAATGTTATAAATAGCTTTGCAGCACCTGTAATTATTAAAGGCAATTTTAAGGATCCATCCTAAATGTTTTTTCTGTAGGAAATGAAGTTCTCATTAGTGTTTGTTCCCTCTGCATGTGAGACTGCTGAGATCCCTGCTCATCTTCACAGTTCTGCTTTCTTTGACTCTCAGCAGCTGACTCTGAATCAGCCAATGTCTGCTGGAGAAAAAGCATATTGGGCTGCTGGAAACACCCTCTGGATTTTCTTTTTCTCTGAGATCTCAGTCTCCCAAGACTTGTGTCTTAGTGACTCTCTGATAACTAAAAATAGATTTTCTTTTAAAATATTTTTTCAGCTATTCCAACTCTTCTAAATGGGAGGTTCAATTCAATACAAGGCAAATTAGTCTACCATTGTGACTTAAAGACCTCTCCCTAAAGGGAGATTTTCCCCTCAGACAGAAAATAGAGACCTTTAATGGAATGCTATTTAGACATAAAAAAGAATGAAACCTTGCCATTTGTAGTGACATGGATAGAGCTAGAAAGTATAATAATGCTAAATGGAAAAAAAGAAAGATAAATACCATATGATTTCACTCATCTGTGGAATTCAGGACACAAAACAAATAAATAAAGAGACCTTTATTTATCTCTTTATAAATGGGGGTGGGGGAGAGACAAAGCAAAAAACAGACTCTTAACTATAGAGAACAAGTAGATGGTTACTGGAGGGGAGGTGGATAGGAGGACAGGTGATATAGGGAAGGGACTTAAGAGCACACTTATCTTGATGAGCACTGAATAATGTATAGAATTGTTGAATTGCCATATTGTATACTTGAAACTAAGTTAACAGTGCATGTTTACTATATTGAAATTAAAATGAAAAAAGAAAAAAAAAGGAAAATAGAGACATTCAGTCATTTGACCACTAGAACAATTCTGTGACTCAAATGCTCACAAACCAGTCCTAGGCAGCTAAAGGAATTTACTCTGGAATACTACTCGACATCAGCTTTTCTTCTTTTCAATTAAGCATTTCTTATGGCAGTTATCCTTTGGTGTTTATAGATTATGTTAACAGTTGCTTAACTTTGTTTGTCTGTTAGTCATGGAATTCCAGAACATAAGACCCAGCATGGAAACCTTATAGGGGAAATGTATATCATTCAATGATGATAAATTGACAATCAGATGCAATAAGTTCATGGGTCTTTGGTTATCTCTTTATGGAGAAAGGGGGAATATTTTTGGTTATAAAAGAAGTAATTGCATTATACTATTTATGAACATTATCTAAATTGTAGGTTTGAGAACTAATATTTTATATTTGTTCCTTCTACAACCAGTCTTCTGTGTCTCCTACTTTAATTGAATACAAAATTTTATTTGAATACACCTTCCCCCTATTGCCTCAGTTCAAATAATAATGGTACAGGTAACTCTCAACCTACCCAGCAGCTCCAATGTGGACACAGGACCAAGCAAAGTAGAAAACCTTTTGAACATAGCGATTGATACAACAGCTGGACCCAGAATCTACACAATTACCCTGTAAATCATGCCCAGGACCTTCGCTAGAACTGTTTAAAAAAAGAAGCACTCTGTCACTGCCACAGCTAAGCTAGGATGATGTAAGACTATTGTGGGCTACCACAAGAATAGAGGCTATCTGTGATAGTCATGGTGTTAGAAACCATGATCCTGATGATTTGTGCACTTTCTGATATCCATTTTTACCTAAAGGAAAAGGGAAATATTATGTAAGTATCCTGGAGGTCAGTTCTGCATACCTGTAGAATTGATATATTTCCTTTATTTTTGCTCCAGATAGTTTTAATTGGATTTCTATAATTTATATCTGAAAGAATATTGATTAATACAGTTGACAAATATTTTCTGATTGCTTGATGGAGAAGGATTTGCTAAGCAAAAAAGATATGGAAGAAATTTCAAAGGAAAAGATGTAAAGATTACACTAATATCAGTATATGAAAGCCATTGTGATGCTTCCCATAAAGACATTTGAAATCAGATAATTAAGATTGCTTTGTGTGAATTAAACCAAGAAGTCAACACTCAGTGAGTAAGAATTAAGATACGCAAAGTCACACCTAAGCTAGAACTTGGACTGTATTCTGGTATGTAGTTTTCCAAATTAAAAAAGAGGTTTATGGCCTCCTCTTTGTGAGGTCTGGCATTATATAGGGTTAAACAGAATACCACACAAAACATCTTCACTGGTGTTATCTTTTTAGGTTCAAGGAATCAGGCCCAGGCCATTTGACCCAAACATCAAACCAGTAGTCACACCCTTTTTTGTGTTTGTAAAGTGAGGCATTCAATTTGTAAAACTCTGTGTAGAATGCAGAAGTTCAGAGAAAGAGAAATAGATATTCCTGTAACATGTTGCAAATCCACTAGGGCTCCAGGACCCATGTGAGAGGAAAAGAGGTTGAATAAGGTTATTTTCAGTGAGCTGAAAACATTGTACTTTAATTATAAAATTGTAGGTTAAATAAGCTAACAAAAAGGAGGACAGGAAATTAAGACAGAGGCAGTTCAGGAACCAAGGGATTTCTCCAGTCGCTGTAGCAGATGCTGGATTTCCTGCTGAGTTCCCTCAGAGATGTCTGCTTACATAAAGTCAGAATTCTTGAATAAGCTCAGGAATCCCATCATACTTTTTTTTTTTTTTTAAGATACACACATTAATATAAAATGATTTGATTACATTCTGGAAAAACAAAATTCAACTAAGCCAATCAAGTCGTTGGTCTATAAAACATTAGTTTGATTGATTAAAATGAAATATCACAATTTCAGTTTGTTATTTTGATGTCACATACAGTTAATATCTTTGGTCCTTAAATCACAGTGAATAAATATGTTTTGTAAACAACAAAAAGTAAATGTCTCAAAATCTTCCTACCAAAACTTAGCCTGCTTCTTGCTTCACCAGATTTGTAGTTTATTGTATGGAATTAGCTAGTCCAGAAGGTCCAATGTTTTATTCAGTCATTTTGTGTCATACTGCTAACTATTAAGATACATGGTTATAGGGCCTCTTGGGTGGTTCAGTCAATTAAGCATCGGACTCTTGATTTTGGCTCAGGTCATGATCTCACAGTTAATGGGTTTGAGCCCCATGTCAGGCTCTGTGCTGTGTCAGCATGGAGCTTGCTTGGAATTCTTTCTCCCTCTCTCTCTGCCCCTACCCACTTGTATACCATCTCTCTTTCTCTCTCTCAAAATAAATACATAAACAATCAATCAATCAATCAGTCAGATAAATGGTCATAGCATAGCACTGAAATAAAAATAAGAACCATACAAAATTTTTCCTGGGAAAGAAAAATTCCAAAAAATGTTTACTATTATCTGCTTCTATTTTGTAATGGAAAGTTAAAAACAACCTGGATAACACAGAAAAGGATGTATTTCCAGTCCATGTATATTATTACCCTGGATTTTACAAAGTTTCTCACAACTTTAATACAATGATTGAAAGAAACAACTTTTAGAACTTGCAAACAGAACAACATTACCTTCCATCAGACCCTCTTTGCTCTTTGAAGTCTACACAGTGGCCATATCAAGTGGCCACAGTATTATGTTTGCAGTCTATTTTCTCTGGCCCCTGGGAACTTTCGTAATAATGATGTTGGCCCTTTGATGTCTACTCTCAATTTTTTTGATCTTCAATGTAGAAAACAAATGTACCTGCTTATTTCTAAAACCATTTTCACACAAGAAGCCTGTATTTACCTGCTGTTATTTCCTTGAGTGGTTTTGTTTTCTATTGAATCTTTTCTATTTACAGAATACAACAGAATCTAACAACTGTGTTATGATCTTTTGGGTTTCTTTAGCACCCCAGTTAATTGGCTAGACACAATTATCAAGGTGTGTGTGCAGTGGGCAGTAAGGGTCCAGAAAGTAAAATCAAAGGAGCTGCTTAGGCAAGAAATGTTAACAAAACAATATTCAAAACAGCATTTAGGTAGAAACCAGCAGGAAACTGGCAGTTAAAGACAGCCTGGAAACCACATTATTGATCATCCAGTGTGAACTTGTGAGGGCTTTGTCAGCTACTGATCTTTGTAGAGGCCAAGGATAGTCCACTCCAAAAATGCTGCTTTGGCATTTTGATTATTTTGAATTAAAAGATACCTAAGAAACAGCCAGTAAAAAAAAAAAAAAAAAAAGCCCCAAGAAACATAAAAACAAAAAACCATGGACAAACCCTCCCCCTTTGTCTTCAGAAAGCAGGAAATAAATTTACTATGTGAAAGATACATTCTCTATACCAGGAAGTAATGAAACATACTTATCACCTGAGACGGGGAATTAGGAGTCAAGAAGGCTGTATAAACAAACCTGTTACTTTTTACTAATTTATTACCCTAACCCAAATTCCATTTAGAATTCCTTACAAATGGAAGTTCCCAAAGTTAAGATTTCTTCGTCTTCCCAATTCCTCATAGTTTTATTGTCTCTTTGCCTAAACAGTATAAAAAGTGTCTGCCTTGATTATTTCTTTATGTCACATTTTTATTATTGGGCATAATGCACATATGGTTAAACTGTTTTGTTTTTTCCTCCTATTAATCTGTTTCATGGTAATCTATTTATTAAAACAACTGGAAAAAGCTTGAATAATAGAGAAAAATGTTTCTTCCCCAACACCTCTATCCTGCTCTGAGTAGATGGTTGTTCTACTGGGAAGCCCAGGAAATGAGACTGGATTAGTGTTTACCTAAACAAAGACAAAGCACACCCACAAAAGTGGTCTTCTTTTCTTTTCAACATTTACAGAATCCTTTCTATTTCATCAACTGCAGACAATTAATGAGTTCAATTTTCAGAAACATTTGCCATAGGGGCTCAGAATTATTCAAGATTTATCTAGAATTTAAGATTTGAGATGTACTAAAAAAGAATAATATCCAAATGGTACAATCATGACCCTCATACACATATAGAATTAACATGTATCCAAAATTTATTTCACTCAATAACTGATGAAAGACCACTATGATAGTTAAAGTAACTTGAAGGTTATTTTAGGAATTTAAAAGACAATTTGTTAAAGAAATTTTAGAAAAGATTACTAGGTTAGTTTTGTTTTAACTGGTAAATATTATACAGTTCACCTCTAGGGTAGAGTTTTTTACAAAAGAAATTATTCACATCTCTACAATATAAAAATCTCCAAGTCCAGATGTAACTTCACAGTCTAAACTCTTAACAAATAATAAATAACAATGTCAAACAGGCATACATTCTCCTAAGAAATTAACTGCTAGATTATTACCTTTAAGCAACACTTCATTGTGACACTGGAAAGATATGGATTTTTTGGCCTTACTTACAGGTTTTAGATGTCTATTCTAAAAATACAAAACAGATAGGCAGGCAATAATTCCTTGTGTTTATAACCAAGATGTGCTATTATCTTCAAAGAGTATAAACATAAAAGCTCAGTCCCCTCATTTTTCCTGTTGTGTTAAATAATAGTTTTAAAAGATGGCTCCTACTTATCATATATTTCTGGCCTAAAATTTTTTATAGTTCTTTGAAAATAATTAAGTTTTCTCACTTTGTAATATTTAAAATCTTTAAAGGCACATGGATGAAATTGGTGCTAGAATATCAAAAAATAGACCATATGATTTCGGATAAAAGATAAAGACATTATTTTTTTTTTCTCCTGGTCTGGTGACTGTAGTAGAAGGAACAAAAATTGAAGAGATACTGGAGAAGATTGTAACACTGAAACTCAAAAACTTGGTGAAATTTCTTTCTCTCATTTAGATTTGGATTGAATATTATGACTCATAAAGCTAATAAAATTTCCCAAGTTTCTATGAGACAAACCATCACTACTTTCTCTAATGTTACTTTAGATCCTAGTGGCCATGCTAGTAAAAGAGAAATGCAGGGACCAATTATATCCAGATACTGACTCACAATGATGTCTTGTGTAGTTGATTAATTTAAAGAGTTTCTTGGGGCGCCTGGGTGGCTTAGTCGGTTAAGCGACCGACTTTCGCTTAGGTCATGATCTCGCGGTTCAAGGATTCCAGCCCCGCGTCAGGCTCTGTGCTCACTGCCAGCTCAGAGCCTGGAGCCTGTTTCAGTCTGTGACTCCCTCTCTCTCTGACCCTCCCTTGCTCATGCTGTCTCTCTCTCTCTCCTAGAAATAAATAAAACATTAAAAAAAAAAATTAAAGATTTTCTTAAGGAGTTATCAGTTTCACATTTGAGTCTCCCTAGGATTAAACATGACAATAAGCCTAACAATTTAATTCTTACTTAAAAACAACTATTGAAAACTATGCAAATAGAAGTGATTTTTGCCTTTATAAAGTTGACATTCATAAGCCAATTTGTACAGGCATAAATTTTCAAGGTCTACACTTAACAAATATGTAAATAAAAACAATGGTTGTGTCTCTACAGGTAATCAAGGAGTTAGAATTTTACATATTGCTATCTAAAAGTGAATTCAAAGTTTTTTTTAAAATGTGTTAGTCAATCAAATCAAGAAAAAGGATACAAACCATGTAATCATTTCAATAGATGCAGGAAAAGCATTTGGCAAGGTACAACATCCATTTATGATAAAAGCCCTCAACAATGTAGGTTTATGGAGGGAACATACCTCAATAATAAGGGCTATATATAACAAACTCACATCTAACATTATACTCAATGGTGAAAAACTGAGCTCTCCCCTGAGGTTAGAAACAACACAAGGATGTCTACTTTTACCACTTTTATTCAACATCATACTGAAAGTCCTAGCCACAGCAATCAGACAACAAAATTAAATAAAAGGCAGCCAAATTGGTAAGGAAGAAAGAAAACTGTCATTATTTGTAGATGATATAATACTAGATACAGAAAATCCTAAAGACTCCACCAAAAAAAAAATACTAGAAATGATAACTGAATTCAATAAGGTCATAAGATACAAAATTGATATAAAGAAATCCATTGCTTTTCTTTACAGTAATAATTAAGTAGCAGAAAGAGAAATTAAAAATAATCCCATTTACAATTGCATCAAAAAGAATAAAACACCTAGGAATAAACTTAACCAAGGAGATGAAAGACCTGTACTCTGAAAACAATAAAACGCTGATGAAAAAAATTGGAGACAACACAGATGGAAAGATATTCCATGTTCATGCATTTGAATAACAAATATTATAAATGTCCCTATTACTCAAAGCAGTCTACACATTTAATGTAATCCCTATCAAAATACCAATAGCATTTTTCATAGACTAGACCAAATAATCCTAAAGTTTTCCTGGAATCACTAAAAACCCCAGACAGCCAAAGCAATCTTGAAAGAGAAGAACAAACTGGACTGAAATCCCAGGTATCAAGATATACTACAAAGCTATAGTAATCAAAACAGTATGGTACTGGCACAAAAAGAGACACATAGATCAATGGAAGAGAATGGAGAGTCCAGAAATAAGCCTGTAAGACCATGACCTGAGCAAAAGTAAGTCAAATGCCTAACCAACTGAGTCATCCAGGCAACCCCAAAATATATAAAAAATTATACAAGTCAACACTAAAAGCCAAATAATAATCAAAGTTTTAAAAAATGGGTAGAAGACATGAACAGATATTTCTCCAAAGAAGACTTACGTATGGCCAACAGACACATGTAAAGATGCTCAACATTACTCATCATAAGGGAAATGCAAATCAAAACCACAATGAAATATCACCTCACACCTATCCAAATGGCTAAAATCAACAACATAAGAAACAAGTGTTGGTGAGGATGAAGAGGAAAGGTAACCCTTGTGCACTGTTGGTGGGAAAGCAAAATGGTGCAGCCACTGTGGA
The DNA here is from genome assembly GCA_017311185.1 of Proteles cristata cristata. Classification (NCBI taxonomy): domain Eukaryota; kingdom Metazoa; phylum Chordata; class Mammalia; order Carnivora; family Hyaenidae; genus Proteles; species Proteles cristata. The sequence continues at coordinate 2,322,637 of JAESUZ010004016.1, read as the reverse complement.
AAACAGTATGTAAAGTTCTTCAAAAATTAAAAATAGAATTCCCATATGATACAGTAATTCCTCTACTGAGTATTTACCTAAAGAATACAAAAACACTAATTTGAAAAGATATGTGGACCTCTATGCTTATTGTAGCATTATTTACAATAGCCAAATTATGGAGGAGATATACATACATACATACATTTATATATGGATATGATTATATATATGTGTATATGTGTGTGAATATCATTCAGTCATTAAAAGAATGAAATCTTGGTATTTGTAAGAACACAGATGGAGCTAGAGAGTATAATGCTATGTGAAATAGTCGGTGAAAGACAAATACCATACGATTGTGCCCCTATATGGAATTTAAGAAGCAAAACAAATGAACAAAGGGAAAAAGAGACCAATCAAAAACACACTCTTAACTACAGAGAGTAAACTGATGGTTACCAGAGAGGAGGTGGGTGAGGAATGGGGAAATAGGTGAAGAGGATTAAAAGTACATTTATCATGATGAGCACTGAGTACTGTTGGAATTGTTGAATCACTATATTGTACATTTGATATTAATATAATACTGTATGTTAACTATACTGGAATTAAAATAAAAAAAACCCTTTTGTGATTAGAACATTAGGATCAAACAAGAATACACTTATTATTCACTTACACAAAATAATATTTACTGTCTTAGAAGTAGCCTATTAATCCTTAGTTTCTTACAAGAAATAGTTTATGTGTGCAGTTGTATATTTTAAATGTATGTGTGAGAAAGAAACAAACTTTATTTTTTCTTTCAGAAGGTAAAATTCTGTATGGGTAAGGCCAGATTAGGAGGGCCAATTCAATTTGAAAGAATATCTGAGCACTTAGGTCACTAACCTGTGACCTATGATCTAGAGAAGAGCCCCTTAAAGGAGTGTATGGCTGAATAATTCTCCAGCGGGAATGTAAAATCTTGAGAAGCAGATATGAAGAACATAAAGACAGAAGCAAGTTTTACTGCAGCTGGATTACTATTATGCAGAGAAACTGAGTTTAACAGAGTATTTACAGTACCAAGTATTAATGCTCAAAAAATGGAAGAAAAACTTCAAAAAGTAACACAGAACAGTGTTAACAAGCAGTTTTGCATGTAAACAGTAGACCTTTAAAAAATTCTGAAGGAGTCTGAGTAACTACTATAGCCAAAATCATTCTGTACTCTAAACAGCCAATCCCATGATGATAATCAGAATTCAAGGATATAGAAATATTCTAAATATCTGTTCATCAAGGCTGGATTGGACCTAAAAGAAGAACAGGCCATGCAGGTGACAGGAATGGACCAGTAATAGACAAAAATATGTGGGGTGACATGGTGTTGAAAGAGCAAGAGAAGAAATACAAACAGGAGGAGAAACCAATAAGTGGGATCTGAATAGACTTACTAATGAGCCATGTGAAATACAAGACCAAATGATGATGTCACCAACACGGGGATGGTCATAAATCCAGATACTACAGGAGTTCTAGGGGAAGAGATATCAATTGGGCTAAAATATTTGGGAACAGGCTTATCCCAGTGGATGTGTCTTCAGGTTTTGAAAATTGTTAGAACTTTACTAAGTTGAATAGAGGATCTGCTGCAACATCTCTTTGAGTTGTTGCCGATTCTTTCTTTGAGTGTGCCTATTATACTTGCAGTGGAGTGTCACTCAGAGATAAGACTTTCCCAAATGTAAAAAAAAAAAAAAAAAGAAAAAGAAAAGAAAATCTTCTAATCTGATTGCTAAGTATGCCATAATTAATGTAAAGAAAATTCAGGTCCAATAAAACAGATTTTAAAACAGAAAATTCTGAGATTTAATCTAAATGATAGCTATACCCAGTGATTAGCCAAACAAGCCCAATCACGGCTATCATTTTAGACTGTGGAATACCTGCCCTTCAAGGTATTTTCACTTCACAGTGGTTATTTAAGAGGTTTAAGAACTGTTAAGGCAACAGTAATGGTGAATGGTATTAAATTTTAAAAATTTCCATTGAGATTGAGGAAAACATTCAGCAAAGCTATGACAAGTCTGTTATGCGGATCTTAAGTGTGTTAGAAAATAACACTTTCACTTCATAAAAAGCCCTAATAAAGTACTTGAATCTATTATGTTAATTAAATGGAAGGATAATTACATAACAAATTTTTAGCTAGGATTTTGAAGGAATTAAATATTGAGAATTAAAGTACACTTAGTGAATTCTAATTTCCAAAATTATACCCATATAAGTGACAAAAATATGTAAACTAACACAAATAATTTATGACCCCTGCATGATATTATCATATTCCTACCTAGAAACTTTAGATTGAACATAATTACCAGGAAAAATAAGGAAGAATAAGACTATTTGGGGTGTGAGGAGTTCTGTTTTAAATTAATTTTATTTCTTTTCCTAGACCTTGTTGTTGTTAGTGTACTTTATGAAGGATGAAAAGTAAAGTTTATTTTCTCATTAGATATATTCTTTTCCATTAGCAGACATCAAACCTCCTCTTCCTGGACTCTTGCTTCAGAAATACAGAGACCCAATATGAATGTAATTGGTCATATTCCAGTGTAGGAGGGTTCTTTATGCCCATTAACTGTTAAATTTCATCATTCTTCAATCAGATTAACTGAATGTCTATATAAAGCTTTAAAAAATTTGTATGAGGCAAAATTGAATTCAAGTCAAACTGAATGATATAGAAAGTACCACTTTATAATTCACAAATCCACAATGAGGACATAGCTGTCATGAATATTTAAATATCATAGCACCAAAATACTGAAAGCCAAATCTTCAAGAAGTACATGAATAGACAGATAATAATATACAGAAATGTATCTCTTTTACCTCATGTTACATCACATAGACAAAAATACAAGCAAAAATAGAAGGGATTTTAACAAAGGTATTGATAAAGTTGAATGGGATAGATCTATAAATATATGTAGTTAAAAAAAAAAAAGGAACTCATCCATGGAACATTTATAAAGATGGACTACATATTAAACTCAAAGAAAAAGTCATTTTATTTCGAATTTGAAATAGCTCAGAGTGCATTATCAGATAATAAGATAAGAACTGAAAATCAAGCGCAAAAATAGAAACCATAGAAAATCTCTATCTTGGGGCGCTTGGGTGGCTTAGTCGGTTAAGCGTCCGACTTTCGCTTAGGTCATGATCTCGCGGTTCGTGGGTTCGAGCCCCGCGTCGGGCTCTGTGCTGACTGCCAGCTCAGAGCCTGGAGCCTGTTTCAGTCTGTGACTCCCTCTCTCTCTGACCCTCCCCTGCTCATGCCGTTTCTCTCTCTCTCCTAGAAATAAATAAAATAAAATATTAAAAAAAAAAAGAAAGAAAGAAAATCTCTATCTTAAGTGGGCTCTGCAGAGGCTGCCCTTCCAGGAATTGCACAGTTTCCACATCCACATCTTGCTCCTATTGGTAAGATTCAAGAGTTCAAGGATTTCTGTAGGTTTGGAATAGTACAGACTATTACTGGACAAGTTTTTTTGGCAACACAGTTTCCTTAAAATCCTAGAAGGCATCAGGATTATTTGATTCTGGTCAATTCCATAAGAATGAGTCAACTATATACAAAGACAAAGGTTTAAACCTGAGAAATTTTATCTTTTGTCCACCGTTATCCACCACCACCACCACCACCCCCCCCGCCGCTTGCCATTTGTCAGTTTGGAGACACCACTTGTAATCTAGCCCTTGACTGATATTGTACTCCTTTTATTTGGAGGGGGAAGCTTAAAAAAGATGTTTTGGAGAAATTTCTGGAACTTCAGTGTTATCAATCTCAGGCTTGCTAATTTTACTGCTTTAATATTGTCTAGAATAGATTAGGGTTCATGCAGCAGAAATAACTCCAGCTAAATTAAATAGAAAGGGATTTAACAGATGGAATTTGGTGCTTACACAATCATTGGGAGAGCTAACGTTGAGTCTGACAGGCTCTAGGCTGAATTTCTAGGAATGACTCACAGAACAGCACTGCAGAACTGGCCCACAAAGAGTTGCTACCTCTGCTGCAGTTGGGAAGCTGAAGGATTGGAAGCCATCATTATAGTAGTAACTCAGGATCCTGCTGCACAATCATAAGCCAGCTTAGCCTTGGGTAGGTACTTGCATCCCAACACTTACCAAAAAAACTAATTAAAGTAGCATTATACTGTGTTTTTTATAAGTAGTTGTTGCATTCTAACTTAAATATTCCCTCTTCTGCCACCATGAAGATTTAATTCTAACTAATAGTCATGTAACAGTTACCAAAAGGCAAAATATTTCAATAACAAATAAGAGAATTAAAAAGCACCATTGCTTTGATTCATCATACTTTTAATTTTTCTTGTGAGATACATTGCAGTTGTGTGGTTAAGCAAAAAGCTTTCATTATCATACAACCTGTGTTCAAACTCCATTATTCACTAACTGAAATCCTGAGGCAATTTAATCATGCTAAGCTTTAATTTCTCTATCTGTAAAATAGGAATGATAATAATAGTGACTCCTCATAGAGTCATTATGTAAATTAAATAAAATGGTGTCCTGATGTGCTTAAAACATTACCTGGTACATAGTAAGCCTTTAATGATCATGAGACAGGTTTTATCACTGTCTTATTATTTATTTGCTGTTCTCTCTTGTCAGGTCTTTAAGTCATAATCTCAACATCATCTTGCATCATGCCACCATCTTTCTAGAGGCAATTGACTTCCTACATACCAAAACACATTGATCTTTTCTTAGTCTACATGATCATGGATTCCCTCCTGATTTTGACATTGTTCATCATTCTCATCAACTCTTACCACCATTGCTGCTGATGGCATATACCAGCTTTTGTTCTGTCCCTTGATTCCACCCTGCATGCTCAATCTGTCAGAGTAACTAAGGCAATATATGTAGTCATCTTTTCCTTTTCCATCTATCGTACTAGTGCCAGCCCTCATTATCTCATGTCTGTGTAATCTTTTTATTCACTTATTGATGCCTGACATTTTTTTCATTATCTCTGCTTCAATTAATTTTGCATACCAACTGACAAATGAATATCTTTAAAATACTGATTATGTCATTCTCATGCTCAGAAATTTTCAGTGATTGTTAATTGCCTTAAGTTCAAATATATTGTTCTGGTTTTCAAAACAGTTCTCAATTTTTCTCCTACCATGCTTTTCATCCTTGTATCTAATCACTTTCTGAAATGTGGTGCTTATCAAACATTATGCTTCTGTTGAGGCCTTCCTTCATACAGAAATTTGCCTGGAATGCGCTCTCCCCAGCAATCTCACCTCTTGAATTCTTATTTATCCTTCAAGGTCTAGTTAAAATGCTTTCTTCCCTAGGATGATTTTTCTGATCCAATTAGGATCGATCTCTCCCTTTTCACAATCCTAAAGATTTGTATCCATTACTGAGTGCAACATATGCATCTTAGACCCAATTTTTGGTAAATGTGACCTAACTAGCATAGTATACCAGGGTCATAAAACTTCCTTAAAGGCCAGATAGTTAACACTTAAGTAAATACGGTTTAGGGACCGTATAATCTTTATCACAACTACTCAACTCTGCCTTCTTAGTGAGAAAGCAGCTGTAAAAATTAACAACTCAGTAAACAACAGATGTTGGCAAGGATGTAGAGAAAGGGGAAACCTCTGGCACTGTTGGTGGGAATGCAAACTGGTGCAGCCACTCTGGAAAACAGTGTGGAGGTCCTTCAAACAATTAAGAATAGAACTACTCTATGATCCAGTAATATCACTACTAGGAATTTATCCAAAGCATACAGGAGTGCTGATTCATAGGGGCACATGTACCCCAATGTTTACAGCAGCACTACCAACAATAGCCAAATTATGGAAAGTGCCCAAATGTCCATCAACTGATGAATGGTTGTGTGTACACACACACACACACACGCACACATGCACACGTACAATGGGATACTACTAAGCAGTGAAAAAGAATGAAATCTTGCTATTTGCGACACTGTGGTTGGAACTGGAGGGTATTATGCTAAGTGATATAAGTCAGAGAAAGACAAATATCATATGTTCTCACTCATATGTGGAATTTGAGAAGCTTAATGGAAGACCATTGGGGAAGGGAAGGGAAATAAATAGTTAAAAACTCAGAAGGGGTCAAAACATAAGAGACTCTTAAATACATAACATAAACTGAGGGTTGGGAGAGGAGGGGAATACAGGTGATGAGTATTGAGGAGGGCACTTGTTGGAATTAGCACTGGGTATGTATGTAAGTGACGAATCATGGGAATCAACTCCTGAAGCCAAGAGCACACTGTATGTAACTCTGTATGTTAGCTAACTTGACAATAAATTATATTAAAACAAAAAGAAAGCAGCTGTAGTCAATACGTAAACAAATAGGTATAGTCATTTTCCAGTAACACTTTATTTAAAAAAAACACACACACAGTTGGCTAGCCCATGTTGTAGTTTGCTGATCACTGCACTAGACCATCAGCTTCTGAAATGCTGAAACCATGCTATGGTTATTGAACTAATACTGTTTCTAATAAGTCAATCATACTTTTCTATAGTCTATGCCAGGCACTATGCAAATGCTTTTGTGCATACTTTTTATAATCACTGCAATGACTTTAAAAAATTAAGTATTCTTATGTTCCATTTACAGATAAGAGAATTGAGGTGCTTATCACAAATAAAATAATTATTTTTATGTATTTGTTTACATACTTTCAGTTGTCTCCCTCTCTAAGGGAAATTCTGCAAAAACAATGAACAAGTCTGCCTCATTTGCTATTGTGTCTGGCATATAATAAGATATTCAACAAATGTTTATCTAATAAATTAATAGCTAACCCATTTTCCAGGGTCACAAACAGTAAATAACAGAACAGAAATTAAAGTTCACATTTTTCTTTTTACAGCATTCCTTCATTTTGCTCTTGAAAATATTTCTTGAGCACTTACAGTATGCTATGGGTTATGAGCTTTCAACCACACAAAACTGCCTATCATGTTTTATACAATACAGCCGGTACTTACAGATCTCTGTTTTCAGCACTTTATATATTATACATTTATACATATACTTAGTACTTTATTAACAACTCTAAACAGTAGGTGTTATTATTATCTTCACAGATAATATTTAGACACTGAAAGCTTAAGCACCTCATCCAAGGTCAAATGTTTAGTAAGTGGTATAATCCAGTGCTTTTAAAAAAGTACATTTTATTTCTTTTAAGAATTAGTTTCTAAATACTGATAAATTTGTTTTATCCTTACTTCTTCTTTTGTCCTTGTTAATAGCTTATGTTTTATAATAAACTGCCTAACATGGGACTAAGCTCCATGTTTCCTAAGAATTATTCCTTTCTAAAGTTCAATTTTCATTCTGGTCATGCAGACCATCTCATTTTCACCTTTCCATTTGCTCAAATTGCTTCCCCAATCTGGAATACCTTCCATTTCCCATATGTCACCCCAAACTCTCAAGGTAGAGAAATTTTAATAAATATTTTTAAGTTTAATAATACCATTTTCTAAAAGGTAGAAAATATTCACTCAATTTCTAATCTATACCTGTATTTAGTCAGTAACTCGTCTTCCTAGAATGAATTAGCCTGTGGGTCATATGCTGATATTTGACATCTTACATCAATGTCTCATTGCATGTTATTTGTCAAGTTTCTCATTGTTGAGACATTAGCCATTCTTTGCTTTCCTTTTTGAGTATTTAAATATGCCATTCCTCCACTTCTGGGCTGTCATTTGGCTAAGAACAGAAGCTGTGACTGACTCACCATGGTTTTTTAGAGTGATCAATTGACAATTGTGTAGTGACTTAATGAATGTGTATACACATAAATATGTGAGCATCTACTTTATCTATATCTAATTAGAACTCATCTTAAATTTACCTCCTAAATACTTCTCAAATTTCTATTCCTGTCCTTATCACCACAACGGCATTAGTTCAGGTCCCCAAAGCCTTTCACCAACATTCTTATAATAGGAATGGCCCTGGCCTCCTTACATTGAATCTCACCAAAGTTCTCAGCCTGTCCTCTTCTTTGCTACTAAACTAGGAGATGTAGTTTCATTTGTAGATTTTACACTCTTCAGTGTCTCCCCAATCCTATACTATACATATGAACCAAAGCTCTTTAGAACTGCATATAAGACCCTTTTGTCCATTTGTCCTGTTTCATTTTCATGCTCACATGCATTCTGTACCCCAGTCGCACTGAGTAAAGGACTTGGTAGTTTCTGGAACATACCACACACTCTTCCATTCAACCCTAACTGTGGACATATATTTCCTTCTGTGCAGAATCCTCTGACTTGTATGAAATATACTTTACTCCCAGTGTGAGATTCTTTCCTGATTTACATTGTGAAGCTTTCTCTATGCCAAAAACTGAAATTTGTGCTCTCTCCACAGCTCCTGTAGCCCTCACTCCTCTTTTTCTGAATACCTTCACATTGATTTTAATTAGCTATCCCCCTATAGAACTGGAAAATCTTTGAGGGTGGCAACCTTCAGACATCTGTAGCCTTATCAAAATGCTTGCCATACAGCTGCCCCCACTCCCCAAATATCTTTTAGTGAATGATTTAACCAATTAATCAATACATCTATACTGACATTAAGGAAGTTAAGTTTGTGCTATAAAGATAATGATTATTCAAAAAAATTTTTGGAACTATTGAAGAGCCAAAAATTAAGTCCTCCATTAAGAGAAACCTCGGGCTGCACGTAGCCCCAGTCCTAGATAAACTAAACCTAAAACTTAACCAGCTTTTCCGCTTCTGAACAGATGCCTGCGCTACAGGAAGCTAATACCTAACCAGCTCTTTCTGCTTCTGTAACAATGCTTAAGGCTTGCTTTCCCACCACCGGATTGCCCAAGCGACTAGCTTCATGTTCCCCCTGTCACCCCATCACCCCACCTTGGCGGAAGCCAATCCGAAAAGGCCAGCGGATGCCCCCCACCTTGCTGAGGGAAGGGCCTGGAGAGAGAGATGTTAGCCTGTTAGTCACCAAACAGGACTTCAAACTCGCTCTATGATAGGCTGAATTCAAAGGTACCCCAAATATTATAATTGGATCCCGCCAAAAACCTGATAGCGGGAACCAATCAGATGCGGTATATGTTCACATTTTTATGTTAACCAATGGCAAACTTGTAACCATGGAAATCTCCTGTCCCTCCCCATGACTTGTTTACTTCTGTCTATAAAAAGGCTGCAAAGGCTTTGTTCAGGGCCTCTTAGCGTCACCGGCAACGAGTGCGCGGAGGTCCAGGTTCGAACCTGCAAATAAACAACCCTTGCCGCTTGGCTTTGACTCTGGTCTCTGGTGGTCTGATTTTGGGGGTCTTCCGATCTCTGGGCGTTTCACTATAACATACATACAGAAAGGTTTTGAGTATACAGCATCCATCAAAATCATATGTTGTTTTATATTCATATTCATAGACTTTATTTGGAAAGAAAATTTCACACATAGGGATTAAATTGCTTAAGCAATAATACATGTCATTTAAAAATGGACAACCTCCTAGCTGCCCTGTAAGAAGTCCCTAATTAAAAAAGAAAATATAAAGGAAACTAGATAGATTTTTGATGGCTATAGTATAAAATTAATTATATAGTTATATTAAATGTAACATGAATATATTAATTTTCCTAAATGATAAGTTTTGGGTTGTAATTTTGGTATTTAATTACTGCTAATTTCAAATTTGATAAGAATTTACTTTAGTTTTTGAGGACAATACCAGAAAACCTTCCCCAAGAAAAAGCTACATGAAGAATTGAAAGCATTCTTATTTCACTGATGGGGCCAGTAGAACGATATTCCAGTAGATCCCTCTCACCCATGCCCATTTTTCACTCTAATAGAATGTTTGTTGAAGGAAACTGTAAGCCAATACATTGTCTGCTTTTACCACCCAAAGCAAAGGAATTTTCTGGTTTAATTTATTGCCTGAATCATTGGAATTTGAGGCATCTCTAGGTTGTTCAGTGGAAAATTTGACCAGAAGCAATCTTAGGAGACTATCATATTATAAATCTTCCTGTAAGGAAAAGTTTGACATAAAATGTGAGTAAAAACTATCATTATACTAATCTTGGCAAAAATATTTTTCCTCAAATGGCTCCAGAACCTGCTATGAGGCCAAAATGTCTCTGCTTTAGATAGTGCAATTAGGATTCATGTTGATCCACAATGTTTAAGCAAGATAAAGAAAATATAGTCATACCAATAAAGTCAAAAGAAATAGTCAAGTGAGATACATTTTCCTAACAAGTGATAAGTGTTCTCTGGAAACAAACAAAAACAACATTTGGAGCTAGGACTGAATTTAGTAGAAACTGGTTGAATAAATGAATATTGCAACCCAAGGTATAAACATTTCTTGGAATAAAGCACTGTTCTAAAAAAGAAGGGAAGATTCCTAGTTGGAGAATATCTTATTTTAGGATGGCAGAGTTATATCCAATAAATGCCAGCTCATGTATCCAGTAGTTCCCAGTGAAGCTTCTTACAACTCTTAACCTACATGTTCATAAAGGACAAGAAGAAGAAAAAGGAGGAGGAGGAGGAGGAGGAGAAGGAGGAGGAGGAAAGACAAAGGAGATGAGTAAGATAAGATGAAGAAGACAAAGACAAGAAGCATTACAAGACATAAGAAAGACTCTGATTTCAGCAACCAATTGATGGTCAAAAGATACTTCATCTCAAAAAAGAAATACCCTCTCTCTGCTTAAAATATTATTGGAGAATAATGTTACAATCATTATAATCTACTCCTTTGATCAGAGAACCATGGTATGTATAAACCTAACATTTTACAGCTGCCTTTCCACTTTGAAAAGGCTATTAGCTCCATTAAAACCAAGTGTGTTTATTTTAGTTCATTACTGCATTGGCAATAAGTAGAACAGTACCTGGTATTCAGTTTTGTATTCAGTAATTACATTTGAAATGAATGAGTTGTTGAATAGTATTTTTGTAGTATTATTTCTCCAATTTCAACTCCTCCCCTTCTCCATCTCTTGCCCATCCATGCTTTTCTAGTAATTTGGATACTATTCCTAAGGAACAACACATTTTGTTTCACTACATGTGGACTCCATAAAGAAATTCTGAAGAACCTGGTTAGTATAAATTAGATAATTCAATTTTCTTTACATACCACCAATTCAGGGACACAGAGCCAGGCAAAAAGGCTGGGAGAATGTCTAATTTTAGGATGGCAGAGTTATGTTCAATGAATGTCAACCAGACTATACATTTTATACAGGAAAATGCATTTCAACCTATCCCCTGCACAGTGGGATGCTATATTAAACACTGTTTACTGTGCTGTGTTAAACAAGCTTAACAACAGGTTCTGGAGGTAGGGGGTAAGTTCTGATTTGTGGCCTTTGTTGATTTCTATGATATATTTTAAGACCATTGACCAAATGCAAAGATATGGATCTGGCTCCGAAGATACCACTATCTCTAGGTACTTATGCCTCAATAACAAATATTTATACTTCAATAACAAACATACCAAAAAATAAAATACATAGCATAGGTAAAATAAAATAAAATAATAAAAGTAAATAATTCATTCATTCCTCACTATTTGCTAAGTACTATACAAGTTCTTTGTTTATCGTCTATGTATATAATGTATTATAGTATTCTTCCTTGTGTTTTATTAATTATGAAAATGTTATATCCATGGCAATTTATGAGTCTCTTAAAAGCAGAAAAATTAATTCAGTTACTCATTCAACAAACCTTTATTGTTTGCAACTATGTGAATTTTCTGTAATAAAACACACAGTAGACTCAGAATAGAGTAGAATTCAGAAAAGGTTATTTAATAAGCTAGATTCTTTCAGGATTCTTTGTAGTCTTGTCAGCTTTCCAACTTCTTTCCTGACTGAAAGGCCCTTGTGCCGCAAGCATTCTCATGAATATTTGTTGTCTGCACAACTCACTTGTAATTTCACACACACACACACACACACACATGAATATCCAAAGTAAAGTAAGCTTTTTCCAGATAGAGATTGTACCTTATTGTTCTGTACCTCTAGAAACTAGTCAAAGAATTTTTTATGACCTCCATAGTTCTTTTATACATTCTGTGGTTTCTAGCAGACAGATTAGATTCTCAATAAAAAGTGGTTGCATTTAGTGGAATGATTTTGTCAAACTCTCAGATAATTCTTCATTCAATTTCTTGGTGTAGTTCTAAAATTTATGTGAGTATTAAATATGTCACCATTTTAAAATATTGTATAAAAGCTATATTTACCTCTCCATTTTGAAAAATATGTATCAAAAATATATTAATTTGACTTAACAGAGGACCAAGGGGGAGAAGAAGGGCAGAAATGGTGGGGGAAAGGGGGAGAGGCAAACCATGAGAGACTCTTGAATGCTGACAAAAACTGAGGACTGGTGGATGTGGGGGGAGGAGGGGTGGGCATGGAGGAGGGCACTTGTGGGGATGAGCACTGGGTGTTATGTGGAAACTAATTTGACAATAAACTATTTGTAAAAAAAAAAATATTACTTTGGGGTATACTGTAATTAAATAAAATTTCCTGACTAACCATTTGAATTTAAATACAAATCACACCATATTGCCAAACATGAGAGGAAACATAGCACATCAATAAATCATTGAAAAAAGGTGTTAGCCTTTCTATTAAACATATTTCCATATTAATAGACTATATTCATTTAATATCCAAGTGTCTTTGTAATTAGGAACAAAACAATGGAGTCTCATAAAATCTTTTAGGTTACAAACGTATTAGTTCTATCTATATTTTGATGAAATAATAACTCAGGAATATAAGCACAGATTTAGAACTAAAGCATTTTTGTCTTTTCATCCAGACATAAAATATTTTATAAACATAGCTACTCTTGAAGAGTATGTCTCTGTAGTATTTCCTTTAAATTATGAAAAAAAAACCTAGAAAACAGAAAGGCAAATGTAAATTAACTGTATGATAGATAACCTATTTTCTTTTCAATTCAATAAATAAAGAAGTAGACATGATCTTAAATTGACAATGACATAGCCCAATAAATAAACTCACAAGGGTATTCTATAGCCTATTAAGCAGGAACTGTAAAACTGCCTTTCTCTGAACGTCTTCAATGATTTATTAAACCTCACACTTAATGATATAAGGTGTGACTTTAGAATACTGCATTGATATAGTATCCAAGTAAGAAAATTCACTTCCTTCTGTATTTATAATTATTCTATGGTTGCATATGTATGTTTTCCTCTCTAATGAATTTGAAACGCCCAGAGATCGGAAGACCCCCAAAATCAGACCACCAGAGACCAGAGTCAAAGCCAAGCGGCAAGGGTTGTTTATTTGCAGGTTCGAACCTGGACCTCCGCGCACTCGTTGACGGTGACGCTAAGAGGCCCTGAACAAAGCCTTTGCAGCCTTTTTATAGACAGAAGTAAACAAGTCATGGGGAGGGACAGGAGATTTCCATGGTTACAAGTTTGCCATTGGTTAACATTAAAATGTGAACATATACCGCATCTGATTGGTTCCCGCCATCAGGTTTTTGGCGGGATCCAATTATAATATTTGGGGTACCTTTGAATTCAGCCTATCATAGAGCGAGTTTGAAGTCTTGTTTGGCGACTAACAGGTTAACATCTCTCTCTCCAGGCCCTTCTCTCAGCAAGGTATGGGGTAGCCGCTGGCCTTTTCGGATTGGCTTCCGCCAAGGTGGGGTGATGGGGTGACAGGGGGAACATGAAGCTAGTCCCTTGGGCAATCCGGTGGCGGGAAAGCAAGCCTTAAGCATTGTTACAGAAGCAGAAAGAGCTGGTTAGGTATTAGCTTCCCGTAGCGCAGGCATTTGTTCAGAAGCGGAAAAGCTGGTTAAGTTTTAGGTTTAGTTTATCTAGGACTGGGGCTACGTGCAGCCCGAGGTTTCTCTTAATGGAGGACTTAATTTTTGGCTCTACAAATTGACTTTTCATTTCCATGTATGTTGTATTTTTTGAGTTGGTGATATATTTACCTATTCAAAAATAAACAAACAACAACACAAGGGTATACTATAGAAAGTTCTACTACTACTATCAGCTGTTCATTACACATTTTGCTGCCTGGAGCCATTGAATGTTATAAATTTCTTATTCATCCTTCCCTATGTGTACACAAGCATTTATATTTTTTAAATAAATGGGAAAAGGCCATTCAGGGCTCCTATATGCACTATTTTTTTCAAAATTTAATAACATATATCTTGGGAATTGTTCCATATCAGAGCATAAACCTTTTCCTTATATATGGTTTTTTTTTTTTATAACTCCATAATTTTCTATTGAATAGCTGTTGCCATAATTAACTTAAACAGGTGTCTATTGATGGCCTCTGAGGTTTGCTGGGAGCCTCACGGGCCTCACTGGATGAAAGTCACTGGAGGAAATGGCAGCATTTGCATAGCTCCTACCATGAGAAACCAAAACTGATATCTCCTTCTGCTACTACTGGCTCATGCTGGAAATGAGCCTGCGGGTATTAACCAGGCCTCACAATATTCCAGATCACCCCAATATTCCCCACACAGATTGCTCATAAGGAAAAGCATATTCCTGCCTTTTCAAAAGAGACTTCAGATGAAAGCATTGTGGATGACTGTCAAAAGGTTCTTCCTATGGGCCTTGCAGATCCAAGACTTATGTAATAAAGGGGGCTAAGAACACAAGAGTTACAATTGAGTCTGGCCCTGAGACAAAGAGCCTAATTTAGAGTTAAGGACAGATATCCACCCCCACCCAATTGTTTCTACTTGGAGCACCAGCCCCCCAAGGCATTTGTGAGTGACTTATTCTGGCCTTGAATATGCTGATTGCTACCTGTGAAGTAGGTAGCTGTGATTATGGGAGCAAAGGTGCTTCCTGAAAGATTTGGTTTTCTTGATACTTCGCCTTAAACAAGCTATTGACCCCTGCCCACAAAGAACTAAATTCACCCTTTTTATGCTAAAAACGCTGTCTTGTATGCTAAAGATACCTTCCTTCCCCATAGGGATAAGCATCTAAATCCCCTACCTCCATCATTATTGATAAAGGTTATGCAGCAATCTTCTACAAATCTGTTCCAGGAAATTCTTACATATCAAAGAAGTTTGTCATCAGAAATCATTGTCTAAGGCAAATGCCACATCTGTGTCCGCAAACACTTAATTATAAAATAAGACTGAGCCACAGTCAGAGCAGAGATGCCTGCCTGGTGACCAGAAAGATTCTCATGGCTCTCT
This sequence comes from Proteles cristata cristata, assembly GCA_017311185.1. NCBI lineage: Eukaryota > Metazoa > Chordata > Mammalia > Carnivora > Hyaenidae > Proteles > Proteles cristata. The sequence goes on along the minus strand of JAESUZ010004016.1, from coordinate 2,307,301 downwards.
CACTCTCTCCCTCGCCGACACCGTCCATCCTTCTGGGACCCCTGGACCCGGCCAGAGCCAGTCTCTGGCAGAGGTTGTTTCAATTTCTTACTAACACAAATAATGCTGAAATGAATAACTTTGAACATACATCATTTTGTCCATGTGAGAGTTTCTGAAAAATATATTCTTTGGAGTAGATTTCCTGGCAAAAGAATACATGCATTTTTAGTTTTGATATTTGATATGATAAAAATTGCCTTCCATAGAAGCTGTGCTAATTTACATTCGTACCATCACTGCAAGAGAACATTTTTCTTCTTATCCCCTAGCCAAAATACTTTTTAATATTTCTCCCATTCTCCTAAGTGAAAAGCATTACCTTTACTTTTTAAAGTATGGCATATGTACAGAAAAATGTACAAAATCACAAAAGGATCAATGAATTTGTTTCACAAGTTGAACAATTCCATGCAAGATGCACCCAGATCAAGAAAAACAGAGAATCCCAGGATACCCCTTTAAATCCCCAGGAACAATCACCAATCCTCACCCAAGGGTACCCTCCACATGACTTCTAACACTATAGATTAGCTGTACTTGTTTTTGACTTTAATGTAAACTGAATGGACTTATGTCTGGGTTCTTTCAATCTACATTCCATGTGTGGGGAATTCAGTCATACTTTAGTATACTGATGTTGTTTTCTCACTTTCATTGCTCTATTGTTTTTTTAATTTTTTTTTAATGTTTATTTATTTCATAAATAAAGAGAGAGAGAGAGAGACAACGTGAGCAGGGGAGGGTCAGAGAGAGAGGGTCAGAGAGAGAGGGAGTCACAGACTGAAACAGGCTCCAGGCTCTGAGCTGGCAGTCAGCACAGAGCCCGACGCGGGGCTCGAACCCACGAACTGCGAGATCACGACCTAAGCGAAAGTCCGACGCTTAACCGACTAAGCCACCCAGGCGCCCCTCATTGCTCTATTGTTACTACTCGTTGTGATATCTCCACGGTTTATAGTCTACTTTTGGTATAAATGGAAATTTCCAGTTGTGACTTTTAAAAAGAATGATTTTATGAACATTTTCATATGTCTTTTAGTGGAGCTATAGATGTATCTCTGTTATATATAGACCTAGGAGAAAAATATCTGGATTATAGAATGTATATACACTTAGCTTTTATAAATTCTGCTGCATTTTTCCAAAGTGGTCTTACCAGTTTACACTCCTCCTACCAGCATATATGAATTTGAATAGTTCACATCTTCACGAACACTTCAGATTATCTTGTCCACTTTTGCTATTCTTGCGGGTGCATCTTAGTATAGTTTTAATTTGAATTTCCCTTAATATGAATGGAATGAGCTAATATATTAACTTACTTATATTTATTTTTTTGAAATCCATTGCTCTACCTTTAAAGCACTTCAGAACCTTCAGAACCACTTCTTATTACCTCTGCTACTGCCACTCTGAACAGAACCACTGATATTTCTTATTTGGATAATAGTCAAGCCCTCCCAACTTGACCTGCTTCCATTCCTACTCTCCTACACCCTAATCTGAATATTATAGTCAGAATGACCTTATTAAGTAGTGAATCAGATCATGTCACTGTTCTGCGCAGTCTTCAATGCTCATTTTACTCAGAATTTTCTACATGATCTAGTCCCCATTCCTTCTCAGACTTAATTACCAGTTACTCTCCTTCTCACCTACTTTCTCTTCATATTTTTTCAAATATTCTAAGCATGTTCTTGTCTTCAGATATTTACACTAGCTCTTCCTTATAATATTCTTAGGATATCCTTAAAATATTCTTATGTCTTCCTCAATGGCTTCAAAATTTTGTTCGAATGGCATCTTCTCCATGAAGCTCATCTGATCACACTTACTCCTGACTCTGACACTCCTCATATTGATTATTTTGCTTTTTTCTTCCATAGAATTATTGTCTTCCAATATACTATGTAAGTTACTGATATATTTATTCACTGCTTTCTGCTGCCAGAATATAATCTGAGAGTAGTGTCTTTGGTTCATCAATTCTTCTTAACTTATCCCATTCAAGTATAGCATCTAGATCCTGCTAGGACCCTGACTACGATATAATTTTTACCTCTACTTATTGATTTATCAGCTTCACATAGTATCTCTTGATCTTTTGTTAGTAAACATGAGGAAATCAGCAGGTTTATATTCCCTCCCATCATCTCACTTCCTTCCACTCCCAGCTTCCCCTTTTAAATGATATAATTTCTGGATTATCTCAGTTTAAACTATTTATATTCCACTTTATAAGCACGTATCTTCAATTATTATTAGACCCACTCCCAAACAAATATAGCACTAACTACCAGTTCGTCTGCTATAATGTTCCAGACATCCTTGGTTATGAACACGTATTCTATGCTGCTCTTTTGTTTTAAAGAGTTATAACAGCAATATTTCTGACTTCTTCTTATATGTTGAAAAATATTTATGTCTTCACACTTGATTTTGGCTGAGTACAGAATTCTTAGGTCATATTTTCATTCCTTGAAAACTGTAGCACCCCTCTTTCACCCTCTGCCTTCATGTCTGCAACACCTATATTTATGCATTTAATTCTCTTGTGAAGGAGATTAAGATCTCCATGTTTTTTCATACTTTTTTGGCATCTTAAACATTTCTTATTTTTAGTTTTTAAATATTATTTTTAAAACTTTAAAAATAATTTTAATGTTTATTTTTGAAAGAGAGAGTATGAGCTGGGGAGAGGCGGAGAGGCGGACACAAAATCATAACGAGGCTCCAGGCTCTGAGATGTCTGCCCAGGGCTTGAACTCACAAAACATAGAGATCATGACCTGAGCTGAATTTGGAGGTTTAACCAGCTGAGCCATCCAGGTGCCCTATTTTTAAATTTCTTTTAATGTTTATTTATTTATTTTGGGAGAGAGAGAGAGAGAGAGAGAGAGAGAGAGAGAGAGAATGCATGAACAGGGAAGAGGTAGAGAGAGAGGGAGAGAGATAAAGAATGCCATGCAAACTCCAGCTAGCCAGTACAGACCCCTACTCAGGGATCCTGAGATCATCGCCTGAGCCAAAATCAAGAGTTGGAAGCTTAACTGACTGAGACACCCTGGAGGCCTTCATCTTGAATATTTTTTAAGAGGCCTATTTCTTTAGATTTGATGTTTAACAGGATTAATATAGTTCACAGTTTGGTACCAAATATTGCTAGGTAGGCCTTTTCAAGTTTTTTTTATTTCTTGAATATGTCCTCTGCCCCCTTATTTTATTTTTCTTTTTTTGTGGACTCCTATAATGTACATTTCAAATCTTCTTTTTAAAAATTGTAAAATTTTACAAATTTCCCATATCTATAATTTTCTCCATAATCTTTGTCAAATATTTATTATTCTCATTTTATTTTTTTTTCCAGTTTTATCATCCTTGCCATCTGTGTTCTTTACTGTATTTTCAGTTCATTTCTCCTTCTGTCCTCACCATCTCTTCCCTGGACACTTGTATCTCTGCCTCGTACTCTTTTTTTTCTCATAACAATTAATGCATCACTAATATACATATATATATATATATACATATATACATATACATATATATATACATATATATACATATACATATATATACATATACATATATACATATGTATATACATATATATACATATATATACATATACATATACATATATACATATACATATACATATATATATATATAGCCGTATTTGAGCACAGTTTTGATTTGCTCCATAATAATATGTTAAAGGTAGGTGATATTTATCTGGAATTGGCTTTTCTTCCTTCCTTCACTTTTTCTTGTAACAACAGTGTGTTCATTCTTTTTGGATTCTTTACATTGAAGTAAAACAACATTGTTGGGTTTTTTTTCCCTTCTCAACTAATTCTTTGCAAAAAATTAATGTTGACAATATGCCATGGCTGTATTTTGTAGTAGCAGGAAGTTTTCTTGGGATTTAGTGAATTCTTTTTGCTTCAACTGCTTTATGCTGGTGGATTTACGTAGCTATCAGGTTGGGCATGATGCAGAGTTTCTTTCCTACTCTGGTACATAAAACCAAACTAGACAGATTCCATTGCTAGGCATATGTATCCTATTCGCTTCATTGTGCATATGAGATTTTGGTTTTGGAACTAAGAGTGTTTCCTTCCCCTTGGAGAGGCTTACTGTGAAGTTTTCCTGAGACCCTTAGCCATTGTATTTTCTCTCTTTCTCGCTCTATGATAAAATATATATAACATACAATTTACCATTTTAATTATTTTTAAATGTATAATCACATTCACAGTACTATGAAACGATCACCACTACCCATTTTTTGAACTTTTTTACTATCCCAAACAGAAATTCAATATTCATAAAATAACTCCCTAATCTCTTATTCCATCAGCCACGGGTAACATCTATTCTCTTTCTTTGTCTAGAAATGTGCCTATTTTAGATTCTTGATATAAGGGGAATCATATCCTATTTTTATTTTGTGTCTGGATTATTTCACTTGGCAGGCTTTCAAGGTTCATCCGTGTCATAGCATCTATCAGAATTTAATTCCTTCTTATGGCAGAATATTCCAGTGTATGTAAACAACACATTGTGTTTATTTATTTAAGTGTTGATAAACACTTAGAGCATGTGACTTTTAATCTCAGGTTCATGAGTTCAAGATCCATATTTATCATTTTTTTTAAGTAATTTTTTGCCCAACGTGGGGCTTGATCCTGAGATTAAGAGTCACATGCTCTAACTGAGCCAGCCGAGGATCCCTAGATGTTTCCTTTATAAAATAGTCTGTATGTTTACCCCATCACTGATCTAGCTTGATAGTTTAGAATATCTGGGAAGGTGAATGGACTATTTACTCTGCATATAATTATTCATATATATTGTACCTCTCAAATGAACACGGAGAAAATATTGTGCTGCAGTGAGTTCAAATTCATTTCACTGCTGACAAGGTCCTAGTACACAAGTATTTTACACTGCCAGTTATATAAAGGCTTATGCGCCTTAAGACCTTTGGCAATAATGATAAACATACATCTTGAAAATTGTCTGAAAACTTATCAGTAGGACCAATTCTTTCCTCTAAAATATTTTGATTTCATTGTTGCACATAAGTAAGTTGACAAAATTAAATCTAAATTACACTGCTTATTTCGTTGTCACACTATAGTTACATGCTTCAAATAAAAGTTAAGCAATGCAAACTCATTGTCTCTGCCATCATTAGAAATGTGATCTAGAGTTAAAAAGAAAAAAAAGCCACTTGATTTGTGGTCTTGCTTTTTACAAGGCAGTCAAAACTTTGAAACTATTTCTTTTTCTTTTTTTTTTAAATTTATTTCTAGGAGAGAGAAAGAGGCAGCAAATTTCTAGGAGAGAGAGAGAGAGACAGCATGAGTAGGGGAGGGTCAGAGAGAGAGGGAGACACAGACTCTGAAACAGGCTCCAGGCTCTGAGCTGGCAGTCAGCACAGAGCCCGACGCGGGGCTCGAACCCACGAACCGCGAGATCATGACCTAAGCGAAAGTAGGACGCTTAACCGACTAAGCCACCCAGGAGCCCCTGAAACTATTACCTAAAAATAATTGCACCTTTAAAATAATTTAGTTAGCTCTGCTTTTTGGACACAATTTTGCACCAGAGCCCTCAAATACTCTGACCTAAATTTCGTGGCTACTACAATTGTCAGAGCTAACTCAAGATCAATATTATCCTAACTTTAACATTAACCAGGTCATAAATGTCCCCAAATATAAAAATGTCTTGATAACTAGTTAACAAAAAATGCTTATATATATTGGAACTGCTAGTTAAATTGACAGTATCAACTCAGGTGATAATAATAATATAGATATTCCAGGCTTCTACCAAAAATAGTCAGAAAAGATATTAATTAGAAATAGAACTCATCTATCATGAATGCATATTAAAATGTATTTGATAGTTTGTCAATTTCTGTGAATTTAATCTTTGTACAAATCCATAATATATTTTTCCCTAACTAAAATGGGGTCACTGCTACTGTACATGTTAACCATAGTATAACAATAATCTTTACAAGCCACTGGATAGATTTAATTACTTTTCAAAAAATTACTGGCTTTAGCCATTATCACTCAATCCATAATCTAATTATATTATTCTTCATTTTATCAATTCAATTAATATCAAATGTTCTTTTCAGTAGTTAATGTTGCTATAGAAGTTAATTTACTTAATGTTTACAAGACATTTTACATACAATCTCTTCATTTTAAATACCAAGACTAAAATGGGTAAATGACTTGTCCATATTGACACAGTTGGGACAACTTCTTAGTTCTTTTATCTCCCAATATAGCACATATATTTCCCATAAAAGAAAATAAAACAGGGAGGGGGGATGGGCATGGAGGAGGGCACTCGTGGGGATGAGCACTGGGTCTTATGTGGAAACTAATTTGACAATAAACTATTTGTAAAAAAAAAAAAGAAAATATTTAAATGCAAATTATTTACTTATACATAAATGCACACTTGTGGAGATTTTTAAAATGTTTACTGAATTCCTGGGACACATATATTCCATAAGCTCATTTTTGAATACTTGAATTTGCATCTTTTTATAGATGGAAGAGAGGTATATCTTTCCATAAAGAGCAAATTTTAAGGGGTGCCTAGGTGGCTCAGTTGGTTGAGCATCTGGCTTCAGCTCAGGTCATGATCTCATGGTTTGTGGGTTCAAGCCCCGCATTGGGCTCTATGCTGGCAGCTAGTTCAGAGCCTGGAGACTGTCTTTGGATTCTGTGTCTCCCTCTCTCTCTGACCCTCCCCTGCTCATGCTCTCTCTCTCTCTCTCTCTCTCAAAAATAAATAAAACATTAAAAAAAATACCAAATCCTAATAATATGGTTTCAAGAAGAGGCAATTACTTGAAAGAGAGACAGTAATCCTGAGACACATCAGTGTAAGTTCATCAGTTGGTCTCTCCTTAAAAAATAGTCTTTGTAGGGGCGCCTGGGTGGCTTAGTCGGTTAAGCGGCCGACTTTTGCTTAGGTCATGATCTCGCGGTTCGTGGGTTTGAGCCCCGCGTCGGGCTCTGTGCTGTCTGCCAGCTCAGAGCCTGGAGCCTGTTTCAAAGTCTGTGTCTCCCTCTCTCTCTGACCCTCCCCTGCTCACGCTGTCTCTCTCTCTCTCTCTCTCCTAGAAATAAATTAAAAAATATAAAAATAATAGTCTTTGTAGGTATTAGGATTCATAAAATTATTTTGTTTTCCACATTGATCAAAGTATTTAAATTGCCATCTCCTGACAACATCTCATGATATTTCTGTATCTGTCAGGTGACAGAGGGTGTGTATCAACACCAGAAAAGGTTTTCTTCTAAATTAAGGATGAATATGAGTTTCAGTCAACAAATCAATGATTTTGAGGGACATGTAATATTGTTCAATTTTTTCACCTTTAAAACTCTTACTTTCACAAATTGTAGTGAGTATATTTCCACAAAACATAACTATTCAAATCCATCTTTATATAAAAGAAAAGTATATATAAAATTTTTCCCTTAGAATTTCAAATGGTTGGATAGAATTTGTGGAAAATATAATGATAAATTTTATATAATCCCTCTGAAAAAGCAATGGTTAAATCATTTTTAACTAAAGCCAAATGCAATGTGTTAGGCTCCAAGATGTAAACACGAAATTCCACACACAGCAGCTGCTGGAGTATGTCCAACAATCTGAATTTACTTACTTAGCTTAAAAAACAGTTCCCTATATTCCTAACCACAGCTTTTCACAATCAAAACTGCCATATTCCTCACATAATTACATCTAAACACATCACTAACACTCTAACAATTGTCTCCATGCTGTTTCTTTTAAATTCTTACAGCTGAAACCCATAACTTAACTCTAAATTTTTCATTGTTCTCTGACATTTAAAAAGCAACATGCTGTATTTACCACTCTCCATTAACTTCTTTGACTACATGAATTCCCTCCATTCCTTTTTGTTCTTTACTTGTTCCAGAGTTACCTTTGGCATTCTGTGCCAATTAATTTATGCCCAAAACATCCCATTAATTTTCTTGTCTTTCCTCTACAATTTCTGTCTATAATAGTTTCTGTCTTGTTCCACTGATCAGTTCTTCTTGCTGGCTTAATCCTTTGAAAACAACCCTTCCCATCATGGATCTTGTATTCTCTTCTTAAATATGCTTAAGGCCCAGAAGAGAAAGCAATACCTGGCAGCAACTTCTTACACAGCACCCTTCTAATATCCACTTGTTCACTAAATAAGCACCTATCTAGATAGATGGCACATAGAGATGGATAAAACATTAATCCTTCATCATGTAGAGGGCTAGTTTAATAAATAAAAACAAAAATAAGTAATATGTATGTAAATAAATAAGTGTGACAATACTGGCTTCAATTAATTGATGAATCCAATATTTTACATGTATTTGATTGCAGGCCTATATGAGCACTATGCTAAGTTCTGAGAGGTGGAAAACAAAATAAATACGGTCCTCTCCCTTGTGGAATTTATATTTCAGTGAGGAGACAAAAATTGAATGTAGTCATTTAAATAGCACTTTGGAGAGTACTAATTTATCACCTCTGTTTCTTTAGTGCTAGAACAACATTCTCATGCTTCATATTCTGAAGATAAATATGGCATTAAACAGAATGCTTTGACCTACATTTTATGTATATCAGGCTTCTGGTAATAATGGACTGAAATCACAATGATCATCACTCTCTGGCGATTATTTGCAGCAGCTGCATCTGTGAGCCGAGCTGGGTCACTAGGAGGCCTCCAATGGTAAGGCTATTTGGAACTGTCATTTATCTTCATTCTGCATGATAATATTTCACCTCAACAATATCCCCATATTTCTAGAGCTTACAGGGACCAATTTTTTCTTTGTTTATATATCTCTGGGCACTGGGCATATGAAAAAAAATTTTCATAATCAATAGATAAGATTCATCAAGAAAATCAAGGAAAATGACAGTCTGATTTCTTGGAGCAAAGAAACCCCAATGGCTTCAAGCAGTGTTTTTTGTGAAAATTATGTAGAACTCTGAAGTAAAATCAGCTCATCAATTATAAGCAAACAAAACAATTACCTATGCATTATCTTTTTTGATTTTATGACCTTCATGTTATTGGGAGGAAACTGAATGTCTCCAATCATTGATAATAATAATCCTTTGGATCCCAAATTGAGGGCTCTTCTACCGCAAAGGGAGAGAAGAATGGAGAAGGGAGAATTCTGCTTTGTCTCAGGAATGTAATGGTGAATTTTGCATATTATTCCATTTAATTTCATAGGAGAAATATGAGGTGTCCAAGGATTACTAAGAAGCCATCTAAAGGAGGCTTATAGAAAAGGAATATAAGAATTCCCAAAGTAGATCCAAGTAGTAGGTCTGTCTGGTCCTGTGTTCATGTCGGTTCATGACACGTAGGGGCTTTCTGTGACTGAACTTCAAAATGTTGGTGTGTCTCTTACTGTACTGATGACAATGAACAAGAGATACATGTAGAAGATACTAGCCTGGCAGGAAGATCTAGGTTCTAGCTCCAGCTCCTCTACACACACGTGTGTGTGCACAAAAACATACACATATTACTAGTCTTGTAACTTTGAAGTCTGAATAACTTAGACTTCTCAGAACTTTAGTTTGCATAATCTCATAATCTCATAAATATTGTTACTTCTACTAGTAAGATTGTTTTGACATTAGAATAATCATAAGAAGTCTAAAGTCACTGACTCTTTAGGTTCACCAACTTCTAAAAATAGCTTAACTGTCAGTGGCTAAAGAGTGGCTTACTTAGAGGTGAAAAAATCATCTAAAACAAAAAGTGAAGATGCTCACATTGTTTCCAACTCTGCATTCCTTTGAAGTCATACAGACAACTTCTGATCCTGATGAAGTAATGGTCGAAGGGAAATCATTCCCTGGTGCCAACTCTTGTTGCTGGGTTTGCAATCCGTATAATTATATGCACAATTTTCCTCTTTGTTAGCAATAAAGCTAATGACTAGGCTGGCTTATCCATGGGCAATTCAGCAGCATTCTAGGACTGCTGCCCCATTTTACTACTGCAGAATTTTGTTTAAACATCAAACCAGTTACTTTAGCAGGATGTACTAATCAAATACTTGATGGAGCTGATGAAAAGCCTTTCAAATAAATACCATATCAAAACAATTCTACCAATTCAGCATAAAACTATAAGATGTTTTGATTTTATTGTAATTGCTAGTCAGAAGCTCACAATTGTTTTCCATGCAGAATTTCAAAATTAACATTGATATTGCTTTCAGTGACATCCCACAGAAATTTTCCCTTTGACATAAAAAGAGCACTTTGAGTGGTGAGCAGACACAATGCGGGCCCTTTATTGTAGCAGCGCCTTATTGATATTTGAGCCTTGGTATATATACACATTCTTCGTTATTCTTTATCTTTGTACCTGTTCTCCTTTCCCTTTTCAATATCTTGGTCTCATGGGTTTCCTTGATGGGGAACAAGAGGATATTTTTCAAAGGATAAAATCTATAGGAGTTGTAACATCCTTTACAAGCAGGGAAGCCAAATAAATAAAAGTTTTCTTTTTTTCAGTATTGTGCATAACTCTGCTCTGAGGAATGTTAATTAATTGAGAAATACTGCCAGAAAGAGTTGCAGGCATCAGACTTTCAAAATGAACCTGGAGTCACATATGTATTTGTTAATGGATAAAAGAAGAAAAATGTTTTCAGGAGGGATTGCTGAGTTTTCATAAGGTGTTTTCAAGACAGTTTGAATGGAAAACGTTTATATCTACTGGGTACATTTTTCTCAGTTCTTGTTCAAAACAGCAGTTTTTGGAATGAATGACACCATCCTAAGATATTACATAATATGATATCCTAAAAATAAAATTACTGAACATCAAATTTCCTCAGTGTCCTGAGGTTTCCAAGGGGAGTGGAAAAAAGACTTTGAAATAGGGCACAGGATTGAGAGCTGTGGAAAGAAAGTTAAGCATACTAAACAAGGGTATGGGAGCTTAGAAAGCACTTTTATCTGCTCTTTCATCCACTTTTCTGCTGGAAGTAGAGTTTCAATTAGCTAATCAATCTCCTTTCACTTTGATCTCCTAATGCAGTTGTCTTTTTAAAATTATTTTATTTAAAATATTGGTTTTCCTACAGTTTGTATTTCATCTTGGCATAGTGCTTGCAAACTCACAAGAGGTTTGTAGTTTCACATCCTATTGAGGAAAGATTCTAAAGCCAGACATGTATATCTGCCAGTTTCTCTTTTGTGCCATGAACTGAGCTCACACGGATTTAAGCCAGAATGTAAACTCATCCTGACTCCATTCATTTAACTCCTTTCATTCCAACTGGCTCTTTGCTGCCAACCCCAACCTGTTTCCTGATCCCTCCCCACCCCCACCCCCCATCCCCATACACTTGCCTTGATTACTTTCCTCATTTGTATACTCCAACTGTGTCAGTTTAAGATCCTGTGATGCTGCATGTTGTAATTCCTGTCTTGTACAACAACTGTGTTTAACAAATATGAAAGAGGAAGTAAGGAGATATAATCTCTCAAATGATATCTCAGGTAGCAAAATAGATTCGGACCATTTTCTTTTGCTCAAGTTAGCTATTTCTTCAAGAATTCCTTCATGATAGTGTTTTAACAGTGGCCATCCTGTAGTGCAAAAATTCTATTCATGTCCTGGGTAGAGTTTTTGTAGGTTTTTTATTTTGTCATGTTTTTTTTCTAATGTTGTCTCCTAGCACTACTAATCCTGAATATCTGTGTAAGTAATCCCTGCTATGGATGGTGGGGCAGGAAAGAAAATAAATAACAGTACATTTTTCTCCTGTCATTTTCTCTTTTGCTTCTCTCATGTCTTTAGGGACATCAGTCTAGGAGACCTGAACATCGATGTCTTGTTTACAGCTTTCTAAATAAATCTCTCCTATTATCTCTCCATGTCTCCCTTTTATTTCCCTGAATAGTACTTATCAAAAATTGTAAAACTATTTATTGGAAATTGGATGAGGAGACAGCTGGGATTTTTTAGAGAAGAATTCCAAATAACAAATGTAGACACACTCCCCTCCGGGAGGTGAAGCTTAATTTTCTTCCCTTGAGGGTAGGCTGGGGTAAGGGACTCTAGTGAAGTATATGAGAAGGTAAAAATAGTCATTTTGCAGTCGAGAAACGTGGCTCTACTTCTTGGCCAGGTGATTAAAATTAACATCACCAATGATAAGTCATGCTGATAGCATGTATTCCCTAATATAGGGTAATGAAAGTACACTTGACTTCTGTAGTATTCTTTCCCAAAACCCAAAACCCCAGCCTTAGCATGAGAAAAACATCGTACAAGCTCAAATTGAGAGATATGTTACAAAACCTTTTAGCAGTACTTTATAAAAGTATCAAAGTCATGAAAAGTAAGAAAAAATTGAGACACTGATGGACTGAAGGAGACTAAGGAGGCATGATGATTAAATGCAATGTGGTATCCTAGATTGGACTTGGAAACAGAGAAAGGACATTAGTGGAAGAGCTGGTAAAATCCACATAAAGTCTCTACCTTAGTTAATAACATTTACCAATGTTACCAATGTTAATTTCTTTCTTTTGACAAATGTACCATGGTTATAAAAGATGTTAGCTAGGGAGAATTGGATAAAGAGTGTATAGGAACTTTCTGTATTCTCTCTTCATCTTTTATGTAAATCTAAAATTCTTCCACAATAAAAAGTTTACAAAGAGTAAAAATAGGTACTGGGTATATAGATCTGTTTTAATGCCCAACTCTCTCATGATGCTATAAGCCCCAAGGGGCCAGTAAACATGACTATATATCTCTATTTCTGAAGTCTAGAATTGTAAGAGTTCTTGGTAAGACCCCAGGAAATATTTGTTGACTAAATAAATATAACTGCATGATAAGGGCTTGTCCCTATCTGTTGTTTGCTAACTCTAACAGGATTTATACTCACACTGTAGTGAACTCAATTTACCAGAGGCACAATGTAAGACCCAACTAAGAAATTTTCTCAGAAGAAAAAACATGTATTTTTTCTAGTTTCCATTTGTGACATTCCTTTATTTCTACTTCTAAGGAAAATTCCCCTGACATGTTGATGGGGTTCAGGATATGCTACCCCAAATCATGGTACCTTGGCATGCTTCATACTTCAACCAGGAGGAATCTGAGAAATTTAATGCACAGAACAAGCTTTAAAATAATTTTTAAATGTTTATTTTTGAGAGAGAGACAGAGCACAAGTGGGTGTGTATTGGAGGGGCAGGAAGCAGAGAGAAAGGGAAACACAGAATTGAAGCAGGCTCCAAGTTCTACACTGTCAGCACAGAGCCTGACATGGGGCTCAAACTCACAGATTGTGAGTTCATGACAAGAACCAAAGCCAGATCCTTAATCCACTGAGCCACCCAGACACCCCATAGAAACCAGGTCATAACCTCTTCATATGAGAGGTTATTCTCTCATTCTCTCTATGCCAAAAAAAAAAAAAAAAAGGGAACAATCTGATCTTTGAAGATGAAGGACAAAGACAGACATCTGAACAGACCTTGCTATGTTTCCTCCAGTTTACTACACTTAGTTCACCTTTGTCCTATCATATCTTTCCATGGCTTCCTGCTTTTCACCAAACCTAGCATAAAAACACTCAAATTTAATTTCTTCAGGCCTTCATTTATTCATCAAGTCTCTTGTGCCTATAAAACTTATATTAAATAAATCTATGGGGCACCTGGGTGGCTTAGTCGGTTGAGCGTCCGACTTTCGCTTAGGTCATGATCTCGCGGTTCGTGGGTTCGAGCCCCGCGTCAGGCTCTGTGCTGACTGCCAGCTCAGAGCCTGGAGCCCGTTTCAGTCTGTGACTCCCTCTCTCTCTGACCCTCCCCTGCTCACGCTGTCTCTCTCTCTCCTAGAAATTAAAAAAAATAAAAAATAAAAAAAAACTTATATTAAATAAATCTATATGCTTTACTCTTGTTAATTTCTTTTCTTACAAGGATCCCAGCTGAGAAGTTATAAAGGTAGAGGAAAAATTATTTTCCTACTCTATTTGTCTTGATCCAATTACTAAAAGCAAGATCTGACAATTAAGTCAGCCATTTGAAATCATAGAATTTCAAAACTAGAAATGAGCTCGAATTATCAATATCAAGGCTAAACTTTTTTTTTTGTAGTGAACACTTATCTTCAAATAAAATCAATAAAACCATCAGTGAAACTCATGAAAGAAACAAAAAGGTTTTTCTTGAAGTTCCACCCATGTGGCTTCCCTCTTGTACTTGTAGACTTTTAATCAGAGGCCTGGGGCTCTGTAGAATAGTTTGAAAACAAGAGCTGGGACACCTGGGTGGCTCAGTAGGTTAAATGTCTAATTTCAGGCAATGATCTCAGGTTCCTGAGGTCAAGACCAGCACTGGGCTCTGTGCTGACAGATCAGAGCCAGAAGCCTGCTTCAGATTCTGTGTCCTCTTCTCTTTCTCTCTTTGCTCCTCCCCAACTTGTTCTCTCTTTCTCTCAAAAATAAATTAACATTAAGTAAAAAACAAAAGAAAACAAGAGCCATCTTTTCATTTCACTGACAAGGAATACTAAATCTTTGAAAGGAGAAATGATCTGGCCATTAATAGATTTTTGCTTGACAAGATCAGAAGAGTCAAACTCTCCTGAAAATCTTTCCTAATGAATTTGGTATGGGTTGCTTAGATGAAATTATGTATGTTCTCCACCACACTGTATTTCTTACCGATTCTCTATAAAAATAAGACATTTTTTTGACTAGATAAGAAACACAGTACTACTCTCCATCTTTCTACCTTCCTCATGGTTTTGTTTTAGATTTTTTTCCTTCTCAGCGCCTACCAATATGTCTATGAACTGAGTGAAATCAAGGCCTCTCATTTGAACTTGTAAATTATATATTTCAAACCCTAGTCTTCATGGTGACTATCATATTCAGATGAAGATTTATGAATTTCTCTAAAATTTGATTTACCCTGTGTATAATAAAGTGAAATGCTGAGAATGACATTTATATGAAGATTTGTGAATCTCTCTGAAACTAGACCTACCCAGTATATAATAAAATGTAATGGAAAGAATAAAACAATTAATTTACAGTATGTATTCAGCCTTACCAGGTGCCTCATTAAGAAATAAATCACTTCAGGGGCGCCCGGGTGGCTTAGTTGGTTAAGCGTCTGACTTTCGCTCAGGTCATGATCTCACGGTTCGTGGGTTCGAGCCCCGCGTCGGGCTCTGTGCTGACTGCCAGCTCGGAGCCTGGAGCCTGTTTCGGAGTCTGTCACTCCCTCTCTCTCTGACCCTCCCCTGCTCACGCTGTCTCTGTCTCTCTCTATCCTAGAAAAAAAAAATTAGAAGAAATAAACCACTTCAGGGAATAAATTATGTGAATGGAGAGAATGTGAGATGGTAGAAAACTTACTTGAGTGGGGCATCAGGAAATATGGGCTCTATTTCGGATTAGGTCATGAATTCTGCATATTCATTTTGTAATTTCTACGGTTTGAGGCGGTGAACAGGAAGAGATGAGTTCCTTTTTGGAGTTCTGTCTACATCTGAATTTATAACAACATCATTTCTGTGGGAACCAGGATGCAAAAGGAAAACTGCTTTTAGGAAGGCATTTCCTCTGCTCTTTCAGGAGACCAGGGGATACTTCATACATGTCTAAAGAGTTCTGATACCTGACATTACCTTCATACATTTCTCATGCCAGTGCACCTTCCCTTTACTAATGAGGCTTTTCAGTTAAGTCCTTTCCTGCTAATGATGTCTAAAATCTGAAGGCCAAGTAATGAGCAGATCAATAGCTCCCATTAAAGTCTCTTTGTAGAGCCTCTTCTAATTTTATCTCCTATGATGTGACCTCCAATTTACATAAGAGAGATACTACTTAAACTTACAGGCAGAATTGATTGACTGAACCTGACAAAGGTGGGAGAGCAATTGCTTAATTTAAAGCACATCCAAAATATGGTGAAAGTGATTAAGAACTATGCTATAAATATTCTCATATTCCTTATTTCTACTGGTTCTTAAAATTAATCCCATCATGTATTTTCCTTAAGTCAGGAATTAAATGCCACTAAAATAATTCTAGATCAAGGGGCAGTAAACTAGGAAGTAGGCATTTTTTCAGGTACGATAGGCAAAAGAATAAATACCTTACCCTAAGACATTTGGCTGTCTAGTGTCAAAAGTTTTACATTTTGGTTTGTAGCACCAACACTGGGGCATTCTTATTAAATTTCCACAGTTAACTGTTTTAACATGATAGTGTTGGCTTAAAAGATCCCTTTTCCCCATTCCCTTTCAGTTACTCCCTGTTCTTATATCATCCTTTTAATGTTTTCTCTTTTTTTTAATTTTTTTTTTTTAATTTATTTCTAAGAGAGAGACAGGATGAACAGGGGAGGGGCAGAGAGAGAGGGAGACATAGAATCTGAAACAGACTCCAGGCTCTGAGCTGTCATCACAGAGCCGAACGCAGGGCTGGAACCCAGGAACTGCAAGATCATGACCTGAGCTGAAGTTGGACGCTTAACCGACTGAGCCACCCATGTGCCCCTTAATGTTTTCTTTAGGAGACAGGAACACAGTTCTTATTTATCATGGAGCCTCTTTTTCTAGATAATTATTCCACCATATCTGTCCTTATGGAATTACATATCTTTCTACTTAATATGATCAGGAAATCCTAGAAATATTTTCTCTTATTTCAAGTGTTCCTATTTAATTTCTTTTTCAATTGTCTTTATTACCATTATTGAATGAATGTCCAAGGTTTAGAGAGAGTGCATTAATGGTCAGAGCAGCATTAAACTGATATTTAAATCATAATAATATCTAATATACAGAGGGTACTTATAGTATGTCTAGAATTGGGATAAATATTTTTTAAGTCATCTTACCTTATTCTTGAGATATCCTTATTAAGTAAACACCAAATGTGCCACAATTTATGGATAAGGATGCTAAGGTAATGGAGTTTAAGTATAAATGGATTTAAAACATGGATTTAGGGTGCTTATAAAATTCACTGAAAAAGTGGGAGGACTGGACTTTGGGTAAGGCATCTTGGAAACAATGTCTACCAAACATAACAGGACAGGTCTGACCTCCCAGGGGAAATGTAGGGGATCAGGAGGTCTCTGCTGAGCTCTTGATTATAAGAATATACAGCTACAGCTGCAAGTAGGAGAAAGGACCAGGAAGCTTCTGAATCCATCCTGATCCCTTTTTTAAACTTACAAAGCTAGACACTAGTGCACTGTTGCAGAAAAAGCCCTCATTTCTATATTTTTAACCTGAAAAAAAAAGAAGTACAATGAAAATAAGGTCTACATGATCACTCCTTTACCTTTCAAAACTTCTGTGAGCATAATCTAATGGGTGATCCTACTTTTTCACTAGGTCCTGCCTCAAGAGAATATGGTAAATGTAGTTTTCAGACTGCCATTGTCAAGGGCCACGGAAGGCATCCTAGAAGAGGTGGAATAGATATGGAGTGCCAATCGAATAAGCTATATCTAACACAGAAAGTAAGTAAGTGTGATGTAGTATGGAGCTAGTATTCATGCAGCTTAGAGTACAAATCGGGCTGAACTGTCTGTAAAACCTAACATTTAACCACTATACTACACTGCCCGTACACCAAGATGCTTTATATTTCCAAATGCAGCTTTTTGGAAACATTACTTTGTGTGTTTTAAAAGGAAAAATATTCCCGATAACAAAGGACTAGGAAAAAAACAAACTCATAGACATCATCTTTCCTTTTTTTTTTTTTTAAGTTATTAGCTTATTACAGTAACTAATATGCTACTTACATTTTTTTTAGCTGGATAAAAACATGGTTTGGTTCCACTTACTTCATGTAAATTATGTCAAACCAGAGAATGTTGTTGCTTCTTTCATATATTCCGTGTTCAAATCTTACCATGCTTTGATCTAAAGACAGGCTGATTCTTTTGATATTATTGCTATAATTTTATAGCCTTTGAAATCTATAATTTAAAAGCCAAAATATTTATTTCAAAAACTTCTGCTAGATTCTCTAGATATCAGTAAGGTTCTGGGATAGTCAGCTACAACTGCCAAAATGTATCTGACTCTAGTATTCATGATATCCAGATATGAAGGCCGACAGCATTCCTCTGCCAAAGGAAGGTTAGGGAACAAAAAGATGCCCAACAATGGGAGGCCTCTCTCCTCTGCTGTAAATAGAGTGATAGATATGACTAAGGTTATCCCATCTCTCTTGTTTTCTTTAATTTTTTTTTTTAATCTTTATTTTTGAGAGAGACAGACAGTGTGAATGGGGAAGGGGCAGAGAGAGAGAGAGACAGAGGGAGACACAGAACCTGTGACAGTTCACCGGCTTTGAACCGTCAGCACAGACCCAGATGCAGGGCTTGAACTCGGGAATGGTGAGATCATGACCTATGCTGAAATGTGACGTTTAACCAACTGAGTCACCCACGCTCCCCTGCCTTGCTTTCTTTAAGATATTTATGTATCTTATGTTCTTCTGTAACTTTAAGATTCACAAATCAATTTTCTAAGACTAAGAACTTTTCTTTAGCCATAAAAATATGTTGTTGTTATTATTATTACCAGCTTCAGTGACTCATCTTTTACACTGATATGTCTAGGAAAGTTTCAATAATTGTTCATTCCGGGTGTTCAGGAGAACAGGGCATACTGCTGTTAGTTAGAGTACCTGATTTCTCTACCTTTGACTTAATTTATGATTTTGACAGTCACTCCACTTCTTTCAATCTGATGCAACCTCAAAAATACATAAAACATATCAGTGGATATTCTTTGAATGGAATCAATATTCAAAAGAATCTCAAGATTTCTGTTTCAGGTACCTGCTTGACCACTTATTAAAAAAAAAAAAAAAGATGGAAAAGTTTTGTTTTTGTTTTTGTTTTTTTACATAGCTTTCTATTATGAGGATAAGAAGAGATATAATGAAGCATTTGTTTTTTGTTATATTCATTTTTTTTTTATGTTTGGGGCTGCTCTTTGCCAATTTTATTTGTACTATGTTGCAAGAAATCTACTGCTTCCTTCTAGTAAGACAAGTAGCTTGAGTTTTCTGAGGAAATAAGAACAGTTATTCAAGTGACAGAAACTGGTAAATTTGCTTGAAGAAAATGCAATTTATGTTGTGTGAAAACTGTAGTGTTAAAACACACACACACACACACACACACACACACACACACACACACACACACACACACGGTGCCTAGATGATTCAGTCAGTTAAGTGTCTGACTTCGTCTTAGGTCATGATCTCGCAGTTTGTGAGTTTGAGCTCCAAGACAGGCTCTGTGCTGACAGCTTGGAGCCTGGAGCCTGCTCTGGATTCTGTCTCTGTATCTCTCTGCCCCTTCCCCTGCACGCTCTCTCTCTCTCTCCCAAAAATCAAACATTAAAAAACATTACACACACACACACACACACACAGAAAAATTCCCATTTCTGGCTGCTACTTCTTTTAGGTTCCACAATTGCAATGGCAGGATAATAAACAGGCTACCAGAAAGTATATGAATGTACTCTTTGGACAATTAGTCATATGAAATAGGATCAATTATTCAATAATGATCTTTAAGCCCCTATCATGTGTAAGAAAAATGTGTAATTTCTGGGGTCTTGTGGTCTCTTTTACTCTTTGTTATGCATTTGTTGAAGCAATTTAAGCAAAATCTTTGTATCTTTCTTAAAGATAAGAGAAGGACTTTTTGGTTTGGGTTGCCAAGGACCTTTATTCTTTAAGTGGGTGAATATCTAAGGGAAAAATAACAAAAAGATGTAATTAACAATAAAAATCGTCTCTCCTAGACTTGCTTGGTAACTATGTAAGTTCAGTCAGTTGTGTCCAATTTGCAAATTGGAGTACTTCACAATTTTTTTGCAATGGATATGAAGTCCTGAAACCTGGACTCCTTAAATTCACAGGTCAGCATGCATTTCTCTTTTTCATCTTTTGAGACAAAGCCAATGTACTTGTACCTCCTTGATTTAGTTCTGCCTTGTTCCTGTGGCCACTGCGTAGGATATGGTTCTGACAAAATAGTAACCTCTTTGGTTGACAAAGCTTCCTGGGCTGATCTGCTAGCACAAGTTTTCTCTCTCCCCCTTGCATCTGTTTTTCTCATCTTTCCTCTAGAAGCGGTTTAAGAGGAGGATCTTTCCAGATAGAGGAGTACTGTTCTTTGGCAAGAGTATTTCTTCCTTTTGTCTCCCACTAGATTTTAGATTCACTTAAGCATGGAGCCAACACTCTGTCTTAGTAATCTTTTTATTTTCCTATAGCTACATTTTCCTTACCTGTTTATATTATGTAACTGCAATAATCTATTGCCTTTATCAAATCAATTTTTTAAGTATGACATTTTTGTTTTGTTAGGACCTCCACCAAGTAACTAAAAGAAGCATGACTTCTGTCCTTTTAATTTATTTCAAAAACAGGCCAATGATACAAAAAATAGTTCTTGGCATTCTTCATTATATTTTTATTACTATTTCATCATTCTTATGCTATTTTATTTCTTATGGTATTTTGCCCAGTTGTAATCATATTTATGTGTCCCTTTTTTTTTCCTCTTAGGTCAAATTTCACAAGAAAGGGACCATATTTCTTCCATTTACCATTCTTATTATGATAGGGAAAGATAGGATAAAACAGGTAGAGAGGGAAACGGTAGGGTCTAAGGTCCCAGGGTAGAGAAAAACACATAGTTTGGAACAATGGTGGAAGTGTCGGACCATAGCAAACGCCCTTGGGCAAAAGGTTCCTCTTAAGAATGTAACAGAAATTACCTACTCCACTTCCGGTTTCCCTTAGGAATAAAAATAAGTAGACAAAAAAAAAGGTATTGCCCACAAGGAATGGTATGGCCATAGGCCACCCCTCATACAATGGAATTGAACCAGCCAGGAATGGACAACCCAGCACCTGGAGTTATCCAGCCAATAAGGGTAAAACCTGAGAAGGAACAAGGGGGAAGGAAAGAGAGGACTGACAGAACCTTATAAAACAAGGACCCTTGCCCTATAGACATGGGCATTCACTTTCAAATGTCCCCTCTTTGTAAAGAGAGGTTTCCTGCTATTATTACTTTCTAATTTTATACTCTAATATTCTCTAATACTTTTGCCTGATGCTCATTTTGTGTCCACCGCTTCCTTCTTCGAAGTTGCGAGAAAACAAACCCCAGGTATTGAGGTAAAAATCCTGCAACACTATCACCAATATTGTGCTAGTTGATTCTGTATTTTATCACGTAAACATCAAAAGTAGTCTGTCATTAGGAATTAGTTTTCATTTTACATTAGGAAAACTAAGCCTTCAAGATGTTAAGCATCCAGGGCCCCTGGGTGGTTCAGTTGGTTAAGCATCCGACTTCAACTCAGGTCATGATCTCACTGCTTATAGGTTCGAGCCCCACGTTGGGCTCTGTGCTGACAGCTCAGAGCCTAGAGCTGCTTCGGATTCTGTGTTTCCCTCTCTCTCTATCCCTCCCCCACTTATTCTCTCTCTCTCTCTCTCTCTCAAAAATAAACAAATGTTTAAAATAAGTGTCCTTTCAAAAGTTATACAGCTAGTACTTGGTAGAGAATGGCTGTTACTAAGGGATCCGTGACTCTCAAACAAATGTACATTCTTCATCTTGCTACTGCTAGACTTCTAAAAGGGTACAAAATCATGTTGTATACAAAATACAAGTCTCTGGTTCACCTGTAATTCTGATTCTACCTTGTAGTATTGTAACTGCCAAAGCCTATTTTGATCAAACAACAACAGATATTAGGAGATTTTTCTCCTTAGGTATGATTCAAACACACTACGGTGCTCACATAAAAGATGTTATATAAATAAGCAACATTATTTTCTTTAAAAAATTTTTTTAATGTGTATTTATTTTTGAGGGAGAGACAGAGAACAGGCAGAGGAGGGTCAGAGAAAGAGGGAGACACAGAATCTGAAGCAGGCCTCAGGCCCTGAGCTGTCATATGAAGCCTGATGCAGGGCTCGAACTCAGTAACCTTGAGATCATGACCTAGGCCAAAGTCAGAAGCTTAACTGGCTGAGCCACTTAGGCACCCCAGCAGCATTATTTTCAACCTAATATGATAATGAGAGGTAATAGAACTGTGGTAGGTGACAGTATAACTTTTGATTTGGTTTAGTGTTTTCCTTACTATTTTGTAATCATTCTACCTAGTTTCATAATTATACATTTTCAACAATAATGCCACTTGACTCCATCCTCTCTAGAGAACATTTACTATTTGTATTCTTTTAAATATATTCAAACAGCATCACTGCAATGCTTAACTATAACATTAGTAACCATTATCACTGTGAATTTACAATGTGTCATTACTCAACTAGTAAATATTTTCTTTGGAAGACATTAGTATTTTAAAGAATCTTATGGAATATATACTATCATTATCCTAATTTTTCAGATGAGACAGAAGCTGACAGGATTTTCTTCACATTTAAGGCTCAGCTAAAATATCTTAGTTTTCCTAATCACCCTGTATTAAGTTGAATTCTTGTTTTCCATACCCTCACACCTCACATTCTATCCCTTTACACTCAAGGGAATGTAAACAACCACTACATGAAATTCTATATACATTATGTTTGCTGTTTTTATTGTCTTGTCTTTTCCAACTACAGCTAAGATTCAAATGTTATGTGCTCTTTGGTCACCACATATCTCTAAGGTCTGAAACAGGGCACAGCACAGAGTTAACACCAGGTAAACAACTGCTGAGTGAATAAATTAATGAAATAATTGACTTAATAATGATGTTTGGAGCTGAGAAGAGAACTCAGGTCTTTTAACTTCTGGTCCAATCCTCTTTATGCTATATTGTATAAGATGATACAATAAAACTGAATTTGTGCATTTTTCACATTTGAGATATTGAGATTTTCTTTTATTTTCAGTTACATAGTTTGTCTTAAATTGTATTGAGTTAACATGAGAACTTTGTAATCTACTAAAAGGGCAATCTACAAAGACGGTATGTAGGTTGCTGCTTGTGTATAAATAAATTTCAGTTGTGTGAACAGGAATCTTCATTGCACAATAAACCAACAATACAAAGTTCAAATTACTGTACTCTTCAGAACATATTTATTTATTTATTTTAAAATTGCCTAGAATTCAAAGTTTTACTGCCCTTTCTTTGATTAGTTAGGAATAGTAAAATCTTATTCTGTGTCTATATAGATCTCTTTGATATTGCTCACTCACTGAGTCTGAAAATTGACCTTTGATGAAACCTCTCCTGGCTCATTTTGCTACAAATTAGAAGAACTTACGGAATGAGAACTCAGAAACTGAATTTGAATTAGGATGACTTTTAAAGGTACAAGTCAATTAGCCACGAAGGCTTCAGAGGTGAAATCATCTCATTTGTGATCCTGCCTGTTGGGGGTCCTAACGGTTCCATCTGATTAGCTTGACTGCCTTACTTTCCCAACACCTATACCCAGAGGGCTGAGCCTGAGGATTGAGTTACAGCTAAAAGCTGTGCAGTAACCTTCTCCAGACTGAATACACTGTATTTACAAAGCCATCTACCACATGTGCTGCTTTGGCTTCAACTGGTTCTTATTTTATTTTAAAATTCTTTTTGGGTCGAAATGGGAGTCATGCAGGATTTCTCAGTAAATGAATTTTATTATATGATCTTAAGGTTCTCATGTGGGTACATGACTTGTTAAGTGAGAATACATATACAGAGAACACCACACGTATGACCAAGCTGGGCATTTAACTTTCTCTTACTGTTAATAATAAAGCATGTATACTTACAATTACAATTTTTGGAAGAGTACAATGTGTTGGTGTACAGTCTGGTGACTGGCATAAGCCAATATGATCTCAGAGATGAGCTGAACCTAGCTACAGTTGGACATTTCTTCAAGGGTGGCATGAGGCAGCATAACCATGACTGTGAAAAAGAATGACTGTTAAAAAGAGCTGATTCAGGGAATTGAGTTCAAAGTGTTAAAAATTATTCTGTACTTGTTAAAGACAGGAATGAAGACCATTCAAGAGACTACTGCAATGGGATTTTGCAGTAGAAGAAAGAGATTGGCTTCAACTCTGAATATAAGCAAAGATGGGAATTTATAGCCAAGGGGAGAGACAGGGGTCAGTAGGTGGAATATTACTAAAAAAGAATTTCAGACATAAGGAGGGAATTCTGGTTAAAATATATTGAAGAGAATTAGAGCTGAAGGCAGACCAGGGGTTCAGATATCACCTAGGGGATAGTGGAAAATGAGGAATATAAAAATATACTGCAGATGATCAGGTATAAAAGGTGGGACATTCTTGATAAACCAACTTAGCAGGATTCTTGTTCTTGTGGACAAGTCCCAAGGGCAGAGCCTAGTCAAAAAGGGCTCAGGTGAAAAAACCAAAATGGGAGGCATCGCCACCCCAGATTTTAGCCTCTACTACAGAGTTGTAATCATCAAGACAGTATGGTATTGGCACAAAAACAGACACATAGACCAATTGAATAGAATGGAGAGCTCAGAATTAGAGTCACAACTGTATGGCCAACTAATCTTTGACAAAGCAGGAAAGAGTATCCAATGGGGGGGAAAAAAAAAGAGCCTCTTTAAAAGATGGTGCTGGGAGAATTGGACAGCAACATGCAGAAGAATGAAACTAGATCATTTTTTACAACATACACAAAAATAAACTCAAAATGGATAAAGGACCTGAATTTGAGACAGCAAACCATCAAAACCTTAGAGGAGAAAGCAGGAAACAACCTCCTTGACCTCCACCGCAATTTCTAACTTGACACACCTCCAAAGGCAAGGGAATCAAGCGCAAAAATGAACTATTGGGGGACCTCATCAAGATTAAAAGCTTCTGCACGGCAAAGGAAACAATTAGTAAAACTAATAGGCAACTGATGGAATGGGAAAAGATAGTTGCAAATGAAATATCAGATAAAGGACTAGTATCCAAAATCTATAAGGAACTCACCAAACTCCACACCTGAAAAATAAACAATCTAGTGAAGAAATGAGCAGAAAATATGAACAGAGAACAGACACTTCTCCAAAGAGGACATCCAGATGGCCAACAGACATATGAAACGATGCCCAGCGTCCCTCCTCATCAGGAAATACAAATCAAAACTACACTGAGATACCATTTCACGCCAGTCAGAGAGGCTAAAATAAGCAAATCAGAGGACTCTCGATGCTGGCGAGGATGTGGAGAAACGGGCACCCTCCTACACTGGGAGGGAATGTAAACTGGTGTGGCCCCTCTGGAAAGCAGTATGGAGGTTCCTCAAAAAATTAACAACAGAACTCTCCTAGGACCCAGCAATAGCACTGCTAGGAATTTACCCAAGGGATATAGGATTGCTGATGCATAGGGACACATGTACCCCAATGTTCATAGCAGCACTCTCCACAATAGCCAAAACATGGAAAGAGCCTAAGTGTCCATCAATGGACGAATGGATCAAGATATGGTTTATCTATACGACGGAATACTACATGGCAATGAGAAAGAATGAAATCCGGCCATATGTAGCAACATGGATGGACCTTGAGGGTGTTATGCTGAGCAAAATAAGTTAGGCAGGGAAGGACAGATACCATATGTTTGCACCTATAGGAGGATTAGGAAGAACTTAACAGAAGACCGTGGGGGAGAAGAAGAGGAAAAATGGTGGGGGAGAGGGAGGCAGTCAAACCATGAGAGACTCTTGAATGCTGAAAACAAACTGAGGGCTCATGGGTGGGGATGAGCACTTGTGGGAATGAGCACTGGGTGTTATATGAAGCCAACTTGACAATAAACTATAAAAACAAAAAGGCTCAGTGAGCCTGACAAAATTTTGGTTAAGGAAAGTATTTTTTAAAAGCAAGTTATAAGTATGCAAAGACAACAAGAAAATATTTTACAAAACCTAAGTGTGCATTCAGGAACATGGTAGGTTCAGAGGTGAAGAGTGGTTGAGGGCAAGATTCTGCACACAAGCAGAATCATTGGTGGAGTCCTTTATACACGATGCCTACTGCCCATCATGAAAGTAGAAGTGAAGGCAACTTGGAAGCAGAATATAGGACTGAACATATTGATGAGTTACGTCGAAAATGAGGGACCCATAAACCAAATAAAGTTGAAAAGATTAAGTGAAAGCTATGCTCTCAAATAGAAGAATTTAGCATTCTATCAGTTATCACTAGTCCTGCCTAGATTTTGTTGTTGTTTCTGTTTTGGTCCATTTTTAAGCTACTATAGATGTAGTTTATGGTACCACTCCTGAATCATTCTTTTAACCAATGTTTTTCTGGACATTCACAAAAGGGATCATGACTTTCCTAATATTAACTAAATTCACATAGTTGTTTTTTTTTAACTTTCCTAGGTGCTTTCATACTTTATCTTATTTGATCCTTGAAATGGTCATGAAGTATGTGTGTGTGTGTGTGTGTGTATGCATTCATGTTCTTTCTCTCAGACTGAAGAAACAGAAACACAGAGAGGTTAATTGGTACAGCCATGGTCACACAGTTTGTAAGTAGCAGAGATAGGGTTTAAATGTGAGGCTTCTAAATCCAAATTCTGGGCCTGAAGAACAATGCTATATTAGAACATTATACATATAAGGAGAAAGTTAAATTTATTTAATGTGTTAGGGTTTTGTCACAAAAAAATAGATGGAAAGCCTTCAAAACTTGTTTTACCTATTTACTTAAAAGATAATCTCAATGTTTATTTTCCTGATGCTGAAGAAACAAAATATGTGCCTGTTAGTGCTTGCCTCATTGCCAAATGATGGAATTACAAATGGATCTATGTTTGCAAAAGTATTTTTATCAAGCCACATGGAGCCCCTGGGAAGATCACTACCCATGAGATCACTTAGGGTCAGTATTGATTAGTTTGGGTACTTGGAACTCGGGCTATGGAGGCCATGGTGAGGACAAAAAAAGCCCCTGGTATATCAGTGGACTTTATTATGCTTTAGGGCCAAGGACTAGCTTCCTGATCCTATACTGGTGACTAGAAGGAAAACTATACCAGATAACTCTAGCTGATATATTGGTTCATTTATTCACATACTGTCTACTTCATTCTAAGCACTGTTCTACATAGAGGGGATTCTAAGTGAAAAAACAGTGTGTTCCTTTCTTTTAAAAAAGCTTAGCATTTCTTGTTCAGTAATATGGAAATGCTTAAAATATCATTAAAATTAAACAGAAGTCTGAAATGACTGGTATGTAAGATAGTAGGGTATAGGAAAACCACCCAAAACAGTAGTTAGAACACAGATTTTAGAGTCAGACAATTGTTTAGATATTACATCTGTAACTTACAAGCTATGTCACTTTAGCCAAGACATTCAACATCTTTGTCTCAGTTTCCTCATCTGTAAAATGGGCATGAACTTATCTTACAGGGCTAGTTTGAGGATTAATATTTTTAAAGTGTTTGGCACATAGGAAGCACTGAAGAAGCCTCTGTTAAACAGATAAAAAGAATCAAGAAAAGCAAGAAATAAGACTGGACAGGCAATAAAAATGAACATTTGTTGAGTGTTTGTAAATGCCACGTATTGCATGGCACTTAACTTTTAACTGTTACAATCACATGAGCCAGTAGGTTTATGATCTCCATAATGCAGAGCTTCTCAACCTTGACACTTTTGACATTTGAGAATGAATAATTCTTTATAGTGAGGGGCTGTTCTGTGCATTGTAGGATGCTTAAAAGGATCCTTGGCTTTTACCCACTAGATGCCAGTAGCATTTCTCTCCCCAGGTGTAAAAAATCAAAGATGTCTCTAGACATTGACAAATGTTCCCTGGTATGCATGATCATCCCTGATTGAGAGTCATTGCTAGAATCAGGAAAATGAGTCTGAGTGAGTTTAAGCAATTTTTTTTCAAGGTTACACAGCATATGATGGCAGAATATCATCAATGTCAAATTAGCCTGGATAACCCTGTAAAGAAAAGGGTATAATGAACACCGTCCTATAAAGATGAGGACATAAATGAATAAGCTTTAATAAAGTTTCTAATATCATGTTGTGAAATCTATATTATAGCGATTGACTTGATTTTTCACTGGGCAATAGGACTAATTTGATCAGATTTGTGTTTGGTATTATCATGGCACATAGACTGAAGGGAGAAAGAACCGAAAAGTGAGAAGTTATGCAATCATTCAGATGAGGCATGATGAGGACTTGAACTCAGCCTAGACAGAACAATAACAAAAACAGATAAAAATGAATGAAAACAACTACAGAGTGCAATCTCTTGAAACTCTTCATTATTATATTTGGCCTGTGTAAAAGACTCCAAATGCCTTTCTGACTTGACTTTAGTAGCTTCATCATAAAATAAATCTAAGAAACTGTAATTTAGGTCCATATTATAGAGAAAGTGGCTCTGGTTCTGGTATATTAATTGCAAACACACAGTGTTATACAAATGGTCAGTGGTTCTTAATCTTCAATTTAATCCCTGGAATGCCCTGTCTTCTCACATAGCTTCTGAACTAAATGTTTCCCATTACTGACTGCAACAGAATGGATATTTACAAAGCTAATCAATACCAGCTTAATGTATCTGCTTCAGTCTACTTTACTTAACGACATGGCACTACCCCAAATAGCCTTGTCAAATAGGCAAGGTATAGATCCTCTCAACTATATATCTGATTTTAATCCTTTCTTCTTTCATTTATCTCCTTGCCACCCCCCCATCATCTCTTTCTCTCTCTCTCTTTCATTGTGACACAAACTCTACAAAGCACAATCAACTTCATAACCATAATAATAGGATCAACAAAAATAGCTCACTTTTTTTTTCAATGTTTATTTTTGAGAGAGAGAGACAGAATGTGAACAGGAGAGGAGCAGACAGAGAGGGAGACAGAATCTAAAGCAGGCTCTGAGCTGTCAGCACAAAGCTTGATGGGGGGATCCAGCTCACAAACAGATCATGACCTGACCTGAAGTCAGATGCTTAACTGACTGAGCCACCCAAGTGCCCCCAAAATCGCTAACTTTAATTGAATATTTGCTAGATGCCTGGCACGATTTTAAGTTCACTGAATTTATTAATTCATTTAGTCCTCACCACGACCTTTTGAGAAAGATGTGAGTCCTATCCCCATTAGACAGATGAAGAGCCAGACATACTTTCTCCCAAAAGTATCAGAATCCAATGAGCTAATGGATGTACTAGCAAACCACAAAACATGACAGATTTGAGCTGTTGTTATTAATTAATTTTCTGATTTCACTATCCAACAAAGTGAAATCTGACAACTCTACTTAACCTAGATACTTAAAACCTACAAACAATAATTGGAATGGAGAGCAGATGCTTGCTATTTAACAAGGCTTATTCTAACAAATAACAAAAGCTCTATGGTTCTTGTTTACTTACTTGAAAATGAATTTATGTTCACTTTAAATCAGGTCAAGCATAATTAGGATTAAGAACTAACTGGAATTGAAAAATGATTGAACATAAGTGTCATCTATCTGGCCAGTATATCTGTATTAAAAGAATTAAACTGAATGGCTGAAATGCACTAACCTTGTGTAGCTAATTTCTGTTCTTTACTCCAATTACTGAGAGATGGGCTCAGTGAGAAACAAACTCTTTATAGGAAGCTAACAATTGTGTCATCCCACCAGACCTTATCATATCTATTAAGGCTAAGTACAGAAATGGAGCTAGGAGGAATATGCTGTAATGTAAAAGTTGGAATTTCTCTTAAAAGTCTAAAATATTTCACACACACCCATATCTCGTACCTTGTTTATCACTACTCTCATTACTATCATTTCTAGACTTAGTGATTTCTTTTCCATGGCATCCAAATCAGAATGTGTGTGAGCGGTTCACCTAGAATTACCAGAGAATTCCTAATGGATATACACAGTGGTCTCACATTTGTCTCCATCCTTTCTACCATTCCTCAACACTTCTCTTGAACTTCTTTCACTTTTCTCTTTTTTATTCCTAAAATTTTGTTTTTCAAAACATCTCAGCCTTTTCCTTCTTCCCTCTCTTCCGCTCCTCTTTTCTTCTTTCTCCTTCTTTCTTCCCCCCTTGCCGTGTCTCCACCTCCTTCTCTGTCTTTGTCTCTCTTCTATTCTTTCATGTACTCAAATACTACATCTGCCTGGATGTTGTTCTGACTCAAATGCTCTGTATTTATGACTGTTCAAATAGACTTTAAAATAAAGAATGCCTCCTTCTCTGGGCTAAACTATACTTGGATTTCCCTGGTTGCAATTACAACAATATTTCAGGACATCAATAGACCAAGTCCAGTGAAATGTTCTTACTTTCCCTCAATGCCTCATTAAACAAATGCCAAGAAATACTGTGTTCAGGCCTTTGTCAAGGGTGAGATGTGTCAATGTTCTAAGAATCCATGCAGGACTAGCTTAGTAAAAGGAGAGGATATAGAAAGATCCTTTCCAGGAGTCTAAAGACAAGTTCCTATGGGCAACTCTTTCATCAAGAAGGGATTGTTTTGATTCCTTTCATTATCTTCCTTCTACAGAAGTTAAGAAACATCCAAGCATAATTTTGTTTTGCTTTATTCAATATTCAAACAGACATATTTTCCTATAAGTTATTTATTTAGGCATAAACATAAAAAGATAAACAAGCATGATTTCTGAGTAAAATGACTTTAAGTAGGAAATTTTTAGATGTTGTATAATTGTTTAATGTAGAGAAGCAGCCTACCTTTTTGGAAAGGGCAAGCACATAATGACCATCTCTTTCTTAAGAAAAATAGAAAATAGTCACCATTTGTTAATTTCATCTGCTTTCTATGAAAAGGAAAAAAATGCTACCAGGTGTTGTAATGGGAAGAGTCTCCCAAAGATTGCCCTTTAACACATGATGTTTAAGCTCAAGATCTATTTCTACTCTGATAGGCAATGCCAAAAAGATGGCAGGCAGATTTCTTAAACAAGTTATATACAAAACTAAATTTACTAATTTAACCTTAAAACCTTGTCAATAACTATATTTCCAATCTCAAATTATATAGACAACTTCAACTTAATTACCCAAAATAGAAACCTCAGAATCCATTTACTCTTCCCCTTCTTGACTCCACATAAGCAATCTGTCCCCAATTCCTGTTGCTGCTCAGTATTTATTGAACGCTGAGCATGTGGAAGTTAGAAAGACAACCTCCTTTTTTATGGCCTTAGTTGTCATTGCCATGGCCTTAGCTGCTTCTCCTGTGAGCTATTGCTGTAGTTCCCCCACTGTCATACTGGCATTCAGTCTCTCAGTTTTCCAATTTTATCTTTCCTTGCTTTCCTTTCTACTTCTGTAGCCTTAGTTCTTCCTACTGCCTTCTTTGAATATTTTTAGTTAACCTTTCTACCTTCTAGACCTCTGCACACTTTGTTCTTCCTTCTCCCTAACTCCTGCATGATATCACTTTTTTACCATTAATGTCCTTTATTAACCACTTTCTCCTGAAAAATCCAAAATAAAATAAATCTGAAAATCCACAGAAGGTGTGTTAGGAGGTCTTCCTAATGTGTTCCAAATGGCTTTTTCTCTCCTTCCAATACTCATCTCACAAGGCACTGTCATTGTTCACTGACACATGTATTTACCACATTAAGCTGAGAAGGTAAATGAGGATAAAAATCATTATTCTTATTCCACAGCACTTAGAACAGATCAGTGTTCAATAAACATTTGTTGAATAAATGATGAATACCACTCTTTCTCTTCATCATTTATAATTTCACATTTTTACTTATTCATGCAGTAAACTTATATAGTGTACTATTGTTTAAGACACTGTAAAAGCTGCTAGGTGCTAAAAGTTACAAATTGGCCATTTGCTATGAATTCGCATCAAGCTTCATCCACAATTTGATTCCTACTTGTCTTTCAAGTATCATTTCCTCTTTCTTCCACAAACAGGGTCCATAAACTGTCATATCACTCACCATTCCTACTTATTAGCTTGCTCACTACTCAAATGTTCCATAGATATTCATTACAGTGTGATTTTGCTCTTTTGCCTTGTTCAATGTTAAATACACACCAGTAAATTAATGTTTATATTCATTAATTTAATAAATATTTATTTCTTATTAACAGGATATTACTGTAACTGCTAGTTACTGTGTTAAGTGCTATGGGTATGTGGGTTAATACATCATAGTGTTTCCTCTTTCAGAACTTAATTCTCATAATTTTGAACTTTTATCTACTCTTCATGGTTCTCAGTTCACCTTCTCCATGAAACCTTTCCTGATAGCCTTATCACATTTAACTTTCCCTCTCCTTTTGCTCTCCCATTTTATAATATTTCAAAATCTATTTACTGTTTATTTCATTCTACTTTGTACTTGTAGTCAGTTGTTTATATAGGTCTCTTTCATGCCTCTCAAAAGACATGGAACATATCTTATTCACTTCCTGATATAATAGTATCAGGTTCATATAGGCTTGAAATAAAGGCCAAATAAAAATGGTTCATGCAAATCAGAATTACACCCAAGTAACAATTGTTTGACAAAAAGAAAATTTACCTGAGATTTTCCTTTTGAATGCAATAAAGCAAAAAAGTTTACTATATACTAATTATTACAGTATAAACCCTACTTTATCTTGATCATATGTGCATTCTTAGCACATAGCACAGTACCTGAAACATAGTAACTGCTGAATAAATAGTTACTCAATGAGTAAACAACCCAACTAACGAATCTTTTATTAGCTATGTGATTTAAACAAAAAAAATCAACTCTTTGATGTTCAGTTTCTTCATCTATAAAATCATATAACAAGTGTTAACTTGTAAGTTATTTGCAGAGCTTGAACAACTAAATTAGACTTCACTTGTTGAATAAAGAGCTATTATTATCATTTGCTAACTGTAAAACTATGTCCTAGGAGTCGTAACTACAAGTAAGGTCAGCATGTTTTGTGTGCTTATTAGTGAGATAATTTAAACGAACATAGTTTCAATCTTCTATGCCTTCTCTTCATTTTCCCTATTTAAAAATATATAGATAATTTAAAATAGATTATGCTTCATGTTTCCCACTTCACTTGCTAGAATTCTGAAATATGAGTCATTTTAACAACAAAGTGGCAATGTATTTCATAAATATGAAATCTGAGGATTGGTTTGGACTATTGTAGTTATCACATTCTTTTCTTAATAAATGGAAATATTTGTTCTCAACAATCATGACTTGATTGTCACCAAGCCTCAGATGTAAAACCTGATATTGGGGAGTTTGCATGTAATGAATGGTGTCTTGCTTTCCATGGTAGTAAAATTCTGCCTCTCTTCAGTTTTTCTGTAACTCCCAAAAAATGTTCTTCCCTCTTCTTGAACTAAACTGCAAAAGTTTACTTCTCCTTTGAAGCATAAGGTCTATCACTATTTTAAGGGAGTTACTAATTCATCTTTAAGATATTTTTTATCCAGGTGGTATTTCTAGGTCCTTCAACCAGTCTCATACTATACAGTTCATGAATCTTCTGGCATTTTGATTGTCTTCCTACTAAATTAGGTTATGTATTTTCTATATAGTATTATATACATAATTTGTGGGGCCATCACAAAATGAAAATGTGGAGTTCCTACTTTAAAAAATATTCATAATTTCAAAACAGGAACAGTAGAGATTCAAATCAACTGGGAAACCTTGCTAGATATAGGACCCTGAGTAACTACACAGGTTGCATCCTAGGAAATCCAGTCCTGATTCTATGGAGAAATTTCCTTTTATACAGTCTTCTATGACACCTTAGAAGGGGTAGGAACCCTATTGTCTAGTCACATTGCACACTGATATTTTCCTTTGTATATGGGGACAAATTCTAGTTAGCTCAGGGCAACCTTGATTTATATCTGTTACCACACTGTAATTATTAATAGCACTTTTTGCAATCTCAGAGTGTACTCAAATTATATGGATAACCTAACACACACACACACACACACACACACACACACACACACACACACACACATACACACACACACGCGTATCTATCTATCTACATATACCTATGTCTTTTCAGAATTCCTTCTCTCCTGAGACTTATAATTCTTCCTACTTCTTACATTCCACCTACTACCTAATGCCAGTTTTAGTCAATTCCTGGCCACTTCAGCCACAGCTTCAGATCCAGGCCATGAGTTCTTTAGTCTAGGACCCAAAATACATAGTGCATTTTGAGAAACATAAGAATCACAGGGTGACTGGAATAGGTTAGATGCATACAAGGGCATCTTCTTGAAAGGTATGTTCGGGTTAGTTGATGAAAGACTTGAAAGTAGACTAATGGTTTTTAAAGACTTGTTCCACCATCTGAAATAATCACTTTGGTTGAGTCACTTGTTTTGGGGAACTGATTGCTTCACTCCTACGTTTCAAATTCAGCAATTACTTCTAGCTGTCTTTCTTTTCATTCTCTACTTAACTAAGAAAATGAGATTTCTGTCTATCTTTCAGAATTTACCTTATTCTTTGTGATCCCTCTGATGTCTTTGATAAACCAGAGAGTTACATTACTTATTTTTGTCTCTATCACCAAGATGCTTTCTGTATTGCTGTTGACAAGACTTTTTTTTTTTTTTTTTTTTTTTTTAGTTAGATGAGTTGTTGCTATGGGAAAATGTTTTGCTTTCATGAAATGAACATGTATTCCTGGGTATGCAAATAGCATTAAGCTTGCTTGGCTGAACAAGGACTGGTATTGAAATCATGGATAAAATAATGAAAATTTCCATGAGGAAATAGAAGCTTGGAGTCCTAGAGACCTAGATTTTGAATCCTTGGCTCAGTCATCCATGGAAAATAAGACAAGTTAATTGATCTTTCTAAATTTTAGTTTTTATCACTTATATAATGGTAATATTGTCCCATTTACTTAATTTTCAGATAATATCAAACAGAAGACATGTCAGCAACTCAGTAACAGTGTCATGAAATTGACAGATCAAATGCATTACACATATCAATTATAAGAAGTATAAACAAGTAGATGTTTTATATCACAAAACTTAATAATACCTTTTTTTCAAGGTCTTGTAGTAAAAAATATATATATGTTGTTCATAGTAGGCACAACTATAGTATGTCACATAGTAGGCATTCAAAACTTGTAGCTATTATTATTTAACTGAAATATCAACTGATATATTGCTATTGTTTAAAATTTAATGAAAAATTGACCTGTGTCAATGTCTTGTCTATGTCATGTCTAAAGTCCTTTTAATT
Source organism: Proteles cristata cristata (assembly GCA_017311185.1). Classification (NCBI taxonomy): domain Eukaryota; kingdom Metazoa; phylum Chordata; class Mammalia; order Carnivora; family Hyaenidae; genus Proteles; species Proteles cristata. Next base: position 2,271,855 of record JAESUZ010004016.1, on the reverse strand, counting down.
TTCTGCATATTCCTGTGGGTGTAGGTCTTTCCTGACAGTTCTTATCCCAAGTCCGTGGTTCTCTTAAGCTCTGACTCATGCCACACTGTTTTTTTCTCATGCCTGATATTCCCCACATTCACTGAGGTTTTGTGTATATGGCATTCTCTATTGAAAGTTTAGAGTAACTGGATTTTATTATACTAAAATATTGAAAATAGGGGTGCCTGGGTGACTGAGTCAGTTAAGCGTCTGACTTCAGCTCAGTTCACGAACTCATGTTTTGTGAGTTTGAGCCCTACATTAGGCTCTGTGCTGACAGCTCAGAGCCTAGAGCCTGCTTTGGATTTTGTGTCTCATTCTCTCTCTGCCCCTCCCCCAGTTGTGCTCCATCTCTCTCTGTCTCTCAAAAATAAGTAAATGTAAAAAAAAAAAACTTGAAAAAATAAATATTGAAAATAAATTATAATCAGAAACTTGTTTTTGTTTCTAAAAGCTCCCTGGGGTGTCTAGTTGGCTCAGTGGATTAGGCATCTGCTTTCAGCTTGGGTCATGATCTTACAGTTTGTGAGTTTGAACCTTGTCTTAGGGCTTTATCCTGACAGTGTGAAGCCTCCTTCAGATTCTCTGTCTCCTTCCCCCTTTCTCTCTCTTCCCCTCCTTTCTCTCTGTCTCTCTGTCTCTCTCTCTCTGTCTCTGTCTCTCTCGGTCAAAAATAAATAAATAAACGTTAAAAAAAAAAAAAAAAAACTTCCTTGGCTGCTCTGCCACCAGAAATTCTTCTTCATGTTGTTTTTCCCCAGACTGGAATTTTGCCATGTGGCTGATTTGTTCTTCCGCTAGCATCCTCTTCATTTACTTCTTTCTCTGTTATGAAACTTGATATTTTTTATGCAGAGTACATTTTTTCCTATGTATATATTTAATTACATCCTTTTAACCTGTGTACTTTGATTAATCAGGTATATCCAAAACACTACCCTGACACATGGAGACTTCCCTCCTTAAACATAAGCTTGATGCTAATGATAAATATATTTTTCCAAATAGCTATAGTTCATGCAGGATATATTTAATGTTGTCTAAGATATTAAATCCAACTTTCCATTTTTATTTTACCTGTTCCCATTTAACTGAACATGGCTGGAGGGAAACATAAACCATACTGATTGGTCTCACTTTAGATTTATGACCATGGACTTTAGAGGTGCCCTTAATGCTTCCTGGAAATCATACTATATTTCCTGTCTCCATTCACTGTCCCCTTTCTCCTAAATAACTATTCACACCTTCTTCTCTTCCTTTAACACCACAACACAAAATGTTTCTTTACTTTTTCTTTTATTTCCAGCTTAGACCTTGCTCCTTGGTAACCTCATCCAGTGTCATGGCTTTTAATGTTACCTATACGCTGATAGTACACATGCACATGCATATAAACACACTCACACATCGTTACACATACCAACACACCTCTCCTCCCTCACCACTATTTCCCTCAGGTTTCTTCTTATGTATCCAACTACTTATATGATATCTTCACTTGGATGCCAAATAAGTATCTCAGATTTATGTCCAAAATTGCTGTTTCCTCACTCTCTTGCAGTCTGCTCCATTGACCACATTCCAAACTGTAGCTAGTGACAACTCCATTCTTTCAGTCATCTAGGTTTAAATTCCTAAAACCATCCTTGATGTCCCTCTATCACATATCCCCCCAAATAAAATGTTCTATTGACTTTACCTTCAACATATCACAAAGCACTTCTTAGAGCCTTCTCTGCTACCTCACAGCATCATTTCTTTTCCAGATTATCACAACAGCCTCTTATTTGGTCTCTCTTCTATCTCCCCATGTCCTTCTGAAGACTATTCTCAATAGAATATCTAGAGAAAACTTGTTAAACTCTAAGTCAAAGCCTATCATGCCCCTCTCAAAATGCTCCTATGGTCCTCCAATTTCTCAGAGTAAGAGCCAGAGTCTTTAAAATGATCATGAAGCTTTGCAATCTCCATGTCCTCAGTTACCTCTCTGCCTTTCTCTTCTACCACTACTCCAATCACAAAGAGAGCCTCACTGCTCCTGGAAGTGTGCCTAGTGAGGCACACTCTGTCCTGAGGATATTTGCAGTGGCTGCTCCCTCGTCTAGAATGCTGTTGTTCCCTTTAAATCTACATAGCTCATACCTTCATTACCCTCAAGTCCTTTAAATGCCACTTTTACATTGAGATAATTTTCATTAAAATTAAAATATCCTTCTCTACCCTAGTATTCCTGGAAACCTTTATTGATTTATTTTTTGCATAGAATTTATTACTTTCCTACTTAACATTTAATTTGCTTACTTAACTTATTGCTCACTGTCTCATTTTCAGCACCAGAATATAAGCTTTGTGTCTCTTTTATTATTGATTTCCAGCAGCTAGTATAGTGACTGGCAAATAATAGACACTTAGTAGATATTTATCAAATGAATATGAAAAAAATAATATTCAGTAATTCACTTATCCATTCAATTAAAACACTCATAAAGATGCAGAGTTTGCAATATGAATAAATTGTGGTATCTGAGGACTTCATAGTCTACTGGAAAAGATAAATTTGTAAATAGAGATAGTATAAAATACACTATTTCCGAATTATAAAAAAAGAATCCTGAGGACCAATAGGTGACTGATTTGACAAATATGAACGACCTTAAATAGTGTTTTGATGGAGAGTAGAATATAGCTGGGAAATTAAGAAGAAGAATGTAATCTGAAAGGAATAACATATATAGTGTAGGACAATGGAAGGTTTCTTTCATTTCTCCTCAATACTGTATGATTTTGAGCAAGTCAATATAAAAGGAGTATGTTCTCTAGGTTAGGGATTCACTGCTAGAGGTCTAGTATCAGGAACAGTATCAGGTGCATGGTGGAATTACAATACTTTTTTGTAGAGTGAATCACTGAACTTATTATACAAAGAGGGTTTCTGCCAAATGGATTTTAAAGTCTTTTTCAGTTTTCAGTTCCATTATTCTAAATTATAATGGGCATGTTTTTAATTAGTATAAAGAACTTCATAATGATGAGACCAAACTGAAAATAAAATGGCTATTTGAGAAACTGGTTATCTCTCCATCCAACAAAACTTTCAATATTGAAAATCTACATGACCACTTTTTAAGACACTGTACAAAATATTTCTAAATTTGATCAAAGTCTATACTAATGCCTGTTTTAACTCTAATGCTATGAAGATGACTCTCAAAAAAAAAAAAAAACAACAATTCTCTCAGAAGCCATTGACTGAATAAAAGAAATCCGAACTTTTGCCAGCACTAATGGCTACATTATGAACTAATGTGTAACTCAAGCTTCAAAGAGAAATTCAGCAAAAGTATTTAAAAGCTACAGGTTTTGTGGTTTTGTGTGCTTCAAACTTCCTCAAAAGCTAAGAAATGCCAACAATGAAAAAATAAGTAAAAAAAGATAACTTTTAATTTTTGGAAACTGGATGTGCTATTCTACAATTTGTGGAAACTGTTAGGTGCTGTATACGCAACTCCATTAACAGAGGCTTATGATGGGAACTCAAAGACATTGTTCATGTTTTAAACCCAGCTTCTCAAATCAGCTGACCATGCTTAACACTCCCTCCTGTCAGAGTGCCATTTGATCACCAAGGAAGGCACAGAGGATTAGGTTATGCCTCTGAAGCAGGAGGCCCCTGTACTGCTGTCTGCTACAGGGTGGACAATTGCATTTGAATTATTTCCACCTAGAACTGTTGGCTCTTATTCCATCCATTCCTGACAAGTCCCTTTAGTATTAGACTTCGCTTCAAATATTTGTACAGATTTCTGCCTCCTTACTTGTTCCTTGAGAGTCTTATGGCAGAGAAAACTTTAAATTGTTGCATACTCAGTATTTCTGCCGGAATTCACCCCTACCAGGTAAGCTGGCCAACATAATGTATAAACTTTGGAGGACAGTTCTTTTGTGCTGTTTACCTTAAACCCTAAACTACAGCCAGCTCACACTGTGTATGTGTTAAAATTAAAATTTTCTTCTTTACCCTAGCATTCCTGACCTTTATTGATTTATTTTTTTGCACTGAATTTATTACTTTCCCATTTAACATTTAATTTACTTACTTAATTTATGGCTCATTAGCTCATTTTCAGTATAAGAGTATAAGCTTTGTAATATACATAAATATGTATTTATAAATCTATAATTTATAAATATGTATTTTACATATTTATATACATATATATGTAAATCTATAATTCATGTGTATATATATATATATATATATATATATAAACATACATATATATATATTTCCTTTCCTCTTTGGAGTATGGTAAATAAGAATCACAGCTTATGGTAATGAACATGGTCTCCAGAAACAGACAAACTTGTATTGTAATCCTGTTATATAATACCAGCTCTGTAACCTTGGGTACATTAAGCCTCAGTTTCCTCATCTGGACAATAAAAGTAATAGTACTTGCTTCATAGGTTATAATGGATATTGAGATCATGTGTAGTATACATAAAGAACGATGTCTGGTATACATAGTAATTACTTTATAAATGACAATAATTTTATCCAGGACAGTCCATTTCTATTTAATCTCAAATATCTCATACCAGCTATTAGATAGGATAAAATGAAAGGCCTCAATCTAATTTCATGTTTTATTATATAATTTTTCTACTAAAGATTTTACTTCCAGTCTTTTGAAAGGACATGAGTAGTACTATTCCATGGCAGTCTCATTATTTACTTTTTTCCGCATATGTCTTTGATGTCAGCATATACACATGAAATCTGAACAGAGTTAGGCTTTGTGATCAATACAATTTCACTTAAAAATGTTTATGCCCACTGGACTTGTTTTTAGACCATGTGGTTACTAAAGTGAAAAGTTTTGAGTTACAACTTTACATTAAAAATAGAGGTGAGGAAAATATAATAAAATAAATATTGTATACAATGTCCTTTAATTGAGGATATCAAGTTAACCTTGTATTCTATCAGGAGGTGTTGTTTCTGGAAACTACTGAGGGCTCTCAGGAGATGGATACCTAGAATACTATCCTGCTGCCACTGCATAGGAGGAGAAGAAAAAAAATGACTGATGGGTCCCTGGGGCTATTCAATGATACTCTGCACTATCATACATAGGATACCTGAGGGACAGTGATGGTGAATATCAGAGCCATGCTATTTATCCCTGTGTTATGGGGAAAAAAAAAAAAAGGATGACTTCTATTTAGATCTCCAGGTGATATCATTGCCAGTTGCTGCAATCAGGTTTATCAAGCAATGTGCTGTCTCAGAATTACACACTCGTGAGCACAAGCAAACCTTTACTCATTCAGCAAATACTTACTGAGTACCACCACTGAGTCGGTGTCAAGGATAAATTGACAAACAAGGCAAACAGAATCACTGCTCTCAAGGATGTTATCTATCAGAAGACAGACAGAATGAAAAGCTGTAGAGTTCATATCAGGAAGCACTGACTGAGACAGGAAAATCGAGACTGGGACATTAATTCCCCACCCTTCTCATTTTCATCTTCTCTCTGCACCCTCACTCACTTTCCCACCAATAATGGAATACCAGAATAAATGCTGAGTTGCAAGGAGGAAACTGAGCATGCTCAATCTCTCTGGTTTCTCTTTTGAATAAAGAGCCTCAAGGGATAATGCACCGTAATCTTCACTTTCCCCAAGAAGCTAGTTCAGTAGAGGAACTCTGGCCTTGCAGCAGCAAATTGAGCTAAACCACATTCTCCAGTCAGCTTTCTGAAACTACTACTGAGCTGGTATTTTGACATCCATCCGTCTGCGGCCTACTTTCTCAATAGATTCTAAACTCAGAAGAGAAAATAAATATGTTATTTATCAATGTAGCTTATACTCCATCATCTTGGTGCCTTTGCCAAATATCTTAGAAGTAGATTTTAAAAATGACATTTAAGAACCAAATTATTCCACTGGCTAGAGAGAGTGCGGATTTTGGCTTAAACTAGGAAGGCACTGAAATTTAGTAGGGTTTTGGTAAGTTTGGATAAATAGGGATTTTTCCTTTGGTTATTGAGGATGGTGACATGAAATATCATAATAACCAGAGACTGCAGAATAATAACAATGAAAAAATTAAAATTTGAAAAGATAAAAATGAATATAAGAACATGATAGTTGTATTATTTATGAGTCAATAAGGATGATGAAGTACAAAGAATGAAAAAAGAGAATTACATTTTTTATAACCTGGGGTTACTTCTCTAAAGAGAGCCTGGAAGGAGCAGATGGAAGGTGTCTTGGTACTCACTAGGTCCACATGGCTCAGGCTCTGGGAGCATCAGTAGCATTTGTAGTGCAGGAGACTGCACGGTGATTTTCCGGCATAAATAAATATGAAGAAGATGGAGGTTTCAAGTGTCAAAAAAGGTTTATCAAAAGAGGCAGTGAGAACGGCCATGCTGATGCAAAACTAAAGTGCCTACTCATAAGAAAAGGGTGGAGCTTATATCATTAAACACACAACACACCCTTGAACACCAAGAATTTAGGGCACAAAGCAGAAGTAAGAGGTTTTGCATATGCCAGATGCATGTCTAATAAGATCTGGTGACTGAAGCTGCCAACTTGCACTCAGTTGAAATGGAGCAGGGATGTCTCAAACACTGTTATTTGAGAGTTGAGATGGTGCATAAGTGATCCTTCCTCCCTACTCTCCTCTCTACAAATGGCAAACATGGTGCTACCAATAAATTTATGGGAGTTTTTTGCTCATAAGAATTTAATTTCAAAGACTGCAGCCTTCAGACAACAAACACAAATTAACAGGCATGCTATTCTGTTTTCTATATAAGAGAAAACCCAGAAACGAACCCACAACTATATGCTCAATTAATCTTCAACAAAGCTGGAAAGAATATCTGATGGGAAAAATTACAGTCTCTTTAACAATGAGTGTTGGGAAAACTGGACAGCAACATTCAAAAGAATGAAACTGGATCACTTTTGTAAGCTATCCACTAAAATAAATTTAAAATGGAGTAAAGACCTAAATGTGAGGCCTAAAGCCATAAAAATCTTAAAAGAGAACACAGGAAGTAACCTCTTTGACACTGGTCACAGCAACTTCTTTCTAGATATGTCTCCTGAGGCAAGGGAGACAAAAGCAAAAAATAAACAGTTGAGACTCCATCAAAACAAAAAGCTTCTGCACAGCAAAGAAAACAATCAACAAAACTAAAGGCCAACTTATGGAATGGGAGAAGATATTTGCAAATGAGATATTTGATAAAGGGTTATATCCAAAATCTAGGGGCCCCTGGGTGGCTCCGTCGGTTGGGAGTCTGACTTGGACTCAGGTTATGATTTCACTGTCGTGGGTTACACCCCCGCATCGGGCTCTGTGCTGACAGCTCAGAGCCTGGAGCCTGCTTCAGATTCTTTGTCTCCCTCTCTCTCTGGCCCTCCCCTGTTCATGCTGCCTCTCTCTCTCTCTCTTAGAAATAAATAAAACATTAAAGAATTGGAAAAAAAAAACCAAAATCTATAAAGAACTTTTTAAAACTCAATACCCCAAAAGTGAATAATTCAATTTAAAAAATAGAAAGAAGATGTAAACATTTTCCCAAAGAAGAAATACAGATAGCCAACAGACATGAAAAGATGCTTAACATGGCTCATCATCAGAGAAATACAAAGTGAAACTACAATGAGATATCACCTCATTCCTCTCACAATGGCTAAAATCAGCAACACAAGAAAACAACAGATGTTGGTAAGCATGTGGAGAAAGGAGAACTGTCTTTCACTGTTGGTGGGAACACAAACTGGTACGGCTACTCTGGAAAACAGTATGCAGTTTCCTCAAAAAGTTAAAAATAGAACTACCCTACAATCTAGTAATTATACTACTAGATATTTAGCCAAAGAATATGGAAGTTCTAATTCAAAAGAAAACATGCACCCTGATGTTAATAGCAGCATTATCTACAATAGCCAAATTATGTAAATAGCGCAAGCGTCCAATGACTGATGAATGGATAAAGAAAAGGCAGTATATATACACAATGTAATATTACTCAGCCATAAAAAAGGATGATATCTTGCCATTTGCAATGCCATGGATGGAGTTAGAGAGTATTATGCTAAGTGGAATAAGTCAGAGAAGGAAAAATACTATATGATTCACTCATATGTGGAATTTAAGAAACAAAACAAATGGGCAAAGGGAAATATATATATATATATATATATATATATATATATATATATATACATATACATATATATACATATATGCATACATACATATATACATACATATATGCATACATATATATATGCATCTCATATATATATATATATATGAGAGAGAGACAGACAGACAGACAGACCAGGAAACAAACTCTTAACTATAGGGAACAAACTGATGGTTACCAGAGGGGAGGTAGGTAAATGAGCATGGGGTGTTGTATGGAACTGCTGAAGGACTACATTGTACACCTGAAACTAATACTATATGTTAACTAACTGGAATTTAAATTTAAAAAAATTAAAAATACAGGCATGCCAACAAAACTCTAAAATGAATTTCCCTACACTTTTCCTCTTTTACTCAGCTACCTTATCTGTTCTCATTTCTTGGAACAATAACAATATTCTGTGGATACTAGAGATGGACTTGAAATTGTAAAATTTGTAAGGCGGAACTGATGTTGTGATATTCTTTTGTATCCAAATACTAGAATTTTTTTTTGCATATAGAGGGTTTAATTTGGATTAATTTCACATTAAACATGCTTCAGAAACTATGCTCCTTTAGTAGAAAACAATCCAGGCAGCTATCTCTTCAACCCCAACTCTATCCAACCATTGGACTGGGGATCTCTCTGGGTCAGACTGAACAGAATAAGAAAATGTTTGATTGTGATCAAATAATTTTACACTTTATTTGGTCTTGTAAAGAGAAAGGGATGTAGCTTTTGGAGTACATTTTTTATCCATGGGCTTCATAATAGGCTTTTACTCAAATTTGAGACTCCTTTAGGGTTGTTTTTAGGTAACATCTATTTTTAATTCAGGATGAAAAGCTGAATAAAGAATGGGTTTTCTACCCAGATTCAGAAAGACTTTGAAGTTAGTTCTATTCTGCCCCATTTCAGAGCCTTTCAGAGGCAAAAGCTTAGCTGCCCACCAGTTGCCTTTCAGGACTTTAAAGAATAAGTAGTTGATATGGTAAGGGGTCTTCATACAGGCAATAGTATGACCACCCTAACTGTTCCCCACTAGTAAATGAGTCACACCAGTAGATGACCAAAGACTTGAGAAATAATTTCAGTGAGTTAAAGGAATAAAAAGCATTGGAGACATTCTACATTCCTAATTTTTCAAAGAGGAAGAGGATGGAGAGAGGAGAATTTATATGCAACTTCCCATGAAAGGAAAGTTTTAAAAAGATGCTTCTTAGTTTCTCTCCAGCCCCAAGGGACACAGAGTAACTTGTTTGACTCATCAGCTTTGGAGAAGAGACTCCTTAGTCCTGTTTCTCTCTCCTTTGGGAGCAGCACTCTAGTCTGTTTTTCACAATGCCTACAGTTTAAAGGATTAAGTCCAATTGAGGGAGAGTTGTTTAAGTCCATCTGGCTACAAATTTATAACCATATTCTTCAGTCAATTTTCTTTGTGTTTTTCTTCTACATCTTATTTCTCAGTTGGCTACTAACTCAAGAGATCAAGGCAGGATTTTTATTTATTGTCTCCACTGTAAACCTAACAAGAATAAGACAGTACATATTGGCTTTCCAGGTAAACCTTTCAAAGATTTGAACAAATATAAATTATTGGGCTGGGCAAAGAAATAGTATTGGTGGTTGATGGTGGGAGCAGAGATTTTCCAGTCCAAGGGGAATAATTGTGAAGGCATGGACTGAGACAGCAAATAATATATTTAATGAACTAAATCCAATATGATTGGAGAGAAAAAAATTAGAAGACAAATGGATCTGTGTACCAGAGAAACATTGTTTAGAGCTTGGCTATGGCGTTGAGATATTTGACCTAAGGTAGGTTTGCCAGATTAAGCAATAAAAATATAAGATTCCCAGTTTAATTTAAATTTCAGATTAAAAAAGCAAATAATTTTAGGACAACTATGTTCCATGCAATATTTACAATATGTGAGGTATACTTACAGTAAAATTATTCATTATTTATCTGAAATTCATATTTCACTAAATGTTCTGTATTTTATCTTACAACTCTATTTTAAAGGAAATGACAAACCAGTGAAGTCTTAAAAACACTGAATTAATATGATCAGAAATCAGGCAGAAAGAAAACTACTCATGTAGGAAAAGGTAAACATCTCTTTCCAAATGTCTCAAGTTTCTTTAGGGCCTCTTTAACATGGCTTTAGTATAAAACCAGTGATAATGAGAATCTGCTGTATCTTGCAATTGATAATATTGTAAATGTATCCTGATAAAGATAAATTACAGTTTCAGTAATACAGCAAATAAGAATGACTTATAACAAAATAAGGAACTTGTCTTCTATCTCTTAGCACTCACACTCTACAGAGAAAATGCAATACACAAAAGTAACCAATGAACATGGCAATTTCACTTGCAAAAGTAAGCACACTCATTTTGCTTCCATTTAAATCTAGATTTCACACCTCTCGAATCCTATACAAAGCATATGATTATGGTGCCTGACTTTTTCAGAATGCAGTGATTTCTGCTGTCCTCATGGCCACCTCAGTCTGATTCATAGAATGGTGCTGTAAGTGGACTGACACTGCAATTACTAAAACATGATCCATTAGAGAAATAATTGTACCCCTGCTACCTACAGAGAAATGGGAATATTGCCAGTAAGCAGAAACTATTCTCCCAATTTAATATCCATTTTCTAAAACACAAATTCTCATTTTAAATTAAAACTTCATGTGTTTCCTAAATACTTCTATGCCCCTTCTTTGTATTTTTTCCCTAGGAATTCTCCCATATAGTCATTGTTGGAATTCTAATTGCTACTCTCTGGAACAGAGTAATGGTCAGATTGGAATGGGTTGTTCTCACCTACCAATTGGTCAATTTATGGGCTTGCAACTGTGTGAGTACATGCATCACCAGGAAACAAGTCTGTCCATAGGAGGTCAATAACCATAAGCAATAGGAGCAGTGTTAAAATGGAAAAGAAAAGAAAAACCCAAAAATAAAGTTTGAGAAAGCATTTGACATTTTTTTACAAGTCCAGGAATGCAGATGTAATACATGGTAGGTATTTTAAAACACCTTTCTACTCAAAAATTTTAACAGACACTATTTCTTTAAAAAAAAAAAACAACTTTGTTTTTATTTAGAAAGAGAGAAAATGAGGGAAGAACTGAGAAAGAGGGAGAGAGAGAATCTTAAGCAGGCTCCTTGCTCGTGGTGGAGCCTGACACAGGGCTTGATCTCAAGACCCTGAGATTATGACCTGAGCTGAAATCAAGAGTCAGATGCTTAACTGACTGAGACAGCCAGGTGCCCCCAGATGCTATTTCTGACATTCAGTATATCCAAGCAGTCCTAGTCTCAATATTACAAAAATGAAACTAAAGTATAGGAAATTCAAACTGGAATAAGTGGGTGGAGTTACTATCTTTTTGGCCAAACCGAGACCATACTAAGTGAAATAGAATTCAGCAAGTAAATATAAACTCTGGCTAACATTTGATGACTGCTTACCATGTGCCAGGAATTACTATCAATACTTTAATGATACATATTTAATATCCACTAGAATCTAACAAGGTGGTATTATTATCGTTGCCATTAAACAAATGATAGAATTAAAACAAAAGTACAGGTTATTAGCCAAGGACACATAGCTCAAAGAATGTTAGGCCAAAGATTCAATCCAGGCTATCTGACTCTAAGGCTGTACTTTTAATTACTACAATATTCTTATTGTAGGGAATGGGGTACCTTTTAATAATGGAGAACATTGGCATGGCCTACAAAATGTAATTGTAGATTACATTGAGTTGCTTTGCCATGGTAAGATGTTTTCAAGTCTAATAATTTTCTCAATTTCCCTTTGAAGATTCTAGGTAACTTTACAAGGATTATGATACATGAAAAAAAATTTGTGGTTGTGAATTAAAATTGCTCAAAACAACAATTAGATGTGTTATTTTATTTAATCTGCATCCATTTATTCTTTCATTCAACAATTATGGATGGACTGCCTATTGGATGAGGTACATTCAATTTGATGATTGAGATATCATTCCTGATCAGAAGAATTTCACAGCCTACAGGAACATACAGGCATGCAAAGAAACAATTAGAATGGCAATCATATTGATGGGGAAAGCTACACAGTTATATTCTAGGTCTTTAATGCTCTAGAGAATATACAACTAGTGTCCCAAAGATGCCAGTCTTGCTCATTCCTCTGCCAGCTTACTCAGGACTTCCCTGACTCTTGCAAAATATTCCCAAAGATTTCTAGACATACCCAATAAATGCTTCTTCTGGTACATGAACTCATCCATCAGCTAAAGAGACTTACACACTGATTAGGAGAGCCCCAGGAGGAAAGGAAAAACACTGTCCTGTTCTCATAAAGTTGCTTATGGAAACTTTGGTGCCACTGTTGATGGTAGCCCTAAGCCACTCTTCTCCCCTATACCATGGTGCAAGGATATTGCCCTTGACCTGAATTTGAGTTACATTTAGTTAATAGTGTATTCTGTAACAGAGCTCAGAGATACCTAGGGTCTCACAGACTCAACAAAGATAGTATCCCCAGATGTAATTCCCCTCTCTCTAAAAAAGCCACCAACTTATCCAAGGAATTAGGCAGACACCTATGCTCCATTGTTTTTCTACTTTCACTTCTGCTCTCAAGAGCTCAAAATAAACAGATAAAACACAAACAAATCAAACATTTCCCAATCCTTCAACAACAACAACAACAACAACAACAACAACAAAAACATAAGAAATTTCATGCAAAATACTTATGTAAATTGTGGCCCACAAATAATATGCACAGCCTGACTTAGTTTGAACTAAAACAGGGCATCCTTCTACACCTAGGACATAGCAAATGCTGTAATAGAGATATGAACAAAGTGGTTGAGGTGCACAGAGGATTGCTGTGTCTACAGAGTTCTGGAAATCTTTGTTTAATCAGTGATATTTAGACTCAATCTTGAAAAATTAGTAGATGTTTGTTGTTCAACAAAGAGACATTACGTCATGGTGCATAGTGGAAATTGGAAATACAGAAGTTTGGATGTAAGAAAGAGCTTGGAGTTCTTGCATAAGTCAGAAGTGTGATGTGTTTGGGGCATAAATTGTGTGTTAGTGTATTCATGTGGGGAGGCAGTTTGTGGAAGCGATACTATAAAGAAAAGATGGAACCAAATTCAGAATGGCCACTATTCTGGGATATTTTTCATCAGAAGTTTTCTATGTCATTCTCAGTGTAAGGAAAGAAAAAAATCATTTCCCCTTCCACTAATTTTAGGTTGATTGGCTGGGGTCATATAAATTAAACTAACAAAAGACATATTATAAAGCTAAAAAAACAGAATTTATTAGCATGTGCATTGCATGCATACACATGGGAGCACTCAGAGATAAGTAACTCACAAGGGGTAGTTAGAACTTAAGCTTATATAGCATCTTAAATAATAATAAATTTTAGAGAAGTGACAAGACAAAGAGAAAGGACTCGTAGCTTCTAGGGGCAGCAAATATGGGAAGACAAATATGGGGAAACTAGTTGTAGATAAAAGCTAGTTTTAGCAAAATTTGCTATGCTGATTCCTTTGATCCCTGCTATGGGCTGATAAGGGGTTGAGAGTTGTCTCCAATAATTAACTTTTGTCCTTCCTGGTAGAGAGGGGTAAAGGGGACATTTTAAAAATTTGTCCTACTTTCAGGCAAATAGGAGGAGGGCAGAAAGCTTTCCTTGTATCCTTTAAGAAAAGCTTTAACTCTATTTAGGAAAGAGGCAAAACTAAAAGGAATGTACATTAAAGGTACACAATAAATAGCCAAGTATGCAATTGATAAAGACTTCAGGGACAAACTGAACAATGTGATATAGCCTGGGACATTTTCTGTTAAGAAGAATCTCTTTACAGTTCTAAATATAATGTTCTCATAATTTGCTTTAGTCAGATATTAGTGTTTATTGCTTATTTTTATATAGCCTGAAATAGTGGTCTATGATCCCACAATAATTATAGCAATTGACATTTCGGTTACTATTTGAAGATGGTTCTCACCCACTTCTCTGATTTGCATTAAGAAAGCTTATCATGAAACCCTTCTGGTCTTTAGCCCTCTCCCTTACTTTTCCTAGCAGAAGTTGGTAGGGAAGAGCATTTTGTCTGATTTTACATGTGGTGGTGCTCATCTAATAAAAAATCCTAAGCATGGGGGATTCCCACTCTCTTCCCTCTCCTCCTCAGGCCAGTATGTTGCTGATGAAAATAAGGGGATTTTCTGTAAACTCAAGTTCCCTGTTTGTCTACTCAAAGGTCTCGACTAGGAGGTAGGATTAGGAATTCCATTGTTACTACATGTTTATGCCATGTCCTCCATCATTTTCTTATGCTCATATTTTGACTTCTAACTGCTTAGTTCTTTTGTTGTTCTCTGGATTGGGTTAAAAGTAAGAGAAAATGAGTATTATTGATTACCCCCTCCAAAATATTCCTGCACTTAATTGACTGGATTCACCAATGGTATCATATTAACAGTATATTTGATGGCAGTTGATATTGCTCAAATTATGCTCACATATATTTACTCATCTAATTTTCACAATAATCCCACAGAGTTGGCAATGCAAAGGCATTTTACAAAGGAGACTATACACCAGTGATCAAGTGCCTTGCTCAGCCTAGTCAGCTCATTGTATTTTGTCATCCAGAGAAATTCACTTGTGTCCTGGATTCACAATACCATAATAGTAGTGTAACAGTAGTATTATAGCATTGTGGTGGTGAGGGTATTAGCAGGAAAAAAGATGTCTTCATATCTTTCCTCTGATCCGTACCAACTATGAACTTAGGCAAGTTACTTAACCTCTTTGGCTCAATCTTCTACTCCTCTGTAATCTAAAGATAACAGCCCCTATCTCAGAGTTGTTGTCTGCATTAAATGAGAAAAAAATATGTAAACAGCTCCATGCTTGGTATATAGTAGGAACTAGATATATATTATTCCCTAATATCATTATCATTTTTATTAAGAAATAGTGGATAATGAGAAATATAAGTATGAAATTAAAGGAAAAATGAAAATTTAAGTATTTACTCCGATTTCCTGCCTTGGCCGAAAATTCAGATTTCCCCAAAACAAGTTTTACTTTCATACATATACGCTTCAATTTTAAAATTCACTAGGTCTGATTGGCTGCTGTTAATGCCAGAATGCTGGTTGAGCTTAGTGGCTTTATAGTCTCTCACAGCTTTGTAAAATTAGAAAAAAAAATCCCTGAAATATCATTGTTGGGGGCCATATTCATAAATTATTTCATGTACTGCTTAGACCACTGTGAGCACTCAAATTTATTTTTATGATCATGCTCACTTTCATGTAACTTTGGGTCTTTTGTTAGTTAATGACTGCAGTAAATTATCAGGATATGGTCTAATATCACTATTCCAATAAAATGATTTACTGATATTACGGTAATATTAACATTGCCTGAGAAAATCACCAGGACATTTTGAACAAACATATCCATAGCCTCCTCTCCTGCCAAGAGAGAATTTTATTGTTCATTTAATGAGACAGTTAAGCTGAAACAAAGGACTAGACTCATTCTTTCTGTATATAGAAATGCAATTCTGTATACAGTCAAATAATTTGACCTTCTGTCATCAAAAGTAAATGTATTGAGAAAATCAATAGTAAACATTTTCCAGTGTAACCTTCAGCTTCATTCTTGCTTGCTGTCTGAAAAGGGCCATTGCTGTGGGAGGTATATTTCTTAAAGATTTCCTTTAAAAAAAAAATTCTTTCCAAGATTTTATTTAAATTCAAGTTAGTTAACGTATAGAGCAGTATTTGTTTCAGGAGTGGAATTGAGTGATTTATCACTTACCTACAACAACCAGTGCTCATCACAAGTGTCTTCCTTAAGGCCCCTCATCCATTTAGCATCCCCCCCCAACTCACCTCCAGCAACCCTCAGTTTGTTCTTTATAGTTAAAATGCTCTTATGGTTTGACTCCCTCTATGTTTTTATCTTATTTTTTTCTTATTCTTTATACCTTGGTTACTCAAGGTACAATAGCAGGAGCTTTCAAAATCTAAAATACTCATTTCTGCTGTGTGTTTATTACCATCATGCAAATTGATGAAATTAAATTTGTGACTTGCACCGTCACACAGAAGAAAATTATACAAGTTTTTAATGCTATTTTATTTATTAATAAGTAAACAGAATTCTATTCTATTTCAATTGTTTTGTATAAAAATACAATATTGAGGGGAAAAAAGAAAGCATTACTTTTTTATAAAAAGTTATGTGAAATCAAAATGAGAACTGGGCATTACCTTTAAATGGTATTTATAAAATTATTCTTTCCACTTTATGAGAAATTCTATCACTCAAATTCTACCACTCCTATTTCCTTGTTAAATTTTGTCCTTGGTATTGTTTTTGGAGGAAGGTGGGGTTGTGTTTTGAAAGTGTTTCAGTTTTTGGAGAGAAGAATGATTAATTCCTAAAAGAGAGGAAAAAAAAAAAAAGGCTAGGGGAGATATTTTTCTTTTAGTTCTCCCGCTTTTTCTTTGTACAAACATTTAAAAATGCAAAGACTTCACATGAAAATTGGGATTAGTGGGTTGTCTTGGAAAGTTAGTCAGTCTGGGAGTACCTGGGTGGCTCAGCTGGTTAAGTGTCTGACTCTTAATTCTGGCTCAGGTCATGATCCCATGGTTTGTGGGATTGAGCCCCACATCAAGAACTGTGCTGGCAGCAAAGAGCCTGCTTGGGACTTTATCTCTCCCTCTCTCTCTGCCTCTCTCCTGTTCTCTCTCTCTCTCAAAATAAATAAATAAATAAATAAATAAGCATTAAAAAAAAAAAGTAAGTCTAGCCACACAGAGACCACATGACAAACACTAGCAGGAGCTGAGCATCTGCTGCCTCTGTTAAAGGCACCTGAACTCTGTACCTGAACTCCAGCTGGTTACAATCCCCATCAGTCTCTATTCTCTCCACCTCAGCCTGCTTTACTCAGTTAAATTGCTGGCATAACTATTGAAGACATTCCCATTTATGTATCTATTGATCTATCAATCTAGATATAAATCAGGATAGATAAATATCATTATTATTATTTATTATTATTAGTAGCAGAAGACTGCTTAAAAAGGAGGGAGGCAGCATCAAAGTCTACATCAATTACTTTAAATTTTTCCTAGGATAAGGGAGGCCTTGGGTAATTCCCCAGGTATTTTTCTCATTTGTAAAACTGAAGATAATATTCATAATTCTTATTTTATGTAGTTTTATGATAATCAATAAGATGATATATGTAAAGCATAATGATTAGAACACAGTAGGTGCGTGATGTTAGCTATAAGTGTTCTATAAATATACCAAAATAAATGTGATTTAAAAAATTAACTCTGTGTTCTTATCTCACTATTTAATATAAATGATGCCCTGTATCAGGATCTTTGATTTTCAGTTACATTTTCCCCTTTGAATGGTCTGGGATAATTGCCAATGGACATGCTGTCTCTGTCATTCAGGATGAATCTTTTGGTCTTGAGCTTTGAATAGGATAATGAATGAATTAGGAAAGCTGAAGCAAACATGTGGATGGATATCCCTTGTAAGAGCTTTGATTCAGATTCCTTGCAGAACAACAGAAATATTCATTATATTTTCATTTTTTCAAAATGCAAAGAATGCCAGAGCTTCAAAAACAGGACAAAAGTGCACTACACTGAAGGCAGTTGTTTTAACAAATTTAAAATCAGCCTCTAGGAATCAGGGCATGGATGCTTTCCTCATTATTTTTCCTGTTCATTATTTAGCTCCTTTATCTGTTTTGATCCCTTCCTACAGATTTTCCAGCTGATGTGTTGCAAATGTGATTCTTGGATCCAGTAAAGGGTCTGTAGCTCATCTAGAACACAGTGGATCATTAAACAGATTTCTGATTTACTGCCTGTAATTTCTTCTTCAGGAGCAAAAACAGAAGCTTGTGGGTGGAGGGAGAGGATCTCTGATTACACCCATGGTTAGAGAAATGGTTTCTTCTGACATTTTTCTTTCAGTGAGACTAAGCAAAATTGCAGTACAGTTTAACAGTACTCTTCTTAACTCACTGCAGGTTGCCATGGAAACAGGAATCTCGCATCAACAAGAAAGGCATTTAGGGAATCTGTTAGGCTTTAACATTAGCATGATCTAGGCATTCTTGCTCACCACTAACTAACAAGTCTAGCATCTCTTTTAAAATATCATTAATACTCATTAAATTTCTATGCATGTGCTTTTGGGGATCTTCATGTTGCATTTGAGGTCATTTTTTTGTGAGTGACCAATTCATCAGAGATATACATTTTATAGAACCATACTTATCTCATCTAGCACATGGAATAAGCTCACTTTACTTACACTGTTATTTTCACATGATCCAGATTTAGATTTTAATAGAGTAGAACATGTTTGCAGTGGGAATTTTTGTTCTATAAACAAAATTTGATAATAACAGACCCTTTAATCATTTACTTGTGCTAGGCAAGTTTTAGGTTAGCTCTCATATGTAAGTTTAGTTTTCCTAAATTGTATATTTTTAATGTTTGTTTTTGAGGACAGTTTACTTGGAAATCTTAAAACACTAAAAATTATCTTGTTGGCAAAAATCAGTTGGATTTTCCCCCCAAGAGTTGTAAATATGTGACTGAAAAGTCAACAATTTGTTTAAAGCAATATAGCAGTGGCTCAATTACAATTTTCTTTTATTTCACCAGAGAAAGATTTTTGGTGGACTTCTTGGGGAAAAATATGAGATAAGTTCTGTTTGAATTATGTTTCAAACCCTTCCGATTACTTCCTACGTGAATTGAAAGTCACTGGTTCAACAGTCAATCTCCTTCTCCAGTTGAACAATGACTTCCCAAATTGGTTCTGTGTCTTCCTATTATTAAAAGGTTCTAGGGGCACCTGGGTGGCTTAGTCGGTTAAGCGTCTGACTTTCGCTTAGGTCATGATCTCACGGTTCGTGGGTTCGAGCCCCGCATCGGGCTCTGTGCTGACTGCCAGCTCAGAGCCTGGAGCCTGTTTCAGAGTCTGTGACTCCCTCTCTCTCTGACCCTCCCCTGCTCACGCTCTCTCTCTCTCTCCTAGAAATAAAACATTTAAAAAAAATTTAAAATAAAATAAAATAAAATAATAAAATAAAATAAAATAAAAGGTTCTATGTGGCTCTTAATGCCAAAGGCACAGGACAAGTAGCAAGTCACTGTGGTCAACACATTAGTTTTGGAAATGGAAAGCCCAAGTTAAATTCTCAGCTCCACTTCCAGACAACTGGGTGACCATAAGCAAGGTACTTATAACTGCATTACACTTTCTTTTAAGAATCATGAAGTTGTTATAAGGATTAAATAAAATAATGCCTGTTTATTACTAGGATTTTTGCTATAATATATATATACTGGTGTAGAATATACATGCAATTAATTTTAAGTATCATTAGTATATTAGTTTTACAGCTTGGATAATCTGAAAATACTGCTAAATTTCCCTTTTTACTAAAACCAACATTTTTGCAAAATTTAATTCTCCTTTATTTTCCCCTAAGCTTGTTGTTCATCTGCTTGAAAAATTGATTATAATGAATAAATTGTCTAAAAGTCAGAATATAGGTAAGAAGTGAAAATGTTAAAACCACCCACAAACTGGAAATGTAATTTATAGGTAGAATTAAACCAACCAGTCATCTCTAGTTACGGTTGAAATGTGTCTATCAGCGGTCTAGTTCCTGGTTTATCTAGATTTTGGACCATAATCAACTAGTCTATAATAAAATATCATGCACAGATCCACAGTCTATGATTACTCTAACTTGATGTTTAATTTCTTTTACATTGAGTTTTAAAGATGTAAATAAATTATATCACTTTCTAATCTACCTGAAATGGAATATAAGTGAATAGACAAAGCAGTCAATCAGATGGAAACCAAAAGTCAGCTTAATTAGCTCTTAAGAAAATTGGCTTAGTTTGGGACTGACAATGAAATTTTTATTTAAAAAAATTTTGGGGGGGGGCAGGGGAGCGCCTGGGTGGCTCAGTCAGTTGAGCATTGGACTTCGGCTCAGGTCACGATCTCACAGTTCATGGGTTTTGAGCACCGTGTCGGGCTCTGTGCTGATAGCTAGTTCAGAGTCTGGAGCCTGTTTCAGATTCTGTATCTCCCTCTCTCTCTGAGAGAGAGAGTGAGATAGAGAGAGAGAGAGCACGAGCAGGGGAGCGGCAGAGAGAGAGGGAGACACAGAACCCAAAGCAAGCTCCAGGCTCTAAGCTGTTAGCACAGAGCCCTATGCAGGGCCTGAACTCGTGACTCTGCTTGTGGGATCATGACCTGAGCTGAAGTCAAAAGCTCAACCAGCTGAGCCACCCAGGGGCCCCTAGAGTGAGTTTTAAAGATGCACCCTCAGAATTAGACAATTGTAAACATCCAGGCATGGGAAGTACTAGGGATAAAGCAGCCATCCCTCATCTGTATATACAGTGCCTCTCTGTGGGTCCAAAATCCTGCTTATAAATACACCAGTCAGACTGAATTAGCGCCTAACCTAATGGTCTCATTTTAATTTAAACATCTCCTTAAAGGCCCTGTCACCACGTATAGTCACAAGCTGAGATATTGGGGGATAGGACTTCAACATGGATGATTTGGGGAGGACACAATTTAGCCTAACAATAAGTGTTCTCCATAGGAGCATAGTAATAGCTGGAGATACTGCACTACAATTAATTCTTGTAAAATTTCCTTCTTCATTTTCTTTATTGAAAAAAAATCTTTCTTCTTAGACACCTTTTTCAGGAACTAAGTTGCTTTCATAATGAGGGGTAAACCTGAAGCCGATAGTTTATACGGTCAATGATATAAAGAAACAGAATGAGGAATTGCCATGTCTATCTTAAAAACACCATCTTTCATCTAGTTTTTTGATAGATATATTAAATTCCAGCAAGTACAAATGTTCCAAAGTGGTTAATCATTCCAGATATACCAATAATAATGAAAGGATAGATAATTTACTTTTTTGAAAAACTATTATATTTTACCCAGGATTTATTTTATCATATTTCTATATGACATAGAGTTATAAAATCTACAATAATTTCCTCCTGGAGAACAGTTTGTTTTAATAAAGTCAAACACAGAGAGTAAGAATAAAGATAAAGCCTATTAACTTTGAAGTGAGTAACTGTAAATTAAATGAAATTAAGCGAAGCCATAAAGAAAAATCATTTGTTCTTTCATAGCATCTTTCCACAGAGACATCAAGAACTTTATAAATGCTCATTAGCTAGGTTATCCGGTGCACTGCATCTTGAAAATCACCTGTATATTCAAATCTATAACTTTCAGATCTTTCAACCTGATTGTGGAAAAAAGAGAAAGAAATAAAAGCTGGACCATGCCCAGCTACCTATCTTCTGTTCATCGTTTAATATGCTACATAATGGGAAAAACTTATAATTAAGCTTTACCCCAAACTTCTGGATTACACTTCAATCCATAGGTAGATAGTATAAAAAATTGAAATTAAGAAAAAAAAAAACACTCAGCTCCTATGGTCATGTGTTAAAATTACAAATATTAATATCAAGAGCTAAGATTAATTAAATCCTATCTTAGGCACTGGTAAAATATTTTAAAATCTATGATTTTCAAATCTGTCTTGAACATAATGACCAAAGCACCTTACTGAAGGCTGAAGAAATACCAACACAAGGAATGAAACAGGTGTTTGGCCTCATGGTGTTCACAGTCTGAGTGGGAAAATCAACAACTTTATATCAACCGTTGTGCTTGCTGGTGAAGTCAAGATTAACTAAGGAAAGAAACAGAGGAAGCAAAGACTCCCTATATTTAGATGATTAAGAAAAGTTTCTTAGAGGAGCAGACATTTAACCTAGGTCTTAAAGGATGAGAAAAATTCTACAGAAAAATATTTTCCAAAGGTTAAAGCAGAACATAAGAGAAGGATAACGGAGGAAAATACTAACTGAGACATAGTAAGATGAATGCGTGATGTGAAAAACAATTTGATATCAGATAATGGAGGACTTGACTAAGTTTCTGAGAAAATAAAATATGATTAGTGCTGGTACACTAGTACAGAAGCATGTAAAGGGTTGCATGTAGACAGGAAAAGCAATCAGGTAGACAACTTTTCCTATGAGAATCTATTAGTCAGTTTTCAAGGGTAGCCTGAAAAAATCATGTCCCTTTCCAAGTTCATTTATTGTTCTACTTAATAATAGAATCTAAATGTTTCCCAGAACACTTCTTTAATACTTTGCATATCTTAAGATTATGGCTCTCTGTTTAGCTTTATCTTCTTGTCTCTTTATTTTTTTCCAGACTATAAACAAGATCCTACCCAAAAAAGTATGTAGTAGGGGTCCCTGGGTGGCTACACTGGTTGAGCGTCCGACTTCGGATCAGGTCATTATCTCACGGTTTGTGGGTTTGAGCCCTGTGTCAGGCTCTGTGCTGACAGCCAGCTCAGAGCCTGGAGCCTGTTTCAGATTCTGTATCTCCCTCTCTCTCTGACCCTCCCCTGCTCATGCTGTCTCTGTCTCTGTCTCTCTCTCTCTCTCTCTCTCTCAGAAATAAATAAAACATTAAAAAAATATGTAGTAGATAATAATTATGGCTTGTTGCCTCCATTTTATAAAATTTCTCTCAGCATTGTTTAAATAGCATTATTAACATCTCTTGTTTCATTGTGCCGGTCATTACACCTTCAGCTCATATATCATCAAAAGCAGCCAAAGGTTGGCTGGAAGCCATTCTCAGATGTTTTAGAGAACTCAACAGGTATCTCAGGAAGGTTTGGCAGCATCACAAAGGGCTTCCCCCACTTCTTGGCTGGTAGACCTGAGCAGAGATTTAGCTTCACCCTAAGGACATTTTCTTTTGAACAAATTAATGATGTTTATTGATTGATGTTGCTGAAATAAATTATACTGAAGTAATGGACTTTTCACATATGTTGCCAAATCATTCTTAATTTTTGATTGGTTTTCAATAATAAGTTTAAAATGTGTAGGCCTCTGGGGTGCATGGTGGCTCAGTCCATTGAACATCCAACTCCTGATCTTGGCTCAGGTCAGAATCCCAGGATCATGGGATTAAGCCCCACATCGGACACCACACTGAGTGTGGAGGCTGCTTGAGATTCTCTCTCTCTTTCCCTCTGCCTCTTTCCCCAGATTAAAAAAAAAAAAAAATGTGGACCTCTACTTAGTGTATTGCCTCTAGTATATCCAAATGCCTAGTTGATATTCCCACTTACATGTCTTGCCAATATTTGAAATGTAATAGGTCCAAAGAAAACGCTGCATGCTGCCTCCACAGCTGTCTTGCCCATTTCATTAATTGGAATCACTCTTCACTCAGATGACCAGGTTTTATACTTAGAAATCTTATATTTCTTTCTTTTTCTCATACTTTAAATGCAATCTGTCACCATGTCCTCTTGGTTGTACTATCAAAATATATCCAAAATCAAACATCTTCCTACCACCTTCACTGCTACTAGTCAGGTAAAAATGACCTGCATTGCTACATAATCATTCCAACTAATCCCTGTTTATGCTCTTGTTTCCTGCACTTAATTCTCAATATAGAAGCAAAGGAATCAAGCTTTTAACCATGTAAACATGTACATCATGTAATTAGATGTAAAACATGTAATTCCTTTGCACAAAATCCTTCAATACTTCTCTACAGTAAGAAAAATATTTTACCTCCTTATCATGGCTTACATTTAGGACCCATCATCCTCTATTCCACATCTGGGAAAACTTATTGGAAGGCCTGCCTGAACCCTCCTTTGGTGTAGGTGGAAGATTCAAGCCACAAAGTATCTTATTCAAGAGAAAATTTTTGCCCAAGTCCCACTCCTATCCACAATAAAAACTTTGAGCCAATCTCCTTTCCTTGCTCTATCAAGTTATTTTTGGACCAGCTTGTGAAGCCTATTTTTCCAAAAAGCCTTATTATAGAAAAAATAAGCATTTTCATACCCATGTGTGTGTGTGTGTGTGTGTGTGTGTGTGTGTGTGTATCAATCTTGACATCCAAATCAAATTTTGAGTAGGTATGCATGAATGAATAAATTAATAATTCCTCTGATGTGCTTCATCTTGTTCCTAAAACAATTCCAATTCTCTTATCCATCATTTGTCTTTTAACATTTTTTCAGGTTTCCTCTCCTGCATTCCCTACAAAGGCTATGCTACCATCTGTATATCTATCTATCTATCTATCTATCTATCTATCTATCTATCATCTATCTACCTATCATCTATCTATCATCTACCTACATACCTACCTACCTATCTTCTGTCTTTCTTCCTTCATCAACTTGGAGTTATCATACTTCCTTCATTCCTCTTGGTGGTATGTATACCTTTTGTTTCAATTTCTTCACATTTAGAAGGTCTATGTAAGGATCCTCCCCTCTCTCCCATAATTTCTTTCTTTTTTTTTTTAAATTTATTTCTAGTAGAGAGAGAGACAGCATGAGCAGGGGAGGGTCAGAGAGAGAGGGAGATACAGACTCTGAAATAGGCTCCAGGCTTTGAGCTGGCAGTCAGCACACAGCCCGATGCGGGGCTCGAACCCAGGAACCGCGAAATCATGACCTAAGCGAAAGTTGGACGCCCAACCGACTAAGCCACCCAGGCACCCCCACCCCCCATAATTTCTATGTTCAGGTTTAGAGCTTGGGGCTTTATTCCTTCTTCTGAGAGTTTTAAGTTTTGATTTTCATTCCAGTTAGTTAATAAACAGTGTTATATTAGTTTCAGATATGCAATATAATGATTCAACAATTTCATACATCACCTAGCACTCATCACAAGGGCACTCCTTAATCCCCATCACCTATTTCACCCATTCCTCCATCTACCTCCTCTCTGGTAACCACCCATTTGTTCTCTATAGTGAAGTCTGTTTCTTGGTCTCTGTCTCTCCCTTTGCTTCTTTCATTTGTTTCTTAAATTTCACATGGTATTTGTCTTTCCCTGACTGGCTTATTTCACTTAGCATTATACTTTCTGGCTTCATTTCTCTCTCCTGAGAGTTTTTTCATTTATTACCAAATATTAATATGACAAAGACTCTCTCCTTGATCAGCTTCTTCAGGCAGCTTCCTTTGAGCCAAACTAGCCCCATCAAGGGCTCAGTGATAGTAAGAATCCTGCTAAGTCAGTTTAGGTAGAATCTCTCACCATCAATACATGATCAAATTCTTCATCTCGCACTATCCCCCAAGATGATATCTGATCACTCTGATCTGCCTTTAGGAAGAATCTGCCCAGACAGTGGTCCAAAATCCCTCCTTACCCTGATATTTCCTCTTTGTGTTTTTTTTTAAATTTTTTTAAAAATGTTTTATTTATTTCTGAAAGAGAGAGAGACAGCGTGAACAGGGAAGGGTCAGAGAGAGAGACACACACACACACAGAATCCGAAGCAGACTCCAGGCTCTGAGCTAGCTGCCAGCACAGAGCCTGATGTGGGGCTCGAACCCCATGTAGATCATGACCTTAGCCTAAGACAGACACCTAACTGACTGAGCTACCCAGGTGTCCCGTCCTCTTTGTAATTTACATCCACAGACCTCTACACTGTAACTTGGCTATCAATCCCTGCTTTTCTGTGTTGTATTTGGAGTTAAGTCCAGTCTCTCTCGCATACTGCAAAATCCCACTGCAGTAGTTCCTATAGCTATTGAGAGAGACCTGAATAGTCTGCCTTTTCATTTTAACAAGTTAGAATAATTTTTTTAGCACTACTTTTGGATATTTTGAGAAGAGAGAGCCTTCTTTCCTATTTATCAACCTGCTTACTATTAAGAACAATTAGTCTGCTCTAATGGGAATTTGATCTTCTCTTTATCTCTGTCAAATTTTCTAGCATTTGAGAAATTAATTTCAACTACTATCATTTACAGTCAGAAAACATGATGTCTCTCACTTTATTACATTCTATATATAAACTCTATACACCCTGTTGGTGATTACTTTATACTTTTGATAATACTGACCAATCTATTAGCACACATACTCCAATCCAGATTCTGTGATAACATATACATACAAATAATACATAAATGTTTGGTTTTCCTGATCATTTTTATTTCTAAACCTAGACACCAGATGTAGAATTTACTACAGATTCATGCTATAAGTTGTACACAGAAAAAGCACGAAACTTCTCTTTTTTGCATTTAAAGGATCAATATTCCCAAACATGGTACTCATCCTTTCTTAATAGCTGTAGTTTTTCTCTTGACATTGTCTTGTTAAAATGAACACATAAAATATCACTCCCCTCTTTGGTCTGATGATAGTGCTATTCCATCAGCTCATAGCACATTTGCTATTACATGCCTTCCTTTTCTCTGTGCAAACGTCATTTACACTCTCTGGACAATACTTTAGAATTGAACTTAAAAAAAAAAGTGTACTAGATGGCCATGCCAGTGTA
The DNA here is from genome assembly GCA_017311185.1 of Proteles cristata cristata. Classification (NCBI taxonomy): domain Eukaryota; kingdom Metazoa; phylum Chordata; class Mammalia; order Carnivora; family Hyaenidae; genus Proteles; species Proteles cristata. Next base: position 2,245,068 of record JAESUZ010004016.1, on the reverse strand, counting down.
TTTAAATGACCTCAAGAGATAATGTATATTTGTTGCTGAGTATCATTGTCAAGAAACTTAAATGAAGACTCTTATCAAAACATGTTGCAATTTTGTCTTCTATCTTTTGTAATTAAGGACTGATGAGAGAGGGGTCTGCTGGTCTGCATGGCTTCCTCACTGAGGCTGGATCATGATCCAAGAACCAGTCTTCTGCTTCACTGGTCTAGAAATATAATTTTATTGATGCTCTCTGAATTCAGAATGCTAAATTTTCCACTAACTAAACTCACAAGAGATTGAGACATAAAATAGAATGTATCTGTACTAATAGAAAATAATGTAATAAAGGTAACCAAAAAAGAATATTTATACTATTTGTTTTGCATATGGTATCCCTCCAAGAATAGCTGTATGAGAAACTGTAGGATTATTAAACACACTTGATATGACACCAATGGTATCATAAAGGCTGGTAATGATAGATCTACAATATTATGATGGATCACCCTCCTTGTAGGACCCCCCTGAAACACAGAGTACATACCTTCCCTTGGGTGATTTCTTCTAGTCTCCATGCAGATCATACTCTTTCTCTTCACATATTCTTACAATAGACAATAGCTTAAAAATAATATCGACCTTGTATTCACTACTTAGAATGCATCTAATATTTTAAGATAATAATAATACTAACCACTTATTAAGTATTTACTATATTTTAAGCACTGTTCTAAATAACTTGTTTATTTTCATAGCAACCTTATAAAGTAGGTATCTATTACAATCTCCATTTTTAAAAATGTACTGAAAAATAAATATTCTTTACCAAAAGAAATGTATAAAGTGTGAATAATGAGGGGTGCTTGGGTGGCTCAGTCGATTAAGCCTCCGACTTCGGCTCAGGTAATGATCTTACAACCTGTGGGTTCAAGCCCCACGTCGGGCTCTGTGCTAGCAACTAGCTCAGAGTCTGGAGCTTGCTTCAGATTCTGTGTCTCCCTCTCTCTCTCTGACCCTCCCTTGCTCATGCTGTCTCTCTCTGTCTCAGAAATAAATAAAACAATAAAAAAGTGAATAATGATAAAATGAACACCCAAGTATCTACCAGACAACTTTAGAAATAGAACATGCATCTCCTTCCTTTCCCTTTCCATCTCAATGAACCAGAATTCTGAATATACTATTAATAACTTCCTTTCTTCTCTATTGGTATTTTCAATTGCCTTTTATCTTACTAAATTTTAAGGTTTGCTGTTGTTGTTGTTACTATATCCTGAATATTGATTTTTTACATTTTGTGTGAGTTCTTGATAGTTTCTCCCAGTTTATGGCTGTTCTTTTGCTCTCTTTACTGTGTCTTTTAATTTTAATGTAGCCAACTTTATCATTCTCTTTATGATTTATAATTATTGTATCTTGTTGAAAAAAATTCTTTCCAATCCCGAGACATTAATAAAATTATTCTATATTGCTTTCAAAAAATTTGATAGCTTTGTCTTTAACCTCTGAGAAACACCTTTTTTATAAATGTTGTGACAGATTGATATTATTTACATCTTTTAAAAAAATTAATGCTTTATTTCTGAGAGAGAGAGAGAGACAGCGTGAGCAGGGGAGGGTCAGAGAGAGAGGGAGATACAGAATCAGAAACAGGCTCCAGACTCTGAGCTAGCTGTCAGCACAGAGCCTGACATGGGGCTTGAACCCATGAACTATAAGATCATGACATGAGCCGAAGTTGGACGCTCAAATGACTGAGCACCCAGGTGCCCCTGATATTATTTACATCTTACAGATGAAAAAAATGAGGCAAGAAAATTGACTTACTCAATGCTCACAGATGGTAAGTTGTAGAGCTAAGACTTGAACCCAGTCTGATTCTATAATACCACACCTATACTAGCTCCAAGGATATAATCAGAAAAATTATATAGATGTAGAAACTGAGGCTCAATCAGGGTAAGTGACTTGTCCAAGGTCATACAGTCAGTAAGAGCTTTGGACGGTATGCAAACTTCAATACACTTTTAACCAAGAGTTTGTACAGTTTCATTTTTATGCCCTGTCTTCCTAGGACCACATGCTGGTCTGTGGATTCTATTTTCACAAACTCTCTGCTCTCTGCTTTATTTTGGGAGTCATCTTATCCTCTAATTTCTTCTGCAGAGAGCTGGTTTTATCTGTACTCTTTGTATTTAACTAGTTTAACCCACAAAGTGAAAACTTATCTTCCAGTTTTAGACTCATGTTATCTCATCTTTTCCTGAATTTATCACATAGCTTTATTTTTTAGTCTGAATTTGTACGTAGTTTTCACCTCTTAGAGCCCCATCTGCTGACCTTCTAATATTCTGCATTCAAATTCTGTTTATAGCAGATCATCTTACTTTCAGCTTCATGTTACCTCTTTTTCAGTGATTGCAATTAACACTTCACGGATTTCTTTGATCTTACTCCTTTCCTTCTCCTTGGGCTCATCTTTCACTGCTCCTTCCATTTAATTCACATTTAGCTACTTGTATAGCAGTCAAGGATAATAGCTGACTTTTCTCTGTCATGCCTTGCAAGGGCAGAGATAAAGGTAAACTTTTTGATAAAAGTTGGCCACTGCTTCACTGAAGATGAAGTATAAATGCTCAGCTTCTGTGGTTGCTTTGAGTTCAAATTAAGCAAGCTTGTCACTTCTGGAGTTTTAGAAGGTCCTGGATTCCTCCTAAATTATCTCTAAGTACAAGATTTACACATATAAACTACTTTTTCTATTTTCCCAATACTTCTCCCTCTGCTCAAAATATCATTTTCTCTGTTGTCATGGATTGAAATTCTGCTCATCTTTCAAAGTTCAAGTCATATATCACCATCCCACCCATGCCATTGACACTTTTCTGACCACCTGAAGCAGAATCTAAGTGCATGACCACACACATTCTATCACTCTTAGCTTATCACATGGAGTCTTCTAGGATGTTAGCATTACACCTATGGAGTCCCCTTGTACACTGCAGGTTTCCTAGGGAATAAAACCCAGACTGATTTTAGGAAACTAAAACAATCTTTCTTATTCAGGATTATGATTTTCCTACAACCCAAATTTTATAGGCCTATAAACCTTCAGAGGTATTTATTGAGCTTAACTGGATTATATGATTAGTTGTGCTGAAGAGTCCTTTTTTCTTTTACGACATTCTTTAGGATCTACCCTATGCCTTGAACTGTATCATGCAGTAAAGATAATAGCAAGAATATAACAAAGGCTGTGTCTCGTAGACTGGCGAGGTAAATAAATGAGAAAGCAAAAGGGAATTCATGCAGTGTGGGGGAAATGCAGAAGCTGGAGAGCCAGCTCATCTACTTATTTACTAGCTTTGGCAAATGTAGAGCCTTTAGCTTTAGAGGCCTAGATGTGTCTCCTAATCTAATGGTGCCTGAACTTTTTACACTTGCCAAATGGAGTGAGTAAATGTTTACCTTTCAGAGAAGCTTTTAGGGGTAGGAAGAATGCAGAGAGTATAGTTATCAATAAATGAGAGTCATTATTATTATTGTAGTATAATATTGCATATTAGTTAATGTGAAAACAGCTAGGATTGTTTTAAACCAAAACATACTGAAGGGTTAACTCAGATAACTAAATCAATACAGTGGTATGTCCACCCATGCTAGATCTGTTCTTGGGACACAAAACTACTTATAGAGATGACTACTCTCAAGGTCACCTCAAATTTCATGAATGAAAATAGGAAAGTAGATAACATTTATGAAATGATTGTTATTTTCCACATTCTTATTGGATGCTTCGTATACATTATCTCATCCATTCTGCACATGAGCCATGTGTGTAAGTGAGCGTTATTATCCTATTATAGACATAGAAACTGAGATGGAGAGAAGTTAAATGTCTGCATCTCTAATATCATAGTCTAAAAACAGACAATAATACTTCAAGAAAAGTGTATGTGTGTGTTTGTATAATGTAGAAAGAAATTATAATCATTTTGCTGGGAACCAACTTATTGAATAGTGACTTTGGACATCTACCCTCATTAATGGCTATTCAGGTGTGTTTATAGATCGATGTCATCCCTTTGCCAAATCGAATGACATATAATGTACTAACTAGTATAATGACTAAAACTTAGGTGTACTTTGAAAATTTCCATTTTGAATTTTCAGAATTATTAGATGTATATATGATTATTGACAAATGGAAGAGTCATCTTTGCCTTCCTCTATAAGCAGGTAGCTACTGTACCTTGTAGGTAGTAGAAGAAACAGTCTGCTTGTTGGGATCATCAATGTAATTATGCAATCTAGGCTGAGTCGATGAAAAGGGCATAATTAAGCACTGTTACAAATTTTGTCTGTGTCTCTGGTGGTGAAGCAGAAACTGGTCCCTTTGCTTCTTTTTCTTTGAGTCACTGAAACATTATTTGCTATAGTTAATATTTCATATACATTATGATAAAGTCAGGCTCTTGATACTGTAGTCCTTTTTAAATTTTTTTCAATGTTTATTTATTTTTGAAAGACAGAGTGTGAGCAGGGGAGGGACAGAGAGAGAGGGGGAGACACAGAATTCGAAGCAGGATCCAGGCTCTGACTGAGCTGTCAGTACAGAGCCCAATGCAGGGCTTGAATTCACAAACTGTTAGATCATGACAGGAGCCAAAGTCAGACGCTCAACCAACTGAGCCACCCAGGCATACCTGTAGTCCTTTAATTGAGGAATTATTTAAAATTGATTTTATGAAGGAATATTACTGTATTATTAAGCTAAAGTATTAATCCTCTTCTGCTCTGTCTCTATATTTTTAAAAATGAAGATTCATAGATATATGTGTAGATAAATATATTACATTTATATGTTTTATATATATAAATAAACAAAATTATCAACATGATTAGGGGTTGAGAAGCAGAGAAAACTGTCACATAGAAGCTACTTGTCAGGGTGCCTGGGTGGCTCAGTTGGTTAAGAACCTGACCCCTGATTTGGTTCAGGTCATGATCTCATGTTTGGTGCATTCAAGCCTCACATCTGGCTCCATACTGACAGCGCAGAGCCTGCTTGAGATTCTTTCCTTCTTTCTCTGCACTTTCCCTGTGCTCTCTCTCTCTCTCTCTCAAAATAAATAAACAAACTTAGAATAAAAGATATTGAGAAGCTACTTGGACTCAACTAAGAGCTTAACTATGGCACACTGGACACTGGGTGCATTGACTATCAAATCCAAGCCAAAGTCACATGATAGTGACAGAGCTTCTTATATGTGCTCTGATTTTGCCATAATTGGGTCAGGGAGAGATGTAGACAAAAAGGAAAGGCAGAGTTTTCTAGAAATCAGGTTGACCTGAAACTACAGCCTGTTGGTGACTTACAAGATAATGCTGAGAGGCAGGAGAAGGAATAACAATTGTTCTGGCTGTAAAATTAAAGGTACATCCTTCACAACTAATAGTTCAAAATTATTTATTATAAAGTTTGAAAAGCAAAATCTCCCTGTGCAAATGTCTAACTCAGATTTTATGGGGACCAATAAGTACCTGAAAGAAAGAATAACTGAATGAATATAAGATATAAGATACCTTAAAGAACAAAGGCAAAAAAGGAACCTTCATTTCTGTGATGTTTTTCACACAACTGAATGTCCCCAAATGCTTCACAAAGCATTTAATTACATGTTAGCAACAGAGGAAATGCTGGCATTGCTTTGTGCCAGCTCCAACCCACATATAGTGGGGAATGTCAAGTGAACTCACTAAGTGTAAGGAATTTGCAGACAGCTCACTCATAGTCTTTTCTCTTGGAAAGCAGTTTCTTATTTCTGAGCACTTACACATTTCATGGGGAATGAAGTGGCCTCTTTGCACTGCTTCCACCAGGCAGTCATGAAGTCACGAAGATAGGATGATAGTCAAAAAAAGATGAAAGTGAAAGTTATTTACAATTTAAGACTCCACAAAAAAAAAAAAAAAAAAAAAAAAAAAAAAAAAAAAAAAAAAAAAGACCTGAGCATCTAGGAGTATATAAGAGTGATGGGCAGGGAAGCTTTTGGGAATATCAGCTGGAGGGAGACAGAATTGGCAAAACTTGGGTATATAAAATGGGCTAGGAACATTTTAGAGTTTGCTTAAAGGTTGGCCTACATTTTAGCACACCTACTCTCCTTAGATCCATAGGTACATAGAGCTCCCACAAGCCCTTTCTCATCTGGCCCTTAGTGCAGGAATGGCATAATTGACCCTTAAATAGTTCAACTGTGAATTTGGATGAGTCATGGCCTTGAAGCCTAACACTCATCAGGAGAACTGCTTGTATTTTACTATAATGGGGTCATAAATAAATGTATGGAACAGCAAAAGATTCTAGATTAAGCAAAGACTTTATGAGGAGCCATTGTTTAATGGTATGCCATTAAAATTGGTTCAGACTTTACTTTGTAGACAAAGGGCATCTGCTAAAAGATTTTAAACAATGATAAATATTTATTCAATTTCTTAGTAAATAGGTACTGAGTGCCTGCTGTGTGCCAGGCACTGGACATAAATAAGACAGCCCTTGATCCCAAGGTGGGTAGAGGTTAGTAGAAGAAGATTCTTGTGTAAATAAATAAGTGCAGTTAGGTATTGATAGCACTATAGTAGCATTACATTTTATGTTTACTTAAGGATAACAAAGAGGCATGAGGGACTGATAATTTAATGGAAAAGTTTAGGGTAAAAGGTTTAAAAATAGAAGATAAAAAAAGGTGGGTAAGATGATTTTTGAAACATCAGTGAAAGCTCATCAGGTGACAGAACAGAAAAAAGTGCTCTGAGTACCAATGAAAACATGATCATGGGCATGGACATTTCAATCAGCATGTCTTGCTTGAGAAATTGTAAGTAGTTGAGTATATCTGGAGTGCAAAGGTGAGAAGATGAGGTGTGAAGCAGCTAAAGGAGCAAATAATCATCATAGAGTCCGCACTGTGGAGTTCTGAGTCTAACAGCAGTGTGGAGAACAGGCTAAGGTTAGGGGTCAATGAGCTAGTTAAGAGATAATCATAATTAACCACTCTCAGGATAGGTCAAGGAGAAAATATTTACAAAAGATGTATCTGATAAATGATTATTATCCAAAATATACAAAAATGAAAACTTTAAAATTCAACAATAAGAAAACAAACAGCACAATTTAAAGGAAGTCCAAAATTTTAACAGAATCCTCACAAAAGAAGATAAATAGATAACAAAAAAGGATATGAAAAGATGTACCACATCATATGTCATCAGAAAAAATGTAGACTAAAACAAGATCCTTCTATATACCTAACAGATTGGAGAAAATCCAAAACAGTGACAACATCAAATGCTCACAAGGATGGGGTGCAAGAACAACTTTCATTAATTGGTAGCGGAAATGCAAAATGGTACAGCCACTTTGGAGGGCAGCTTGGCAGTTTCCTACAAAGCTAAACACATTCTTAACATACAATCCAATGATCACATTCCTTGGTATTTATCCATAGGAGTTGAAAACATGTCATTATAAAAATCTGCACACAGATGTTTATGAAAGTTTTATTCATAACTGCCAAAGCTTGAAAGCAACCAAAATGTCCTTCAATAGGTAAATGGATAAACTGTGGTATATCCAGACAACGGAATATGATTCAATACTAAAAAGAAATGAGCTATCAAGGTATGAAAAGACATATAGAAAACTTAAATATATATTATTAAGTGAAAGAAGACAATCTGAAAAGCTACATACTGTATAATTTCACTACATGGACATTGGGGGGTAGGGAATGAACAGGAAGAACAGAGAGAATTTTTAGGGCAATGAAACTACCCTATATGATCCTTTATATTTTTGACCAAGCTCATAGAATATAAAACACCAAAAGTGAACAATAATGTAAACTACGGATTTTGGGTAATGATATTGTGCCCATGTAGGTTCTTCAGTTGTGATAAATGTATCACTCTAGTGGGGGATGTTGATAGTTAGGCAAGGCTATGTATATGTGAGACAGGAGGTATATGGGAAATCTCTGTATCTTCTGCTAAATTCTGCTATCAACTTAAGACTGCTTTAAAAAATAAAATCTATTAAAAAAAAAGATGATGTCTAAACCAAAAAACAGCAATGGAGATGGAGAGAAATGGTCAGATATCCAACACTTAAGGCTGTAAACCTGACGTGGAAATGAGGAACGAGGAATTTCTTAAGTTGACACTGTGAATTCTGGCCTGGATAACCAAATGGATGATAAGGGTGTCTATTACTTTAATTTTTGTATCTAGGAACAGGTATCAGTATTTCTCCACATCACTATAGATTATTGTGTCATTACTAATTTAAAGAAAGAAAATAACATTTGTTGTTTTAGAAACTACTTTTATGGATGCATCTCATTAATTTTCACAACATCTCAGCTTTTAACACAGGGCTTGGTAATCAGCAATCACTTGTTGAATGAATGAATAAATGAACAAATGTACAATGATGTTGAGTAGAGAGTTGAATATTGTAATTTCAATCTTGAGTATTATGAATATTTTTGAATCTTGGTATTGTGTAATATTAAGTATTATGCCTGCAATTTGGATCTGATTTTGATTCAAAGTCTAGTGTTTATTGCATTGAACCACAATTGTCACTTTTTATACAGAAGGAAAATTAAAGAGATCAAGCCATAGCCATAGACTCATGACTGAACCCAACTTACCACTTGAACTGTGGGCCTCTATTTATAAAATGTTTAAATGGAATGATATGATGAAAGATCCCAACACACAGAAGGTACTGGACATAAGTTAAAGGGATCTGTTTTGATCATGTTACCCTACTTTATAGCAATAATTATCCTTTTTCATTCTTACCAGTTTATGAGAGACCTCTACAGAATCCGGTCATTAAATTACTGATTAGGATGATGTGCAAAAGCTCTCAGGAATACTCTTTCCCCTTATACTCCCTCTCAAGCAGTCCACACATTAAAAAATCATATAAACTCAAACTAAATTCTATAACATAGGCAGTCATTTTGGAGCAGGCAGGCATACTGATGGTCATGCAATATGTAAGCAAAAAGAAGTCTCAGATCTCTATCATTTTAGGTGCTCTAATAGTACCTAAATGGAAGATTCACTCCAGAGAGTTATAAAAAATTCTGGTGGCAGGGTTATAACATTACTGTTGTAGCTTTATGGGGGAAAAGATCATCAGAAAGATGGTCTAACAATAAAAAATCCTAATCTTTGGTCACTTTTCTGCATGATATAACTACTGAGTTCAATAGACATATATATATGTAATTAGGTTAATGCACTGTTATAATTAAAGTTACTCATTTTAGAAGCAATCACAGACAACACAACAAAAGAGAATGCTAGTGAAATGGGTGAGAAAAGCTTTTTGGAATCAGGATATGTGGATTCAGATCTCTGCCCTGCCAATGATAGACAAAATAACTTTGGGTGAGTTGTTTTGCTTCTTAGAGTTTTCATGCATTTTATAGCACATTTCAGTGATTTATAAGACTTAACATATTTTCTAGGTAAGATGCTTTATAAACTCTAAAATTCCATGTAAGTAGTAAGATTAAGATACTGTCTTTGTTATTGGAGTTATCATTGTCATCATCACCTGAAATAGACTCAAATTTAGTTTTATGTTCAGAGTATTCATAAAAATTTGAACATAGCTGGTCATCATTGGGGATTGTCTTGAGAATTATAATCCAATAGAAATATAATGTATGACACATATATTTTGGTTAACCTAATGTGTCTAAACTATTATTACTTCAACATGTAATCATTAGAAAAATCATTAATAACATTTTTGCATTTTAAAAAAAATAAGTCTTCAAAATCTGGTATGTATTTTATATTTTACCACATCTCATTTTGGAAACTGAATTTTTATCAGAAATACTTGAATTGTATTTAGATTTCATAAAGTTTAGAGACAAGGTAGATTCACAATTCAAATTGTCCCAAACACACTTAAAGTTTTCCCATAACTGAATTAATGTTCATTTTTAAATTTAAATTAACTAAAATAAAAATTCTGTTTCTCAGTTGCACTGGCCTCATTTCAAGGCTCTTCAGATACAATGACTACCATATTGCATAGCACCAATATGTCTGTAGGAATTCAGGCTAACCTACTGCAGACAAAATATAATAGTACTGCAGGTAATAGGCACCAGGGGGGATACAGGAGCACAAACTCAATCCATTATAATGATGATGATGATGATAATAATAATAATAATAATAATAATAATAATAATTCCTCACATTTTATGTTAAGAAACATTTATTTGATATTAAAAATGTACCAGATGCTCAGGATTCAGTAATAAACGTCCTGGAGTAACTTAGCAGCCAACATAGAGTTAGATTAATAAAATCCATAAAAAGAGCTACAATTTAACTATAGTGATGCAGGCATTACTTAGTCTACTCAACACACTGAACTAAGAAGCATTATCAGAGCTTTTTTGATGAGGGCAACTGAACTCAAAAGTGCTTTTCCACAAAATGAGATAAACTTGGGGCTCAAGGATATCACCTGGCAGCATCATGCCAGAGTGGAGTGTGTTTCAAGGCCCTCTAACACAGCCCTGTGTACCAGGGAATGCCTTCTTTTCTTTAAAAGTTACTGGCACTCCAGTCCTTTGAGTAATATATATAAACATTATTGGAAACCAGTCCACCAGGAAAGGAGAAAGAGCTCTAAAATTCAGTGAGTCTCACACTTCGGGACATAGGATCCATGAGCAAAGCACAACTACTCCCCATTTAGTTGAGAGACAGGTTCTAGGGTTGAATGTATCTTTCCTTGTTTCTCTCTATCATAACTACTAGAAATTTCTTTTTCAAGATAAGAACAAAACTTTAACCTATTTAAGAATGAGAAATCAATTTCAAGACTCAAATCTGCCTGAGCAGGGTAAAAGTCCTCATGGCTCTAGCAGAGAACTCCCTTAGGAAGATCCACATCCTGTAAGCAGCATCCCACATAATGAGCCTTCTTGGTTCTATTGATTGCAGCAACTTATTTCCCTCAAGAACTTGAAACTATCTTGCTCTATGCTCCCCCTTTCAAGTATATCTATTTAATATGTCTAGGCACATCTGTTCCACTGTTCTAACTGTCTCAAGTGTCTGATAGAAGCAGGTGTGAGTATCAGGATCTTCTTTCTCTGGCAGGGAAAGTTTATTCCTGCAGTAGCCATGTACCTCTCCATCTGATAGCCTCACTTCTTTCTGCTTCATTGGATGTAATTCTGGGCCCTACACATGAGCCGAAATCATTATCTCCCTTGTCCTGCTGAAGTAGCTAAGAGCAATTACACACACACACACACACACACACACACACTTTTCCCATGTTCTATCTTGTGCTTACTGTATTTATGCATGTTGCTCTGTTGAAGGTTGCAGTTAAAATCTCGTATAATGTAATGTTTGCTGACCATTGAGAAAGCGTCAAGAATGTCACTTCAGGAAAAAATATACTTCCTCTGAAGAAAACAGTTAGATATAGAACTTAGGAAGTGAAGTTAAATTAAAACGGGTGGCTCAATTTTCTTAAAGCTAATTTGTGTGGTTTAAAAAGGAAAGGTTTTATTCTGAACTTCATCATCATGGTTTGTATCAATGTTTTCTTTGTGCTGTGTGAGAGGAAACAAAGAGTCCAAAGGAGAAGAAAAATAGGAAAACAGGAAATAAAGAAAAAATGAAAAACTGAACACCTTAAGATCTTCATTACTTTAATTATGTTTTATGCTTGTACTGTACATCCCCTTTTACTGTCAATAGTGCCCCTGATCTATAAATCTTCGTAATGTAAAAGTGGACTTCTCACATCTCTCCTAAGGACTCCATCCTACATTGCTTTTCTCAGTCTGTGTAACACATCCAACTTTCTCCAAATACTCACTTTTGGGTCTGATCCCTAGCATGATTATTTATAGCTCTAATGTAAGGTTCACTCTGGGATTATGATGAAAATAGTCTGGTTATAATGCTTCAGATTCTCTTTATATCTCTCCCATTCTTTTTATAACTTTGGATCTGCTTATTTCCTGGACCTTCTCAGTTGAATCTGTACTGTGGGTCAGGAGATCTTCCATATCTGTGTCCCCAGATAAAGAAGAGAGAATGCTGAGAGATCTTGGTATCTCCTATGTTTGATGAATAAGTGAAGGGTGGATGGGTGGGTGGATGAATAGATGGATGCATGGATCAGTGATATGACACACAAAACAGAGGGAAGGATAAGATAAAAGACAAGGTGACTATAAATGCAAGAAGTTTACTGTTATCTAGAATTCTATTAACTGACACTTCACAGCTTCTGTAGCACAGTGATAACTGATGCAGGTAAAAGTGGCCCTGAGGCTCTGAAAAAGCTAAAGTGCCATCTGAATTCTCAAAGGGAAAATAAAGTGTATTCAAGGTAATTCAATACTCAGGATATTGGGTTGAATTAAAATCTTCTGAACTAGCAACCCAAGTAAGTACTGAGGTACTATAACATGGACATGGTTTTTATTTTTATTTTTTATGTTTATTTTTTAATAGTTTATTGTCAAGTTGCTTTCCATATAACAACCAGTGCTCGTACCCACAAGTGCCCTCCATGGACATGGTTTTTAAAATCATAGCAATTAGAGGGGCACCTGGGTGGCTCAGTCGGTTAGGCCTCCGACTTCGGCTCAGGTCATGCTCTCACGTTCGTGGGTTTGGGCCCCATGTTGGGCCCCACGTCGGGCTTTGTGCTGACAACTCAGATCCTGGAGGCTGCTTTGGATTCTATGTCTCCCTGTCTCTCTGCCACTCCCCCTGTCATGTTCTGTCTCTCTCTGTCTTAAAAATAAATACAATATTTAAAAATTTTTTAAAATAAAATCATAGCAATTAAAGATGAAAAGGAAGTTAAAAATTACTTAATTTGATAGTCTTATTTTATGAATTGTTTATAATCCTTGTATATAGTTTTTTTCTAATCATTCATGAACTCACTTCTATCAAGTTTGTTCCTACCACTCCCCCAAACTGTATTTGTCAGGGCTGTCAATAACCTGTACAATTCTAGAGTAAAGTCACAGTTCTCATCCTATTCAACCTATTAGCAGCTTCTGAAACAATCGATCACTCTTTCCTTGAAACTACTTTTTGCTTGGTTTCCAAGACAACATTTTCTCTTGGCTTTACTCTTATTCCATGGGCCCTTCTTTCTCAGTTTCCTCCGATGGTTTTCCCCTGGCTTCTAAGCCTGTGTCATGCCCCTTATCTTCTCTGCTTCCATTCACTTCATTTGTGATAACCTCCAATCCTATGGCTATAAATGTATCCATATTCAGGGGAATCTCAGGGTCCAATCTCACCTCCTTTCCAGACTCATTTATCTTTCTGTTGACCGTTCACATGTATATATCTATATCTACATCAATATGTACCTATGTCTATACCTACAATCATATCTACATCTTCTGACATCTAAGACTTTCAGTCTTCTCCACTCAACCATAATCTGCTCTGCTCTTTCTTCTTAATCTCATAAACTGGCCTGAAGTTTTAGTCATCACTGATCTAATTCTTATGGATTTCACACACAATTTATCAGCAAAAATGCCATGCTATGAAATCTACCTTCAAAATATATCTAGAACCTAATTATCACTGCTTTCTCTGTTACCATCTTAGCTCAAGTCATTAGTCATGGTTCCTAACTGATCTCCTTGCTTCTACATTTGCCCCTCCAACTGTATCCACTCCATAGAAGAGTCGGAGCGCTACCTTAAAAGTGCAATCAGATTATGCCACAAATCTGCTCAAAATTCTCTAGAAGATTCCCCTCCAACTAAGAGTAAAAAGGACTCACCTCACTATGAGCTACTGGCCCTGCATGACTTGGTCATGCCAACTCTTTAACCTAGTCTTTTATCACTTATCTCACCTTTATTTTACTCAAACAATGGCAGCCTTGCTAAGCATGAACTTGTCTCAGGCTTCTTACCTTGCTCTTTCCTCTGCTTGGAATGCTCTTTCTCCCAAAATGTGCATGCTCATTCCTTTAATTCCTTTTGGTCTCTGCTCAAACATCACCTTATTAAAAGTGCCTTTTCTGCCCATTCTATTTAAAATTGTACCCTCTTGATTCTTTAATCTGTGTATCCTGTTTTTTTTATATAACTCTTATAAGAGCTCAATACATACTATATGTCTATCCATACTATATTATTTTTGTCTCCCCAAACACGTTGTGAATTCCATAAGAAAGGGACTGAGCCAATCTTGTACACCACCCGCATCCTCAGCACCTAGAACTCTGTTGGTCCTACCAGAGATTCAATGAATATATATTTTTAAATAGGTGGGTGAAATAGAGGTTCCAACAATAGCATGGCAAGTCAGTAACAGGAATTGGACCTGGACCTTTTGACTCTCAGTTTGGTGGTATCCTGCCTAAACACTGCAAGGCCAAAAATCCAATCACTGGCCAGGTGGGATTATAGAAAGGGTACTATGGATGCTCACACACTGAATATAGAACATTAAAAATTCATTTAATAATCATCACTGAGTGTCCATTTGATGTCAGGCATTGAGGTACAGACATAAATAATATAGAGTCCCTGTCTTCAAACTACAGAGAAATTTAGGTTATTGTGGTGTTCCTGGAGCCTAAGCAAGGGATTCCCCCAGACTCACAGTGTTTGTGTGGTCAAGTATGATGTTGCCTGGTAAGTCCTACAGAATAATGAAACAGTGGGTATGCAGAAACGGGGAGCGGGGGGTCCTAGAACGTGAGATGATATGTGCCAACTTCTATAATCAAGAGAGAGTCCAGCATGTTAAAAAAATTGCAAGTATGGAGGAAAGAAAGATAGCAGGAGAGAAGTAACACTGAAGAGGTCAAAGAAAGACCACAAGGCAGAGGCTTTAGAGATCATTCTGAAACATGTGGACTCCAGTCTTAAGAGCTGTTGGGAGAATCTGGAATGTTTTAAACTAGAGAATAGCAAGAGAAGATCTGCAGTTCAAAAAGGTAATTCCATTTGTCAGTATTGGGAATCCTGCTTTGAAAAGAAGCAGGAAGGTCAGTTAAGAGCCAATTGTTATAATACAGGCACAAGGTAAGGAAGTCTGGTCTAAGGTAATATTGGTGAAATTCATTCCATTATGCAAATTCTGTTGGGATTACCACATGCATATAGTAAACATCAACATGATGGCTTTACGTTCCTAAAAGGAAGTAAGGATGGTAAAAATGGATCATGATAAAACATCCCTCAAGGCCAGCATACAAACTCTCTCATACAGAGAGCAGAAGAGTATATATAAGAAAGATTACAATCTTGATAATCAACCCTGACAGCAGGGGTTGATATCAGTGACAAATGTAGAAAAGAGAGGAGCTTGTAATGGTATATCTGAGATAAGCACCTAGGTTTTTTGAAAAGGCAGAGACAAGCAGAAGCAATGCAGATACAAGTTGCAAGATTAGGGAGGCCTGGGATGTGGGGAAAGAGGTGAGAACTTTCCAGGGAAATTGGAGGCATGACACTGAAAATGATATCCTTCTTAGGGCTGGAAGCAGGCCAAGACCCAGTGGGAATGTTCTCATTCTTTATACACCCTGCTTTCTAAAGCTTTGTACCTTTTTATAAAGAAGGCTGATTGCAATTGTGAACAAACGATTGACAAGAGAGGACAGAAAATAATTGGCAAAATAAATCTAAGAGAAACTGATGTTCCACAATGTAAGTAAGACTTATTGGCAAGTGGCATATATTTTTTTCATAGTAAAGACCAGGTTTTTGAGGCATAATTTCTGATTTCTAATGATTTAAGGGAAAGCACAGAGAGAGAGATGGAGAATGTCAGAAAAATTAGAAGATGAGTTTAAATGTTCAATGTTCTAAATCACTCAACCTTCCTGTCCCTTTTGTCCCCCATACTTATAAAGTAATGGTTATAAGAGCTGCCCTGTCAGCCATGGGTTGTGGGAGAATTAAAAGAAAGGTGGAAATACTTTGAAAATTGTAAAACAATTAAATATTCTTAAATATCTCCTTCAGGAGATTTTTCTAGATGATAAAAAAAATCTAGTATGCTAAATTTCAAAAGCTCATATTAAAAGGTACTTTCCCATTTTGCATTTATGGCTCATTTTTCCCCATGAAATGCTCAAGTCACTCTTGGTTTAAAATGTTCAAAGACACATACACACAATGAGCATCTAGTAATAATCCTCAAATGTTATCATTCCCCCACAGTCTCTGGCTATAGTATCTTCTATACTATACCAGAAAGTATATTCTATTTCTTTACCAGAAAGTAAAATGGGAGCAAGACTGTGAAGGGCTTTCAATCAATTTTAAAGGTGGTAGAGAGCTGTCCTCACTGTTTTGGACTGGGCAAATCCTAGGCGACAATGTGTAAGTGGCTTTGGTTTTATAACACATTTGTTCAGGGCTTGACTAACAGCTGTCTTCAGGATTTGTTGGTGCTTGTGGATTGTTACTTACAAAGAAGAGGCACTATGTCTTGGAGGTTAAAAATCTACTTTCTGAAGCCAGATGGCCTGAATCTCAGTGAGCTGTGAGACTTCGAGTAGTTATTTCCTTTCTTAAGTTTCAGTGTCTTCATCTGTAAAAATGAGGGAAATACTAGTACTCATTTCATTTGGTAATTGTGGAGATTACAAAAGTAATTTTTAGCTCAGTGGCTGGAACATATATTATTTTGGAAGTGACTTCCATAGTTTTTCCAATATGCAACATATACCTATTGAATATCTACAATGCATAAGGGCTGCAAAAGGTCAAAAGCTCCCTGCTCTAGGAGTTGTAGAGCATCTATGTATTGCAGGCTTTGGGTTTGGCTCAAGCTCAGTGCCCCATTGACACTGCATTCTACCCACAGGGTGTCAGCAGGCATCCTGGATTCTCATTACCCTTTCACAGTCAGTTGGCAGGACCTGCCTGGGAAGAGAAATTAAGCTCTGTGATCATAGTAACTTGAGAATCTAAAGTGGAGGGTACGTTTATGCAGGCTCAGATGGTCTTTAGGTCAGTCCGCATTAGAATCATCTTTGGAAGCTGGCACTGTGCATCTTTTGCACAGTGAACTGAGATTAAACACTGACCTTCATTGTGCCTGATGAAAGTATGTATCCATGTTCAGACATTTTCCTGATGGTAAAAATATTTAGAAATTTTTTGATGGAACCAAACATGCCTCACAGTAATTTTTAAGTTTTATATATATATATATATCCTATATATATGTATGTATATATATCTCCTATATATATGTATGTATATAATATATATTATATTGTAATATAGATATAATATTTTATATATAAATTATAATATAAATATAAAATATTATAAAATATATAGTTTAAAAAATGTCATATCCACACATATCACTGGAATGTCTAAGTGATTTTCTGTTTTTTTCTCCTTGGCTATCAGATGGATATAATTAACATTTACTATGAACCAGGTGCTGTGACAAATGCTTTCTATACACTACTTCATTTTATTCTCACAGCTTTTTTGTTTGTCTTCCTATTTTATTGATGTTATAACTGAGATTTCATGATTTGTAAGAGGTAGAGCCAAGATTACAATCCAGTTTTGGTCTATACAAAATTTAAAACGCTTAACTACTGTACTAGAACGCCTACTGTGAAAATGATGAATTGTTTCCTTTAAAGATTATAATACAGGGATGCCTGGGAGGCTCAGTCAGTTAAGCATCTGACTCTTGATTTCAGCTCAGGTCACAATCTCACAGTTCCTGGGTTTGAGCCAGGTGTTAGACTCGATGCTGACAGTACATGGGATTCTGTCTCTAGTCTCTCTTAGCCCCTACCCTACTTGTGTAGGCTCTTTCTCTCTCTCTCTTAAAAACAAAAAAAGAGAGAAAAGAAATATATAGATAAAATTTAGAAAGAAAGAAAGAAAGAAAGAAAGATTACAATCCAGATTCCTACTAAGACCCTCACTGGCTTCCTCTCTTTGAATCAATGTACATGTAAAATATAGTATACTATATATGCATATATATATATCCGGATTTTTTGCTGCTCATCAATGAAGATAATCACTACTGAAGACAATCATAGCATACAGTTATAGCTTTAAAGACCAATAGATGATAATCTGTGTATATAGAAGCTTTAATTTATACATTACCAGTAGAATCCACTGTCTATAGAAAACTAATTCACACAGCATCTTTCCACTCATCCTTTTTTTCACTTTATGCGTCTCAATGATTTCTTATAATTTCACATCTAGTTTGTAGGATAAACCATATCAACAACAACCATAATAAAGACTACTACTAACATTGCCACTAATGTCATTTATTGAAGTAGGATATGTCAGGTACTGCACTTTATATACGTTATACTATTTACTAAGTAAAAATTCATCTCCATTTGACATATGAGAAAATTTTATTCAAAGAGGTTAAGCAATGTGCACAAGGTTATACAGGAAATAAATTGTGAAGTCATATATCAAATACAAATGGAATTGAACCCAAAGCCTATGTATGTTCTTTCTACTGTAGTCTATCAGAATTATATTCTTTTTCATTTAGTACCATTTCTTCTTGTTATTAATCATATATACTTTACTCATCAACATTCTGGAAGTAATTAGAACTGTTATTCTCATTAACTTCCTTTCTCTAAAAGAACTGAAGGCTGGCATAACCTGTAAGTTTTATGTAGCTAGAGATGAAAAAAACATAGGGGAAGTGCAAAGGAGGGAAGTTTGGGTGCTGAAATCAATTGTAAAACATAAGAGATCCCAAATAGAAAACCAAAATTCAATAACCAAAACAGAAAGTTTAAAAATTTTGTGAAAATTAAAAATGCTAAGAGGGACAGATGAACATTTTGACAACTGTAATATATTATAACCAATTTACTTTATAAAAATGCAGACAATATTGTATAAAATTGTGTGTGTGTGTGTGTGTGTGTGTGTGTGTGTGTGTTTGAATTAATAACCTAGAAGTAGCTATATCAGGAATTCATAGTTCATAGAAATTCTAGAGCAGAAAGATCCTCCTCCAGAGGTGGTTGTTATATGGGTCAGGTATATTTAGTTCCAATCAATACAAGAGGTGTTACTAATTAATACATATAGATAATGGGTTTCCAATGGTGGAAAATTAGTAATGTTCATGATCTATCACATTTTGAAAACACTCCTCACCCTGTATCATGAATAGGAAATCCTTTGTGACCTCCACTCCCCCATTGTTCAAGACATTGCTGAGGCTAGATTTTGGAATGGCCCTGTCTCCAACCTGATGTCAGAGGATTCTCTTTGCTTGATTATGATAGTAAGGTTTATTGAATTCTGTTTCTATATTTTGCATCACTTCTAGTGAAACTCAAAATGACATTATGTTTAGTGCATATAAAGAACAGGGAACCAGTATATCTTTGAATGTACAGAAAAGGCTGTTGAGCTGTTATTTTTACAGCTTTTTAAATATATATCATTTCCAAGACATATCTACAAATGTGTGAATTTGCTATGACTCTTGATTTTATTATAACTCAACAACCAACTATCGACATTGTCATAGAATAGCTAATGCTCATCTCCATCTAACTATAATACCTACCATAACCTACCACAAATAATCAAATTATTATATATGGACAAATTGGCATAGGCCAGTTCTGAACAACAGAAAATTCTGATCCTGAAATATGAGAGCTGTGGGAATGAGAGCAGAGATAGAGGACTGATGGAGAATGGTCTTGGGCAATTTGTCAGAACAGGTATCGGTGTCTACCTCTTGCATTTACAAATGAATCCATTCGGCATCAGCTGCCAGCAGACAAGTGAGATGTAAGGGGTGACGTAGAAGTTGACACTTCCTTATAGCCAAGATCTCCTTATTGATGGTTTTATCTTGCCAAAATAATCACAAGGAAAATTAACTATCAGCAACTATTTTATCTATTATATGTCAAATACCTGGATATTTCTAAGGACTCAACTATTTATTAACAGGTTGTCCTACTATGCAAGGGACCAGTTCTTTGCCTTAGTATCTGCCTAGGCTAGATTCATGTCATTTCAATAAGAGCATACTGAGTGTCCAGTTATGTTAAGTACATACCATAGATTTCCTTGATTAAAAAATCTTAGTAAACTCAATGTGAGTCTACAAATTGTTCAGACTATATGATCATATAAAACAGAGTTTAGTTCAGTGTGGAAGTTTAATCTTCCCATTGCTTTTCTATTTTCCTAAATACAAGCAACATTTTGGATTCACTTTTCTATGTCCTTTTCTGTTACTGCTACCAAAGGTTACAAACTTTCTCAAAAAAACAAAAACAAAAACAAAACAAAACAAAACAAAACCAAAAACCAAAAAAAAAAAAATCTGTGTGAAGAGTTTTTCTAATTAATGTAGGTGAAACATGATCTAAATTCTTTTAAAGATTGCTATAAATTCATCAACATATAACAGAACCACTGATCTTTTCTAGGGTTATTTTTTTCCTTTTTCTTATAAAGCAAATAAACCACACATACACACACACACACACACACACACACACACACACACATTACACACACAAACAAAAAACAAAGAACTTCCTCCTTAATGACTTTCTCCAGAGTGCTAGAGATCTTTTGCCAGTAATATTGAGAGCAGGCCAAAAACCTATCAGCTTCCTGGCCCTTTAATACACTATTCAGCAGGCATAAGTCAGACCACATAAATCTGTTCCTCCTTCTATAGTATGTCTAAAGAAGATACAGTAAAGCACATCAAAGCATGTTCTAAAAGAGGAAAAGAAGCTTTCTATTATGATTCTACCTGTTAGTGCCTATGCTTACCTTTGCATTCAGGCCAGAAAAGTCAATATTTGGAATAGAACAAGAAGGATATTTATGAAACTGTAGGAACACACATTTTATTTGGAAGTGCTATCTGTTTCTTCCATACTTTCTCTCAGCCATCTCCATAGGCAGCCAGTATAAATGCTACCTATTATTTTTGTGAATTGAGCTCTTAATTTGCATCTGTTTTCTATTGGATAACTCCAGGAAATTGAGATCACAAAGTTTAAAAAGGAGAATACCTGTTTAATGTTCCATATCAGTCAGATTTTGTGCTTGATGCTTGCTCACAGCAAAAGCCTTGCAGGCAAGAGGGAGAATGAGCAATTTAACCAATCATTGACTGCTAGAGTCCATTATGTAAATGGAAAACAAGGCCATTGTATTAATGGAGGAAAAATGGAAAAATAAAGTCTTATCTTGAGCAGTTCATTGTTTAAAGAGAGACTTATTTTAATGACTGTCATATAAATTCAGCTTTTTAAAAGCAATACACACAAATTCAGAAAGGAAGTCTATTTTGTTGTTATAAACATACAGGAATCTAGTATCAAGAGTTCTAATATAGTATTTATATTTTCTTTCTTTATTGGGTCTAATAAATAGTAATCACAAACTTTAAAAGATTTTGTATTATGAAAAGTTTATAGACACTTACTGGGAGTTGACTTTTTCATTCTCAGAAACCAACCCTATTAAATGCCTCTTTTATGGTAGATGCTTTGTGTACCTTGTCTCTTTTAATCCTTACAATAGCCTTGAAAGGTAGCTATTTTTTTTCCTGATGAGAGCTTGATGTTATATCTGTCTGTCTGATGATGTATCTGTTAGCTATTGTTGAGTAAGAAACAACCACAGATCTCCATGATAAACAACAAAAGGTTGACAGTTTATGCATCTAGAATCAGCTCTTCTGATCTTGGCTGGGTTCTCTCACAGGTCTGGAGGTTTCCTGGCTGTCAGCTGAGGTGACTGGAACAATTTGACTCTGCTCCATGTGTCTCTCAAATTGCCATAGGCTGCGTAAGACATGGCCTTCTAATGACAATAGTAAAGGCATAAGAGGACTAGAAGAAGTGTGCAGTTGTTTTTATAAGCCTCTGTCACTCATTTCTATTAACACGTAATTGGCCACAGCAATATATAGAGAAAATATACTCTGCCCCTTGATAGGGGAAGTTCCAAAGTCCCATGGCAAGGGGTGAAGAATTGGGCACATTAAAATAATCTTCCACAGATGACAAAAACTTAATATCATCTATTTATTTTACCAAATTGCTGTTCATGTTCTGTTGATTTAACACATGACATCACTGCAGTACCTACTACTTTTCTACAGAAACAAAAACTAGAAACCAAACCAGACTCTCAACAGCCCTTCTTAGATTATTTAATTATTCTAAAACCTTCTCAACTCATTCAATACTTTATTAATAATGAAGATGATGGTTGTGGCCATTCACCATTTATTGACATTTAATATACTCCAGACAATGACTAAACATTTTAAATCTTACAGTAATCCCACTGGGTGGGTATTATGATCCCAATTTTATAGATGAGGAGGAAAATAAGCCATAGGGAGATTAAGAAACTTGTCCAACTCTGTCCTGATAGTAAGTATCTAGCAGGTCTACTGGATGTCAATACCATTCCTAGGAAATATGCATTAGCCATAAACTTTTGTCTTTGCTCCCCACTCAAGAAAGTGTATGGAAATAAGAATAAAGAGAGCAATTTTGATCTAGGGCAGACTTTTATTTTTTATTTTTTTTTAATTTTTTTTTTAAATTTTTTTATTTTTAGGAGAGAGAGAGAGACAGCGTGAGCAGGGGAGGGTCAGAGAGAGAAGGAATCACAGACTGAAACAGGCTCCAGGCTCTGAACTGGCAGTCAGCACAGAGCCCGATGCGGGGCTCGAACCCACGAACCGTGAGATCATGACCCAAGCGAAAGTCGGACGCTTAACCGACTAAGCCACCCAGGTGCCCCTAGGGCAGACTTTTACAAAGAGGTGCCCCATAAAACATTTCCACACTTTAGTAATAGGCATGCTGTTAAACAAAAGATGAAGGAAGCTATGCAAATTCAGAAAATACTGATAATATGATAAAATAGTACTTTGCTGAAGTTGATTCATACCAGTTCACAAGAGCTTATTCCTCCTGTCTCTTTCCATTTCCATATTCAGTGATGTCCTGTGGTACTTTGAATAGTACTGTGAGACTACTGACGTCATGGAAATCTGCAAACACTTCAAATTGGAGGATTTTTTTCTGGAGAGTAGTTTATCAGCATGTTTCTAGATGATAATTTCATTATCACAGAACTTCTGAGAAATTTTTAAATGATAATACTCATGATATCATTAAGATATTTGATCATGAAATACTTCCTTCTGGCAGCAATGCCATGTAAAGATAAAACTGAACCCCTTACAGACTGTAAGAAAAAATGAATTAATTTTAAAAATTAAATTATCAACTATTGTACTGGCCAATTACACTTTGTCATACTACCCTACTGATCATTCCTTTACTTATTGACATACTTTACCCAGTGATTGTTCAAGAGCCTACTAAGCATCAGAAACTAATGCACTATGATAACAACAGTTGAATATCGTAGCCTGATACCACTTATAGACATTAGCATATTCTAAGTTTTACTGTTCTCAGAATCAAGATCCTCATCCACATATCCTTAAAGCAGTTCTTTATAGACACTGGAAAAGAGTGGATTTTCCCATGCCTCTATACAGTACCTAACATTTTCAATATCCTAAGCAGCATGCTGAGTTTCTTGAAGACATTATCACATACAATCCTCATCCTTTAAAAGTACCGTAGTATTTTATTATCCCAATTATTACAGGTGATGAAACTTAGTCACATAAAGCTTAAATGATCTGCCCTAGGTCACATGCTAGAAAATGCTAGAGTCAAAATTTCAAACCTAACTAACCTCAATACACAACTCATAGAGTATAATTAACACTATGATTTGCCACTTCCCAATAAGACCTTTAAGGTCTCAGAATGTGCTCAGAAAAGAGGAACAAACTAAGTTTACTTATTTGTTCATTAAGCATTTACCCAGTGCCTACTATGAGCTATGTTAAGTGTGTTTCTCAAAATATGTGTATACACCAGGTATGCTCAGACATACTCCATCGAGGTTCCAGAGCCTCAGAAGAAATATGGCTCATTCTCTAAGAAATTCAAATCTTTAAGGGTTGGAGAGTATCTTCTCATGTTAAAACAGAGAGAGATATATTGGAATAGAATGTGAAATTTATTCAAGTATTAGGAGCACCTGAAAGTTCTCAGAGATTTTCCAGTTTGCAGTGGCATATACCTTGCTCTAAATCTCAGAACTCATGTGGTCCATGCCGGAGGTGGTAACACTCTAAGGCTGAAAGTTTCCTAAATGTTAGCTCTTATAGAGAGTGTAGGTTCTAGAGTCAGGAGACTTGGGTTTACCTCATTATTTTTGTTGTTGTTGTTATCTCTCATGTAATATTCCCCAAGTATACTGGACTTCCTTCTGTTTCTACACACACTACCCTGGTAAAGGTCTCTTTCCCTAGATCTTCTTATACCTGGTCCTTCTTAACACTGGGCTTCAGCTCAACTTTCACTTTTTCAAACCTCCCTTGACTCTTCTATCTGAAGTCATGTTCTACAACCAAAATCACTATTTAGCATTATATTTATTTTTTTCATAGCATATATTTCATATATTTACTTTTCATACAGAAATTATTTTGTTTTTATTTTTTTTTAATTTCCTATTTTCTTACAGGGATTTAAGCATTCCAAAGCAGAAAACTTGTCTGCTTATTCACAGCTTTACTGTTAATCCCCAGAACAATGCTTATCTTAAAAGAACATTTGATAAGATTTGTTAAATGAATGAATAAATGATGAAGCTTGCCAGTCATGTGAAACTTAATTAACCTTTCTTACTCAGTTTCTGTATCTATTACAAGGGGGCAAAAACAAACAATCAAATTTAAAAAGGGTAGAGGATCTGAAAAGGCATTTTTTTCTAAAGAAGACACATAGATGGCCAACAGGTACATGAAAACATGCTCAAAATCACTAATCATGGTGGAAATGCAAATCAAAATCACAATGAGATTACACTCCACACCAATCAGAATGGCTAGTATCAAAAAGACAAGAAATAAAAGTGTTGTCAAGGATGTGAGAAAAGGGAACCATTGTGCACTCTTGGTGAGAATGTAAATTGGTACAACCACTGTGAGAAAAATGTATGGAGTTTCCTCAAAATATTAAAAATAGAAATAACATATGATCCAGTAATTCCACGACTGGATATTTACCCAAAGAAAATAAAAACACTAATTCAAAAGGATATCTGCACCCCTATGTTCATTGCAACATTATTTACAAAAGCCAAGATTGGGAAGCAATTAAAATGTCCATCTATAAAGAAATGGATAAAGAAGATATAGTATATATACATATATATAATGAAATATTAAAAAAGAATGAGATCCTGCCATTTGCAACAACATGAATGGACCTAGAGGATATCATGCTAAGTAAAATAAGTCAGATAAATAAAGATATACACCTTTTGATTTCACTTATATATGAAATCTAAAAACAAAACAAACAAACAATAAACAAATTTAAATACAGAGAACTGGCAGTTGCCAGAGGGAGATTTGTGGGGAGATGAGCGAAATAAAGGGACCGATTAAAAGGTACAGACTTCCAGTTGTAAATTAAATATCACAGAGATAAAAAGTATAGTAAAGGGAATACAGTCAATAATATACTAATAATACTGTATGGTGACAGATGGTGACTACATTTGTCATAGTAAGTATTGAGTAATATATAGAATTGTTGAATCAGTATATTGTACATCTGAAACTAAAATAGCATTGCAATTAATTATACTTCAATAAAAACAGTCATAAACAGGAGGCAAATATTATGGCATTTTTCCATAGTGTCATCACAAAGATTTATAAAATGTATATAAGAGTTCCCAGCATATAGTAAGCACTTAATGTGGGCTGTTATTATTATTAACAGAAAGACTCATAATAATCTATGTGTACAACAAAAAGCACTTTTCTTCATTTTCTTATTTCATGGAGACTGTATTGAAGAATCATGCTAAATTAAAAATATACAGATTCTGGGGCACTTGGGTGGCCCATTCAGTTAAGCATCCACCTTTTGATTTCAGCTCTGTTTATGGTCTCCCTATTCCTGAGATAAGTCCCATGTCAGATTCTACACTGACAGCATGATTCCTGCTTGGAATTCTCCCTCCCCTGACCCCCCACCCTCGGTCTGCTCCTACTCCACTCTGCTTTCTCTATCAAAATAATTAAACATTAAAATATAAAAATATACAGATTTTTTAAACCTACCTTTTCAAAGTACAACTAAGCATCAGGTAGATTTATGTTGGTCTTGTCCATGGTGCACATAAGCTTAATTCCCAAAGAGCAGTGCAAATCATAAAATTCTTCCCTCATAAAAAGGCTATAAAATTTACGCAATAAAGTAAAAGACAATGGCTATTATGATTAATAGCAAGGACATGGGCAGAATGCTGCTTCATCTGGTTAATATTATAAATGCTTGCATTGTGGATGTTTGTTTATACATTTATGTATTTGGTGCTGATCATCACACAGGAAAAATGACAATGATGCTTGTCCTTTTTTATCTGAAATCATAAACATTAAATTGAGCCTGCTCCATTACCATAGAAAATAGTCTATGTGTTCTTTATCAAAAAGTCTCTTTTTAGAATATCTTCTACATTAATAAAAACATTTTGGTGTCAAGTGGGCATTTTACCTTAAACTCCTTTTTCTTTAAGTCTATCTAAAAATCAGTTTATTTACCTATTATAACTTTAAATTATGTATTAAGATTGGGCTCTTCTTCACAGGTTGGTAAACAGTCACACCTAGCTCATTTTCAAGCATTTGAAAAATATTGTCTGATGGCCTATTATAAATGCTGTTACAGGTGCTGGGGAAATAGCAGCGTACACAGCAAACCAAGTTCTATCAATCGTATTTACATTCTAAGGTTGGGGAGAGAGAAAAAATTAGATGTCCAAGGCATTTTTAATCTGAACTCTGGCTCAACTTTGTCTCAACTCTGTCTGATGGATCCAAGGGCCATTTTTGAAGTTTTGTTATCTGAACTAGAATGCAGCCAGAGTAACTGCTATGCTAGCAAGCACTCTGCTTTCTAAAGTACAAGAAGCCCACTTTCTAATAGAAACCACTATTCCTTGTAGCTGGTACTGACTGAGAGGCTCTGTGTACTTCTCTTTTATTGAGTAGTAACAAGTGTCCTGCCCACTATCTTTTCAACACATCTCTCAGCCACCTGTATCTGCTATTTTTGTTGTCCTATTATTTCTTCTCCATTCATTAAGTTTGATCTTCTCCCACTTCACTGTCCTTGTGTTCTGTATACAATCTATCTTATTATTAACAAAGTGGCTTTGGTTTTTTACAATTTTTATATCATGAAAACAAAATATAATAATATAAGATACTCATAAGAATATTTAAAAAATTGGGGTGTCTGGGTGGCTCAGTCGGTTGAGTGTCTAACTTCGGATCAGGTCATGATCTCACAGTTAGTGGGTTTGAGCTCCATGTCGGGCTCTGTGCTGACAATTAGCTCAGAGCCTAGAGCCTGTTTTGGATTCTGTGTCTCCCTCACTCTCTGACCCTCTCCTGATCACACTGTCTCTATCTCTCAGAAATAAAAACAATTAAAAAAAAAAGAATATTTAAAAAATTAAAAAGAGCATTAATATTGCACCAATAGCACAACCAGATATAACAATTTTGGCATGCTGTATTTGCCTATACTCTTTTTTCCTACATGTATACCATTACTAAATAAATGCTTTTTCTGAATTGCTGATATTTTCTACATTGTGGAGGAAGCCAATTAGAGCACAGTAAGTCAATCAACTCTGGTCATTTATTTCTCTACACACCTGTTCTCACTCTTTCTCCTAGGAGGAGATATCAGATTAGCGAGTTTGAAATGGAAACTGGTGAGTTGCCCAGTCCTTTCTTTTCATTCTCTTGGGACCCACTTGCCTCCAAAGGAACACACTCTCTGTTCTTCTCCATGTAGTAAGTCTTAGTAAAGTGGGCACCCAGTAGGAAATCTCTTCCAGCCCACTCCATTGAAGATTAATAGGGAACTCTAATTTTGGTGTAAGTATTAGTAAGCCCACTTGCCAATTTCTTCATTAGCAAGATTTTTAATTTTTTGGTAGTAAAAATGATATATTAGCCCTTCATTCTGAGGAGCTTCTTATCTTATTTTTCAATCTGTTCAGAACCTGGACAGCAAAGTAGGATGTCACTTTATTCCTTTCACAGAGACCAAAACACACAAGCTTTGTGATGGATGCTGTGTGTACCACATGGGGGTCCTTCCATAAAGACTTGTTATCAGTCCCTAGAACTAGCACCTTTAAGGACCATACCTTAGGTGAGAAGAGGATCTTTATCCAAGGTCATGTACCTCCTTGTAGAAGTCCATATCCAGGAAATGACTGATGCAGGGGTATGAAGTTTTGGCCCATCTTTTGGAACATTCAATGGCTATTCTAGCTCCAGAGCTCTCTGAGGGTGAAAAAAAAAGTCACAATTGAGCATAAGTCACAGCCTGATTTCTTTTGCTTACAACTACTTCCTTTCTTTCCATTCTACAGGTGTTGTTCCCAAGGACTCTCCTTAAGAAATAGCCAGCACAACAACTCTTGTCTCTGAGTCTGCTTCCTGGGAAATTTAACCTCTCACATTCATGTGTGTAAATACATACACATCATTATTATTATTAAAGATAAATGTTATAATAACCACATATTAGTAAACAATGTAATAATAGAAAAATAACATTATATTCAATGGTGATTCCATAATTACTCCATCTAACCTTTGCTCTTGGAGATTAATAGTATTTCTAATTCTTGTCATTTTAAATATCACATCACAAACACTCTTGTTCACAAATATTTGTGTACATATATGATTATGTGTAAAGAATAAATTTTAAAGAGTGAAATTACTAAGTAAAAGGAGATGTATATTTTAAAACCTTTTTGATACTACTGCCAAATAGACTTCTGAAAAAGCTTACACCAATATATAATCACACCAGCAGGTGAGTGAAAATCTATCTAAAAGCACTTCTACTAACATTGATGTTAATTTTTTTAATGTTTATTTATTTGTGAAAGAGAGAGACAGCGCGAGTAGGGGAAGGGTGGCTAGAGAGGGAGACACAGAATCCAAAGTAGGCTCCAGGTTCTGAGCTGTCAGCAGTAGCTACAGCCCGATGCAGAGGTTGAACCCATGGACTGTGAGGTCATGGCCTGAGCTGAAGTCAGAGGTTTAACCAACTCAGCCACCCAGGCACCCTCTAACATTGATGTTTAAAATAATGTATTTTCTACTTATTCAATTATGTTTTTATTGTCTGTATTATTAGTAAGTTAAAAATTTTATTTATGTATTTATTAGCCAATATTATCTTTTTTCTTATATGTATCTACATATCTTTATTTTTCTAGGTTGTTATTTTTCTTAACAATTTTTATAAAAGCTCTTTATAACAGAAGATAATTGACATTTTTATAGTACTGAGATTAATATGAAAGAAACTGATCACTCTCTCCATTTAAGACCGCGTTCTTTTATAATATAGGCTGTATCAATGGTTCTGAACTAGGGGCAATTTTGCTTTCCAGGGCATTTGGAAATATCTGGAGACAATTTTGATTGTCATGACTTTGGGGAAGAGGGCAGGAGGAGCTATTGGAATCTAGTGAATAAAGACTGTTAAACATCCAACAATGTAAAGAAAAAGTCTTCTACAACAAAGAATTATCCAGTCCAAATGTCAATTGTTCCAAGGCTGGGAAAACCAGGTTTGCACAAAGAGTTTGGCTAACTTGTTGACTGAGTTTATTCATTGGAGATGTATATGTGTGTAAAAATTTTCCAATTATATTTCTGACTTATTAATGTAGGATGAAATGAATGACTTTTACATTTATATTTTATAACTCTAAGCCTTAATCTTTTTTATTATGTATATGTTTGATTTTTATCCTCCTAGGTTTTCTATTTAATAATTTTGTTCTTCATAGTAATATAAGTGTTATAGTTTTAAAATTATTTTGTATATAAGTATGAAAAAGATAAGTGTACTGATATTACTAGAAACCTGGGTTTTTAGTTCCTCCAGAACTTTACACGCTGAACATGACTCTTACTTTATTTATAGTATAGAGCTGTTACATGCTACAGTGTTTTAGTTACAATAGCTACTATGTACTGAGTATGGTATGTGTCACTCTACTCATTGTGTATATAATATACTTCATTTGTTCCTCATAATAATTCTATGATGTGAGTATTATTTCCTTCACCATACACATGAAGTCCAGAAATATTAAAAATGTATCAAATGCCACACAAATAAAATAGGATAAATTCAAACTTTTTCATGTCCAACTCTAAAGCTTATGCCCCTCGATCTAAAATATAAAAAATAGAGCTAAAATATCTTAGTGAATTCAAATATTTAGCTTATAGTTGATACCATTTCCTCTTGCAAACAAACTTTGGGGATTTTCTTGCCAGGTACCACCTACATTTGACAGTTTGACTGGAATTAGGTATAGAAGAATTTTTAAGTTATTTTCAGTTAGCCACTGATTTAAGTGACTGGTATTGATCATCAGTGTATTACTTCAGTATTACAAAATTTTCAATAGCTTTTTAAGTTATTGGCGTTAGCTGGTTGTTTATATACATAATTCTCTCACAAGATGTGAATTTCTGGTATATTTGTTTTTTTCTTAATCTTCCTCAACATACATAGAGTGTCGGTCTGAATAAATTATAGTAAAGCAAGTAACATGTCACGGCAGACAACTAATAGATGCTGGGTCATAAGCCTTCTCTGCTGAAATGCTTTTCTGCTCCAAAAAACCATCTTCCAGGCTGTAGTTGATTTTCCCTTCCAGTCTGAGAGACAAAAATGAGAGGGTTAACTAGTCCAATTATTTGCAAGTGTAATCGCCCATAATATGAAGAAAGCAAATGTCATGTTTTCTGGAGCTTATAGGAAAAAAGGAAAGATTCTTATTAACTAGCAGAGCTGGAGGAAGGTGAGTTTCTTCTGTTACTTTTCTTTCAAGTTTCAAACACTTTGCACTAAGGGAAAACAAAGGTGTTAGACTGCTAGAAAAATAATTGCTGCATGAAGCTAGGCATTACTGAGTGGTAGTCAGCTGGCAAAACTACAGAACTCAGAAATTTCAGTAATGCACATTTGTCCTAACTGGTTTACACCAGTAGTTAGATTCCAACCTAAGTAACTCTTAAGATCACCTAGACTGCATGCTCTGTTTCTGTGAATTACCTCTAGATTCTCATCATAAATTCTCTTGTTTTGCCTAAGCAAATTCAAATAGTTTTATTTCACTTGAAACCAATAAGTTCTAATAAAAGACTCATAGCCAGTGCAGATACTGAATGCTTTGAAGGAAGATATACTTCCTTTTTAGTGAATTAAGTCTCCAGCTATGGGAGGGAGAATAAATGTACACTTGCCCTAGGATGAAAAACTTCAGCTTTTCGGGAAAGCCTTTTTTATTAATTCTAGAGCTACTTTTCCAACTGGTATGCCAGCAGCTAGACCTTACAAGTCCTTCTTGTGGCATAGGTTGCATTTTTACAACAGGTCATTTACTCAATGAAAAATCACTTCTTAAAATTAATTCAACATACTCTACCAGGCTTATGAAGGTTTCAGAAAAATCTCTAAGACAGGTAATCATGTGCCTTGAACAAAAGGGTTCAGTAATTTGTCTTCAGCCGGTAGTCACTATTCATTTATTTCAACTCATTTAACTATCATTGAACTGCAGTGTGTTCTGGTTAAGGATCCAAAAAGAAGATAGGTAATTTTCCCTGGGGAAATTTGTATTTCTTGAGCTTACATTTCTATCCTGAAATAAATCAATGCATACTTAATTATTGATTCACTTCTTTATCGTCATTGACTAAATCATATTTAGGAGTCTTAGCCCTTGAGTTTCAGATGATGCTGCCCAGACAAGTAAAAGCCTTGTGGCTGGTTCAGTGATCCAGAGAGGACCACTTTACTTGCTAAACTGAGAGGTCACAAAACAAAATAAAACAAAACAAAACAAAACAAAACAAATACATGACTGTAGATGAACTAGACTTTAAAAGCTATTTTCACTCTAACAACTATGAGTCTATGACCTCAAATGATAAAATATGAAAATATAAATAAAACCTTCACCTGAATGAAGAAAGCCATCCACTGAAGACGAATGAATAATGATTTTTTTTTCATTGCTGCCTTTAAAATTTTGTCTGCAGTAAAAGCTTTTGAATGAGAAATCAGATTTGGGAGATTTTGTCCATGTATGCTAATGTCTTTCTTTCTTTTTTTCTTTTGGTTCTTTGCAAATGAGTCTAATCCAGGTAATTTCTCCAAAAAATAGCTTAAGTAATGATAAAATAATTGATGTGTCAACAATACAACTAGTGAGTAGTCATTAAGAGTTGAGTTTTAGAGAAACAAAACAGATGAACAGAGGGAGGAAAAAAAGAGAAAGGCAAACCACAAAACAGACTCTTAACTATAGAGAACAAATTGAGGATATCTGGAGGGAAGAGGTTGGGAGATGGGATAAATGGGTGATGGGGATTAAGGAGGGCATTTGTGATAGACACAGGTGTGTTGCTTGTAAGTGTTGGATCTCTGAATTATATTCCTGAAACTAATAAAATGCTAGGTATTAAATAACTGGAATTAAAAAAAAATCTTGATACTACTGAAAACAAAACAAAAAAAGAGTTGGGCTTTAGAGTTGGCTTGGTTTCATTTCCAAAACCTGAGTAATATTAGGCAAATAACTGGAAATTAGTTTCTTATCTGTAAGGCTGCTATGAGAATTAAAGGAAATTACTCATTTAAAAATATTTGAAGTTCTAACAATTTTTATGAATATAAGTTAACTCATTCATTCAGCAAGTATTTTACAGAGTGAGCCCAATGTGCCAGGCCCTGTTCTAGGCTTGGTGGTGTAGCAGTGAGCAGGTGATAAAATGCATTTCCTCAGAGAGCTTACTTAGTAACAGAGAGAAATGTTAAAAATGAATAAATAAATACATGCTATAATACAGACGGTCCCTGACTTATAAGGGTTCAACTTTTATGCTTTTTGGATTTTATTATTATGCAAAAGTTATATGCATTCAGCAGAAACCACCCTTCCAATTTTGAATTTTTATCTTGTTCCAAAATAAGGGGGTGCAGTACAATACTCTCTCATGACGCAAGGCAGCAGCAAGGAGCTGCAGCTCCCAGAGAACCACGTGACCATGAGGGTAAACAAGAGTAACAACCATTCTGGTTTTCACTTTCAGTGGAGTATTTAATAAATTACATAAGATACTCAACACTTGGTTATAAAATGGGCTTTGTGTTAGATGATTTTTCTCAACTTTAGGGTAATGTAATTGCTCTGAGGATGTTTAACATAGGCTATGGTAAGTTATGATGTTCATAGTTTAAATGTATTAAATGCATTTTCAACCTAATAGTGTTTCCAGCTTACAAAGAGCTTATCAGTATGTAACTGCAGAAGTCAAGGAAGATCTAATATAAAAGAATACTATATTGTCTGTCACATAATTAAAAATGAAACAAAAATTATTAATTTAATAAATCATCATCAGGAACTGTCCATACTAAGTACAAATTCAGTTTTATAATATAAGAGAAAACTAATTAACATTTAAGAACAACAAAAATAAAATAAAATAAATATGGCAGAAAGGAACATATGGGTCATATATATGCAAAATAATATTATCTATAAATAAGTAGCTGGTATTTTTACTATTTTTTAGTCTTGTAAGGCCTTCTACATTTTCTTATTTTTTCTTCCTTTATTTCTTCTTCTCTTCTTAAGAAATAGATAATTGGAAGAGGACACTATTTTTCTTTTGCTATAGTGTTTTCATAGCCACTGGCCTTGGCTCACATTTAGGATCCTAAGACCAATTTCTAATTCAGACATTCTCAACATCTCTCATGTCAAGAGCCAATGGAAATGACATCAATCAATGTCCAGCATAAACACTGTCATCACAGTGAGTTTCAGCCTGTCTGAACAGATGGGGCTTGAATCTCTGGACTAATTATTTACCTTCCAAGCCCTTCCTCTTCTTTGGCAATGCACTTGGACACAGTTACGGTTAAAGCCAAATGGTCTGTGTTTTCTTCACAGATTGCACATTGTCCTTTTCTTACTTTTGGCACCAAGATTTTAGCCATTTATCATCTTTACAGAACTGATTCAAGAAGACTTGTGTGACTAATCCACAATGCTACATAATCTGCTACAGTATAATCCTTGGAAATTCTGATTTTTATCTCAAATTCCTAAGAAAGATGAGGGTCATTATCTTGAAAGCCATGTGAAGTAAACACTCACCCCATTCTACCTGGCTAAAATAAATCAGAATACTAATTTCTGTTTTTTTCTGATGACTTTTGGTGGAAGAAGAAAAGTATAGTTGAATCAAACTATTGAACATCTCCTGATATGTACAGAGTAGACCATGGATTGCTAACCCCACAGAGTGGTTAAAAAGTATTAACAGGAGGGGCACCTGGTTGGCTAGGTCGGTTAAGCGTCTGACTTTGGCTCAGGTCATGATCTCAAAGTTCGTGGATTCGAGCCAAGCGTCAGGCTCTGTGCTGACTGTCAGCTCAGAGCCTGGAGCCTGTTTCAGTATCTCCCTCTCTCTCTGACCCTCCCCTGCTCACGCTGTCTCTCTCTCTTTCTCTCTCAGAAGTAAATAAAAAATATTTTTAAAAAAGTATAAAGAGGATATGGAGAAATGACAATTACCAAATACAATTGTCCTTGTTCATCTCTTTCATGATTATGAAACTACCATTTTTAATTTTGTATTTAATTTAATTTTATTTTTATGTTTATTTATTTTTGAGAGAGAGAGAGAACCAGCAGCAGAGGGCAGAGAGAGAGGGAAACACAGAATCTAAATCAGGCTCCAAGCTCTGAGCTGTTAGCACAGAGCCCGACGTGGGACTCAATCCCATGAACCTTGAGATGACCTGAGTCATGACACTTAACCGACTTAAGTCAGATACTTAACTGACTGTGCTGCACAGGTGCCCTAAAACTGCCATCTTTTCAAAGAACAATTTTGTTTCCTTTCTTACTATTCAATTCAATGTAAAGCCACTCTCCATGAAGTTAAAAAAAAAAAAAGGAATATTGGGCTGCAATTAATATTAATGAAATTATCTTAGAAGAAACACAGACTCAAAGAGAGGTTGATTATTTGTATATGACACTGTTCTGTATATTTCATCTGACATACTTGAAAGCATGCTAAAAATTGAGACTGCCACACCAAATAGTACTATAACCTGAAATATGCAAATTGGTGTCAAACAGCTGAATTCAGCTTTTGGTTGGCTTTTGCATATCACAAGGTTCATCTACATTGTTAATTTTTTTTAAATGCCATACACAATAAAAATTTAGGGAGTTTCAAATAAAATCAAAAACAATCTGTCACAGAAACAACCAACTGCTTCTGACTGATGTTAATCTGGGATATATTCTACTGTAGTTTCCAAGATCATCTAGTATTTATAAATTAAGAATTCACAGTACCAGCTTTATAATTTAAAGCAATTTTTCCTCTATTTTCCATTATAGTAACACAAATTTTTCTATATGCTGGTTTTACCCTTCCAACTTATTTTTTGTTTACCATTAAAATCTAATTCCTTATGGGGTGCCTGGGTGGCTTAGTCGGTTAAGCTTCCGACTTTCGCTTAGGTCATGATCTCGCGGTTCGTGGGTTCCAGCCCCGCGTCGGGCTCTGTGCTGACTGCCAGCTCAGAGCCTGAAGCCGGTTTCAGTCTGTGACTCCCTCTCTCTCTGACCCTCCCCTGCTCATGCTGTCTCTCTCTCTCTCTCTCTCCTAGAAATAAATAAAAAACATTAAAAAAAATCTAATTCCTTATGATAAATGCCAAGTTCTTTCAGTTTTCATCATCTCTTAAAAATCAAGGCATTCAAATCTATACATTTTTTATGTGTATTGCTTTTTCTATAGCCTACATATGCTTTGACATAAAGTGTTCTTCTGTTCTTTGCTTTATGAGAATTCTTAATTTCACTTTTGAGTTTTTTAATCTAAGTCACTCTTAGTGTCTTTAAAATTGTTAAGATTTTTAACAACCTTAAATGATTTCTTTCTAATTTGATTAGATCATAATCAAAGAAAATGCTCCCCCAAAATTTTGAATTATAAAAATTCTCATAAAAGATTAAATAAAATTCTAATTTTTTATATATCTCTAATATTTTAAATGTGTTTATTAAATCAAGCTTATTGATTACATCATTAAAGTATGATCCCTATTTTTTTTTAATTTTTTTTTTTAATTTATTTATTTCTAGGAGAGAGAGAGAGAGATAGCGTGAGCAGGGGAGGGTCAGAGAGAGAGGGAGTCACAGATTGAAACAGGCTCCAGGCTCTGAGCTGGCAGTCAGCAAAGAGCCCGACGCGGGGCTCGAACCCACGAACCGCGAGATCATGACCTAAGCGAAAGTCGGACGCTTAGCCGACTAAGCCACCCAGGCGCCCTGATCCCTATTTTTTAAATGTTGTCTACTAAATCTTTTCAGTTCTGGAGAAGTGTTTTGAAGCCTTCTGTTATAAATTCACAAATCTATCATTGTTTTCATTTTCTTCTTGTATTCTTATATGTTAAAAAAATTAATGTTTATTTATTTTTGAGAGAAAGAGAGACAAAGACAGAGACAGACACAGAGTGTAAGCAGGGGAGGAGTAGAAAGAGAGGAGGAGACACAGAATCCAAAGCAGGCTCCAGGCTCTGTGGTGTCAGCATAGAGCCTGACAAGGGGCTCAAACTCACAAATGAATAGATCATGACTTGAGCTGAAGTCGGATGCTTAACTGACTGAGCTACCCAGGTACTGCTATATTCTTATATATTTTTAACAGCTATGCCTATGTAGTTTGTTCAGAGTATTTATGTATATGACTATTATGCCATCATATTGATTTTGCCTCATATAACTACACAATGACCTATTTTAGCCATTTTTTTGTGTGTTTTAACATAAAATGCTATCTTGTCGGTCGTTATTTCCATTATGATTATCTATGTATAGTAATTTCATAGTATCCCTTTGACAAGCTGCACTAGTTACGGTATAGGTCAGGCTTCTCTAAAAATATACAGTTATTCCTATCTCACAAATATCAAGGTAGGTGATCCACAGTAGAATCTGTGCCTCAATAGTGTTAACTCCAGAGCTTTTCTCTTCTCAGTTCACAGATTCCATCTTGTATTCTACAAAAGCTCTCTATTTTGTTTTGTAATATCTAGATTCTAGCTAACTGGATAGAGAAAGGAACAAATGGGTGGGCATGTCCTTCTCTTTCATGGGAATTACTTGTAAGTTGTAAAAATCACTTCTATTTTTATCCATTGACCAATATTTCATCTTTTAACCTTTCCTTAATTTGTTGATTTACCCCAACAATTCATTCATTTTGCCCCTGGATAATATAGAAGTTGTGCTATATATAGCTATTCTTTTTCAGATATATAACTTATATAATATAAACAGAAAAAGTTACCAAATAATTCCTCCACAAAGATGATCTTATGTAATAAAGAATTTGGCTTAAGACTGAAGAAAAATATGATCTTTGTCTCCAGTTTCTTTGGAGTAACTTCTAAACCCTAGAAATTTCTCAAGTAATTGGAGCAACTTTGTTATTCGTGGTTGATCCCTCTGACAACATTTGATCACTTATGCTAATGAGATGACTCACGGTAGGGGCTGGCCAATCAGAAAGACCAATCATGTGATTAGAAGGTTGAGATTTTGAGCAATAAGATATCAGCCTGACCTCCAGGGAAGGGTGGTAGTAAATGGAGACTGAGTTCAATTAGGTGGGCAACAGCTCAATCAGTCATGCTTACATGATGAAGACTCAGTTAAAACTCTAGACATCAAAATAGAATCAAAGCTTCCTACTGTGCCAATATTGTGTTCATGCATTGCTACATGTCAATGCTAGGAGGGTAATACATTCCTGAGGATATGGAATATTTGTATCTGGAACCTTCCCGCATCCCTAATTCTGCCCTATCTATCTTTTTCTCACTGGTTCAGATTTGTATACTTCGCTATAATGAAACCACAATCATAAGTGTAGTGCTTTACTGAATATTAAGAAGTCTGTGGAGACCCCAAATTTGTAGCATGCTGGTAAAGTGACAATAGCCCTTGAGACCCCTGAATCTGGCTTGTATCAGAATATTGGAAAGTTGGAAGTATTATGATTTAAGGACTATGTCCTCAGCCTTGGGTTTGGCTAATTCTGAGCATTCTATTGCATTTCTTTCCTACTCACCTTAATAAACTAATATAAGAATACTTCTAATACCCTCTGTGTAATAGTCTCTCTTCCCTCCAGATGAATGATAACAATGTTTTACATTTCCTTTTTTTTCCTATTCTCACCCCAACTGTTAGTGACATAGTTTATTACTCTTATATCTGGATGACTACTATAACTTATCTTGAATATGCTTCCTATATTTAAGGAAACTATTTAACATTTATATTACCAAATGATCTGTCACTATTTACTTAAATATAATTGTAAGTTTTACTGCTTACCACTTATTTCCTCCTAATTTCTTTTTCCTTCCATGAGTATTTATATTTTTCTCCTGATTCTTTTATTTCTTTATTTTTTTGAAAATGATTCAAGCTCTTTAGAATTTTCCTCAAATGTTGTATATAGGTAGTGATGATTCATCCTTATTTTCCTGTTTTGGTGTAGGTATTCATAGTGCCATCTCTGACTTTTAGGATGATAAATTATATGACAGTCTAGTTTTCCTACTAAGTCCTAATTTATGCCTGTTGTTGTAGAATAATTATTAATAATGGAACCTTCTGCTCTCAATTGGAATCATAAATTATATTTCAGCCCATGTGAGCAGACACACGTTCTGTATTTTTGAGTATCTATCTATCTATTTTGATTTTACATGCTAATACCTTGGCCAGATATTGGTTTCTGGGGTTTTAATTCTTAGTTCTTACTCATTTAAATGTGTTATTCCATCATCTTCCAGTTTTTACTTTTGTAGGCACTTTGAACTGTCTGAAACTTTAAGAAATTTTTCTCTTTATCATTAAATTTAGAAAATTTTACATCCAGGTAGGTTCCTTTTAATAACTCACACTAGGGATTCAGTGCATCCTTTAAAATGATAAAATCTGGTCTTTAGTCCACAGATATTTGTGTTGAATAGTGGTTAAATTAATGAAATCCCTACACCTGTTCCTTTTTCTTTTTATGGAAATTCTATTACTGGCATATTATATTCTAGATCTATCCTCAGATTCTCTTTTCCATCAATATCGCCATTTTAAAATATTTGCTCAGAGGTTTTCTTTATTTGCTCTTCTAGGATACTAATTCAGGTCTCAACAATGGCCACACTTTCTTAAGTTTACTTATCAAATTCATTAGTTGGAAATCATGTTTTATTGATGAAATTTTTATTTCCCAAAAGTTATTGCTCTGTTTAATTTTTAAGTGCTTATATTAACTTTCTAATCAAGTTGACATTTTTCTTCTCCAGCAGCTATATTTTTGTCAGCCATCTAATCTTTTCTTTGTCCTCTCTCTGCAGATATGCAATCCCCTTTAAAATGTTATGACTTTTCTTTGTCAGCTTAGTAGAGAATAATCCTGGCCTCTGAAATATCTTAACAAATGTTAGGACCACAAATTATGAGAGTCAAAAAGTTTTCTAGCTCTGTGAGCTGGCAGTGTACACAGGACAGCCTACACTGATGGTGTTTCAAATGGTCAAGAAAATGATGAAAGCTCTTCCAGGCCCTTCTAAATGATAAGTTTACTAAGTCTCTTATCTCTACCCCAAAATCCAAATCTCACTGTTCTCCAGATAACTGACATTATGGAAAGGAGAAAGAGAAAGAAGTAAATTAGCTTATTTTGAAAGGAAGAGCTCTGGTTTACTTGTTGTTCCAGCTACATCATAGGAGGAAGAGGAAAAGAGAACATACATGACCATGCCCACCAGCTAAGGAAACCAATCATCAAGTTATATCAACCAATCACCAATTAAATTAATGGTACTACTTAAAGATTAATGAGAAAGGACTCAGGAATGAAGAAATCATCCAAAAGCCAGATCATTCTTTTCCTCCAAAGACCTCCAAAAGGTGTGAGAAATTATAGGGGAAGGAAAAATAAATAAATAAAAGGTACCCTTTGTTTTCAAAAAGTTCAATAACCAGTAGAGAAATCAAGCAGGCAATTCAGACAAATAGAAATATAATGAAAGTTTATTCAAGATGACATGCCACCCAGAGGAGAACATCATGAACTCTACCTAGAGGTTTCAAAGAGATCACCCAGTAGAGGTGATTTAAAGTAGACTTTCAAAATCACCCTAAAAGATCAGGAATTTGCTAGGTGTAAGAAGATTTATCTTACACAGAAGAGAAAACTGTGCAAAAGATTCAAGATATGAGATAGCAAAAAAATCCTTGTATAACTAGAATTCCAGAGCCAAGTGGTACAGTATTAAGACATTAAGCTCAAAAAGTAATAAGTATCTGAAATTGAAGGCCATAAGAAATCTTCTATGTCATGCTAAAGAGTTTGAGTTTTGTCCCATAGTTGATGACATGTCAGTGGTAAGCCTGCCTCTTCTAATATACATGGGCAAGTCAGCTCTAACAGATTTTTAAAAAGGATAACTATAGAGGAAATATAATTAAATTTTTATTATAATATATCATAAAATGCCAAAAATATGATAGTGCCACCTACTCCTGTCAATACAATTCCAGGAACTTTTTGAAGCAGAAATTAGCAATTAAGTTTACAAGATCAAACCAGTTTTTAAGTCCCTTCTCTTCTTACAGACTTGATTTCAAACAAAGCTGTATACAAATTTTAAAAACCAATTGAAGCTGCAGAATTGACTGATTATTTTATACTATCAACAATGGCTCACCATCAAAATAATAGTTCCAGTTTGGAAAACAGAACAAGAAAAACAAAAATTGGTGGTAATTGGATCATCAAAGCATTGAAGGTGGAAAACCAAGGGAAAATTACTTTTTATTGCCTGATTTCAGTAACAATGCAACTTGATCTTTTATTCACAATTGAATTTTACTATAATAGTTAAAGAATTATTTTCCCTTGAGATGATGGCTATGATAATTAAAAGCAATCTCAAAGACCTGGTGA
The DNA here is from genome assembly GCA_017311185.1 of Proteles cristata cristata. Classification (NCBI taxonomy): domain Eukaryota; kingdom Metazoa; phylum Chordata; class Mammalia; order Carnivora; family Hyaenidae; genus Proteles; species Proteles cristata. The sequence goes on along the minus strand of JAESUZ010004016.1, from coordinate 2,203,695 downwards.
AAGTGTGATATTCAGAATAAATTTATGCAGCTTTCGTCAGACAATAATAAAAATTATTGAAGACAGTGGGTGCATGTACCCTATAAGGAGGAAAAATAATTTCAATCAATTTGCATTTAATTTGGGTGTTATTTTCTATGTCTGTGCTCTGTTTATCTTATTTCCACCATAAGTTTATGTTATAAATTAATTGTCTTTAGTAAAATTTAATTAGCTGTTATTTGTAAAGCTGTCTAAAGATGGGCTTTGTATAATTGCTAGGCACTTTTTTATTACTAAGTATCAATATTTTCTCTGAGTGCTTGCTGAATAAAATTAACTTTAATTTTTAAAACTGCTGTAGAATCTCTCATTTTACATTGTTGTGTAGAAAGATTCAAGGGGCTCCAGAGCACCTTAGAAAACATTCTTAAGGAATTGATTTCTAACTTATGTAACTATTTGAAGAGCTCAGATACATATCCAAAGCATTTCAAGGTCCTGAGAATATCATGATCCAGTCACTAAGTCATTGTCCTCGATATTAGAATACAGATGATCTCAAGTTGCAAAGATCATCATTCAAGAAGGAAGGTTGAATTATGTTCATGAGAAGATATGCAATGTGATTAAGAACTGACCTAAATCAATTTGGTAATAGATAAAAGTAGCTGCTGGTAAAGTAGGAGGTGGCTGGTCCTATTTCCATAGCTTAGTTGTCAGGTAATAAAGAAAGCAAGTCACAGATTATGCCTCAATTGTTTCCCCTACATGGGCATTTATTAGATTACTATTTATTAGAAATGCTGATACAGAATGAGTTCATACAAACTGTTTTCTTTACTTGTAAAATCCCTAGCTCTATGTCTTTTGGGTGTTTCAATCGCTTAAAGTAGTTTTGATGAGGACATGGCAAAATTCCCGAGCTTAAAGAATCCATCTAATTGGCATCATGCAATCCAGAGACATTCCCCAAACTAATAAAGGGACATTGGACCAATTAGGAAATCAAGAACATAGATGCTCTGAGAAGTACAGAGAACAAGCATGGACTGTTTAGCAAACCTTATATCTTGAATATATTCAATGTTTCGAATACCGTTCCATTTAAAAATAAATGATGATAATAACATTAATTTCACGATTAACACCCATTTTAACACTTATTGTCTATTTAATAAAGTATCAGTTGTTGATTAAGTATTAATAGCAGAAGGACATGCTTCTCTGTGGAAAAGAAGACTTCAAAATAAAGCAAGGAAACCTAGCTGAGAGAGTCTCATTTAAAACAGGGCCAGAAGGCCATAAAGAAGGAGGAATTTATGAATATCCTAATTGGAGGAACTATGAACTTTTTGAACTTTTAAACCAGACACAAGTCCTCAGCCTGGATTTCACTTCTTCCTCATTGAGATAACTAGATCATCCCCATTCTTCTCTTCTAAAAGAGGCAGTCAAGTTTAACAAGCTTCAATTCCTCATTTGCATATTGACCCAAAGAATCCTAGTTAACCTAGTTTCAACCCCTGTTTTACATAGAGGACCTAAATGAGAGCTAAACTTGTAATCTTTTGCCTTTATAACTCTGACCCTCTTTGTCTTCCTCAGAGCACAATTTCAGTTTCTACCTAAATCTATGTTTCCCAAATTGCAATTCCCAGTTGCCTAAATAAATGCCTCTTTTCTTTGATTCTCAGTGAATTGTTTTTTGGTTGATACTTGTTATCTCTGGAATGTAGTCCTTTATTATACTGCTGGATGAACACCTTGAGACTATAAAGTCATGATAGCATGGTACTATCTAATCACCCCCAGAGCTAAAATTTAAGTAACTGGCCCACACATGCTCTCACATTAACTATGCTGAAATGTTTTAAAGTAAATTATGGACATTGTAACAAGTATGCTGAAAGAAGTATAGGATATTGAACAAAGGTCCTTTTAGCAAATACTTGCTAAGGTATGTGATATTTCAAAAGTTACTTAACTTCCTGTAGTCTCAATATATTCATCCATAAAGAAGGAAATGCAGTAATACATATTTCATAGGATTGTAATGAGAATTAGCTGAATTTTTAAAAAGAGCTTTATATATAGTAAAGCATTACTTTTAGGTTTTATAAAGGTTAAATGATCCTTAAAGGCAACTGGAAGTATATTTGTAGGCAGAAGGAAGGTTTTCTTAGTCCTACTTTATGACAGAGGTTTTGCTAGTTGCTTTGCTGAGAATATAGAAAAATATAAGTCCTATAGTCATTAACGTAAAAGTAGAAACCCGATAAGCTTCACATTCTTTAATTCAATCTTACTTAATAAAAATCATGCTGATACCAGAGACTCTAAGGATCTTATTAGCAAATGTTAATAAAAAATTGGGGGAGGATAAAAGATTATGAACTCAGATACATTGTAGAAAGCAAATTTCTGAACTCTAAAGTCATTTACTGCTTATTGATAAAGATAAAATTTTAAATTTTTGCAAGGTATTTGACCTAGAGTTATTACAAATATACACTCTATTTCTTGTTAGAGTAAGATATGTGTCAGATTTATACCTGTGTTGTATTTCCTCATCATAAAATGCCTTGGCTATTTTTGAAAAAAATCCCTGAAGGCTAGAGACTTCACAAGTTTGAAGTCCTCTCTTATAAAATATAAACAATAATTCTGAAGCTATACATTCTAATTGTTTGCATGGAAAAAGTACATAATGATTCACAATTGTTTGCTGCCCCTCCCTGGAAGAAGATTATAATTTCATGACTCATTAATGACAAAATCAGCAAATTAAATGAAAATAAATGACTGAATTCCATTTCAAGCAGAAATTTTAAGAGCTATAACATACTTTCTCTTTTTTTATGACTTCAACAATGTTTTATACATTGGAGATTCCAGAGTCCCAGAGAGAAGACAACATAAGGAAGAACCACCTCATGATCAACATAGAGTATCAGTGATCAATAAATCTTTCCTGCTGCAGATCACTAAATCTTAGAGTCACTTGTCAGTGGAGTCTGTCCTGACCTGCTTTCACTAAATATTCTACCCACCATCTATAAATTCATTTGTAAGTAAGATGTTTAAAATTCTATTGTTACTCTATTAATCAGAAAGTATCATATTCTGTGTCTCACTTTCTTCCTTCAGGCTACAGAGTGACTAATGCTTATTATTTTGTAAACAGAATACAAAAGTTTATTTTATTCAATAGCAGTTCTATCTACTTGGATCCAAATTAAATAGAAAGGCTCAAAGAAGATTTTCTGTGCCGTATATAAGAAAAGAAAACTATCACTGGCAATTGAAAAGTACTAATGTTGCCCAGAGTAATCCCAGGCATGTAGTAGTCATTCAATAAATATTTGTGTGCTGAATGGATAAAATATGATAATAATTTATTCAAGTAACAATGACATGTAAATTGGTCCTTTTCCTATAGTATTAGTTCTCACTGTACAATAATTATATAAGAAACAATCCCAGAACTTTAGTGGCTTAGGAATTATATTTCCTTACTCATAAATCTGTGGGACAACTGCTAAGGCTCTACTTCTAACTATATGTCCAGTTTAGGTCTGTTCCACATGTTTCTCAGTCTGAGACAATAGCTATTTAGTGAATTGTCTCCTTATGTCAAACAATAGAAGCGGAAGAGCATAAGTAAACCAGGCAACTATGGCTTCTGTTTGCATGTCTGTGCACATTTTACTATTCAAAACAAGGTACAGAGCCAAACCCATTGTCAATGAGGACATATATTCTTGACCTACTTTCTTGAAAGGCACATGGTAATGTATGGACACAAAGTTATGTTTTAAGAAAGGGATAAAAGACTTGGGTCAAAAATACTATCTAACTCATTCTCCAAAGATGACTTATTTTGAATAGACATTTAAAAGCAACAACAATAAATAGCAGCAACATCTTCTACAATACTAATTACCTCTGCTGGGAATTTTACATCACTCTTGAGGCTGGTCCATTAAGGATTGCTTAAACTCAGTCATAATCAGTTGGAATTCTGAAATTGACTAATGGAAGACATGGGAATCTCTGTGCAAAATAAATGATCTTTTTAAAAACCTAATTTTAAATACAAGTATTTATGAATTTTTAAAATATATTTTGAACAAGACTTTGTAATTTTACACATTTAACTATAATTTATATATTAGTGAATATGTATGATAGTGATGATTAATTATATATGCAAACTTGACTAGAACATAGTACTCAAAAATTATGTGAAGAATAAATTTCTGTGAAGGTAGTTTTTTAGATGAGATTGAATTTAAATTAGTAAACTTTGAGTAGAGCAGATTACTCTCCATAGTGTGGGTGAGCCTCATTCAATCAGGGCCTTAAAAGAAAAAGACTGTAGTTCTCCCAAGAAGGAGGAAATTCTATCTCCAGACTGCCTTTGGACTTGAGCTGCAAAATTAGTTCTTCCTTGGGTCTTAAGCCTGCTGGCTTGCCCTGTAGATTTTAGACTTGCCAACTCCTACAATTATATGAACTGATTCTTTAAAATAAATCAATCTTTTTTTTTTTTTTAATGCTTTATTTCTAGGAGAGAGAGAGAGAGACAGCACGATCAGGGGAGGGTCAGAGAGAGAGGGAGTCACAGACTGAAACAGGCTCCAGGCTCCGAGCTGGCAGTCAGCACAGAGCCCGACGCGGGGCTCGAACCCACGAACCGCGAGATCATGACCCAAGCGAAAGTCGGACGCTCAACCGACTAAGCCACCCAGGCGCCCCAAAATAAATCAATCTTTATCTCTCTCTTTTTCTATCTCACGATAGACAGATATAATATATAGATAGATATCTTTATCTCTCATACACACACACACACACACACACACACACACACACACACACACACACACATCCTATTAGTTCTTATTTTCTGGAGAACCCTGACTAATAAAATGACTAACATTTTCTGTGAGTAAAGAAAGGTATGAAATGGAAGACATTTAAACATGTTATTAAATTATGAAATGATTACTACATATAAAAGATCTCTTATTTTTTTTTCAAAATTTTTTAATGTTTTATTTATTTCTAGGAGAGAGAGAGACAGCGTGAGCAGGGGAGGGTCAGAGAGAGAGGGGGTCACAGACTGAAACAGGCTCCAGGCTCTGAGCCGGCAGTCAGCACAGAGCCCGACGGGGGGCTCGAACCCACGAACCGTGAGATCATGACTTGAGCGAAAGTCAGACACTTAACCAACTAAGCCACCCAGGTGCCCCAAAAGATCTCTTATTTTAAAGATGAACTAAAAGTATCCACTTGTTATTGACAGAGAGACTAGATGAAGAATGCAGATACAGCATAATCATCAATTTCACTTTCTGCACCATTTTTTAAATTATGGAAAAATATGTTTAAAGGATAATAAGGGTTGAATATAATGGAAAACAAGATAGGGTGCCACTAGTAGAACAGAAAATTTGAGGACCACCTGAAAGGTGAATTGCAGACATAATCAAATAACCAGAAACCTAAGTAAAGCATAGCCGCCCAAATATGAGGAAAATCAAAAATGTAAGTTCCAACACTTTTAATGATTCTGAAGATTCTCAAAGTGCACAAAATCATAGAGGACCCTTAAAAAGTATCTAAAAAGGAGTATATAGTCAGAACTCCTTAGTATTTCCTCTTCCTTTGCTCAGACTGAACAAGAAGCATCAGGGACATTCCTGAGTCTACCAATACGGGCATGGGGGTCTGAGAGAAGAGCGGAAGAAAGCTTAAGTCATCCCCAGTTTACAACATAAGCTGAAGGTAGGTGAGGAAGAGTCAGTGAAGAAAGAAAAAATGGCTCCTGGCAGGGGGGGAAAAAAGATCTACAGTGTTTTAGAGACAAGACAGACCTCATTATTCTGATAATTGGTGGAAGCATAGGACAAGTCTTTCTGTCAGTATTTTCCCCAGTACACCCTAAAGTAAAGCTAGCCCGTTGCATGGCTATTGGTGATACAGATGTACATACTCTGAAAGAAGTTGATTCTTAATACGCTTACTAATCTGTCTAGTTCTTCATCCATATCTCAGTTGGCAAATCAAGTGTCACCACCCTTTTGGAGAAAGGTAGTAAATTGAAAGAGAATGAACAAGATAAACAAGATAATCTTCATGTATTATACTTTAAACATTTTTTCTAGAAAGATTTGGTGCAGAAAATAGAATTGATGATTACACTATATCTGCATTTTTTGTCTAGTTTCCATAAATGTCAGCTACTAGGAAATGAATACTTTTGCTGAATATTTAAAATGAGAGAACTCTTACATGCATTAATCATTCCATAACTTTATAATCAAGGAGTAGTTGACTCTGGAAAAATATAAGGCTATTCAGAAGTAAATAAGAATTTTAAAATAGGTCACCTGGGTGGTTCAAGTCAGTTGAGCATCCAACTCTTGATTTTGGCTTAGGTCATTATTCCAGGGTTATAGGATGGAGCCCAACATCAGGCCCCACACTGGGTGTGGACCCTGCTTAAGATTCTTTCTCTCCCTCTGCCTCTCTTCCCTGCTTGTACTTTCTCTCTCTCAAATAATAATAATAATAATAATAATAATAATAATAATAAATTATTAATAATAATAGTAATAATAATTTAATTGACATTCTCAGAAAAAAATAGAGTAGCTATTGCAATGACAAATAAAAAGAATCTGTACTATAAGAATTACTGAAATGAAAAAAACACAGTAGCTAAAATGAGAGAAAACATCAGAAGGGTGAAATAGAGAAAAGAAATGTCTAAAGGACAAATTAAAGGCATATAAAATAAAGTCAAGGAAATCACAAATAAAAAAGCAAACGACAAACTAAAATTCAGACAAATTAAGACTCATAGAGATCAAGTGAAGATATCTAATATCCCTTTAAAAGGAGTTTCAAGGGCGCCTGGGTAGCTTAGTCGGTAAAACGTCCGACTTTCACTTAGGTCATGATCTCGCGGTTCGTGGGTTCAAGCCCCGCGTCGGGCTCTGTGCTGACTGCCAGCTCAGAGCCTGGAGCCTGTTTCAGTCTGTGACTCCCTCTCTCCCTGACCCTCCCCTGCTCACACTGTCTCTCTCTCTCTCTCCTAGAAATAAATAAAACATTAAAAAAAAATAAAGGAGTTTCAAACCAAGCAATAGATATAATTGATGAAACAAAATAATTGAAGACCTTTCCTCTGAGCTACAGAAAGACATAAGATTAAAATTGTCTACTGAATGACAAACAGCATGAATTTAAAGAGAAAAAAAGCATAGACATATCTCAATTTACCTAAGAACTCTAAGAAGAGAGAAAAAAAGATGGTAAAATCTTCGTTGAAATCATCAACTTACTCACAAAGGAAACTGAGAAAGATTTTCATTAGATTTCTGGGTACTGCCATTATTCTAGAATGATTGGGGTAATATATTAAATCTTCTGAAGAAAAATAAAATTGAAAAATACCTTTGAAACTATAATTTTATATTTAACCAATGTTTTTGTTGAAGAAGATCAGGGAGAAAATGTAATCTTTTTAAAGTTTATTTATTTATTTTGAGAGAGAGAGAATCCCAAGCAGGCTCTTTACTGTCAGCATTGAGCTTGATCCCACAAATAGTGAGATCATAACCTGAGCTAAAATCAAGAGTCAGAAGCTTAACCAATTGAACCACCCAGGTGTCTCAGAGAATATAAATACTAACTCTAGACATTGTTAGAGAAAATATCAGTCTAAATATCAACTTCAAATCAAAGGTAATCATAGAAGTCTAGAAATACAATGTATAATTAAAAAAATAACTCAAGAACACTTTGAAAAACTGAATTGAATAAACATAGAGAAAAGAGAAAAGGTAGCTAAATTTCTGCCTATAAAATTATTAGTATCATAAAATATTACAAGCAATTCCTTGCAAACTTTTAGAATCTGACTGTTCTGTGCTCAATTTTTTAACTGACTGGCTGACTTGTCTCTTGTCCCTTAATTAGCAACCTCTGATGTGGTACTGACTAACCTTAGGTTTTGACTAAACTTAGATTGTGTAAATTATTGCCAGTCATTTATTATTTGAAGATTTTGTATGTGAACAGGGACTCAACAGTTATTTCTGTTCTTGGAAAATTACTTACATTTCCTAGAATTATACAGTTAGTATTAACTGTCTTTATCCTCTTCTCTATGTACGGAGAGAGGTAGTAGACGAAGGCAATACATATATGCACTCTGTAGATAGGGGTATATGACATAGAAGTATATTTCAATGCCCTATAGCTATTATATTTAAAAGAGAGGCAGAGTACCAATATGTGTCAACATTATTAAGTTTTCAAAATATATGCTATGATGGAAAGCTTCCCAGGTAATTCCACAAAGTAAGCATAGTCTTAACAACAGAACTGGACAATATATTCTGATAAAAAATGATTTATTTCAAAGAAATACAAGGAAGGTTTAGCATTAAAAAATTATATAATTCACTACATTAGTGGATTAAGTAAAAACGATTTTTGTCAGCCTGACAGATATAAAAATCATTGTAAATAATTTTTGTTTAAAAAACCTGGCAGGCTGGAAATAGAAGGAAACTTCTTTCTTCGGTTACATCTGTAAAACAGAACTTCCCAGCAAAACATCCTTAAGAGGAAGTAGTTTTAAAATTATGCTAATCTCAGGAACAAATATTAGATACCAGCTACTGTTGTCACTGAGCAATACCTTACTGAAGATTCCAGACAATATAGTAAGTCCAAAAAATAAAAATACATATATTTGAAAAAGACAAAACTATCAAAATTCATGGATGATATAATTCTCTACCAAGAAAATCCAGAATAATTCATTTAAAAATTTCTTAAAATTAATTATTGACTTTAGTAATATTTCTGGATAAAAAGATCAATCTATGAAAAAATCAATACCTAATATAATAAAAATTAACAATAAGAAAAAGCAAGGAGAAAATATTACTTAAATTAGCACCAAAAATATAAAATGTTTGATCATTTACCTAATATATCCACTACCTATATAAACAAAGAGATAAAACTTTAATAATAGACATGAAGGAAGACCTCAGTATATAGACATACAAAATTAATGAATGGAAAAACTAAATAATACAGATATGTAAATATCCTCATGTTAATCTGTAAATTCAATGCTATCCCAAACATGGTACTAAATGAATTCTCAAATGACTCTAATGAATCATGAAGGAAACTAATTCTTCAATTTAAAAAGAAGGGAAAAATTCATAAAGAGAGAGAATAAATTTTTGGAAAAGAGAAAAAAATAAAACCTTTTATATCTGAATTTAACCTTCCAGGTATCAAACAGATCTATAATTATATGTACCAAGAATTATCTAAATTGTGAGGTTTGAGGGCATAATCCCTCTCACAAAACCATCTTAATTCTGATACCAGTTGCAAGTTCATGGGATTTCCAAAACTACTGTTAGGTTTGATAATTAGCTAATGGAAATAACAGAACTTATTGAAAGCTATTATACTCACATTATGTTTTGTTGCAGGAAAAGGACACAGATTAAAATCAGCCAAAGAGAAGAGACACATGGTGTTAGGTAATCTAGATGTGGAACTTCCAGTTGTCCCCTCTGTATCAAGTCACAAGTTGCATGATCACTTTGTAGGCAATATGCACAAAGTATTACCAACCAGGGAAGCTAGCCTTTGGTGTCCAGGGTTCTTATAGGAGCTCGATCATATACTGCCTTCATGGCTCACTTTTAGTCTCCAAGCGTTTCCTGGAAGTCAGATTACTACCTTTAGTCATCAGTTTCTCTGGAAGTTGTAGGTTGTAGCCCAAAGTCCCCATCACAAATCACATTTTAAGACTGTCAGTGGCCAGAAAGCTCCTATCCAGATTTCTTTTTGAGTAAGGTTAATTCTTCACTATGCAATATGAAAATTTAGCATATACCATTGAATTCAAATTTAGGAAATGATCATCACATATTCATATAAAGCATAGATGAATTTCTGAGAAAATATATATTAAATAAGAATCTGCAATATACACAAAACTATGAAAATAGCAGAGGACTATTGGGAGTCAAGGGTGTAAAGAGATATTCATATTTTCCTTTTTGTGTTACTAAATTATTTGGATATTTCTTACAGGAATCAATTACTAGGTACCTTAAAAGATTTAAATAAATATTTAAAGAATTAGGATTCCATTCAAAACAACACCAGCATTCTTCACAGAGCTATAACAAACAATGCTAAAATTTTCATGGAACCGGAAAAGACCATAAATAGCCAAAGTAATGTTGAAAAAAAAAAAAACTGGGGGTATCACTATTCTGGATTTTAAGTTATATTACAAAGTTGTAATCATCAAAAAGTATGGAACTGGCACAGAAACAGACACATAGATAAATGGAACAGAATAGAGAACCCAGATATGGATCCACAAATATATGGCCAACTACTTTTCAAAGCTGGAAAGAGGATTCAATTAAAAAAAAAAAAGTCTCTTCAGCAAATGGTGCTGGGAAAACTGGACAGCAACATGCAGAAGAATGAACCTGGACTACTTTCTTCTACCATACACAAAAACAAACTCAAAATGGATGAAAGACAGGAAACCATCAAAATCTTAGAGGAGAAAACAGATAACAACCTCTTTGTCCTCGGCCACAGCAACTTCTTACTAGACATGACTTCAGAGGCAAGGGAAACAAAAGCAAAAATGAACTATTGGGACCTCATGAAGATAAAAAGCTTCTGCACAGTGAAGGAAAAAATCAACAACTAAAAGGAATCTGACAGAATAGGAGAAGATATTAGCAAATAACATATCTGATAAAGAGGTAGTATCCAAAATCTATGAAGAAATTATCAAATTCAACACCTAAAAAACAAATAATCTAGTGAATGGGCAAAAGACATAAGCACACTCTTTTCCAAGGAAAAAATCCAGATGGCTAACAGACCAATGAAAAGATGTTCAACGTCACTCATCGTCAAGGAAATACAAATCAAAACTACAATGAAATATCACCTCACACCTGTCAGAATGGCTAAAATTAACAACTCAGGAAATGACAGATGTTGGAGAATATGCAGAGAAAGAGGAAACATTTTTGCACTGCTGGTAGAAATACAAACTGGTGCAGCCAACCTGGAAAACAGTATGGAGATACCTCAAAAAATTAAAAACAGAGCTACCCTAGGAGTCACAATTGGACTCCTAGGTATTGATTCAAAGGATACAAAAATGCTGATTTGAAGGGGCACTTGCACCCCAATGTTTAAAGCAGCACTATCAACAAAAGACAAATTATGGAAAGAGCACAAAACATTTACTGAACAATAGAGAAGATATCACACACACACACGCACGCGCGCACGTGCACGCACACACACACACACACACACACACACACAGGAATATTACTCAGAGATAAAAAAAAGAATGAAATCTTGTCATTTGCAACAATGTGGATGGAACTAGAATGTATTATGCTAAGTGAAGTATGTCAGACAAAGATAAATGTCATATTATTTCACTTACATGTGTAATTTAAGAAACAAAACAGATGAAGGGAAGGAAGAAATAAGATATAAAAAGAGAGATAGGCAAGCCATAAGAGATTTAAATACAGAAAACAAACTGAGGGTTGCTGGAGAGGGGTTGGGTCGGGGGTGAGGAGCATAATGGATGATGGGAATTAGGGAGGTACTTGTTGGGATGAGCACTGGGTGTTATATGTAAGTGATAAATCACTATATTCTACTCCTGAAAGCATTTTACACTATGTGTTAACTAACTTGGTTTTAAATAAAATTTAAAAAAACATAAATGGGATTCTCTCCACCCCCACTAAATAGAAATGAACATAAATGTATACAATATTAAATTTAAGAGAAGTCACATTTTAAGGCAACTGGAGACACTAACATGAATCAGTCTGGGTTTACTGGCCCTACTATTGATTTTTTTTAAAAAAACGGAAGTTGAAATGAGCTGACTGCAACTCTGAATCTGTGTGTTGCTATTACATATAGAGTCACATTGTTTCTCTTCATTCTTTCTTCTTTCTCTTAATTATTATTCAGAGTCAAATGGCACAGGCTTGAGAAGGGGAGAGGTAGAGATTGCACACTGGCCACCCTCAAGGTATTCTTTATGAATTGACCTTTGTAAATCTACTCTTTAAAGTTAGTGTTTCCCATACTTACACTTTTGTTCTCCTTCTCTTACCAGGCTGCAAAGCCAAAGGGGGTGAATTCATCTACCTTAAAGTTGTCTCTCATCATTTGTGGTGATTTATGAATTATATTCCCTACCTTCAATTCCATGGACTTCAGTTTCTATATTCTGTTTCTTTAATCTCTCTGTAATCCCTTTACTTTGCATTAATCCTAAATCAATCTTCATCATTTCATTTCTTGCTGTTAATAAATGTTATTCATTAAGGAATCAGGATAGTAACATAAATAAGTAAAGCAGACAGGTATAACAATATCAAGAACAGTGAAAACTATAAGGGACTGGAGAATTCTCACCCCATCTAAATGCATTCACATTCAAGGTTTTTTTTTTTTTTTTTTTTTTTTATTGTTTGAATGTTCTGTTTTGCATTACTGGGGCTAACTGCTTCTGTGGTCAAATTCTCACCTAGTTTATAAACTGTATACATGGTCTCCTCACCAGGTACCTTACAGGTCTTCTAGCTGGCTGGTGGAATTATCTGTCTAAAAATAAAAATAAAAATAAAAATAAACTAATGATGTCATTCCAATGATTTAACTCTAGACTAAACTCAAAACTCCTAATCCTGGCACTCAATTCTTTCATTATCTGACTTCTGATTATTTTCAGCTATATTCTTCACCATTCCAACATCACACTAAGATCCAGTCACCCCAAAATTCTGTTTGATCATTCAGTGCCCTATACTCTATATTGCCTCTGTGCCTTCTACTAGAGCCTAACATCTCTACTTTCATGTAAGCCTGTTGATTATCGTTTCCTCAATGCCACTGCCTTACTCTCCTGAAAGTGACTTTCATTGGCTACATGTAATATTATATACTTCCTTTTCTACCTCTTTCAGTAAAGTGGTGTGCTCTTTAAGGTGAGCTTGATATTCTGTTTATCTTCATAGGAATGGCACTTGAAACTTAACAGAGACTGTATCAATCTGTCTCTCCCTTTTTCTGAATGGATTGTTTTTCTAGCTACAAAGTTGGCTACTGTTTCAATATAAAACACTACTTGAGAACATAGCAGTTTTAGTAAGGATTCAAATCCTTTATCCATTACATACCATATGTGTGACATTAGGTAAGTTACATGATCTTACTAAGACTCAGTTTCCTCATAGTGCCTATCCCACAGAATGGCTATTAAGATTTAAATTATATAACTCATTCGTAAACAGCCTGGCACTTTGAGGCTGTTCAGCAAATGCAGGATACGGTTTTAACAGTACCAGTAGAAATAGAAGTTACAGTAACACTGTAACATTTGAAAAATTAAACATCTAAGGGGCATTTGGGTGGCTCAGTATTCCATTAGTTGAAGTCTGACTTCAGCTCAGGCCATCTCACAGTTGTGAGTTCAAGCTCCGGGTCGTACTTTGTGCTGACAGTTCAGAGCCTGGAGCCTGCTTCAGATTCTGTGACTCCCGCTCTCTCTGCTTCTCTCCCACTCATACTTCAACTCTCTCTCTCTCTTTCTCTCTCTCTCTCTCTCTCTCAAAAATGAATAAACATAAAAAAAATTAAACACCTACAAACATTTAAACTTTTTTTTGGGGAGTGGGGGTGGTCTGGGCCAAGATGGCAGAAGAACATAGAATTTTTCTTTGCATCTCACATCCATGAAATACAGCCAGATCAACACTAAACCATCCTGTACACCTAGAAAACTGATTTGAGGATTAACACAGAAATCTGCACAACCTGAACCACAGAACTCAGCAGGTATTCATCACAGAGAGGTAAACAGGGGGAGAGAGAAGCCTCAGAGGACAGGGAGGTTTTTTTGCTAATGGAGAGAGGATGGAGATAGGTGGAGAGTATAAGAAAAGCACCCCTCTCAAAAGCAGCTGGAAAGTAGAAAAGTGGAAAGAGCAGCAGGGACTGAACAAAAAAGGGAGAAAAGAGAAAGGAGAGGGTTTAATTTGCATTAAGACTCTGTAAACAGGGGAAGCACAGAATCTGAAACTCTACATCTCAATACCTGACGGTGCTCTGGTGGGAAAGGTGAATCTCTAGAAGCAGAGACTGAGGTCTGGAGTCCCTTGGGACACACGGAGAGAGGCAGTTCCCCTGCTGGGAGGACATTTGGTAGAGGCTGTACAACTTCCCACAGACAAAGGTCCCAACAGATCCCAGAGAAAAACCATGTTTGCTAATGCTGGAACAGGGACATTAAGGAAGAAGCCTGGTGCCAGATGTGTGTTGTGACTTATCTTAATTCCTAAAACACTGCTGCTACACAACTGGGTGAACTTTTTCTGGGACGGGCTGGCACCCAGCTGCAGTCTCGGAGAATCAGCAGCAGCACAGTCCCAAGAATGTTCCTGGGTGCAGTGGGCACCTGGCCATTGCTTGGTGAGAAACTCCCCCAGAAGGTCTGAGTGGGTCAAAGCTGCAGTCCGTCACAAGTGAGGAGTTGGGAAACATAACCACATCTGAGATAAAACTCAGGAGGGAGTTGCAGCCTGGCAACCTGATGGCTTGGTCACAGACAGTAAAAATCCAGGGACTGGATGGAAGCCAGAGAAAAAGGATGGGCCCATGATGGCTGATCAGGGAGAACAGAGTTCTGATACTAGAGACTGGGTAGGTGGGTGACACCAATTTCACCCCTTCTGCGTATGCATGCACACACCCACATATGCCACAACAATCCATCCCAGTAAGCTAAGCAGCACCATCCAGTAGAGAATGGAGCTGTTACACTAAGTTCCACCCAACTGGGCCAACCTCGCTCTTCAGGAACACCACAAGTCTCTCCACCTGCTAAGTTTATGGACTATAAAGTGCTTCATGGTTTGACTTCTAGGAGAAAATGATGTAATTTCAAATGTATTTCAGTCTGTTCACTGGTCCATCCATTCACTTTTTTTTGTTTCTTTTCTTTTATGGAATACAGAAAGAAAAAATTATTTTCATTTTCAATTTTTATTAAAATATTTTTTAATTTTTTAATTTTGTTTTAAATTTTTCAAATTTTATTTTAATTACATCCTTTCATTTTATTCTATTTCATTCTATTCATTTTTTCAAGTTTTCAAATGTTTTCCTTTTTCCCTTCTTTTTTCTTACTTTTTATTCTTCTTTTTCTCCTTTTCTTCCTAATCTATCAAGTTCCTTTCAACAGTCAGATCAAAACACAACTAGGATCTAGCATCATGTATTTGATTTCTCTGTGCTGTTTTTAACTTTATTAATTTAATTTTTATCTTATTAATTCCTTTTCTTCTTCAAAATGAAGAAACAAAGGAATTCATCCTAAAAGAAAGAACAGGAAGAATCCACAGCCAGGGACTTAATCTGCAAACATACAAGCAAGATGTCAAAAACAGAATTTAGAACCACAATAATAAGAATACTAGCTAGGGCTGAAAATAGATTAGACTCCCTTTCTGTGGAAATAAAGAAGTTAAAGCTATGAAATTAAAAAATGTTATAACTGAGCTGAAATCTTGAATGGATGCCACAGTGGTAAGGATGGATGATGCAGAGAAGCAAATCAGTGATACAGAAGCCAAACTTATGAAGAATAATGAAGCCCCCCCCCAAAAAAAAAGAAGGAGACCAAGGCAATAGAGTATGATTTAAGAATTAGAGAAATCAGTGACTCCTCAAAAAGGAAGAACAGCAGAATCACAGGGGTCCTAGAAGATGAAGAGAGAGAAAAAGGAGTAAAAGGGTTATGTGAGCAAATTATAGCAGAAAACTTTCCTAACCTGTGGAAAGACACAGACATCAAAGCCCAAGAAACACAGAGGACTCCCAATAAATTCATCAAAAACCAACCATCATCAAGGCATGTCATAGTCAAATTCACAAACTATTCAAGCAAGGAAAGAATCATGAAAGTAGCAAGGTAAAAAATCCTTTACCTATAAGGGAAGACAGATCAGGTTTCTAGCAGACCTATCGACAAAAACTTGGCAGGCTAGAAAAGAGTGGCAGGATATATTCAATGTGCAGAAATATGCAGCCAAGAATTCTTTATCCAGCAAGGCTGTCATTGAAAATAGGAGAGATTAAAAGTTTCTCATACCAACAAAAATTAAAGGAGTTGTGACCACTAAACCAGCCCTGTAAGAAAGTTTAAGGGGGACTCCCTGAGGGGAGAAAAGATTGGAATAAAAAAAAAAAAAAGAAAAGAAAAAGACCAAAAGCATCAAAGACTAGAAAGGACCAGAGAACACCACCAGAAACTCCAACATTACAGGCAACATAATGACACTAAATTCATAGCTTTCAGTACTCACTCTAAACATCAATGGACTAAATGCTCCAATCAAAAGACATAGGGTAACAGAATGGATAAGAAAACATGATCCATCTATATGCTGTTTACAAGAGATCCACTTTAGACCTAATGACACCTTCAGATTGAAAGTAAGGGGATGGAGAACCATCTATGATGCTAATGGTCAACTAAAGGAAGCCAGAGTAGCCCTACTTATATCAGACTATCTAGACTTGAAAATACTGTAACAAGAGATGAAGAAGGCCATTATATCATAATTAAGGGGTCTTTCCACCAACAAGACCTAACAATTATAAACATCTATGCTTCAAATGTGAGAGCACCCAAATATATACATCAGTTAATTACAAACATAAAGAAATTCATTGATAATACTACCATAATAGTAGGGGACTTCAACATCCCACTTACAGCAATGGACAGAATATCTAAACAGAACAAGGAAACAATGGCTTTGAATGACACACTGTACCAGAGGGACATTACAGATATATTCAGAACATTTCACCCTAAAGCAAAAGAATACACATTCTTCTCCAGTGCACATGGAATGTTCTCCAGAATAGGTCACATACTGGGACACAAATCAGCTCTCAACGAGTACAAAAATATTGACATCATACCATTCATGTTTTCAGACTACAATGCTATGAAACTCAAAATCAAAGACAAGAAAAATTTTGGAAATGTAAAAAATACTATAGACTAAAGAACTACCTACCTACTAAGGCATGAATGGACTATCCAAGATGTTAAAGAGGAAATTAAAAAGTACATGGAAGGGGCGCCTGGGTGGCTTAGTCGGTTAAGCGTCCGACTTTCGCTTAGGTCATGATCTCACAGTTTGTGGGTTCGGGCCCCGCGTCGGGCTCTGTGCTGACAGTCAGCTCAGAGCCTGGAGCCTGCTTCAGTCTGTGACTCCCTCTCTCTCTGACCCTCCCCTGCTCACGCTGTCTCTCTCTCTCTCCCCTAGAAATAAATAAAACATTAAAAAAAAAAAGTACACGGAAGCCAAAGAAAAATTATAACACCACAGTCCCAAACCTTTGGGACACAGCAAAGGCAGTATTAGAAGGAAGTATATAGCAATCCAGTCCTTCCTAAAGAAAGAAGTCTCAGATACACAACCTATTCTTATACCTTAAAGAGCTAGAAAAAGAACAGCAAATAAAACCCAATATCAGCAGAAGACAGGAAATAATAAGGAATAGGGCAGAAATCAATGCTATCGAAACAAAAAAATAGTAGAACAAACCAATGAAAGCAGAGCTGGTTCTTTGAAATAATTAACAAAATTGATAAACCACTAGCCAGTTTGATCAAAAAGAAAAAGGAAATGATCGAAATAAAATCAAGAATGAAAGAGGAGAGATCACAACCAACACAACAGAAATACAAACAATAGTAAGAGAATACTACAAGCAATTATATGCCAATAAAATGGGCAATCTGGAAGAAATGGAAAAATCCCTAGAAACATATAAACTACCAAAACTGAAACAGGAAGACATAGAAAATGTGAACAGACCCATAACCAGTAAAAAAATTGAATAAGTAATCAGAACTCTTCCAAAAAACAAGAGTCGAGGGCCAGATGGCTTTCCAGGGGAAGTTACCAAACATTTAAAGAAAAGTTAACACCTATCTTCTTCAAGCTATTCCAAAAAACACAAATGGAAGGAAAACATCCAAACTCTTACTATGAAGCCAGCATTTCCTTGATTCCAAAACCAGACAAAGACCCCACTAAAAAGGAGAGCTATATACCAATTTTCCTGATGAACAAGGATGCAAAAATCCTCAACAATATATTAGTAAACCAGATCCAACAATACATTAAAACAATTATTCACAATGACCAAGTGGGACTTATACCTGGGATGCAGGGCTGGTTCAATATTCACAAAAAAATCAATGTGATTCATCACATCAATGAAAGAAAGGGCAAGAACGACATGGTCCTATCAATAGATAAAGAGAAAGCACTTGACAAAATTAAGCATCTTTTCTTGATCAAAACTTTCAAGAAAGTAGGGATAGAAGAGTCATACCTTGAGATCATAAAAGCCATATATGAAAGACCCACTGCTGATATCATCCTCAATGGGGAAAAACTGAGAGCTTTTCCCCTAAGGTCAGGAACAAAACAGGGATATCTACTCTAGCCATGGTTATTCAACATCATATTGGAAGTCTTAGCGTCAGTAATCCGACAACACAAAGAAATAAAAGGCATCCACATCGGTCAGAAGAAGGTCAAACTTTCACTCTTCACAAATGACATGATAGTCTATATGGAAAACCCAAAAGGTCCCACCAAAATACTGCTAGAGCTGATCCATTAATTCAACAAGTGGCAAGATATAAAATCAATGCACAAAAATAAGTTGCATTCCTATACACCAATAATGAAGCAACGGAAAGAGAATCAAGGAATCAATCCCATTCACAATTGCATGAAAAACCATAAAATACCTAGGAATAAATCTAAAAAAAGAGGTGAAAAATCTATACACTGAAAACTATACAAAGCAATTGATGAAGACTCAAAAAATGGAAAAATATCCCATGCTCCTGGGTAGGAAGAATAAATACTATTAAAATGTCAGTAGTACCCGAAGCAATCTACATATTCAATGTAATCCCTATTAAAATAACACCAGCAATCTTTAGAGAACTAGAACAAAAAATCCTAAAATTTGTATGGAACCAGAAAAGACCCTGAATAGCCAAAGCAATCTTGAAAAAGAAAACCAAAGCTGGAGGCATCACAATCCCAGACTTCAAGCTGTATTACAAAGCTATAATCATTAAGACAGTATGGTTCTAGCACAAGAACAGACATTCAGATCAATGGAACACAATAGAGAACCCAGAAGTGGACCCACAAACATATGGCCAACGCATCTTTGACAAAGCAGGAAAGAATATTCAATGGAATAAAGACAGTCTCTTCAGCAAATGATACTGGGAACACTGGACAGTGACATGCAGAAAAATGAACCTGGACCACTTTCTTCCACTATACCCAAAAATAAACTCAAAATAGATGAAAGACCTAAACTTAAGACAGGAAACCATCAAAATCCTAGGGGAGAAAGCAGGCAAAAACCTCTTGACCTTGGCCACAGCAACTTCTCACTCAATACATCTCCAGAGCCAAGGAAAACAAAAGCAAAAGTGAACTATTGGGATCTTATCAAAATAAAAAAGCCTCTGCACACCGAATGAAACAATCAGGAAAACTAAAGGGAAACCAACAGAATGGGAAAAGATATTTGCAAATGACATATCAGATAAAGGTTTAGTGTCCAATTATAAGGAACTTTTCAAACTCAACACCCAAAAACAAATAATCCAGTGAAGAAATGGATAAAAGACATGAACAGACACTTCTCCAAAGAAGATATCCAGATGGACAAGTGACACATGAAAAAAATGCTCAACATCACTCATTATCAAGGAAATGCAAATTACAACCACAGTGAGATACCACCTCATACCTGTTAGAATGGTTAATATTAAGAACTTGGGCAACAACAGCTGTTGGTGAGGATGCAGACAAAGAGGATCTCTTTTGCACTGCTGGGAGGAATGCAAACAGGTACAGCCACTCTGGAAAACAGTATGAAGGTTCCCCCCCAAATTAAAAATAGAACAATCCCGCAATCCAGCAATTGTACTACTAGGTATATATCCAAGGGATACAGGTATACTGGTTTGAAGGGGCACATGCACCCCTATGTTTATAGCAGCATTACCAACAATAGCCAATGTATGAAAAGAGCCCAAATGTCAATCGACAGATGAATGGATAAAGACGATGTGGTGTATATATATATATATATATATATATATATATATATATATATATATATATATATATGTATATGTATATTATATATGTATATACAATGGAGTATTACTTGGCAATCAAAAAGAATGAAATCTTTCCATTTCCATTTCCATTTCACATGAATGGAACTAGAGGGTATTATGCTTAGCGAAAATAATCAATCAGAGAAATATAAATATCATATGACTTTACTCATATGAGGACTTTAAGAACATAAGGAAAGGGAAGCAAAAATAATATAAAAACAGGGAGGGAGACAAGACAAAAGAGACTCTTATTATTTTTCTTTTTTCAAAAGAGACTCTTAAATATGAAGAACAAAGAGGGTTACTGGAGAGTTGTGGGAGGGGGGATGGGCTAAATAGGTAAGGGGCATTAAGGAATCTACTCCTGAAATCATTGTTGCATTATATGCTAATTAACTTGGATGTAAATTTTTAAAAATAATAAAAAGTAAAGGAAAAAATAAACTTTTGTGTTTAAAATGCTAAACTATAATTCAAAAGTATAGCATACTGCACTTTTACTATAGTGGTTCTCAGTAAACCACACAAACCTCTTACTGCCCCAAAATTAACTCATTGTATCACCCCTACTTAACCCACAAGCTTGCTCTTACTCCTGGATTTCCAATCTGGTGAATAGCACCACCAACCATAACCCTGGTCAATTTGATAATTTAGAAGGACTTCTTGATTCGTTCTCACCGTCAGCTCCTATAGCCAATCATCAAAACCTTTTGATTCCTTAATGCAGTAACTGCCACATTTGTCTTGCCAACTCTAATTGATTTTCTAAATACTCGTTAGAAATAATCTGACCATTTTTCCTCCCCTCCATGTTTCTCATTGTGCAAACTCCTTCCCACTACCCAAACAAGGTTCACAAGGCTCACAAAACTACTGTGGCCCACTAATCTGCCATCACCTTTGGCCCCTTCCATCTTTACACTATGATCTTCCCTAGGTAATAATTCTCTTCTCTCTAGCTATCTCACTTTTTCTCACTATTAAGTCTTCCTACAAGCCATTTTCTTGCCTGAAATAGGCTTCCCAAGCCTTCTTAACCTGGCAATTCCCACTCATTATTCAAGTTTCACCACATGTTGATTTCTTCCAGGAACTCTTCCCTGTCATACATTCCCTCCCACTATGGCTCATAAAACACAACACTTGATCTGTATTGCAAATGCCTGATCACTTGTCCTCCTTTTCTGCTCCATTATACTGTGAATTCTATGAAAGCAGAAATCAGGTATGTTTTGGTCACCAGTGTTTCTCCCGTGCTTATCTCAGTACATGCTACACATAGTAGGAATGGCTGTATCTAGTTGTGATAAAAATGAGTGAATGAATGAATGAATGAATGAATAGCAAGTGAGGTGAATTTTAAGTCTATTCTGAAGCTGTGTCTGAATCAAACTGGTGGGTGTAAAAGTCTTTCTTGTCTATTCCAGACTCTGTGGTGACCCTAGAAGAATTCCTGAGTTTTCTTAGTTGTCTATAGGTAGTCTATTTGAAGTTCAACAGTTCTATGAAGTTCTGTGGTGTGAAGTATAGCAACTCCCCTCTCCTCAGCAGTAAGAGACTTTTTCACACTTTGTAAGACTAGAAGTGCTTATTCTTTCACTGAAAATTGCTTCTTCAACTGATTGATTTTATTTTTCATAAACTCAGAATTACTTTTCTAAAACTATATTTATTTGATTCTTCTTCTCAGTCCTCTGTGTTTAGAATGCCACTGTTTCTTATTACTACCATGATTGGCAAAAACAGCCGGCTATGATGACTGGGTCAAAGTCTTATTTAGTCTAGATATGCAAACTTTTCTTTTTGATTTAAAAAGCAAACAAAAAGTACATTTCTACACATCAGTGATTTGATGCATGTGAAATGACATTATTCCTGGCATTTATTATCCCTTTGAAGAAACCCTGGAAAACCTAGTCCCTATCTCTATTACTGGTTTTCAATGAGAAGAATGCTCGTTTTCAATGATGAAAATCAAATCTTTACCAAAAGTTTTCACATCATCCAATTTTGAGGATAAATAAAAGAATAGCTCATCATGAAGGAAAAAATCACATGGACTTTCAAGTCTAAAGGAAATGAATGAAGCTGAAATCATGGCTCTGTGACTTCCTCACTATGTAAACTTTGGCATTTTAATAAACTAAGACTCATTGCCCCTATTTATTTATTTAAATGGTTTACCTTAGTTCCTACAGTAGAGCAGCTTCGCCTGTTGTGTAATGCACATAAAGTGCCTTCTACACAATTTGTTAATGTGCATAGTATGAGTATATAGGTTACAGTCACTGTTTTCAATGAAGCAACATCTGCTGAAATATTTATAGCAATTATCAGGTTCAGAATATAGAAAAGCAAGTCATATAGCATATTACATGGCTCCCATGTTAATCCGGATAATATCTGTAAAGAATTCTATGATGAGGCAATCTTGGGAGCTATGTTTTACAGGTTAGAGTATCAGTATCTTTCCCATCTTTACTTTAGAGTGGTTCAAGTATTTGCATGAAAGTTATAACTAACATTCAAAGAACCCTGCTATGGAACATGTTACAACCCTTGGCTTTCAGCTTCCAAGAATATCTGTTGCCAGGAAAAGTGAATAATGTAACTCTTTCTGAACTTCATTCTTGTGAGATGAAATGACATATCCCCCCAATACAGTCCTGTTGCTAAAGGGATTTGTTTAAATCTTGAATCTGAAAGCAGAATACCACTAGAATACTGCTTGGCTTGAGCTCAGAATTTGCAAAGGCCTAAAGATTTTCTAGAGTTGGCACTTCTCACCTGCTGACTCAGATGGGAAATACTCTCTGCCTATGTTTCGTGGCCAAGATTTCTACTGAAAAGATGCTTCCTTAATTTTGTAAACATTTAATGAAGTGGTTTCTCTAAGTTCTTTACTTGAATGACTAAAAACAGATAAAAACAAATCTGATAAAAACAGATGTTGCTACTAGAAGGAAGGCATTTTAATTATCAGTAGCTGCTTGACAAACCATCTAAAATAATGGCTGTGACAGACACACTCTAAGTTGACCAAAATGGCCCTTATAGAACCCCTCTTCTTTAGGTGCAGGTGGAATCTGTGACTTCCTCTTAACCAACAGATTATGGAAAAGTAATGAGATATTGTTCTATTGATTAGGCTTTCCATATGGCAAAGGTGATAAGATAACTTTTGATTATGTTAAATTATAAAACTCTGTTTTAGCAGATTAGAGCAAGAAGTAAACAGCCATAATGTGAACTGTCTATGAAGAAGGCCATGTAGCAGGAAACTGTGGGTGGCCTGCAGGATCTGAGAGAAGTCTTTATTCAACAATCAATAAGAAGCTCAGACCCAGATACAGAGCTGCAAGGAGATGAATTCTGCCAACAACCTGAAGGAGCTGGGAAGTGGATACTTTGCTGAAGAAGGCTCAGATGAAAAGGAAGTTTATCCAATACCTTCATTGCAGCATTGTGAGATCCTATGCAGAGAACTCAACTGGGCCATTACCTGTCTCTGAACCCAGAGAAATTGAGATATAATAAATGTGTGTTGTTTCCAGCTGCTAACTTGGTATTAATTTGTTACATATCAATAAAAATTAATATAGTGGCTTGACATAAAAATTATGTATTATTTTTCATTCTGGGAGGTTGACTTGGGCTCAACTGGGGTCATAAAGTGGTGGCTTTCAGCTGTGAGGTCAGATAAAATGTAATGGGTGATCTCACACGTTCCTTCCACTCCTCTCTACATATCTCCCCAACAGAAGAGTTGGACTTTTATTTGTTTTGTTTTATTTGTTTTGTTTTGTTTTGTTTTAGAGAGAGCACAAGCCATAGCACAAGCCAGGGAGAGGGACAGAGGGGGAAAGAAGAAGGGATGAGAGAGAGAGAGAGGGAGAGGGAGAAAACCTTAAGCAGACACCATACTCAGTGCAGAGCCCAACACAAGGCTTGATTCCACGACTCTGCAATCATGACTTGAGCCGAAATCAAGAGTCAGACACTCAACCGACTGAGCTACCCAGGTGCCCCTGTTGCAATTCTTCCATGGTTCATAGAAGTCTAGAGAAAGAAAGTATAAATTGTCAAATCTCTGAAGGCCGGGACTCAGAAGTCCTAGAGGCTCCCTTCTGCCTACTTTATTGTTAAAAGTATATCACAGACTATTACAAGTTCAAGGTAGGAAAATACTCTCTACCTCTTAATGTGAGAGCATCATGAACATCCTGGAATCGGAGACATTGTTGATGACAATATTTACAGTCAATTTGACACAACATTCCCTCTGGGCACAACAATTTATATCCACCCTGCATGAAAAAAAAATCTCTCACATCCACTAAAGACCAAGAAATTGTATCCAATTATGGGATTAGGTTAAAAGTTTAGGATCTTGTGATCTACACTCATGTTCAGATAAGGCTCTTTCAATATGGATCTTGTAAATCTGTAGACTTGCAATCCAAAAAGACAAACTCAGTATACGATAGAGTTTTCAGAGCACTCTACCCTTGGACAAGAAACATTCCCTGATTGGGATTCTGCTCTGTTCCCTAGGAGAGATTTCAATGGCTCCCAACTCCATCCTTAGACTTCTGCCTTTTTTTGAACCATCCTTCCTTTTCTATTAAAAATATCCTATATTTATAGCTAAGTGGCATTCTTTATATTCATCTAGCCCATAGAAATTTTGGGGCTTACAGGTCTCTTTTCATTTTCAACTTTCTTTGTCATTTTTCATCCAATATAATTCAGCTATCTTAAAAAAACACTGTGTTTCCATGGTATCAAATTATAATTCACTACATTAGAAAAACACCACAACCACAAATCTCTTCAAGGTAGGTCTTTCTCAACTTTGAGTTGAGACTCAGGATGCCCTGAGATATTTTTAAAATTCTTTGAAGGCTTCTGTCTGGTTGAAAGGGTCTATAAGGTACTGCCTTATATCTTTTAGAGTTCTTAACAAGCAGTATTACAACTATACCATTCATTTGATTTTAACCCTGAGGCCACATTTTACTGTAAGAATCTCAATGTGATCTTTGTCCTGAAACTACTTCTTACTTTGAGAACCTTTTGTCAGCTTGAGAAACTGTGATTGTGAAATAGTGTTAGTTTCTAACCCTGCAAGACTTGGGTTGAAAATATTTCTTCTCAGTTCTTGAAAACTGAAAATTCCTTCTTTAGTTCATCTGTCTCATAGTTATTCTATTGTTCATCTCTTGCAATACCTTCTTTCTAGCTACCTAAAAAAGTCATTTTGAAAATTTTGCCCAGAAACTCCTCATGCAAATCCAGGGTTCTTTAGGTACTTTCTCTATCTTCTAAGTAATTTCAGGCAAAAACCTCAATTTTTCTGCCAAAACTTAATTAAAATGACCTACCCCTTCTCCAGTCCTCCATAGCAACATCCCCAGTTTCCATTGTTCTTCCATTAACAATCTACTCACCATTCAGATCTCTTCCAGCTATACATTCACAATGCCAATGCCATGTATTTTATGCTGGGAACTGTACCCTAGTTTCTACATCTGAACAACTGCTCCCACAAAGCTTTCTTCACATCTCTGCTTGATCTAGGTGACAGGATTCTAAACTTGGAACTATTTTCATAATGGGGTATGACTTTGGGGAAAGAGCTCAGTGTATTCTATAGGTGCTGGGGGATGCGAACTGTGGCAGAGAACAAAGATGGATGGCATCCAAATATGGCTATCAACACTTCTTTATATCTCTGTACATATATCCCACTCTTGCCATCAAGAAGTGGAATCTATTTCCTCTCTTCTTAAACTGATCTGGCTTCATGACTTGCTGGAATACAGCTGAAATGACATTTTGGGCCCCAATGTTAATAAGACTGGCATCTCTTTCTATCTCTTGAAAGACAGTCGTTAGACTAATACATGGTCCAGGGTACAATGCATTTTAGTCATGTTAGCCCTAGCTCTTCTTGGCTGAATGTGACTTCACTCACCCTATACAATGTAGAAAAAATCCACTCAATTTAGCCTCGTCAACACAAAGAACTGTGAGAAATCAAAATAATATGTTGTATCTCACCATATTTTTTTATTAAATTTTTTCAAAAGACAGCAACAGAGGGGAAGCTTGGTGGCTCCGTCAGTTACACATTAGACTCAGTTACAGCTCAGGCCATGATCTCACAGTTCCTGAGATCTCTGTGCTATCAGTGCAGAGCCTGCTTTGGATTCTGTCCTCTCAACCCTTCCCCAACTCATGTTTTCTCTCTCTTTTTTAAGAAAAAGAAAGCAACAGATAACTGAAACAAATCTCAATTATGGAACCACATACAAACAGTTACAAGTTAGTTAAAATTATTGTTCCCTTATATTACACATAAGCTCCAACTTATATATAACCATGCCACTTAACACAGTTGATTATATACATCAAAAGAAACTATCTGAGTAATGCGTGATTGAGAATAGTTTACTGAATTATTAAGTGATTTCATCAAACATATTTGATTAGGATGAGTTGAAAGACCAAAGATTGAATAAAAAATATAGTTGGACTTCACAAATATGTATGAATTTATTATATGATATCCTTTTAGTTATATGGTGGCTATAAATTTCTCAAGAAATTTGTACAAAAAGGTAGGGTAACTGATATTGAACACTAATAATATACCTGATAGTTATGCTTTTATTCATAAAATTTATTCACATATTAAAATGGAGGCTGGATTAATATACTTAGAAGCTAAAAATAAACTGTTCTCTTCAATTTTCTTTTTCTCATTATCATTCCTTCCTAATTAACTGAAACCACAGTGTATTGTAGTTAGCAATAACCAAGCAAAGCTTATGTTTCAAACCTAAAACTTATGACTCATCAAGCTCTACAAAATACAAGTTAGGAAAATGTAAGCCCTATGCCACAACGAAATATAAACATACTCAAATTGTCTTTGCTTTTTCTATGTGGAAACTGAATTTTGAGATTAAGTATCTTGCCGAAGATTACATCTAATTCTATCTTTTCATATGCTTATGCTTTCATCTTTTTCTTTCTGTCTGTAAATCATAGTGCCCCCTGCCAAGAACAAACTGAGGGCTGACGGTAGGTGGGGGAGAGGGAAAGGGAGGTGATGGGCATGGAGGAGGGCACTTGTTGGGATGAGCACTGGGTGTTATATGTAAACCAACTTGACAAAAAAACTTTTAAGGAAAAAAAAATCACAATCCCCCTAGAATCTAAGGTGCTTTGTGAAGTGTGAAATATGTAAATATAACATTGAATAGAGATGCTAGTGAGATGTCTGTCATCATTTTAGTGGTTGAATGCAACTCTAGAAGGTACTAGCATCTTACAGAACAGATTACTTTTATTAATCATTTGTATGATTATCTTCATTTTCTATAACATTAGAAGTTCTATTACAATATATTAGTTCTTAATTATTCTATGCAGTCTTCTTCTTTTCTCAAGAAAAACATATCAAGGATAGAGAAAAAATAAAATTCCATTTACTAAGACACATTGGCAACTTATATTGTGTGTCTTCTCTGTGCTACCAACAATTCTATATTAAGAAATTTATATATAATATTTTTTAGCAAATAGTTTATTGTCAAGTTGGTTTCCATATAACACCCGGTGCTCATCTCCACAAGTGCCCTCCTCCATGCCCATCTCCCCCCTATCCCCCCACACCCATGAGTCCTCAGTTTGTTCTCAGCATTCAAGAGTCTTTCATGGTTTGCCTCTCTCCCTTTCCCCCACCATTTCCCCTTCTTCTCCCCCATGGTCCTCTGTTAAGTTCCTCCCAATCCTCCTATACGTGCAAACATATGATATTTGTCCTTTTCTGCCTGATTTATTTCACTCAGTATAACACCCTCAAGGTCCATCCATGTTGCTACACATGGCCAGATTTTATTCTTTCTCATTGCCATGTAGTATTCCATTGTATAGATAAACCACATTTTTTTTAAGAGGATAACTTTTTTTCTAGTTTTTACAAATAGTTTATTGTCAAATTAGTTTCCACATAACACCCAGTGCTCATCCCCACAAGTGTCCTCCTCCATGCCCATCCCCCCCTCCCCCCCCCACATCCATCAGTCCTCAGTTTTTGTCAGCATTCAAGAGTCTCTCATGGTTTGCCTCTCTCCCTTTCCCCCACCATTTCCCCCCTTCTTCTCCCCCTTGTTCCTCCGTCAAGTTCCTCCTAATCCTCCTATACATGCACAAATATGATATTTCTCCTTCTCTGCCTGACTTATTTCGCTCAGCATAACGCCCTCAAGGTCCTTCCATGTTGCTACACATGGCCAGATTTCATTGTTTCTCACTGCCATGTAGTATTCCATCGTATAGATAAACCACATCTTTTTGATCCATTCGTTTGTTGATAGACACTTAGGCTCTTTCAATGTTTTAGCTATTGTGGAGAGTGCTGCTATGAACATTGGGGTACATGTGCTCCTATGCATCAGCACTTCTGTATCCCTTGGGTAAATTCCCAGCAGTGCTATTGCTGGGTCATAGGGGAGTTCTATTATTAGTTTCCTGAGGAACCTCCACATTGTTTTCCAGAGGGCCTGTACCAGTTTACATTCCCACCAACAGTGCAGGAGGGTGCCCATTTCTTCATATCGTCGCCAGCATCTAGAGTTCTCTGATTTGCTTATTTTAGCCACTCAGACTGGCATGAGGTGGTATCTCAGTGTGGTTTTGATTTGTATTTCTCTGATGAGGAGGGATGCTGAGCATCATTTTATGTGTCTGTTGGCCATCTGGATGTCCTCTTTGGGGAAGTTTCTGTTCATGTCTTCTGCTCATTTTTTCACTGGGTTGTTTGTTTTTTGGATGTGGAGTTTGGTGAGTTCCTTATAAATTTTGGAGATTAACCTTTTATCTGATATGTCATTTACAACTATCTTTTCCCATTCTGTTGGTTGCCTATTAGTTCTGTGGGTTGTTTCCTTTGCCATGCAGATTTTAATCTTCATGAGTTTATTTTGCTCTTGATTCCTTTGTCTTTGGGGATGTGTCAAGTAAGAAGTTGCTGCGGTGGAGGTCAAGGAGGTTGCATCCTGCTTTCTCCTCTACGGTGTTGATAGTTTCCTGTCTCACATTCAGGTCCTTTATCCATTTTGAGTTTATTTTTGTGTATGGTGTGAGAAAATTATCTAGTTTCATTCTTCTGCATGTGGTTGTCCAGTTCTCCCAACACCATCTTTGCCCTGGATATTCTTTCCTACTTTGTCAAAGATTAGTCGGCTGTATACCTTTGGGTCCAGCTCTGAGTTTTCCATTCTAGTCCATTGGTCTATGTGTCTATTGTTGTGCCAATAGCTGTTGATGATGACAGCTTTGTAGTAGAGGCTAAAGTATGGGATGGTGATACCTCTCGTTTTGGTTTAATTTTTCAGTATTACTTTGGCTATTCGGGGTCTTTTGTGGTGCCATACAAATTTGAGGATTGTTTGTTCTAGCTTTGAGAAGTATGCTGGTGCAATTTTGATTGGAATTGCATTGAATGTGTAGATTGCTTTGGGTAGCAATGACATTTTAACCAAATTTATTCTCCCTACCCATGAGCATGGAATGTTTTTCCATTTCTTTGTGTCTTCTTCAATTTCCTTCATAAATTTTCTATAGTTTTCATCATACACATCTCTTGTATACTTGGTTAGGTTTATTCCGAGGTATTTTATGGTGTTTTGTGCAACTGTGAATGGAATCAGTTTCTTGATTTCTCTTTCTGTTGCTTCATTGTTGGTGTATAAAAATGCAACCGACTTCTGTACGTTGATTTTGTACCCTGCAACTTGGCTGAATTCTTGGATCAGTTCTAGTAGGCTTCTGGTGGAGTCTGTTGGGTTTTTGATGTAGAGTATCATGTCATCTGCGAAGAGTGAAAGTTTGACTTCCTCTTTGCCAATTCTGATGCCTGTGATTTCCTTTTGGTGTCTGATGGCTGATGCTAGGACTTCCAGCACTATGTTAAACAACAGTGGTGAGAGTGGACATCCCTGCATATTCCTGATCTCAGGGGAAAAACTCTCAGTTTTTCCCTGTTGAGGACGATGTTCGCTGAGGACTTCTCATAGATGGCTTTGATGATGTTCAAGTAGGTTCCTTCTATCCCGACTTTCTCGAGAGTATTAAGAAGGGATGCTGTATTTTGTCAAATGCTTTTTCTGCATCTATTGACAGGATCATATGGTTTTATCTTTTCTTTAATGATGTGATGTATCACACTGATTGATTTGTGAATGTTGAACCAGCCCTGTAACCCAGGAATGAATCCCACTTGATCTTGGTGGATGATTCTTTTTATGTGCTGCTGGATTCTATTTGCAAGGATCTTGTTGAGGAATTTTGCATCTGTATTCATCAAGGATATTGGCCTGTAGTTCTCTTTTTTTGCTGGATCTCTGTCTGGCTTGGGAATCAGAGTGATGCTGGCTTCATAAAATGAGTCTGGGAGTTTTCCTTCGATTTCTATTTTTTGGAATAGCTTGAGAAGAATTGGGATTAATTATGTTTTAAATGTCTAGTAGAATTTCCCAGGGAAGCCATCAGGCCCAGGGCTCTTATTTATTGGGAGATTTTTGATAACTGATTCGATTTCTTCACTGTGCAGATTTTCTATTTCTTCCCGTGTGAATTTTGGTAGTGAGTGTGTGTTTGTCCATTTCTTCTAAGTTGTCCAATTTGTTGGCATATAATTTTTCATAGTATTCTCTGATAATTGCTTGTATTTCTGAGGGGTTGGTTGTAATAAGTCCATTTTCATTCATAATTTTGTCTATTTGGGTGCTGTCTCTTTTCTTTTTGAGAAGCCTGGCTAGAGGTTTGTCAATTTTGTTTATTTTTTCAAAAAACCAACTCTTGGTTTCATTGATATGTTCAATTGTTTCTTTGGACTCTATGTTGTTTATTTCTGCTCTAATTTTTACTATTTTTTTTTCTTCTACTGGGTTTAGGGCGTTCTTGTTACTCTGCCTCTAGATCCTTTAGGTGAGTTGTTAGATTTTGGACTTGCACTTTTTCTAATCTCTTGAAATAGGCCTGGAGAGCAATGTACTTTCCTCTTAGGACTGCCTTTGCCACATCCCATACATTTTGGATTGTTGTGTTTTCATTTTCATTTGTTTCCATATATTTTTAAATTTAATCTCTAATTGCCTGATTGGTCCATTCATTCTTTAGTAGGGTGTTCTTTAACCTCCATGTTTTTGGACGTTTTCCAGACTTCTTCCTGTGATTGATTTCAAGTTTCAAAGCATTATCATCTGACAGTGTGCATGATATGATCTCAATTCTTTTATATTTATTGATGGCTGCTTTATGTCCCAGTATGTGATCTATCTTGGAGAATGTGCCATGCGCACTTGAGAAGAAAGTAAATTCCCTGGCTCAGGGTGTAAAGTTCTAAATATATCCGACAGATCCATCTGGTCCAATGTGTCTTTCAAGTCCATTATTTCTTTAGTGATTTTCTGTCTGGTTGACCTATCCATTGCTGTAAATGGAGTTATTAAAGTCCCCTGCTATTAGCACATTCTTTTTTTTTTTTTTTTTTTTTAGGGTTTTTGTTTGTTTGTTTTTTAATTTTTTTTTTAATGTTTTATTTTTTTTCCAGGAGAGAGAGAGAGACAGCGTGAGCAGGGGAGGGTCAGAGAGAGAGGGAGTCACAGACTGAAACAGGCTCCAGGCTCTGAGCCGGCAGTCAGCACAGAGCCCGACACGGGGCTCGAACCCACGGACTGCGAGATCATGACCCAAGCGAAAGTCGGACGCTTAACCGACTAAGCCACCCAGGTGCCCCTATTAGCACATTCTTATCTATAAGCTTGTTTCTGTTTGTGATTAATTGTTTTAGATATTTAGGTGCTCCTATATTCGGTGGATAGACATTTATGATAGTTAGTTCTTCCTGATGGATGGACCCTGTAATCATTATGTAGTGCCCTTCTTCATTTCTTGTGATTGTCTTTAATTTAAAGTCCAGTTTGTCTGATATAAGTATCCCTACTCTGGCTTTCTTTTGATTTCCTGTAGCATGATATATATTTCTCCATCCCCTTACTTTTAGTCTGAAGGTCTTCCAGTCTAAAATAAATTTCTTGTAGACAGCATATAGATGGATTTTGTTTTTTAATCCATTCTGCTACGCTATGTCTTTTGATTGGAGCATTCAGCCCATTTACATTCAGTGTTATTATTGAAATATGTGGGTTTAGAGTCTTTGTATCTTTCGTAGGGTTCATGTTTGTGGTGGTGTCCCTGGTATCTTTGTTCCTTGCAACCTTTCCTTCGGAGTGCCCCCCTCAGAATTTCTTGTAGGGCTGGCTTAGTGGTGACTAGTTCTTTCAATTTCTGTTTATTTGGAAAGATTTTTATCTCTCCTTCTATTTTGAATGACAGGCTTGCTGGATAGAGGATTCTTGGCTGCATATTTTTTCTGTTCATCACATTGAAGATCCTGCTATTCTTTTCTGGCCTGCCCAGTTCCAGTAGATAGGTCTGTCACCAATCTGATAGGTTCCCCTTTGTATGTTAGGGCCCTTTTCTCCCTAGCTCCTGTCAAATTCTCTCTTTGTCTTTCTATTTTGCCATTTTTACGATGAAATATTGTGCAGAAGATCAATTCAAGTTACAACTGAGGGGAGTCCTCTGAGCCTCTTGCATTTCAAGATTTACTTCCTTCCCCAGGTTGGGAAAGTTCTCTGCTATAATTTGTTCCAGGACTCCTTCAGCACCTTTCCCTCTCTTTTCCTCTTCTGGGATTCCTATGATATGGATATTGTTGCATTTGACCATATCGCTGAGCTCTCGAATTCTTCTTTCATGTTCCTGGATCAGTTTGTCTCTCTCTCTCTCTCTTTTTTTTTTTTTCTGTCAGCTTCTTGTTTTCCTATAATGGTATCTTCTAAATCACTTATTCTCCTTTCTGCCTCTTCAGTCTGTGCACTGGAGGCCTCTAATTTATTATGTATCTCATTTATCACATTTTTAAATTCTTCATTCCTATTTTTATTTTCCATTTAGTCTGTAGCCATGGTTTCTTTGATGTCCCCTATGCTTTTTTTTAAGCCCAGCTATTAATTTTATGATTATTATTCTAAAATCTTGTTCAGTTATCCTGCTGATATCTGTTTTGAGCAGTTCATTAGCTGTCATTTCTTCTTGGAGTTTCTTTGGAGGAGAACTCTTTCATTTCGTCATTTTAGTTAGCTCTCTGGCTCTTGTTAGTTTTAAAGATTGTTATGCTTTCTGCACCTATTAGCGCTGCTGTATCCAAGAAGACTCTTTAACTGTCCAGGGCCTATCCTTTCAGAGAGTGTTTTTTGAATGGTATCTCTTGGTGTCTCTTGTGGTGACATTGGTTATTTTATTTTCCTACTCTCCACCTTGTGTACTCTGGCTTGTTTCTTGAGGTAGTTGTTAGAAGGCTTTCTCAGTGGATTCTGCATCCTTTCTATCCCAATCTCTTGGGTTCTGTAAGGTTTCCTATGGTTTCAGATCTTTTCCGTGTGAGATATGGGGACGAGTGCAATGCATGGACCTCCCTACTACTCCTCCATCTTGCCCCTCCTCCTATATATAATATTTTTATATCTATATGTAATGATTTTATATCTAAATCAAGACAGCAATATAAATTGTGTTATTGCAGAAGGCTAGTGTAATGAAATTATTGTGCCCAGATAGTTAATTTTTCTGATACACCACCAATTAACAAATCAGGAGAAAGAACTACGAATCAATATTTACCAAATATGACTTAGGGAGCTCTCAAAAGAATTTAGTCTCTTGGATAATGCCTCAGAGATTCTGGTTAATTAGTTGTATCAGTCATGGGTCCAGCAAAGGTCAAAAGAAGCGATTCAAAGAATTTACGAAGGGATTATCTTAAAAACCAAATTAATACAAAAAAATTTCAATGATGAACACAACATCATAATTTTAAATAAAGTGCCATAAGAACCATATTGGCACCTGAGGCAAAAGGAAATATAAGTGATTTTTTTCCTAAAGACACTAAAGTCTGTTTTCCCTCATCCAAACCCAAGCATTTTCTTACCACTTCAGTTCTTGCCGACTTTCCCACACAGATTATTTCCAACGTTTTCAGTCTTTGCAGAGGTCTCCAAAGTGAGAGCCACAAATCCATGAATGTTCAAGATGGCCCAATGAGGGGCCGGAAGAAAACAGAGTTAGAGTGCATGATATTTATTTTTAATAAAAATTAAGTGTTGTAATATTCAATAAATGGATGGGCCCACTTCTGTCTCACCTTCCCTCACTCAATCTGTGCTTTACTCACCCCTCTCTTTACCTGACCTTATATCAGATAATCATTCCTGAAAAGAATATTAAGAATATAAGACCTAAATATTGACAATGGTGTTTTCACTGGATTGTTTGTATATTATAACATAACACATTTTGCACTTTATGGGGTGATATAATGTAGTTAATTGTATTTTTAAAATAAAGATTTTAAAATAGTAAAATCTTTACAATACTATGTGATAAAATGGCAGCTGGCTATGAAATCTTTCTCACTCATAGAATTTTCTTGGATATCTTTGGCCATCATACTGAAAAGAATTGTTGACCCTTATGATGACTTAAATGTTTTTATTTTACAGAAGACAGTTGCTACAAATTTGGTATGACAGGTTGCTACTACCTATCTGATATTAAAATAAATTAAGAAACTCTGAATTCATCTCATTGAGGTGAAAGTAATATTTCAACAATAAACAACCAAGTAATTGCTTTCTGAATTTCTTGCTATGGAGAGAGTATTTGGAAATAGATGCTTAGAATTGTTTCCATCTTTCTTTAGTGTTACTGTCAAAAAAGATGTATGTCACCCATAAAATACTCATATCTGCAGACTCTAAAACCTTAGCAACATAATTTTTAAATCTTCCTAAAATTCTCACATGGCATTTTGGGGGATTTGAAACTTCTTTTTAAAGATTTAAAAGTATCATATTTTATAGTTATAGGTTAAAAATTTTAGGTTTAGGTTAGATTTTAGTTATAGGTTAAATTTCATTTTATAGGTTAAAAAATAGTTGAATCAGAGAAGGAAAACATTAACAAGATAAAATTCAACATAAACTTTCCATAATTGGTGCATAAACTTAAAAGTCTTGTGTAATTTTTAGAAAGAACACTTCATGATGGCTGTTGCCATTTGGATGTATAAATCTTTTTCAACTATTGCAGTCATAAATCAGGAATTAAATAAAAACGAGTCTAAACAAGATTTAGACATTTATGTTACTATGTCACAAAATGATAAAGCAAGATTAAAAATCAATGAGGCATATTCAATCACATCACTTTCCCTCAAATTTAATGTATTTATATATTAATAATAATATTTTAGTGAGAGAAGTGATTATATACCTTTAATTTTTATCTTGTTCTTTTAAAATGTCTATTTGAATATATTATATAATATTCATAATATACTTGTCCCATAAGACATAGAAATATATAAAAATCATATATTGGGAATGCTCAATTTCTTTTTTTTTTTAATGTTTATTTATTTATGTTGAGAGAAACAGGGAGAGAGCTCACATGAGCAGAGGAGAGGCAAAGGGAGAGAGAGAATCCCAACAAGGCTCCACATTTTCAGCACAAAACCTGATGCAGGGCTTGATCTGATGAACATGAGATCATGGCCTGAGCGGATATCAAGAGTTAGACACTTAAATGATCAAGATACTCAGGCACTTTGGGAAAGTCCAAATTCTCTACTGATACATGTGACTTATCAAAAATATTTCAATGCTTAGTTTATTTCTTACTTTATTCTGTATGGTTTGACTTTCTAATTAGGTTGAGAGAGCTTTGGAACATAAGTTTTTGAACTTGTGACAGTCTTTAGGATACTGTTTAGCATATAAGAATAGGCAATAATAAAAATAGCTATCACTTTATCAAATGCTATGCCAGAAATTATATTGGTACCTTACAGTAAAGTACAAGCTGCCAAGGAATATTTTGTTTAAACCTCACAGCTCATCTATGAAGTAGGCAATATGATCTTCTTTTATACGCCAAGAAATTAAAAGTAAGAGCACCTAAACAACTTTCTCAAGTTTACAAAGTGAAGTGAACAAAATTGTGACTTAAATACATATTTTCTTGGATCTGAGTATTAATATTACTGATAAAATAATTATAGTAATAATAATGGTGAAGATTTATTGAGTTATCACATGCCAGCATATAAGTGCTTTACATTATATCATATAATCCTTACAAGAATTTTATTAAGTAGTTACTATTATAATTATTCTAGATAGAGCTCAGTACCTAGAGTTTGAAATAGAATTTAAATAACTAAACCAAGCTAGTAATTGGTGGAGGTAATATTCAAGCCCTAGAAACTATCTCTTAAGTATATCCTGTTGTCCCTAAAGACTGTGCCCGTTCCAATATGGCACCCCTCATCTTACAGATTGGCTGACACTCACCAACAATTATATTATCATTTTTAAACTCATCATCCTAAGATCATTTCCAGGTTTTTGTACTTTTAATGAATTCTTCAGAAAAGTAAGATTAATGAAAATCAAAATGCTGGAAGACAAAGTTAGAGAGATAAGTTGGAAAACTGAAAAATTTGCCCATGTAAATTGAGCTCTGGACTCTTTTGGTAATTTAAGGATAACTGTTTTTGCTTATTTGTTCAATTTAGCTTGAGAATTATCTCACTTCTCCACCTCACTGAACATATCTGTGTGTAGGGACAATGTGAAGGAGTGTTCTTTTCATAATTAGACAATAATGCTAAGATATTCACTGTAAAATATATGAATCTGGCAAGCCATATTTATATCATTTATAAAAATTTTAATGCCACTTGTGAATCTTGCATCCTAGGCTTTCTACCTCTGGCATCCCAGAATTCAAGTCGCTTGCAAAAAATTTAGATTGGAATATTGTAGGCTGTCTATTTACAAATGCCTTAACAATCTACCCTATGGGATTTTGTTGTTTGTTTTTTTTTTGGGGGGGGAGGGTTGGTTGTTGTTTTTGTTGTTGTTGTTTGCTCTTGATCGAAAGATCTTCAAGGGAAATGGGATGTAAGATGCAGATCTACATTTTGCTTATCATGATGAAAATTCTTATGTTAAATGTTGAAGAATCATAAGTCTAAACTGGCTTGTGCTTTTCCCCAGAGTCTATAGAACACTCACTGTGACTGTGTAGTTTCATTTCTGTTGAAAGAAAATTTAGTCTCAATTCAGTGATTATAATGCTATGTTGTATTAATAAGCCTCCTATTATGCTAAACCAGCTGGACACACTTGACTAGCTCTGGAAGGCAGTGGATGAATATGTTAGCTGTCTGGCCCAAGTTCTAACTTTCCATCTGTGAGTTGGCCCCATTTGCCGATACTGCTACTTGAGAGATTATTAATAAAGTTAGGCAAGTGTTTATAACAGCAGTAGAAAGGTGGGCACAGAATGGGAAGACAGAGAAGGTCTTTGAAAATACAACTGTTACTATTCATTAGGCTTTTCAAACTTAGACCTCTTATATTTGAGAAAAAACTCAGGCTCTGGATAAAAGAGTTCTAGGAGGTTTTTCAACTCAGTTCAGTTTAGTTTGACAAATACTGATTCACTAACCCACTAAGAGTGAATCCAAATGGTTTATTTTTCTTCAGTAACAGTGTATTTTTGGGTACAGCCACAGACTGAGTAACCCTGGATGTGACTTTTCAAACAAATCTCAGGAAAGAACCAAACATGAGGCAAGTACAGGAGTTTTCTTTCTTTCTTTCTCTTTTTTTTTTTCAGATTATCATTCATTCTATCACCCTCTCCCTCTCTCTCTCTCTCCTTCACCCCTTTTGCCTATTTAGCTATCAATTTTCTTTATAAAGAACAATTAAAACATAGATCATAAGGGTAAATATTCAATCGGTTTCTTTTCTTCAAAGACAAAGATATCTACTGAGAAGAATTATATCATTGAACAAGAGTGAAAATAACAACTTTAATCATATACTAAAATACTTTATGTACTTTACAAATAGTATCATTTCTTACTAATATTCTGACATATTTATAATGCTCTGTCATATATAAAGATGTTCTGACTTTCAGGAATTTGCAATGTGATAAAAAGCTTTACTGCCCTTCCTTAAGATAAGATTTCATGAGATTTTTCAATTAACACGTGTAAGGAACCACTATATGTCAAGCAGGACTCTGAACATTTAGCCAGAGAAAAAAATGCAAAAGCATATGTTCACAAGATTATGTGCTGAGTGTGATAATAGAGGTAGACCAAGGGTATGTGTTACTATGGATTTCTAGAGACAATGTGTAAGAAAAGTTGTGAGACAAGACTTCAAAGAATAGCAGAGTTAATCTATTCCTTTAAGATAATGGTGTTTGCTATCAGGAAAAAAGCCAGAGGAAGAATATTCTAAATCCTACAAATCTGAGAGATAATGATAGATGATTTTCATGGAGCAATTGTTGGACATTATACTAAAATTCTAAGAATGAGCTAGCTCATTAAATTTTGATTTAGAAAAAATGTTTTATGTACTAGGTAATCTGATTTCAATTGTAAAAACAAAGATGCTAAATCTCAAATTGGTTAAGCAACTTACCAAAGATCAGAGAACTAACAAATGGTAGTGCCATTATTTAAACTAAGACAATATGACCACATAACCCATGCTTGTTTGTTTCAAGCTTTTATTTAAATTCTAGTTAGTTAATATATCATATAATATTGGTTTCAGGAATAGAATTTTTAGTGATTCGTCACATACAATAGCCAGTACTCACCACAGCAAGTGCCCTTCTTAATAACCATCACCCATTTAGCCCACCCCTCACCCACCTCTCATGCTTTTAAATAATACTTTATACCTCTTCCCAAAGGTCCTGAGATAGCATTATGTTTCCAAGAATTATTAATAAGGTCAATGAGGTACTTGCTTAAAGTAGAATATATATGTACCTGTTACCTGTATCTATGGTATAGTTTACTCTTGGTTTCTCAAAAAATAATTACTCAAGACATATAATTATGTCTTTATTGTTTTGCACTCAACATGAGACTCTAAATTCCTTAAAACACAATATTGATTTTTTTTTATCTTCACTTCTCACTGGTACTGAATAAAGTATGAAATTCCTTTTTTTTTCTTTTTGTTTTTCACCTATTTATCCTCTTTCTAATTAGTTTCTTTTTTGTTAAGAAATCACTGATTTTAATCCATGAGTTAGGTGAAGCTAACTTCACCCTAAGTGTGATATACACCATCCAGAAAAATAAGACCATCATATACCTCTAAACACAAAGATTGGTTTCATAGATGACATATGACCCCATCATAACGAATGAAAAATCCTCTTGGAGTTTACGGGGGTGTCTTGAAAAGAAAGAATTACTCTTTCTACTCAGATTTATGACAGAATATTATACAATGCAGGAGTTACCGTTCATCATCTTTCTACCACATTTTGGCAATAATTCTTATTCTGCCTAAGTACAAAAATAATAATGAAGAAAGACATATGACATTATTTGAGTCCTATCTGTGGATAATAATTGATATTAATTCAACATATGAGCTTCATTTATGTAAATTAATACCAATATTTCTTGTTTAGGCTAGTTTAAGTATGACTTTGTATGGCTTAAAACAACAGAAAGTTATTATTTCATGGTCTGAAGGCCAGAAGTCTAAAATCAGTATCACTGGGCCAAAATCAAAGTGTCAACAGTGCTACACTTCTTCCTTTTGTTGGCTGTTGACAGTTCTTGGCCTGTAGCCACATTGCCCCAGGCTTCATGGCCAAAATCTTCTAAATCTTCAAATCTTTGAGGCCCCTGTCTCATGTTCATATCTCCTTTTACCATCTATGTATAAAATCTCCCTGGGCTTCCCTTTTATAAGGATATATGCATTGTTTTTAGAGTCTACCCAGGTTATTTACCAAGAGATGGATAATCTCTCCATCTCCAAATCCTGACTTAATCACAACCATGACTCTTATTTTGCCATGTAAGATAATTCACATGTTCTAGGGATTAGGATATGGATAACTTTCAGGGGGACATTTTTTAGCCTACCACAACTCCCAGTCACCCCTACTTCCCAGTAGTCAGTCACATACTTGCATAATATCCTTCCACTGAGATGGAGCTGGACCTAACAACTTGCTTCTAGTGAAGAGAATATGGCAAAAATGATATAATGGCACTTCTATGATCAGGATATAAAACACTTTGACTTCCATCTTGCCAGTCTTCTGTCTTTCCATTGCTTTCTTGGCTTACATATCTTGATGAAGTGAAGTGGCATGTTAGATGGGCCTATCTGGCAAGGAACTTAGGGAGGCCTCTGGAAATATGAGAGTCTTAGTCTAACAGCACATGAGGAACTGAATCCTATCAACAGCTATGTGAATAACCCTGGAAGTATTGGTGAAAATATTTTAGCAAACACATTGATTATAGCTTATGAGAGATCCTGAAGCAAAGGACTTTGTTAAGCCGTTTCCAGATTTCTGATCCACAGATATTGTGATATGATGATTTTTAAGCTACTAAATTTTCAAATAATTTGCTAGGCAGTAACAAATAATTAACAAGATATAAGTAACTATTTATTGAGTTTAGTGATAAATGAATGAGACTTCTCAGTGTGAACAGTTGGTCTATGTGTGATAGAAAATGGGTAAGGACAGGAGAAAGGCATGATGTGAAAAAAGAATTAAGTACAGTAGTCAAGCAATGATAATTTGAAATTGCCACAGAGATGGTATACTATTCTGTGTTACTGAATGGACAAATTTTACCTGGGTATAAACTTAAAATATCTACTAAAGAGTATATATACCTGAAAACTTTGATCAATGTAGAAAAAGCCATTGAAGTGACTAATTCTGTGCGAAAATAATACAAATGTTCTCTTTACTCTCTTTATTTTCTGAAAACTTGTATATGTGTCTACTATCCTTATGTAATAACCACAAACATTTCAGTGACAAATAACAATAAGCATTTTATTTTGCCTACATAT
The DNA here is from genome assembly GCA_017311185.1 of Proteles cristata cristata. NCBI lineage: Eukaryota > Metazoa > Chordata > Mammalia > Carnivora > Hyaenidae > Proteles > Proteles cristata. Next base: position 2,162,262 of record JAESUZ010004016.1, on the reverse strand, counting down.
CTACAGTTTGAATGAGTAGGTAGATGAGCTGATTTGATGAGTTTCATCTCAGCAGCTCTAATCTGTAGGTTAACTCTCAGACTAATCTACAAACTTCTTATCTCCCTGGAAGCAGCTGGCTAGCCAGGATGTATTCTTCTTATGGCACTGGAAAGAGAACAAGTGAAAATATTCAATGGCTCTTAAAAACAGTTGCCAGATAAAATATAGGATGTCTAGTTAGATTCAAAATTCAGAAAAACAACAAGCACTTTCAGCATAAGAAAATATATGGGGCATAAAACATTTGGGGCATGCTTATATAAAATATTTGGGACATATTTATCTAAGATATAGTTATTATTTATTTGAATTTCAAATTTAACTGAACATCCTGTAGTTTACTTGCTAAATCTGGTAATCCTAGCCTTATTTTTTTTTAATGTTTTATTTATTTCTAGGAGAGAGAGAGAGAGAGACAGTGTGAGCAGGGGAGGGTCAGAGAGAGAGAGAGAGTCACAGACTGAAACAGGCTCCAGGCTCTGAGCTGGCAGTCAGCACAGAGCCCGACACGGGGCTCGAACCCACGAACCGCGAGATCATGACCTGAGTGAAAGTCGGACGCTTAACCGACTAAGCCACCCAGGCGCCCCATGGTAATCCTAGTCTTAAACCATAGGTGTGGAACTGGTATAGCATTGCTTCTATCCAAATTTTATTGGCCAAAGAAAGTCAAATGGCAGAGCCTAAAGTAAAAGGTCAGTACATATATGCCATGGAGATGAAGAAAGGTCAGTACATATTTTGCACAACAATCTAATCTACCATGATTTGTCAAGCCTTGTAAAAAGATCAACAAAACATAAATTAGATATCTTAAACTTTTCTTTTTAATTCTGAAAAACCTGTACATAGCATGTTAGCAGTGTAAAATAACATTGTAGGTTCCATAGACTCTAAAGTAAAATTAGTCTTATAGGTTTATAGAAAAGGTTATATACAAATACTTCCCAATAATATGTCACTAGAACTTCAATACCCATTTCCTAAAATAATAGTATTTTTTCTATTTCAATACCTCCATGCATAATTTTGTGCCTATTTGTATTAAAATAATTCTGTATTTATCTGGATACTTCTTTTGTATCATACCTGTCTATAAAGCAAATTTGTTTTACCTATGGGTTAGAATAGCTATTCCAAGAACAGAATATGTTTATATGTTGAAAGTTTTCTTTTTATTAAAAAATTAAGAGTATTTTTAAAAGCAGTTTTAGGTTTGCAGCAATGTTGAGGGGAGAATATGGAGATTTCCTATATAATTCCTGCCCCAACACATGCATAGCTTTCCCCAATTATCAACATCTGATACCATAGTGGTACATTTGTCACAATTGATGAACCTTTATTGACACACTAGAATCCCAAAGTCTATAGTTTACCTTTAAGTTCTCTCTTGCTGTTGTATATTCTATGGGTTTGGACAAATGTATAATGACATGCATTTCATTATTATGGTATCATATAGAGTGTATTTCACTGCTTTAAAATATCCCCTATGATCTACTTATTAATTTTCCCCTTCTCCCTCAACATCTGGCAATCATTTATCTTTTTACTATCTCCAAAATTTTGTCTTTTCCAGAATGTCATATAGGTGCAATCATATATTTATGTAGCCTTCTCATATTGGCTTATTTCACTTAGTAATAAGCATTTATGTTTTCTCCATGTATTTTCATGACTTGATATCTCATTTCTTTTAGCACTAAATAATATTCCATTGCCTGAATATAGCAAAGATTGTCTGTTCACCTACTGAAGGACATCTTAGTTGTTTCCAAGCTCTGGCAATTATAAATTAATCTGTCATGAACATCTATGTTTAGGTTTTTATGTGGAGATAAGTTTTCAGTTTCTTTGGGTAAAGTAAATACCAAGGAATATGACTGCTGCATTTTATGGTAAGAGTATATTTAGTTTTGGAAGAAGCTGCCAAACTGTCTTCCAAAATGGCTATAGCATTTTATATGCCCATCAGCAATCAAGAAGAGTTCCTGTTGCTTCACATCCTCATCAGCATTTGGTGTTATGAGTGTTCCAGATTTTGTCCATTTCAATAGGTCTATAGTGGTATTTCATTGTTGTTTTCATTTGCATTTCCCTGGTGACACGTGATGCGGAGCACGTTTTCATATGCTTATTTGCCATCTGTATATCTTCCTTAGTGAGGAATCTCTTAAGATCTTTTGTCCATCTTTAAAAATTAGGTTTGTTTTCTTATTGTTGAATTTTAAGAGTTCTATCTATATTGTGAATAACAGTCCTCTATTAGGTATGTCTTTTGCAAATATTTTCTCCCAGTCTGTGGCTTGCCTTCTAATTTCCTTGACAGTGCCTTTCACAGCACGGAAAGTTTTAAGTTTCATTTAAAATAGAAGTTTTTAAGTTTCAGTTTCACAGCATGGAAAGATTTAAGCACAGCTTATCAATTATTTTTTTAAGCATCATGCTTTTGGTGTTGTATCTAAAAAAAGTATCATCATACCCAAGATCATTTAGGTTTTCTTCTCTGTTATCTTCTAGATGTTTTATAGTTTGGTAGTTTATATTTAGGTCTGTGATCCATTTTGAGTGTGTTTTCTTGAAAGGTGTAAGATCTCTGTCTAGATTTTTTTTTTTTTTTTGCATGATGTCCAGGTGTTCTAGCACCATTTATTGAAAAGACTATCTTTGTTCCATTCTATTGCCTCTGCTCCTTTGTTAAAGATCAGTTGACTATATTTAAGTAGGTCTATTTCTAGGCTCTCTATTCTGTTCCATTGGTATATTTGTCTATTCTTTCACCAATACTGCATTGACTTGATTACTGCAGCTTTATAATGAGTCTTAAAGTTTAGTAGTGTCCATCTTTCAACTTTGTTCTTCTGCTTCACTACAGACATGACTATTTTGGATTTGTCTCTTCATATAAACTTCAGAATCAGTTTGTTGATATCTACAAAATACCTGCAGAGATTTTGTTTAGGATTGCATTGAGTCTATAGATTGACTTAAGAAGAACTGAAAAAAAATTTAAGTATGCTTTTGTATGGATTATTTTATAAATCAGAGCTGATTTTTAAAAGTTTTTATTTGAATTCCACTTACTTAACATACAGTGCTATACTGGTTTCAGGCATACAATATAGTGATTTAACACTTCTATACATCACCCTGTGTTCATTACAACAAATGTACTCCTTAATCCCATCACATATTTAACCCATCCCCTTATTCACCTCCCTTCTGGAAATCATCAATTTGTTCTCTATACATAAGAGTGTGTTTCTTGGTTTGCCTCCCTCTCTTCCCCCCATCCCCAAGGTCATTTGTTTTGTTTCTTAAATTCCACATATGAGTGAAATATTATTTCACATTTCATATTCATGAACATATTTCATGTTATTTGTCATTCTCTGACTCCTTTATGTCACTCAGCATAATATTCTCTAGGTCTAGGGGTGCCTGGGTGGCTCAATTAGCTAAGTGACTCTTAATTTCAACTCAGGTTATGATCTCATGGTTCATGAGTTTCCTGTCTGCACAGCACTTGCTTCAGATCCTCTGCCCCTCTTCTGCTTGTAATCTCTCTCTCTTTCTCAAAGTAAATAAACTTAAAAATACTCTCTAGCTCCATCCATGTTGTTGTAAATGACAAGGTCTCATTGTTTTTTATGGCTGAGTCACATACACACACATATGTACACACATACATACATACGTAAATACATACTATATGTTCTTTATCCATTCAGCTGTTGATGGACACTGGGGCTGTGTCCATAGTTGGCTATTGTAAATAATACTGCTATAAATATTGGGATGCATGTATCCCTTTGAATTAGTATTGTCGTATTCTTTGGGTAAATACTTAGTAACAAAATTGCTGGATCACAGGGTAGTTTTACTTTTAACTTTTTGAAGAATCTCTATGCTCTTTTCCAAAGTGGCTGCACCAGTTTGCATTCCCATCAACAGTACAAGAGGGTTCCCCTTTCTCCACATTCTCGCTAACACTTCTGGTTTCTTATGTTGTTAATTTTAGCCATTCTGACAGGTGTGAGGTGGTATCTCATTGTAATTTTGATTTGTATTTCCCTGATGATGAGTGATGTTGAGCATCTTTTCATGTATCTGTTGGCCCACTGTATGTCTTCTTTGGAAAAAATAATCTATGTTGTCTGTCCATTTTTAAAATTGGATTATTATTTTTTGAGGTATTGAGTTTTAAAAGTTACTTTATTTTATATTTTGAATTCTAACCCTTTATCTGGTATGTCATTTGCAAATACTTTCTCCCATTCTGTAGGCTGTCTTTTAGTTTTACCGATTGTTTCCTTCAATGTGTAGAAACTTTTTATTTTAATGAAGTCCCAATAGTTTAATTTTGCTTTTGTTTTCCTTGCCTCAGGAGACATATCTGGAAAGAAGTTGCTATGGCTGATGTCAAAGCAGTTACTGCCTGTGTTCTGTTCTAGGGTATTTATGGCTTCAGGCCTCATATTTAGGTCTTTAATCCACTTTGCATTTATTTTAATGTATGATGTAAGAAAGTGGTCCAGTTTCATTCTTTTGCATGTTGCTTCCAGTTTTCCCAACACCATTTGTGGAAGACGCTGTCTTTTTCCCATTGGCTATTCTTTCCCGCTTCGTTGAAGATTAACTGGCCATATAGTTGTGGGTTCATTTCTGGGCTTTCTATTCTGTTCCACTGAGCTTGTGTCTATTTTTGTGCCAGTACCATACTATTTTGATCACTAAAGTTTTGTAATATAACTTGAAGTCTGGAAGTGTGATGCCTCCAGCTTTGCTTTTTGCTTTTAAGGTTGCTTTGGCTATTTGGGTCTTTTGTGGTTCCACTCAAATTTTAGGATTATTTGTTCTAGCTAAAATCAGAGTCCATTTAAACATCTCTGTTAATCTTGATTTAGTAAGAGAGATTTTTTACTCTAGATTAATGTATCATTCTCTCTTGTCCCAGTTTGGGTGTGATTTGTATTTACTCAGCTCCTGCTAAATGCTCTGACATGACATACCATTATAAATAAAAGGTAAAGGAATATTAATTATCTCATAGTAGGAATCATTCAGAAAAAAAACAAGCAAGAAAGAACACTGACAATGTGGGAGCATATCTTTACTATTTGAATGAGCAAACTATCATGGGAGGCACATGGCCTTTTGGATGCCTTATATGCATTGATTCACTCATTTATTAATTATTCAGTCTACAAGCATTTCTTGTGTCTACAACATAAAAGACATCATGCTATATGCTGAGAAAAGAATGAAGACGGCACCAATCATCTAAAATAATACAACAAATACCTTTTTCCCTCAGTATAAGATAATATGTCACAGCTTTACATATACTGTTTCATGTAATAATCACTGTGAGCCACCTAAGTTGGGAGTTTTATTACTCATTATACCAGTTAAGAAATAGGGTTATGAGGCTGGACTTTCCAGTGATTAGAAAGTTAATGATTCATGTAACCAGAATTTAAAACCAAATCCTTTTTCTTCCCTCTTCTAGAAACCATGCTCTTTATCCTGATTTCAATGTCTGATAAGAAAAACTTCTATGAATGCAGAAGACAGCATTGTGTAGGATTTGAGAAGATATACTTGGAACCAAATAAACACAGGTTAAATTTTTTGACATGAACTGTTTAATCCGACTCAAGCTTCAATGTTCAGTTTATTTTCAAGGGAGAAAAATAGACAAAATATCACTGCTATCACAGATCTCTTAACCAGCAACATGTCTGGAACACAATGTGTACAGCTTAGTAGGCACTCAGTAAACTTTGTTGGATAAATGTAAAAAAGCATAGTAAGCATTTTGCGCACTATACCAGCACATCATCAGCATTTAATAAATGTCAAATTCCTTAAACTCTCATGAAACTGGAGCTTTGATTTATAATAAGTTCTTGATTGTTTTTCAAATGTATTTTTTACTTTACATATTCCTCTAATTTGTTATAATGGCTAGTTTCAATCCAGTAATAGTTGAAACTCTTATATTAACTTACCTAATCAATGAACAAATAATTAGTGAAACGTTGCTTTACTGAAACATGATTAACTGTGTTATATAGGAAACATTGTTATCACTGATTTTGTCATATCACATTAGTCATATCACACAGCAATTCAAGAAGGAAACTGGGTTTAATAACGTTAATGAGAAACAAATATTAACTTGGCTTTATCCTTTGACTCCTTACTATAACAGTCAAATTCAGCGATATTTCATGGATCTGTAAGTTTTATATAATACATGAATCTAGTTGTGTATATACAACACAGATCAAGATACAGAAGAAGAGTTGATCTGGATCAGTTTTTCATTCCTGTATAATCATTCTTATTCACCATATTGTAATGTAGGGGTCTGTAAAATTATTAAATATACTCCAGGTCTAAGAGAGTGATCAGTTCTGGATTATTTTTGCCCGATCATCTGCTTAACCTAATCACCTTTTTAGTCCATGCAATACAGCTAACTTCTTTTTAAGGAAAATCTCCAAGCACAGCACAGTTTTCAAACTGATTGGTGTGGTTTCCACTACTGCATGGAGGAAGGCAGAAAATGCATCTGTATATTCGTTTTACTGAAAGGATGTTGTGCTATTCATCAATATAAAGAGTATAGGATGGTTGAATATTCTTTTTTAAGGTGGATATCGATCTTTGCACTATTTGGTCTAGCAGCACAATTTTAAGTCAGATTCATTCTACAATGTAATTAAGTTGGAGACAGTATAAAATAGCTTTAGACTCACAGTTATTTGATTTGAATTTCATGTGCTTCCTCTACTAGCTATGTGACCTTGAGAATGTACTTGTGATCTTATTTTCTCTCTTTTCTAAATAAAGATGATAATTTTCCTTTATAAGACTGTTATAAAGGATGAGATAAGGTATATAAAGTGTTTAGTACAGAGGTTAGCATAGTACAAGACACCCAGGTAAGAAGTCTACTAGGCAATTTAATGGATGGTAATGGAGTTCAGGAGCAGAGTTAGAGCTATGGAAATAGATATCTAAGAGTCACCACTAAATAAATAATAAAATAAAAAATATCCTCAAATCTGAAAAGAAGGTAGTTCATTTTACACTACCAGAACGCATTCTATTCATCTGAAGATGCATTCAGGTGAAAGCTTCATCTCTAGTTGTAATCATGTTTGTTTGTTTCAGAGAGAGCAAAAGAGCACATGCACTTACACACTCATGAACAGAGGAGGGGCAGAGAGAGAGGGAGAGAATCCCAAGCAGACTTCATGCTCAGCATGGAGTCTTGATGTGGTGCTTGATCTCACAATCATGAGATCATGACCTGAGCCTACAAGCATCAGATGCTTAACTGACTGAGCCACCCAGGCACCACCATCGCTAGCTGTAAACTAAACACTGTGTATAGTCAGTCTTGTTTTGAATTCCAGTCTTTGTAAGCAGAAAGAAATCTAGGGCGTTAGAAACCTGGAATGACAAGCCAGTGTTTCTGCCTGTCTGTTCAGTGGTGTGTCCATGATGATTTCAAACTAGATAATCATCACTGTACTGGTAAGTACGATGATGCTTTTATCACAGCAGGATACATTCTCCTTGTCAAAATTGGAACCAATTATGCAAATGAAATTTGAAGAGTTCATTAGCTAAATGATAATTGGAGCAACTTGCACTAAAGAAATGATATACAAAACTTTTATCAAGAAAAATTACTTCATTTTTTCAATAGCCTTTAAAAGGCTTCTCAGTAAACAAAAAGTAAATAAAGATTTTAGAATTATTTTATAGATTTTTAATGGATTCACATCAGACATTCTGTTCACAATGCATTTTAATATTTATTCCTGTGCTGACAGTTTCTTGGTTAAAATATATTGCTTACAGTACTAATAGGAAAGATACTAGGTATTATTTGAAGGTAAATCATTTTGCTGACAATGAAAAGAAATGTAAATTCAATAAGATTTTACTGGAAGAAAATTTAAGCTTTCCTAATCATCCCAGATAGATTTTATAACTCCTCCCATATATACGGCAATGATAACATCTATCATTGGCACTGGCCTTATTCACTCAATGGGTTTAAAAGTATTCCTTCTAAGGGGCGCCTGGGTGGCTTACTCGGTTAAGCGTCCAACTTTCACTTAGGTCATGATCTCGCGGTTCGTGGGTTCCAGCCCCGCGTTGGGCTCTGTGCTGACTGCCAGCTCAGGGCCTGGAGCCTGTTTCAGTCTGTGACTCCCTCTCTCTTTGACCCTCCCCTGCTCACGCTGTCTCTCTCTCTCTCCTAGAAATAAATAAAACATTTAAAAAAAAAAGTATTCCTTCTTTTTTAATTTCCCAAAAAGTTTAAATTGAACTGATATTATTTTTTCTTTAAATATTTGGTAAAAGTTTACCAGTGAAATCAACTATTCTGGAGGTTTTTTGTGGCACATTTTAATTGTAAGTGAGTTTCTAATAGGTAGCATGTAGTTGAATTTGGCTTTTTCTTTTTTTAAAAAACCAAATATGACAATCTATGACTTCAAATAGGAATATTTAGATCATTTACATGTTATATGAGTATTGATATGGTTAAGTTCATCTTTCTATTTGTTTTCTATTTGTCTCACCTCTTCTTGTTTCTTTTTCCTCTTTCCAATTGTCTTCTGGAGTCACTGAGCATTTTTTATTCCTTTTTAATTCTCTTATCCTATTAGATATAACTTTTTTTTTTTTTGGTTTAGTGGTTGCATTACAGTTTATAGTATATATCTTTGGCCTGTCAAAGTACACCTCCAAGTGATATATGACTTCTTGCAGAGTATAAGAATCTAAGAATAGTATAATTTTGTTCTCCCTTTCTGGCTTTAATGCTATTATTGCCATATACTTTACCATTCTTAGTGTTCTTCATTCATTTATGTAGATTCAGACTTCTGTTTTGTATCATTTTTGTCTTACCCAAAGAATTTCTTTTAATATTTCTTATAATGTGAGTCACCTGGTAATGAATTCTTTCAGCTTTTGTTGTCTAAACATATTATTTCACTTTTACTCTTTAAATACATTTTTGCTAGGTACAGAATTCTAGATTGGCAGGTTTTTTTTTCCCTTCTATACTTTCAGAGTATTACTGTATTTTCTTTTTGCTTGCATTGTTTTCATGGAGAATTCTGCTGTCATCTTTAATTTGTTTCCTTCTATAACATGTGCTCTTTTTTGTTCTGAGTGATTTTACAATTTTATTTTCACTGCAAGTTTTGAGGAGTTTGATCATCTTATACTTTAGCTTCATTTTCTACATGGTTTTTGTTTTGGGATTGATTGAACTCGGATCTGTAGGTTCATTTCCCTACTCCTCACTTTAGAGACTCTGATTTTACACATTGGGCTTCTTGAACTCCCAGCATCTCAGTGATGCTCTTTTCACTTAATTTAGGTCAATTTTGACTTTGGTCTTTTTTATATCTTCCATATCTCTACTTAACTTTGATCTCATGTAATATAGTTATATTAATTATTTTAATGACACTGTCTACTAATTTTAACATCTGTGTCTATCCTGACTCCATTTCAATTTACTGATTATTCTCACGGTGGGCCATGTTTCCTTGCTTTCTTGCCTATCTGGTAGTATTTAATTGGGTGATATTCATTGCGAATTTCACCTTTTTGGATGCAAGATATCTTTGAATTCTTATAAATATCCTTGAGCTTTATTGTAAGACATAATTTTATTACTTGGAAACAGTTCGCATTCTTTTGGGTCTTGCTTTTATATTCAATAGGTGAGTCCTGAGCAGTGCCCCAGCTAGGGCTAATTATTCCCAACAACTGAAGAAAGATCTTTGTGATTATTCTACCCAATGCTCTGTAATTTAGTTTCTTTTTAGGCAAGTGGGAGGAAGCACTATTCCCAGCCCTATAAGAGCACAGAGGCAGTGCTCTCTATTCACTCTAGCCTCAAGCTGCTTATTCACAGGCATGCACTGATCACTACACAGCTGAGTACCTGGCAGAGATTTTCTGTAAATCTCAAGGATTTTTTTTTGTCTTCATGTAGCACTCTGGTACTCTTTCAAACCATGTATCAGTTATTTTGACCTCATGACTCATTGTCTCAAGTCAGAGAGTTAGCTGTTTTTACCTGAATTCCTCTTCCCTGAGCTATAGCCTGGAATCTCTCTCAAGGCACTAAGCTTAGGGAATTGTAGGGCTTATCACATTTGTTTCTTGTCTTTCTTAGGTCATCTTTTATAACCTAATTCAAGCGTCTTAAAAACAATTGTTCCATATATTTGTCTGACTTCTTTTTCATCTTTTTTGAGGCTATTTCAGATTTGACTCCAAATACAGACTCTTTTACTTCATCATATTAGATTTTAATATGGGCATGAATATAGTAACTGAATTCTTTTTTTTTCCTCTAAAAAGCCCATGCTCTTTACTGTTATGCTATAATACATTATTACAGATATGTTGTGTTACTTTTAAAGAAAAATAAAAACACCTCTTCTTCTCTTACAGGGAATTATAAAGATATACAAGAGGTACTTAGAAGGTAGTTGGAGGCCTCACATCTCATTAAAGGAATAGAGAAAGTTGTCAGCTGTAAAGAGAGGTGTGGGAAGTATAAGTAATGGGAGGCTAAAGCCTGGGTCTGCAACTGAAGAGAGAGAGCCAGAAATACAATGAGGGATGAACAAGAGGGTTGCCAAGCAAATATTCACATCCAAGTTATGGTTGGACAGCACAAACTTATAGTAAGCCAAGTTTGATAGTTCCAGCAAACACTGCAGCCCAGAAGCAGGAGCAAAGGACAGAAAACTGTAAGGATAATGTAGGGCTTGGTTCTAGAATGCCAAGAAAGGGGTGGGTCAGAGCAAGGGAGGATGTCAATAGAATGGAAGTAACAGAATTCAGGTAATTAAGTTGGGGGTAAAAAAAAGCACCAGTTAGCCACTATGTGGGGACTATTTAATAATTTAAGAGACTAATATTCTAAAATATCAATATCAATATTTTGTGCATGAGAGGAAGAAAGGCAACAGATGACAAGTGAGGATATTTTGATTTTGAACAGTATTGAGTGAACTCAGAGATAATACTTTATTCTGTTACTTGTGGCACATGACTGATTAGAAGTGGAAATTAAAGTTAACAGAGGCAGAGGGGGATTGAACATGAGATCAACTATCTAGATGATAAGAAAGTGTATTGAAAGGAATAATATTTATGAGCCAGAGTGCTGTAGAATTCCAGGCAGAGAGACACTAACAGAAAGGGGCTAGTGTGGACACCCAGCACAATCCTCAGTGCTGAAGAGCTAATGGAAGATGGTGAGTCAGTGAGGACTCTGGCCCTGGGCCAAAATCCTATGGGTAATCTTTCTGGCCAAGCCATGGGTGATAACAAAGCTTTGACTCTCAAGTCCCGTTGAAAAAATCTGCCCTTCCCACACCAAAGCTGGTGCCCAGCCAGTGCATTGCAGTTTTCTGGAAGGAACTGCAGCCAAGGACTCAATCCCTCATCCTTGGAACAGCCAGACATGCTCATATTCATATTTCATTCCTAACATAGGCACCTCCATTCAAAAACCTCCTTATTGAGGGCTTTGGTTAAGGTACTTTTCTCCACTTTAACTCAGTACATTTCCACTCCTATCCTTCACAGATACATGTGCACACACAGAGAAGCCTATAAAAAGTCGATAAGCTTTTGTTTAGGGCTCCTTGATAATAAGATGGTTTACTCTGTCTGTCCTAATCCAACTGACTCTTATCTCTGATCCATGGAAAGAAATGAAATACTAAGAGCCAGTGATACTTCTTGCCCTTGCTTGCTCTATCACAGTACATGAATAAAGTCTTGAATGTTACTTTTAATTTGGCACAGTGTCCTAATTGGCCACCTTGACATCTGGTTCCTCAATAGTCAGAGCCTAAAAAACTAACAATTTTCAAGCTTAAATGAGATTATTTCAAGCTCCACATATAACTAAAATTATGAAGCCTCTGCTAGTATCAGTGAAAAAACGCTGTATTTTCCTGATACTAAGTTTTACATAAAGATATTTTTCCTTTTTGAGTTTCTGCAAACTGAACAAGTCAAAAACAAAAAACAAAACAAAACAAAAACAATTAGTGAGGTTAATCACAGCATTCCTAGTAATTGTACATACAATGATATCAACTAAGCAAAATTGATGATTACTTAAAATGCCATGATAGAATATGTGGCTGATATTAAAAATGTTTTTTACAATGAGAAAGTTACTAATTTTATGTAACTTAGAGTATTGGATTCAGTGTGTATGTAACTCATGGCAGGCACATAGTAAAATTTATGATTTTTAACTAAGTTAAATACTTAGGCAGCTGTTTTATATTGAATTTGATCTTTGTCATTCATACATCAATCACTTATGCATTTTTCACCAAATATTATATGTCTACTACCTTATTAAGTCTTAAATAAAAAGATTAAAAATACATGGTCCTGACTTCAAAGAAATATCAGTGTTTTATACATGACTAGCTCTCTGATGAAGACCATCATTCACTGTTGATAAAGCAGCTTTAATGAGAGGGTACTAAAATCATAAGAGGAAAACAAAAAAACTTTTAAACATCAAATGTGATGGATAGAGAAGATGGTGAATGAATGTTGTACAATAAGAAAAAAATAGGGCCATTCTTTAAAGGTTCTTAGAACATAGCAGAAAAATAAATATTCTGCTTAGACTTCTATGTTTGTGTAAGGTTTTCCCCACTCTGATAATTTTTTCCAAACATTAGAGGTTTGTCTCTAAAACGTTTCCTGTTTTCTGCTGTAAAAACCTAAATAAATAGTTCCTTCCCTATTTTCTTCTTCTCTTCCTCTCTCTTTACCTCTTTCTCTTCCTTCTTTTTTTATCATATTCAGTTTGAAAACCACCTACCTGAGGAGAGAGGGTAAATATTAAGTTTATATCTCAGTAAAAACTGTAGCAAGAAATTCGGTAGGGGAACACTTGACCTGGAAATACCTTATTATGTGTAGTACAGTGGCTTAAAATTGGAAAAAGTGAAATAAAAATATAAGCTACTTATTCACATAGGATTTTTTCTTAGAAATGCTTAGTGACTTGCTTGACTTCAATTGCAGTACAAGAGTAAGATGAGTCCCCAGATATCAAATCAGAAGAAAAATTTGTCTAAATTTTTAAATACATAAATATATATAAGGGTTTTTTTTTTTTTGGCACTTTGAAGCTAGAAAACAAAAATAATCCCATAGACAAAGTGATTAAAACATTTTGAGACTGCCACTTATATATGTTTAGCATATCACAAACATAGCACTTAAGAAATACAAAGATTATTTTTAAAACTAAAGGAAAACCTGGAGTTAAAATGGATTATATTGAAGAAACATTTTATATCTTTTGACCAATGGTTATCACAATTATCTTGCCATCTGGAAGAGTAATATATCCTTGTTAAATATTCTTGGCCTAAAAGCTAGGTTTAAATTACAGCTCTACACTCAGAGAAGATAAAAACAAAATTACCCATTTCAAAGGATCAAGAAAATTCACTCATTTTTCTTCCCTTCCCCCTCCCTTTCTTTCATCTATTCTTCCTTCTTTCCCACATTTTAATTCCCAAAAATGTGAGTGCTTATTATGTAGCAGACACTGAGTAGGGTGCTGATGTGATAGAAATAAAGAAAACAGATTTCTTGTTTTTAGAAAATCAGTTGCAAAAGAGAAGCTGAAACATAGGAAATTGGTACAATATAGTATGCACTATAAGAAAAGTTTAATATAAGTATAATGAGAACCCAATATCTAGGGTCTAGGATCTATTAATCTTCTCGGGAAGATCAGAAAAGGCTTCAGAGGAAACATGATAATTTAGCTGTATCATGAAATTTGAATGAGATGTTTCCAAATTACACTTACCCCAAATTTCACCCATATGCCACAAGACTCAAAGAAAGGAAAAAGTGCTCTCAGTTTTTGCCTCTGAGATCTTGACTCTTCTTGTCAAACTTTAGCTTCCCTTACTTCAAAATAACAGAACAGATGATGTTGACAGGGCCAAAGCAGTAGAAACAGGAGAAGTTCCTTAAGAGATAGTTCCAGCAAAGAGAGGGAAAGGAAAGGGCCCTCTGCCAAATACCAATACCCTCATAGCTTCTTGTCAAGTTTCTGCATTCATCAGGAAATAGAAAGCATAAATGTAAGAGAATACATATGAGAAACTATGGGCTAAGGAGCAGGGGAAAGAACAATGATCAACATCACAAAAGGAAGGCTGGTGATATATAATTATAATAATACCTTACAATTGCATAGCAGGTCATTCATTCTCTTCATGATTAAATTAAAAAAGCATTGTTCTCTTACACTATGGAGCAGAAAAAACAATCACTAAGTATCTATGGAGGCTTGATTTGTTAAGTGCTTGATTCTTTTTTTTTTTTTTGCCAATTTTTGATTCAGAAGCACATCCATAACCTGAAGTAATATATACCTGTAAATATAACTTATATCATCCAAAGTTGCCATATCTACCCTCTGAAAGTGCCCAAAGTACCCTCTGATTTTTACCCAAAAAAGGAGCAAAACCCACAACCATAAGGTAGTGCATCAGAGAACAAGGCCATGGGGCATATGCTACTCTCATGTTTGATAAAAAATGCATTAGAGCGAAAGTCCAGCTCTCGATTTTTTCTTTTTCATTTTGTCTTTCCACACAAACCTTCAAATAATGCAGGCTTCCAGGATAGTAATAATCACTGTCCCTATATAATCAGTAGTATAAAACACCACTTAGAAGTATAAGGGCACCTAGGTGGCTTAATTGCTTAAGTGTCCAATTTCAGCTCAAGTCATGATCTCATGGACTACATCAGACTGTCTGCTGTCAGCACAAAGCCTGCTTCAGATTTTCTGACCCCCTCCTCCTCTGCCCCTCTACCACTTGCATGCACTTGTTTGCATACACTCTCTCTCTCTCTCTCAAAAATAAAGAAACATTAAAAAAAAAGAATGGAGGTATAATGAAAGGAATATTCAGGAAGTCTGTCCAATGCAAAATAACCCAAATGATTATCTTCCAGACCAAAGGATACAAATTTCCAGTACTTGCCAACTTTACCCATTTGTGTGACAATCCACAAGTTTTACCATACTGGTGTATCACTTGCTTGGTTAATGTTCCTTTACCTTCGAAGTTTTGCTTTTTAGCCTAATTCAATTTATCTTAAAGGAAAATCCTATCTCTTACTTTAATTAGAAAGTCCAAAATAAAAATGACCCAAAAAAATCTCATTATTAAATTGGAGTGACATTGTTATCTACCTCAAGCTCTTAGACTGATGCTGCTGCTTTCATTAAAATAGTATGCACACATACACATGTATTATACATAAAATTATATTCATATGTGAATATATATAAGTATATAAACATATATACATACAAATATATTCATATTTCATATATACATAAAATTATATTCATATATAAATATACATAAGTATATAAACATATATATACATACAAATATATATATATATTTGCCAATACTATAGAGGAAATGAAGATAGAAGGGCATAAAACTGAAACATTCTCTTTGATGATAACCAGAAGATGAGAGACAAAGGAAAAGAGCTTGCCCATTGTATGATTAATTGTATTTTAATATCAGTTCAACATATGACCTAAAACCATCTCTAACTTGAAGCTAATACTTTGGATAACCTAACCTGGTAATTTTCTTCCTTCATGTACACATTATATAGGCAATGCTTAATACATATGTATTAAATATATGTTGAACATGTACTGATTATATTATGTCTTTAATACCTTTGACCAATTTACCTTTATAATTCTAATTGATAGCATATATTCTCAATACAAATGTACCAATTCCAAGCACAAAATAACTGGTTAATAACAACAGTATTTGGATCTGTATGAACAGAACAAAAAAGTATGTATTCCTACCATTAAATTGAATATTAGGAATGGAAGGTCCTTTATACATTATGCTATGCAGAGTCAAATGAGATATATTCTATTTCTACTGTTTCATTAGCATGTTAAGATACTGAACTACAAAGTCTCACAAGAACTCAAAGAAAATATATCTTACTAATTGGCCATCATATCAATATTATGGAAGAAGCCAGTGTTTCTTTATTAACTCATTTGCTTAGGAAAGCTCACCTTTATCTAACTAGAAATTTTAATTTAGATTTGTCCCTCAAATGACTATCATGCATGCTCAGTGTCAAAACTTCAGCTGTAATTATTGCTGATATTTTTCATATATTCTGTCCATCTGCATCCAGGAAACATAAGATTGTACCACATTTTAAGAACAGTGTTTCTCTACTGCAATAAAAAAATGTGTTTTACATGTTAATATTGGATTTCAGAAAACACAGGGGAAATATACCTTTAAAGAACGATAAACATCATTTTAATTTAGAAGCACTATAATAGCATTGAAAACTTAATAAAGAAAAAATGATTTGTAAATATCTTCTCCCATTCAGTAGGCTTCCTTTTTTTGGCTTCCTTCACTGTGC
Source organism: Proteles cristata cristata (assembly GCA_017311185.1). NCBI lineage: Eukaryota > Metazoa > Chordata > Mammalia > Carnivora > Hyaenidae > Proteles > Proteles cristata. The sequence continues at coordinate 2,145,648 of JAESUZ010004016.1, read as the reverse complement.
AAAAGCTTTTTTATTTGGGGTAGTCTCAATCATTTAATTTTGCTTTTGTTTCCTTTTACTGAAGACATGTATATAGAAAAATGTTTCTATGGTCAATGCCCAACAGATTACCATATATCTTTTTTTCTAGGAGTTTTATAGTTTCAGGTCTCACATTTAGGTCTTTGAGCTATTTTGAGTTTATTCTTTTCTCTAGTATAAGTGGTCCAGTTTCATTTTTCTATATGTTGCTGTCCAGTTTTCCCAGCACCACTGGTTGAAGATCCATCTTTTTCCCATTGTATATTTTTGTTTCTTCTGTCATAGATTAATTGACTATATAAGGATGATTATATTTCTGTGCTCTCTATTCTGTTCCATTGATCTATGTGTCTATTTTTTTGCCAGTGACATATTGTTTTGATTACCACAGCTTTGGAATATGTCTTAAAATCTAGGATTGTGATATCTCCAGCTTTATTCTTTTTTAAGATTGCTTTTGCTATACAGGGCATTTTGTGGTTCCATACAAATTTTAGGATTGTTTGTTCTAGTTCTGTGAAAAAATGTTTTTGGTATTTTGATAAGGATTGCATTAAATCTGTAGACTGCTTTGGGTAGTATGGATATTTTAACAATATTAGTTCTTCCAATCCATGAGCATGGAATATTTTTCCATTTGTTTATGTCATCTTTTCAATTTCTTCCATCAACATTTTATGGTTTTCAGAATATAGATCTTTCACCTCTTTAGTTTATCCTTAGGTATTTTATTATTTTTGGTACAATTGTAAATGAGATTATTTTCTCAACTTCCTTTTCTGATACTTCATTATTAGTATATAGACATCAAGAGACTTCTGTATATTAATTTTGTATCCCAAGATTTTACTGAATTCCTTTCTCAGATCTAATAGCTTTTTGGTGAAGTCTTTAGGGTTTTCTATATATAGTATCATGTCAAAATGGGAAAAGAGATTTGCAAATGATATATCTGATAGGTGTTAACATGTAAAATATATAAAGAACTTATATAACCCAACACCAAAAAACCACAGATAATCTGATTAAAAATGAGCAGGGGATCTGAACAGAAAGAAGACACACAGATGGCCAACAGACTCATGAAAAGATGTTCATTATTAATTATCAGGGAAATGCAAATCAAAACTACAATGAGATGTCACCTTATACCTGTCAGAAATCTAAAATCAAAAACACAAGAAATAACAAGTGTTGGTAAAGATGTGGACAGAAAGAAACCTTTGCACACTATTGGAGGGAATGCAAATTGGTGCAGCCACTGTGAAAAACAGTATGGAAAAATTTAAATATTAAAAAAATCAAATCAAATATTTTATAATTTAAACAGAATTACCACATGATCCAGTAATTCTATTACTGGGTATTTACCCCCCAAAAATGAAAACACTAATTCCAACGGATATATGCACCTCTATGTTTATTGCAGCAATATTTACAATAGACAAGATATGGAAACAACCCAAGTGTCCATCCATAGATGAATGGATAAATAAAATGGATAAAGAATATTACTCAGCCTTAAAAAAAGAATGAGATCTTGCCATCTGCAACAATATGGGAAGATATAGAAGGTATAATGCTAAGTGAAGTAAGTCCATCAGAGAAAGAGAAACACCACAGGATTTCACTCATATGTGGAATTTAAGAAACAAAACAAACAAATAAAAAAGAAGAGACATACAAAAAACGAGACTCTTAAATACAGGTAACAAACTGTGGCTGCCAGAAGGGAGGTAGGTGGGTTGCTGGCCTGGGCAAAATGTATTAAGGAGATTAGAGAACACTTATCCTGATGAGCTCTAAATAATGTATAGAATTGCTAAATCAGTATATTGTATACCCAAAATTAATCTAACACTGTATGTTAATTATACTTCAATTACAAAAAATATTTTTTAAAAATTTAAATTAAAGAAATCACAATTTCAAAAAAAAAATGAGCCTAACATGTGATGCATTTTCATAGAGAATAAAATAAGAAAATGTATATTGGATGATCAGTAAGAAAAAGTCAGGTAAAAGGAAATAAATTTTAGAATGATACATACAGGTTAATATTAGGAGAAATTGCACACATACATATTAAATTCTATGTAAAAGTAAGCTAGTATTTAAAAAAAATAATTAAAATAGGATAGGGATAGGGTTTTGGAGCAAAGCAAATACATGTCCCTATGTACTTTACTCTTATAAAAGTGTATAAAACTTACAAATCATGTAGCTAACAAGTCCTGAAATTGCTCTGATTAAACTTTTTAGAACCTCATTAGTCCAAAATTATCTAATCACTATTCTGCCCAAATCCAGGAAGACTGACTAATCAGTGACATTTCTAGCCATGTTCAGCACTGTGATTCTGTATGGATACAAAAGCGGCAAAGAAAACAGTAGAATAAAAGAACAGAATCTTAAAATATTGATGAAAACTACATTGCTGGTGGGACTGCAAAATGGTATAGCTAATATGGAAAATAATATGGCAGCTTCTTACAAAACTAAATATACTCTTACCATATAATCCCACAACCATACTCCTTAGTACTTACTCTAGAAAAATCTGCACCCAGATGTTTATGGCAGCTTTATTCATAATTTTCAGAATTTGGAAGCAACCAAGACATCCATTAACAAATGGATGATAGACTATGCTATACCCATACAATAGAATATTATTAAGTCCTAAAAATAAATGAGCAATCAAGCCATGAAAAGATATCAGGAATCTTACATGTATGTTTCTAAGTGAGAGAAGCCCATCTGAGGCTATGTACCAACTATATGATATGATTCCAACTAAGTAACATTCTGGAAAAGGTAAAGCTATGGAAACAATAAAAAGATCAGTGGTTTACCAGAGGTGAGAAGTAGAGGGAAAGATGAATCAGAGGACTTCTAGGCAGTGAAAATACTCTGTATGATGTAATAATAATAAATATACGTCATAATGCATTTGACCAAACCCCTAGATTGTACAAAACCAAGTGTGGACCCTAAGGAAAACTATGAATTCTGGGTAATTATAATGTGCCAATGCAGGTTCATCCTTGGTGTAAATGTGCTAATCTGGTGAGTAATGTTATTAACAGAGGAGGCTACGCATGTGTGGGAGACATCAGGTGTGTGAGAAATCTCTGAACTTTCCTCTAAATTTTATTGTAAACCTAAAATTTCTCTAAAAATATTTAGGAAACCAATCCTGTAGAAGGCAGAGATACTGGCAAAGTGGTAGTTCTGTGCAAATGTCTAATTAGATTTGCAGATTATATTTGACAAAGTAGCCTCAAACACACTTTGATGAACTATTTTCTCAGAAAAGGATGATTAAATTTATGAATCTATATCTAGAGGGAAAACTTATCTTCACATAAACCCTTACACTTAAAGTTTTCTAAAAACATGGAAAAATGTAAAATTTTAGAGTCATCTAAGACTGGACAAAATCCATTTTAGAGGACATTTACAACTCTCAGCAAAGTGATCATTCTTATCCATTTAAAAAATTGTTTACTGTGTTTACTGTGTATTTCATATATGTCAAACACAGTTTGGGTGTCTGGGAATTTGTTTCTACCTAAAAAAAGCTATCTTATTTGTCACAGTTCAGTTTATTAAAAAGTTATTTAATTGTTCTGAATTATGCTTTTGAGGGCATAAAGTTAAGTCCAGTTCCTCTTTCAGAAGACATCCTCCAATATTAAGGAAAAATTCCCTAATTTACCAAAACAGAGTGCATAACAAAAATATTTCCTTCTCTGAGTTTCAAAGTGTTTGACATAAGCCTATTTTTGGTGCTATATTTAATCCTTTAAACACTAATCACAAAGAAGTGCTTAATTGGTTATATGTGGAATTTCCAGAGGTCCAGTCTGTGAATCTCTTCCTATTTGGAAAAGTCCCTATGGGTTATCTTATATCTCAAAAACTTCAGTATTAAGAGTATCTCTCCTCTGACTTCCTTATTGAGATTGAGGCATGATTTTCCTATTGACTGATGGTCATGTTAAATGTCCCACAGCTACGTCAAAGCAAAATTTATAAATTTCGTGGTCTTTGCAACAGATTTTACACATTCTCTATCTTGATAAGTGAAGCCACGATCCACCCATTGTTCTAGAGCAGACTCCTTGAGTCTTGGATTTCTAATTAATTCTTCCTCCTCGTCTCTCATATATGGTCTTTCCTTTGGCCATGTCACTGGATTAGTTTATACATCTATTATCTCTTACTGGAAAACCTCCAAATTGGTTTCTGACTCCTGTTTTCCACTCTCTAATCACATGCTATGCTATTCTAAGAATATAAAAATTAATTGTGTCATTCTCCTGCTTAAATTTCTGAAAATATTATATCTTCTTGCATAAGATATATGCTCATGTAAAATATTTTCCCCATTTTTCCTTCTACATTTTGTACAAATTCTGCCATTTCATTGCTCTCTTCTAATTGAAAGTTCCCTTTACCAAGACTTAGTGAAACCTATAGTCTTATTTACCTTTTGGTATTAAATTCTGAGCTTTAACTTATTCCTTACCCATTGTCGGCTCTGGAACAGACATTTCTGAATTGTTGGCATTAGTTTCAGTTTCCTAGCAACATACTAATATTCTGAATTAGTGGGTAATTTCACACGATCATGTTTTCATTTCAGTCTTATCCAGTGACTTCCATGTTAACAACTAGTGATCTCATGTGCACTCAAGAACTGAGTATACTGATGTCAATAGTTAGCACATCTATACTAAGACAAAATGTAAGCTCAAATCTTTACTAATTTTTTTGAAGTTCTTCGATACACTATAGTCATTACTTGCATGCATATGAGACTATTGCCAGGAGCTACATGGGGTTTGAAAAGGGTAAGAATTAGGTAAAAGATAATTAGCTATTCACGTTAAAGAGTAGGCAAATAGATACCTGGTTTTCTTTATACTATGTCATTTTTGGTGTCATTTTAAATACTTTACTATGAAAAATTCTATACACAAATATAGAGGAAATGATAGCCAATAATTTTTTCTCTACACTGGCAATAGCAGTCTGTGTGACCTGTGGTTAGTCCTTAAACCTTTGCCCTAACTTTTAACCTGTGCTCTCAAAACAGAATTCCAGTAACCTCTCCTCAGAGCTCTTAGAAATAATTTAAAAATAAAAGCCTTCTGCTGCAGATGCTAAATACAATTTAGATTTAAATACAAATACAATTTAGATTTAATGGGAGAATTGGGGCATGCAAATACAGCAATCAGAGCAAGAGAACAGGGTGTTGACTGTTTTATTGATGAAAACAGGGAGCTGGGAATGAAGGTTTCAGAGTTATATTCCCAACTCTGTTACTGTGTTGTTATGAGGAGAAAAAACATTTAACCTCTCTAAATTTACCCATCTGAAAAGAAAAACTGAGGGGTTCCTGGGTAACTCAGTTGGTTAAGCTTCTGACTTTGGCTTAGGCCATGATTTCATGGTTTGTGAGTTTGAGCCCTGCATCAGGCTCTGTGCTGACAGCTCAGAGACTGGTGCCTGCTTCAGATTCTGTGTTTCCCTCTCTCTTCTCCTCAGCATTCTCTCTCTCTTTCTCTTTCTTTCTCTCAAACATCAATAAAGATTAAAAATATATATAAAAAAGAAAAACTGATTTTCTTTTAGGATATGAGCTCTTAATAAGATTATTAAAGCTGTATGAACTACTTTCTTTTGTGAGAAAAAAGGATATACCATTAAAAATTAAATATCACATCATTCATAAGGGTGTTTTGTATTATCGTGCTTAGCCTCTAAGGCTGAAATAAATGATGTAAAGCCACCTGCATGGGTTACCAGACAGAATCATATCCTAACAGTTCCAGAATTTAGCAGTAAAAGTGTTTACAGTCCATGGGTCAAAGCTAAGAAACAGAGGTCATTTCGGGAATAAGATGATAAATGACCAAGCCCCTCCTCCCCACCAACTCATATATAAGGCAATGAGCCCCACTATCCCAGGGAGAACAAGTGCACAGAAAACTCAGATGCTGAAAAACCTTCAGTAAGTTGAATGAACAGTCAAGTATGGATAAAGACCAATCAGATATAGAGAGAAAGTAACAGAGTAACAGATACCAGGGGCTGTGTCAGTGCTTAGTTCACAATTCTTTGTTTCAAAAATTTTTGAGTCCTATCTACTCAAACTGATGAATGGATCAAGACGATGTGGTATATTTATACAATGGAATTCTACATGGCAATGAGAAAGAATGAAATCTGGCCATTTGTAGCAACATAGATGGAACTAGGGGTTGTTAGGATGAGTGAAATAAGTCAGGCAGAGAAGGACAAATACCATATGTTTGCACATATATGTGGATTAGGAGGAAGTTAACGGAGGATGATGCAGGAGAAGAAGGGGAAAAATAGTTGGGGAGAGAGAGGGAGGAAAACCATGAGAGACTCTTGAAAGCTGAGAACAAACTGAGGGCTGATGGGGGTGGGGGAGAGTTGAAGGGGGGTGATAGGCATGGAGGAGGGCACTTGTTGGGATGAGCACTGGGTGTTGTATGGAAACCAACTTGACAATAAGCTACTTAAGGAAAAAAAATCAATGCAAAGAAGAGAAGATTTCTGGATGTCTCAGAATTGTCATTAATCTTCCTTCTTTCCTGTGAGACTGGGTACTCCTCATTGGCTTCTTTTCCCCTTCTATTTCTTTTTTTATGATTTCAGGAATAGAATGTAGTGGTTCATCACTCACGTATAACACCCAATGTTCATCCCAACAAATGTCCTCCTTAATGCCCATTGCCCATTTAGTCCATTTCCTACCTAATATTTCACCAGCAACCCTTAGTTTGTTCTCTGTATTTAAGAGTCTATTACGGTTTCTCTTCTTCTCTGTTTTTATCTTATTTTTGCTTCCTTTCCCCCATGTTCATCCATTTTGTATGTTAAATCCCATATATGACTGAAATCCTATGATATTTATCTTTCTCTGACTGACTTATTTCACGTAGCATAATATACTCAAGTCCCATCCCCTGATTGGCTCTTTTGTACCAGATAGTTAGTTCTATCCTACCACTCTGGTGTCTATTAGGGGTTGCTGTTAGATTTGACTAGGAAGAAAAAAACAAATAGGAGATGCCAAATAGGTTCTGAGATTCCTCTGTGGAACCCAAATGCTTTTGAACTCAACGCTTTGCTCCCAATCAACTCCCACCCACCGACAATTTCCTCTGTCCTCTTTTGAAACTAGAGCCATGAAAATAACTTAGGTCAGGTCAGCACATTTCTGCCCTTGAACTCTTTCACCAGACCCTGATCTTGCCCAAATTGAAAATCTCCCTCTGCTTTTCTTCTGCTTTACTCTCAGATTTCATCAACCATTTTGCTTTCATCCTTCTATTACTAAAAGCCCAGACTCCTCGCTTTCTGTGAGCACAGCCACATTGTTGTTTGTTTGGTTTGGATGTTAGCTGTGTGATTACTGACCACAAAAGGATTGGAAAAGGATTTTAGAGATTATCTGGCTCATATTCTCCATCTGGTATTTCATCACTCCAATGTACCTGCCAGTCTCTGCTTCCAAACCTCCATTCACATGAAATTCATCCCTTTCTGGATAGCTTTTTCCATTTATAGGCAATTAGAATGTCCTTGTTGTCAATTATACCTCAATAAAGCAGAAAAAAAAAGTGACAAGCTAAAAAAGGGAGATATTGGATAAAGAAATACCAAAAAAGATCTGAGTTAAAATAAACAGAAGATCTCACTGTCTAATTTAATCTGATAATTCTTTATAATTATTTTTTAAATTTAAAAAATGAACCAACTTTCTTGTATTTTATTTCTAATATGTAAAATGAAACCAATATTGCCTTGTCCTGACTACCTCATAGAATTGTCATGGAAACCTAAATGAGTAATATATAGCAGACTCTCATCTGAGCCTAAATCAAACACAGCAATGGGGTTAATCTGAACATATCTTATGACTGAACGGAGGGTCTCCTCAAAGAATCTATGTACTTGGCATAAGTATCCCAGTAGGTGGATGCAGAAAGGAGGAAAATGTAGCATACCAGATTAAAACAAAACATTTTTTCCACTTCTATGGAGATCACACCACCCCTTTTCTAGCACCACAAGTGTCAGCATGGATATCAGCATTTTCATGGTAAACAGAGGCACTAGCAAGCATTTTTAAAGTAAAGAATATTGGGGTGCTTGGGTGATTAAATGTCCTAACGCTTGTTTTCGGCTCAGCTCATGACCTCATGGTTCATGGATTCAAGCACCGTATCAGGCTCTGTGCAGACTGCACGGAGCCTGTTTGGGATTCTCTCTCTCTCTCTCTCTCTCTCTCTCTTCCTCTCTCTCTCTCTCTCTCTGCCTCTCCCTCACTTATGTTGTCTCTGTCTCTCTCAAAATAAACAAACTAAACATAAAAATAATAAAATAGAGAATATTGACAAAATAATCCAGTACAGATAAGAAAGAAAACAATGGACATCTTATGATAGCAATAACTGATACACAATATTGTGAGACAAGGCCAAACATCTCCTTGAGAATCCCAGAAATACCAAGTTGGGAGGGGCTGCCAGTTTATGTGTAAATGGGAACAAGATGCCACCACAACACATTTTTAATATTAATATCACCTATTTGTATCCAAGGAGGAAAAGTTGGACTATTTATATTAAAGTGCTTTGCAAATTACAAAGTTCTATGCAAAAGTAATGTAATACTATTCCTTTAAAATGAGTAAACCCCCGGGCATGTATTTTCTATTATAGGTGCACAATTTTAAAACAAAAGAATATGCAAACCTATCTGTTTCATGAAACTAATGTGAAAATCTGAACTACTATTAAAATACAGAAAAAAACACATTGCTGTACTTTTTTTTTTTCCTGACCAAGCTTTGGCCTATTTTTAGTCATGTACAGGAGTGCTGCTCTTGAATAGCTAATTAAACAGCTAGAAAAAGTCAATGCAGAAGAAATTTTTGATTAACTTATACACCACATTTATTTTCTCTGCATCATCCATAAAGCACCCACTTAGCCAAAGTTCTTTATCAAGCATCATTTCTGGGAAAGGAAAGGAGAGATGAATGTAAGAAATACTAAAGCATCCTTCTCCTCTTTCTTAAGCAAATTCCTTTTATCACCTATGCTCAATTTTATAATCTTGGAAACTACCTGTCTGAAAGATGAATTTCCCTCAAACTCCAGTATGCTGAACTTGGCCCAAAGTTAAAACAAACATGTTTAATGCATGATATTGAAGTCTAGATGAGTACAGGGAGCAAAATGACACAGACAATGCCTTTCTCACTTCTGCAGACTAATTATGGTCCGCTTTGCCTCCCTGACCAAATCCCAATCCTGCTTTTAACCTAAATCTAGAGTGAAATGTCTGAATACATAAGCATTTACTTCCAGGATGGCTGTGGGTACCAGGACTTGTTCTCTGTAAACATCATTTTGTCAACTCTCAAACAACAAATAAACAAATTATTCAAGAAAGCTTGATACATGGGGGGCACTGAACAAACACTGATCGAGTAGTGAAGAAGACAAAGTCCTCCCTCTCATGGAAATTATCTGCAAAGTAAATGCATAAATATTGTATTTTCAGATAGTGTCAGATTCTACTAAAAAGTAATACAGATTAAGTAAGGTAGTCAGTGAGTATGAGAAGGTACAAATCATGTAAAAATCTCAGAGTAGTGCAAGCAGAGAAAATAGCAAATGTAAAGGTCTAGAAGAAGTAATGAGCTTGGCAGATGGAGTAACAAGACAGGACAGCTGGAGCATGGAGGAGCATGAGAGAGCAAAGTTCTGGAGATGGGGGACTTTGTAATTTTAAGGCTTTGTAGGCCCTGATCAAAATTTACATCATTCTGTATCAGAATGAGAATACAATCCATTAGAAAGAAAGATTTTAGTAGGAAAACAATACATACTTGTTTGTGTTTTAAGAGGGTTCTGACAGCAATGAGGAAAATAGACAATAGGACCAGGAGCAGAATCCTTTCAGAAGGTCTGAGGGTTATTTAATGAACCAAGAGGAGGGAAGTCAGTGTAAATTGTGATGAGAGATTTTGTTTTACTTTTTTTCCCCAATTTTTAGTATAACTGTAAAGATATGATCCTGTGCAACTTTTTTGAGATTTCTTTTTAAAGTCTGCTGCTAAGGAGGTTGCTAAGGAGACTGAGCAAAGCCTGGAAGATAAGTGACTTCAGTATCTTATGCAGATTTATTTAAATACCAGAGAGTGGAGCAGAAGCAGTCTAATCCCCCTAAGGAGAAAAATGTGTAAGTTAGAAAAGGTCAGAAAAAGGGCTTCTGTGTGTGTATGAGTGGATGTATGTGTGTTGTAGACATGTGTGTTTTAACCACTCACAGGAGAAAGATGATTGGTGGCATGGCTCAATGGGACTAAGAGAAAAAGAATTTGTCTAGAAAGGAGATGTAACTCTTTTTTTTTTTAATGTTTAATTATTTATTGAGAGAGAGAAAGAGAGAGAGAGAGAGAGAATGTGCATGAGCAGAGGGGCAAAGAGAAACCAAAGCAGGCTCCATGCTGTCAGTGAGAAGCCCAATGCAGGACTCAATCCCATGAAACATGAGATCATAACCTGAGTAAAAAACAGTAGAAATTGGAAGATTAAATTAATTTGAGAAAGACACCAATGTGTAGGGGCACCTGGGTGGCTCAGTCAGTTAAGCGTCTGGCTTCAGCTCAGGTCATGATCTCATGGTTTGCAAGTTCAAGCCCTGCATCTGGCTCTATGTTTACAGCTCAGAGACTGGAACCTGCTTCAGATTCTGTGTCTCCCTCTCTCTGTGCCTCTACCCCACTTGTGCTCTCTCTTTCTCTCTCAAAAATGAATAAACATTACAAAAACTTTTTAAGAAGACAGAAACATGTAATATTAGGAAGGATTGTCTCTTACTAGAGATGGTTTGGTATGGTGTAAGTGAAGAGCCAAAAATTAAGTCCTCCATTAAGAGAAACCTCGGGCTGCACGTAGCCCCAGTCCTAGATAAACTAAACCTAAAACTTAACCAGCTTTTCCACTTCTGAATAAATGCCTGCCCTACGGGAAGCTATTACCTAACCAGCTCTTTCTGCTTCTGTAACAATGCTTAAGGCTTGCTTTCCCGCCACCGGATTGCCCAAGGGACTAGCCTCATGGCAGCAGCCAATCCGAAAAGGCCAGCGGCTACCCCCCACCTTGCTGAGGGAAGGGCCTGGAGAGAGAGATGTTAACCTGTTAGTAGCCAAACAAGACTTTAGACTCGCTCTATGATAGGCTGAATTCAAAGGTATCCCAAATGTTGTAATTAGATGCCGCCAAAAACCTGATGGCGGGAACCAATCAGATACGGTATATGTTCACATTTAAATGTTAACCAATGGCAAACTTGTAACCATGGAAATCTCTTGTCCCTCCCCATGACTTGTTTACTTCTGTCTATAAAAAGGCTGCAAAGGCTTTGTTCAGGGCCTCTTAGCGTCACCAGCAACGAGTGCGCGGAGGTCCGGGTTCGAACCTGCGAATAAACAACCCTTGCCGCTTGGCTTTGACTCTGGTCTCTGGTGGTCTGATTTTGGGGTTCTCTCGAACTCTGGGCGTTTCATAAGAACATAATTAAACTTTAAAATTAGACAAAAGTTCAGCACTTAAAAGTTGTGAGACCTTGGGAAAATTTCTTGAATCCTTACGAGCCTTGGTGTCAACTATAAAATGAGGGAAAGAAAATTCATCTTGCTGGTTGTGACTGAAAAGGTTAGTCAACCACCAACAAATCCATTCTCTCTTTTTCATAGCCAGGAATCTTTGGAAGATAGCTGCCCTGACTGAGGCCTGTATTTCTCAGCTTCCTCCTGACTCCTTGCTCCCCCTCCTCCAAATACCTCCCTTGCTTGCTTGGTCATGTGAGCTCTGGCTAATGGAATATGTTTTCTGTCATCACCCAAGCAATTTTTAAAGAGCATTTATATTATACTACACACACTCCCTTTTCCCTGTCAGTTGGATACATGTGGAAGATACTAAGGTCCCGAAGGAGAAAGGAACCACAAGAATGAAGAAACTTGAGTTCTAAGTCACCACATGAAAGAAAGTACATAACCTAAGAGGATGAAAACTGGACCATTAGATGTGCAGATATAACATAATCTTAAGTGACTGAATCAGTAGGCTACTAGAATTTGAAAGTTGTTTATCTGGCAGTTGTATTACCATAATCAATGCATATGCTTATTATAAACACTGTAAATGATGCATAGTCCATCACTTGGCAATGCACATTTAATGAATTAACCTACAGACAATATTAATGTTGTTACCTTGGACAAATTACTTAATCTCTTTGAGTCTTAATTCACTGTGTCTTCTTTAAATATTTTTCTTCTCCACTCTTAACATCCCCAATTCTGTCCATCATTCTTCAAATGGAGGAGTTTTTAGATTTTTCATTATCTTTGTCTTTTCTAAAAGCTCTCAGTTTGGTCAATGATCTTCATAAAGACCACCACTCAGAATTAAATGCATTACTGGGGCGCCTGGGTGGCTTAGTCGGTTAAGCGTCCGACTTTCTCTTAGGTCATGATCTCGCGGTTCGTGGGTTCGAGCCCCGCGTCGGGCTCTGTGCTGACTGCCAGCTCAGAGCCTGGAGCCTGTTTCAGTCTCCCTCTGAAGACTCCCAGTGACTCCCTCTCTCTCTGACCCTCCCCTGCTCACGCTGTCTCTCTCTCTCTCCTAGAAATAAATAAAACATTAAAAAAAATTAAAAAAAAAAAAGAAATGCATTACCATAAACAAATCTAATATAGTGGGGTTACAACCTTGCTTCCTTTGAATATTAAACATCTATTGTCCTTAAAGATTACATGGATACAGGTGAAACCAGTGTCACTGTACTTAGTAAAATAGTAATGAACTAATGTGTATAAGTGAGCCTATACCTTCATTCCATAGTAATGCAATCATATTCTGAAACTTGACTTGGAATATTATTATAATTGTGTTAACTCATTTTTTTTTAACCATGGGTATCCACCATCATACAAACATCCCTTCCAACTTTGTGTTTTCTCCAAATCTGATAAACATGGCTCCTATATATTTTTCCAAGCTATTATCAAAATGCTGAACTAAAAAAGCAAAGTCCATTATAATTTCTTCTGGAGGACAGTTTAAAATATCCCAACAAATAATCCAGATGTTTAAACATGTATTTCCAAAGCAGCCATTAATCATCTTTATAGTCAGGAAACTATTTTGATATACTGGTGAATTTACACTTTATTTTTCCTACTAATTTCAACCTCCTGTTCAGCTATCCATAGCTAATTCAACATTCGGGTCCTATTTACTTGAGAAACAGATGCATTCAACAAACACTTAACAAAGTAGTTCTCAAAGGAGCACTCCCATTTTCAATGGTGTGTTTTAGAAATTTGAGATTATTTTTTGTTTGTCACAATGGTTATGGGGTCCTCTTGGAATTTAGGGTGTAGGGATAACCAGGGATGCCATACATATTGCAATGTACAGGACTGTCCTGCAAAGTTAGAAAACTGTCTCATATCCAGTAACTATCGAATACCCTGTGGGAGATTCTTGAAGATAAATAATCTCGCTATATTATCTGAGCCTAGATTCTAACTCTGTTTTGCATATAAATACATATATGCATATTTGCTGTTTTAATTACATAGAATCTTTCAGAAATGCCATCATGCTAATCAATAAAAAAATTACTTTCTTAGTAAATCTACCAAGATTTGTTTACCCCTTTGGAAAAGCATGTCCTAAGTTACAACAATCTTATGAAATGTAAGTTGCCAATACAACACTTCTGTGTCATTCTACATTTTCAGTTGTTTCATTTGCACTTGGTTTCTCTCTTTATATATATATATATGAGATACTTCAAATTATTTGTGACAGAAAGGGAGGGGTTTGGTCTGATTAGGTTAAGAAACAGATTTAATACTATATTTAAGTTAAGGACTTCTTTGGCTGATTGGTCGGGACTAGATGGAGAATAAAAAATAAACTCTAGTTTAAAGAGCAAAAGTTGAAAAAAGAAGAAGATACATAAACACAGGGATAGATTCATGAAGAATGTACAAAAGATACACAGAAAAGAAGCACCTAATTCAGTCTTGGGAATGTAGCAGTGCTGTCATTGCCCCTTGACACTTACTGTTACTTAACCTGCTGACAAGTTCTCCCTGCAACCACCTGTGATTCTCTCTCTGCCTGTGCACTTTCTTTGATCAGCTTTCTCTAAGCATGTTCAGCCTATGCTCAGGGCAGGCTGGAAATACCACCAAGATAATGGTCCATTCCCACCTAGAGCCATTCTCAACCATTAACGGAAAAGAGTTGGCACATACATATCCCAGCTTCCTCACTTCCATACAGCTTCTCAATGGTTCCCAACATTATTGACCTTCAGCTGCCCAAAATGATAACCGGCTTAATAATGTTCCTTACATCAGCATCCTGACCTTCTATATATCATTTTCCCACTTCTATTCCTATGTATCTTAGATTCAACCTCTCAAATAAACTACTTGAATTCAAGTCCTTGTTTTAGAGGACTTTGTTTTACTTTGTTTTACTTGTTTTACTTCTGGGTAAGCTCAACTTAAGACAGGTTGTAAAATTCATGTATATGTTTGCTTTAAGATCTAGTCCCTATATCCTCTCTGCTCAAGCTTTGTATCTCAGGGGACTATATTTCCCAGGTGCCCTTGCCAGTTGACATGTAATTGGTTTGGGCAATGGGACCCAAACGGTGGGAGAATGGAGGGCAGGAAGAGAGAGAACAACCAGGATATTTATATTTATCTCACTCTGTGTTGTCATTTCCAGCAGCTGCTATGCTTTCTCTGGTTCAAGCTCCCAAGGAACAGCATCTGTGTGGCCTCAGGTCCCACCTGGCAGCCTATACTAAGGTTCTAGCTTGTGCAGGACAATCCTAGTTCCTAGTCTCTAGTAAACCACATGTCCCTTATTTCTTTCCAGCATGGTTTATCTAGAAAATTTAAACAGTTTAGTGTTGCTCAAATATTCAGTGTAAGATGATTAGTGACAGGAAATGAGCTGGGGAAGTAAAAGGCAGTTTGATGAAGGATTCTACATCTCCCTCTCTCTCTGGCCCTCCCCTGTTCACACTGTCTCTATCTCTCTCTCAAAAATAAATAAAACACGTTTTAATAAAAAGGACATAATTCAGATATATATTGGGCAAGATACTCTGCCCTAAATGAGTTACTATTTCTTACCCTTTGATGAAAACAGAATCTAAAGATTGTACAAGGACTAACTGTATTGAAACAATTAATAAAATTATAGGATAATTGTTTTTCTTCCTGATCCTTTCTTCCTAACACTAAAAAGGAGAGAATTCCACAGAATGGTTGCCAAAACTTAAATTAATAAACCACAGAATACTAAAGACCAGAAGTTTAATACATGCACATATTATAGCATGTATTAAATAGCAACAATTTTATGTTTTCCCATGTTTTCAGAGAGCTAATGACTTTACTGAAAGGGCGGTTAAATTTGCTGAGGCTTAATTTCTTTTAACCAGGATATATTAAAAAAGTAATAAAAAAAATACCTCTAATATCACTGTTGTCATTTTATTTCCAAGCCCTGTCC
The DNA here is from genome assembly GCA_017311185.1 of Proteles cristata cristata. NCBI lineage: Eukaryota > Metazoa > Chordata > Mammalia > Carnivora > Hyaenidae > Proteles > Proteles cristata. Next base: position 2,129,953 of record JAESUZ010004016.1, on the reverse strand, counting down.
ACCTGACCAAATCTCAGTAGAACTCATGATTAGCTAGGAACAAAATTAAAACAATTTTAGCAAAAACTACATTTGATTTATTCAGACATATAGGGAGTAAACACAGCTCAGGCATTTCTACAGAAGATCCAAATGTTTTCAAGTCTTCATATCCAAGTACACACTAAAAATCCTTGGTTACAAAAACAAAACAAAACCACTTTGCTTTTCTTTGTAGGAGATTGGCAATTTCTCTAGCATTACAGTATGACATTTTCCTAGATAGGCTGTCAAAAACTAGGACATTGAATTATATGCTTTGCCAAGTAGTTTCCCTTATGAGTTCTAAAAACAAGTGATATCTCATCCTTCTTTATTGGATTCACTCAAATGCAACATAAACTCAACTCTATGGACTTTCATCAAAGTGATACAAAGTCAAGGAATTTAAAGAATACCTATTATTTTGCCTCTATTCTATATAAAACCTATATTAAGTAAGTCAGATTTTCAAGGGAGAAAGCTAAAATTTAAATTTTTATTTTGAAGTGGATCTAAAGTGAGCTTGGTTTTCTTCAAGACCTTGGCATACTTGAAAGTCCTTAGTGGATTTAAGGTAAAAAGAGAAGAGAGGAGACTAGGTCAAAGCTAATGTATAATAAAGTCAATTAACTGAAGAAAGCAGCACAGATTCAGTTCACAAGTCAAAAAACATTGTGTTTAAATAAGTCAGCATAATCTGTTCTCAAAGGAACCCCTTCAGGTCCCTGCCTTGTTCTCAGATCTTTGTTCAACATATCTCTGGTCTGATGTCTTGGGCAATGATTCTTAAACATCAGTGCACAGAAGAATCACTTGGGAAACGTGTTAAATACAGATTCATGGGTCCCTCAAAACAAGGACTATGATCCCGCTTTGGGTCTAGGCAGCTGCACTTACCACAAGAACACCAGTATTACTGATGCAGATAGTTTAGAGACTACTTGCTTTAAGAAAAAAAGCTATGGGAATTACGAAGGGCTCAGCATATTGACCTTCTGGGAATGCAGCCTTCTCATCTGTTTAAAGAGTTGTCTACATTGCCTTTCTAGAGCATGTGGCCCAAACTGTAGTAATTCACAACTTGACATGTGTAGCAGAAGTCTCCATGGAGCTTATCAAGGGTATACATTACTGGGCTTCTCCTCTAACCTCTAGGCCTACTAAACTGCAATCTCTATAATTCAGAGTCAGAATCAACCTTAGGTAGACAGGTTTTTTTTAAAACTCTATCAACTATTCTGGCGTGTAGTCAAGAGGGAGAATCACTACAAGAAAATGAAGCCAATAAACTGCTGAAAGCATTAAGGGAAAACAGAATACTGAATGACCCTCCACTAAGATGGCGATCTAGTACAGGATCTGCTGTACTAGATCTAATACATCTGCTGGAACATACTGGTTAATCAGAGTGTTTGTTTAATGACTACTTGATTCCTACTCTTTTATACTACTGGAGGTTGGGCATGGAGGAAATAAAACTATGTAAGATGATTTATATATTCTACTTAGTTCTTAACAATCTTATGAAAGGTCATTATCTCCATTTTATAGAGCAAACAAAAAGAAGGGTCCATAGTGGTTGGGTAACCTTTCAAGGCACCAAAATGAGAAGTAATAAGAGCCAGAAAAGAGACCCAGTTTCACCTGATACTATACTACCTCAAAATGCTTTCATTTCCCATCCTCCTTCAATACATATTGCCATTCAATAGTCTATAAAGTTATACAAATTCAGGTAATAAAAAGAATAAAGTACAAGTCTAGGCAAGAAGTTCAAAGGAAGGTACAAAGAACTAATTTCTCCAACCTTTAAAAAACAAATTGAAAACCCTCTCACCATCCAAGTTTAGATTGAAAGAAAGCTTTAGACATCTATTTGAAGATCACTTCTGATAACTGGGAGACTTGCAAACACATGTGGTCTAGTAGATTCTGCTTTGGAATTTCGTGAATTTGGAGACTTAGGTTTTCTAATGTGTTGCATTAATTTTGGCAAAATTCTTAAAATTTCCAAATTTTTGTTTGTCTCTAAAATTAGAGTCTATCTCAAAGAGATGTTGAAGTGATTAATTTAAATAATGGCACCATCTAAAAGAGACTGGTACAGTATAGGCCCTTAATAAATGTTAGTTCCTTTTAACATTCTAGCTTCTAACAAAGTATGAAAAGAAATTCTACTGAGGGTAAGGCTCCAAGAGATGGAATCAGAGCTTGGCTTTTTTCCCCACTATTTATTCTCGTACTCAAAAGAAAATGTACAGTCTTGGGGGTAAAAAATATTTGGTCTCATAAGCCTCAAATGTATTCTGCTCATATCATCTACAGCATTTCTGGATGGAGCAAAAGACCACTTCAATTTTTTTTTTATGTTAATGATGAAATGCCTTCTATTTCTAGTCTTTTTTTCTTTCAGTAAGTAATTATAATATTCTTCCCTAATTCCAGTAACTATGTTCTGACATATTGCATTATGTGTCTTCCTTGCTTTATAAGAAATTATCAGGCTTTAGCCAAACAAAACTACTTGAAAGACATGCCATTACATTATCCTCATGTACTCTGTAATTTAGACATAGCCAAGATTCTAAAACTAAAGCACAGTGGGGAAAAAAAAACTTAGTCAAGGGGATAGGCTAAGACTTCTAAATATCACATCATTAAACAGGCTTATTGATTTCTGAGTGGTAGCAATTTGCTACCGTACTTATAGCTTTCATTAAACTGAAGTCCAATAAGATTTTCAATCAATAAAAAAAGAATTTATTGATCTCCTGTGTCATATAGTTTGTGTCTCATAGTCCTGTCTATAAATCCTGGCTTTAGTTACTGTCTTTATAATGCTGAAAGAAAGCTCTAAAGTTTCCTTGAGCCTCAGGGTCCTCACATATAGAATATTGAAATACTGACTCCTTCCTTAAAGTGATACTGTGAAGATTAAGTTAGATAATTCCATTGAGTCATATTCTAGATATACTTATTATTCATATCCAATTTCAAATACACATGCTTGGCAGAGTCAGGGGGGAAGTAACTTGAAATTATGCAGATAATTTCTATGAATGCAAAGTTTGTCCCTTGCTCCCCCTGCCAAGCTAAATTCATATGTTGAAGTTGAAGTCTTAATCCCCAATGTGATTGTATGTGGAGGTGAGGTCTTTGGGAGGTAATTAGGTTTGGATGAGGGCAGGGGGATGGAGCCCCTACAGTGAGATTAGAGCCCTTAAAAGGGGATAAAGAGATCTGAGCTGTCTCTTTTGCCATCATGTGAGGAAACCTGGAAGAGGGCCCTCACCAGAACCTGACCACAGTGGCACCCTGATATGAGACTTCTCCATTTTTAGGACTGTGAGAAATATGTTTGTTGCTCAAGCTACCCAGTCTATGGTGTTCCCTTATAGAAGCCTGGACTAAGACAGTGATGTTACTTGACATCCACTCAATAAGCAAATATTCTAGAGCAAACACAAGAATTTCCTTTTTCCTGGGATAAACTCAGTTTCCACTTGCCATACACATTTTGAACATCCCACAGTATAAGCTATTATTCTAATTTAAAGAAGTACATGTTTCCAAACACAGCCTTTAAATAAAAGTCAGTCACCTTATCACATGTACAAATGAGGAAATAGCAAATTGTTTTCATCATAATGAACAACAACAACAACAACAACAACAACAAAAACTATAGTGGTCTTACTATGTATAATGTAATAAAATTAGTGTTTTTTTTTTTTTAACCTTTCCTGGAGAATCAAGAAACATCAACTTAAACTCTTTAAACAATAAGAAAATCTATTGATTTTCAGGAGTAGAATCTAGTGATTCATCTCCTACATATAACACTCAGTGCTCATCCCAACAAGTGTCCCCCTTAATATCCCTTGCCCCATTTACCCCATCCCCCCACCCAAAACCCCTCCAGCAACTCTCAGTTTATTATCTGTATTTAATAGTATTTTCTGGTTTGTCCCTCTCCATATTTTTATATTATTTTTATATTATTTTTGCTCCCCTTCCCTTATGTTCATCTGTTTTGTATCTTAAATTCCACATCTGAGTGAAGTTATATGATATTTGTCTTTCTCTGGTTAATTTTGCTTAGCATAATCCACTCTGGTTCCATTCACATTGCTGTACATGGCAAGATTTCATTCTTTTTGATTGCTAAGTAATATTCCATTATATATTGGAATGTATATATTCCATTTATATATTGGTGTATATATACACCACATCTTCTTTAACCATTCATCAGTTGATGGGCATTTGGGCTTTCCATACTCTGGCTATTGTCAATAGCACTGCTATAAACATTGGAGGGGGACACACAGGATGTCTTGTCTATTTCCTTGCCTTTGCTGTACTTGGATTTTTTTATCCTATGTTAGGCCCAGAGGAGATTACATTTTAAAAAAGCATTAAAAACAACCTTTCCTCAAGGACTGGTCTTCATTAAACAACAACAACAACCAAAAAATAAAAATTAAAAAAAAATCACAGAACAATTTGTGAAACTATAAAATTATGTGCTTAAGTGAGTAGCATAGATATTGAAGCATTTTAAATTTCTGGCTTTTCCATACACTATAAATAAAATATTCTTATATTTCATAGGAACGTTTTTAAAAGAGAGTGGGTTTCACAGTGCAATTCTAAAATAAGAGCAGGGAAGCTGTAAAACAGCCCAAATTTTAGAGATAAGCACATTTGAGGTTGAATTTACTTATTTAACCTCCCTGAGATTATTATAGTAGATGTTATAAATATCTACTCATGGAATATTGGGAAGATTAAATGAGGAGATGCACCTACAACACTGCCAAGCACAAAACAAATAATAAATAACCATTATTATTATTATTATTACCATAATTTGTAACTAGCAGTCTGATTTGGCATTCAAGCAGTCTCTTCCACAGAGACAATAAGAATCACATAAATATAATAGTTTGACATTTTGTGATGAACCAGAGTTTTGGCATGAGCACACACACATATACACATAAACACACACATACACACATACACATACATGCCATTTCTCTACAATGCTGACTGCAGACCCAATAGCTTAGGGATCAAAATGCTGGGAGCTATGATCTGCAAAAGGAAAACTCAAGCACAGGAAGGTACATTGCCCACCCTATGGCATACTTCTTTTTCCTGCCCACGTCCACACACGTAATTTGCATGAGTAGGTGGTATCAACCCCTTAATCAAGTGACTCATTTCCTCCCTAATATTTGAACTAAAAAAGAATGGAACATGACCAGACCCCCCAGGTATTAGCTAGATAAGGCCATTCTTCTAGGAAGTTGAAGAAATCCATATTAAACATTCAAGTGGATTGTAGAAAAAGAATTTTGTTTGAGGGAATCACTCTGTTCTTTCAGAAACTCCAATGTGAGCTGCTAATGACAGAAATTCAAAAGAGTTTTAACCATTAAAGTAAAACAAGTCAATCATATGGGAATTCCAAATTGCACCTACAGGTCTCTTCTTCTGAGGGGTCCTCAGCTATACAAAAATGTGCTCTGCTCCGCCAGCAATATCCTTGCCTAGCTTTTTTTGTGTCTGGGTGTGATTTCTGTCTTTGCTAGCAAGCCAGAAATAGCCTCTTTCTCCAATGTGTGCATGTGTTTGTGGGGGTGGAAAGAAAAAGAGGAGGAGAGAAATGAAAAGCAAATGGAGGCAGATGGGGGGAGACAACTACCACCCATTCCCTGGGCTTGCAAGAGCACACAAGGCCTGAGATGTCCATCCTGATATGCCCCTCTTCTTCTGGCCACCCCTCTTGTGAATCATGACCAGAAATCTCTGCCCTTCTCTGCAGGTGAGTGTTAGTACCTCTGGGCTAGAATCAAATAGACACACAATCACGGCATCAGTGTACATCGACTATAAGTTACCGTGTGGTTGTTATCTCCAGAACAGCTCGATATTTTACCAGTTAATTCACTGAGGGAGAAGTATCATGAAGAAAACACATGGGATCTTGACAAATTTCTTTCTCCTTTGCCTGCCAGTGCTAAAAGTGCCATCTTTTACAAGTACATTTTTTTTTTAATAAATGAAAAAAAATACACCTTCCTCTGGGCCTTTTCCTCCTATCCTCTTCTGTTTTAAGTTTGATTTCTTCTTCTAAAGTTAAGTATTATTCATGGAAACATTATTTACAAAGTGAGTTTCAGTAAAATCAATCACAGCTTGCTTAATCCCAGGGCCAGTTTAAGTATGGGTAAAGGAGTCTCTGTGTGTTCCTAGAAGAGGAGGCAAGAACTTACCCCATGACTTAAAAAGAGATGTCCCTGATATAATTTACTACTCATCACTGATGTCTAGATCAGCTGCTGATTTAGAATTAGATTCCACTCTAAGTATTCACCCTTATGGGGGTGGAGAAAGAAATTGGGCAACTGGGAGTTACTTGAATGATTCAGCTACAGCCACCAAACTGTGCTAGCTGGTTACCAGGCAACAGTCTCAAAAGCTTTCTGGCAGTTCTCTTTAAGATCCCTCTCCCCTTTCCAGTCAACTCTTTGTTTAGACTGAGCTCTCTGTCCGTAATACGTTTCCCCTTCTGCTCTTGCTGAGTTTCTCTTTATTCTTCATCACTTTCCAAATTCTGTCTCCTGCCCAAAGCCCTCCACTGCTCTGCTGCTCTCCATGGCAGACAGAGAAGGGGGGTAGGGGGTTATGGTAGGGAATTAATATAACTACCAAATCATCTTTCTGAGCTACATAGGCACATGAATCAGGGTCTCTAGCCTCCTCCAACTTTAGTTTATATATCCACCACCTTCTCCACTAGATGAGGTCAAGATTATGGTACCAATATGGAATGAAACAGGGCATTTAGGGCAATGAAGACTGTTTCATAAAGGATGAAACACATCTAGTAGAAAACGGCAATGTAAAATCTTCCCTCCCTAACAGTCCTAAAGCCAATGTTTTATTCCCAGAGACAAGTTGCCTCCTTGATGGTATATAAAGAAAATACATCTCAAATTAAGGAATTTTACAGAAAAAAAATATGATTAAAAACCAGTCAAAGTAATGGAAAGTTAGGGTTTTTCTATATCTCACCACTTCTAATGAAAAATATTACTACTTGAATTTTACTTTGTTCTTTTTCAGAAAGTTTTAATACAGGTTTGCTCATTTTTAATGGGCATAGTATAATCTCTGGTGTCCAAAGAACTAGGTTTCAATCCAACTTCTGCTATTATTCACTTTAGAGCTTTGGCAGAACTATTTGACCATTTTAAATTTCCTTTATTGGTAAAATGAAAACATGAATACTAGTTAACATTTATTAAGCATTAATATGTACAAGGCATTCTGCTATAAGCTTTACACATACTACCTCATTTAATATACATATATACCATGAAGTTAGTCCCAGTTTATAGACAGGAACAGGGACGATAATAATTTCTCATGAGCATCTATTGAAGGGCCCTTTATACTTGAGGTAGATACTAGTATTATGCTCTATAAACAGATTAAGTGACTGGGGTGTTATGAGGATAATAGTCTGTCTAAGTTCATATGGCTTATAAGTATAGAGCTGAATCCTAACATTGCTTTCTCTCTGAAGCTTCTGCTCTTAGCCAGAATATACCACTATCCTAAAAATACCTGCTGCCAAGCTGCCTCATGTGTTTGTTGGGAGGAAACCATGAGACTTTAAAGTAAAAAGGTTTGGATGCTGTAACTGTCTATATGAGGTATGGGAAATGAATGGCATCTGTGTCATCAATCTCCTTCTATCCATTAAAGACATTGCTAATCACAGGAGTCAGCAAACTATGGCCCTGAAGTGGTCCAAACCCTGTCACCTGTTTATATAAATAAAGTTTTATTAGAACAGAGCCACAGCCATTTATTTATATATTGTCTTGACTGCATTTGTACTGCAATAACAGAGCTAGGATATGGCAACAAAGATCACATGGTCTAAAAAGCCTAAAATATTTACTATCTGGCCCTATACAGGAAAAAAAAGAATGCTAACCCCTGGATTAGAGCATAGTTTTCTACTAACCAATCAGTTTCAGAGTCATTATCAACAATTGCTCCTGGTGCCCACTACCAGTGATTGAAATCTGACAAAGAAATAAACCTATTAGGTATTCCTGTGAACTAAAAATATCAGTTATATATATATTTTTCTAAATCAGACAGAGAAACTGAATCACTAACAAGTCAATGTACTCTGGTATGATCACAGGATTACATAGACATTTGGGAACTTGGGTCTCTTGTCTGGGCTTCTTTTTAAATGTTAGGCAGAAAGCTCTCCTCTAACCATGAGAATCCCTCAATTAAAGAATACTTCTGACTCAGGAGTGAGGAGAGGGCAGAACAGGGAGGATACTGAGTAAACTATATCATCATCCCATTATTTCTGAGATCCTTCTGTATGTGAACCCTGCAGACTTCAAAATCACATTATGACTAACTCTGCCACCTAAATGAACTATATACTCAAATACAGAAGGAAAAATACAGCTGCAAAAGAACTATCTGAAGACTTTCAGAAGAAAACAATGTACAAAGAATGAAGGGGTGAGGTGGGGTATGTGATTGTGATTTATTCAGAAATTCTATTTCAAGTCAACTTTTAAGCTCATCTTGTTTTTAAATGCTAGCCATATAATAACCATAACTGTCTTAACTTTGGGAAGGGCAATTTCTAAAGTATATAACTTCAGCCATGTACAAAGTGAGCTGAAAAGAAGCAATATAGCATATGTAGAACAATGCCCAATAGCCTATATGAAAGGAATATTGTGCATGCAGATTTCCAAGACACCCACACCTCAGAGATAATGCCAGTGAGTTAATCAAATACTTTTTTTTTTCTGCCTGCACAACTGTGATACCTAAAGCTGCTAGGAACATCATTTTTAGACATCCGTGGGAGGGACTCTTTTTTATAATTCTGCATTTCTTTAACTCCCACCACAAGTCTAGGCTTGCCTTCCAGAGACACACACTGCCACCTTTTCAGAGCATTTTTTTTTTCTTTTTTTGGCCATGGACTAAGTAGCCCTCCTAGGGCTGATAGCATAAGTGCTAAAATAGCAAGCATGATTTCACTGTCACTACATGAACCAACCTGCATGCAAGTCCTGATGGGTACTCTAGAACTGAGCCCATTATCCCTCCCTTTCCCCAAACCTGCTTTTGTTCCATTCTCCCCAGACACCATCACTCCCCTCATGTATCAAACTAAGACAAAAGGTCAGTCATCTCTGATACCTTTTATTCACTGTCTGTTTGCTATAAGCCAAGTTCTAGGAAAATGTTGATAAACAAGGCATAGAGCCAGCATTCAGCAAGACAACAGTCTGATGGGTTAGCAGGATAAATGATAGAACATGCCAAAGAGTGGACTAGTGCTATGATAGGAGTAACACAAAAGAAGATGGAATCACACAGGGAAGAGGGTGTGAGGGAAGGCCAAGGAGAAGACATATTTAAGCTGAGATGTAAAACATAAATGAGATTTAGCCAAGAAAATATAGTAGAAAGAAAACTGTTCTAGCCGTAAGGAATAGCATGCACAAAGACTTGGAAGAAAGAGAAAGCATTTTGGAACTGCAGGAAGGGAGACAGGATTAGTTAGGTTATTAGGCACATCAGCTTGGTTTCAGAAAGATCTAAAACCTGAAGCTGAACCTCAGCATGTTATTTAATACTTCTTTTCCTCACCTTTCTCATCTGTAAAACTGAAGTGATAAACAGCATCTCCTGCACAGAGTTGTGAGGATTAAACAAATATAATGCAGACAGCATAGAATAAGTGCTCAAAAATTTGTCAGCCAATAATTACATTACTACTTTATTATTTTAACTCATTATATTATTATCACTAGTATTTTTAATACAAAAATATTATTTTATTCATAAGCTCCAGTTAATTTTGAGTCCTAAGTGGAAAAAAAAAAAGAGCAGCATAACAATACTCAATACTCACCTTCCTGAATTTTTTCAGAAATTAAATAAAATAATGCATGGCTTTAAGTAAAATAGTAAAAATGATAATAGATAACCCTATTAGGAATGTTTTCACCAGCACAAATAACAGAAGACCTTGTTGCGGACTCAGTATAAAAATGATGAAATAGGGTGAATTTTTCTCACATAGAAAGAAAGCTGCATATGGGCACCTGTTGGTGTCAGTTCAGTTAGGGTGATGGTATTTGGACTGCAATTCTCTTGAAATTGTCCTTCGCTTGCTGCTTCCATCACATATTTTGGCTCTGGCTCCTGATATGAGATTCACATTTGAGGAAGAGAAACTGAGGAAGGGGTGATATTAGGTATATATGCTCCCTTTGAATGGGAAAGTGAAACCTTTTTCAGAAACTTTCAGAAGACTTCCACCTACAATAAATTGACCAGAACTGCACCTCTAGCTCAAGAAGCAGGAATGTACGCACTTTTCTAGGCATATTGCTACTCTACTCAGATGAAGTTTGTCAGCAAAGAAGGAGAAGATCAAATACACAATCAACAATTTCTGTCACAGTATTATCTACTGATTCTTCCATGTGCCAAGTTCTGAAATGAATGTATTATATGAATCATTTCATTCATTCCTTGCTTTTAATACAATGAGGTGTTTATGATTACTACTAGTGTTGTTGATGGTTTTCTAATAAATAAGAGAAGAGAGGGAAGGAAGGAAGGAAGGAAGGAAGGAAGGAAGGAAGGAAGGAAGGAAGGAGGGAGGGAAGAGGGGAAGGAAGGAGGGAGGAAGGAAGGAAGGGAGAAAGGAAGAGAGAGAAAGAGAGAGGAAGAGAGAAAGAAGGAAGGAAGGAAGGAAGGAAGGAAGGAAGGAAGGAAGGAAGGAAGGAAGGAAAGAAAGAAAGGTTGATTTCTATGGCTCTGTTTTTTCATTAGACTTTTTGCATGGGAATAATTTGAAGTTAGTCAGTGTCACATAGTTGATGCTATTTTGTTTGCCAAAGTTACTTGTTTTAACTGTGTTTCACCCAGCATTTGCATTGGAACCTTGTGGTCAAGCAATGAGCACCAGTCCAGTGGGTGTTGTTGTCATGATGAGCCACCAGTACAGATAAGGATGCTCCAGGGAGAATCCTGCCCTCAGATAGTACCTTGACAACCAAACCTGAGACTTTTCAGAGTAGGAAAGAGATTAGCAAAACATGGAGAGAAAATGAGGCAACTGTGAATCTTAGTTAAAAGCACAGTAATTGAATATACCTGGGTTTGAATCCTAATACATATGTACTAACTGAATTGGGGCATGTTACTTAATCTCTTAGAGCCTCATTTTCTTCATCTGCAAAACAGAAAGGATATAATACTAATAGTTGAGAATGAACTTAATGTATGTAGTTCCTGGTACACAGGTCAGTACTCAGTAAATGACAATTATTTACATGAGATACACAGGGAAGATTAACAAAGCATATGGTTGAACACAGGCATCTGATCCCAGGGGAAGTAGGAGACTCAAGGGAAGTCTTATTGGAGATCCTTTCTTCAAGCTCACTTTATCTTATGTCTTACTATGCTCTATCTTCAGCTAGGGCTGTTATTCTGAAATATCCACATGTTGGCTCCCTACTCTTCTACCCACAACTATCCATCAGAGTCCATGTACCCACTAGCTCTGGGCAGCTTTGGTTACAAGGCAGAAGTTATGACAATTCTAGCCATGGGGTCTTTGCACTGTTGGTGAGATTGATCACAGGAATAAGCTGGACACTTCTCCCACTATGACTAGTCAGATCAGTATAGCAGCCTGATATATCTGAGGAAGCCATAGCCTTCAGGGTCTACTTGTAAGAAAGCAGAGTGTTTTCCACTGTCGTTAGTAACTTCTGCACAAAAAGACTTAACTACTAGTAACACAGAAGGAATGGATTAGCTATGAACTGTGACTGGAGACCCTAAGTCTAGGATAGTAGGGCTGAGTAGTATGACATGAAACTGTTTGAGGAGATGGATTGGAGAATTTAAATGTTTACTGACAAGTAAAATAGTTTTTGACTTTTTTGTTGTTGTTATCATTAGATGGACTTTTGTTTTAAACAGTCTACCTTGGCCATTTGAATTAGTCTGTACATTTTCTTAATGGTGATCTCAGCTTCCATCTATTTCAATACAATTTGACATGGTTTGTCTTGAGTTTTCCTTGTTAAAGGTTACATCTGCATTCCAACTCCCTTTGTCAAGTAGCTGTTGCACAAAACAAGTATGTAAAATCTGTGCATGTATTCCATTAGGATTAAAACCCTCTAGCTGAGATTTAGGAAAGACATTTTAAACACAAAGTATTTAATCCAGTCACCTAGCCACTGCACCATGGAGAAGAAGTGAGTGTAGAGGGGAGAACGAATTCCTATTTCTGTAAGAACAGTATACACATATACAGAGTTTATTTGTTTTACATAATAACAGATTCGGAGAAGTTTTCAAAATAAGAAAGTTGGTTGGTTAATCAAGGCTTATTTCTGAATCTTTTGATAGGCTATCTACAGACTGCAAGCCAATTCTAAATGCCCTACATTTTTTTTCCCAAAGAATGTCTCAGTATGTCAATTTTTTTTTCCAGTTTGGAAGAAAAGAAAGCAAAATAACTGAAGTTTTCTTAGCCCAAGTGAAAAGTATTATCTCTTTTCTGAAAGTAATAGGCCAGCCTTAAGCACTTTTCCAAAAAAAATTAAAAATTTTATTAAATTAATAAAAAATAATAAATGACAGACAACTTTCTTTCTCTGCATTATAAGGAAAATTATATTTTTCCTCACAGTTGGGCAGCACTTCAACAACAGCAACAAAAAATGCCATCTACAGAGATTAAAGATTGTTCCAGACAGCTAATTTCTCAAGGCATAGATTTCCTACAGCCAAAAATGAGATGAACTCTGGGATCAGAAAGAAAGCTTTCCAAAGCCCCAGTCTGTAGCTGAGCTGAAGTGCCCAGTGTGACATATTTGGATGATCCAATCATGTTAAAATAACAAATGCTCTCTTAAAGAGAAGGTAACCTCTAATATCATTAGAGACCCCAGTGTTGCTCTGATAGTTATGGTCTTTTCTTTTCTTCTTAACTGTCATCTGATAACCAGTGGGAAGCCAGGAGAACAAAGACATCTCAAGCACTGTACATCAATGAAGGAATCAGTTCTACTACAATGACAACTCAGGTGGTGGTTTTGAAGGTTTATGCCATGAGCCAGCATAAAATGTAATCACCTTAGGAGTCGGGGCTATTATGGAATAGCAAGAAGCCTAGCTTTAGAGCATGAGAGGATCAGTAGAAAAATATTTTATTGACATGGATGATGGTAGCATAGATAAAATTTTCCACCATTTCAAAAATGGTTTTAATTAACAATTCAGGAAAGGAAAGCCTTATATAACATTTATGTGGAAAGTATAGTCGCAAAGGACAGAATGGGGAAATTTAGAAGAATAGCAGGCATGTTCCTTTAACACCACTGGCACATCTTATAGTATAGTATAGTATAGTATAGACTAGTATAAGATCTGACTAGTCCCATTTAGCTGTGAAAAACCACTGCAAGAGGAACAGCTTTCTTAAAAGTGATTCTCTTTAGGGGTTCCTGGATGGCTCAGTCGGTTAAGTGTCAGATTCTTGACTTCGGCTCAGGTCATGATCTCACGGTTTGTGAGTTTGAGCCCTGCAGCATCTAGCTCTGTGTTGACACCATGCAGCCTTCTTGGGATTCTCTGTCTCCCTCTCTCTGTCACCCACCCCCACTACTTGTGCTCTCGCTCTCTCTCCCTCTCTCTCAAAAATAAACTTCAAAAAAGTTAATTTTTAAAGTATGCATATATTTCTTCTATCACTGGCAACCCAATAAGATGATTTTTCCATTATTGCACTCACTCCAGTAAGAAAATATTGTGATATACTAAAGTTCTAGAATCAAGCTTGTCAGAGTTTACTAAGTTTATTGTTATTCTTGTAATATTACCTGGTCAACTAATGAGAGCAAAGCATGTGTAAGTGAGCAAGGTCCATGTTGATTATATTTCCTTATTCATCTAAGTTTCAGGTATATAAGAAGGTCAGTCACATATATCCCTATACATTCTCTCTTGTGAAGGTGTGATGTTCTCCTTTTCCACAACATAATCTAGGGACTGAGATGTGTTTGCTTATCTAAATTTCAGTCTGTTCTGTCCATTTTCTGACATTAAAAACTCTTAAGACTCCCTCCTAAGCCTGTTCAGTTATTGCTGTTATCAACAATCATCATCTGCTCTCACCAAACATTAACTATAAGGTAGACACAGTGTTATATATTTTCTATACACAATTTCATTTAATCCTTACAACCACCTTGTGGGAAAGATACTATTATCTCCACTTTCTGTAAAATAGAATTTAGGCTCAAAGACATTGATTGACCTGCTCAAGGTCACACAGTCAGCAAGTCACAGAGATGGAATTTGAACCTAGTCTGTCTGAACTCAAAGCTAAAGTATTATACTATACCAGGTACTGAGCTAAACTTAAACCACTCCTACAACTTTAAATTTTTTTGTTTTATTTATTTTTGAGAGAGAGAGAGATAGTGTGAGCAGGTCAGAGACAGAGGGAGACACAGAATCCGAAGACAGCTTCTAGGTTCCGAGCTGTCAGCACAGAGCCTGATGTGGGGCTCGAACCCATGAGTCTGAGATCATGACCTGAGCCGAAGTTGGAGGCTCAACTGACTGAGCTACCCAGGTGCCCCTCTACAACTTGAATCCATTTGCTTGTTAGAGTTTTACACTGCAGTGACCAGAGGTCCTCATGTAATACCCAGCAGAGGAAAACTTCAGTTTAAGTTTAGTTTAAGTGATTGGGGAGAGTTAACTGCAACAATCTAAAAATCACCTTCTCAATAAAAATGTTTTGAAAACCTCACCCCACATTATGTTTCTACCATACTAAACCATTTGTATTCTAACTGGTTCCTGCTTTACATGTGACTTTGTTTGCCCACAAATCCCTTCTCAAAATTTCCAAAATGTCCAGCTTTTCTTATCCAAACATTTACTGTGCATTATTATTAGTGTTGCTAAAAAGATTTGCTCTCTCCAAGCCCTCTGCCAAATGTTAGGTTTCCTGCATGTGTTAACACCTTGTGTTTGGGTTCTCTCATCTGTGTGCTGAATGCTGAAACTTGTTCCCTATGGATACTCCAAGCTCTCTGGCCCATAGCCTTGTGAACTAACCCTTTGTTTTCTGCCACAAACATGAAGGAGTACAGAAAATAAAGCATCCTATAAAGTCCTTTTCATATTGTGAGCTTAGAACAGCTCCATTTCTACCTATACTACCCCTCCTCAATAGAAGAGAGATATAGACACTATTACAATTCCTATGCTATATACCTGGTTATTTAACTATTTTATACTGCATTTCCACATCAAAAAGAGTATTTTGTTGAATTCAGTGACTCCTAACTCTTAAATCTGAAGAGGATCCTAGATTCTCTTCAGTCTTTTTGCACAGAATTTTAAGAGATCTTTTGGACATTACATGAGGCTTTGAAAAGAAGTGTTTACTAGCACTCTTCTACTCAGAATGTCCCATTAACTCCTGGGACTGATGTTTCTAACACCTATGTTAGGTGTTAGCTTAGGGTGTTGCTTCTAGGTTAGCATGTGTGTGAGAGATAGACAGAAGCACATCTCTGAGTAGCTTTGCTGTACACAATACTGTACTAGCAACTAGTAAAGATAAAAGAATAGAAGCCAAGACTCAAGGACTGTAGCTTTGCTGTAAAACTTCTGATAGAATTTAACACAAAGTGTTTATAAGTGCAAGCACTGTGTTAAGTACCTTACACGTATTATTTCCATTAATCTCCAAGAATACCCTGTGGGGCAAAATAATCATTAGTTTTTGTTCAAAGTTGAGGCAAAAGTCACAAAAAGGTTCAAGAATGTGCCTGTGTTATCACAATCACTGAAGCTATAGAGTCCAAGTCTGGAGTCAATACTCTTGACCACTAGACTAAAGTATGCTAGAATTTACTAAAGCACTGAAATAAACCACTATTGCCTCCAAATAGGATGAGACATAAGAAAATTTTAACAATGACATAATAAGTAAAGAAAGACTCTAGACCAGATAAGAGATAATTTTCCTAAATGCATTAATTGGTTTTACCCAATTTATTCAAAAAAGCCTTTGTTGAACCTACTTAGTATGTGCCAGGTACTGTTCTAGATGCTGATGAAATGTCAGAAATGACTACATGATATTCCATAGGGCTGCAATTGATCTGGTAAGAGGACCAATAACTTAATATTGCAAAATAGGACGTTTTAAAGTTTATTTATCTATTTTATTTATTTATTTAGAAAGAACATGTGTGTGCAAGAGAGAGAGAGAATGGATAAGCAGAGGAGGGACAGAGAGAGAAAGAGAGAGAATCCAAAGCTGTCAGCACACAACCTGACATGGGTCTTGATCTCTTGA
Source organism: Proteles cristata cristata (assembly GCA_017311185.1). NCBI lineage: Eukaryota > Metazoa > Chordata > Mammalia > Carnivora > Hyaenidae > Proteles > Proteles cristata. The sequence continues at coordinate 2,113,446 of JAESUZ010004016.1, read as the reverse complement.
ACCGTGACATAATGATTTGAGTGGAAATTAAGAGTTGGACACTTAACCAACTGAGTCACCCCAGGTACCTCACAAAAAAGGAAATTATACAGAACACAATTATATGTTACATGTAGCTTGCTTTATGTACTCCTGCTTAAATTAAACCTTTAGAAACTATACTAAGAATATATTCTTCTAAATTCTACTTTCAAAGAATGTCAATAGATGTTCAGAGACAGAGGGCTAGATTCACAAAAATCTGGGAAATAGATTTATTTAGCAAAGGACTTTTCAAATGTGCCTTTTAGTTTTGAAGAAGGGAAGAGATCATACAGTATTTCTTCATAGATCATTTAATGCTTCTGGAGTTCAAAGTAAATCATTTGGATAATTCTTTTCCATGTTAATAACAACAGCTAATATATATTGATTGCTTACTTTAGGTAAGTTCAATGGGTTTTGGTCTCAGTAGAATGTAATTTTCATTTTGTCAGTTGCTGTTGTTGTTGCTGTGTTATTGTAATCACTTCAGAAACACTGAACCAAATATCCAGCAACTCATATATATATGTATATATGTATAGTTAATTATATACATATATATGTATAGTTAATTATATACATATATATATATATATGAATATTACTCAACCATAAACAAGAATGAAATCTTGCCATTTGCAACAATGTGGATGGAGTTAGAGTATATTATGCTAAGTGAGACAAGTCATTTAGAGAAAGACAAATTCCATATGATTTTACTCATGTGGAATTTAAGAAACAAAACAGATAAATGTAGGGGAAGGGGGAAAAAGAGAGAGAGGAAACCATTAGACACTCTTAACTACAAAGAACAAACTGAGGGTTTTCTGGAGGAGAGGTAGATGAGGGATGAGCTAAGTGGGTGATGGGTATTAGAGAGGGCACTTGTGATGAGCACTGGATCTTTAAGTGATGAATCATTAAATTCTACTCCTGAAACCAATATTATACTGTATACCAACTAGCTAGAATTTAAATAAAAACTTGAAACACACACACACACAAAAGAAAAGAAAAAAATTGTAATGTTGTTCATATATGGGCTTTAAGGGTAGATAAATACGCTCCCTGAAATTGTATGAAAAAAAAATCTCAGCATGAAATGCCGATTCTGATGAACAACTAAAATTGAGAACCATGCTAAGTTCTTCTTAAGCATTATTTAATAGTCTCAGTTGCTTTATTTTTTAAAAATTTTTAATGTTTTCTTCATTTCTAAGAGAGAGGGAGAGAGAGAGCATGAGACAGGGAGGGTCAGAGAGAAAGGGAGACACAGAATCTGAAACAGGCCCTAGGCTCTGAGCTAGCTGTCAGCACAGAGCCCTACGCGGGGCTCAAACCCATGAAACGTGAGATTATGACCTGAGCTGAAGTCGGCCACCCAAGTGACTGAGCCACCCAGGCACCCCAGTCTCAGTTGCTTTAAAGCATACTTTCTCTGAACATAGTTCAATATATTTTAGGATTGGTAAATGTTTGGCTTTAGGACCAACATTCCCATGTCCTTCATCTGTGAAAGATACCTTCTGCTGTGAGCCACACCGGCCTCTCTGGATGGCAGTCACAACAAGGAAATGGCAGTGTTTGTACAGCTCCTGCCATGAGAAACAAAACCTGGTATCTCTTTCTGCTACTACTGGCTCATGTTGGAAATGAGCCTGCTGGTATTGACCAGGCCTCACAATATTCCTTATCAGACCAATATTCTGAACACAGATACCTCATAAGGAAAAGCATATTCTGCCTTTACAAAAGAGATTTTAGATGAAAGCTCTGTGGATGATTGTCAAAAGGTTCTTCCTATGGGCCTTGCAGATCCAAGACTTAGATAATAAAGGGGGTTAAGAACACAAGAGTTACAACTGAGCCTGGTCCCATGTCAAAAGAGCCTAATTTAGAGTTAAGGTACAGATAAGGGCAAAACATAACTTACTAATTGGTGATGCATAACAGTCCCTTCCTCAAGGCCTACATTCCACAAACACCCTCCCTACTGGCAGCTGGGATGAGGATAGATAAGAATAGTTACCACATACCCAAAAGCAAAATGTTAACACATTTAGGGCCTCCATGCTGTTCACACATTCAGCATCAAATAGGTTTCCACAAACAAACCAGTTCAGAAACATTCATCCTCTTGAGAGCCAGACAGAATGACTCCTAGCTTATCTATATACAACTTAACCTATATATTATCCTGTTTTTCACTAAGAGCATCCTGTTAATTCCTTGGTTGTAAATTCACTATGACTGGGATAATTCTGCAGAATATCAAAAACTTGTTATCGCAAAAGGCCTCCCATTGTAGAAATTCCTTTCTCTGACTTCATGTTGTTGCTGAACCTTAAAATAAAGACACCAAAACCGACAGGACAGAGATGCCTGCCTGGTGATCAGAAAGAATCTCGGGACTCTCTCTCTCTCTCTCTCTCTCTCTCTCTCTCTCTCTCTCTCTCTCTCTCTCGAACACCGTCCATCCTTCAGGGACCCCTGGGCCTGCCAGAGCCGGCCTCTGGCAATCTTCAACTAATGGCTCTGTTCTTCCATTTTCCATAGTGGGCAATCAGAGTGGGCAAAGCCAGTAAAGTAGCCATTATACCACTAATAAAATGTTACCACTTTTATGAGATTTCTTTTTCTATTATGTACATAAATACTCTGGTAAAGGGGAGTTGGTTCCAATTATTTTTCTCCTAACCTAGATGAAATCACATTACAAAGAAAGTAATTTTGAAGGTTATGGGAAGAGAGGCATATGAGGTGTGACACTCCCAGCTGAGGTTTGAACAGTTAAAACAGGTAAAGCAAAGGTAACGCCAGAATGAAAAAATGGAAAGAAAAACAAATTTGGAAATCTTAAAATTTTACTGAGCATTCAAATCACTCTAATCCTGTAACTGAGGTTGGACTGCTTTAAAACATGTTTTGAAAATATTACCACTTACTTGTTAAAATTTACCATTCTCTGGCTGCAGGTAGAGAATTTCTCCTGCTTTCCACACCAACTTCCCTATTTGCCTAGAGGGAAAAAAAGGTTCAGGACTAATTCTCTCGTTGTATGTATTCTCTTTTGAACCTCTTTTTAAAAAGCAAATTATATTAGACTTTAGAAGTCATTTCATGAGTTTACCAGTCTTTTAAGTATTATCAACCTTCTCACCTTGCATGGGAAAGTTAACCCCCTGGGATAAAATCAAATGTCTTAGACCCCAAAGTACTTTGAGTCTCTTTTCTGAACTCCTCATTTCCACTGGCATTTTAAGCTTGAAAACCCCAAATAACCATTAGAAGTAAATTATCTATAAACAAATGAAATCTTGGATCAAGAAATAGATTAAAGAGGCAATCTATAAAATACGAACAGGTTACAAAGGTAAGGCAAGAATTTAAGATCTTATTGCGACTATAAATAAGAAATGCCCAAAGAATGTAAAAATACCAGTCCTAAGCAAACCAAGGAAGATAAAGAGCTAAGTTAATGGTAAAAATTCCTTATTCATAATTAATGCTCTATTTACTATGTTAAGCAGAGGATTGGGCCACGTGTACACCAGTATCAGGATTATTAAAGGAATATAGCACAGCAGTTAAAAGAAAAACAAAAACTGTGATCCAGTTTACATTGTAAAAAATCAAACCATATGAAATTTATCCTTTAAAAAAAGTGGCAGAATCAACGTGTTATAGGAATCACTGCCTGGATACCTTTATTCAGCATTTTAACTTATCTTTTTTTGTAATATAACAGCAGAATAGGCAAATGAACTTAATGGCAAAAGAAGTACATTTGTAGCAACAAAAATTCCCTCTCTTTCTAAATTTGAATCAAGAGAACTGAAGCTTTTGTTATTCAATCAGATTGTTGGTTTCATGGAGATGATCAATATTGTCAATGAGTGTTACCTAGTATCTGGTCAAGGCAGAAAAAAACAATGCATTTGGGGCTGAGCTACATTCAGCCTGAGATGCTTGGGTCCTGCTTTTGGCACTTTTTCATCTTGTAAGGCTGTTTGTGTACAGTGCTGACAGTGTACAAATCATGATAAATCTCTCTCTATTAAATGCACTTAAGGTTTGGGGACTTTGTGTTTTCCCACCTGGAAATAGACTCCCTGCTCCCTTTCTCCCCCTCACTCTCCATATTTAATGCAGCATCTTGCCACCCTAGCATTTAACAGTTCTGAAAGATGAATTATTATCAGTTATTTCCCTCAGTCAGCAAAAATACTCAGGCTATGGAACCAGAGAAAGGCACAGCTTTTTCAAATGCCTGTCACCATATTTAGCACAAAGAAGGGACAGTTTTCTTAATACCTCTACATTTCTCATTCTCTGACATATGGACATTAGGTATGAGTGGTTAGCAGCTTATGACTGTTAATTATCATTCTTGGTGATCATTTGCATTTATATAGCAACTTTATAAGAATAAATAAAATCATTAAAGCTATTATACTAATGAATTCAAGGTGGCAAGTGTCATTACTTCCATATATATATTGAGACAGCTAGGGTCTCAGAGGAGCCAAAAAAAAAGAGCCAATTAAGTTTAACTCTCCTATGTGCCTCCCCCAGACTCAAATGGTTCCCATGGAGCTTTCAGGCCTTGAGAGAAGTCCTCCAACACTTCAGTGAGGTTATTTATGAGCCTCATATAATAAAAAAAAATTTGGTTTTTGCAAAATTGTTGGGAGGCTCTGAACTTAAACTTGTATCAGACAAACCCTATGTCCCAGCTTATATGTGTTTATCTTCATCAACAGATCCCCAAATTCTATCTGAGGGTGGCTCCTGAGACTGAGGGACTAGACATTCTGCTCCATTATTCCCTTCAAATTACCAGTCTTTTGAAAGGTCTTAAAGTCATAGTCTCTCAAGATTCAAGATGACAGTAAGGACATCTGCTTTGACTCTGTTAAATTTCTTCTATGGCAGCATACCAAGAGGTCTAAATGCCAGCTGTGTAGCCAAACCACCACTGATGAAAACTTCTCAGCAATATAAGTCTCTCGTTTATTTGGCAGCATTTTCATATGTCCCTGACACTCCCCAAGATACAGTGACAAACTAGAGGAACACAGTCCCTGCCTCAGGCAGCTTTACCACATCCCTGCCTACCAAGCTGTTAGGATTCCACCAAAGCAAGTTGAAAAAAAGACAGAATCTGCCTTTTCTGAGCACCACCTTTGAGATGCTCTAAGCCTGTTGGACTTGGTAATACATTTCAAATATTTCAAGAAGACAATTCATTGGAAGAAAGAGCCATTTTCTCTGCAATTTAAACTTTTAAATCCAAAGACTATTTGCTCAACCTTGTGCTTATCTACTATCTGAATTTGATAATCATTTTGTGTGTTGTTTGTAAATACTGTGCATAACACTGCTCCTTTCCTGGCTTATGAGTAGGAGGAATACTTGTTTATTTCTTATTCCTCCAAGGTTGGTACCACAACAGAACAAAATATGCTGGAAATCTTTAAGGATGCCTTATTTAAGTGCTTTGTGAGATAATTTCATGGACCCTCTCCATAATTCTGTTAAACAAAAAACAAGGCATATTAAAAATTCTAAGAGTTTGAGCAAAAATCAATCCAAATCAGGCCATAGTTTAAGCAGGTCATTTATTTGACAAAGCATAGTTGGCTGTTTGTGATTGGTTGATCTTGTTTAGATTTCTTAACCTTGAGGCATTTATACCCTTAGGTTTTTGTTTTGCTCACTAGGCTGGGAAGGCATTAAAACCATCTCAGCCTAATGGCTCCCTTAACTGATTTAACACTTCCACTACAAAGACAGACCCTAGGGGCACCAGGGTGCTCAGTCAGGTAAGCTACCAACTTTGGCTCCTGTCCTGATCTCAGTTTGTGAGATCAAGCCTGATGTATCAGGCTCTGTGCTGACTGCTGAGCCTGCTTGGCATTCTCTCTCTGCCCCTCCCCTGCTTGCACGCTGCTCTCTTTTTCTCAAAGTAAGTAAATATGCATTTTAAAAAAACAGATGACTCCTAAATTTTATAAGTGAACAGTTAAGAAGTACATATTTTTGGATATAAGTGATTTATTTAACCAATGAGAAAAGTTGTGAGTTTCTTAAGTCAGATCTGTCCTAAATAGACAGATTTCTAATTGAAACCTCAAAGTCACTAAGGCAAAGAAACAAAAACCTTTGCATTCTCAGGCTTTTGACTTTATAAAACTTTTTTGTCATAATATTGTGTCTGCCACTAGATTTAGGAATCAATATCAGATAATGCACACTCTGACACCCAACATTTTTATCACATACTCCCCCAGGTACTTCTTTGAGGCTCAGTGGCATATCACAAGCAATCAAGAACAATTAAATTATTGTTCCGGTCCCATGCTACTCTTCTGTTACATTAAGGTAATAGTACTTTCTTATTTATCCCAAGGCAATCTTTCCCTAAACAAGTATACAAAAATCTTAAAAATGAGATTGGAGAAACAAAAAGAGAGGGGGGGAGACTGTCTATTCAGGTAAGGTCTGAAGGAATCCCCAGGGTTCAGGATTTGGGTTTCAACTTCACATTTTTTTTCATGCCTAGAGTTGATCATTGGCCATTTTATAGGACATAAACATGTAGGTTAAATTATTAAATATTAATTTTCAAAAGGGAATTTAACTTTTGGTTACTAGAATATTTATGTTTAAAATTTCAGGGTACTACTTGCTAAGTCAGTGTGCATAAGAAATTAGATTACTAGTCAAAAGGCTGTTATATGAACATGGTTAGTACAGTGAGAATAAATTAGAACACAGTTAATGCACATGGACATTGGAGTTAGAAGTTCGAGGTTTAAAATCTAGCTCTACCAGTGCTAGATGTGAAAATAATTATTCTGTGTCTCAATTTTTTTTTTTTTATCTTGGTGTAACTACGTACCTAATTCACATGTTGTAAGGAACAAGCGGATATGCAGAACACAGCTTGAGTAAGCACTCAATATATATTAAACTTTTTTTTTTTCATATCAGAGTAAAAAAAAAAAAAATCTTTAGTCTAAAAGTATATTTCACCCAGGCTCTCAAAGTCTGATGAATTCTCTGATCACAGTGGAATTTACCTGTCTGGTGATAACCAGATAACCACAGTTCACCAGATTCAGTATTCTTTTCCTCTGGGAAGCTTAGTTAAATTTTCCCAGATTGTGCCCTTTCTCACTATACCCACTAACAAAATTTTCATTATTCTGGGCTTCACTCAGCTCTTCTGTCAAGCCTCCTCCTGGTGTCTATACCTGTGTCCTCACAAAAAGTTTCAGATGTTGCCAAGTCCTCTATATATCTGCAAACCATCACTTAGAGTGAGACTTATGATTAATGGGTGATTTACGCTAGGTTCACTTTAGCACTAACTTTAAACAGTCACCCAGAAACTAGTTTCTGAAAATACTTTGGTGTCTAAAGTCCCCATATGCTTACTAGAACTAGGATACTCTAGAGCTGCACTCTGCAATAAGATAGTCACTAATTGCACATCCACTGATCATTAGTTGTGTTGTGAGTATAAAATTCACACTTGATTTCAAAGACTTTAGCATGAGAAAAAAAATCTCATGAATAATTTTTTATGTTAATTACATGTTGAAATGATACCATTATTGACATATTAGGTTAAGTAAACTACATTTTTAAAATTAATTTCACTTCTTTTTATTTTTTTAACATGGCTATTAGAAAATTGACAATTACATATGTAGCTCATACTATACTTCTATTAAACAAGACTGTTCTAACAAGGGGAATAAGTTTTCACAAGAAAATCTGTTCCCACATAGAAGAACTTTCCTAAAACAAACCTGTAATACATATGACAGGATCCAGCAACTTCATTTTTTTAAATAGTACATTGTCAAGTTCATTTCCATATAACACCCAGTGTTCATCCCCACAAGTGCCCTCCTCCATACCCATCACCCCTCCTTACTCTCCCTCTACCCCATCTGCCTTCTGTTTGTTCTCAGCATTCAAGAGTCTCTCATGGTTTGCCTCTCTCTCTTTCCCCAACTATTTTTCCACTTCTTCTCCCTCATGGTCCTTCATTAAGTTCCTCCTAATCCTCCTATATGTGTAAACATATGGTATCTGTCCTTCTCTGCCTGACTTATTTCGCTCAGCCTAACACCCTCAAGGTCCATCCATGTTGCTACACATGGCCAGATTTCATTCTTTCTCATTGCTATGTAGTATTCCATGGTATAGATAAACCACATCTTCTTGATCCATTCATCTGTTGATGGACACTTAGGCTCTTTCCATGTTTTGGCTATTGTTGAGAGTGCTGCTATGAACATTGGGGTACATGTGCCCCTATGCATCAGCACTCCTGTATCCCTTGGGTAAATTCCCAGCAGTGCTATTGCTGGGTCATAGGGGAGCTCTGTTAATTTTTTGAGGAATCTCCACACTGTTTTCCAGAGGGGCTGTACCAGTTTACGTTCCCACCAACAGTGTAGGAGGGTGCCCATTTCTCCACATCCTCGCCAGCATCTAGAGTCCTCTGATTTGCTCATTTTAGCCACTCTGACTGGTGTGAGGTGGTATCTCAGTGTGATTTTTGATTTGTATTTCCCTGATGAGGAAGGATGTTGAGCATCATTTCATGTGTCTGTTGGCCATCTGGATGTCCTCTTTGGAGAAGTGTCTGTTCATATCTTCTGCCCATTTCTTCACTGGACTGTTTGTTTTTCGGATGTGGAGTTTGGTGAGTTCCTTATAGATTTTGGATACTAGGCCTTTATCTGATATTCCATTTGCTTTGTCAAAGATTAGTTGGCTGTACACTTTTGGGTCCAAATCTGAGGTCTCTATTCTATTCCATTGGTCTATGTGTCTGTTTTTGTGGCAATGCTGTACTGTCTTGATAATGACAACTTTGTAGTAGAGGCTAAAGTCTGGGATGGTGATGCCTCCTGGTTTGGTTTTCTTCTTCAGTACTACTTTGGCTATTCGGGGTCTTTTTGGTTCCATACAAATTTTAGGATAGTTTGTTCTAGTTTTGAGAAGAATGTTGGTGCAATTTTGATTGGGATTACATTGAATATGTAGATTGCTTTGGGTAGTAATGACATTTTAACTATATTTATTCTTCCAATCCATGAGCATGGAATGTTTTTCCACTTCTTTGTGTCTTCCTCAATTTCCTTCATAAGTTGTCTATAGTTTTCATCATACAGATCTCTTATATCTTTGGTTAGGTTTATTCCTAGGTATTTTATGGTTTCTTTGTGCAATTTTGAATGGGATCAGTTTTTTGACTTCTCTTTCTGTTGCTTCATTGTTGGTGTATAAAAATGCAACTGATTTCTGTACATTGATTTTGTATCCTGCAACTTTGCTGAATTCATGGAACTGCTCTAGTAGGGTTTTGGCGGAGTCTGTTGGGTTTTCTACGTAGAGTATCACGTTGTCTGCGAAAAGTGAGAGTTTGACTTCTTCTTTGCCAATTCTGATGCCTTTTATTTTCCAGCAATTTCATTGTAAGGGATTATCCTGATATAATTAAATGCATATACAATGATGTTCATCACATCATTATTTTGCAAACAACTTAAAATATCCATCTAGATGGAACCAGTGAACTAAATTAGGATACATCCACACTGAGGAATGCTTTTCTACTCTTTAAAGCATATCATTTCTATTTCTTATAGTGGGCAGCCACTGTTTTCACTTCCTAGTCCCTATTTATACTATTTTTCAGGAAAATTACCCCAGTTTTCTTTGGAAAAAAAACTCTGTTTACATTCTCAGTATCACTCTCTGGGCTTGTCCTACCTTTTACATGTAGGTGGCATGTAATCCCAATTTGACTAATTTATATCCTATCCTCTTGGACTCAATATTTGGCTCAGGTGTGGTCACTTGATCCAAACAGCCCAATCAGAGTTAGGTTTTGTACTTTCAAAGAACTAGACTTGAAGCTGAGAGGATCATCTATAAGCTTGTTGATATCTGCAGCTAAGTATCCCTTTCTTCGTGACCAAACATATGAAGCTCATGCCCTCATGCAGTCAACACACTAAGGTAATTTCAGAGTACTTTAGAGTAAATAAAATAGAATCGAATACATACAGGGTGGGGAGGGTCCTACCTTATCTGTGATCATCAGAGCAGGCCTTTTGAAAAAGATGACATTTGAGTTGAGATCAAAAGAAAAGGAAGCAGCTACATGAAGACCAGGAAAAATATGATGGACCTTCATCATATGCAAGGTTTTTAAGGCAAGAAATGTCTAGACATATGTGAGTATCAAAAGGAAGTCTACTGGAGCTAGGAAACCAGGGGAAAATGCTAAGAGAACTTATAAAATCAGACTACAACCAAATCACATGTCTTACAGACCATGACAACACTTCAATTTATTCTACTGGCAATGCAAAGTCACGGGAAAGTTTTAAGCAGAGAAATGATGTCTATAAATGTTAAAGAAAGCTTTTCTGGGGAACTTGGGTGGCTCAGTCAGTTAAGCTTCTGACTTCAGCTCAGGTCATGATCTCATGGTTCACGGGTTTGAGCCCCACATAGCGCTGTGTTTGAGCCTGGAGCCTGCTTCGAGGATTCTGTGTCTCCTTCTCTCTCTGCCCCTCCCCTGTTCATTCTCTCTCTCTCTCTCTCTCAAAAATAAATAAAACATTAAAAAACTTTTTTAAAAAGCTTTTCTGTTTTTCCTTTTTATGATAAGTTTTCCACAGTTAAGTATCTTTAACTCACTATAAGAAAAAAAAGGTACATATTCATAATTATCACTCAGAGTACATATATTTATAAAATCTCTAGCATGTCATAATCCCCATCATTAATTTGTAAAACATGATGATTATCCCAGTGACTGTTTAAGTTCAGTATTATAAAAGGCAGAGCTACATTGTTCCTTGAGTAGTTCTCATTCAACCTGAACAAAGTCCTAAAGACAGAGACTATAGAAACAAGAGGAGTTGGGAATATTCTCAAAAGGTCAATGAGTGTTCCAGGGGAGAAATAATGAAGGAAACCACGCAAATTGTAGAGTCCCTGAAGGCCTGTTACTGAAAGAAATCAAGCCAGCTCTAAAAGAAAAATTGGCAATGAGATAAATCTTTAAATGCCACTTCACATTTGGTATTGATTTATTTGCTCCTGGATTTAACTAACATGCCATTCTTGAGGTCACATCTGTAGGAAATCAAGAAAACACCTTTTCCCCTCAAACAGATGTTTGAATGCCATTTGCCTTTACTAATGGCCAAAAATAACTTTGTTTACCAAACCAATCCACTTGGGCTTAGGTAACATATTAAAATTAAAATAAGCCTAACCCAGGGCCAGCTTTTTGAAAATTTGGGAGTTTTGTCTGAATAAGTAACTTAGTCTCAGGCTTCCAATTCTGAACTCTTTCTATGATCTCAGAAATGGCCTTTTTAAAAACCTTGTTCAGTAGTAGTGCCCCCATCACTAGCCTCCAGACCACTTCCTACCCCATTCAAAACCTACTTCTAATCACAAGTAGTGAAAATGACTAAATAAAAGTGCTAAACATACCTGTGGCTATATATATTTTAGTGAAATTTAAGTGTTTCTTTAACAAATATTTGCTGAATAATTACTATGATCTATGCAAAGTGCTAGTTGTAAGGAGTACAATGATAAAGCACCCTACTCTAGAAGCTCAGAGTCATGTCAGTACAGTGGGATAAGTCAGATGATGGATATACATATGATGTATTATAGGGGCATAGAAAGGGTATGTGGGGGTGCTCCCTGGAAATGACAATGCCTGAACTGATCCTTGAAAGACAGATAAGCAGAGAAGAAAATATTGGAAGGCACTTCAAGGAGAGGAAAGAGAAAACATGAAGTGTGAGAGACTGTACCACAAATCTGATTGTGTAATTTCAGGTATCAGACAATAGATGGAAAGAGAAGGAAATACATTTGGACCTTTCTCAATGCCTGCAATCATGTGAAAACAGAATGCAGGTATTAAGCTAATTTTGAAAATATAAGACATGGATAGAAACAAGTATAATCAAAAGTTTAGGAAAGTTAATAATAAACTATCTAATAAAGTGGAACAATATTCACTCTATTTAAATAGATCCCAAAATTATATATTACAATCTATTCATTTCAGCAATATTTTGAAGCACCCTTGTAAAAATCCATACTGACAAAATAACAAGCTTCCAGCTACCACAAATTTGAATCCATTACAGTGTTATTTCCAAACCACACTCACCCTGAGTTGCTCAAAGCTAATGACTAAACTTGCTTAAGGTACTATAGCTGTACCATTTCTACCAACATGTGATTCCTCTGCTAGGTAATCTTTACTCTGTACCTCCCCTTTGACAAACTTTCTCAGAACTGCATTGCAGCCTGTGGTTTCTAATATGCAATCTTCTTCCTCCTCTCTCTCATTTTCCAGGACTCAGACCTGTATTATAATCTGAAGAATCTGTCCATCTATTCTTTCTTCACCTCCTTTTATCTTTACAGGAATTGTTCCCAATAAATCGCTTGTGTGGCTAATTCTATTTTGGCCTACACTTCTTGGAGGACTCTAACTAAAATGGAATCTTTATGCTTCCTAGAGGTAGACTCGATTAACACTATTGATGAGTGAGAAAGACAGTATGTGAGCTAATAGGGTACTATTACAAGAAGAAAAAAGGTATCCATTCACAAAATGATATAGTGAAAATGAGGTATTATACAGTAACAGTTCTTGTCAATAATTTAATAATTTTTCTCTTCTATGGCATTTCACATTGCTGTACTAGTGTTCATTAGTTTGTGCTTAGGATTTTCTCTGTTCTTGGCTTCCATAACACATCTTATAGTTTTTTGGGATCTTCTTATGCTGAATAGCCTTTAAACATTATTATTTCCCATGTATATATTATTGACCTACTTCTCTTACTCTACATAACTGCATCCTCTTATTGTACTGCTACTAAGTATGAAATGTATTTATGTGTGTGTGTATATATATATATATATGTAGTTGTTGTAACAAATTCTTGCAAACTTATCAGTTTAAAACAAGAATTATTTATTATCTCACATGGTTCCTCTGCCCTTGGTCTCACAAAACTGAAATTATGGGGTTGGTAGGATATATTCCTTTCTGGAGACTCTTGAGGAAGATTTTACTTCTAAGTTCTTTCAGATTGTTGGCAGAATAAAATTCCTTGTGGTTGTAGGACTGAGGTTTCTCCTCCTTGCTAGCTGTCAACTAGGGGATGACCTTAGATCCTAGAAACTTCACCCTAATCCTTGCATATGGGAACCTATATCTCAGATCCAACAATGGCACCAAGAATCCTTCTTACACTTGGAGTCAATCTAATGTCTCTTTCTGCTATATCTCTTTGACTAACACTTCTGCCCTCCTCTTCTACTTTTAATAGTCCATGTGATTATGTTGGACCCACTTGTTTAATCCAGGTTAAACACTATATTTTAATGTTAACTGATTATATCTGCAAAGTACCTTCACAATAGTATATAGATTAATGTTTGATAGAATTATTAAAATACAAGAATCTCGGGAGAAAAATCCTTAAAATTCTGCCTACCATTATGTATATGTGTTCAAAATACCCAAATGCAGTATGCCCAAAGTTGAATTTATTTTTTTCCCAACTCCTTATCCAGTATTGGTCCTTTCTTGTATTTATTATCTCAGTTAACAGCACAACCATCCAGTATCCAAACAATCAGGAGTTCAGAAACCAAAAAGGGGAAGATGCTCTGGAAAGACCTCAGACTTTCACTTAGGATGCCAATATTATGTCCTAAATGTTTCTAAAATCTCTCAAATCTTCCTTATTCTTACCATTCTGACCTCATGTTATATCCTCATTATCTTTTCCATATACCTTCATACTATTATATTAATGTCTTAGTTGATCCCCTTATTCCCTACTTTCTATTTCTCTACACACATCCCCCCCCACCCCGCCCTCATTCATCAGAGTGAATGTATACAATTCAGATTGAGTTCCAAATCTAGTAGTGGTCGACCAGGTTATTTCAGAGAATGTATTGATAAAAACTATACATTTGGGAAAATCAGGCATAAAAAAACCTAAAGGCATTGAAAATTTATCAAAAACAAAATTTTGGAGGCTAGAATTTAGAAGAGGAAAGAAAGCAAAAAGATAAGCTTGACAATTACAACTACTTAGTACTATGTAGCAATTAGTACTACTGTCAAGGAATTTACTAATTCTAACGGCACTGTTGGAGATTTTGAGAAGATATGTAGAGTTTGGGGATGACTCAAGGAACTGGGAGAACCAAAACTGGACTTTAAGATTCACCAAGCAGGAAGGACCCTGGTACATACATAGGCTTTCCATTTGTAACTCCAAAGGTTTAGTCATAGGAGAAGTGTAGCAGCAAGGGGAAGAACTAAATCTCAGCTTCAAATTATCTCAGGCCTTTGTAATAATAAGATGATCTTATATTCCTATTTTCTATAGCTTAGATGCATGCTAGAAACAAAATTAAATCCTTTTTTAAGTTAAAAAACCATCCATAGTTTCAAGCTAATATCACAATTTTTATATTTAATGCCTGGCATTCAGTAAAAGACAGAGATATATGTAATTATATTCTCAAACCAAGTCAATAAAATAAGTGTGATAAATAAGCTCAAATAATTAAAATACAAGGTGGGGGATTTAATGAAAGAATAGGGGAAACTATAGAAAAGATCAAATAGAATCCTAATACTGAAAAATATAATGACTGAAAACTGATGGCCTTAAGAATAGACATAAATAAAGAAGAATTTAGTAAACAAGTTCACACTTAAACACAATAATTAGGAGCATTTTCAACAATAGGAAACTATGAAGAGAACAGCCCAAATGTCCATAGACTCATGAATGGATATACTTATATACTGATATACTCTACTATCAAAATAATAAAATATTGCCATTTGCAACAACATGATGTAACAAGAATGTGTTATGTAACAAGTGAGATAACTCTATCAGAGAAAGATAAATACTGTGATTTCACTCATATGTGGAAGTTGAGAAACAAAACAGATGAACATATGAGAAGTGGAGGGGGGGAAATGAGAGGGTAAAACAAACCACAGAATACTCTTCATGATAGAGAACAAACTGAGGGTTGATGGAGGCAGGTGGGTAGGAGATGGGTAGATAGGTGATGAGTATTAAGGAGAGCACTTGTGATGAGAACTGGGTGTTGTATGTAAATGATAAACCACTGAATGCTACTTATGAAACCAATATTGCACAGTATGCTGGCTAACTAAAATTTAAAGAAAATAATTAAGGGGTGCCTGGGTGGCTTAGTCGGTTAAGCGTCCGACTTTTGCTTAGGTCATGATCTCGCGGTTCGTGGGTTCAAGCCCGGCGTCGGGCTCTGTGCTGACTGCCAGCTCAGAGCCTGGAGCCTGTTTCAGAGTCTGTGACTCCCTCTCTCTCTCTGACCCTCCCCTGCTCACGCTGTCTCTCTCTCTCTCCTAGAAATAAATAAAAAAATATTTAAAAAAATAAAAAAAAAAAGAAAATAATTAAGTGGGTTTCTTCTAAACAATTTATATTGGATATTGTTTTTCTTAATCCAGTCAGACAGCCTCTTTTACTTGGTGTATTTATGTTTTTTAAAATTTTTTTAAATGTTTTATTTATTTCCAGGAGAGAGAGAGACAGCGTGAGCAGGGGAGGGTCAGAGAGAGAGGGAGTCACAGACTGAAACAGGCTCCAGGCTCCGAGCTGGCAGTCAGCACAGAGCCCGATGCGGGGCTCGAACCCACAAACCGCGAGATCATGACCTAAGCGAAAGTCGGACGCTCAACCGACTAAGCCACCCAGGCGCCCCTACTTGGTGTATTTAGATCATTTACATTTAATGTAATTATTGATATGCTAGAATTTATGTCTAGAATTTTATTATTTGTTTTTATTTTGCCTTTGGTTTTATTCCTTTGTTTTCCATTTTCTGTCTTCTTTCCAGTTATTTGAATCCCTTTTAGTATTGTGTTTTTATTTCTCTATTTTTCAAACTACATTTTATGTTCAAATTTTTTAGTGGGTTCCTTAGGGTTTATAATATACATATTAACTTTAAAAGTTAAGAGACACTTTAGAATTAGTATTTATCACTTTTGGTAGAATTAAGAAACCATGCACTATACTCTTTGCTCTTCCCCTTTTGTGTAATTGTCTTATACATTGAAAACTCAACAAAGTGTGTTATGATTTTCAAACAGATTTGATAGGTATATTTTTCAGAATATAAGAGAAAATAATTTGATACATAGAACCAATTGCTGGAGGCCTGCTGAAGGATGGACATCCTGAAGGATGGACAGTGTCGGTGAGTGTGAGAGAGCCATGAGAATCTTTCTAATCACCAGGCAGACATCTCTGCCCTGACTGGGGCTCAACTGTATTTTATAATTAAGTGTTTAGGGGATGGCACAGAAATGGCATTTGCTTTAGACAGTGATTTCTGATGACAAATTTCTTTGATATGTAAGAATTTCCCAGAACATAGATTTGTAGAAGACTAATGCATAACTTCAATAGTGATTGAGGTAGGTGATTTAGATGTTTATTCTGTGGGGAAGGAAGTATGCTAAAGATACAAGACAATGTTTTTTAGCATAGCAAAGGCAAAGTTAGTTCTTTGTGAGCTGGGGTCAATGGCCTGTTTGCTTAAGGGGAAGTATTAAAAAAAAACGTTTTGCAGGAAACACAAATATTTGCTCCCATAATCACAAAAGAAGTTCCTACAATAGGATCCTTCACAAGGTACAATCAGCATATGAAGACCAGAATAAGTCACTCCTGCTACCAATCAACAAGATGCCTTGGGGGTTGGTACTCACTTGGAGTGTTTGTACTCCTTCAGGTCTATATTTTTGTATCCTTTGGGTAAATACCTAATAGTGTGAATGCTGGATCATAGTGTGGTTCTATTTTTAGTTTTCTGACGAAGCTCTATACTGTTTTCCAGAGTAGCTGCACCAGTTTGCATTCCCAATAGCAGTGCAAAAGCGTTCTCCTTTCTTGTCATCCTTGTCAACCACTGTTGTTTCTTGTGGTGTTGTTAATTTTAGCCATTCTTACAGATGTGAGGTGGTATCTCATAGTTTTGATTTGTAGTTCCCTAATGATGAGTGATATTGAGCATTTTATCATGTGTCGGTAAGCCATCAAATATCTTCTTTAGAAAAGTGTCTGTTTGGGGTGCCTGGGTGGCTTAGTCGGTTAGGCATCCGACTTTCGCTTAGGTTATGATCTCGCGGTTCATGGGTTCGAGCCCCACATCGGGCTCTGTGCTGTCAGCTCAGAGCCTGGAGCCTGTTTCAGAGTCTGTGACTCCCTCTCTCTCTGACCCTCCCCTGCTCACGCTGTCTCTCTCTCTCTCCTGGAAATGAATAGAACATTAAAAAAAAAAATTAAAAAGAAAAGAAAAGAAAAGTGTCTATTCATGTTTTTGCTCATTTTTTAACTGGACTATTTGTTTTTAGGGTATTTAGTTTGATGAGTTCTTTATAGATTTTGGATACTAACCCTTTATACAATATGCCACTTACAAATATTTTCTCCTATTCTGTAGGCTGACTTACAGTTTTGTTGATTGTTTCTTTTGTTGTGCAGAAGCTTTTTATCTTGATGAAGTCCCAATAGTTCATGTTTGCTTTTGTTTCCTTTGCCTTCAGTAATGAGTCTACTAAGAAATTGTTCGAGTGAAGGTCAAACAGGTTGTTGTCTGTGTTCTCCACTAGGATTCTGATGGTTTCCTATCTCATATTTAGGTCTTTCTTCCATTTTGAATTTATTTTTATGTATAGTGTAAGAAAATGGTCCAGCTTCATTCCATCCAGTGACTGCATGTCACTGTCCAGTTCCCCCAGCACCATTTGTGAAGAGACTATCTTTTTCCCATGCCCTCCCCAACCCCATTGGATATCCTTTCCTGCTTTGTCAAATGTTGGTTGGCCATATAGTTGTAGGTCCATTTCTGGGTTCTCTATTCTGGTCCTACGTGTCTGTTTTTGTGTCAATAACATAATATCTTGATGACTACAGCTTTGTAATATAGCTTGAAATACAGAATTGTTATGCCTCCGGTTTGTTTTTCTCTTTCAGGATTGCTTTGGCTATCTGGGATCTTTTGTGTTTCTGTACAAATTTTAGTATTGTTTGTTCTAACTCTGTGAAAAATGCTGATAGAGATTGCATTAAATGTAGATTGCCTTGGGTAGTACAGACATTTAAACAATGTTCATTTTGACAATCCATGAGCATGAAATGCTTCTTCATTTCTTTGTGTCCTCTTCAATTCCTTTCCAAAGTGTTCTATAGTTTTCAGAGTATAAATCTTTTACCTCTTTAGTTGGGTTTATTCCTAGGTATCTTATTGTTTTTGGTGCAATTGCAAAATCGGTGTATAGAAATGCAACTGATTTCTACATGCTGATTTTATATCCTGTGACTTTGCTGAATTCAAGTATTAGTTCTAGCACTTTTTGGTAGAGTCTTTTGGATTCTCTACATGGAATATTATGACATCTGTCATAATCTGTATTATGACATAGTTAAAGTTTGACTTTTTCCTAGCCAGTTTGGATGCCTTTTATTTCCTTTTGTTGTCTGACTGCTGAGGCTAAGATTTTTAGTATTGTGTTACATAAAAATGGTGACAGTGGATATCCTTATCTTGTTCCTGACCACAGGGGAAAGGCTCTCAATTTTTCCTCATTGATGATGATATTAGCAGTTGTCCTTCCATATATGGCCTTTATGATGTTGAGGTATGTTCCATCTATGCCTACTTTGTTGAGGGTTTTGTCAAGAATGAATGCTGTATTTTGCCAGATGCTTTTTGTGCATCTATTGACAGGATCATATGATTCTTATCTTTTCTTTTATTAATGTGGTGTGTCACATTGATTGATTTGCAAATATTGAACCAGGCTTTGGGCCAGGAATAAATTCTTGCTTGATCATGGTAAACAATTCTTTTAATGTACTGTTGAATTTGATTTGCTAGTGCTTAATCTACAAGGAAGAGAGATCAGATTTGCAATATATCTGTCCACAGAAACATGGTAGGCCAGAACAGAATGACAGGAAATATTCAATGTGCTGAATGAGAAAAATATGTAGCCAAGAATCCTTTATTCAGCAAGACTCTCATTCAGAATAGAAGGAGAGATAAAGTGTATCCCTGAATAACAAAACTAAAAGAATCATGACTATTAAACCGGCCCTGCAAGAAATTTTATGGGGTAATCTTTGACTGGAGGGAAAACAACAACAACAACAACAACAACAGCAAAGAAACAAAGATTAGAAAGGACCAGAGACTATCATCAGAAACACCAACTCTACAGGCAACACATTGGCACTAAATTCATATCTTTTAATAATCACTCTGAATATAAATGGACTAAATGCTCCAATCAAAAGACACAGCGGTGTCAAAATGGATTAAAAAAAAAAAAAAGCAATATCCATCTATATGCTGCCTATAAGAGACTCACTTTAGATCTACAGACACCTGCATATTGAAAGTGAGGGAATGGAAAATCATCTATCATGCTAATAGAGGTCAAAAGAAAATAGCCATATTTATATCAGACAAACAAGGTTTTAAAACAAAGACTGTAGGGGACCCTAGGTGGCTCGGTCGGTTAAGCGTCTGACTTCGGCTCAGGTCATGATCTTGTGGTTTATGGGTTTAAGCCTTGCATTAGGTTCTGTGCTGACAGATCAGAGCCTTGAGCCTGTTTTGAATTCTGTGTCTCCCTCTCTGCTCCCTACCCCTGCTCACACTCTGTCTCTGTCTCAAAAATAAATAAAATTTTAAAATATAAAAACAAAAACAAACTTTAAAACAAAGACTGTAACAAGAGATGAAAAAGGGCATTATATCATAATTAAGGAGTGTGTCCAACAAGGACTAACAATTGTAAATACTTATGTTTCCAACTTAAAAAAGCACTCAAATATATAATCAATTAATCACAAACATAAACATTGGGGCGCCTGGGTGGCTTAGTCGGTTAAGCGTCCGACTTTCACTTAGGTCATGATCTTGGGGTTCATGGGTTCGAGCCCCGCATCGGGCTCTGTGCTGACTGCCAGCTCAGAGCCTGGAGCCTGTTTCACAGTCTGTGTCTCCCTCTCTCTCTGACCCTCCCCTGTTCACGCTGTCTCTCTCTTTCCTAGAAATAAAATAAAAAAATATTTAAAAAAAATCACAAACATAAACAAACTCATTGATAGTAAGACAATAATAGTAGGAGATTTTAACATACCATTTATAGCAATGGACACATCACCTAAGCAGAAAATCAACAAGGAAACAGTGGCTTTGAATGACACACTGGACTGGATGGACTCACCAGATATATTCAGAACATTTTATCCTAAAGCAGCAGAATACTCATTCTTCTCGGGTGCACACGGAACATTCTCCAGAATAGATTACATACTGGGTCACAAATCAGCCCTCAACTAGTACAAAAGTTTGAGACCATATCATGCTTATTTTCCAATCACAATGCTATGAAAATTGAAGTCAACCACAAGAAAATGTTTCGAAAGCCCTTATACACGTGGAAGTTACAGAAAATCCTACTAAAGAATGAATGGGTTAACAACAAAATTAAAGAAGAAATTTAAAAAATACACGGGAGAAAATGAAATGAAAACACAAAAGTCCAAAACCTTTGGGATGCAGCAAAGACAGTACTAAGAGGGAAGTATGTTGTAATTCAGGCTTATTTCAGGAAGGAAGAAAGGTCCCAAATACATAACCTAATATTTGATGTAAAAGAACTAGAAATGGAATAGCAAATAAAGCCCAAAGCCAGCAGAAGAATAGAAATAATAAAGATTAGAGCAGAGATAAATGATATAGAAACAAACAAACAACGACAAAAACAAAAACAGTAGAACAAATGAACAAACTAAGAGCTAACTCTTTGAAAAAAAATTTAATGTTTATTTTGAGAGAGACAGAGGCAGACTGCAAATGGGGGAAGGGCAGAGAGAAAGGGAGACACAGAATCTGAAGCAGGCTCCAGGCTCTGAGCTGTCAGCACAGAGCCTGATGTGTTCAAACCTACAAACCATGAGATCATGATTTGAGCTGAAGTCAGATGCTTAACTGACTTAGCTACCCAAGTGTCGCAAGATCTGGCTCTTTGAAATAATTAAAAAAATTGATAACCCCCTAACTAGAGTTTTCAAAAAGAGAAGAGAAAGGACCCAAAAAGATAAAATAACGAATGAAAGAGAAGAGATCATAACCAAAACCGCACAAACAACAAACTTGTAAGAGTATGCTATAAAAAATTATATGCCTCCAAACTGGGCAATCTGGAAGATATGGACAAATCCCTAGAAACTCACAAACTACCAAAACTGAAACAGTTAAGATGTAGAAAGTTTGAACAGAGCCATAACCAGCACAAAAATTAAATCAGCAATCAAAAATCTCATGAGAAACAGGAGTCCTGGACTAGATGGCTTCCCAGGAAAATTATACCAGACATTTAAAGAAGGGTTAATACCTATTCTTCTCAAACTGTCCTTAAAAATAGAAATGGAAGGAAAACTTCTGAACTCATTCTATGAAGGCAGCATTACCTTGATTCCAAAAGCAGACAAAGGCTGCACTACAAAGGAGAATTACAGGCCAATAATCCCTGATGAATATGGATGCAAAACTTCTCAAGAAGGTCACTTTAAATATAATGCTAAAACGGAAAAAAAAAACAGAGAAAAAGAAAACAAATTTCTCATTAAAAACTTAATCTTAAGTGGTGCCTGGGGGGCTCAGTTGCTTAAGTGTCCAACTCTTGATTTTAGCTCAGGTCATGATCTCATGGTTAGTGGGATGAAGCCCTATATCTACATCAGGCTCTGCACTGACAGCATTCTCTCTTTGGGTTTCTCTCTCTCTCTTTCCATCTCTCTCTGACTCCCCCGTGTTCATAATCTCTTGCTCTCTCTCTCTCTATCTCAAAAATAAATATTTTAAAAAATAAAAAATAATAAAAATAATGAATCTAAAGAAAACTGGTAGAGCTATGGTAATATCAAACAAATTATATCTCAGCAGATATAAGAATTATCATAATTAAGAAAGGTGTCACATAATTTTAAAAGTATTAATTCACCAACAAGATGTAAGTCCAACTGTATATGTACCTCAAAACAGAGATTCAAAATAAAGAAAGTAAAATTTATAGAACTGAAAGGATACATAGACCAATTAACAATTATAGTGAGACTTCAACATTCCTCTTCACTGATAAAACAAGAAGGTACAAAATTAGCATGGATATAGTTGACATGAAAAAAAGTAACAACCAACTAGATCTTATTGACATATACAGAACTTTTTATATAATGATAGTAGAATCCACATTCTCTTCAAATGCACACAGGACAATCATCAAGATAGGCTATATCCTGGGTCATAAAAGATCTTAATAATTTAAAGAACTGAAGTCATGCAAAGTTTGTTCTTTGGCCATAATGGAATCAGACTACTCACTAATCACAGAAAGATATGAACAAAATCCTCAAATATTTGGAAATTACAGCAAGGCCAAAAGGAATTTTCAAGAGAAATAAGAACATATTTTGAAATGAAGGAAAATGAGAATATAATATATCAAAATTTATAGGATACAAATAATTCTTAGAGGGAAATGTATAATTTTAACTGTTAGTAATATAAAAGAAGAAAGATTTAATATCAATAGTTGCCTTTTGCACCTTAAGAAACCAGAAAAGTAAAATCTGTAACAAGAAGAAGGAAAACGTAATAAGGAGAAGAAAAAAAATCAATAAAATGAAAATCAGGAAAAAAAATAGAGAAATTTAGTGAAACCCAATCTGGTTGTGATGGTTAATTTTGTGTCAATTTGCCTGGACCATCTTCCCCAGATATTTGGTCAGACATTATTCTGAATGTTTCTGTGAAAATGTTTTGGATGAGATTTACATTTAAACTGGTGAACAAAGCAGGCTGCTCTCCATAATGTGGTTGGGCTTCACCTAATCAGTCAAGCCTGAATAGAACAAAAAACTGACCTCTTCTGACCAAAAAAAAAATTCCCTAGGAGGCTACTTTTAGACTTCATGTGCAACATTGGCTTCTCCTGGTTTTCCAGTAGACTAGCTTTGGACTCAAACTGCAACTCTTTCTTGAGTTAAACACCATATCAACAGAATATCATTGAATCATAACATCTCTGGTTTGGAATAATACCCAAATGCTTAGTCCAATCGTCTCTGATACATAAAAATTATTTTCATTTCATTTCATTTCATTTCATTTCATTTCATTTTATTTCATTTCATTTCATGTTTTTAGAAAAAGAGAGAGAGGGCAAGCACAGGAGAGGGGCAGAGGGAGAGAAGAATCTTAAGCAGGTTCCACACTCACTGAAAAGCCTATTGACCCTGGAATCCATCCCATGACCCTGGAATCATGACCTGAGCTGAAATCAAGAGTTGGGCTCAACAGACTGAACTAACCTGGTGCCTTCATAAAAAACTTTACATAGCATCTCCCCTACTGGGTCATCAAACTTCCACTTAAGCATTTCTTATAAAGTGCAAGTTTTATATACTGGAAGCAATCTGCCCTTTTGAAACTGACAGACCTGTTTGATTTATGGCTTTGTCAATAAGTAGCCATATACTCATGAGTGTATCACTTACCTCATTAGATATCACTTTCCTCATCTTTGCAATGGGGATGCTTCACAGAGACTTTTGTAAAAATTAGAAATTATGTGTATAAAATACTTGGCATACTGAAGGAAATCAATATATATTATATGAAGTTCATATCAGTGGTACAAGAATAAGGTCAGATGTCTTTCAATATATTTTCTTTACTACATGTTAAATGTATGTTCTTTTTTTCTTTATACACTGATATCTAGAACAATTTCTAACACACAAAATAAAAATGAACCACTACTTATTCACATAAATAATAAACATTCCAAAATAAAACAAAACAAGAAGTTAGTGTAAAGAATATTATATAAAATTTCTACAAAATTCTTTGACACTAAAAGTTTACTAACTTAGTAAACATTAGATTCTCACATTGGCTTTGGCATCCAATCAGTTACAATATGTGGTTTTAGTTGAAGTAGATGAAAAAACTCCAGCTTCACAAAGGCCTGAGTTTGAAGTAGGGATATTACAATAGCATTTTTGATAATTATAAATATTCTTATTTGCTACTACATCAAAATACAAGTTGTAGTTTTTTCGATTATTTACAATGTGAAATCTGAAACCATGTCAATGATTCTGGTCTTTTAAATTCCATTACCCTATCTATAGTCTGAATCAATCTTTTACTCATATATAATTTTGTAGCATTATGTATGGATCATTCAGGAAATATCGGTTCCATGATTTATGTAGAACTTCTATATGTGAACATATTTCATGACATAATACTATCAATAGATCACATTTGTTAACATCACTGAGCTCAGAGGTAAAGTTTTTTAAGTATTGTAAGCTATCAAACTCACACTGGTAATTACAAGTTTGTCAAAGTTCTATTTTTTACTAGAAAGCTCAAATTTTAACCGCTGGCAACATATATTGGAAGTTATTTTCCTTAAAGTTACAGGCTCATATTGTTCAATTTTGAGATAATGCCTGGCAAATACCTAAGTCTGAATAACCATAATTGGTCTGTCCGCCATTCCATTAAAAAAAAATGCAGTCAGCCCATTACTCAAACAAGTACACAATACCTTTACTTGAGGCAACCATTGTACTTCAGAATTGCTTTATGCGTACTTCCTATTTTATCATATAAAATATTAAAAGTAAATACTCAAGGGTCAATATTTAATGAAGGTGGTAAGTTTTTACTATGTCATTAAAAACACTGTTAAATGAAATTGGCATTTTTAAAATCTGTAAGTGTATAATAGTGAAAAATTACTAAGAGAGCTTGTTGCTACTGCTATAAGAGTGCTTTTATCTTCCATAAAGCTCTCTAACCAATGTAATGAACAAATAAAACATTATTTTGAAATTCTAAAACTAGCCTTTTGAATTCTGATAAAATGCGATAGTTTACCCTGGAATTTCAAAATAATGATATTTTAGATGATCGTAGAGCTAGTGAGATAGTGGAATGTATAACTGTAGATAGCCAGTGACAGCAGAGTAAAATCACTGAGAATGAACTGAGTTAATCACTGACAAATTATATATTTATACCCTAAGTCTACTACATTAGAAAATCCAAAATATATAAGCACACATTCCATTAGCTATCAAAGAAGAATGTCATCACACTTCTGGTAGTCTCAGGAAAATCCCACCGTATGCTTACAAGACAATAAGCATGAAAAAACGCAAGTAAAATTTTAGAAAACTGAAGTTAAACTCTTCCTTAAAGGTCTCAGGAACTTCCAGAAACACCCAAATCAAACTTTGAGAACTGCTGGCTAATATACTTTATGGAAAATTCTGTGGGTTAGAAAATGCTGTCTTATGATGCTAAAATGGGTTTCCTGGTCCTAGTTTTCCCCTTTTTTCATGGTTAGAAATCCAGACCTCTTCAAAACCACATTTAAACTGAAAGATCCTTTTTAGTCTACCAAAAAGAACTCTACATTACAACATTCATTCAATGCAAAAGCTAGCTGAGGTGAAGTCACCAGAGGCCAACAACAGAGGCCAGGAGTAAAGCACCACACAGACTTTAACCACAATAGTTTCCAAATCATTTGATCAGACTACCTCTTAGGGTCCCTTCATCTATCATTTTATGCCTCTCTGTGTTCCTTTTTTGAGATTCTGTTTTTGAGAAATGTTACTGGGTGTTCTGTTCTCAATTTCCTTGTCACACAAGTGAAGGAAGTGTTCCATCTGATATGAAGCCACATGTCAGCACCTGTTCTCTGGGTTGATTTGTTCATTATTTCCATTTCTCTTTTCCAAAGCTTCAGGGTCTTTTTCTGTCAACAGCAACAACACATCTGTACTCTCTATGTGTGCTATTCTTTTTTATGGATGTCAAATTTCAGGGTCTGATGTGTACCCTTGAGACTCAGACTATCATTTAAGGAGTGTTCAGCCTATCACTTAAGGATGTTCAATTTTTTGGTTAGCTGAACTTGTGGCTAAGCCTTGCTGAAATATAAAATTTGATTTTTTCTATGTAGCTGGATTATCTACTTGAAAAAGGGAGATACATTTTTACTCCACTGGAAGATAATTATGCTCTTTTTCTGCAAAAGGACATCTTGTTTTAGGCCCAAACACTCAAACATCAATCTAATCCAGTGCAATCCAATTCAGTGCAGTAACAACATATTGAGACCCCAACCAGGTAGGTACTATATAAATGTGGGCTGGGATCCTTGAGAAATAGTTATAAATGATTAAATTTGGAAACATATGTAACACAGCAAGATTAGAGCTCTTAACTTGGTGACTTTAGACTTTTGTGGCACATTATTAAGCATAATCCATCTACTTGTTGTTTTTTTAATTGTACCTGTTAGTGGCAGTTTATATTGTGTTTAGGAGATGATTATTTACAGCAAAGGAAAAAAAAAAATGAGAGACAGACAGACAGACAGACAAGCCAAGAAAAAGACTCTTAACTATAAAGAACAAACTGATAGTTACCAGAGGGAGGTGGGTGGGGGAAAGGGTAAAATAAGTGAAAGGGATTAGAAGTGCACTTGTCTTGATGAGCAGTGAGTAATGTATGGAACTGCTGGATCATTATATAATACACCTGAAACTAACCTGGCACTATTTGTTAACTACACAGGAATTATAATTTAAAAAATAATAAAAATATAAAAAATAAATTTAAAATCCAATTAAAAATGAGCAGAGGACCTGAATAGACATTTTTTTCCAAAGAAAGACATATAGATGGCCAACAGACACATGAAAATATGCTCAAATCACTAATCATCAGAAAAATACAAATCAAAACCACAATAAGATATCACCTTACACCTGTCAGAATGGCTAAAAGCAAAAGAAATAAAAAGAAGTAGCAAGTGTTGGAAAGAATATGGAGAAAAAGCAACCCTCATACACTGTTGGTAGGAATGTAAATTGGTGCAGTCGCTTTAGAGAACAGTATGTAGGTTCTCCAGAAATTAAAAGTAGAAATACCATGGGGCGCCTGGGTGGCTTAATCGGTTAAGCGTCTGACTTTCGCTTAGGTCATGATCTCGCGGTCGTGGGTTCGAGCCCCGCATCGGGCTCTGTGCTGACTGCCAGCTCAGAGCCTGGAGCCTGTTTCAGTCTGTGACTCCCTCTCTCTCTGACCCTCCCCTGCTCACGCTGTCTCTCTCTCTCTTCTAGAAAAAAAAAAAAGTAGAAATATCATATGATCCAATAACTCCACTACTAGGCATTTTCCTAAAAAAAAAACAAAAATACTAATTTTAAAAGATATATGCACTCCTATGTTTATCGCAGTGTTATTTACAATACTCAAGTGTTCATGAATAGATGCATGGATAAGAAGAGGTGATATCCAGATAGATAGATAGATTGATAGATAGATAGATGATAGATAGATAGAATGAAATATTACACAATCATAAAAAATAAGATTATGCCTTTTGCAACAACATGGATGATCCCAGAGGATACTGTGATAAGTGAAGTAAGTTATACAGAAAAAGACAAATACCATATGGTTTCATTCATATGTGTAATCTAAATAATGATGATGATGATGATGATGATGATGATGATGATGATGATAAACAAACAAGAAGCAGAATTAGACCTAAAATACAGAGAACAAACTAATGCTTATCAGAGGGGAGAGGTGTGGAGGTGTTGGCAAAATGGGTGAAAGGGAGTGGGATATACAAGCTTCCAGTTGTGGAATGAATAAGCCACAGGAATAAAAGGCACAGCAAAAGGAATATTGTCAATGATACTGTAATTGCATCATAAGGTGACAAATTATAGCCACATTTGTGGTAAGCACGGTATAACATAGAAACTTGCAGAATCACTATATTGATGAAACAAATGTAGCATTTTGTGTCAGCTATACTCAAACAATTAAATAATAAAAACATATATATGTATGTATATGTATATATATGACTGAAAACATGAAATATGAGGATCTTAGAGGATCCAGGGATCTCAAACATTACTGATGTAAATATAAGTAGCCCAATTATTTTGGGAAAAATTACATGAAACTATACTATGACTCAGAAATTCTATTCCTAAGTATTTATCCAAGATAAATGAATACATGTATCAACAAAATCACTTGTGTAAGAATACGCATAGAAGGTTCATTCATAATAGACAAAGTTTTAAACAATCCACACATCTATCTACAAGACAATGAATAAACAAACTTATACTGTAGTTATACAATGATATATCAGCCACCACTTAACAATATCAACTAGGTTGCCTGGGTGGCTCAGTCAGTTAAGCGTCCAAGTTCAGCTCAGGTCATGATCTCACAGCTCTGGGTTTAAGCCCTGCATCAGGCTCTGGGCTGACAGCTCAGAGCCTAAAGCCTGCTTGGGATTCTGTGTCCCTCTCTCTGCCCCTCTACCACTAGTGTGTTCTCTCTCTCTCTCAAAAATAAGTAAATGTTGGGGCGTCTGGGTGGCTTAGTCGGTTGGTCGTCCAACTTTCGCTTAGGTCATGATCTCGCGGTTCGTGGGTTCGAGCCCCGCGTCGGGCTCAGTGCTGACTGCCAGCTCAGAGCCTGGAGCCTGTTTCAGTCTGTGACTCCCTCTCTCTCTGACCCTCCCCTGCTCACGCTGTCTCTCTCTCTCTCTCCTAGAAATAAATAAAATATTAAAAAAATAAGTAAATGTTTAAAAAAAACTCTAAAAAATTAAAAAAATAAAAAATAATAGCAATTACTTAAAATATGAAACAACGTAGCTGACTCTCCAAGACTTTTCAGAGAAAAAAGAGCCATACACAGAAGAATACACCCTGTTTTATTCTTTTTATGTGAAGTTATAGAACAGTCAAAACTAAGTAATGGTGAAATAAATCAGAATATTGGTTGCTTTAGGAGAGAGAAGAATATAATTCAACTGGGATAGAATATAAAGGAATTTTGGGGGGAGATGATAACATGTCTATCCTGATAGGGGTATAGGTTACCTGGATGGTTGCATCTGTCCAAACTCATTTAACAGTAACACCTAATATCTGTGTATTTCAGTGTATGCCAATCATATGTCAATAAACATTTTTAAAGAATTCACTTCTGTAAGATATTTAATAATGTCTTCTGAACAAAACTGAGATATATATGTATATATATATATATATATATATATATATATATATATATATATACATACACACACACACACACACACACACACACACACACACAATGTAGCTCTTGTCAGGTGGGTTTGTAGCTAATTAAACTTAAAAAATATTGAATAAGGAATAATTGGGGTCCAGCTGAAGAAAGGATTATAATGATTTGTCCAATAGTCCTGTTTTAATTATGTTTCCTCCATATTTTAACAGTGTATTGAATTAATACATAGATTACTACCCACAGCTGAGAAATTTGGCTTGTATTTTGGATGACATAATTGAGACAGAAGAGATTATTATGTAGCTGAAATAAATACAGTGATGTTTTAGAGAGATTAAGCCTTGAGTTTATAGGGAAAAGAAATAATCACCTGAATAAAGATTGGTAGGACTGTGACTTCATGCTATACATTTGATAAAGAGTATTTAATTAGCTATGTATTACAAAGAAACAAATTGTATACATGGAATGATTACATATTTGATCTGTGAGACAAAAAAAAAAAAAAAGAAAAAAAAAAAAGGAAAGGACTACTTTACCATAAACTAAGATCCTGATAGAAATGTTTGAAGATGTTATGAAAGAGTTTTGTACATTGAATGAGAGGCTGGACAAAGTAATATTTGGGTTCCTTTAAACAGTTTTTTTTCTTTACTCTTCTGTGATTCTAAAAACCTGGTTTGATCACTAATGAGTACAATTTGTGAATGACATTCCAAACCAGTGAAGTAGTCATACCCCTTAAGAGTATAATCTGTGACAACACTGATTTGGAATCCACCAGAAGATATTAATGAAATGGAAAGAATTATCTATCAGCATATTATATTATTTATTTTGAACAAATGTACATGAAAACATGTATTTGTGAGGCATACAGTGAAGAAAAGAAAACATGACCCATAATTTTTGCATGTTGAAGCAGGGAGAAAGCAGAAACAGTAGAGAGAAAGTTGCCTTCCATCTCTGAAAAAGCCTGAGGATAAAGCAGATGACTTATCTATCTGCCAGATATCATTTGATGATAATGTCACACCCACCTGTCAAAGTTATCCCTTTTTCTATAGTGGCTAAAAGCCTAGAAACCACATTTCTTATATAATCTTGAGAAATTTATTAGACATTTGGAAGGTGCAAGAAAAGGAGAATCTATATTTTTCAGTAACAGCAATGGACAGACACATGGATTCGAGAGATGACAGATGTGGAATTTTGCTAGCAGGTTCCAACTATCCTTAAAATACCCCACTTAGATTTCTAGTGAGTTGAGATTATTACAACACCTCTGAAATTCTTTTTTGAAATTCCTGAGGAAACAGCAATGATTCTAATGCATTCATTCCTCCAGAACTTCCAAAAGTTTTATAACCCTATTTCTCCTGTATAATAAATCTTTCTTACTTGAAATACTTAGTGAAGTTCCTGGGGTTTTTTTGTTTGTTTGTTTGTTTGTTTGGTTTTTTGGTTTTTTTTTTTTTGGCAAATCCTGACTATTTAAACCTAAGACAAGTATTATGGACTGCAGTGTGCTTGATAATTTAGGAATTTTATTTACTTATTTAAGCATCTATTATATACTAAGCACTATGCTATTATACATAATTGTATACTCAGAGATAGTTTGATCCTTGCCCTCATGATGTTTACATTTAGTGGGGAAAAAGGGACAATTAAAACTGATTTTAAGAGCAACTCAGGTAATTCTAAGAACCTGAGTTCTTACAATTTTAAGAACCACAATAGAAATGTTTATCTTTCCACCAAATCTGCTTTTCATCTCCAATTACTCATTTCAATACTCATTACAATAATTCATCCAGGCACTCAAGCCATAAAACTAGGAAACATTCTGGATTCTTCTTTCATTTCTTATTGTAATCACATAAATGATAGATTTTGTTTCTTAAATAGTACCTGTAAATGTTTCTTCATCTCCATCCCATTGCACTTGAATTATGTTGATAAAAAATCAAGAGATTTGGAACCACATTAACTCTAATTTAAATCCTGGTCATGGCATTTGCCAACTATGAGAAATAAAACATATTATATAATTTCTGTAGGGCATAAAAACAGTAGTGCATAGTAGGGCATTTTTAACAATTAAAGATTGTATTCACGAAGCATCTAGTCCAGTGTCTGCCTGATTAGTAGGTGCCTCTTCCTCTACTCATGTCCCACCCATTTATTTCACTTGTAATTGCAAGTTGTATAGCTCACTTCAACAGAAGTAATATCCTCACTGACTTCTCTATTGTCTTCTGACACCTAAATCTCTTTTCCTTAATGATTCCAGAGTCATCATTACAAAATACAAATTTAATTATATTCCTCTCCTGCTTAATGGTTTTCAATGATTCCTTAAATATTAGAGGATGGAGTTCAACCTATTTAAATATTCAAAACTTTACTTTTTATCACCTGACACCTAGATATTTTTCAAGTCTTCTGTGTTCTTCTTGTATGTTTCACTATCTCATCCAATCCAAAATATTACTTTACATAAAGGAGAAAGTAATATGACGTAGCAGAAATCTCAGTAAATGTGCATTAAATTCCAGCTTCTTTACTTGTGTTATCTTGGGCAAAATCACTTGGATAATCTGTGTTTCACTTTTCTCAGCTATACAAGGAAGACAGTAATATTCATTTCAGTATTCTGAAGTTTAAATGAAGATGAATGAACAATATTGAAGTTCTCTTTAGACTGCAAGATTCCATGGAAATGCAAGATTAATACTATTTGCTGGTCTTATTATGTTGTGACAGTGATTTTTATTTATCAATGTGTAGCAATGTTCCAGGGGCTGAACACCACACGATTTTCCTAAATAAGAAACTGTGATCCATTTGCTCAATGGCTGCACAATTTGAAGAGTGGGAAAGATTTAGAAAGGACATTTCAATATCACTAAATATGGTGAGTTCAGAAGAAAACTTAGTGGCCTGTTATATTTGTTTGCTTGTTATTCAACAACAGACATATTTGTCTTAATGTATTCAGTAAGTACTGAATATGAACACCAAAGCCAGGTGATCCTTCCTGGCTAAAATGTCCTTAAAAAAATTTTTTTTTTTAAGTTTTATTTATTTCTTAGAGAGAGAGTGTGTGTGAGCAGGGGAGGGTCAGAGAGAGAGGGAGATACAGAATCTGAAACAGGCTCCAGGCTCTGAGCTAGTTGTCAGCACAGAGAGCTTGACATGGGACTCGAACTCATAAACCATGAGATCATAACCTGAGGGGAAGCCAGACACTTAACCGACTGAGCTACCCAGGTGCCCCAAAATCTCCTTTAAAAATTTTCTACTTTGGTGGATCACATCTGTGAAACATAAATATCTAAAACCTGGTTTGGAATCTGTGATTTACCTTTGCAAAAGAAGATCAAACTTTAGTTTGATGAGAGTTCAAAAGATCAGGCTTAATAAAAGTTCATCAGTGATATAGAGAAATCATTTTGAATCTCAATCAGAGGGTTTTGCTAAGTCTTTTAGAGGAGCAAGATTTCTAGAGATAGACTTGATAAGGTAACAAAGTTAAATCTTTGAGAGGATTTAGAAAGGGATTTAGTGAGTCAATTCCATCTCTTTTGTGTTCTACCTGTGGTTGCCAAGGTAACAAGTAATTTGGGATTCCCAGATTTTTTTTCCTAAACCTAGCATCAGAAATAACAGTTACTAGACAACTTACTGTCTTCTAGTGTGTCCACATAAGTCTCTAGATTCTACTCTCAAGAAAAAAAAAAGTAAACTTCTATTATATTTTCCCTCAGACAAACATGCACTTTTTAAATAAATCAACTGCTGCTTTCCCATTTAAAAATCTCTATTTGTCTCTAAACTGTACCAGGGATTTTATTTGTAGTTTACTTTATCACTGGCCATTGTTTGTGACCTAACATAAATGTTGAAATATACTCTAGTTTCTTCAGAGAAGAAAACATACCTCTACAAAGAATGAACAAATGGGTCAACATAACATAATGACCTAAGATAAGACATTTATTTGTTCACTTATTTATTCAATATTTAATGAGGCACCCTGTGCCAAACCTTAGAAGAGCCTTTGGAAACAAACACACAAACAAGGATAAAATATAAACACAAAACATGATCTTGGCCTCATGAACTTCAGTTTAGTGAAGCAAATCAACATTTAAAGACATTCGTTAAAAGCTGCTATTTTTAAAAATCCTCCTACTCCTTACTTCTTTTTCCATGTTAAAACTTTCAATGCACTTTCCATTTGAAAAGCACCTCTAGTTCTGAAAAGAGGCCAGAGTGGGCTCCAGGAGAGAGATAGGGTACAGTTATTTGCTATATAAGAGTGACCTTAGGCTAGGGTGCCTGGATGGCTCAATTGGTTGAGCATCCAATTCTTGATTTGAG
Organism: Proteles cristata cristata; assembly: GCA_017311185.1. NCBI lineage: Eukaryota > Metazoa > Chordata > Mammalia > Carnivora > Hyaenidae > Proteles > Proteles cristata. The sequence goes on along the minus strand of JAESUZ010004016.1, from coordinate 2,079,663 downwards.
CTCAAGTCATAATCTCCTAGTCATGATCTCAGTGGTTGTAAGCTGGACTCCTGCACTGGGCTGAGATTCTCTCTCTGCCCCTCCCTGCTTGCTCGTGCTTTCTTTCTTGCTCTCAAAATAAATAAACATTTTTAAAAAAAAAAGAGTGATTTTAGGCTATAAGGGAAAAGTGTAGTGTTAATCTTGGTATTCCTAAGGTGGTTATTTCAAGTTCATCCAGAAATTAAATAATGCTACGGAATTGGTAGTGGAGACATTATCAAAAAGAAAAAAAATATATTAGGCTATATTACCCCTTTTTTACATCCCTTCAGAACCTAAAAAGGTAGTAATCAATATAGGCAAGAACCAAGTAACCAAATCTCAATATTGATACTAAATTCATAATAATAGCTATGATTTTTATGTATGAGACAGAATGGGCTATAACAATGAGGAAATTAGCTATGTTTATTAAACAACCATATGATCATTTCAATAGATGCCAAAAAAACAGTTGAAAAAATCCATACCTATTTATAATATATATATTTATAATATATTAGTAATATAAATATATATAAAATATATAATATATAATTTTATGTTTTTATAATTTAATAATATGGATTATATTTATGATATAAATTGTCAGCAAAGTAGGAATTAAAGGGAACTCTTCAATGTGATTGTTATCATGCTAACAACTTTCTGTATTTATTTCTTTTTGTGTGAGTCTTGGTAGTTTGTCCTCCAAAGAATTTGTCCATTTCATCTACATTGTAAAATGTGTTGACATAAAGTTATTCAAAACATTTCCATATTATCATCTAAATGTTTGTAGGATCTAGGTAATTCCACCTCTTTTATTTGTGATATTTGTAGTTTGGATCTCCCCTCTGTCTCTCCCTTTCTTTCTCTAAGTGTTCATAAAAGAGACTCAGAAAGAGCTCATTCACTACAACCTATGGCTACCACTAGGATACTTTGGACTCCTCATGTCCAAAGACCAATAAGCAAGAAGACTTACCGCGTTGGCAGGGAAACTGACTAATCAGTTGGAGGAAATAATATTATTTTTCTTCTTCTTCTTTTTTAAAATAATTTTAGAATTACAGAAAAGTTCAAAAATAGAACAATTACCATGTATTATTTGCCCATCTTCCCCAAGGTTAACCATATAATCATCATAATATAACTATTAAGTTCTGTTTTTTATCCACTGAAACTTCTGAAACCAAATGTGTGGATTTTCCACACTAAGCAATTCTCCAGTTTTCTGAAAATATCAGTTGTGTGCTCTATAATTAATTCAATTCTGACACTACCTGGAGTTAGCATAACCCCACAGTATAAGCACTCAGTCCATAGGCTGCCACCAACTTCAAATACCAATCACAAGTAATGGGTTCCCAGGTTACCTACACTTCTATCTGACTCAACAAATTGGGGTTCTCATGACACCTCTTCAGGTTTGATAATTTTCTGTATTGACTCATAAAAATCAGGAAAATGCTTTACTTATTATTACTTGTTTATTATAAAGGAAATTATAAAGTATACTAATAAATAGCCAGATGAGAAAGTACATAGGTGAAGTCCAGAGCACTATAAGAGCAGGAATTTCTATCTTGTGGCATTTGGGATGCACCACCCTCTCAGTGCAAGGATACAGTTCACCAACCCAGAAACTCTCCTATTTTTTTTCATGGAAGTTCCCTTATATAGATGTGATTGTTTAAATCACTGGCCATTGGTGAGTGACTCAATCTCCAGCACCTCTCCCCTCCCTGAAGTCAGGGTTAGAGCTGAAAATTTCTCTAATCACATGGTTGGTTCCTGAGGCAACCAGTCCCCATCCTTGATGCTCTTTAGGCATCCACTAAGAGACACCTAATTAGCATGAATAAGGTATGTTTGGAAGGGGCTGAATATGTGTTTGTATATAAATAATATAAATGATATTCCTCTCATACCTATCACTCAGAAAACTATCACTCAGAAAATTAGAAAGGCTACAGGAGCTCTGTGATAGGTACCAGAAAAAAAAAAAGAAAAACAAATATACATTTTTCATATCACACTATCACAGGTACATTTATCAAAACTAAAATGTCAACATAGGTACAATACTAAAATGATTAAACTATGAACTTTATTTGAATTTCTCCAGCACCAATGGCTGTAGTTCATCTCACTAGTCTTCCTTTACTATTTGTCCTCACAAAGAGGTCCACAGGAACCATGGAGGATCTTTTGTTCAAAGCTGTGTGAAGCATAAGACATGTATTTGGCATCAATCAATATGTGTTACTTAGATCTCCTAAAGGGGAAGCATAATTTTTGGATGGCCTTAGCTGGTGTTCACTGAATTTACCACTGCATTATTCATGCTAAATCATTTTACCTCTGAGATGTTCTTACGGAAGGACAAAACTTGGTAGGAATACAAAGTCAGGTCCATGATTTGAGTTCCAGATGTACAACTCTCCTGATTGGTGGTTTGGCTAACTGACAAGCCAACTGGTCTTCCTGAAATGTTCTTCAAACTGTTCTGCAATCTGAGACTGCCTGTCAAACTCTTTACCCTTCATTCTCACATAAAAGTCAGATTTTCATGATAGTTTGATACCTCTCCTATCTCTTCTGGATACATTCTATTTTTCTTTTTTTTTCCCATTAGATGAAGTAAATCTCTTGGATGCCTAATCATATCTTGGAAACTGCTTACAGGCACAAAGATAATACAAATGTATATTCTGCCTTTGGGGATGAAGTCTGTTTTTTAAATGTCAATTAAGTCCAGTTGGTTTATTAAACTGCACAGGCCTCACTGATTTTCTATTTGTTCTGTAGATTACTGAGAGAGGAATATTAAATTCTCTCAATCAAGACTGTGGATTTGGCTATTTAATCTTTTGGCTCCATTCCATTTCTCTATTTTTAAAGCTCAATTGTTAGGTCTATACTCATTTAGTATTCTTATGTCTTTTAGGGGGAATTAACCCCACTTATCATAAAGTAATGTCTCCTTTTACCATTGATACTATTCCTTGTATTGAAATCTACAATATCTGATAATATAACCATTCTATTTTTCTTTTAGTTATTAGTGTTTACATACTTTTTTTTCCCTATTACTAGCTTTTGACTTATCAACATCTTTATATTTGTAGTGATTTTTTTTCATGGGTAGAATAAAAAAAACAACATGACCATACTATATGCCATCTGATAACCTCTATCTTTTAATTGGAATTATTGGACCTTTTATTATTATTGTAAATATTTGTAGCTTTAGATTTAAATCTTCTATCTTATTGGATATTTTCTGTTTATTCCAGCCCATCCTTTTTTATTTTTTTCTTTTACCACCTGCTTTTAAATTTGATAATTTTCTAAAATTCTATTTATTTTCATTTTTGTTCTTTTAGATATGCTTTTTTTTTTTTTTAAATAATGTTTTATTTATTTCTCAGAGAGAGAAAGAGACAGTGTGAGCAGGGGAGGGTCAGAGAGAGAGGGAGACACAATCTGAAACAGGCTCCAGGCTCTGAGCTAGCTGTCAGCGCAGAGCCTGACACGGGGCTTGAACACACGAACTGTGAGATCATGAGCTGAGCCGAAGCTGGATGCTCAACCGACTGAGCCACCCAGGCGCCCCTCAGTTATGTTTATTTTTAAAAATTTTTAGGTTACCTTAAAGTTTACAACATACATATTTAATTTATTGCATCTACCTGAATTTTATATTATACAGGCAATCATCAGGATTGGCTCAGAATAGGGGCGCCTGGGTGGCTTAGTCGGTTAAGCGTCTGACTATTGCTTAGGTGATGATCTCACGGTTCCTGGGTTCCAGCCCCGCGTCGGGCTCTGTGCTGACTGCCAGCTCAGAGCCTGGAGCCTGTTTCAGAGTCTGTATCTTCCTCTCTCTCTGACCCTCCCCTGCTCACGCTGTCTCTCTCTCTCTCCTAGAAATAAATAAAACATTTAAAAATTTTTTTTTAAATGAAAAGGATTGGCTCAGAGTAAATGGTATTGAGTATGTAAATTTAGGTTACAAATTTTATGGAGCAGAGGGAAGGGCTATTTAGAGCAGGCATTGATCACAAAAACAAAACTGATAAAAGATTTGATTGATTAATGTGCAATGAAAATAAGACTTATCTCTATAAACTTATATTATTTATGCTTTTAAATAGGACCACTTGCTTTTTGTACCCATTGATGTGATTTCTTTAATTGCTCAATCTATCTAAAATGATTGTTTTGTCTTTAATTAGCCTGTATAGTTGGTTTGAATATTGTATATATATATTTCTCTATTATTAAAGGAATTTTACTTTGCTATTCTTGAATGGTTTTATTTTTCTAATCTAATTTTTTGAATCTTCACACTAAAAATTCAGTATGCCTTGTTTTTAGGTCATTCATTTCCAAACATTAACACACACACACACACACACACACACACACACACACACACACAAAATTTTAGAAACCTTTATACCCTGATTTCTACTTTTCAGCCCCTGACTTCCATACAATTAGTTTTTATACTAATTGTAATTTTACTAAAAGTCAGGCTCTTCATTTAGTCTTAAAAACAAATCTAACAGACAGAGCCACTGGTATTTAGTCTGTCTAAAAGAACTTGAGACTGGTGATGGGGGTAGTATTATCTGTGGTATATACACAGAAGTAGAGCCAGAATAAAATTCTCAATGTTGTCTTCCTTCCTAGAGTGACTGTGCCTTTACTAAGTAAGCACAGTAATGTTCTTTGCTTTACTGCTTAGTGATGGGTCTTAACATGAGCACCTTTTGATGGCTTTTAAACAGTTTGTTTGCCGGAAAGATAATAATCAGCCAATATTTTGACAATAGTGCTAGAAAACAACCAGTTTCCTCTCTGAGTCAGAAGACCTTTTCAGATGTCTTGAATAAAGTTCACACTAGGATCATGTTTTCTTTCTGATGTCTCTAATTGGTCTCTTATCAGGGAAACCTTGCCACAGTATATTTTTTAACCTTATGAATTTCCTACTCAGACTCTTTATACATCCATCAATTTAGTCATTAGAAAGAAACCACAGGAAATAAAAATAATTGTAACTATATATAATAATATTTCTATATTTATACTAGAAAATAAATCAAATTATAAAATAGTTCTATAAAAATATTAATTTCTATAGGAAATGAAAATAATTTCCCGGAATCAGAAGACCGGGGCGCCTGGGTGGCTTAGTTGGTTGGGTGTCCGACTTTCGCTCAGGTCATGATCTCGCGGTTCATGGGTTCGAGCCCCGCATCGGGCTCTGTGCTGACTGCCAGCTCAGAGCCTGGAGCCTGTTTCAGAGTCTGTATCTCCCTCTCTCTCTGACCCTCCTGCTCACGCTGTCTCTCTCTCTCTCTCCTAAAAATAAATAAAAATATTAAAAAAAAAAAGAAGACCAAGGCTTTATTTATTAGGTTTTTGATCCCAAATAAATTCCTAAATTTTCTGTCTTGATTTTTTAATCAATAAAATGGAAAGAAAGTGTCTTATTTATCTATTCCATGGGAATGTCATGAATATCAAGTGAAATAATGTGCATGAAAGTATTGGAGTACTCCCCATATTGCTTCAAAGAGGAAGCTCTCCATGATAAAGGATTGTCCTTTAGTAAAGGATATGAATAGATGCATGTATCTCACTGTGAGAACCTCATAATATGTTTTCAGGGGCCATGGGTGACAAATTAAAATCACAGACTTTTTCATAATTACAGATTGCTGTTGATGTATGTCAGGAAGATCTTGAGATGTTTTTACCAAAAGTGATGGCCTGAGGAAAAAGTATGTTGATGTACAATCTGGATAATTCATTTTTAAACTGATTTATTAAAAAGTAATATAAAAAAGTGATCCATGTCAATATGTTGTCAGAGATCAGAGGTACTAAATGACCCCTAAATACTCTTGCCTTGTTAACATCATTGAGTCATTCATTTATTTGCTCAACAAATAATATTTGAACACTGTGCCAAGCAGTGTACTAAATAGTAATGATACAATGGTGAATATGTACAGTTCCCCAGTTTCACGTGATTAACACTCTAACAGAGAATTAACAATTAACTGGGTAATTATACATGTAGGGATTGCTATAAAGGACATAATGCAGCAGGCCAAGGAGATCAAAATGAAAAGATTTAATTTTGTGAGATTAGGGACTGATAAAGCCCAAATAGTTTGTAATAGGTAAATATATGAAGATGAAGAAATAGTAAATATTTTCTAGATGAGAGGTAAGGAACTGAAATGGTCAACTTAGCTAACTGACCCAGCCAGTTTTCTAGAGTCTAGACTTTAGGAAAATAAAGACTGATGCATAGATTTGTTAGAAACTGAGCTACCCAAGGTAATGTATATTTTTGATGTTGCTATCCTCTGCATTTTCTCCTAAAACTAGATTTTGAGTATTTTATCCCTGACTGACTTCAGAAGCACAATCTTTCTGTCTGGATTCTCTCTGTTAGTTAATTAGTTAGTTAGTTAGTTATCTTGAGGAATGAGCCATCAACACCATCATCTAAGAATTTAAAACAAGGCTTTCCACATTCCCAGGGAATAAAGGCAACAACCTAGGAATCTATCCACACATCCTCAAAATATATACAGATCAGCAAGGAGATAATAAGAGAATTCTCTCTAGAGGCAATTCCCATCCATGACTGACTGACATGGCAATAAAAAGGCCTTAACTTTGGACAACCCTGTAAGGCCTTTCCCAGCTCCAGAGCTCCTTGTAGGGTGAACTGGCATCTTACGTGAGACTGCTTCACAGCCCAACTTCTCCCTTTTATTCAATGCTGCTTTTTTGTCTTTCTTTCCAGGTACTGGCTCATAAGCCTCCTGCAGGGTATCTCTGTGCTATGGACTCAACTAATTCCACCCCCTGCCCAAAATATCCATATATTAAAGGCATAACTCTCAATGTGACTATATCTGAAGACATGGCTTTTAGGTGGTATTTAAAGTTAAATGAGAGTATAAAAGTGGAGTCCTAATCCAATATGATTAATGGCCTATAGGAAGAGAAAGAGTGAGATCTCTTTTCTGTTTCCATGTGTACTCAAAGAGGAATAATCATATGAACACACAGTGAGAAGAAGGTGGACATATGCAAGTGAGGAAGAGAGCCCTCACAACAACCTGACCATGTTGGCACCCTGATCTCAGACTTCCAGCTTCCAGAATTGTGAGAAAATAAATTTCTGTTGCTTAAGCCACTCAATCTATGGTATTTGGTTATGGCAGCCTAAGCTGACAAATACACTTCACATTAGCATCTGTTTCCCAAGAAACCCAACATGTCCTATGCAATCAGGACAATTTCTTGGCCTCAATGAAAATAAGAGAACCCAATGAAACAGATTATATACATAAAGATTCCAATACACTTAAAGTGCTTTCTGAGTTGAAACTCAAGCTTTTATTTAGAAAGTATCTTCTCAGCCTGAATAAGATAATCGCCTGGTGTGCACAAAGCTATTCATCATATTCATGACTTGGAGAGGCTGCTACTGGTCCCCGGATTTCTGGCAGGTGGAAATGGAGAGATTGTCATTTCTAGCACGTCATGTCCTCAGAGATGCTGAATCACTTGAAATTCCAAACGCCTGCATTGTCCCCCCTAAGGCTTCTTACTATCAGAATGCAAGACACTGCAGAGCTCTGAGACAGGTGATAAGAAGAGACCACTGAGCCAAGAAAACAACAAATAACTTTGTAGAAACCTCTGGAAATTTAGCATTTCCAATCAAAAGTTTGTCTGCCCTAAACAGAACTAAATCCTATACTCCAAATAATTAGAAGTGAATAAAGTTTTTATGGAAATTCAGTAGAACCTGAATCTTACCTTGAAATCACTCCTTCATGTAAGATTTCTGAGGCAGATTTACACAGAAATAAACACAAAGGGAAATAAAGTAGGCTTCATCATTAAAGACTGGCCAGTGCCTGATACTGCAAAAAGACTCTATGGTCCTAGCTAGACTAAATTAACCCAGTTGAGACTGGACTGGCCCCAAACTCAGATTTTAGGAGCATATTTCCTTTAGTTAGAAGCAATGAAAAAAGGAATAAGAGAGATGCAGAGCATGAGCACACGTACTTCTACACTTCTGCTCATGCTGCCGCCTCTATTTGGAAAGCCTTCTTGGAAAACTCCACTCAATGTCCTCCAGAAACCTCTCCTGGCCCTTTAAGATACTCTTGAGTCAAGATATCCTGAAGGCAAAGTAAGTTACTCCTTACTTTGTGCCTTCCACTTTCGATATGTCCTTGTTGCATATTTTAGCTTCTTTACCATTATTTATTGGTTTTTTTAATTCACTAAAGAATGAATTTCTGAGAGACAGAGACCAAATCTTGCTAATCTGTCAGATGAGTATAACATAGGACCTGTCAAAGAATACTTGCTCTTTGTAACCAGGTACCTGAAAATATCACACATATCATTTGGCCTTACCCTTTCTTTCAGCCTCAAATCCCACTAAACCTACATTGCCCTCCCTTACCTACAATACACCACTCACTGACCTGTAAACATTCCATGTACAGGCACACCCTTCTGTTTTAACCCATTGTTCCCTTTGTCTGGAATGTTCTCCAATCATTTCAAACAATGAAAATCTTCATCTTCCTCTGGGGTCTTAATTAAATGCCATTTCTCACACAGTCTCTTCTTTACTTTCCCATCATCTCTCACTGGCCTCTTTCTTTGTACATGCTTCATCTTCTCTATGCACTGGTCTCCATCCTTTATGAGAGCTATAAACTCTTTGAAGGCAAGAGATAGGTTGTACTTCCTTTTCTGCCCAAGCACACTCAGATATATGTATGGATTCCTGCTTCTGACCCCACTATACTTACTCCATCCTTTATATCTTCCTTTTTTTTTTTTTTTTTTACGTATTTTTTGAGAGAGACAGAGCACGAATGAGGGAGAGACAGAAAGAGAGGGAAACACAGAATCTGACGCGGGCCCCAGGCTCTAAGCTGTCAGCACAGAGCCTGATGTGGGGCTTGAACTCATGAGCCATGAGATCATTACCTGAGCCAAAGTTAGATGCTCAACCAACTGAGGCACCCAGGCATACCATCCTTTGTATCTCCTAAGCTGCAAATCTAGAAAACTTCTTAAACTCCTTCTCATCAGTTACCATTCTCTGTATGTCTTGAACTCATTGTCCCTTTTCACTATCACTACACTAGCTCAATGCCTTTCCATATTCTCTTTACCTAAGGGCTGAATTTGCTTTCGATCATCTCTTTGCTTATGGCTTCATCCACTCTGACCAAAGGTCTTTCTTCCTACTATAGATTCTTAGAACCCTGGAGGTAAAGACTGTATCTTATTTTGTCTTTCCTTTTTATTAAGCAAACATTTCCAAGGATCTGGTGTGGGTTAGACTCTGTTCTAGTGTGTTTTATTTTTTTAATTTTTTTAATTTTTTAAAATATTTTTAATTATTTCTGAGAGAGAGAGAGAGACAGTGTGAACAGGGGAGGGTCAGAGAAAGAAGGAGACACAGTATCTGAAACAGGTTCGAGGCTCTGAGCTAGCTGTCAGCAGAGAGCCCGACACCGGGCTTGAACCCATGAACCGTGAGATCATGACCTGAGCCAAAGTCGGAGCCTTAATTGACTGAGCCCCCCAGGTGCCTCTGTGTTTTATTTTTTTAACATTTATTTATTTTTGAGAGACAGAAAGACACAAGACATGAGTAGGGTAGGGGCAGAGGGAGAGGGAGACACGGAATCTGAAGCAGGCTTCAGGCTCTGAGCTGTTAGCACAGAGCCCAATGCAGGGCTCAAACTCATGGACCATGAATTCACAACCTGAGCCAAAGTAGAACACTTAACCAACTGAGCCACCCAGGCGCCCCTGTTCTAGTTTTAAAGACAGAAATGCGGGTAAGATTCTACCTGTGGTACACTTTGACATACTGCAAAATTGTCAGAAATATTTATGGAATGAATTAATGAATAAAATGACTTTTTTACATGTATGGGACATAATCTTTCTCCTTAAAACCCCTCTATGGCCCACATTTGCTTAATTTATTTTCAACAGTCACCAAAACAATTGAACAAGAAATGAAAAGTCTTTAAGAAATCATCCTAAATAAACTGTATATTAATATATTTTTTAAATTGACCCTTATCAGCACATGCACCCCAATGTTTATAGCAGCACTATTGATGATAGCCAAAGTATGGAAAGAGCCAAAATGACCACTGACTGATGAATGGATAAAGAAGATGTGGTACATATATACTATGGAATATTATTCACCAATCAAAAAAAATGAAATCTTGTCATTTGCAAAGACGTGGAAGGAATTAGAGTGTACTATGCTAAGCAAAATAAGTCAGAGAAGACAAATATCATATGACTTCACTCAGATGGGGAACTTAAGATACAAAACAGATGAACATAAAGAAAGGGAAGGAAAAATAATATAAAAACAGGGAGGGGGACAAATCATAAGAGACTCTTAAACACAAAACAAACTGAGGGTTGCTGGAGGGGGGATTTTTGGTAGGGGGTGGGTTAAATAGGCAAGGGGCATTAAGGCATATATTTGTTGGGATGAGCACTGAGTGTTATATGTAAGTGATGAATCACTAAGTTCTAAGTTATTTCTGAAACTATTATTACACTATATGTTAAATTGGATGTAAATTTAGAAAAATAATAAAAATAAAATTTAAAAAATTGACTCTGATCTCATACCATGCACAAAAAAAGTAATTCAAAATGGATCATAGCCCTAAATGTAAAACCTAAAACAATACAACTTCTAGAAGAAAACATAGTAGGAAGTCTTTGTGTTTTTGGAATAGACAAAGGTTTGTCACATGTAACACAAAAATAAAACAATAAACTAGACTTTTTCACTTCAAAATATCATAAAGAAGATGAACCCATAAGCCACACACTATTGAAATATTGACAGCACATATATCAAAGAAAGAATTTAATATTCAGAACACATCAAGAACATTTATAACACTGTGTGTCAACTACACTTCAATTTAAAAAAAGTTAAAAAGTTAAAAGTAAAACAAGTAAAAGATAAAAGTTATGACATGTATTCTATCCCTACATATTTACTTAAGAGAAATAAAAACATGTCTATAGAGACTAATATATGAATGTTCATAGCAGCTTTATTAAATAATTTATAAAATAAATGTAAAAGATTTATTTAATTATTAAGTAAACTAAAACTGGAAATAACACAAGTATCTATCAAGAGGTAAATAAATACTGTGATATATTTATACACCACAATGGAATACTACTCAGCAATAAAAAAGAATGACCTACAGATACTTGCAACAAATAGATGAACCTTAAAACCAATGAGTGAAAGAAGCCAAGAACAAATGGGTACATACTATATGAATCTATATTACATTCTAGAAAATGGAAACTGGTGTAAGCTAATGAAGCAAACCAGTGGTTGCCTGAGATAGAGTGGGTAAAAGATGGATTACATATATTTTCTAACAAACATTTTCTATTACTCCAGTAGTTTTCTCTTGCCCTAATAGAATATATCCATTTTCTTGATTGTGGTAATGGTTTCACAGGTGTATTAATATGTCAAAATTCATCTAAGTGTTCACTCTATACATGTGTACTTTATTGCACTTTTATAGTACTTTAAATATTCCTCAACAAAGTTAAGAATAACCTTCATTGGTTTTTATAAATTAGGTCCCTGCCTCGCTCTGGCTTTATCTCCAGACACTTTCCCCACATACACATTTTATGTTCTAGTAGGGTTGAACAACATCTCAACCATTAAATACCATGTTCTTTGTCACTTGTTGTATCCATGCTTTTTCATACGGTGTCTCCCTTCAGGATAGTAAATGCATTCTCCTGTCCACCTGGAAAATTAACTATTCATGTCTCAAAACCTGTTCACAATATGACATACAAGTTGGGATCAATAAATAATTATCAACTATGCGAATGGGCTCAAGTGTTACCTTCTATAGGAAGCCAACTCTGGGGGAGCCTGGGTGGCTTAGTCGGTTAAGCGTCCGACTTTTGCTTAGGTCATGATCTCGCGGTTCGTGGGTTCAAGTCCCGCGTCAGGCTCTGTGCTGACTGCCAGCTCAGAGCCTGGAGCTTGATTCAGTCTGTGACTCCCTCTCTCTCTGACCCTCCCCTGCTCACGCTGTCTCTCTCTCTTTCTCTCTCTCCTAGAAATAAATAAAAATATAAAAAAAAAAAAAATTAAAAAGGAAGCCAACTCTGGCCCTCCGCATGTATCCCTTGGAATTAAATATTTTTAAAGTTATTCATGAGCACCACCTCTATTCCCTGTATCTATTGTCATCCTCTATTGCTTTATGTGGTGTTCCAAGACTATTTCCCTACATGTAAACACCCTGGGGACTTTGGTAGAATTTTAAGATAGCCTTTAAGATTCCTCTCCTGTGTGTACACAAACCTTCTCCCAGTTATTCAATCAAATGCTAACCTAGGTGTTGCTATGAAAGGAGTTTCACACATGTAACTAAGGTCCCAAACCAATGGACTTTAAGATGGGGCAATAATCTAAGTTGTCCTGACCTAATCATGTGAATCCTTTTAAAGCTAAGATTTTACTCCAGCTGGTCACCAGAAGATAAAATCATAGATTCAAAGCATGAGAAGGATTCAATGTACCATTGCCAGCTTAAAGTTGGTGGGCAACAAAAGGAGAGAAATGTGAGAGGCCTCTAAGTACTGAGAAGAGCTCCTAACTGATAACAAGCAAGGAAGCTGAGACATTAGTTCTATAAGCCCAAGGAACTAAAATCAAACAACAACATGAATGAGCTTAGAAGTGGATGTATTTCCAGGCCTCCAGATAAGTAATCAGCATGCCCAACACTTTCATTTTCAGCCCTGTGATATCCTGATCAGGGAACCCATTCATGCTGTCCCAGACTTCTGAACTATGGAACTATTAACCAATAAACAAATATTTTTTAAGCATGTACCTTTGCATTCATTTGTTAGAATAATGCATAAAAGTAATACAGAGACAGAAATCACATCCTATTTATATAGCACATGGCTTCCCATGTAAGCCTCAGGCATATTTATTTTTAAAGAATGAAAAGAAGAATGTGAAGAAAGGAGATAAAAATGAAGGTAAGCTATACAAAGGAACAGAAGAGAAAAGAAAGAAGAAAACATATTAACTTCCAGAATGTGGCTTTTGACCTTAGCTATATAGTATCATCCTATGGAGAGCTTCAAAAAATGCTAGTAGTTGGGTCCCACCTCCTAAAGATTCTCATTTAATTGATGTAGGTGTGGCTTGGGCATTAGCAATTTTTAAAATCCCCAGAGATGATCATAATGTGCAGCCAACATCGATAACTTCTGCTACAGTCCTTCCTATTTGTATTGACTTCTAGAAAATAGTAGCTCACCCAGGACTTCAGTGGATCAAGACCCCTGTGGAGTCTGGCTGGGTGTTCAAGGTCAACCTCTAGAAAACTTATGGCTCCTATTTGAGTACTATTCCACAATTAGCTCTTCCCAGGAGGTTAATGGGCCTCACTCATTTCCAGGAGACACTCATTCATTCCTCTCTCCATTCATAGGTTCCTTAGTTTAGGTTAAATAATAATCCCTTGGTATTTTAAGTTTAAGAACTTCTCCGCTTCTTCCACATTACAGCCTTCTTGGACCCTGCTGATCACATGAATTTTTCTCTGCAGGATTCTCAACTGCAATCCACAGAGAGAATTTTTGTAATGCTCTGGTTACAAATGGTGAAAGTCGTTATCTAAATACTGCCTTCATCTATCAGCAACACCTAAACATCTTTCTGGGTTAAAAAAAATAATTTAATTGCAAATAACAATTCTTTGAGGGAGGGCTTTATAATGAAAACAAGACTAAAATAAGTTTCTGAACTACAATTTTGGTTTTTCCCTGTATTGACTATATGTGATATCTGACAAGATAGTTAACTGCTATTAATGAGTTTATCAACATTAAAATAAAGGGGTCTGTATTTATCTCATAAGGTTGTTAGACTCATAGTATGATTGTATAAACATATGTTACAACAGCTTAGGTGTGTGAGTGTGTGTGTACAAAAATTTATAGATTGAAATTCAACCAATTCACTGAAGTACCTATATATTTCTGGCAGTCCCATAGTAATTTTTTTAAGAAAAAATGTGAAATATTTCAACAAATGCTTTTCTTGGGGAGAATAACAAGAATGGAGAAGTAGGGCACTGTACATGGCATGAAGATACCATTTATCTATGGGCTATTGAAGTCCAGCTAGGCTTTCAAAGATACCTGAGAGGGGAAAGCGAAAAGGGCATCCACATAAGTTTTAGACAAATCTCTTATGGAACATACTCTATGTGTCAGAATCTAGGTAGTTATCTAAATAAATGATCTAAATAAATATGCCGAGCAACTCCATGAAACAAGTATTTTTATTCTCATTTTTGTAGATAACAACATTGAAATATAAAGATGAATTTGAACTTGGTCAGGGGCATACTGGTGGTAAGCCATGGGGCTAAGATTTGAATGGGCTCTTTGCCTTGCCAACAAATAATATACTTGGTTTGAGTTACCAAACTTTGCCTTGAGATAACATCAAACTATAAATAATCAAATCAACCAAGAACTACCTTTAAGGCTGAGAGAGGAAGATAGCAAAACCATACAATGAAGAGCCCCCCATTTGAAATATGAAAACTAGCAGGGAAGATACTCACAGCTGGGAATCAATGACCAGGAGGGGACAGAATTCCATGGCAAAGGAGCATGCCACTCAGCTGAAGGGAAGACTGACCAGAATGCCTATTAGGAGAGATGGTAAGTCCTTTTTGGGGGTATTGTACCTATGTATTACCGCAATGATTCTCAAGCTTGAAAATCTTCTAAAGGACTTATAAAAACACAGATTGTGGACCCTACTCCCAGAGTTTCTGATTTTAGATCTAAGTGAAGCCAGGTTATTTGCATTTATACCAAATTTTCAGATGCTGATGTGGCTAATCTGGGCACCACATTTGATAACCACTCTACTAGAAATATATAGCTGTAGCTGACAGGACCATAAAGTCTCTTTGGAGACTGCTAGATGAATTATAGCAGTGTTTAAGAGTGTGAGTGTGAGAACTGTTGCTAGACTATTTTATTTCAAAAGATACTTTATTACTTATCAGGGAGTTGATCTTGAGTAATTCACTCAATTAATCCTTCCCTCAGTTTAGATGACAGGGTGAGAGAGAAGGGAGAGTAGGGGGATGGATATACACAGAGCATTACTTGGCACACAGGAAACCAAGAGTTAGCTATCATTATGCATCAGTATGGTAGGGATATGGTATGTTGGACATGAGGATGGTCCACCCAAATCCCTCTTCAAAGAGCACTTGTTGCTAAGCTGTGGAGAGTGCTGCCAGCAGACACATACCAGCTGCCAGTCCCTTCAAAGACTGTCTTGGGTTTAGAAAACTACCTTGCCCAAGGCTAAGTCCTCCCAGGGACAGCCACATACAATGACCGTTGAGACAGAGATATAAAAACCTAGTAATTTTTGCCCAGTGCAGGACAATTCTGACTACCAGTCTAGTCTAGAGCTTCTTGTGGTGCCAGCTGAAGCTTCTCAGCCTGCATTGTAGCTTGACCCCTCCCTTTGCTCAGTCCTATTTCCTTCCTTCCCTTTTTCAGGATTGGGCACAAGGATTCTCCAATCCAAATATATTGTACATTAAACCACATCTCAGAGTCTACTTCCTAGAGAACCCAACATATAACACGAGCCCTTTGAGGTCAAAGGTACAAGATTTGGTGAACGGTGCTCAATATAATATCAAAATCCTCAGGCCTAGTTCTTGGGTTGGTTTCTGACTTCACAAAAATCTCTAATGAATAAGTGCATCTTAGTATGTGCTGTGGATTGTTGCAGTTAATCATCAAATCCCTATAAGGTTATTGTTAACCCCAATAGAGATAAGGAAATGAGATTTGCAGATGTTAGGTAACTCTTATCTGTACCTATGTTAAATAACTTCCCATTAATAAAATCTTGGTGTGTCTGATTCTGAAGGCTGTGCTTTCATACATCATTCTGTCCTGCTCTGGTATCTCATTAAGGTCAAACACTAGCAGCATTTTTTCACAGAGTAAAAGACTTGGGGCTTGAGAAAGCTTTCCTGATTGAAGCAGGTAAGTTCTTCATGGAAAGCTGCTGTCTTCCAAATGTTGTTGAGCCCCAGGAAACTTTGTGAGTCATTGGTGCTAGGTACTCACAAGATTAAGCAGAACTGTCCTTACTGTAAGCTTGGGGTGGGAAGGAGCTCTGTGATATTTGACAAGGGCCCAAGATTTGTGAATTTTGTGACTAGCTGTATGTTTCTAATTTAAATTCTAAAATCAGATATGTAGAAGGGATATTCCAAGCACATGTGCACATTTTACTATACTGTGGGGGACTGGTCCCTGACCCCACATGGGAACTCCTGCATTATTGATCTGTAACAGGTACAAGAATGGGTAAAGATTTGGCTTGCAGTGGTCAGATCTAAGAGGTCCAGATCAAAAGCAAGATTATAGCCTCATTGGCACGTTACCCCAGGCCAAAACTCTAATCTTGGTCTTCTAAATATTACCACTTCAGAGGTGAGCACAGACAGTGAAAGGTAAATCCAAATACAGAAATTTTCTCCTTAAAACCTAGGGTAGCAGGCCAAATCCTCTTCTTTTTCCCCCAAACTTCTCCATAATGGTCTAACACCAGCTCAACCACTTTTTTTCTATTACGTATATGGTAGGAAGGTAATATTTCATCATTTCCCCATGTTAAACTCAGAGAAGGCAAGAGAAAGACAGGACAAGAGAACCCCCAAAGAGTTTCCCCACAGAAAACTGAGACTTTTTTTTTTTTTTTAGTCTCTTTGCTGAGCACACCAAAAAGTCCCCAAGGACCATTCCCTAATAATGTATTTGAACTTGACCCTTCCATATTGGCCCTCCTCCTTAGGGAGGGAGGAAGAGGTGGTGTTTCAGCAAGTTCTAGAAGCCAGGAAACCCAAAGATGACAGAGACCTAAGATACATCACTGCCAAGTGACAAGAAATAGCCTCATCCTTTGAAGAAAAAGCAGGTCTGAGTTCAGAGTTTGTTTTCTACTTTCAGAGTATTCCCTCACCTCCTTCACCTGTTCCTTCTCCCTCATTCCTTGTTCCTTTCCTTCATTCTTTTTTTCTTCTTGCATCTTTCTACTTTTCCTTTCTTCTTGCTTTACTGTCAATTGTTTCCTTCCAAAAGCATTAACTGAGGATCTCCAAGAGGGAATACTACATAGAGGTTAAGATTAGAGTTAGAATAAAAAGAAAATCTGCTTCCCACATTCAGTGTGAGTTCCAGGGCAAAAATCTTAGCCTGGTTGACCCTCTATTTCCTCATCTGAAAAATGCAAAAGATCATTTTGATATCACCTCCACAGATTGTTTAGAAAATTAAACATGAGAATATGTATAACTTAGTACAGTGCCTGGTTCAGAGAGATCAGATTATATAAGTATTCATTATCATTATTTAGAAGAGTAATAGCAGAAGTATTGCTATTATTGAATGGACTTAGCCATTGCTGATGCAAAGGTGACTGAGACAGCTTCTCCCTTGGTCCCTCTAGCACTTCTCAGACAGCACAACTGTCTCACTAGCAGAATAAGCTATTTTATAATTCGACATTGATTCTCAACCTTTGTGCATCAGAATAACCTATTGTGCTTTTAAAATTACCTTTACCTGGGTTCCGTATGTCCCCACTCCTCAACCCTTGGAATATGATTCACTACTTCTGGTATGGATCCAGATATAATCATTGTTATTGTTATTATTATTATAATTACTTTTGTGTTTTTAATTTAAAAAATTAGGTGGGATAAAGTTTATTTAAAAAAACATAAGAATTCGGATGAACTAAAAAAATTGGCAAAAAACTTTTCCCAAGGAATTAAAGACTTACGGTATTTTCAGTACTTTACATTTAAATACATTTAATTCCTGCAGATATTTACTCTCCCATTGTTATATCCAATTTATTGATTTTTTAAATTTTATTTAAAGCAAGGTTAGTTAACATATAGTGTAATATTGGCTTCAGGAGTAGAATTTAGTGACTTATCACTTACATATAACACCCAGTGCTCATCCCAACAAGTGCCCTCCTCAGTACCGATCACCCATTTAGCACATCCCCCTACCTACCTAGCCTCCAGCAACCCTCCAGCAATATTCTGTTCTCCAGAGTGGCTGCACCAGTTTGCATTCCCACCAACAGTACAAAAGTGTTCCCCTTTCTCCACGTCCTCACCAACATCTGTTGTATCCTGAGTTGTAATTGTAGTCATTCTGACAGGTATAAGGTGGTATCAACATCACTCATCATCAGAGAAACACAAATCAAAACCAGATAATGTCCATGAGTAACTATGATGCAGATTCACAAATGTGCCACTAGAAGCTGACTAAACTAGAATGAATACTGAATCTATGTTTGGGTAGAAAATCTTCTTTGACAATTTTATTTTAATTTTTTAATGTTTTATTTATTTCTAAGAGAGAAAGAGAGAGAGAGTGAGCAGGGGAGGTTCAGAAAGAGAGGGAGACACAGAGTCCAAAGCAGATTAGAGGCTCCGAGCTAGCTGTCAGCACAGAGCCCAATGCCAGGCTCAAAACCACGAACCGTGAGATCATGACCTAAGCCAAAGTCGGATGCTTAACTGACTGAGACACTCAGGCATCCCTGCTTTGACAATTTTAATACTTACTTTTATAGTTGTTTTAGTCTGTAAGCTATTTCATCATGAGGCGTTCCAGTGTTCTGGTCTTGCAGTCTAAAGACTAGGCTTTCACCCCTACATTTTATATTAATCTCCCTACTCATCTGTGAAATAAGAATAAGAATGGTATTTATGTCATTATTATAAGGATGCAGCAAAATTCATTCATTCCAAGGCAAGTATTCACTGAGTCCTCTATATTGTTTTAGGTCCATATGGAAATGAAGAAAACAAGTCTCTATTTTCATAAAGGAAAGTCATAACACACATAAAGCATTTAGCAATAATATCTGACATACTTAATATGATACTATTTATCACATAAATATTTTGTATGCATTAGTTATGTGACAGGCTTTTCTACATGTTGCCAATACAGAGAATAAGACAGGGTATCTGCTCTCAGAGAGACTGAATCTAGCAGAATAATAAGTGAATATGACAAATTTATATATTTTTTTTCAGAGAAGCTAAAATACAATAATGGGATAGTAAGTGCATCCTTTAGTATGCTTTCCGTTGCAAGGAACAGGAAACAAATAAAATTGGCTTAGATAGTAAAGGAGCTTTATCAGTAACTTAAAGTCTAATGATAGAGTAAGAATTAAGCATGGGTGTTCAAGGACCTGGTTTTGTCTATCATTCTCTCTGTCTGTAGGCTTTCCTTTGTATGTCTGCTTCATCTACAGGCAGTTTTTCTTATTGTTCACAAAATGGCTGCCAGGAGTACCAGACAGGCTTTTCTGGCAGGACTGTCCTACAAAAATTGAACAAAAGTCCTATGCTGTGCACCAACTGTCAATGAACAAATTCCTGTAACTAGGACAATGGCATGGATTAATTGACTTAGGACTGTGTTATCTGAACTAACACAAACTTGACTGAAAATTTAGTCCCAGTCTCCTCTCCAGTTTTTGCCCTAATGTGGCTTCAGCGTCTGAGCCATTCCCGACTTAAATTGACCGTTATCACATTTGTATTGTAAAAGTGCCATTTATCTTATCCTGAGGGTGTGCTGCACTGAGAAGTTAATTTCTTTCGGTTTTATGCTTTCTTTTTTCTTGTGTATTTTGGGTTTGTTTGTTTTCTGTCTTGCACATGTAATTTGTACATTTCTGGTTAGTGACCCTAAGACGATTTAAAACTTCAGAATGCTGTGTGTTTCTTATTTGATAATCTTCATTGATTGATCTGCATTTAATGAACATTAAACAGTGCATATCCTATATGCTATAGGGTTTAGACTGTGTTTGTATTTTATAACTCGTATAGACCAAGCTGATTGAAATAAGATTTTGTTGAGGTGTTCCAGAATAGAATACAAGACACATGCAAAACTCAAAAAAAAAAAAAAAAAATATATATATATATATATATCTCCATTAGTTTGCTAGGGATTCCATAACAAAGAACCAGGGATCAGATGGTTTAAACAACAAAAATTAATTTTCTTACAATTCTGGAGGCTAGAAGTTCAAGATCAAGGTGTTGGCAAGTTTTGTTTCTTCTGAGATCTCTCTTACTTACAGATAGGATTATCTCCCTGTGTCTTCATATGATCTTCTCTCTTTGTGTTCTAATATCCTTTTCTTACAGGGACAGCAGTCATATTGGATTAAGGCCCACCCTAATGACCTCATTTTAACTTAATTACCTCATCAAAGACCCTGTCTCCAAATACAATCACATACTTAGGCTTGGGGTAGGGGTGGGGGGCAGGTTAGGACTTCAATATATGAGTGTTGAGAGGAATATAATTCGGCCTATAACAATCCTTCATGTGAGAAAACAAACTTGGAATATCTGAGGAACATGCAAGCCAGTGTGGCTAGACTGTTGGTACAAAGTGACATCAAAGAGGTAGGCAGGGCTTCATTCACCTAGGGCCTTGCAGGACACGGAATGTAGTTGGATTTTACAACTACAAATTGTAGTTGATGTTGTTGTTGTTATCACATTAAAAAAAAAACCCACTATGTATGAAACATCGGGAATTCTAATTGAAGGAAGAAATAACCATGTTTCTACCAAAAAAGTACAGTTCGTTGCATTTATAGCAATTAAATAATTCCTTCCAACTGTTTGACCAGGTAGAGTGATAGAAGATCACACTTTGAAAAGTCCAGCTGCCTCTATTTGACTATATGAATAACTTAAGTACAAAAATGGGACATAGCAGCTCTCAAGTAACCTATAATACATCCCCCTCCACAATTCCCCCTACACACACTGCCAACCCACCTGTGTTGGGCACATTTCCATGGTAACTGCCATGCTATTTAACTGCTGGATTGTGTTTTTAATGTGGTTATTTAACATCTTCCATGTGGGTTAAACTGGATACAAAGAACTGTAACAGCTTAGTCGTGTAGGTTAAATTTTATGAAATTTTCAGTAGTTTCACTAAGCCATTTTTTCTTCATAATTTTTAAAGAGATTTATTACTGAAATCAAGAGTTTAGCTCAGTATGGTATTTGAAATGTACTTGTCTTCTAGGGGAATTTTTTTTTTTCCAAAATGGCAGTCTAGCTTTAGGTACTTTCTCAACCTTTACAAGAGAGAGAGAGAGAGAGAGAGAGAGAGATGGGATATAATCAGAGGCCTGGCAGAAGGTGTCAAAATTGCAGATGTAGTCTGCAGTCTGATGCCGATGAAGTAGGATGGGAAGATAGTTAAAAGAACTTCCTGAAAGTTGGCAATTAGACTAGTTATTTCAGAGTATGCCTAAGTATCCTATGAATCTGTCTCTTAAATCAACAGTATTTAGAACAAACACACCTGGGGACTCTCCTTCTTCCAGTCTCTGGCCACCCACTAAACTCCTACTCAGTTGCAACCCTGAGGATGAGCTAACACCATATTTTTGTTGTTGTTATTAACTTCTGTTGCCAACAAACCATGAACTCCTAAATTTGTCAGTGTGGAGGCCACTGTCAACTACCTATTCAGTATGCATCTGTGGGCCTCCTACAATTACTTCTCAATGGGCTTCTATTTTGACTATGAGGATTGACTGTGGAGGGTGTCTAGAGTCTCTTGGAGATCCACTCTTCCCCAGAGCATGCAGAAGAAGTTGCACCCAGATGAATGGGATACAACTGTGGATGCCATGGAATCTGCCTTGAAGAAGAACCTGAACCAGGCATTTCTTGATCTGCACAGACTCCTATCTCTGTGACTTTCTAGAGAGCCATTTCCTAGATGAGCAGGTGAAACTTCTCTACCTGACTAACTTCTGCAGGCTGGCCAATTCCCAGGATGGGTGGGGGTGAGTATCTCTTTGAAAGGCTCACCTCCAAGCATGTCTAGAAGCCTCTGGAGCTCAGCAGTCTTTGAGGGGTCCCTCTGCATTCCTCTGGGCTCAGAGCTTATGTGTGACTCTTTCTGCAGCCACCACGCAGCATTTTAACCACCTTGTAGCCTTTTCCCAAGCTTTAGGATCAAATGAAAATAATAAAGATTTTTATAGCAGGAAAAATATAATAAAAAGATGGTTATTTCAAAATCACCTGAAGAAATTTGTAGGAATACAGATTCAAGTCCACCTCCTGCGTATTCCAAATATTCTTATTCCATTGGGTTGGGGTAAGAGTTGGAAATCTACATTATTTTTATGCATCCTAGGTTATTCTAATCTTATCCACTTTAGTAACCGTTTCTTTTCAGCAGTGAACACTGAAGTGTGATCTCCAAACCACTTGCATTTGGTCACCCAAGGAAACTGCTAAAAATTCAGATTCATAGCTCCCCTTTCTGTCCTGTTAAATCACAAAAAAAGGGCTAGGGCAACAAGAATATGAATTTTTGAGAGGCAAGCCCTGGCAATTCATAAAATTGAGAAATTTTGCCATGGGGTTGGGTTAATTAAGTAGCCTGATTTTAGAACTGAGCAGTGGAAACCCAGAAAAAAAATTATGAGACTTTCCCAAAGACACATGGTTATCCAATGACAATGTCCAGTTCTTCTTGGGTACTCTGGAAACATGACTCATCTGTGTTCAAAAACATTTACGATTATGTTTGGGAATAGCTGCTTTTAGCTTCAATAGGGAATAAAAAAGGAACAATAGGTAGAGCTGTTTCTCAAGGATCTCAGAAAAATCAAGCTTAGACAGAGAGGTGAGACGTACTCCACTGAAAGAGAGAAAAACTTAAGGTAGTGTGAAATGAACTAAATTTGTGAGAAAGTTAAGACAATGTGAGGTGAACTACATTTGTAATTCTGAAAACTAGTCCTATAGGAATTCTTAAGAGAGAGAAAGATAAATACATGTGGACTAGATTAGTCTTGGAAGGCTTCCTAGAAGAAGTGATACTTGAGCTCAGTATTTAGATAAGACAAAAAGTGAAAACAGTAGCATATTTCTACATGTGGGGAGTAAAAGAGAATAGTGAGGTAGACCAGTACAGATCAAGAAGAAATTCCAACAAGTTACTTTCAAAAAATTGCCAATTAGTCACCTAAGAATATCTGTTTTCTGTTTGTTTTTTCATCTGTAGAATGTACACAATGAAGGAGATAATGTATGAATATGCATAACAATATCCTAGACTCCTAAGAGGATTAACAAATACTGGTCCTACCCTCTACTTCTCCTACAATATGAAGACAGTAATCATACATAATGTGAAACTATGATTTTTTTTTCCCTGTTCCACATGCTAGAGAGAAGATGGTCTGCCAATGTGATCACTCTTTCCAAATGTTTTTGAAAAGCCTTTGTCCTAGCAAACTATTTCATTACTTTTTAAAATATTTTATAATATGTGTCTAAGCTTTCTGAATTACCATCCTCAAAACTTAGATGGATTTAGAATGGAATAATTCCTTCAAGACTTAAATTGAGTGATAGGGTGTGATCAAGAAACTTTAGTACTAAAAATATTCACTGGATTAATGGAATATATGTATATATACGTGTGTATATATATGTATATGTATATATATGCATATATAGTTATAGTATAGTTGTCATAGTTATATTAAATATTTTTGCATAGATACATAAAATTATTTGATCTTTGGTATTCCCTGATTCTTACAGGATCCCCTCAGCCCTCTTAGGTTTTCATTTTCTTTAGATTTTACTATCAACTTCCTCACCAATAAGAAGATCCTGGGATCTACAAATTACTAACAAGTCAGCTACTAGTCAAGCTTTGGGAGGCATCACCAGACCACCTTAGACCCCTGGAGTAGTCATGTACAGTGAAAAATGCAGAGGATGTGAAGTCAAATATAACTTGGCTTGAAACCTGGCTCTGCCAAAACTTCTGACAGTGTAACCTGATCATGGCACTCAAACTAACATTCAGGTGTGAGATGTACAAGAAAAGGAAAATAACACATGTGTTGCAGGGTTGTGTTACCAGGAACCATTCTCCTATAGCACAGTATTATATGTGGTACTCAATAATTATGTATAAGAGAGACAAAGGTGAGAGAGGGAGAAGGGAGAGATAAAGAGACAATAGATAGAGAAAAAAGATTATATTGTAACCAAGGCACGTTCGGGACCTTTAGAAATGTAAAAAACAGTAGAGATCATTTAGGGCATTTTTTAGAAAATGTTATGGAGGGGCGCCTGGATGGCTTAGTCGGTTAAGCGTCCGACTTTCGCTTAGGTCATGATCTCGCGGTTCGTGGGTTGGAGCCCAGCATCGGACTCTGTACTGACTGCCAGCTCAGAGCCTGGAGTCTGTTTCAGTCTGTGACTCCCTCTCTCTCTGACCCTCCCCTGCTCGATCTCGATCTCTCTCTCTCTCTCTCTCTCTCTCTCTCTCTCTCTCTCCCCTAGAAATAAATAAAACATTAAAAAAATGTTATGGATAACACTGGCATTGCATGCATCAGATCATGTAAATTAGACAAGGACCCTTGCTAATCTAAGCCTGATTGAGAGGCAGGTTATTTCACAAAGCTTTCGTAAGAGCCCCAGTATTGCAATGCTTTATCTAGGCCACCGCCTTCTAACACCATGGCAACATATATAACAAAACAGATTGAAGAGGTTGCTGATACTTATCCAGAGCAGGTGGGAGTGCTTTGACTCCTTAGCTACTCCATGAACCACAGCTCCAACAAGAATATCCAGGCTTGAGATTTAAAGATAACAAGTTTTATGAACTTTATTTCATTTTACATCCCTTTCCCCTACAGCAATCTTATTCACAAAGGCCTGTAACTGGCCCTAAAGAAAGATGCCTCAGGTAAGGTACTCTAAGTGATTAGGGGAACAGAAGAATAAATTAAAAAAAAAAAAAAAAAAGGAATTCAAGCAGAATCAACAAGAAATCCACATAGGGCCATTCATAGCTATTTTGTTGAAGGAGATGATATTAGCCACTGTGGGTAGAGACAAGGGCTCAAATTTAAATATTTTCTGCTTCATCATATTTCAATTCAGTTAGAATATTATGATTAATATTAAGCAGCATAATTTGGCCTCTGCAACTTAAACTCTTTAATATTCCTCAAAATAAGTATTAAGGCAAAATACACCCATTCCCAGAACATCAGAAGGAAAAGTTCTACATATTCAGTCTCATCCTCTTCAAAGAACCCAGACTGAAAACTTGGGGCCCAGAAGGCTAAATTCATTCCCCAACTATTTGAATCATAATAAAATAGCCTTCTGCCATTTTAATCAGCAGACATATATAAAACATTAAAGATTTTTAATTAAGAAATAAATTCTAATAAATTATGGGTGATGTCTAACTTAATTACATGCAATTAACTTTTACCTTATAAAATTATTATCTTCTCTGTTTGACCTTCCCCTGAAAACACCTTGGCCTAGCAATCTAGAACCGATTAAACAAACATTTCGCCATCAGAGATGATGGCAAGACATGCCTGAGGCACAAACCAGCTGATCACCGTGGCATTTCTGAGCTGCTATCTCAAACTAAGATGATTTTTTATGCCTCTGTCCTTCGCCAGATTTGCATGAGAACATCACGTAAGAAAGTTATAGACATATCTTTTTAAAGGATCTATTTATAAGGTACAGATGTTCAGCACAGAGAACTCAGTATCCTGGTCCAGGAGGGAGCCTCAGGTACCCACACAATGCACTGCTAACTGATCTTTCCTTCATTGTCTCCCAATCTCTTCAGATTCCATAAGACATCTTGAGAGGCAAGTATATTGTAGGATAGTAGGGGGTAGATTTCTATTCAGAACAACCTCCTCAGAAGATGATTTTGTCCCCTGAGCAGTAAGCACTGCCCCGCTTTGTTGCTCAGAACCATGAGTAATGCACAAAAGCTAGGAGGCTGGAGGAAAGCTCTGGATGGTGTGGGCTGCATCACAGACAAGCCTGCTCAAAGTCCTAACTATTGAGCATGGAAATTTATGTATTACCTTTGAGCATACTAACTTCTTATCTGCCCAAAATAATTTCCTTTTGAAAGCATACAAATAGAGTTAATAGAGTCAGAAATAGTCTGTTCTTTAAGCACTGCACTCCCTTTTATCCTGATGATACAAAAGTTTCTTCTTGAAAAGGCTACATTTAAGTGGTAGAGTTTCAGGTAGCTCCCTCGATTGAAGTTACTGCCAAAGTCACTCAGGTAATCTAATATAATGATCACAGATATATCCTTCTCCTTATGAGAAGGAAAAATAAAAGAATAGACCAGTTGAAAATCATCTTTTCTCTGACTGTAGAGCAGTATATGAATTTTAACACTACCACCATGCTTGGTGAATCTAGGTGAGTCCCTTAACCTTTTTGGGGCTTTAATACTCATCTGACAAAAAAACAACTCGGAAGAGCTGATTAATAAGGTTCTGTTCTGCTTTAAGTTTCACAAGTTTATGTTCTACTAACTCATATCCCTTTCCCCCATTACTATCCTATCATCTGACACTAGCAGTAACAGCACCTTACTCTGTGCCTTTTGCTTTACTTGCTTTATTTTATTTATGTCTTATAATAAAGCATTGAACTAAATGTTATTCAAGTGACCACATAACAGATAGGAAACTCAGATTCAGAGATGATAAGCAGTTTGTTAAAGGTCATGTGGCCAGTAAGTAGCCAAACTTGGATCTGAACCCATCTACTTATTTTGAAAACTATATTCTTGGGTCCTAAGCTGTATTACCTCCCTTCCTTCTGAAGTTACTATATGATATCTTCCTCTGTGCAAAGTCTTCTGATAGATAGGGCTAATTGTACAGATATGTTTCTGTGGGCTGAGAATAAAGGGGACAGTACCAAGTACAGGCACATACATCATCAATTGTTTTGATTAAGTCTTTAAAGGGTCCACGAGGAATAAAATTTATCAGACTACAAATACAGCAAGAATATCAGAGGCCAAATATAAATATACACATATATTTAAAAATATAAACACATACATATATTTATAAATATACATATATACATATATGTATATGCATATATACTGTATATGTATACGGACATGTATATATCTCAAATATAAATATATGCATATATTCATATATGTACATACATGTTTGTATGTATACACACATGTATATATTAAATATAAATATACACATATATTTATATACATGTTTGTGCATGTGTGTATGTGTATGTATCTCTATGTATCTCTCTCTCTCTTTCACATCCTTTGCTGCAGAAATGTCTGTAATATCCTGGAAAGTTTGTTATGACAATTAACTTAGTAAATATTCTTAATGTGAACCTATGTACAATATTTAGAAAAGATATTAATATTTGTACTCCCAGAATTAAGAATCAAATCCAGTCATCTGAGAAGAAGTATTCTGACTATTATAAAAGAAGCCATATTTTTTTAAAAGTTAAAAACAACTTCCAAATAAAAAACATAACTCAAAATATTTAAAATTCTTCCTTTAAAAAATACTTTAGGGTAGCCTGGGTGGCTCGGTTGTTTAAGGACTGACTTGGCTCAGATCATGAGCTCACAGTTCGTGGGTATGAGCCCTGTGTCAGGCTCTGGGCTGACAATTCAGAGCCTGGAGCCTGCTTCAGATTCTGTGTCTCTCTCTCTCTTTGCCCCTACCCCATTTGTACACTGTTTCTCTTTCTCTCAAAAATAAATAAACATAAAAAAAACTTTTAAAAATACTTTAAAAGTGAAACAGATGTCTTTTAGCAGTTATGGGCAGGATAGAAGAAGCAACCAATTTAAACCTGTAATAACAATGATAATTATGAGAAGAGAAACAAATACTGCTCAGGACTAATGAGAATGAAATTAAGCTCTTAACATTTACATAGTAGATTAGTTATGATGCTCCATATCTTGCAATGGTATGTATTAATCCTGACTTTGCCAGTTTTATCCCAATGCAGAGTGCAGCTCAGCACTTCACCAGGTCAGAAATATAGACTCAAAGTTGAAAGAAAGAAAGTCTGTGAAATATTTATCAAAAACAATTATATCAACATTACTGTATTCTTTTTAATATTTGTATTTTTTTTCATTTTGTATTGCACTTGTTTATGCTATAATGTTTATTTTAAAGCTAGGTATATTATTAGCCATGGATTTCTCACTAAGAAAATATCTATCCTAAAATATATCTCTGTTAGAAAACATCTATTTCTTTTTTTAAAATGTTTTAAATGTTTTTTTTTAATGTTTTATTTATTTCTGAGAGAGAGAGAGAGAGAGAGAGAGAGAGAGAGAGAGAGAGAGAGAGAGATACAGCATGAGAGGGAGGCACAGAATCTGAAACAGGCTCGAACTGTGTCGAACAGGGCTTGAACTCACAGACGGTGAGATCATGACGTGAGCTGAAGTTGGATGCCTAACCGACTGAGCCAGCCAGGTGCCCTGAAAATATCTATTTCTAAAGAGACCAAAAGAATTAAAATGATCTTTTTTTTTCACTTTTCATTAACTGGGAACAATGTGTTAGCCTGAAAGATCTGTAAAAACAAGGACTTTCATCAGTTTGGCTGATTGATGCTTATGTGTCTAGAATGTGTACTTGGCACACAGTAGGCACACAAAACATAATCAGGAGAAAACTGTCTAAATAATTATTATCAGAAATTATTATCAGAAGCTTACTCTCTTCTAAGTCATTTCTTGCCCAGTAAGCAAAAATGTACTATATTTAGAAGTGTTTTATTGTATAAAAATAAAGAAGACTCTGCCTGATATCTTTAGGTCTTCCTGTCACTAAACTCAAATGACCATGTCACTCAGGTACTAATTCTTAAAAGTCCCAGAACAGTAGACAATTTGTTCCAGTGTTATATTCTTTCTGAACACAGAAAGTAACTGGCAGCTTTTCTGAACAGAATACTAAATCTGGATTCATTTAGATGTGAAGTAACAGAACCCATTTCTACCAGTTTAAGGAAAATAAAAGACTTTAATTGCACAGTTCTAGAAGCAAATTAGAGCAGAAAGAGCAGGATGTATAGGCAGGCGTCTCCAGTTTCTGTAACCAGGGCTTCTGTCTATTTAGAAATGTGTGGAGGTTATTTTCTCATCCATGTGGATATGCTTTCACTGTTCTCACTCAATAGAATGGACCCAGTGTCTACAGCAGTGCCAAACATGTGATAGGGTATGCTATAAATATATTGGAATGAATTAATCAATAGCATATTTTTGCTTCCCCATCAATATGGAGGAGAAACGGCTACATGGAATGGCTTTTGATTCCAGCACCACTGACTCACTAACTTGTATCTTTGTTTCACAATTTTAAATTCTTAGGAAAAGAATCTGATTTACTCAACTTGATAATGGATTGACTCCTTCTTAACAAATCAGCTCTTATGAGGAATCCCCATTAACAGGGAGGTGGAGTCTCAGAAAATGGAACACTACCTAGGCAAGTGTTCTAAAAATTATCTTCTAAAATGGTGGCCAAGCATTTGCAAAGATAGCTGCAATAATCCGTGCTCACAGTCCACTGTGCAGTGTGACTTTGTTGCTTCTTCCACCAAGAACAAAGGCCCATTTCCTGTGTCTTGTATCTAGGCTAGTTTTATGACTTGCTTTGAGTAGCAGAATATGGAGAAACTAATGGTGTGGGAGTTCCTAAACCTAATTTTCAACAGACTTGAGCACACTGCCACTGTCACCTTGTGAAAAATCCCACATTTGCCTGCTGGATACAAGGAGTCCTATTGCAAGCCAGCAAGAACCACCACATAGGAAAACAAGGCTGCCTTAGACCTTCCAGTCCCAGTGGAGCTATAATTGCTGCATGTAACTGGCCCCAAGTGAGACCAGCAGAAGTACTATGAGCAAATCAAAAAGTCTACGGTTTAACGCTTTAAGTTTTAGGGTGGTTTATTATGCAGAAATGGATAACTGATGTAAATTTTCACAAATTTTAGTAACTTGTCTTGTTCTTCCTCTGATTAAAAAGGTGCTAAAGTGAAGTCTGGAATTAGTATCAAGGCTTTCATTCATCTATTACCACTTATCTAGGTTGCCTGACTTAAAAAGAAAAACAAACAAACAAAATACAAATGGGAAAGAATTGAAATTTGCCTTGGTACTTCAATGGAAAGAGACAGCCTTGTCTCCTGGTTCTGATGCTTACAAGCTATTCTAATACTCATGCTTCCTGGACTTCAGTTTCATTATCTGTTAAATAGAAATAATTATATGTATATTTCAGGCAGAGCTGTGAATGTCATCTACTATACAATATGCACAACCATTATTGTGGGGGTCTTGTGAAAATTAAATTAATCATTTATTTTTAAACTATGTTAAATGTGTGGTACTATGTAAATATTCAATATAGATATAAACTCTATCTTTCAAAGCACATTGCAAAGACCAATTTATCACTGACTGAATTTTATCCACTAAGTAAGTTTTTGGGACACAGATGGGGAAAGACCTTTTTAACGAAAAACTATATTTGTGCGTGTCCTTTTCTCTACCAGAAGATAAATCAGATCCACTATCCAATCCCAGGTGCTTCCTAGCAAGTGAAAGCAGCAACCCAGCTCTCTTTCAGAAAAATGACCCTCACTATCATCTAGTAAAGCATTCTCCATAGCTTGGTCCTGGGAAATTCTATTCTATAACAAGGTCTTCAAAAATGTGGTTTGGTTATTCTACATAGAAAATCTGACAGACTTGACCAGAAGCCTACTAAGAACTGATCCAAGAATTCAGCCAGGTTGCAGGGTACAAAATCAACGTACAGAAATCGGTTGCATTTTTATACACCAACAATGAAGCAATAGAAAGAGAAATCAAGAAACTGATCCCATTCACTACTGCACAAAAAACCATAAAATACCTCGGAATAAACCTAACCAAGGATACAAGAGATCTGTATGATGAAAACTATAGAAAATTTATGAAGGAAATTGAAGAAGACACAAAGAAATGGAAAAATATTCCATGCTCATGGATAGGAAGAATAAATACAGTTAAGATGTCATTACTACCCAAAGCACTGTACACATTCAGTGCAATTCCAATCAAAATTGCACCAGCAAACTTCTCAAAACCAGAACAAACTATCCTCAAATTTGTATGGAACCACAAAGACCCCGAATAGCCAAATTAATAAAGAAAAATAAAACGAAAACAGGAGATATCACCATCCCAGACTTTAGCCTCTACTACAAAGCTGTCATCATCAAGACAGTATGGTATTGGCACAAAAACAGACACATAGACCAATGGAACAGAATTGAGAACTCAGAAGTGGACCCAAAGATATACAGCCAACTAATCTTTGACAAAGCAGGAAAGAATATCCAGCCTTTTTAACAGATGGTGTTGGGAGAAATGGACAGCAACATGCAGAAGAATGAAACTAGATCATTTTCTCATACCATGCACAAAAATAAACTCAAAATGGATGAAGGACCTGAACGTGAGACAGGAAACTATCAACACCCTAGAGGAGAAAGCAGGAAACAACCTCCTTGACCTCCTCCGCAGCAACTTCTTCCTTGACACATCCCCAAAAGCAAGGGAATCAAGAGCAAAAATAAATGATTGGGACCTCATCAAGATTAAAAGCTTCTGGATGGCAAAGGAAACAACCCACAGAACTAATAGGAAACCAACAGAATGGGAAAAGATAGTTGCAAATGACAGATCAGATAAAGGGTTAATATCCTGAATCTATAAGGAACTCACCAAACTCCACACCCGAAAAACAAACAACCCAGTGAAGAAATGGGCAGAAGATATGAACAGACACTTCTCCAAAGAGGACATCCAGATGGCCAACAGACACATGAAACGATGCTCAGCTGACATCCCTCCTCATCAGGGAAATTCAAATCAAAAATCACACTGAGATACCACCTCACGCCAGTCTGAGTGGCTAAAATGAGCAAATCAGAGGACTCTAGATGCTGGCGAGGATGTGGAGAAATGGGCACCCTCCTGCACTGTTGGTGGGAATGTAAACTGGTACAGGCCCTCTGGAAAACAGTGTGGAGGTTCCTCAGGAAACTAACAGTAGAACTCCCATATGACCCAGCAATAGCACTGCTAGGAATTTACCCAAGGGATACAGGAGTGCTGATGCATAGGGGCACGTGTACCCCAATGTTCATAGCAGCACTCTCCACAATAGCTAAAATATGGAAAGAGACTAAGTGTCCATCATCGGACGAATGGATCAAAAGATGTGGTTTATCTATACCATGGAATACTACATGGCAATGAGAAACAATGAAATCTGGCCACGTGTAGCAACATGGATGGACCTTGAGGGTGTTATGCTGAGCGAAATAAGTCAGGCAGAGAAGGACAAATATCATATGTTTGCACGTACAGGAGGATTAGGAGGAACTTGATGGAGGAACAAGGGGAGAAGAAGGGCGGAAATGGTGGGGGAAAGGGAGAGAGGCAAACCATGAGAGACTCTTGAATGCTAACAAAAACTGAGGACTGATGGATGTGGGCGGGAGGAGGGATGGGCATGGAGGAGGGCACTTGTAGGGATGAGCACTGAGTGTTATGTGGAAACTAATTTGACAATAAACTATTTGTAAAAATAAATAAATAAATAAATAAATAATCCCCCAAAAAAGAAAATGTGGTTTGGTGATTAATCAGGTTTGGAAATGCCAAAGAGCATGAGACTTCTGGGGGATTAGTATTTACATTAACACATAAATGCCCTGAGAAATCCTGCAGTAAAAAACAGCAACAACAGACCTTGTCTAAACAGACATTTTCCTTTCCTATATAATATGAAGTAATTTTCACCATATAATGCCTTCTAATACCCTAGAGAGTTAGTATACACCAGGACACACTGGGAAGTCCTGATCTAATGTGACACCCCTCTTATCCCACTTTATGGAGGAGGACACTGAGGTCCCAGCAGTGCAGCAACTTGTATTCAGATCTCCAACACTTTACCTCAGGTCCAGCACTAGACAGCCACTCATTTGCATTCTGTGGTAATGACATTCCCAATAAATCCCTTTGGAGGTATTTCCTAAATCCTATTCCCCCTCCCATGTGCAATCGTCTTCTTAAAGCACGTAAAGACTATGGAATCCCTTCACCACCCTGCTCCACAAATGGAAAAGCAGCAGTTCCATTTTGCCAAGTGCAGAGCAATGGCTTGGCTGGCTCCATCTATCATCTCTTAATGACCTAAGCATGCTGCCATGGCTTATTTATTACAAACAGGGCACAAATGAAAACCTCAGGCCTTCCTCACAGTCTGGATATTTGTATAAGCCCTGATTCTCCCACAGAGATGTTTTCTTTGGCTGAGCTGGATTTTCTTGAGTGGTCAGATGTGACAAGTGAGTTTATTCCATTAGGGAGAGTAAGTGACTGCTAGGGAAGGTGATGATAGTTTTAGGCATTTAAGAGGCAAGACAGCCTAATGGTTCAGACCATAAGCCTTGCAGTTAGTCACTCCTGGGTTTGAATGCCAGCTCCACCAGTAGCAAGTTACCTAATATTTCTAACCTCTGTTTCCCCATCTGTGAAATCAAGACAATAAACATTCCTACCTTGTGTAATCACTGAGAATATCAAATGAAGGCATGAATATAAAACGCTTAACACAGATCTGGCTCAGTAAGTAGTAACATTATTACAAGGAGTTCTATTCTCCTTAAAATATTTATTCATTCTACATAACAAATATCTGAGTCATTTTCACATGCCTGGCACAGTGTTAGATCCTGAAGATACAGACAAAAGTAATATGCTACCTTTATGCTCAAAGAACACACTTTGTAGTAAAGACAGACTGGAAACGGTCAATGGTCACACATGCTTATAGGAGCTCTGATAAAGGAAAGGTAATAGACCACAAGGTTGCAGGCAGGAAGAGGTGTGGTTCAGCAATTAAATTAATTAAATTAATTAATTAATTAATTAAATTAATCTTAGAGGATTAATTTAAGTGTCTAGTAAAGAGTTGTCTGTATATATAGAAGATGCTTCATTCCTAGTAGCCATATATAAGAGAATAGGAATTAAGCATGTATGGAAAGCTGAAGCCATAGCAGGGAATGACCAGCTTGAGGGGAAGGCATGAAGACAAGCAGAGCATGACTGATCCATCAGGACTTTTCTTTAGAGCCAAGGCAGAATGGAGATGAAGCTAGAACAATACGCAGGATCTCTATAAGACTGTGAGTTTTATCCCAAGCAGAAGGGTTTGGTATCATGTCAAAGGTTATGGGGACCATTAAGGATTTTAAGAAAGACCAAGGATCCATACAGACTTGCATTTGGGGAGAGAGCATTTCAGCAGGAGTGTGAAACTGAGACTGTGAAGTGGGAGCAGGAAAATGACACTGGGTCATGCCTAACTAGAGTAAATTTTTCCCTTAGAAGCCCTTCCCTATATTAAGGCTATATTAACTCTCCAGCAATGTGTCACATACTTCTCACAGTCTAATATTACCATAACCTGTATACATTCCTCTGCTCTTCTATTGGGCTCTAAGCATCGAAAGAGGATAACCTAGGACCCAGACATTTCTCCCTTCTTGATAGTGCCTTACATGGGACAACTGCCCCCAAAATATTTGTTGAGTGACTAAAAGGGTAGTCATACAAATTTGTTCCACCTGTAAGTGACCTCTTCAACCAGAACTCCATTTCCATTATCCTTAACCAATGTCTCTTGAAACTATCCTACAGACCAAACCAGAGTAGGGTTGTCAGATAAAACACAGAATGCCCTGTTAAATTTAAATTTCAGGTAAATAACACTTTTTTGTATAAATAAATCCCATGCAATTTTTGAGATGTAGTCATAACAAAAAAAGTATTTGCTGCTTATCTGAAATTCAAATTTACCTGGGATTTTTTATTTGCTAAATCTGGCAATACTATACTAGGCAAAGAGTGTTAATGTTAATTATGTCACTCTGGAAAAGGTAGATTCCTATTTCTCCTCTCTTGGATGCTTTATACTCTCCATTTTACTCCAAGATTCCTAATGTGTTCCTCCTCCTACTTTAGAGCTACAGTGATGAATAACCATGTTACTGAATCACAAATCTAGACATATTATATGATAATATAGTATGATATACTGAATGATATATGATACATGAGCTAGAAGAAAGGTTATTTCCCAGCTTTGCCACTTACAAATTTTGTATGGACTTTCTCTCCATCTCAGTTTTGTCATTTATAACAAAATTTGTATTATTCAGGTTAATGATACTTCATAAGTTTGTGAAAAAATTAGAAATTATGTACTATAGTGTTTCAAACAAGGACTGAAATACTTCATTATTTTAATAATTCAATTTTAATAATTCAATTAATGAATGCAGGGACCTATTCTGTGCTAGACAAACTCTAGGAACTCTCCCTGACCTTGTGGAGTTTAAAGTTTAGGGTAGGGATGCTTATAGAAACTATAATTAATATTGAAAGAAATATTGAAAATATGGTGCCTTTAAAATATTTAGGCAACTTGACTACTATACCTATTGATTTTCCAATACTCATTCTTGTCTTATTATTATTCGTATGTGTATGTGAGCATACAGACACATACACATATACACACATATCTTAGCTATCATATCAACATGCATATATGTAGAATATGTATATCAACATACATATAGCATGGCTATCATAATAACACAGAA
This sequence comes from Proteles cristata cristata, assembly GCA_017311185.1. NCBI lineage: Eukaryota > Metazoa > Chordata > Mammalia > Carnivora > Hyaenidae > Proteles > Proteles cristata. Next base: position 2,043,718 of record JAESUZ010004016.1, on the reverse strand, counting down.
GGCCAAGCACAGAGAAATTAGTCAAGAACCAGAAGAAGCAACAGAGGAGGAGCCAGTGCAGGCCTTGTCAATGGGCATATCTCAGTATCTGACTTGTGCTCTGCTTCCTCTATTGAAGGATGACTCTACTCTGTTCTGAGCTATTTGTTGAACACCAGTAATCATCTGCCTTAATTGGGGCCTTTATCCTAAGAGCCAAGTACAGTGCCATTGCAACCTGTGTTCCTAGCTCCTTGGACAGGATTCCAGGTGGCTGCACCAGCTCCTGGCAGAGGTAAGGTAGGCAGAACTGCTGGCAGTGCCTTTCCCATTATTCCTCAGGCAGCTGCTCTCATCATCTACTTGAGAGGCTGGCTTGCTCTACGATGACCTTGCCTGCTCATCAGGAGGCTCCAATGGCCCTCTGCCCAATTCTTTGACAAAGGCTGAAGGCAGAGAAAACAAAAGCAGCCTCTGACCTACCAGTAAGTGAAGTCTAAAATTTGTCTTGTCTGAATCAAGTGTACCAGGGAGACCTAACACTGTCTTTCCCTGGCTCTGGCTCACTGTGTTACACCTGTATTCCTGATCTTCTGACCTTGCCTCTTCATTTGTATTTCATTTCCACTGCTGAGACCCACAAGCCACTGTCTACTACCTGCCTATATCTTCTTTTCCTGGTGTCTCAACCCTGCCATCTAATATGAACTGTCAGTTCCTGTGTGAGGTGTTTGCTATTTATTACCATATGTAAATCTTATCATAGCCTTCTTATACCACCTATTTTTGTGTGAGGAAATCAAGGCTCACAGAGATTAAGTTGCCCAAAATCACAGAGCTACTCAGGGATCAGCAGGAACTAGAACTGAAGTCCTTTTAATTCCAAAGCCCAAACTCCTTTTCATTATGCCTAACTCAACTTTGGCTAGGGTTGACTTTTCCAAATTATGCAAATTGTTCACAATGACAAAGTTGTCACCAGCCTGACTTTACATACTGCTACTAATTAACATTCTAATCTCCTGGCCACAAGATAGAACCATCTTGGGCCTTGATGCTGGTTCCCTCCCCTAGGCTTCTATGGACATAAAATTATGGTTGATGGCTTTCCTCTTCACAGGTCAGCTCTATAGCCACACCAGTCCACTCCAGCTGCAATCCTTCCTATTCCCATTTTTAACCCTACCTGCCTACAATTCAGTTTGCTAGAAAGGTCTATTTAAAAGTATAAACCAGGCTGGGATTCAAGAGCAAGAGACGTCCCTTGCCTGTGGGGCCTAAAGCCAGAACAAAAAAAGAACAGAAATCAGTTCCCTAAATAATAGTAGTAGGCTGAATAAATGAAGGTTTAGTCTGAAAGAAGGTTCTGGTACAAAGGGATGGGGCAGAGATGAGAACCTAGGCTAAAGGTTGAGAAACCAAAGTCAAGACCATAAGTGTAGTTGACACAGACATGACGCAGAGAAATTGCTGTGGCACAGGTATAATTTTAGAAGCCTATGGTCTTGCCTTCTGGTGAGAAGGGAGCAGGCCTATAAAATATGGTTCCAGGTGCATTTTGAAACACCAGAAATATAAACTAGCAAAGAAGAGAAAGGAAGGTTTCCTTTGAGTCTAAGACCAATTTAAGTCCAGATAGGGCAGGGTTGAAGGAATGTACACATCTTTTACCTCTCCTGTAGTCTGGATGTTCTGTAGCTCTTGATGCAATGATTGAATCCCTTAACTAACACTACCACTTGACTGAGCAGCCCACAGTGCGGCCTGCTGCTCTCTCCTCAAAAAAACAGGTGGGTTCTTGAAGGGACAGACACAGTGTACTATTAGCATTGTTCTGGTGAAACATACAAATTATGCCATGAAAACTTAATTGCCACTTTATTCAGTAATCAGCATTAACATAGTGAATATTTAAAGCTACAACAGATTGTGCGGCATCCAGGAGTTACATAGTAGCAACTTCCAGAAAGCTAGAAAATTAAGACCTACATGCCTTGAGGCTGACTGAGTTATTCAGGCCCTTTTGTGTAAAAATCCCATACTAGCAGGGTTAGCCAATCCTAAGGCATCTTGAGACCACCAACTTGTTTTACTTCCCTTCCCCAAGGTCCCTTAGCTACCATCCAAACGGGTGAAACTGAATCAGCATTTAATAAGTATCATGTAGTAGCATTGAGATAAATAAGACACAGCCCATGTCTTCAAGAAATCTGTGGGGATACAGAAGTATAATGATGATCATAATCAGGGCATCATATAAACAAGAAAGAAAACTTGGTGTGATTCCTGCCTCCAAAAGTAATTAGTAATTTGGACTTGGGCAAGTAGCTTTCCTCAGCTTCATTTTCCTAGTCTTTAAAATGGAGATACAATTATGGACCTAGCAAGGATTATGAGAAATATTAGATACAATTATATGATCTATCACAGTATGGGACACACATTTAGGTATTTGTTAATCAATAAGCCAAAGTATAAGATAAAACAAACCAAAAATCATGTCATAAGAAAAGCACAAATAAAATACTAAGAACGTTAAGAAGACATAGAAATCACATTGCTTTGTGAAGGCAAGGAAGGTTTAACAGAGGAAGTTACATTTGTTATGTGCTTGGAAAAACAGGTAGACATTATAGGTAAGAGATTTTGAAAAATTTAATATGTATTTAAAAGTAGCAGTTGACAGGCGCCTGGGTGGGTTAGTCGGTTAAGCGACCGACTTTCGCTTAGGTCATGATCTCGTGGTTCGTGGGTTCGAGCCCCGCGTCGGGGTCTGTGCTGACTGCCAGCTCAGAGCCTGGAGCCTATTTCTGAGTCTGTGACTGCCTCTCTCTCTGACCCTCCCCTGCTCACGCTGTCTCTCTCTCTCCTAGAAACAAATAAAACATTTAAAAATTTAAAAATAAATAAATAAAAGTAGCAGTTGAATGAATGGATTAAATCATGCAGGTGAGGGTTATTTTTGAGGCAGAGGAAACTGATAACAATGGCATGAAGGTGTTAAAATGTGTAGTTTGTTAATTGAATAGTAAAAAAATATTATCATTTGTCTGGAAAATAAAGAGTTTCAGAGAAATGCAGGAATACAGAAAAGGCAGACTGGGCACATACAATAAACATGAATGCCATCCTGAATTACTGATTTAATTAATATATAGGTATTGGAGGAGCCACTGAAAACCTAAACCAAGAAGAGGCACATTTGGAAGTAGCAGTGGTATGGAGAAGAGACTTGAGTGAGGGGAAATAGGAGGTGAAGATGTTGGTGAGGGCCTGTTCTACCAATTCAAATAAGAGACAACAAGACCTGAATTAGGGTGTTAAGAGTGAAGATAGGGAAATATGAGAGACAATGTAGAATAGAATTGAGAAGGGGTTCGATGTGAAGCAAGATATGCCCAATGTGAAAGTACAACAGCTGTTTGAATGGTGAGCAGGAGAAAATAGCAGACAACCCAACTGCCAGGAAGTGGAAGGGGAATCACACCATTAGAGATAGAGTGAGAAGACTGTTGGAAGGGAATTGGGGACCAAGTAGAAAGAGAGTCCTTCTGATCTTTAGAATGTAGCATCTATGAGGTCAGATCAGTTCACAGCCAGGCTAGCTTTAAATTCCTGGGAGGCATTTCACCTGTAAATGTGGATCTAAGTAATTTGAATTGGACTGTGTATAATTCTTCACTCCTAGAAACTAGGTTTCTGACCACTGAGCATTTAACCCTGTATTGCACAGATTCTTTCCAAGGCCTCACATCCAATGCAGAACATTTAGGCAATCCAGATATATAAATGACTTCTTCTAAAGAGAACAGAGGGACCCACCAACCATGGCCCATTGGCAGTCTCTGAAGTATAATGTTCAAGATGAACAACTAAGGAATGGGAAATGAATATGAAAGATTTTATTTATTTAATATAAAAGAATGAGGAATGATACTAATATTTAATATCCAGATTGAGACCAGCCTCTTGTCTGGAGTCTGTCAGTGAAAGAAGTACCTGTTGGAAGAATAGGACTTCATAGGTGAAATTGCCAGTGGCACCTGCACTTGGGGATTGCTTTTGGGATATTGTCACATATTATTTACATGAAGTAGATTTACAGAGTGGATCATCTGACATTAAATAAGCTAACCCTCACAAAATGCACTGGTGACTTATAATGATTACCATTAAAAAATTATATATGAAGATAATACAAATGATTTATGTGATATTTAACAACAAGCAAATAGTACAAATAATTTCTTCTATTCTTGATATGAGGTCTTCAAAAAGTAAAGGCTGACGTTCAAATCAGATTTGACAAGTTGACCAAAATTACTGAAATTATTAAGAAGACTAGTTATTTCTACTATATTTACTAATATTTTCCTGAGTTTACATGTATTTTATGAGTACCCTTATATTGCAAGTGCCTGCTCATTTCTATATTTGTATATGTGTATAAATACACATATGTTTACATTTATTTTACTAAAAGAGATGAAGTCCAAAAGGTTTAGAAATCATAGCTATCAATGACTTTCTAATCCTGAGGCTCTGTAGTTATTTCAAAATACTGAGAATGAATTTTTCTGAGAATAGACATTGTTATGGGAAAGATGGAGATGTGGAAAATATCTGGTGTGTAGGATGTATGTTATTACTAATTAGGGGAGGGAGGAATCCAGAGAAAGTAGCTGGGAGCACTGAAACCAAGTAAATCTTCTGACTTAATTTTACTCTGAACATCTGAGTGGCAAGGAAAAGACTCATCTGCTGAGGCAAAAAATGTGCCTTTTGGGGGGTCTCTTAACAAAGCTGCCCTGAACAAAGATTGCCAGACTATCCCATGGTATAATGGTACCAAAGGCTAGTAAGGAAACTGTTTAGTGGATGCCATTTCATATACCATCCCATGCTTTTCTTTTCTCTTCCCACCACCCAGAAGCTGTGGCAATGAGCACATTTTTAGAATATTTAAAAATAAATTACAGTTAGTGGTGAAACACATAAGCCAGAGAAGTACTGGGCAAGAGTGTGCCTCTAGTTACACAGCCCAAGGCTGCCGGGTATAAAAATACTCTATGTCTCCCATTTGACTAAGTGAGGTTTTAGCAACTGGTAATTTTTGCATGTCATAGTCACTGCTAATTGTTGAATTAGAACATCTGTCAAAAGTAGGGATATTTTCCTCAGAACACAGAACAGAGGAAATTAGCTCTTCTTTAAGGCAGTACAAGGCACATTATTACTGTGCCCACTGCCAAACGCTAATTCCCTCTCTCTGGCCATTGTTTACAAACAGGAAGCCTGCTGAGTAGCTTCTGAATACCTTCATTAGAAACCAGGTGGGGCTTTTGCACATATTTTGGATCTACCTAGGTAACAGCAACTTAAAAATGTCAAAAAAAAAAGGGGGGGGGGGCGTCAAAACCCAGACAGCATATGTTAACAAGTTGCAAGTGTTTTAACCAAGAATGTAGAAACTATCCCAGTTTAGCCTTGTCCCAGCTTACCTCCACTGATTTAGGAGATATTTAGTGTGTGTGGCTGTAAACACAACTCACACTTTCTCTGGGTACCAGTTTTCTGATCTCTAAAATAGAGACTGAACTAAATCATTGGTTTCCAAACTGTGAGAGGTTTAGAACACCAGAGCTTTCTCTCAACTGTCTTATGAGTCATCTCTGAGGTAGTTGGTTGAACAAGGGTCAGTCCCTCACCTTCAGTAAGCTCAGTTCACCTGTTATCTATTTTATCTATTAGGGTTCAATGTTCAATTAGAAGGGTGAGTCACTTGACAGCTAAAACATTTGGAAGATCCCAAAGGTCCCTTCAGAGATCTACCATGACACAGCAAAGAAGACCATGCAAAGGCTAGACCACCTGGCATATCCCATATATGACTAGGCAAGAAGAAAAGCTTCTCCAGACACAGTAGCCTATTTACAACCCCCAAACACAGCTCTGTCGGTTCTCTCATCCTCAATTCTTTCCAGTCTCCCTGCTATTAATTCCTTCCCCGCTTTTCTGACCTGAGTGTGTTGTCCTTTTCCTTCCAGTCTCCACAAGGTTGCACATGCAACATAAAGCCATCCAATGCACCCCATTCCATCTCTTTCATATCTGAAGATGTGAACCACTCATCCACACACACATCCTTTGCCCCCAGGTTGCCTTGTGTTCTATTAATCTTGTTTCTCTACCAAGAATATAAATTACTTGAAGGGAGTAGACAGTGTTACTCATTTTTATATCCCAAGAGAACCCTGCACAGTATCTGGTACATGATAGGATTCATGGGATTTTGGTGTTTGAATGATTGAATAATTTGGCTGAGTAAACACACTTATAAGTATAAAAACAAAATCAAATTTCTGGTACCTCATGAGGTCTAGAACCAAATCAATCTTGGTATTTACATACCCAAATTATTCATCTACCCCTACATCAATTTGTCCATCTATCCAGAAAAACATTTCTGGATCTTGGACTCACTGTGGACTTTCTTTTACTTTTTTCTTCTTTATTGCCAGATTTAATCAGTAACCAGAATTTGCCAATGTGAAACTTCTCCCTGATCTACATATATTTAGGAAATCTATTCCGTATTCTCCATCCCAATTACCATTACTCCAGTTGAGGCCTTATCATAAGGCTAGATTTACTATTTTAGCCTCTTAAGTTAACTTTCCTTTTTCAGTTTTGTTCCCCTCAAATCTATCCTTCATGCTAGCTCCAGATGGATCCTTTTAAAATACATATATGGCCATGTCATACCTCTGCTTAAAGCAGTCCGTTTGTTCTCCATAAATATAGATCAAACACATTAGTAGGGCATGAGATGCCCTAGATAACCTGGCTCTTGTGTAATTCTCCAGCCTCACTGTTTGACACTGACTCAAAACCTATATCTAGTAATTCTAAACTGCTGTTACTTCCCAGTGCCAACTGTTGGTTAGCGTTGGATACCTTTCTAGTTTCGCTTATCCTGTTGCCTCTCTCTGGTATACCCTGGGCTCCCACTTCACTTGGGCCACTTCCTCTTCATCCTTTAAGAGGAAACTTTGGATTCTCTTTTCCTAAGAAGGCCTTCTTTAGTCTCAAAGTTTGACTAACTAGATGGCCTTTCAGCTACCATAATATTCTGAGCATAGATCTGTTTAAATAAAATAAATACAAATAGAAATCAAAATATAAAACAAATAAATAGGCATAGCATATATAACTATATGTGAAATATGTAAGTAAATAAAAATATAAGGCCTAATTAAATGTCTTATATTTCTATAATGCTTTACAGGTGACAGAGTGTATTCACATCCATCATCTACTTTGAGTTTTATTTTGCGAGGAAATGAAAAGAAGCCTCATTTGTTTCACTTGATGAATGATAAGAGATCCAATAAATTTCCAAACATTATAAAGTAAATGGCAGGTAGGAGTTCAAAGTTTTAAAGAAGCCATCCAAGTCCACTGCACAGCACAATATGTAGTACACAATGAACATTCAGGGTCTGAGAGTAGCTATTATCATTTTTACCCAGGTTTTGATATTCTATCACCACCATCCTTACTACCCCACCAACTCCCCCACTAATGTGCTAGGCCAACAGCCCACTTGGCTTGTTTCAGAGAGGAATAACCATCCCAGCCTTTTATGGAACAGACTGTTGCACTAGAACTGACTCAAAATCAAACCCACTGTTAGAAGAAAGGGTAGGAGATGATAATTTTAGGGCCACATATTCCTATCCTAATTTTCCTAGGATGCATTTGATCTTTCTCATCATTATTCTATCCTGTTAATCATTGGGCTAGAATTCTAGATCTAGAACTAGCATGTCTTCCCCCTACCCATCTTTTTATATATTTTTTTTCATAATTGTCTTTGGATCATGCCTGGAAATGAAGAATTGAGAGGGTGTGTTTGTAGCATATGACTTTGCAATAGGGGTAGGTGTGTGTGTGTGTGTGTGTGTGTGTGTGTGTGTGTTTCTGAAAAGTAATGCAAATCAAAATATACTAAATCAAATCCTACTTTAAATGCCTGAAAGAAGCTCCATGTTTAAAGATCTCCTCTGGGAAATTATTTTATGAAGTGAAAATTCACTCTCTCCTGCGCAATCTGTCAGTATATTTGGATTTTCAAATAATTTTCTTAACTGGTACATTCTAAATATATTCAAAATAAATATTTATAGACTGCTTGCCATTTACCAAACATTTGTTGGTGCTGAGGATATAGCACCTTAAGGAGCTTATAGTCTACTGGGTGAGAGATAGTAAATCATAATTACACAAGTAACCAATCACTCATTTACAAGTATTGTAGGTGTTACAAAGGAACATACCAGGCACTCAGTTTGTGACAGGGGACCAACCCTGGTTGAGGTGTCAGGGGAGGCAAGAATCTTTAATGCAGAAGGAGAGGTAGAAGAGTAGAGAGTGGTAAGATTCAGGGCCTGGAAATGTAAGTAGGAGTCAGATCTTGGCTTGGGATAATGAAATGGTTTTGAGTCAAACTTTCCCACATGAGAAGAGACAGTCCTTGACACTTAGCTATGTTTCCAGCTCTCCCTTCCTCCATTTACTGTCCCTGACTAATGCAATTCTGGGAAGAGTTTCAAGGAAAACCTTACCCTCCCAGATAGCTCTTTTATCTAAGTCTTTAGCCAAGACCTGCATTCTTTGAAAGTGACCCAACAGTTGCTATTAATCTTCTCCAATATTTAGATTGAAATCAGTTTTCTTTGGAATCAATGCTAAAAAAAAATCTGATCCAAATTATTAAGATTATTTCTTGAAAGTCCAGCTATTTTAAGGGCAAATTTCTAGATCCTATAGCATATTTGGATTCAGAGGTCATACTTTCATGAACTAAATATCAAGACTTGTACACTGACTGTACTTTTTTTTTATTTGTAAGTTTATTCATTTTTGTTAGGTAAGGGGAGAGTAAAATTAGCCTTTGTCGAATGCCTACTGAGGTATTTCCAAACCCCACCCAACCTCTCCTTTGTGCCACCCCCATTTCCTTTTCCATGACTGATAAAACACTACTGTTTCAGGAATCAGGTGGAGATCTGTTTATCTCATATAGGGGAGACCCCTCCTTGCCCTAGCCCAGGTGACAAATCCTGGTAATTACTTTTAGTCATTGATTGATCTAAAGGGGAAGATGTGGCCCAGTTCTGGCCAATGATCTATAAAAGGGTACTTTGGTAACAGAGGATTTCTATTTCTGAATACAAAGACTATGTCTCCTGAAGAGATTTAATTTTTTTCTTCTTTCTTCTTGAAACTGAAGTCAGAAGGTACAGAAGGCATCTTGTGGTCATGAAGTAACAATTTTAGAGGATAAAGATAGTGTTTAAGCCTGAGAGAAAGAAATGGAAGTCTGAGTTTATACCTTCATTACTGAGTAGCTCATTCAACCTCAGCAATTATCTTTCTTTGGTATTAGAAGGGCGGAAATGGTGGGGGAAAGGGAGAGAGGCAAACCACGAGAGACTCTTGAATGCTGACAAAAACTGAGGACTGATGGATGTTGGGGGGAGGGGGGATGGGCATGGAGGAGGACACTTGTGGGGATGAGCACTGAGTGTTATGTGGAAACTAATTTGACAATAAACTATTTGTAAAAAAAAAAAAAAAGAAAAAAAAGAAAAAAAAATAGAACCCTGTTTGTTTAAGTCACTGTGTATATATGCTGTTTTTCTGTTACTTGCTGCTGAAAACATTCTTAAATGATAATTTTAATAACTGCCAGGTATTTTATCTGTTACTAGATCCTTTGAATAGTTAATCTTCACAATATCCATTTGACATAGATATTACTATCTTTATTTTACATATGGAAACTGAGTTTTAGAGAAACTGCCAAAGTTCCATACAACTAGAGAATGATAATGGAGACATTTGGGCCCAATCCTGTATGAATTCAAAATTCAAGCCTTTCCCATTATAAAATCCTGTTTTCTTGATGGCATAAACCCGAATTATTACCTTTTTTCTTAAACAGTTTATTGTCAAGTTGGTTTCCATACAACACCCAGTGCTCATCCCAACAAGTGCCCTCCCCAATGCCCATCACCCCCCTTCCCTTCTCTCCCACCCCCATCAGCCCTCAGTTTGTTCTCAGCATTCAAGAGTCTCTCATGATTTGCCTCCCTCCCTCTCCCCAACTATTTTTCCCCTTCTATTTTTCCGCATGGTCCAAACTATTTTTCATTATATATTTTAAAAAATCATATTTATCTGGGGTACCTGGGTGGCTCAGTTGGTTAAGCATCCAACTCTTGGTTTTGGCTCAGATCATGATATAACAGTTTATAAGTTCAAGCTCTACATCAGGCTCTGCACTGACAGTGAGGAGCCTATTCAAGATTCTCTCTTCTCTCTTTCTATGCCCCTCCCCTACTCAGCCATGCTCTTTCTCTCTCCAAATAAATAAACTTAAAAAATAATATACTTATCAAGAATCATTAAATTATATGAAAGCAGAATTACACTGAAATAAAAACTGATTTCAGTAATATGATGGGGGAAAGCTCTAGCTTCTGAGAAAAAATACTTTAATAAAAAGAAACCACAATATGATCTATCAGTGAAATCTACTTGAGATAGATGGGCCTGTGTGACCACATGGGGATGATAAAGACTCTAACTTGATGTTCAATGTGTTTAACAATTACTACTCTCCAGTTCCTTTGCTGAGAATTTTATATACAATATACCATGCAATACTTATAACAATTCTCTGAGCAGATATAAAAATTACGTCCATTTTACTGGTAAGGAAATTGAGGCTTAGTGATCCTAAAACTAACTCTCAAAGGTCACACAAATGGTTATTGGTATTTAAAACATAAGGGTAGTTATAAGAGTGCATGTTCTCATCTTCTGTGCACCATGTAGACAATCACTTCCTTCCCAGGAGCCTTAGTCAAACAATGTGAGATACACAGTTATTTCCTCAGAATGTATCTTACGATTCATCAACATTAATGGTAGTTGGAAATATGATAAGTTGCACAGGTATTACATGATATAGTGGGAAAAATAGGCTTTAGAACCAAAAAAATCTAGGTCACTTATTAGCTGTGATAATGAGGGACTTATTTATGGTGAGTTCTCCCATCTCTACAAAAGGGATAACAATGCTACAATGCAAAACTGTTTTGAGAATCTAAACCGATAATATAATTAAGTCAGTTTATCTCTTCCCATATTCCCTGCATATGCCATAGCAACTGCATTATTTCAATGGTACCAAAATGCTGAAACTCATTCTTAAATACTTGAGAATCAGGAAACATTTACAAGCCTGGAATAGGTTTCTATTTTTCCCTGAGGGTAGTTCTGTAATCTATATTCTTTTCAGTTTTTGCTGCTTATTCCCCAGAGGATCATTTGAGCCTATTTTGAACACATTATATCGGGGATGTAAGACCCATAGAGACAAATAAAAATGATAGTAGTGAATGAGTGGTGGGCAGTAAGTTTAGGCTGCCCCACAGGTTAGACATAGCTTCTTTCATTATAGACTGGCCCTGGTTAAATGCATCAGATAGGACCATAAATAGGTTCCTTGGTGGCCTAAAGTTATGTGTTTTATATACCCAATGAGCTGATTGTATAAAAACCACCTGAAAACTTGTTAAAAATACAGATTCAAAAAGTACTTCACTGAAAATTTTGATTTGGTAGTTTCAAATCTAGATACTTATATCTAACAATCATTTTATATAAATTGTATCTAGATAAATTTTGTAAACACTGGCTTAAATTATGACATGCCCTTTAACTTGTTCCTCTTCATCTTTGTTTTGATGCATGCATTAATGTATAAATATCTTTGTATAAAACTGTCTCTTCTTTACCCACTTCCTCCATAAACAAACACATAAGAATGGGTTATATAAAGAGAGCAAATAGCATTACATGAATAAAAACATTTGTAAAATATCAGGGGATCAATAAGACAAATGCCAAATGGGTCAGTGAATTGACTAATTACCCCATGTTCCCAATAAACAAATGACCCCTGGACATAGGTCTAGTTATAAGGGCTACATATTTCTTGCCTTCTCAAGGCCCTTGGGAATAATTGTGCATAACCTTTTCACTAGCAGACAGCTGTGTTTATCTCTCATTTGGGTTTTCTCCATGAAAACATCATCAGAAATAGAATCACTGCTACACACACACACATACAAATTCACCTTGGCAGACAGAAGGAGCATAAGCTGTGATGGGAACTACAAAGAATTCCCATTTCAGCAAAATTCATCAAGACTCCCAAATCCTTGACCTCTTCCTTTTATTTTAGTTCAATTGCAGCCAAATTCCATTTGGCTATAGTACCTTCTGTGAAAATAAATTACTACATGGAATCCCAATGGATACAACATAAAACAAAAACATAGCTATTCTCAAGCAAAGGGGAAGGCACAAAGCCTGCCTCTTCCCCTCAAGACATCTCAATAGATAATTAGCTTTAATAATTATTCCTATCATTTCACAGTATGAAAACAACTGTGGTAAATCATTTGCCCCAACCTGTCTTTATTTCTTCCAACTCAAAGAAGACAGTATGTTAAAAAACATCGTCACCAACATCTATAATTTTTCCACTCCTAGTACAGTCTTGAGCAAGGATCCATCCATACTCTCTATTTTTCTATTCCCCTTCTGATGCTCCAGAGCTGATTCTTTAACCAGTTTGACAACCTCCTTTCAGAGTTTTGATACCTTTCCTTGTCCTTGTAATGATGAATCCAACTTTTGCCACACTACCAAGGTTGCACATCAACCCGTCCATAAATCAAAGTATGGTCCTCATATCAGCAACATCACCACCATATGTTGAAAAGCAAATTCACAGGCTCTACCCTAGACCAGAGGAGTCACCAGCTCTGGGGGAGGGACCCAGCACTCTGTGGTGATTTGGGTAAACACTAAAATTTAAGAACCAATGATCTGAATCATTTTCAACACATGTCTATCATATCTCACTAAGAAAGCAGATGCTCTTTCAGCACCATAAGAAGAATTTGTCACTGTGCTTATCACCACAGATTCCAATCTGCCATTTCCATGTTGGCCTTTGTTCTTGAACTGCTAGATCTTTGGGGATAGAGACAGTATCTTTTTATCTTCATCCTCATATTCCCAGGTTCTAGTACAGTGTTTAGCACATATCAGTTGCTCAGGAGACACATTTAAATAAACTGAATATCTTTGTGGCCATTAAAGTCACCAACCTTTCAGGTCTCAGTTTCTGCCTCTGTAACATGGAGATCAATGAGTAATTGACATTTTCCCTTTTAACAATCAAAGGTAGTAAGATAGATACTAAAAAATTTCTAATAGGCTAACAGTTCCATTTAAATGGATATCAGGGGCACCTGGGTAGCTCAGTTGGTTGAGCATCTGAGTCTTGGTTTTGGCTCAGGTCATGATCTCATTCTTGGTGAGTTCAAGCTTAGCATCAAACTGTCAGTGCAGAGCCTGCTTGGGATTTTCTGCCCATCCCTGGCTTGCTTGTGCTCGCTCTCTCTCGCTCTCTCTCTCTCTCCCTCTCCCTCTCTCTCAAAAAATAAACATTAAATATATATATATATATATGTGTGCATATACCTATACACACACATACACACACATATATAAAATCATTTCTATAAAGCTGAAAGGGTGACTGGATAAAATTTAGTCATGTAGATCAGGTATCTTTTCTCTGTTCTTAAAATCCTATTTTCTCACCACTTGATAATTCAGGAGAGTATGTGGACTTAAGTTTCTAGAGGATTTTATCCCTCACAAAAATGCTATAGGTTTTGTAGCTTGAATAAAGACTAAAATATTGCAATTATCTCTGGGTGAGCTTGAAGTTTAATATTTTGTCTTCAAAGTGAACCATATAAATGTTTGATGAAAAGAGTGCCGCAAATCAGTCTCTCTGACACACTAAGAAAACACACCATATAGCTTTAGGTCACAATTTGGGGCTGAGTGTAAGGAGAAGAAATGATCCTGAGTAGGAAGTGAAACTGGAATTTACTACTGGATTGTGCAGAGAGGTAAAACCCTTGCAATATGATCTTCTGCTGCCTCCTGAGCAACCAAATCAAAGCAGTTGGCAGGGCAGTTCCTCACACAACTACTCTCTAAATAGTTCTGCTGTTGGTAGCACCTCTGGTGAAATGAGAGGATGTGCTTCACTCTTCAATTCAATTCTCTGAGTATTGATTGAGCTCCTCAGATGTGTTCAGCCAAGGCTGACCTGACTGGAAGCTAGAGAAAGGGATCGCCTACATGCTGTGCTTCAAGTAGAACAAGGGAGGTTTCTGGGTCCTAAATAGCTACTTCCCATCTCCTCCAACTCACTTGAAACTGCTCTGTACTCTGGGATATAACGCACCACTCTCCAAGATATATTTGATGAATGTACATCAATGAGTGATCCACAAAAATCCAGTTCTGTGGTCTAAGTAGGGAAATGATACAGTCTGTATCCCATCTTGGATATTCTTAATGTTATTAACAATAAGACTCCAAGAATGCTTATAGTAATTGTATCTGCTTAACTTTAAAGCAGTCCTCTAGTCATTTGACCATAGAACTCTTCCTCTGCCTAATTTCTTTCCTTCCCCTTAGCTTTAAATAATAATATTTATAATAATATTAATACTATTAATTAATAATATTAATATTATTAATAAATAATAATATTATATACTTCAAAATGGTTGGCCAAAGATTAGTCCAGTACTATAACAAGGTAGATATGAGTCTGCATTCTAGCACAAATTTGGAACATTTAGCATGTTTATTTAACTTTTAGGCCTCAATATCCTCATCTATAAATAGAGATAATAATGGTAAGTCCATAGAGCTATAAATTTAAATGGCAAAGCACAAAGCATAGTCCCTAGTGAAGAACAGAAACACATATTGACATTCCATTCTCATTCCCTTTTTTATTGTAAGCAATTTCACCCATTAGAGAGCAATTTGATTAAAAGACACTCATTTTAAAAATCCAAGTAATCCTGGGAAGAGTAAAAGAACTCCCTTATTGAAATGACTCCACTCCTACCAATGTAAACATTTTCCTATACCTATGTCTTTTTTTTTAAATTCACATATAATAAACATATCATGCTATATTAGCTTCAGGTATACAATATAATGATTCAACAATTCTTTACATTTCTAAGTACTCATCTCCATACTTAATCCCGTTCATGTACATCATCTATCTCCATACCTACCTCCTCTTGGCAACCACCAGTTTGTTCTCTAAATTTAAGAGTTTGTCTTTTTTTCCCTTTGTTCATTTGTTTCTTAAATTCCACCTATGAGTGAAATCATATGGTATTAGTCTTTCTCTGACTAATTTTACTTACCATTATACCCTCTAGGTCCGTACACATTCTTGCAAATGGCAAGATATCATTCTTTTTTATGGATGAGAAATATTCCACTACATTTACCACAATTTCTTTACCCATTCATCTGTCAGTGGACACTTGGATTACTTCTATATCCTAGCTATTGTAAACAATGCTGCAATAAACATAGGGGTGCATATATATTTTTGAATTAGTGTTTTCATTTTTTGGGGTAAATACCCAGTGGTGGAATTGCTGCATCATATGATAAGTCTATTTTTAATTTTTTGAGGAACCTCCACACTATTTTCCACAGTCGCTGCATCAGTTTGCATTCACAACAATGAAGGAGGGTTTCTTTTTTTCCGTATCCTTGCCAACACTTGTTACTTATTTTTTTTATTTTAGCTATTCTGACAGATGTAAAGTGATATCTCCCTGTGGTTTTAATTTGCATTTCCCTGGTGATTACTGATGTTGAGTATCTTTCCATGTATTCGTTGACCATCTGCATGTTTTCTTTGGAAAAATGGCTATTCAGGTCCTCTGCTTATTTTGTTATTGGATTATTTGTGGGTTTTCAATGTTGAGCTACAAAAGTTCTTTATATAATCTAAATATTAAACCCTTATCAGATATATCATTTGCAAATATCTTCTCAAATTCAGTAGGTTGTCTTTTTGTTTTGTTGGTTGTTTCCTTTGCTGTGCAAAACCTTTCTATTTTGGTGTAGTCTTATTAGTTTGATATTGCTCTTCTTTCCTTGCTAAGGAGACATTTCTAGGAAAATGTTACTGCCTAGGTTTTCTTCTAGGAATTTTAAGGTTACAGTACTCACACTTAGACCCTTAATCCATTTTGGTTTATTTTTGTGTATGGTGCAACAAAGTGGTCCAGTTGCATTCTTTTTGTATGTAGCTATTCAACTTTCCAGCACCATTTGTTGAAGAAATTGTCTTTTTTCCATTGCAAGTTCTTGCCTCCCTTGTTGAAGATTAATTAGCCATATAATTGTAGGTTTATTTTTGGTCTTTCTATTCTATTCTAGTGATCTGTGTCTATTTTTGTGCCAGTATCATACTATTTGATTACTACTGCTTTATGGTAAGTAGCTTTGAAATTTGAGATTGTGATACCTGAAGCCTCCTCACCACTCCCCAAGATTGTGTTGCTATTTTGGGTCTTCTGTGGTTCCATACAAATTTCAGGATTGTTTTAGTTCTGTGAAAAATGCTATTGGTATTTTGGTAGAAGTTGCATTAAATCTGTAGATTGCTTTGGAGTACTATGGAGATTATAACTATTCGTTCTTCCAATATGTGAGCATAGAATATTTTTCATTTGTTTATGTTGTTTTGATTTCTTTCATCAATGTTTTATAGTTTTCAGAATACAGGTCTTTCACCTTTGGCTAGATTTATTCCTAGGTTTCTTACTATTTTTGATGCAATTGTAAATGGGACTGTTTTCTTAATTTCTCATTCTACTTCTTCATATTTAGTGCATATAAAGGCAACAGTTTTCTGTGTATTTTGTATTCTGCAATTTTACTGAATTTATCAGTTCTACAGTTTTTTTGATGGAGTCTTTAGGGTTTTCTATATATAGTATTATTTTATCTGAAAACAGTAACAGTTTAACTTCTTCCTTACAAATTGGGATGTTTTTTATTTTTCTTGTCTGATTGCTATAGCCAAGACTTCCAGTGCTATGGTGAATGAAAGCAGTTAGAGTGGACATCCTTCACTTTTTCTGATCTTAAGGGAAAAGCTCTCAGTTTTTAAACATTGAGTATAATGTTAGCTGTGGGTTTTTCACATATGGCCTTTATTTTTTTAAGTATGTTACCTCTGAACCTACTTTGTTGAGTTTTTATCATGAATGGATGTTGCACTTTCTTAAATGGTTTTTTTTTTTTTTTGGCATCTATTAGAGACCATCATATGATTTTTATCCTTTCTATTGTTAACATGATGTGTAACAATGATTGATTTGCAAACACTGAACAACCTATGCATCCCTGAAGTAAATCCTACTTGATTGTAGTTAATGATTTTCTAAATGCATTGTTATACTTGGTTTGCTAATGTTTCATTGAGGATTTTTGCATCTGTAGTCACCAGGGATATTGGTGTGAGTTGTTCTTTCCTGTTCCTTCCTTCCTTCCTTCCTTCCTTTCTTTCTTTCTTTGGTAGCGTCTTTATCTGGTTTTGGTATCAGAGTAATGCTGGCCTTGTGGAATGACTCTGGAAGCTTTTATTCCTCTTCTATTTGTAGGACTAGTTTGAGAAGATAGCTATCAATTCTTCTTTAAATGTTTGGTAGAATTCGCCTGTGAAGCCTGGACTTTTGTTTGGTGGAAGGTTGTTGTTATTATTATTATTATTATTATCATCATCATTATTATTATTGCTCCAATTTCATTTCTAGTGACCAGTCTGTTTAAATTTTCTATTTCTTCCTGATTCAGTTTTGGAAGATTATATGTTTCTAGGAACTTATCCATTTCTTCTAGGTTGTCCAAATTGTTGGCAAATACTTTTTCATAGTATTCTTTTATCATACTTGCATTTCTGTGGTGTTCTTTGTTATTTCTCTTCCTTCACTTGTGATTTTATTTATTTGTGTCCTCTCTCCTCTTTCTTTGATGAGTCTGGCTAAAGGTTTATCAATTTTGTTTAACTTTTCAAAGAATCAGCTTCTGATTTCATTGATCTGGTCTAATATTTTAAACTCTATTTCATTTATTTCTGCCCTAATTGTTATTATTTTCTTCCTTCTGCTGGCTTTGTACTTTGTTTCTTTTATTTTACTCACCTCTTTAGGTAAGTTTATGTTGTTTGATATTTTTCTTGCTTCTTAAGGTAGGCCTGTACTGCTATAATCTTCCCTCTTAGAACAGCTTTTGATTCATCACAAAGATTTTATCTGAGCCACTGTGTTTTTATTTTGACTACATTTATCTTATTTCCTCTACTGGTTAACACATTTATTGTTTAGTAGGATGTCATTTAGCCTCCATGTATTTGTGTTCTTTCCAGTTTTTCTTGTGATTGGTTTCTAGTTTCATACCATTGTGGTCAGAAAAGATGCATGATACTATTGCAATCTTTATGAATTTGTCACAATTAATTTTGTGGATTAACTTGTGATGTATCTGGAGGAGGTTCCATGTACACTCAAAAAGAATGTATATTCTGCTGTTCTGGGATGGAATATTTTTAATATTTGTTAGGTCCATTTGGTCCAATGTGTCATCCAAAACCACTGTTTCTTTGCTGATTTTCAGTCTGGATGATCTATCCATTGATGTAAATAGGGTGTTAACCTCCCTCTCACTATTATTGTATTACTACCTTCCCTTCCAATTTCTTCCTTTATTTCTATTAGTAGTTATTTTATTTCTTTTTTATTTATTTTATTTTATTAAGGTGCTTTCATGTGGGGTGCATACGTATTTACAATTATATCCTCTCATTAGATTTTTCCCTTTTTCATTATGTAGTGTCCTTTCTCTCTTGCTGTAGTCTTTGTTTTAAAGCCTATTTTATTTGAGATAAGTATAGTTACCCCAGGTTTATTTTTGTTCTCATTTGCATTCTTAATGTTTCCTACCCCTTCACTTTTTCTAGTTTGTTTCAAGTTTTTATTTAAATTCTAGTTCTTAACATATAGGGTAATATTGGTTTCATGAGTAAAATGTAGTGATTCATCACTTACATATAACACCCGGTGCTCATCACAAGTACCATCCTTAATACCCATCACCCATTTAACCCATCCCCTGCCCATCTCCCTCCATCAACCCTCAGTTTGTTCTCTACACTTAAAAGAGTCTTTTATGGCTTACTTTCCTCTCTCTTTTTCTTTCTCATATGTTCATCTGTTTTGTTTGTTAAATTCCACATATGATTGAAATCATATGGCATTTGTCTCTCTGCCAACCTATTTCGTTTAGCTTAAGACATTCTAGCTCCATCTATGTCATTCCAAATAGCAAGATTTTATTCTTGTTGATGGCTGAATAATATTCCTGTGTGTGTGTGTGTGTGTGTGTGTGTGTGTGTGTGTGTGTGTGTACACACACATACCACATCTTTATCCATTCAACAGTTGATTGACATTTGGGCTCTTTTCATAATTTGGCAATTGTTGATAGTGCTACTATAAATATTGGGGTGCATATGCCCCTTTGAATTCAAATTTTTGCATCATTTGGGTAAATGCCTATTAGTGCAATTGCTGGGTTGTAGCATAGTTCTACATTTTTAAAAAATTTTTGAGGACCCTAATAAAGGGTTAGTAAACAAAATCTGGAAGAATTTGTATCAACACCCATCCCTTCATTTTCAGAAAAGATTGCACATATTCAAGTTTGTATTGCTGTAGATTCCCTTCACTTTCAATTTGCATGTATGTTTAGGTCTGAAATGAGTCTCTTGTAGGCAGCATATAGACAGGTCCTGCTTTTAAAATCATTCAGTACCCCATTTCGTCTGATTGGATCATTTAGTCCAATTACTATTCAAAGTAATTACTGATAGGCATGTATTTATTGGCATTTAGTTGATTTTCTTTACAGTTGTTTCTGTAGTTCTCTGGTCCTTTCTTGTTGCTGTCTTCCCTTGTAGGTTGATGACTTTCTTTAGTGATATACAAAAAATAAATATAAAGGAATCCAAGTATATCCATTATAGGTTTTTTACTGTGGTTGCCATTAGGTTCATATATAATATCCTATGCATATAATAGTCTATATTAAGTTGATGATCACTTAATTCTGAATCCATTCCAAAAGCACTAAATTTTTACTCCCTTACCACCATATTTTTTGTATATGTCATAACTTACATACTTTTAATTTGTGAATTAATTGGTTGATTGATTTTGCATGTATAAGTGATTTTACTGTTTTGTGCTTCAACCTCAATAATGGTTTTATAAATAATTAACCTACTTTTATTATGTTTATATTTACATATAAATATTTTTTTCCCTTTCATAATTTTCTTTCCACTAAGAAAATGCCCTTTTCTGATTACAGATTTTTCTTTCTAGTTAGTAAATGCCCTTTCATGTTTCTTATAACTCTGGTTTAGTAGTGATGAAATAGTTTAACTCTTATTTGTCTGGGAAATTCTTCATCTCTCCTATTTTGAATGGTAGCTTTGCTGGGTAAAGTATTCTTGATTGCAGGCTTTTGTTTTTGTTTTTGTTTTTGTTTTTCCTTTCAGTACTTTGCATATGCCATGCCTCTCCCTTCTAGCTTACAAGGTTTCTGCTAGAAAATCAGCTGATAGCCTTGTGGGGTTTCCCTTGCATATAACTATTTTATTTTTTCTTGCTGCTTTTAAAATTCTCTCTTTATCACTACTTTTTGCCATTTTAATTATTATGTGTCTTGTTGTGGACTTGCTTGGATTGATTTTTTTGGGAGCTTTCTGTACCTCCTATATATGGATGTCTATTTCCTTTCCCAGATTAAGAGATTTTCAGCTATTATTTCTTCAAATAAATTTTCTCCTCCTCTTCCTCTCTCTTCTCTTTCTGGGATCCCTATAATGCAGTGTTATTATAATTGATGATGTCACTGAGTTCTCTTAATCCGTTTTCATTTTTTATTATTCTTTTTTTTTCCTTTTTGCTGTTCAGCTTGGTTGCTTTCCATTATTTTGTCCTTCAACTTGCTGATCCATTCTTCTGCATCATATAATCTGCTGCTGATTCTCTCTAGTGCACTTTTTTTTTTTAATTCAGTTACTGAGTTCTTCATCTCTGATTGGCCTTTCTTTATATTTTCTAACTTTGTGTTGAAAGTTTCATTGAGATCATCCATCCATCTTTTTTTCAAGTCCACTATGTCCATTATTTTGAATTCTCTATCACAAATATTACTTACCGCCACTTAATTTAACTCGTTTGCTTTGGTCTTGTCCTGTTCTTTCATTTAAGACATACTCCTCTATTTTCTCCTTTTCTTTGTCTGTGTTTGCTCCTATGTATTAGGAAAGTCAGCTATCTCTCCTGATCTTGAAAGTGGTAGCCTTATGAAAGAGGTTCTATAGTACCATGTAGTATAATGTCCCCTGTTTACCAGAACCAAGAATCCCCTCTGGGGATTGTGCACACTGTATTGTGTGGCTTGGCCATGTTTGCCTCCAATCCAGATGGCTACAATAGCCCACTTTGCCTATTGTGGGCAAGGTTTGCACCCCGCACTGTTAAGGGGCTACTCTGGGCTGCTGTGGGCTTATAATTTGGCAATACCAGTGATCAAGCTATATGCCTACCCCCAGTCCAGCTGTTGGGGTTGCTGTAGCACAAACCTGCAGGGTTCTCTCCCTGCCTTGTCCCCAGAGAAGCTTTTGTTGGTGGACAGCGACAGGAGTCAGACCAGATGACAGTCCCTGATCTATCTTCTGGGGTTGCAGTGACCCTGTACTGTAAGACTCTCTCCCTGTGCTGCTCTTAAAAGATTTTTGTTGGTGTGTGGGGCCGGGAGACAAATTAGATGTCTGTCCCCAGTCTATCTGCTGGGACTGTAGTCAAACTGATATGCGTGGTTACCTTTCCCTCTCCCCAGGGCAGGAGTCACTTTAGATTGGTAGCAGTCCTTAGAGGGGCTGCTTGCAAAATGTGACCAGCAGAAGCTGCTTTGAAGGGACTCTTTTGGAGTAGGGAGGGTTGAGTGGGGCACATGGCAGGAGAACAAGCATGCAAAACATGTGGCAGGGCACATGGTGTTAGCCAGGTTCGTGGAGTATATTGGTGCTAGTTCCAGCCAGTGTCTGGCTTTCTAGGATAGGGAATGATGGGAAAGAAATGGCACCCACTTGCACTTTTGTTCTCGGAGAAGTCTCCTAAAGATCCCTGCCCCTCCTGCACATGTTCTAAGATTAGTAAATAAATCTCCTTCACATATACCCCAGGGACTTTTCAAACTGCTGCTTCTCTGATAGATTTCAGCAGGCTTGTTTTACTATGCTGGCTCTTAAAGGGTGGGGGCTGTTTCCTATTACCCTCTAGTTCTCCCAGAGTCAAGCCCACTGATTTTTAAAAATAAATTTTTAATTTAAATTTTTATTTTTTAAATTTAATTGATTAAATAATTTTAAAATTTGCATCCAAATTAGTTAGCATATAGTGCAATAATGATTTCAGGAGTAGATTCCTGTGATTTCTCCCCTATGTATAACACCCAGTGCTCATCCCAACAAGTATCTTCCTTAATGCTTCTTATCCATTTAGCCCAACTCTCCACCCACAATCCCTCCAGCAACCCTCAGTTTGTTCTCTGCATTTAAGAGTCTCTTATGTTTTGTCTCTTTCCTTGTTTTTATTTTAATTTTGCTTCCCTTCCCTTATGTTCATCTGTTTTGTATCTTAAATTCCACATATGAGTAAAGTCATATGATATTTGTTTTTCTCTGACTAATTTTTGCTTAGCATAATATCCTCTAGATCCATCCATGTAGTTTCAAATGGCAAGATGTCATTCTTTTTTATTGCTAAGTAACAGTCCATTGTATAAGTATACCACAACTTCTTTATCGATTCATCTGTTGATGAACATTCGGGCTCTTTCTATACTTTGGCTATTGTCAATAGCACTGCTGTAAACTGATTTTTTAAATACCTAAAGTTAAGCCCTACTTACTGTGATAACTTTCAAAGTTAAGCCCCACTGGTTTTCAAAGCCAAATGTTATGGGGACTTATCTTCTCAGTGTAGGCCCCCTATGTCTGTGGTATGTGGTGTGGGGTCTGCTCCTCTCCCTTCTCCATGCTTGTGTCCCTCCTGCTTCTGGTTAGTCTTCACCAGGAGTTTGATCCCCACCTGCATCTGCACCCCTCCTTCCATTTTCAATGTGGCCTCCTCTTTATGACTAACTGTGGAAAGTCTGTTCTGATAGTCTTTTGGTAATTTTCTGGGTTATTTGTACTAACGTGGCTGATATGTAGGTGTGTCTGTGGGATGAAGTTACCACTTTCATGCAGTCTCATTACTCTAAGTCCTAAGTGATTTCTTTCTGTTCTGAATTCTCCTATCATACCATAAACTGGATACTTAATCCATTCTACCTAACTTTATAGTTCTCACAAAAAATTCTGCATCCCGTAGTGTATATAAAGTTATTAGGGTAAAACCTGTGTCTTATACATTATAGTACTTAGAACAAAATAAACATTCAATCACTGAGTGGTGAATGATTTCAGGTTTACTTGAGTTATTATAATTGGATCACCTTAATCCATATACTTGACCAACATCTGTTCTATTAAAGAAATGGAACTTTCTTTGGGGAAAAGAAATAGCACATCTGAATATGAGATGGTTGGATTTGGGCTGGATATATGACTACCTAGAATAAGTAGCTTGAAGAAGTACTAGGGTAACATAAGTACCAGGCATCTGAGATGCTGGAGTGAGAATATCTGGGTAGTGAAGAAGGAGCATAGCAAATAAAGCACATTAGGGCAATAAAGTACAAGTTACCTATTAGAAGTCTTGCCCAGGGAACAACCCATGCTCAGTACCTTATTAGGTTCCCTTGGGGTTGATACAAAATGAGCACAAAGCAATGGTCTAGACCTCAATCTTTTGACTAGTAAGAAGTCTCAACTTTTCCAGAATCTCTTTCCCTAATTCCGCATCAAGAATATCTGAGCATGGGGAAAGATGTGATTCTCTACAATCAGGGTCTCAATTAGTGGTTTTGTAGCCCTTCTCCTCTGATGGCTGCTGCTTCCATGGACCCTCTTGGCTCACTTCTAAAGTGGCTACATCTGGTCCTTCTATGGGCCTTTTCTGGATTGCTGACTTCTGGCGTTCTTCTCCCTTGCTAGAAAGCAGCAAATCTCTACTTCTGGAAACCAGCTCCTTCAGGCAGCTAGTGATATATATGGTGCTGCTCTCATACCCTGCTCTCTCCTTCAAAGCACATCTGGACACTGAATAAGAATTTCAGAAGACCATTAGCTTCACTCAGCTGCCTTCAGGCCTTCTCTTCAGGGGCCCTATCAGGGAGAAGGCATGGGGGGATGGATATAGGGAAGGCACTGTTTAATGGGTATTTTTTCTAATGTGAGTTTCCCTCACCATATACACATATATATACATACATATATATATATATATATATATATATATATATATATATATGTATGTACATGTATGTGTGTATGTATGTGTGTATATGTATATGTATATATATATGCCATAACTCCATTGCTGGCCAGATTCATGTTCTCTCAGGTCTTTGGGGTTCTATGTAAATGAAACAATGAGCACCTTTCTCAGTGTACACAAACACTCTCTAAAAGTCAGGAAGCTGGTCTCCTTGGAGCACACCAACAACTTTTGTGGGTGTAATGGTCTACCTACCTACATGCTTGTCTATCAGAGTTCAGTCTGACCACATGCAACTGTCTGAGCCCCGCCAATAGAAGGTGAGCTCCTTGAGGTCAGCAATCAGTCTATTCTCAAATATATGATTTAACATCTAACACCTGCCATAATGTCTGGCATCTTGTGGATAAGTACACAATAAATATATGTAAAAGGAAGGATGAAAGCAAGGAAAGGGCAGAGAGATAGAAAGGTGAAAGGAAATCTATTTGGCTTTTGTAAATCTAATTCAACTTTGCCAACAAAATCTTTTTCAGAAATGTAGGACTTTAGTTAGGTCTAAAAGAATGATTTTTCTTTTAATATAAAGGGCTATTTTGGTGCTTCATCTACATCTTTGTATATCCAAAGAATAGAAGGAAAGTATGTCCTTGAGTTGAAACATCTTTCAATGAAATTTGTGCATGTATGCAATTTGGCTTCAGAGTTATATCCCTTGTGGCTTATAGCATATTAAGTGGCTAAAAGCTATCTGTATCAACAAAGCCTATATCGTTTCAAAGTGTAGATGCAACATAGAGCAAAAATTAGTCAATTTTTTTCTTAGTCAAGAATAAACATTAGCTCACAAAATGTAAACTCCGTTTAAGGATTGATTCATTCATTCATTCAAAAAACTACTTAGTGAGCATTAGTGTAATACAGATGGCATATTAGGCACTGAAATACATGAATGAAAAGAATTAAGGTCTTCCCCTGATGTTTTTTTTATGACTACTATTGCCAAAATCAAAAGTGATATCTCACCACAGTTTAAATAGCTTTTCTTCTCAGTGGTGACTTCATTATACTGCTGTACATTAGGGGTATGAGTATGGAATGTGATGATGTGCTTCCATTCTATTGTCAAGCCTAATTTCCCCCACCCTAGCTATGGCTAGAACCAGTTTTGTGGATGTGTGTGAGTAGTTTACCCTGACTGGTCAGGAAGGTATCTTCTTGCTATCTTAAATCATGAAGGATCATAATATGAAATATGGTTTGGTTTAGGCCATTTACTTTCTATATGAAGGAAAAAGTACAGAGAGAAGATATAATTCACCAAAGGCTACTGAATGAATACTGCTAGAATTACAATCCAAACTCAGGGCTTTCAACCATAAGCCCTACTTTTTAAGGACTTTACATTACTTTAATAAATGATACCCAGCCAGACAGTGAGTATAGAAATTATACCTATGCATTAGCACATTGCAAGTCAAATGCCAGAATTAGATGAAGACTGATGTTAGAAAGTGAGAAAACAAGAGAAGTTTTACAGAGAATTCTGGAGTAAAAGTGAAAATGCAGCACTCTGTAAACTAAGAAACAAAGCAAATGAAGATGTTTGAATGGACAAGGTTTGGAGAAAAAGCTAATAAAAGTACTTATTGTGGACAATAACAACAACAACAACCCCTCTAGCTAGCTAGCTTCAGAGGAAAATATAAGTGGGTTGTTATTTCCAGAGTGCATTATACATGCAAATCTAACTGATTAAGGAGAAAACAAAGGTGAAATTCTGCAGAGCACTGATTTATGCTCTGCTTAATTCTATGGTTTTCATTTGCTTACATATCATTTTGAAGGAAATAAACAGCTTCTCAAAAAAATCATAAACCCAGTTGACAGAATATGCTGATGAAAAAAAAAAAAAAACCACTGTGCTGCTGATAAAAGTTTCACAAAAGAGCAAAATCACACCCCATATCCAGTCAGCACACTACCATTTCATCAAAATGAAGAAATGCTCCCCATGAGCATGCTCCCATGAAAAGTTCACTTGGATTTGTAAAAAGATTTGACTTTAAAGTTTAGCAATAAAAGTTGTCAAGAGTGTAATAGTAAACTAACTCTATTAATTGAGAGTGATACATTCATTCACTCCAAAAAATATTATTGAGGAAATGAAACGATATCACAAAGAGGTCAATACAATGAATAAGCAATAAGACTTGGAGACCTGGTCCTCCAGTAAACTTAAAATCTAGTGGGGCAGAATTTATATATAAATAAGTACAATGTAAAATAGATCAAGGAAAAGGAAAATGAGTATTATGGAAAATTAATGTTATGAGAATTCAAAGCATCATATATAGCTAAATTGATCCAGGAAACTTTATATAATGGTTGAAGTTTGAATTTAGACTTAAAGGTTAAGTAAGTGGGATATACAGGTGAGCAGATCAGATGAGTAAATAAAAGAAAGAAGGGGGAAAGTATGGCAATGGGGGAATTCCAT
Source organism: Proteles cristata cristata (assembly GCA_017311185.1). Classification (NCBI taxonomy): domain Eukaryota; kingdom Metazoa; phylum Chordata; class Mammalia; order Carnivora; family Hyaenidae; genus Proteles; species Proteles cristata. The sequence goes on along the minus strand of JAESUZ010004016.1, from coordinate 2,016,727 downwards.
GTACAGTAAAACCTTGGTTTGCAAGCATAGCTCATTCCAGAAACATGGTTGTAATCCAAAGCACTTTTATATTAAAGCAAATTTCCTCATAAGAAATAATGGAACCTCAGATGATACATTTCACAATGCAAAAATATTCATATGAAAATTATTATGATACTGTAATATAATACAAAATAATAAAGAAAATATAAACTATAAAGAAAAATAAGCAAATTAACTTGCACTTACTTTTGAAAACCTGAGTGGTTGGTGTTAGGGAGACAAGAGAGAGGAGCATTATTGTGTAAGACAACTTTCACTATTACTAAAAAAATCACTGCTATCGATTGGCTCAATGGAATCTTATTCTGCATGGGGGCCATTGTATATGCTCACATGGATGTTGACTACAGTACTAATAAACTATTGTCATATATTGTATTTAACGTAACTGGCAATGAGACAGCAGAGGAAGGGGTCTATATCTGCAGGCAGTTTGACCTAGAATGAAACAAAACACTCCTAAGCTTACTCTTATATTGAGAAGCAAAGAACTGTCCATAGGTGCCTTGAAGTGACAAAAAATACACTAGTACCAGTAGTGGGCACCTTCCAAAATTCTGAAAAATCACTGATTTCTGCCAAACACCATGGCCTGAGAGCATGGGAGACAGTCACTCACAATCTCACAGGGAGAGAGAGAGAGAGAGAGAGAGAGAGAGAGAGAGAGAGAGAGAGAGAGAGAGAGAGAGAACCATTGGCTCAGTTGTGATCAGATAACATTCAGTGTCATGTACTACTTGTATTTCCAGACATTGCTCATTTATCAAGTTAAAATTTATTGGACATGTTTGCTCATCTTGTAGAACACACAGAATAAGTTGTTTGCAATCCAAGGTTTTACTGTGTTGACTAAAAAAGAGAGGTTTATTCTGGGAAGAGCTGAGAGGCAAGATTAGAAACGTAGGTTGGATGAGATTGTAGAGAATGGTGTTTTCCAATATTTTTCATGCCATGACACATATTAGAAATTGTCATGTGTCTATGCTGTGCAGGATAAATGGATTCAACTGTTCATAGCTGGAGTCTTAGTGGCTCTTGAAGGGCTAAGTAGTTGGGTAGTTGACATACCTATAACCCATTCACAGAACATTAATGTCTCATTGAATACCTGTTAGAAAGAAGAGGAACTTGAATGACATTCAAATGAAACATGGTATTCTATAGTAATCCTTTTGACTTATGCAAATTTATTTCCATACATATTATCAGAGTGTAAGTACAAAATACACTGAGGAGCCAACTACCTCATCTTTATTCTAGTAGAAGACTAAAGTATCATTCTGTAACAATTGGCCTAGAAAGATTTTGGACTTGGGAACAGTAGGTACAGCTGAAGCCAAGGGTAAGAAATCATACTGACATGAATAGTCAAATCAATCTCCTTCATTCAGTCCTCTGAAGGTTGTCATACAGGCTTATCACCCCAAATACAGGATTATAGGATTTCTATCTTGGAAAACAAAATAGGCCAAGAAAAAAGAGTGAAGCTGCAGATAGTGATTTTGGAGAAACATATTACTTCTGCAGTGAAATACACCAGAATATAATCACCTATCCCTTACTATCCACAGCTTTTATTCTTTTAGTACTTCATTGTGACATATGAGTAGACAGCCAAATACCACCAGACATTTTAGGAATGCCTCTAACATGAAAGACAGAGACCTAAACAAACAAATAATTAACTTCAATATAGTAAGGACAGTGCAAAAACAAACAAATAAACCTGAAAAACAAAAACAAACTTCAACAACAGAAGCCACAGGTCTTAAGATATGAAAAAATGCTGTGAGAACATTAAGAAATACTCGGGAATTAAAAGTATGAAATACAGCATTTCACAAATGGGTTGGCAGGTAAAGTTGGGAAAATGTCCCAAGAAATAAGAAAATGTTAAAGGTCTTAGAAAATGGAGAAAAAATAAGATATCTGAAGATCAGTCCAGGAGCTGGATTAATAAAAAAATCCCATCTCAAACAACAACAACAACAACAACAACAACAACAGTGGGAAAAAAATCGATGAAATTAACATTAAAAGTCTCAATTTCCCCAAATCAATGGATACCTGTTCTCAAATTGCCAAGGACCACCTAAAAGATCTGTATCAATGTACATCATCAGTATCTTCTAAAACATTTAGCATAACACAAAGATCCTATACAATTGTGGAAAGGAAAAAAAGTAGGGATCAGATACATGGGTTAAGAATTATAACTCATATGATTTCCAAATAGCAGTATTATGGATTAGAAGACAATGTAGTTTTCAGAATTCTGGATTAAAAAAATATTTCCAATCTGTAATTCCATACAGAACAAACTTATCAATCAAGGGTAAAGGTAGAAGAAAGGCACATTCACATATGCAAACTATGCACCCTTTCTCAGGGAGGTATTGAAAGATAATGAATTGGTTAGCTTTCACTACACAATATCATCATCAAACTTGGTGCAATATTAATTTCCTATTACTGTGCAATAACATTACCACATATTTTATATCTTAAAACTACATACAATTATTATCTCACATGTTCTGTGGGGCAGGAATCTAGGGGTATGACTTAGCCATGTCCTCCTCAAGGCTATAATCAAGATGATGACCAAGACTCTCATCTGAGGGTCTGATTAGGGATGGATTTCCTTCCTAGCTCACTTGTTTGTCACCAGCATTCAGTTACTTTCAGGATGCAAGACTAAGGATCTTAGTTTCTTGCTGACTGTCAGCCAGAAGTGTCTTCAGTTCCTTTTCATGAGACCCTCTCTATTCAGTATGGCAGCTTGTATTTGTTGTTGTTGTTTTGTTTTGTTTTGTTTTTAATTCTAGCAAAGAATTTCTTTTTAATTCTAGCAAGGAAGAGAGCCTTATAGCAAGACCAGCATTACAATCTTATGTAACATAATAATAGAACTGATAAGCTCTCATGTTTGCCATTTTCTATTGCCTAAAAGCAAGTCACTAGGTACCTCTCACACAGAGGCATAAATACTAGGATATGGGAATCATGGTGGCAATGGTTTAATCTCACTGCTACATATATGTTTTACCAAAATAAATGAATTAAACCAATAAAGATAAAAATGTAAGATCCTGGATCAGGAGGTCAATTAAGGTACTCCTAGAAAGAAGGTGAAAGGAAATCTCAGGGTGACTCCTATGCAGCAAACCCAGACTACAAATGGTCCAAACCGATAATCCTGGGGAGATATCACCATTAAAAAAAAAAAAAAGACAAAAAGACAAAAAAAAAGAAAAGACCCGCTATAGATTACTCAACCATTTAGGTAATATTAAGAAAAGTGTCACTGCTGTGTTGAGAGTTTACAGATGAATTAGTGAAAGATAAACAGAAAACTGAGCAAACAAAACCAGGATAATTAACCCCAAGAAAAATTAAAAGTTGAAGAAGGAAAACATAATCATAGTATACCCTATAGCAGAGCTATGAACAGAGTTATTAGTCAGAATAAAATACATATTAAATTTTTATCCAATCTAAATGGTAATGTAGATATATTCAGAGTATAGGTAGAGGGAAACTTGCATGGGTATATGGCAATAGGAAGGGAGTGAGAATTATGAGCCTTTTCTTTCATAAGCTTCAAATAAAAATATAATTTCAAAAACTGAAAGATAAGAGGTGCCTGGTGGCTCCGTCAGTTAAGCATCTGACTCTTAATTCTGGCTCATGAGCTCAAGCCCCACAGTAGGCTGTATGCTGACAGTGCAGAGTCTGCTTTGGATTCTCTCTCCCTCTCTCTCTTTGCCCCCCTCCCAAATAAACAAACTTTTAAAAAATCCAAAAAATAAGATAAATGGTAACATACACATTATCTTAAAAATATACTATTACATACCAGAAGAAATAGCTAAATGTGCTTAAAGCAATTGTCCCTGTGGAGTGAGAATTGGGTGAAAGAAAAACTGAAGAAAGAAACTCCTGATTTGCCATTATAAGCCTTGAAGTATTAGCATATCTTAACAACATACACATCTTACTTAGATAAAAATTAAAAACTTCGAAAACCAGCAACAACAAAAAGACATATTGTGATTTTAATACAGTTCTGCAGAAAAATTTTAAATAGCCTTTCTAGAATGGCAACAAATAATCCTTTCCTTTCTCTCAAATCCTTTATTAATTTTGGTGTTACCAGTAATGGGTTATATTGAGAGAAGGCTTACGTATGGAGTCTTTTAGAATCTTAGCACAACTGGTCAATAGGGAGCAGAGGACTCTAGAACTAGATACAGCCTCAGTCTCTACAGATTATTGGATGAGTTGGAGAAAATAGGCTGTGAGGCTGGCCAGGGAGAAGAGCAGCTTCACAAACCTAAGCGTGGTTGCACCTTCATCGACAGGAGAGAGTTGGGGGAACTTAATTCCAGAAAAGGATACCATGGGAAGAACTTTCAGACTATTTGTGAAAATGTTCCAGTTAACTACAGAGAAATCAAGAGCAGAATACAGATCCTGAAGGGAAGGAGCAGATAGGAGCCACACAAAAGTCAGAGTTCCCATGCAAAGACACATGGTTTCAGGAAGTGTTCTAGTTCATGTGGAGTGCTAAGCAAGGAATCCAATTTAAAAGTATATTCCTATGACATTAGCCAGAAGAGAGGGAGTACATGTAGGATTCTTTAAATGAAATAATTATTCATAGCCCTTCCTTAGATGTGCTCCATCAGAGTAGGTTAATAAAAAGAAACCTACAATTTAAAACCAATCATATTGTGAAACTGATACCACTAATTATATTTGCTCAGTCCCTGCCTCAAGTAGCTCAGAAATCTGGTAGCCTGTGGGCTCTGGCTTATTGACTGAGCTCATCATTCAAATTCTAAAGTACCGGCTGGGGCACCTGGGTGGCCTTAGTAGGTTAAGCATCCAACTTTCTTTCAGGTCATGATCTCGTGGTTTGTGGGCTTGAGCCCTGTGTTGGGCTCTGTGCTAATAGCTCAGAGCCTAAAGCCTGCTTCAGATACCATGCCTCCCTCTTTCTCTCTGCTCCTCCCCTGCTTGTGCTCACTCTCTCTCTGTCTCTCTCTCAAAATAAACAAATACTTAAAAAATGTAAGTACTGGAGAAGTCACAGGCAGAAAGAAAAAAATACACTTTCATTGTGTTTAATAATAATAAAATATTTGGTAAAACAATATTATGCAAATAATTAGGGTGAAATATTTAATCAGTACAAACTTGGGCTTCTAGATACGGAGTAAAAGGAAGAACCTTTGAAGATATGACATGGGGGAAATAACAACTGATTTCTATTCATGTGGAGAATCTTTATGGAGGTGGTACTCAGCTTGGAAAGAGGTATTTTTCAACAGAAATGTCAGGAACATTTATACAACAACCACCTCAGGAATAAAGATATACATTGGAAAGGATAAATCCCAATAGCAATTGCATTTAAAATTCCCAGAATGTACAGATCATGTAAGTAAGATTCACAAAAGAATGCAATTTAAAAGGTGGGTTTCTACCTTGCTGTATATTACTGTGTTTAAAACAAAACAAAACAAAAAACCTTGATATATGCAGCAAGGAGACCATAGATCAACCTTGCAATGTTTTTTATTTTATTTCCCCCTGAGATCCATTTCTCACAATGTATCCAGCCTTCCCAGCCCATAACCATCACTACTTGTCAATTTGAGAAATCATGCAAGGCCCTAATCTCTGACACACCAATTGAGAATGAACCGCGAGAGATTATAATGGCCTCGAACAAAGTCAGATCAAACCTACCCAACCAAGCAACAGTGTCAGCAGTTCTAATTAAAGGCCATTTGGAGAGAAGACTTATGACTATTTGAGAGGCATAGGAGTGTGCAGTGACAGGTCCATGGGCTACAAGGATCAACAGAGATTAGGCCTTCACAGAACTGCATGGGTTCCTGCTTCTGACCCAAATCCCCATTGGCAGGCTGTGCACCGTGATAACCTGCTGCCTTTAATAATGCTATTTCTTCTGCTGCTTTCAACTCACTGGGTACAGTGTCATCACAGAGAGGAAGAGAGAACAAGAAGCTGAAAATATCCCTTTAGAACATTAGCACTGATCGGGACAGATATTTTTAGTAAGTGCTTGTCTGTCAAATCTCAGTCATGTGGCATGCCACTTTAATGATCTAAGAGTTTGCAAGTCCCTGAAAAGTGACAGCTGCAAATGACAATTTAGGAGGTTCCACTAGGCAAGCAGAACATTGATCAAATCTATTGGCAGAAACCCTAATCAAAGCAAAGTGTCAGCCATGGTGCCCAGCTAAAAATGCTCCTCTAGGTGATGAAGTACTTACTTTCTGGCCAGGCATTTTCAGTGTTAATGTTTAAGAGTTATTGCTGAGACTGGTAAATGTCTTTGTGAGACCGTCATGCTTTTAATGTTTACTACATTTACAATATTTGTCCTTCTTATGAATATGTGATTCAATAACATTTCAAAAATAGATAAAATGTGAATTGCTGCACATTATGTTTTCCATGAAATTTTAAATAGAAATTCTCAGTTCATCTGTGCACATCTGTCATTGACAGATTGCAGTAAGAATCAAGATGCCCATTTTCCTTAGGTCCTCTCCATGCTCCAAGCTACCTGGCCTATTGGACTGGTCATCTACAGCTTATAACCAAGACATCCTTTGCCATGTTTCCATGTTGCCCAGGAAAATACCTGAAGGAATATCCATGGAAAATTTTCCCAAGGTTAGTTCTCTTTGTTGAATGGGCAAGAAGCCTTCAAGAAGTTCACATAAAGAAATGAAAAGTTTTGAGTATAAAGCTCTATGATACATCTCAGTTGCTCTCAGAGGCATTAAAATCAAGCTTAGAATCATAATAGCACATTTGTAGGAATGCATCAGAGTTTATCCTTCTTCATGTCTTGTTCTTCTCAACAATGACTATTGGCTTATGATTTCACTTTTATTATCTTTGAATCTTAAATATGCTAACCACCATGACAACTGCTTTAAGACGTCTGACCAAGTTTCCTTATCTTCATATATTTCCTTGTCCTGCTGGGTTACAAGCAGTTCTGCCTGGAACTTTTGTTGCCATGTTACCCCCATGTAAGCCATTTTGCTAACTCCTCTTCAGATATCCCATTACTGACCCATTACCTTCCAACTCTACTCAATCTCTTAGAACTAAAACATAAGTTTTCTTATTGAATTGTTTCCTACTTATGCAAAATGCTTGTCTGCTCACAACCATATCAACATGGCATACCTATTCACAATGGAACTAAAATTATATATTATTTACAACAATAAAATTCTTTATAAATTCTCTATGCAAGTAGTTTCATGAAAAAAAGAGAATGGCATTCATCCTCATCATTTGCCAGAACTCCTGAGAATATTTGAAATATTAGGTAAGCACTCTTAACATACATTTACATTAACAAGTATAATTAATAGAAATTCTGCAAAGCACATTTATCAGTGCTTACTATGTAGACTGTGTATAGATGTTGAGAATTTCTGACGATCCCCAGATCATCATCTAACTTGAATCACCTAACATGAAAATAATTATTCTTTCCTGACTGAAAATCTGAGATGCAGTTACCCAGGGCTCTAGTACAAACACTAAATTCTTTCTTTTACCAGATTTCTAAGAACATCTTTCCTGGGATAACTGATATATCCCCTTCCCACAGAAAACATGCACTGAATTTTTGTTCTAGGCAGAATATCTCTGATCCCAACATCTTCCCCTGCCTCACCACTGAGACAAATGTTCTTAGCTCAAAGAACATTTTACTGCAATGTTTGGAGGCAGCAATTTTGATATGAACTCACTACAACAGCCATATTATTACCAAGATCAGAGATCAACAGACATCCCTGATACTTCTTCTAATTCTTCACTCCATCTCAGAAGACTTAACCAACTTTGTACTTTTACCAACCTTATCTCTTCCTGAGCTTCAATCTCTACCTAAGCTTTATCCCTTACTCTGGCCCTAATCCTTCCCCTCCCCCATTTCCTCCTGTCCCTGATTCCATGAAGTCACCAACTTTAACTTTATTCCATGAATCTATAGATGTTCAAGCCTCACATAATCTCCCTATTGTGTCTCTATAGCTCTAGCTGTAGAATATCACCATCCATTAATAAGAAGAGATCTCAGTTTGGTTTCCTATTAGTTTCCATACTCATTTTAGGCAGCTCAAGGGTAGTTCCATACTCTCCATGAAAAGTCACTCCTAGTTGTGCTTGGGTTATTCATTCTCAATATTCACCCCACCCTACCCCTTGGGCCTCTCTCTGTATAGCCTGTCACAATTGCATGTGTTGTCTTTCCCTAAAAAGCACTTCTCATCTCTGTCCCCATATTAATAAACCAATTAAGAAACTAAGGTTTTAAAGATCTACTTGAAAATCAAAGTAGACATGACAAGTTCTAGGAAACTTATGATTGTATCACTGACATAGGAAGAAGAACAGGTAGAAGAAAGGGTAAGCCCTTAAGAGTAAAGAATCAGTATAGTTACTGAAGCAATGAAGGAAAATTCTACTCTTCAGGCATGTGTTTATTTCATTCTATCAATCGTCTTATAACTATCACTCATCTCTTCAACTAGGTATCCACCATGTTAAATCAGTAATAGTTTTTTAAGTATATACTTCTCCCTAGTTCTGTATATGCTACTTCCCTGAGCATAATTCTTTACCCTAAGCCCCATTACATTTTTTCTTTGTTATGCTTTTGACTTCTTGATAAACCACCACCACTTCTTTGAATATTTAACACAAATGTCACTTGTTATTTATTTTTAAAGCCAATGATTCCTCACAGTTCAACACTTGGTATATCCCTCCAATTTAACACTTGTTTCATTCTAATGGACTGTCCACTTGCCCTCTACAGAGTGAGCTTCATGGGGGGAGACATAACTTTGTATCCCACTTTATAGTATAGTACATGACATGGAGAATGGGCTCAAAGAATGAACAATCTCTACAGAATATTTTCAGTAGTCATCAGTCTATAAGCCTCTTTCAGGTTCTCCTTCACTCTCCTAGTAAGTTACTTTTGAAACATTTTTAAAGGTAGGATTAGTAATGCCATACAACTTGAGACATCTAAAAAGGGGGTTTAATAAGGATAATGTAGAAGTACTGAGCCAAATATGGATTGGGTTTGGGAGAGGTTGAAGGAGTGACATGGAGTGAAAGCATGTATAGTTTCATATCTTGTTACAGGAAACTCTTAAGTCCCTAAGCCTTCTGTGATCACGATTTCCTCCTGTCATTTTTACTCCTTTAACTGAAGCCGTCTCTCTTCCTGGATCCCATTGTGCTTCCTAACTTCAATAGTGCTATAGCAAGCAGAAAAATAAGATATCTAATTACTTTCTATTAAGAGAATCAAGAATATTGGTAGGCATTCTGGGACCATATCTTCCTCTTACAGGTTAAGCTTTATGTAGTCTTGATGTTTTTGCTTGGTGGATTTATGGGGCACTTCTGACTCAGCATGTTAATTCTGGAGAGACTAAGATCTTTCTAGAAAGATGGCATTCAATAAATTGTTCCAATGGCCAAATAAGGATAGAAGAAGCATCAGCATAAATAAAATATCTTTGCATTAGGAAAAAATAAGATAACTCTGCAGCTGGAATGAAAAAATGCCCAAAACATATTCAAATTTCTACTCTTTTATGGAACAACACAGCATTATACAAGTTCTCATAGCAGTGCCACAGCTGGCACCTCCGGCAAAGCCTAGGAAGCTTTTGTTCTTCATATTTCAAAAAGCAGCCCATGAAAACGTAGCATCAATCTCAACCAATTGCAATCGGTAAGAACCAAAAATTGTGAAATTTTATTGTTTATAAAATTGGTTTTTCAAATAAAAAGCTTCACATCTCAGAGAAGAGTTTGCTTATTTGGCAGCAGCACAAGAGGCTTCTGAGAGAGCTGAATGGATAGATGTGGATGGAGTCCTCTGTAGGCCAAAATAGTTGCACTGTCTTAAATGAGGACCTAGCCCTCAACTGCTCCCAAGGTATTTGCAAACTGCCAGGGACTGGTTTTATACAGCCTGTTCTATGGATGTGGAATTGTTGGACATTCTGCTTATCGTGGAAGGACACACAGGGTGATTTAAAGGGATGTTTCTAGGACTGCAAACTTTCTTCTAGAGAAATAGATACATCATGCTGATTGTTTTTTACCTGAAGAATGAAAAGAATTATGTATAGTGAGATGTGGAGAGAAAAGTAGCCCCATATATGCTTATTTTCTTTAAAGCAACAAACGAACAGATCAAAATCTCTAAGTAATCTCTAGACTTCAAACAAAATGGAAGTGTCTAAGTCATTTGACAGACCATCGTTTTTAGTGTCAGTGGCTATGCCTGCATACAACTAGAATTTTAGAGCACAAGGTACTAGGAAATTTTTAACTCTACAGCTCCTAATTTACATATGAGGAAACTGAGATACCAAGAGGTTGTAACTTTTCCAAGGAAGTGTCACTAACTAGAACACAGTTGTTGTTTTTTTTTTTAAGTTTATTTATTTATTTATTCACTCTGAGAAAGAAAGTGAGCAGGGGAGGGACAGAGAGAAAAGGAGAGAGACAATCACAAGCAGGCTCTGCACTGACAATGTGTAGCTCAATGTGGGGTTGGAACTCAGGAACCCATAAGATCATGACATGAGCCAAGAGTTGGACGTTTAACCAACTGAGCCAACTAGGTGCCCCTTTTTAATTTTTTTAAATGTTAATTTGTTTTTGAGAGAGAGTGTGCATGAGCATGGAGAGAGGGAGACAAAGGATTCAAAGTGGGCTCTGTGCTGACAGCAGATAGCCCCTTGAGGGCCTCAAACTCACAAACCATGCATGAGATCATGACCTGAGCCAAAGCCAGATGCTTAACAAACCGAGCCACTCAGATGCCCCAAAACACACATTTTCTAGTGATAATTACATTTTTCTCCACTATGACATATCCAGCTGCAGGCAATTTACACTATTTCTTAAAACCAAGTAAGGGAATTAGATATGCTCCTTTTAGGATAATAATGAATCAAAGTTCAGATCATAATTGAAAGAACTGTCAAATACAACACACTTTCACTTGTTAAAAAATCCTACACATAGGGGTGCCTGGTGGTTCAGTCAATTAAGCAACCAACTCTTGGTTTAGGTTCAGGTCATGATCTCATGGTTTTATGAGTTTGAGCCCTGAGTCAGGCTCTGGGCTGGCAGCTTGGAGCCTGCTTGGGATCCTTTCTCTCCCTCTTTCTGCCTCTCTCAACTCGCACTTTCTCTGTTTCCCTCAAAATAAATAAACTTAAAAAAAATCACCTTTTAGTGAACTGGAAGTAAAACATTTTGACCTCCATATTTACTCTCTGTAAGTTTTTTTCAAGTTCTTCACAAATACATTAAGAAAACACCGTAATGTCTATTGGGGAAAACTCATCCAAAAACCATTTACTTAATGGGCAACACAACATCAGGCACTTTGAATTTTTATCTCCTCAGATCACAGCCATCAATTTCTGCTGGCAATCACTGAGAGTTTGCTATGTGACAGTCTTAATTTCTCCTTCCTGGCTTGTCAATTTTTTTTTTCAGGCAAATTAGGTTTAGTTGGTGTACTGGATATTATCTATTGGATCTCAGCATCTATTCCACTGCTTTTTATTTGTTTAATTTATTTTAATGTTTAATTTTTATTTATTTCTGAGAGAGAGAGAGACAGAGACAGGCACGAGTGAGAGAGGGGCAGAGAGAGAGACACAGAATCCAAAGCAGGCTCCAGGCTCTGAGTTGTCAGTACAGAGCCCAATGTGGGGCTTGAACCCACAAATTGTGAGATCATGACCTGAGCCAAAGTCAGATGCTTAACCAATTAAGCCACCTACGTGCCCCACCACTGCTATTTATATACTATAGCAACTATCAGCCTGAAAACAACTCAGCCCATCTCTCTTGCAATTAGGGATATGTATGTGGTTTAATTTCTGTCAATAAGATTCATTATTTTAAAATTTAGGAGGTGAAAAGGAGGTGGGGGGGGCATTTTTGTCAAGTTTCAACAGATGTCAGTGATTGAGGTGGCTGCTCTTCTTGCTCCAGTGTCTAATCGCCAGCTACACTGTGAGGCAGTAGTGACTGATCACAGCAGCAGTAGCATCCTGATGTCTGATTTGCAACTACAGAAGTGGGATCTTGAAATCAGTAATCTAGTAGGAGAAATCTTGACTTCTATTTCTCTAAACCCTTACAATTATTTTATAAGCACCTAATATCTTATGTTAAATCCCTTCCTTCTAGAAAAACATAGGACTATTTCTCTTTCCTGCACTAACTCCTAATAAATTCACCATTTGAAAGTGAAACTTTTCAAGACTAAATTATTTTCTTTCAAACCCCTAGACTCCTTTTCTCAGCTCCCATATTTAATCTAGGGTCCAAGTTCCTGGGATAACATCTCTCTCTTTCTCCTCCTTTCCAATCTCCTGCTTAACTTACAGCAAGTCTGGGGACTCGAAGTAGACAAAGCAATGAATCTAGAGCTTAGAGTAGGAGACATTTTCAAGTTATTTACTACCCACTTATCTCAGGATAAAGAACCAAATTCTTTTCTCTTTAATTTTTGTTTTATAGTTTATTTAGTTTTGAGACAGAGAGAGACACAGAGGATGAGTTGGGGAGGGACAGAGAGAGAGACACACACAGAGTCTGAAACAGACTCCAGGCTCTGAGCTGTCAGCACAGAACCCGGTGCGGGGCTCGAACCTACAAACGGTGCGATCATGACCTGAGCCTAATTTGGGTGCTTAACCAAGTGACTTACCCAGGTGCCCCAGAATCAAATTCTTAATATGGCCTATAAGAAAGGCTATGATTCAGCCTCATTTCATGCCTTCTTTCCTAGTTTTCTGTTCTGTAGCCATATGGCTTTGTTTCCAGTCCCTGAGTCATCAAATTCCCTCCTATGCCAAGGAATTTGTAAATGTTCTGGCCTTTTCCTGAAAAACATGTCCTACCTATTGCTTTTCTCTCTCCCCATTCCATTCTCTATTTATATCCCCATTCCCTACATTGGAGTTCTTTATCCTATTTAATTCTTCTTTTCTCTGATCTCATTTCAAATTTCACTTCCATAAGAAAACCTTCCCCTAATCCCAGAAATCATATAAGCATCTCATAGATTTCATAGCACTCAGCAGAATTTGTATTTGTATTTTATGTAAATTTGACTACTCTCTACTTCTATTTGTGTACTATCAGAACACAAATCCAATGAAGACATAAAAATGGGTTTGTTGGGAAATAAATTATTACCCTGCTGAAAAATGTTCTTAATTTTAATTCAAGTTTGATAATAAACTGGCTTGCATTTCATCAAAAAATGACTTTGTTTATTATTAATCATTGTTTAGAAGTTAGGGAAATAAAAAAACAGTAGACACTAGGAAAAATACAGTCATTCCAATTCATTACAACCTCAGTGGATAACAAAGGATTCCATTTGTTTATCGTCATAGTCTTCTACATTAAATAATCATATTTTAAGACATGCAATAAATAAAAAGTTTCACAAATCTTGAAATTGACACGTTTATAGGAATTTAAATAATGTAGGTCTTTAAAAAAAATGATACTCTATAAAGCACTGCTGAAAGAATTCTTAACCACTAGCTTTTTTTTTCAGCCTTGTATGAAAGCACAAGATAGCCAAATGGAGAGCATTTTGTGTGCTGAGAGTGGAAGAGAGACTGACACAGTGAAAGAGAGAGAGGGAAAAGAGAAGAGAGCTGAGAGAAAAGAGAAAAAGAGAAATCCCTGGATAACTTATTATTCTAGTCCCCAGACATTAGATTCAACCCAGTTGAGACCTCAAACCCCATGGAACAAACACAGGCTGTCCCCATTACATTCTGTCAGAATTCTTAACCCATATAATCAAGAGATAACATAGGAATAAAGTGCTTTAAGCTACTAAGTTTTGGGGTAGTTTGTTTATAGCAATAGATACCTGGAATACCTGAAACAATCTCTCATAATTGTTTTTGCTGGAAAATATATTTAAAAGTATTTTTAGTATGTATTAAACACATGTATTAAATGTATTAAACAAATACATATTAAAACAATGAGTCTTCATTCTACTTCTGTGACATTAGCAAGATCAGCAAGATCAATACCATGTTAGAGAGACTATGATGAAACAAGACTGTCAGATAACATTGGTGGAAATGTAAATTGGTATATTTTCCTTCAAGGACAATATAGAAATCTTTATTAAAAATTTAAATGCACATTCCCCATAGTCATGCTGATCTACCTCTAGGAATATTTTACACAGATATACTCAATTATGTGCAGAAACATGTGCTCAAGTATATTCACTCACTGCAAAACTATCTGTGATGGTAAAACTCTGGAAATAATATAGATGTTCATCAATAAGAGGTCAGTTAAATAGATTATGATACATCTATTTAATGGAACAATTTGCCTCTGTTGACACTAATGAGGTAAAAATATATACATGCTGATATCAAACTATCCCTGAAGTGCATTGTTAAATGAGAAAATCAAGGTGCAGAATACTTCCCATTGTAAAATAATGTGTAAAAGATATGGATATGTGGTTCATGTATAAATACACTACTTCTAGGAGGCTGATTAAGAAGCTAGTAATATAGGGAATTAAGATGCCAGAGAAGTAGGGGAACTGAGATTTTCTTTGTCCCTCAAACACAGCTGAATTGAGGTCAGATCATTTGGAACATGCAGGAAATAAATCTGTGGAGTGGCAGAAGGATCTCCACAGTTGGAGGGAGGCAGCTTGGCAGGATCGAAGTGAATGTATGTGAATTAGGGAAATAAAACAGCATAGGCATGAAGGTTGGGGAAGGAACCCTTTTTGTGCAGAGACAAAAGAGAGAGAAGGAGAGAAGGCTTCAGTATTGAGTTAGCAAAGGAGGAAAACCTCTCCGTACCATGGACTGGGGAATGAGAAATATAAAATGTCAGTTCCTATTTGGCAAACAGTTTTAGGAGCTGAAACTCAGAGGTTCCAAAAGTGTATGATTTTCTCCAGAGTCAAGGTGGGAGCCATGTTTGTGCTCCTGAAGAGAAAGGATCTGGCTCTGGGGCAAGGTAGAAATCTCAAGGGTGCACTGGGACAGAAGAGACCCCTTTTTTGAGTACTTTGGGAAGATGGTTTATTGCCTTTTTAAGGAAAAAAAACTGCAGCAGATGCTAGCCAAAGGCCTCTTATCAGCGGGGAAGAGTGATGCTACCCCAGAATTGGCCCTGCGTGGTGTAGAGTCCCTTAAGACATGGGATTTTGAATCCCAACCAAGCACTTAGAAGACACAGTAGAACTGTGGAGCAGGGGAAGCTGACCACTCTTGCTATTTTGTGAGGACTGCCTGAATAGCGTGGTTTGTGACACTCAGTCTGGGGAGAGAGACTGGGCTGTCGCCATTATTCTCCCCATCACCAATGTGGCGGGACTTCAGAGACCAACACAGTGGCCCCAACTGGAGGCTTACATCAAACCACACCCCTCCGTGCCTGGCAAATGCTTACTTAGAAGGAGTCTGACTGACCCAAGGGAGCTGGCCTCTCCTCCAAACCAGCACAACCACTGGTCCCAGGCATCAACAGACAACTGCTTTTTGTTTGTTTGTCTTTCTTTTCCTTTTATTTGTTTTTTTCTTCTTTCTACCCTTTCTTTTTTCTTTTGGAATCAGGCTCACAGTTTATGATTTGTGTTTGGTCAGTTCTTATTATATGTATATATAATTTTTATTTGTTTGATTAAGCATTTTTTACTCTACTCTTTTTATACCTTTCCTATCTCTCCTTCTCTATTTTCATTTCTCTTTCTTTGGATTTAGCCTTATAGTTTTTTGATTCTCTGTTTGATATTCTTTTTTCTCTTTTCATTTTTCTCTTTTTATTGGTTAGGCTCCCCTCCCCCTTTTTTCTTTTTTCCCCAGGTTTACTTCAACAAACAAATCAAAGCATGCCTGACTGGAGGTCCAAACACTCTACCACTACAAGCAAGGAGGAGTTTTGGAGGACACACCAGCAGGATAGAACTGCAACAACAGCATGCATGCAACATACACCAAAAACACTTCTTGAAGTGCCAGACCCTGGACATTGTGTGGCCACTGTGTAATACAGTATAATTTGCAGGTGCAGGACTCATAACAGGCAATTAAAACATATAAAAGGTAGAAACCTAGACAAAATGACAAAACAGAAAAAAATTCCCCCAAAAGAAAATTCAGAAAGAAATCAGAGCCAGATAATTGCTCAAAACAGTTATAAAAAATATATCTGAACAAGAATTTAAAATAGCAGTCATAAGACTAAGCTAGGCTTGAAAAAAAGCATAGAAGACAGCAGAGAATCTATTGTTACATCAAAGACCTAAGAGCTAATCACAATAAATTAAGAAATACTATAGGGGCGCCTGGGTGGCTTAGTTGGTTAAGCGTCCAACTTTCGCTTATGTCATGATCTCGCAGTTCATGGGTTCGAGCCCCGCGTAGGGCTCTGTGCTGACTGCCAGCTTAGAGCCTGGAGCCTGTTTCAGTCTGTGACTCCCTCTCTCCCTGACGCTCCCCTGCTCACACTGTCTCTCTCTCTCTCTCCTAGAAATAAATAAAAATATTAAAAAAAAAAAGAAATACTATAAATGAGATACAAAATAAACTAGAGACAGTGACAGCAAGGATGGAAGAAGCAGAAGTGAAAGAGAAGATAAAATTATGGAAAATGATGAAGCTGAAGAAAGAGGGAAGGAGATTACTAGATCCTGAGGGGGAAAACTAGAGAACTAAGTGATTCCATGGAAGGAAATAATATCCATTATCATGGGAATTACAAAAGAAGAAGAGTAACAAAAAGGGGCAGAAGGTTTATTTGAACAAATTATAGGTAAGAACTTCCATATCTGAGGAAGGAAATAGGCATCCAAGTCCAAGAGGCAAAGGGAACTCCCTTCAAAATCAACAAAACATGTCAACACCACAACATATCACAGTAAAACTGGCAAAATGCAAAGATAAAGAGGGAATTCTGAGAGCAGTTAGGGACAAATGGGTCTTAACCACAGGAGCGACATACAAGGATAGTAGCAGACCTGTCCACTGAAACTTGGAAGGCCATAAGGGAAAGGCATGAAATATTCAATGTGCTGAATGTGAAAGATATGCAGCCAAGAACCCTTTATCCAGCAAGGCTGTTATTCAAAATAGAAGGAGAGAGAAAGGCTTTCCGAGACAAACAAAAACTAAAAGAGTTCAAGACCATGAACCCAGCCCTGCAAAAGATCCTAAGAAGGTCTCTGTGAGTAAAATGCAGCAAAGACTACAAAGGACCAGGGACATCACCACAAACACTAAATCTACAGATAAAACAATGGCACAAAATTCATATCTTTCAATAATCACTCTGAATGTAAATGGACTAAATGCCCCCATCAAAAGACATACAGTAAAAGAATGGATTAAAAAAAAATAAGATCCATCTATATCCATCTTATATGTTGCCTATAAGAGACTCATTTTAGACTTGAGGACACGTGCAGATTGAAAGCGAAGGGGTGGAGAACCATCTCTCATCCTAATGGACATCAAAAGAAAGCCAGAGTAGCCATACTTATATCAGGCAAACTAGGTTTTAAACTGAAAACTGTAACAAGAGATGAAGAAGGGCATTATATTATAATTAAAGAGTCTATCCATCAAGAAGAGCTAACACTTGTAAATATTTATGCCCCCAATATGAAACACCCAAATATATAAATCAATTAAATATAAATAAACTTACTAACAATAATATAATAATTGTAGATGACCTTAATTCTCTAAGCAGAAATGTACAGATCATCTAAGCAGAAAATCAGTAAAGAAACCCTGTCTCTGAATGACACAGTGGACCAGATAGACCTAATGGATATATTCAGAATTTTACATCTTAATGCAACAGAATACACCTTCTTTTCAAGTGCACATTGAACATTCTCCAAAATAGATCACATACTGGGTCACAAAACAGCCCTCAATAAATATAAAAGAACTGAGATCATACCATGCATATTTTTGGATCACAATGCTATGAAACCAGAAATCAACCACAAGAAAAAATTTGGAAAGCCCCCAAATACATGGAGGTTAAAGAACATACAACTAAATAATGAATGACTTAACCAGGAATTTAAAAAGAAGAAATTAAAACTTCATGGAAACAAATGAAAATGAAAACACACAGTCCAAACCCTTTGGGATGCAGCAAAGGCACTCTTAATAGGAAAATACATTGCAATTCAAGCCTGTCTCAAGAAGTAAGAATGGTCTCAAATATACAACCTAACCTTACATCTAAAAGAGACAGAAAAGCAGTAGCAAATATAGCCCAAAGCCAGGAGAAGAAAGGAAATAATAAAGATTAGAGTAGAAATAAATGATATGTAATTTTAAAAAAAAACAAACAAACAAGAAACAGCAGAACAGATCAATGAATCTAAGAGCTATTATTTGAAAGAATAAACAAAATTGATAAAACCTTAACCAGACTTCTCAAAAAGAAAAGAGAGAAGACCCAAAAAGATAAAATCACAAATGAAAGAGGATAGATCACAACCAATACCACAGAAAAAGAAACAATTATTAGAGAATACTATGAAAAGTTATATGTCAACAAATTGGACAATATGGAAGAAATGGAAAATTCCTAGACATTCACACAGTACCAAAACTCAAACAGGAAGAAACAGAAATTTTGAATAGACACATACCCAGTGAAGAAATTGAATTGGCTATCAAAAACTTCCCAACAGATAAGAGTCCTGGGCCAGATGGCTTCCCAGGGAATTCTACTAGACTTTGAAAGCAGGGCTAATACCTATTATGCTCAAACTCTTCCAAAAAACAGAAATGGAAGGAAAGCTTCCAGACTTGTTCTATGAAGCCAACATTGCCTTGGTTCCAAAACCAAAGATCACACTAAAATGGAGAATTATAGGCAAATATCCCTGATGAACCTGGATGCAAAAATTCTCACCAAGATATTAGCAAATAAAATTCAACAGTACTTTAGAAGAATTATTCACCATGACCAAATGGGATTCATTCCTGGGCTGCAGGGCTGGTTAAATATTTACATATCAATCAATGCAATATATTACATGAATAGAAGAAAGGATAAGAACCATATGATCTTTTCAATAGATGCAGAGAAAGCATCTGACAAAATTCAGCATCTTTTCTTGATCAAAACCCTCAAAAAAGTAGGGATAGAAGGATCATATCTTGAGATCATAAAAGCCATATATGAAAGACCCACAGCTAATATCATCCTCAATGGAGAAAAACTGAGATCTTTCTCCTTGAGATCAGGAACGTGACAGTGATGTCCACTCTCATCATTATTGTCTAACATAGTGTTGGAAATCCTAGCCTCAGCTTTCAGACAACAAAATGAAATAAAAGGCATCCAAGCTGGCAAAGCAGAAGTCAAACTTGCATTCTTTGCACCAAAAGACTGCTAGAGCTGATATAGGAATTCAGCAAAGTCATGATATAAGACTGATGTAAAGAAATCTGTTGCATTTCTGTACATCAATAATGAAGTAACATAAAGAGATATCAAGAATTGATCCCATTTACAATTGAACTAGAAAACCATAAAATACTTAGGAATGAATCTAACCAAAGAGGTAAAAGATCTGTATGCTGAAAACTATAGAAAGCTTATGAAAGAAATTGAAGAAGACACAAAAAAATGGAAAAACATTACATGCTCATGGACCAGAAAAATAAATATTGTTAAAATGTCAATACTACCCAAAGCAATATACACATTCAGTGTAGTCCCTATCAAATAGTACCAGCATTCTTCACAGAGCTAGAATAAACTATCCTAAAATTTGTATAAAATCACAAAAGACCTCAGATAGCTAAAGTAATGTTGAAAAAGAAAACCAAAGCTGGAGGCATCACAATTCCAGACTTTAACCCATATTACAAGGTTGTAATTATCAAGACAGTATAGTATTGGCACAAAAACTAACACATGGATTAATGGAATAGAATAGAGAACCCAGAAATGGACCCACAAATGTATGGCCAATGAATCTTCAACAAAGCAGGAAAGAGTATAAGAGTATTCAATGGAAAAAAGACAGACTCCCAGCAAATGATGCTGGGAGAATTGGACAGCAACATGCAGAAGAATGAAACTGGACCACGTTCTTACACCATACACAAAAATAAATTCAAAATAGATGAAAGATCTAAATGTGAGACAGGAACTATCAAAATCCTATAGGAGAAAACAGCAACCTCTATGACCTTGACCACAGCAACTTCTTCTTTGACATGTTTCCAGAGACAGGAAAAATAAAACCAAAAATGAACCAATGGAACCTCATCAAGGTAAAAAACAAAAACAAAAACAAAAACAAAAACAAAAAACTGTGCAGCAAAGGAAACAATCAACAAAACTAAAATGCAACTGACAGAATAGCAGAAGATATTTGCAAATGACATATTGGATAAAGGGTCAGTATCCAAAATCTATAAAGAATTTACCAAACTCAACACCTCCCCAAAATAACGTAGTGAAAAAATGGACACAGGACATGAATAGACACCTTTACAAAGAAGACATCTAGATGGTTAACAGACACATGAAAGGATGCTCAACATCACTCATCATCAGGAAATACAAATCAAAACCACAATGAGATACCACCTCACACCAGTCAGAATGGCTAAAACTAACAACTCAGGAAACAACAAATGTTAGCAAGGATATGGAATAGGGGAACCCTATTGCATTGTTGGTAAGGTACAGCCACTCTGGAAAACAGTGTGAAGGGTCTTCAAAAAATTAAAAATAGAACTACACTATGACCCAGCAATTGGACTACTAGGAATTTATCCAAAGGGTACAAAAATGCTGAATTGAAGGGGTACATGCACCCTAATGTTTATAGCAGCACTATCAACAATAGCCAAATTATGGAAAGAGCCCAAGTGTCCATCAACTGATGAATGGATTAAGAACATGTGGTGTGTGTACACACACACACACACACACACACACACACACACACACACACACTGGAATACTAGTTGGCAATGAAAAAGAATAAAATCTTGCCATTTGCAACAATATAGATGAAACTAGAGGGTATTATGCTAAGCAAAATAAGTCAGTCAGAGAAAGATATCATATGACTTCACTCATATGTGAAATTTGAGAAACTTAACAGATAAGCACAGTGGAAGAGAAGGAAATATGAAATGAAAACAGAGGGAGGCAAGCCATAAGAGACTCTTAAATACAGAGAACAAACTGAGTTTTGATGGGGGTGGATTAAATGGGTGATGGGCATTAAGGAGGGCACTTTTCAGGATGAGCACTGGGTGTCATATGTAAGAGATAAATCACTAGGTTCTACTCCTGAAGACAAGACAACACTGTATGTTAATTAACTTGAGAGAGGGGGGAAAAAGAATCTGGTAAATTAAAAGAAGGAGGAGGAGGAGGAAGATAGAGGAAAAGGAGAAGGAGTAGCAGCAGCAGCAAGTAACAGTGGTTGTCACTGGAAGGTGGATAGTAGTCTGGAATGGTGGAGATTTATTTTTCCCTGAATATATTTTTGTACTGTTACCTCTTTCCACCCATGCTTAATTAACATTGGGTTAAAAAAAATCCAGCACATAAAGTTTAAAATTTGTATGGAAAAAAGGAAAAAAAGCTCTTACCACAAAAATGTTATCCTAGCTAGGTGTACTTAAACTCAGAAGATTGTCTCTGACAAAGAATAAACAGCCTAAGGAATGTTTCAACTGAGAAGAAATTATATCTTTTTAGAATCTGGAAAATCAGTAAACCTTGAGAGTTTAATGACTCTATGCCAGATCTTTTAGCTGTTAGCCTTTGGGACTCAGCATTTTTCCCAGAAGATAATTCTGAGTAATATGGATATCATCACACACGTTTACATTGGTTTGCAGGAAAAAGTCCAAAATGAACTGGTCTGGGCAAGAAAATGTATTCACTGAACGTGAAAATGCTCTACTACCTTCAATGCCTCATCTGGAACTATTTAAGCTGTGAATGGTCATGTACATAAGATGTATATTTTGAGAACAATTATTAAGTAAATCTAATTTTTTTCTTTTTTCTTTTAACTAAAGAGAAAAAGCAAGAGGAAGCCATTATAAATTAGTTACTTTGACTTTTTCTGCACATTAGTGTTAATCTGGCTAATGTGGGCCAGAACCAAACCAAAAGAAGCATCTCTTTGCCTTTGCCTGTTGTGATCCAATATTACTAGAAAAGGAGATGAGCCTTTGCGTGAACTTTCTAGGCTATAAAAACAAATTCCTGTTGGAAATTACAAAACACTTAGGGTCTCATGCAGACAATACTGTGATACTGCAGCTTCACAGTTTGATCAAAGTCACAACAAGATGATCCTCTTTTTAATCTACTGCAGATTTCGTGTTAAATTTTAGGAGCTGGCACAGATTTCTTCACATTTTGAAAATTAAATTACCAGCAAAGCATTCTTTTCACCCTTACTTGTCAGTCGCTGTCTTTGTAAAAATAATTGGCTTTATAAATAAGTCAGCTGTGTCTATTATTTTCATGAATGGATACAAATCTCCATGAAGCCTATTTGTATTATTTATTTTTTAAAAAAAGCTAAAACGATTGCTTAGATAAGGTGTGGGGGGAAGAAAAGCTTCCCCATTGGATTAATTTAATGCAAAAATCGAAACCGAAAGGAATGATAAAAGCTGTTTC
Source organism: Proteles cristata cristata (assembly GCA_017311185.1). Taxonomy (NCBI): domain Eukaryota; kingdom Metazoa; phylum Chordata; class Mammalia; order Carnivora; family Hyaenidae; genus Proteles; species Proteles cristata. The sequence continues at coordinate 1,993,852 of JAESUZ010004016.1, read as the reverse complement.
TGCTCGGTTATTTTTGTTTTCAGGCTGCTTCCTTCTCAATAATTTTTTAAAAATCTAAAATATTTAAATCTCCTCTTTCTTTTTTTATAGCACAGTCTAAAGGTTTTTTTCCTTCTTTTGCTTTTCTTTATTTCTTTCTTCCTTCCCTTTCTATTCTCCTTTCAATCATGAATAATTCCCAGCCATAATATACAATCACCTTCTACTTCATAAACCCAGATTTTTTTTCATCAATTTTTTAGAAGTTTATTTGAGAGAGAGAGAGACAGAGACAGAGAGAGAGATAGAGAGAGAGAAAGCATGAGCAAAGGAGGGGAGAGAGAAGAGAAAGAGAATCCTAAGCAGGCTCTACGCTATCAGCACAGAGCGTGGCATGGGGCTCAATCCCACGAACTATGAGATCATGACCTGAGCCAAAATCAAGAGTCAAACACAACCGACTAAGCCACCCAGGTGCCCCATAAGCCCTGATTTAAATTCACCATTAAAATTCTTTACTTCTACATGAAGTCTTATTCATGTATCAAAGTTGACACTAAATGTATCTTGTTCTGAGTTCAGATCTAAAGTCCTTTCCAATAGAATGAAAAAAATGTAGCCCTTAATCATTCTCTTACAGAAATTTTCAAATTATTTGTGCCTAGAGAGGCATTCATTTTCTATTGCTGTCATAATGTAATACTGTTTAGTGACTTAAACAATATAAATTTATCTTGTATTATGTATAGAGAAGATACCTGTTCTTGGGTTAAGAACACAAGAGTTACAATTGAACCTGGCCCCAAGACAAAGAGCCTAATTTAAAGTTAAGGTACAGATAAGGGCAGAACATAAGTTACTACATATATCTTTGCTAATTGGTGAAGCATAGCAGTCCCTTCCTCCAGGCCTACATTCCACAAACACCCTCCCTTACACTGGCAGCTAGGATGAGGATAAGAGTGGCTAAAACATAAACCCAGATGCAAAGACTGACACATTTATGGCCCCCAATGTGCTTGCACATTCAGCATCAAGGAAAAGCCTTGCTCAAGCAACTTAGGAACAAGCCTAATATACATTCATCCTCTTGACAGCCAAACAGAATGACTCCTAGCTTATCTATATACAATTTAACCTATATGTTATCCTGTTTTTCACTAAGAGCATCCTGTTAATTCCTTGGTTGTAAAGTCACTATGACTGGGATAATTCTGCAGAATATCAAAAACTTGTTATCGCAAAAGGCCTCCCATTGTAGAAATTCCTTTCTCTGACTTCATGTTGTTGCTGAACCTTTAAATAAAGATACCGAAACCGACAGGACAGAGATGCCTGCCTGGTGATCAGAAAGAAATCTCAGGGCTCTCTCACTTTCTCTCTCACCGACACCGTCCATCCTTCAGGGACCCCTGGACCTGCCGGAGCCAGCCTCCAACATCAGGAGGCTGTAGAGAAGAGTCTGTTCCCTTGCCTTTGCCAACTTCTAGAGGCTGCCTCCATTCCTTGGCTTGTGGCCCCTTTCTCCAACTTTAACGCCAGCAAAATTGGTTTGAGTCTTCACATTACATTACTCTGACCTACTCTTACCTACTTTGAAGGACTTTTTGAATAAATTGGAGCTACCCAGATAATCCAGGATAATTCCATCTGGAAAATTAATTCCCTTTTAAATTTAGAAGTTCTGGGAATTAAGATGTGGGCATTTGGGGGAGGGGCATTAGTCTGTCTCCCACATAAGGTATTGTACCTTGAAAAGTGGGCAGGCTTTCATGTCACGTGGGTCTACATTAGCATCTTATAAAATGAGTGGGCTTGGTCAGATAACCTCTCTGAGCCTTAGTTTTCTACTCACAAAATGAATTTAGTAATCCCTACCTTGTATTATTTGTTGTGAAGATCAGATGTAATATATAATGCTTATATCATGGTAGAATATCAAGAGTAGTCATTATCAAGCAAATTTATAATATGCTACTTTTTTTGAAATTTATCTTCTTTTCCAGGACACATATTAGCCAAATGATAAACCAAATGATAATATATTAGTTGGCTGTCAAATTATCAGATGTAGAGAAAAGTGAGAAGGAGGTGGCAAAGACAAGTAGAAACCTATGCATGGGAATGAAAGGTGCCTTCTATAATGTTAGTTAGTGGGAATGGGTTAGAAGAGAGTAATTACTATATTAGAATGGGCTGCTCCGGGGAATATAAGCAGAAAAACAAAAACAAAACATTCACTCTTATTCACCCAGTTAAATAAAATATGTCACATCTGGCTGCATCTAGTACCTCCTCAATTAAAAATACTTAGAAAGAGCTCACTTTTATATAGATGTGCACAGCTACTCACCAAGATACATTCTCTCAAAAGAATGGTCTAAGACAAAATGCTTGATATACTTGACAATCACATTGTATTAGATTGTATGCTCTAAGAGGGCAGGGTCTGGGTATATCTTATTCAATGCAAATTTCCTGGCATCTTGCCCAGTACCCATCACATACTAAACACTGAATAAATGTTTGTTGGATGAAATGAAAAGAAGAAAGCATAAAACTTGTATATTGTTCTAGGCTTGCTTGGGCCAAATATTTGTGAAATCATCAGTATCTCTCAGCTGTTCAGTTTTCACCTTCAAAGAGTCTAGGGGCACCTGGATGGCTCAGTCAGTTAAGCGTTGGACTTCAGCTCAGGTCATGATCTTACCACTTGTGAGGTTGAGGCCCGCATTAGGCTCTGTGCTGACAGCTCAGAGTCTGGAGCCTACTTCAGATTCTATGTCCCCTTTCTCTCTCTGCCCCTCCCTTACTTGAGTGCTCTCTTGCTCTCTCTCTCTTGCTCTCTTTCTCAAAAATAAATAAACATTAAAAAAATATTTATGCTAAAACCCTGGGTCAGAACTCATAAAAAGTTCCATTATCAATAACAACTATCACTTATCAAAAACCTACTATATGCAGAAACAAGAGTTTTACTTTTGCTCTCTAATTACATCCTCTAAGCCTGTGTAGCAGGTATTTCTTTCCACGCTTCAGAGCTAAGTTGGGGGATCACAAAAGAGATTTAATATATCCAAGGTCATTCACTTTTTTAATGGCAGAAATAGAATTAAGCATAGGCTTTCCCTTATCCTAAAGATCATGCTGTTTGACTCAGCTATGATACTTTCCATTAGACAATCCTTTTTGACCACTTGTATTCTATGGCATGTCTCTCCTAAGTGCTGGAAATACAAAGATGAAAAATATAAGCATAGCTTTTCCCTCAAAAATACAGCTAATATATTGTGATAATAGCTATATCAGCAGTATAAAGTATTTTGGGGAGCACAGACATGAAGCAGTTATTTAGCATTCAGGGAATTGGGATATTTCTTCCTCTTATTCTTTACATGTGTTATTCCCTGTTCCCAGAAACTGTTCCTCTTCTGGCTAACTTCTGCCTTGAGATCTCAATATAAATATTGGTCATACCAGCCAATTTCTGACATTTAAAACTAGCTAAGGCTTCCTGCTTGATATTCCCAAAGAGCTATACTTTCCCAGTAATTATTATTTAAAATTATTGAGAATGAACCAGTTACAAGGTTGTGGCCTGATATGGATTACCTCTTTAATCCAAATGAGGTCACCAAAATCAGAGTAGCAATGTGTAAACTGAAGCTAAAGATTAATTAATTTCTCATACTCACACAACTAGTACGAAGGGAACTGGTATGTGAATCTAGACAGTTTGTCTAGATAGGCATACCTGATGAAACACAGATCACACTGTTATGTTATTCCTGGTTTAATTATTTATCTGTTTTTTAGGATAAAGAACAAAAGCTGTGAAGGCAACAACTTAGTTTATCTTATTCACCACTGTATCTCCAGTGCCTACATTTGTGCCAGAGTAAAATGAAGGGTGTAAGTAAATTCATTCTTACAGGATTAGAAAGAATTTGCTAGGGTTTAAGATAGAAAGAAATGTTGGTATAACATGATGGACAGACTGGTGTTAGTGTGACTAATGGCAAGGAAACCAATTGGAACGCTATTTATACCAAGATGAGAGATTCTACGAGCTTGAACTAGAATGGGGGCCAGTAAACAGTTTCTATAAATATTTTAGGGTTTGAAACTATTCTACTGTGCCATTGTAACACCCAGGCCGCCACAGATAATACGTAAACAAATGAACATGGCTGTTCTCAAGAAAAAATTTTATAAACCAAAATAGTTAGCAGGGTAGATATGGCCCATGGACAGTTGTTTACTGACCCTTGAGTTAGAATACTGTCAATATAATTGGGAGTGTGTCTTGCAGTGGTAGTGGTGGATATGAACTAGAAAAATGTTTCAAATGAAAGCATGGAAGCCACTTGTTGACTGACTGTAAAGCATGGGAAAAGGAAAAGGAGAAGATAATCCTGATTTCCCTGCCATCAAAAAATCAAGGACATCAAGGAAGATGAACTCGTTTAAAGGTGAGAAATGATAATATGAATTAAAAAGCCTAAGAAGGAATAAGTTTCAGGTAGAAAATAGCATTCAGTAATATCTAAAGCCCAGAATGAGTAAAAAGAACTATAGAGGAAGAGTTCCCTGACATAGTCTTATAAATCTGTTGTGAAGTACATTATTATCCATCCATATCCTTATACTTAGCTACTTAATTCTGGGTTGTTGTTGTTTTTTTTTTTTTATGATGATTCATAGTTTCCCTGAGTTCTTATCAAGAGGGACACAGGCTGAAGTGTGCAAGCAATGATAAGTCACATAGTCCAGTTCACAATTTAATTTGCTTAGATAAACTTTCAAGAAGCTGCCTTTTAAGGTCTTTTGTGAATTCAGTGCTTAGAGGAAAAACTTCCTTTGAATCCTCAACTGACTTACAAATGAAGGAGGAATGTAATTTCTACAGATGAGACCTGGTCCCTGACTTGAGGTTTTGCTATTTGGCACAGTGGAAAGAGGGAATATATGCTTTGAAAAGTATGCTAAAAGATGAATCCTTTGCTTCATTCAAGGATATCATTAGAAAGAAAAGGAAAGGTGGGCCTGAGTGAACATTCTCTCCTTTTTACAGTTATACATAACCCTTTCCATCACATAAAGGGTCTTATAGAAATCTGTCTGCCACAAAATCTCACTTAACAGTAGGAATTTGGGTACCAGGTGGACTTAAGGATGGTATAAATGAATAATACTTAGTATAAGCTATTTTCAAGTTAATAGACTATATCAATATCTGAGTCTCAAAGAAAACACAGTTTCCTCTCTGAATTTTTTAAAGGCATTTGAAAGAATCAAACAATCTCAGGGTCATAATCAAACAACTTACCTTTTTTTAAGATGTAGTGATGATCTTTGAGCACTTAGAAATAGGGCTTATTAAAGCAAAGGGAGAACTTTTTGCCAATAAGTGCATCACCAGATTTCAGAAATTGGCTTGGGAAGGAAGGAACAGAACATCAGTATCCAGCTACTTGTCATCAGTTTTTCTAACCTTGCAAAAACATGAGTCATCCCTTCTCACATAACTCATGTGAACTCTGAGTTACAAGAAATTACTGGAATCTTAGAAGTGCCAATAGGTGAGTGTTTGAAGGAAGCCAGGGTTGGAGCTGTAGGGCTGTGTCCTCCCCAGGCAGTAGTTAAATCAGTGGGTTCAAGGGGTAGAATGAACACAGGCTTTTGAGAAACTTTAGCCAAGACCCAGAAGGGATTAAATCTGGCCCTCAAAGAAGAAAGTTGGCAATGTCAAGATCAGGTACCAACTGGAATTCAAGCAAGAATATAGGCAGAATTGGTAGACCACCTGGAAAGCCAGTTAGACAGCAGAGTGAGCAGCTACCATCATAAAATGAGCTGCAGAAAGCTGAACATCATTGGACTAATAGGTATGCAGGATCCACTCAACATACACCAGATACTGGATGCAATGGCAAAGAGACAAATTTATAACCCTGATATTTACCCCTTACCCTGGCAGTAGGGTTGATGCTATAGATAATACTGTATTAGCCGTGGCCCCTGGACAGGTTGGAGAAGGCAAAAGATAACACTTTTCTTCCTCTTCTACTTGAGCAAATTGTTCCATCTCTCTACGAATGAGATAGTAATATCAGCTACTTAATATTATTTCTTACTATGTACTTGTCACTATGTGGGACTCCTTTCATACAGCAACCTTAATCCTCATAACTATGTAGTATATTAGTTATTAAACACATTTTCAGTTTAGGAAAGTGAAGTTAAGAGAAGGTTAAGTGGGGGGCGCCTGGGTGGCTTAGTCGGTTAAGCGTCCGACTTTCACTTAGGTTGTGATCTCGCGGTTCGTGGGTTCGGGCCCCTCGTCGGACTCTGTGCTGACTGCCAGCTCAGAGCCTGGAGCCTGTTTCGGAGTCTGTGTCTCCCTCTCTCTCTGACCCTCCCTTGCTCATGCTGTGTCTCTCTCTCCTAGAAATAAATAAAAATATTAAAAAAAAAAAAAAAAAAAGAGAAGGTTAAGTGGTTCAATCAAAACTAAGTGCCAAGGCCTGGAATAGGATTAAACAGAACATTATTCCTTTGCTTCCCAGAGGCCTATTCTACTGTTATTTTAAAAATAGTGTATAATAGGCACACCAACAAGATAGACATCATAATAGTGAACTGGCTCTGTAGGAGCTAGGAGAGCATAGTTAGAGTGGTCAGAAGATTTTCCAAAGAAGGTGACCCTTGATGCTAGGTCCTAATCTCCACCACTCGGTAAAGGAAGGTCCTGAGGGCAGAGGAATCCTTGAGAGCTGTTACCATGATATAGTCCATAATAAGGGGAACAATGATGTAGCTGGGAAGGAAGCTGAACCCTGGAGTCAGGAGAACCTGAACTGTATGCCAAGCACAAGGATAAAGATGATGTAGGGAATGGCCAGGGAGGCTTGCATAAATAAAGCAAGGGATAAGAACTAGAGTGAGGGAATTTGGATAACTCAGGGAACTAAGAACACTAAATTAAACTGAGATGTCTACTTTTGCAAAGATGTTACTTGCAGAGTTGGTAGTTTACATGATGAACAACATGGTCATTATAAGTGTTGTAATAGTCCAGATACTAAGTTTTGAATGTGGATGTGAGCTCACTGGGCAGAAAAAGGGAGTAGGGGTATTCTGGGTATAACTTGTGCAAATGTGCCCAGCTAAAGAGGAATGAGACGTGACAAGGGAACAGCAAGTATTTTAACAGAGCCTCAATTTATAGAGATGGGGCTCCAGATAGAATTGGAAAAATGGACATTCCCTCACGTTGAAAGGCATTTATGATATAGTACATAGGACTTCACTGTATTGGATTTTTGCTTTCAGTCAGGGAATGTCATCCTCTGGTTTATATTTTTAAATGACCACTTTCATGGCATTGTGACGTCAGGAAACAATGAAGAAATGCTAGGGAAAGAAGAGTTAGGAGACCATTGTAAAAACCCAGTCTGGCTAGGAGTATAGGAAAGAGGACAAAAGGACAGAATTTCACTTATAAAACATATATAAATGTTTTTTGTTAATTTTCAGAGAAATCTTAGTTAATCCTAACCAATACACCACAGAGTAGGTATATATTAACAACAGCTCACATCATTTACTAAATCATTGCCATGCCACATACCAATTCTTAGAAAGGCATTTGAGCATGTTGATTAATTGTTTTTACCACTTACCAGCTGTATGACCTTGGGAAATGAATCCATGTCTCAGTTTTCTCATTTGTCAATGTGGAAAATCTCATAGTATTACTATGAAGACTAAATGCTATTTAACATATAATGCACTTACAATAATTCCTTGCATATAGCAACTGATATGCAACTTATATAAACAACCAATAAATATTAGTTATAATAATCATATTTAAATCTCACAGTGCTTTTTATTACACTATTTGTGCCATAATACAGAAGAGAAAATAAAATCTCAAAGAGAAGTAACTTGTCAATGACACAAACTTAAGCTATTCTGACCCCTGAATCTTATGTAGGAGAGAAGGGGAGCATGGCTCATATCTAGAATGACTTCCAATTTTGTCATGTTATTTAAGGAACAGTGGATGAGGTAGATGCTATCATCTAAAGCTTATCCATTAATGGCTTCTATAAAAGGGCTTCCCAAACCAAAAAAGGATCTTTCTCCTTATCGAATTCCTTGTACTGCTTCTTGGAATCCTTTTGCAGCATTTCTATTTTCCATGACATTTAAATTGCATCTCCAGGAAACCAGAAACGTTCACATATGCAGTTGCCTAGGCTTCCAAAGCAGGGAACACTCCTTTAACTAGGCAACAGATATTTCAGGCAAAAACTTCAGTCAGTTAACGTGGCAACATGCAGTGGGTGTTCAGCTATGCCTGCAATGAATCAGCCAGATTTCTCTGCCCTGAGATTCTCAGGGTTAATAGCACCACATAAACATGAAAATCAAGGTTGATCCTAATTATGATAAAGGCAAGGTCTTACACCCCATTAAAACTATTGTTAGTCTAGTAGTAGTACTGTCTATATGATATTAATCATAATAGTACATCTATCTACTCTTTACTGGTTAGTTGCTTACTAGGTCATACAGGTAAAGCTCAGAGAGGTTTGGCAATTTGTCTAAGGTCACAAAGCTAGTATATAGTTTTCTGTGACTGTGTGACAAGTTACCATAAACTTAGTAGCTTAAAACAACTAATTTATTTTCTTATACTTCTGGAGATAATCCACATCTCACTGGACTAAAATCAGGAAGTCAACAGGGCTGCTTCATTTCTTTCTGGAAGCTCTGGGAATCCTTTTCCTTGACTTTCCCACTTTTTTGAGGCTGCATACATACCCTGGCTCATGGCCCCTTTCCTTAATCTTCAAAGCCAGAAACCTTATTATCATCACCTTTGCATTCATGTTCACATACTTTTCTTAATTCTGGCTCTTCTCCCTCTTCCACTTAAAATAATCCTTATGATTATGGTCCTAACTAGATAATCCAGGATGATCTCCCCATATTAAAATTAGCCAATTAGCAACCAAAATTCCATCTGCAATTTTGCATCTCCTTCATCATGTAACCTAACGTATTCCAGGTTCTGGGGGTTAACATTGAAGTACTATTATTCTGCCTTTAATAGCTAATAAAAAGTAGGTAAAACCAGGATTAGAACCCAAATATATCTGATTCTGAAGGCTCTTTGCTCTTAACCATCAATCACACTATTCCAAACTATGGTAAAAACATCATCTCCAAAAGAAAATAAGAATGTTTCTCATGATTCCCACCAGTTCCATTCTCCCAAAGAACTCGATGATTAATATTTATGTTATTAATCTGATACTATATGATCTTATTTGAGCACAACTGGAGCAAATTAGACAGGAGAAGGGTTATTATTATCTCCACTTCAGGTATTAGGATCAGAGAGAGCAAGTGTTATGAACAGAGTTTCACTTTTAATAAACAACATAGCCATCTCAAACCCTGAGGTTTTGATCTGGAGTCTATATATACTTCCCCCTATGCCAGGTGAAAAATAAAGAACTGCAGTTTTAAAAAGTCATTCACAGCTGGACTCAACTTTCAACTCCTTCATATTCTGGCTCTGTGGTACTTAGGAAACCCTCAGCCTCTCTGTGTCTTTGTTTCTTCAACTATAAATGGCAAACAAGAACACCTATTCTGAAAACCTGTTGGTGAAATAGTGATAATAATAAAAGCAACCTGGCACAAAATAGGTGCACAACACTGATATTCAGTTAGTGTTTAAAACACTAGCTAGCTTAACAATCTCTCTAAGGATGGCAATCAGTCTTACTATTAAGAGAGTTTTTGACAAATGTGCAACTAGAGTCACTTTCTCAGTATTCAGGACAGGCAGAATTCTCCATTCAATGGTAAGAATCTGCTCCTGCAGAGAGGAACAACCTCCTTTTATGACTTTCTGGAATTCACCTGAAAGTAGAAATTGGGTTGCAGATAATTGGCAAGAGTCCCTAAAATCTCTGAGACTTTTCATTGGTGGTGGTTCTGTTTTTCTTGTGTTTTTGTGTTTATTTGTTTTGACTGGATTCTCCCCAGTCTAGAAGCGCAGAATGGAAAGAAAATGGCTCTATCTGGAATTGAATGCTTTGCTTTAGGATCTTGCTCTAGACCCTGGTGAAGGACTCTTCATCAAGGCTAATCAATACAGAAATGTTTATCGAAGCAAAAATGAAAGCAGCAAGACACTGTCAGTGCATGACCAGGGCTCACTGAAAACTGTACACCAACTCCCCAAACCAACAACTAATTCTCTACCTGTCAAAATCCTATATGCCCTTGGTCACTCAATTTAGGAATCTTTCCACACTCCCCTCCATAACCAATATTCCTTCCTCTTTGACTAACAACACACTGTTGTTCTACTTCACCTTTATGCCTGGTAGTAGAGATTGTGGTCTACATAACTCTCACAGTATTTTAGTAGCTCCCATCTATCCCACTTCCAATTTCCAAGGACTCAACACAGAAAGCCCTATTAAATGTCCTGTGAGGTAAATCTATAAATATACATATTAGAGGTGATGGTAATATCATGAATCAAATGTTATCTTCCAGGAGCATGATTTCTATTCAGTGTTCATTCAAGGAGTATCTACTAAGCACTTGCTCAGTATCTGATCTTGTAAAAGATGAAAGACCAGGGTACTCTCAGTACTCAGAGAACATTTACTGTAAATGGAGGAGGGAGACAAGACTGTTTTAAAACATTGAGTTAAGGGAACAGGGGCCATAAAAGCACATAGAAGAAGTATGTATGCTGGATTGAGGGATTTCTTAGGGGAAACTGCTTTGGTCCAGGTATTGCTTCCTTACTTTAAAATGAAGAGGTTGGAATAAATCTAAGGATACTATTAGATCATGAGCATATCCATCCTACAATGTAAGATCCACCTACTCTATTGACCTGCACAGGAGGTTTCCTTGTTTTCTTCAACAAATATCAGAGGTGTTATAACATAAGTTCTTCTCTGACACTTCTCCCTCTGACAGTGAACTGCAGGGTTGAGATGTGAATGTCAGTTATGACTGCACATGCTGTCCAGTCTCTCATACCCCTTCACTTGCTGTGACCTCTATTACTTGGAAACCAAGTATTAGATGTCATTTTTCATAAGGCAGTAGGTCACATTCCTCACTGAACTTTACGGTTAGCTGATACCAAATGTACCTCACAATTTTAATAACCTGGATTTCTGCTTACTTAAGTCCATGAATAACACCAATGCTAGAATCGGTAATATGGAAATGAATAAGAAATAGCTTTTGCCTTCAAGGGAGGAAATAAGAAAAATAGAATTATAACAAACTATTGAAACATAGTGTGATAAGTGTCAACAGGAAGGGGAAAATGAACAAGGAAGAAAGCACAAAGTCTTCTGAGGAGCAGATAGGGTTTTTGGTAGAATGTCACCAGGTAAACATTAAGGGGAGGAGTTTTGCCAGCATATTACACATATTTGGCTACAATGTAGTTTCAAAGTAGGTAGTTGCTGAAAAAACTGGAATTAGATGATTTCTAAGATAAGGAAGCTGCATGTAAAAAACAGAGAGGTGAGTGATAAAGACTTTCTATTCTAGGAGCAAAAATTATTTGAGCACAGTTGTGCACAAAATTCACATCGGAAAGAAATGGGATATGAGATTGAGGAGGCAGGAAAAAAATCCAATAATGTGGGATCTTGTGTGTCATGCTAATGTGATTTAATTTATTCTGAAGATAATAGGTTACCATGGTAGAGGATTAAGTAGGAAGCACACAAATAGATCTGTGGGGTTTTCTGAAAGATCACCCTGTCAGGAGAGTATGTAGTCAGCTGAAGGGGTCTATACCACAGATAGAGAAATGAGTTGCCAGATCACTGCAATAACTCTGGCAAGAGAAAATGTATCAGTTAGGATTTCTATGTTGTAAATGAGAAAAACTCCTGGTCAAATTCAATTAATCAATATGTAAACTTATTGGCTCATCTAATAAAAGGAGTGAAGTAGGGCAAACTTCAAATATGACTTAATGCAGTGCCCCAGACCCATTTTAATTCTCTTCTGTTAGCTATGCTTATCCTCTGACTGGCTTCCTTCATGGTGGTAAGTGGATCCAGGCTTTGTATTATCACTGTAACACCCCAGAAATCATTCCCTTGCCGTTAACTGGCAAAGTAGATCATATACTCTTGACCTAATCTTTTGTTGCAGAATGTGGAAACCTAAGATCCTAAACTAATCACTGGGGTAAGGACTATAGACACTGGATTGCTGAGACCTATGCCTGAGGCTGACTGAACCACCTTCCCCTGAATCACCAAGGCCATATAGAGGTAGGGTATACGTATGAACAAGATATACATTACTATTAGGAAGGGGAAGGGGGTATTTAATAGGCAGCCATCAAGACTTATCTTTGATGGTGATGGCTTGAATCAAGGCAGTGTCAAGAATGAATATAGGAGGGTACAGACAAATGTTAAAGAGATGGAAGGAACAAGACTTGGTCATTGATTGAATGTGGGAGGTCAGAACACAGGAAGTGTTTTCAACTTTCTCACATGGATAATTGGGATCCATAGAGGATAAGCATTTTTTGAAATAAAAATATTATGTTGGCCTTGACTCTTAATTATGTAAATGATGTATAAGAATAGTTGAGTCTGTAACACAAGGAGTGGGACTAAAAATAAAGATTGAGAGCATGACAGGATCACAGCTAGGATCTACCAGAGACAGAGTTATATGAGAAAAGTAACTTATGGACAATGTTACAAGAAAATTGTCCTTAAGAGACTTATGCCTACAAAATGGCAACTCTCACATCAGAGATTAAAGAGATCTTAGTCACCTCTGAAGGCAGCCTCTTCACCCTCAAAACCAATGATTTCCAGCCACTTGACTCAGAGAATTGATAAACAGCTTTGTCACCTCCTCTTAGTGATCCTTTGAGTGAGCTAAGATACATTATAGCTGCCACTGGTGTTTGCCCTCTGGGAGTTTACAATGTTAAACTAGTGTTCACTATACTTAGGACATGATCCATGTCTGAAAATATGCCCTCATCATGCAAGAGAAGCAACAGATTCCTAGTGTCCAGAAATATCAGAGGGCTGACTGAAATTTGACTCATGCTTGATATGGGCCTTGCCTTGTCAGGATATTAAATATTACAGAGGTAGCTCATCATTGCAGATTAATGAAATCACCAGAATCATTTAGAAAGCAATTGAGTGACTAATTTTAATTAGAAGTTTGATTGCTACTATTGAAATGAAACAAGAGAAACTCATACCCCTCCTCCTCTCAAATGCCCCCCCCCTCCAGAACAACAATTACTATGTCAATCTTTAGTTCATTAGTGGAACTTTTCTAAGATTAAACATTAGATGGTTTCCAAAAAATAGAGATTTTTTTTTTTTTTTTTTTTAGCAAGGAATACAAGGGCTCAAATCAGGAAAATTTCTTGAGTACAAAGGCAGGATATAAAATGTCATTTTCTGAGTGTAAGGTAATATAATGAAAAAAATCAGGTAGTAATAATCCTCCTCCTGGGAAATAACATAATATTTTCCAAGAAAAAACTGATTATTAATGTACTGCCAACAGGTTAGGATATTTTCTCCAGATTGACAAGGAAACAAATGAGTGCCCCTGAAAAGAAAAGAATCCATTTAAAAAGAAACAAGTATGAAAACCTGAAAATATCAATCATAAAGAAATTTTATAACTAGATCTAAGATGTTGATTAGTATGTGGGCTTTTTTTGTTTGTTTTGTTTTGTTTTGTTTTTAGAAATCAGAGATCAGGAAGCATCATTTGTCAAAGTTTATCTTCAAATGGAAGAGAGGGAGAGATAAATATAGGGAGAGGGAGAGAGGACTGTGGCAAGAAGGGGAGAGGACTGAGATTATATGGAAAATAAGCATTTTGCTCATCAAATTGATGTAATCTGGAATAATGACCATTCTTTGGACTTCACTTGGCCTATCCCATCAGTCTCCAACTATCTTTTTTTTGCTCTGGTTTCTTATTTGTAAACAATCTTATTTCTAATTTGGTTTCCCAGCCATTCTAGGACTCAGTCAGGATGTAAGAGGGAAGAGACATGATTGAGAGACTAACAAAACCAAAATACTGTTTTAAGTACTTTGCATATATATATTTACCATGTTTAAAGTAACCTTGGATAATGGTAATTTTGGTCATTAGAATGCATTCTCCCTTTTATATTAATAAAAAACTAAGTGTGTTTAAATATGTGATTCTTTGAGTTGGTTCAGCATGAGTCACTCCCAGTAAGTGAACTTGTAAAATCAAAGTTAAGGATAAGGAAAGCAATTCTAAGAGGATATAAAAAAGTTCTCACAGCCCACTGCCTATTGCAACTACTGTAATTTTGCAAATCTTTACTGCCTCATTGCAATAAAGTGAATCATATATAGAAATTTGCTGTTACTGGGTAACTTCTCAGATACTTACTGGAATTATTTGCTTTTTTCAAAGAAGACAAATGGTTGACCAAGTTCATTTACATAATGCAAGAAAGTGGTATATGTGACAAACACTACTAGCAGTAGTTGCCAACCAAAGTATACATTCTCCTTTCTTTTTTTAAATTTTTTTAATGTTTTATTTATTTCAGAGAGAGAGAGAGAGAGAGAGAGAGACAGAGAGAGAGAGAGAGAGAGAGAGAGAGAGAGAGAGAGGCAGCGTGAGCAGGGAAGGGTCAGAGAAAGAGGAAGACACAGAATCCGAAGCAGGCTCCAGGCTCCGAGCCAGCTGTCAGCACAGAGCCCTATGCGGGGCTCGAACCCATGAATAGCGAGATCATGACCCGAGCCCAAGCCGGATGCCCAACTGACTGAGCTACCCAGGCACCCCTCCATTCTCCTTTCTGTTGCTGAGAGAATCATCTGTATGGAACATCAACGTTCCCAAATGTTCCCAACTAACCAAAACAAAACAAGCAAACAAAAACAAAAACAAAAACAAACAAAGATCAATAAGAATCCTGGTCTTCTCTGTAGCTTAGGATGTCCATTTTACACATTTCTGGTTAAAGAGAGGAATTAATGAAAATTTTATTTTGTTTTGCTTTACTTTTTATTCATCCACTGTTAAAGTCAGAAGATTTGAAGTAAAGTACCCACCACACTGGGCTCTTCATTACAATCACCACCAGCACAGGCTGATGATATACTGTCTCCACAGTTCTTATATATCAAAGTAGGATGATCAGATAAAGACCACCACACTGCACAATTTCCATGGACATTTAATCTAAATAAAAAGTGTACTCTGAGGGCTTCCAACATTTTATCTCTGGGACAAGTCATAGATAAATTTCACAGAACCAAACTGTTGTCTTACTGAATGCATACATGTCTGCAAAAGTTCATGGTTCTTTTGGAGTACTAATCAAACTGAGGTTTACTTTAAGGGAGAAGGTTTGTTGACTGTTCATCGTAACAGCTTTGTTGTTATTCTTACATTCCTCATCCATTACTTGTACTTAAATGTTTTCCTGGTGATGTAAGTCCCTTACTTCAAGTGACTTGAATTTTTCTATACTGCCAAGAGGGGTTTATCCTTTATAAATGGAACCAGGAACAGGTTTTGAAAGCCAAGATGGAGGGAATGTAAAGAAGATATAAATCTAATGGTGTTGCATCTATCTCAAGCCACGGATGGGCATGGAAAGATGTACAATTCATATCATGAGACCTAGCATTAACACACAGTGTCTCTTCTTAAAAAAACAAACAAACAAACAAAAAAACCAATATTTATTTTGAGAAAGAGAGAGAGAGAGAGAGAAAGAGTGAGAGAGAGAGAGAGAGAGAGAGAGAGCACAACCAGGGGAGAATCAGACAGAGAGGGAGAGAGAATCCCAAGCAGACCTCACGCTCAGTGCAGAGTCCAATGCAGGGCTCAATCTCATGACCATCGGGTCATGACCTGAGCCGAAATCAAGAGTCAGATGCCTAACCCACTGAGCCACCCAGGCACCCCAACACACACTGTCTCTTCTATAGTCTTCCTCATCACAGGTGATAATTCCATCCTAATTACTCAGGTCAGAACTCTTGAAGTACTTCTTGACTATTTTCTCTCCCACACATCCTACAACCAGCCCAACCATAAATTATATCATCTCCAACTACCATTTCAATCTCTATGTGAGTTTTCTAGATATGGTTGTGCTTTCTGACCTCAAACCCAGCCAGAACCAGGGTTTACTGGACTACCCTGCTTTTACTTACTATACCAAATATTCCCTTGTAATAGCTTAATAATGATATCAGGAACACTGAGCTTGAAAGATGGGTTAAAGTCAGTATTTAAAGGAGAGGTTAATCAGATGGTATAGGGATTGTTTCAGGCCATTTATGGGCATATAAATGGCTCTGATTCATTTTATAAAACCGGACTAGTATTAATACAAGTAGAATCCCAAAAGTCCTGAATCACTATCTACAGGTCCTGAGTAAGTCCTGATGCATGAGAATGGTCCCTGTGTCTCCTGATGCCTCCTTCCGCACCCACTCTCCCACCTTAAACTCAGAGATTGTTTCCTCTGGGAAGTAATATGAAAACCTCTGGGAAGGCTTTTGATTTTCTGATAAAGGCATTCTTCCTTCTTCTTTCTTTCTTCTCTTTCTCTCTGGAGCACAGATATAAGGCAATTCACCCTAAGATAATGAATATATTCTTTGAATTTATTTTGCCATATCAATAAAATCTAAGGTTAATGCTACTGGGGTAGATTATGTACGTACACATCAAGATTTAGGAAGTCTTACCACCTGAGGAACTTACTACATTAAACAACGATCAATCCCTTCATTGCTAAATTAGCTTTTCTATATTATTCAGTAGATTCTATTATCCCTAATGATTCAGTATCTTCATCAAACCAATGTTTGGAATAAGAAAATAAATGTAGTCGCCATGATCTGCTTTTGATAAACATGAACTACCTAATGGGAAACACTTTTTCCTTGATCCAGAAATCTTCAGGACTTTAGATTCTAAAACCTTCCAAGTTTGCTGTGCTAATTTCAGAAGAAGGAAATTCTCAAAATAAATGAAGCCAGAGTTGATAACAGAGATGTGATGTAGAAAGTTTTGTTTCAGAAGGTCAGGCTGAAAATAAATTCAGCATCAGGTATACCACACTTGATAGCTTTTGAAAAATAATATACTTTAGGTCATTGAACCTACTGGTACAGATGCAATACATTCAATTAATTAGAATTTCTGTACTTAGAGCAACTTTGTGGCAGAATGAGACTAAATAGCAGAAAAATATTAAATCCACCATATTCCTCTTATCTCATATCTACAAATCCATATAGATTTACTGGGCAGTAAAGAGTTTGATGGCTGAAAGGTGTGCGTCCTCTTTTATTTTATCTTGAGACTCTAAGTTGCCTAGTCCTAAAAAGGGAATTCAAACCCCAGTAATATCAGATAGCAATACTCACTTGTCTTAAGAAATGAGAGGGGCGCCTGGGTGGCTTAGTTGGTTGAGCGTCCGACTTTCGCTTAGGTCATGATCTCGCGGTTCGTGGGTTCGAGCCCCGCGTCGGGCTCTATGCTGACTGTCAGCTCAGAGCCTGGAGCCTATTTCAGAGTCTGTGTTTCCCTCTCTCTCTGACCCTTCCCTCCTCACGCTGTCTCTCTCTCTCTCTCTTCTAGAAATAAAATAGAAATTAAAAAAAAGAAGAAGAAATGAGAGAAGTACACATGCTCAAGGCATCCAGTTTAGTACCTGCCCAGCTAGAGGATTCGCAGAAAAAGTTGAGGGTTCTTGTACAAATCATAAAGTCATGTAACCACATAACATCTAATTCAAACATCTCCTTTAATAGACCTATAAGCCTGATGTGCCTTGTCCAAATGTATACAGCAATTTAGAAGACAATTTGGGCTTAAAACTCATATTTGTTGAATGACTCCAAATAGTTAACATTTTAACTATTTTAAATTGAGATATAATTGACATAGAACATTTTATTAATTTTAGGTATACAACATAATGATTTATGAATAATTATCAAATTATTGCTGCAATAGTTTAATTATGAATCACCATCAATAGTTATATTTTTTCTTGAGATGAAGACTTGAGATCTACTCTCTTACAACTTTAAATTATGCAATACAATACTGTTAACTATGGTCATCACAATATATACTATATCCTTGTGAATTATTTCTCTTATAAATGTAAGTCTGGGGGGCACCTGGGTGGCTCAGTCAGTTAAGTGTCCAACTTCGGCTCAGGTCATGATCTCATGGTTCACGAGTTCCAGCCCCGTGTCAGGCTCAGAGCCTGGAGTATACTTCAGATTCTGTGTCTACCTCTCTCTCTGCCCCTCCCCCATAAGTAAACATTTAATTTTTTTTTAATGTTTTTTATTTATTTCTAGGAGAGAGAGCGAGACAGCGTGAGCAGGGGAGGGTCAGAGAGATAGGGAGTCACAGGCTGAAACAGGCTCCAGGCTCTGAGCTGGCAGTCAGCACAGAGCCCGACGCGGGGCTCGAACCCACAAACCGCGAGATCATGACCTAAGCGAAAGTCGGACACCTAACCGACTAAGCCACCCAGGCGCCCCAACATTTAAAAGAATAATAAAAATAAATGTAAGTCTGTATCTTTTAACCCCCTTCACTCATTTCATTAACCCTAACAACCTTACCTTTGATAACCTGTTCTCTGTACCTATGAGAGGTTTTTTTTTTGTAACTTCACATATGAGAGATCATATAGCACTTGTCTTTCTCTGCTTGACATATTTCACTTAGTGTAATGCCATCAAGTTCTACATATGTCTTCACAAATGGCTGGATTTCTTTTTTTATGATTGAATACTATTCCTTTGTGTGTGTGTGTGTGTGTGTGTGTGCGCGCGCATGCATGAGTGTGCACGTGCTTATATATGTATCACACTTTCTTTATCCATTCACCCATCAATGGACCAATGGACATGTAGGTGGTTTCCATATCTTGCCATTATAAATAATGCTGCAATGAACTTGGGAATCAAAGTATCTTGTGATAGTGATTTCATTTTCTTTAGGTAAATACCAGAAGCAGAATTGCAGTTCACTGTTTTATTAAAAATGCAGAGAACCTAAAAGGGAATCTTTTAGATTTAGAAATGAGTTTAGAAAGTTCCTCTCTAAAGCCCAGAGAACATAGAAATAGATCATGAAAGCACTCTGGGCTCACATTGGATAAGAAGTCCCAATGCTTGAAAGATATAATTAAACCCTAGAAATTTAATGGAAACTGAAATAACAAAATCATCTATTCTTAACCCACAAAAGAAAAATGGATTGACCTGATTGCTACTTTCAAATAAAGTTTTTAAAAATACAAAAAGAATCCAGTGACTACTTTCATTTTAATTTTTTAGAACTAGACTGTATCACTTAATTGGAAGAAAAGTTTTTATTATATAATGAGCATGAAAAAATATTCCAGCTTAATATTATGTTTATTTTTAATGTGGATTTTTTCACTGAATTTTCATAATCATGAACTATTTCTTTTACTTTTCTTAAAATTACTTATTTTTAGACAACTGCATGTAATAATCCTTAATTCACAATGAATTATTGATATAAATTTAGTGTTGAATTAGGTAAATTCTATGTTCAAAAATTTTTTAGCATACATTATCTTTCAGAAAATCACCTCCAAATGAATATGTGAACTTTTTGCAGAGAACTGCACTGGAATGATTATCACCATTTAAATGTGCTTAAAATGGGGCTCCAAACACCAGTAATATCAAATATCAGTACTCACTGGTCTTAAGGAATCAGAGAACTCCACATGCTCAGTGGGTTAAGCTTCTGACTTTGCTCAGGTAATGATCTCATGGTCTGTGGGTTCAAGCCCTGCATCGGGCTCTGTGCAGACCACTCAGAGCCTGCTTCAGATTCTGTGTCTCCATCTCTCTCTGCCCCTCCCCTGGTCACACTCTGTCTCTCTCCTTCTCTCAAAAATAGTTAATATTTAAAAAATAAATAAATAATAAATTGCTTAAAACTAGAAAAGAACAAAAGATACCATCATGTCCAGGCTCCCTAACTTCAGTAAGTTACAAATTAGTATCACCAATTTATACCTACTAATTTATTTACTTCTCATTACACAGGATGTAAGCCTATTGTACTGTTAGTGTGTTGTCTATGAGGGTTCAAGAGAGAAACTTCCTTTTGATCTGAGTACCAGAAATTGTTGTATTTCTCTCAAGCAACTCATGTATTTGGAGACCAATAATACCATTTTCCCTTATTTCATGTTTTGTACTTTTGTAAGAAATTCTACATACTAGCTTTCACTTATGCACTCAATCACTTATGGAACTTCCATTATGTATTAAGCATTCTCTTAAGCATCACAGACACAAACATAAGGAAGGTCTTAGTCCTTAAGGTCTCAAAAATCTAATGAGGATGTCTCAAAATCAAACTAGCAAATAACAGAAAAAAAGCTTTGCTTTGCAAAATGAAAATGGCAGAGATTGCTGTGGGAACCCTTGGGAGAAGCATCTAATTAAATAATAGGCATAAGGAAAGGTTTTCCAGGGAAGGGACATCTACACTGAACTCTGAAGGGTCAACATAAGTTCATTGTTTGAATTTTGATGATAAATAGGGAAGTAAAGACAATAAAATTTTTTACCAGGGTGATAAGATGGAAAGTAGCAAGCCCCAGAGGAAACTGACAGCATGGAATGTGGCTGGAGCAAAAATGTAGGTAGGCGGGATGGTTGGGGGATCATTTGGAGAGGCATGGAGAGACTAGTTCCTAAAGGACTTTATGTCTGACCAAGAATATTGGGTTGTGCTAAAGTGAGGGCACTGGAGAGCAACTGAAGAGTTTTAAACAGGGAAATGACACTATTTGCATTTTCAGAAGATCATTCTGGTTTGGAGACTGGAAAGAATAGAAAGGAGATTAAGCCTGAAATGCTGGAAACAAATTAGGAGATGAATTCAATTCTCAAGCCAACACTAGGATGACAATAGGGGAGAGAGATTAAAGAGATGATATGGAATCTCTAATGATTTAGTGAGTGATTGGACTAGAATTTGGCATTTCTATAGAAATTTCTATAGAAAAAGAAAATAGAATATGATTTTCTACTATCCTATGAAAGAATAAACAAGTCTGGATTTATATTTTCCTGTTTGTGTAATTTACCTACTGTTACAAAACTAAGTCTTACCTGATTATCCAGAGTACCTAAGTGTCTATATAAAGTCATTTAGTTATTTTCAGAAGATCCACTGATCCAAATAAAATACCTGTGCATTTATGACTGAAATTCTACAATTAGAGTGTCATTCCTTTTGTTTCAACTAGATACTCTGCTTATGAAACATCTTATAAATAATTTATATCCCAAAGTAAATAAGTTTATTATCCATTTTCCTGAGGAAATTAGGAGATTAGAAAGAGCACATGAGAGAATTTGAAGCTTAAGAGCAAAAGAAATAGGATTGTTAAGAAAGTATATCACCATTAAGGAGGCTAAGTACACAGAAAGAAGCAAGCAGACGATATAGTCTCCTAACCTGTCTCTTTTCTCCTGCCCTTGCCCTATTTCACTCTATGGATGAACAGCAACTATAGGTATCATATTAAAACATAAGTCAGATAATATCATTCCTCTTGTCAAAACACTTATATGGCTTTGCATTTCATTCTGACTAAAAGCTAAGTCCTTACAGTGGCTTCCAAGGTTCTCCAGATTTGGTTTCTTCCCTTAGTCTATTCTATCCCATCCTACTCCCTTACTTCTCTGCTTGCTTACAAGCTGGTTTTCTTGTTGCATAAACATACCAGGTATATATCCCTGCACCAATACATTTGTTCTTTCTGTTTCCTCTGTTGTAATGCTCTATCCCGAGAAAGCCAATTGCTTCCTTCTTCCTTTTCTTAAGATCTTAACCTATATTTCCTTTATTCATTTAGGTTTTCTCTGATCATCTTACTTAAAGTCTGGCCCTTTCCACATACTTCCTACCTATTTTTCTTCATACTACTTACCATCATCTAACATACTATCCATGCTACTCACATATTTGTTTTTTACTGTCTTACTTCCTCACTGAAATGTAGTCTCTTATTGCATCCCCAGATGTATACCACTGCCTGGCACACAATAAAGGTCAATAAGTATATGCTGAATTGAATTTCACATTATCAGAGGTCAGCCCTATGCGTCAGGGAGTATTTTCAGACAGAAAAATAGAATATCATCAAGTAAACCAGTAATTGGGACAAGGACACAGTCCATTTTTGGTCCATGACTTTTACCACTACATAAATTCTATTGTCATTTTAATTTTCCCCCCATGGTCCTCTTACTGAATATAAAATTCTGCTTGGAACAGATCATGTGAGGATCCAGGACATGATTCCTTTCATCTCAATATATAGGCAGATTTCCAGAATATCACTCCCCAAACACCATCTTTTTCTTGGATACCTGTGGTTCAGATTTTTCTGTGCTGGCCACACCAGCCAGTCCTCAGTGGACTTCCCAAGAGCTGAGAAGAGTCTTTCCAAGGGACTAATCTGGGATGGAATCTTTCAGTTCTATTCTGTCCCTAATCCCAGAAATGATCCCTACAACTGAACAAGCCTTTGAGTTAGGATTTAAAAGTGGTTCTCTCTATTTGGCCTCCTTTGCATCTCTAATCATGGGAAAGATTTTCAGACAACCAACACTGGTGATCTGAAAATTAAAAGCAGGGATATCTGACTACACCTATATTCCAGCTTTGATCTTGAGACCATGAGCTTATGTTAGCCCACACTTCACATTCCTTTCCCCTCTTTACCTGTTCCATCCCAGACTTCATCTCTCTGCCCAAATGCCTCTTTACAGAGAAAATTGAGCTAAGTACCCTATGGGGCACCCCACCCCACTACCACCATTACTCTATATACCTTCTCTCTGCTTTTTTTGGTAGCACTTTCTACTATCTGAAGCATACACATACACATATATACATATATTTTTGTTTACTTATTTATCATTTGCTTTTCTACTAAAATGTATTTTCTATAAAGGCCAGAGTACCTAGAGTATTGTGTGATATAATTCTTTTCTCCCTTCAGATTGTATCCACCTTATGGAAAATAACTATTATTGATCTCTGGGTCCCTCTCAACTTCTTATCCTTGAAATCTCTGGAAGGAGATGATTAAATAATTTTTTTTTAGTATAGATCATATACTATACATTGCAGTAGACAATTTCATATCCAATCTCATTTAAAATTCCTACCTACCTTATAATTTATCTTTACTATCATCAATAAAATATTGACATTTTATTTCACAGTTGTGCATGAATTAAAAAGTCTTGTCCAAAATAGTGGTATAATTAAATTTTACATTCATATCTCATTTCTCAGGTGATGGTTATATTGATGATGATGTTGATGATTATGAGTTCATGGTGATGATATATTACATTTCTTGAGTATTTTATATATGTCAGAATCTTTGCTAGACTCTTTACAGACACTACATTATTAATTAATTAATCTGTTTATTTATTTATTTATGTTTATTCATTTATTTTGAGAGGGAGAGAAAGAGAGAAAAAGCAAGCTTCAGTGGGGAAAGGGCAGAGAGAGAGGGAGACAGAGGATCCAAAGCAGGTTTTGCGCTAACAGCAGAGAGTCTGATGCAGGGCTCAAACTCACAAACCATGAGATCATAACCTGAACTAAAGTCAGACACTTAACCAACTGAGCCACCCAGGCATCTCAAGCACTGCCTTATTTAATACTAACAGTTATAAGTTACACCAATATAATATTAGTTCTACATATTCTATAGTATTAACTAGTTTAATACTCATATAATCCCTATGAAGCTATGGCAGAAATTGTTAGCTGATCACAAAAATATTTCCTTCCTTCACACTTACCAATACTAAATTCTCCAGTCTCTCTGGTTATTAAATGAAACAGTGTAATTGAGTTGTATCCAGTGAACTGTGGGTGTAAGTGAACCACTTCCCGTCTCAGCCTGTAACAATCACCCATGTTATCCTTTCATTTTCTGGTTAGTCCAATGGACATGACCCCCAGGGCAATCTTGGAAGCCCTGTGTTGAAGATGCCAAAGTTACCATCAGCTTGAGTCTCTTGAATGACAAGAACAGTGTAAACTTGAGATCTAACTCGGCTTCCACATTTCTACCCTATGTTATCTATATATGCTTAATTAGTAAGATAATCTGCTGAATTGAATGATTTATTTCTTATAGTAATTAGCTTACTCATTTCTTTAAATTTTTTAATATTTATTTATTTTGGAGAGAGAGAGAATGAGAGTGAGCACGAACTGGGAGAGGCAGAGAGAGAGAGAGAGACAGAATTCGAAGCAGGCTCCAGATTCTGAGCTGTCAGCACAGAGCCCGACGCAGAGCTGGAATTCACAAACCGCAAGATCATGACCTGAGCTGAAGTCAGATGCTTAACCAACTGAGCTACCCAGGCACCCCTTAGCTTACTCATCTCTGAGTTAAGTAGTATTCTTGTCCACATTTCACAGATGATGAAACTGAGGCACTGAGAGTTTAAGTAAGAATTGCAAGTAGTTATTATCATCCTTATTTTATAAACAAGAAAACTAAGTCTCTGTGAAGTTGAGTATTTCATCATACTTGTGTCAGTCAGCATTAGTTTACAAAACAGAACCCACATTAGGTTGTTCAATAGGGGACATTTAGAATGTGGAACTCTTCACCAAGCAGTTGGAGGATCTGAAAGGGCACATAGGAAAACAGTGAGGCAACCCAGAGTTCAAGAATAGAAGGAAACCACCAGCAGCCTTACCACTAATGGGATAAGGAGTAGGTGGTGTTATCAGAGTCAAAGTACTAGGGTGGGTCATTACAAGCTAAAATCACTATGCTGCAGGAAGTACAAAGAAAATGGAACTATTTACTTACTGCCTAGAGCAGAGGGAGCCAGAGAAAAAGAACATGGATTCTCTCTTATTTCCAATGTTCTGCCAATGCTCTCCATTAGCTGATCCCATCTAGAATCCAGTTGGCAAAAGAGTATGTGAAATGCAGTTTGCTGAAGGCAGTGCCCTTGCAATACAGAATAGATCCGGGGAAGGAAAAAGAATTGATCTAAGAGCAAATAAGCATGTGACCAAAATATCAACCAGGGGCTCACAGCCAGTAAGTAGTAAACCTGTGATTGGAACTTAGAAGTGTATACCTCCTAAGACACATTAGACCTGGTCTTTCTAATATGCTATACTACCTGTCAAGTGAACAGAGATCTTTCTTTGTATGCAGCATATTTTAAAATATTTGTTATCATTTTACCTTTTTAAAATCATCATTATTGTGGGATAAAAAGATTGTTTAAAAAAAGACAGAGAGAGAGAAAGAGAGAGAGAGAAAGAGAGAGAGAGAAAGAGAGACAGGGGCGCCTGAGTGGCTCAGTCGGTTAACTGTCCAACTTTGGCTCAGGTCATGATCTCATGGTCTGTGGGTTTGAGACCTACATAGGGCTCTGTGCTGACAGCTAGCTCAGAGCCTGGAGACTGTTTCATATTCTGTGTCTTCCTCTCTGACCCTTCCCTGCTCGTGTCATCTCTCTCTCTCTCTCTCTCAGAAATAAAGAAAACATTTTTAAAAATTAAAAAAAAAGAGAGAAAGAGAGACAGAAAAGTGGTTGGGTACCTTTCTAACACCTTCAAGTTGGTTCCAGGTAAATATTAAACAATGGTATGAATGTCAAAAAATGTCAACAGGATAGCAGTAAATAATCCAGTCTAATGGTGGTAAGCATGGGCTTTATTACCAGAAAAATCTGCTTTGGAATATGTGCCAATCATACTTATGACTAATAATATTTGGTATAAAATTATTTAAAATCATGAGCTTTATTTCCCTCACCTGTAACATGGGGAATCTAGTACTAACTATCCATAGCATTCCGTCAAGTAGAAGTTCTGTTGTAGCTGTTGCTGTTGGTGTTAGGTCCTTCAGTAAGCAAAGGCAGCTGGAATTGGGATGGGATGTAATGCAGTTCAGAGCATAATACATACACTTTATTCAAGGTATTCAGCACATTTAGCTAAAATTCAAAAGATGCAAAAGTCAGGGGTTTTGTGCTAGACAGACTTCCTCAAGTACACTACAAACACTTGAAATGTTGACAGATTTGAAAAGAAAATTTATTGTACACGATGAAGCTTCAAAATTCATTTCAGTTCATTCTTAGTGACAGTACTTAGGAATAATTTCATCATTTGTAATGAACCCTCAATAGAAAATGAATTTCAAGTGATTATATTTTAATGGAACAGTACAGAGGTTTATGTAAGTATACTGAAAATGGTTATCAAGAACTGGGGTGAATTTAAATTATTTTGTGGTTTTTATTTGTTTTTGGTTTTTTTGCTTGGGACTAGAAGGCACTATTAGCTAGAAATTCTCCCCTAAATATGCTTCCACTACTGTGCCATGGTAGGGGTTCTCTGATTCTTGCTTTGCATGATTTGCCATGTGTTAAGTAGGTGCTTTAGGTGATAAATTCCATAAGATATAAAGTAGGTAATGTTATCATTTACAAGAATAAATTGCAGATACAATTTTCTTAGTTTGATGCTGATATGAATTCAATTTGAATGTTGATGAGAAGTGGCTGTTGGAATCCCAAGGAATCACTGAATTCAAATCTGATTCCAAGTGTACATAGGCAACATTAACTCCCTCTTCTGTGAGACATTTATATTTCACCATCACTGTATATGTGTGTGTGTGTGTATATATATATATATATTTACCTTAGGCATGCTGTTGGACATAAAAAATAATTTCCTTTGTCTCATTCTACATTATATCTGTTGGCAGGTTGAGTTAAATCCACATGTCATTTGGGTATGTTCATATGCTGACCAAATTACAATTTCCCATTTATCTACCCTGAATATACATCCACTGTATTTATCACTCTGGTGACAAGGCTATTTTAGTTCAAAAAAGTTAAAGACACAAGGGGAGAAACGGCGAGACCAAGAGAGATGTCAGTATACCCCCAGTAGAGCAAATCTGGGGTGTCCATCTGAAGCCGTCAAAAGGCATCCCCCAAACCAAGGGACAGCCTCTGTGCCTACATTCCTTCACCAAATGGAAAGCTTTAAAATATTTAAAATACCTTTAGAGGCTAGCATTATCCCACTTTTGGCTCTTCCTTTTAAGATGAATGGTTTAAAGCTGAGTATATGGTAAACCAGGACCACTGATATCACAAGGGAAGATATATAGGAATAGTCAGGAAATAGTCAATATCTTCATAAAGTCACTATAACTGGAGTATCCATTCTATGTCACTCCAACTTCAGTATGCTATTGTACCCATTAACCAAAGAGAACTTAAATAAGATCCTTCACTAAACTCCTATGTATCATTCATTCATTCACACACATGAAAAAATTATCAAGCCATTACTATATGTCAACCACAGTTGAGTGGGAGGAAAAGACAATAAACAAGATAAGATAAATAATAATTAGAAGCTGATAACTGTGACGGAGAAATTAAATAAGAAAGTAGATAAAGGATATTGGAGGTGAGAAATGTATCCAATGTCTTGAGTATCAGCATTCCTGTTGAGTTGATAAAAGCTATAGGATCTAATAGAGAGTCAGTCTTATGATGTGTGCAATTTTTTCAAAATATGGAGTCCCAAAGCACTTGCAGAAATTGACCCTGCTCATTTGATTACCAGAAGTTTGGCAATAATTCACGAACATTTGCAGGACAACATACTGGCTCATTTTATGAGAGCTTTTAGAGGATGAGGTCTTAGAGCCTGACTAAAAAATATCCTCACTATAATAGTGGGTTGGCCAGCTCTGGCCCATCTTTCTTAATCTTCTATCCCAAAAGGACTCTTGAACCTTTCCATCGTATTCCTCAGAGTGACCCTATCCCTGGCTGGACCTGTCCAACCATATGACTTGGTGGATATTGCAGAAATCTGCTTATGATACACAATTCTATTCACATGGCTGCTTACTGTCTTATGGTCAGGAGCTCTGTCTTTATCAGGACCCAGGAGAATAGCACAAGAAGTTTATTGAATGCTATGCAATCCACCACTGCAGATGGCCTGACCTTGCTTCAGAACACTGGAGGTTTATGTTGTGATTTTTCTACTGTTGTATGCTATAAATTCCACATAGCATCTTTTTCCCATCATAGATATCCATAATGCTATAGGAACTATCCAGATATATGGTCCAAATGCTAGGGATGCCTACACTGTAGCCTGTACCTGCAACAGAAGGCTTTACCGCTTTGGGCTCATTAATGGCTAGTAGTCTTTCTAATCACTTGGCATATGGTCCTGAGGCCATATGTGTGGAATGTGTGCTTCTAGAACATGGAGATATCTACAAAGTGTGTGCTTCCTTCTTACTGGTGGAAAGTCCAAAGTAAAATAATTTATTCTTTAATTTAGAGGGGATTTTCTGACATGCCCTGGAATACTCAACCTCTAAAAACTTTACTGACTTTGCAGGAGAGTGGAACTTCAGAAGATTTGTTCCCCAGCCTTTTCTCACATAGAGAAGTGCTTTTAATGTACTTGTCATGTCTTTTTTTATCTGGTCCTATGAATATGATACCACTGATTCAGCTAACTAAATCAATATTCTATGGAATGTTCAGATAATCCAAGTCCTTTGGATTATACTGTGACAGGTCCCATGAGTTGCCATAGCCTAAAAGTTTGGATATTCTTTTTCATCACAGAGTCTTTCTGCTCCACTTAGTGTAGGCCATTGCCTTCTCCAGAATTTCAAGGGCCATCTTAGCAGCATGTTAGCAACATCACCTAGGATCCTTACCCTGGTATTAAATCCTATAACATGTGAGTGTTTCTATATTGATAAAAACTACTATCCAACTTAAGGGCTACAGCATCAATAACTCATGGGTTTCAAGGTCTTCAGATGTCTATTCCCAAAAATTGGAAATAGAAAATTCATGTAGAAGCACTTAAGAGAGGTTTCTATGGCATGGCTTGGGAATGGTACTAATCATTTCCACTCACATTGCTTTGGTTTGAACTCAGTCATATGACCAAAACTTACTGGAAAATACACTAGAAAATATAGTCTAACTTTTTTCTCAAGAAGAAGAGGAAAGGACTGGTCTTTGTGATCAGCTAACATTCTCTACTGTAATAGCATGACCCAATACTACCAAGATGCCTGTAAACTAGAGAGCCCAGAGAACAAGACTAGATTAATGCATGCTCTATAGGATTTTGAGGCTTTGGTTTATAATCCAAATGTAGTTCCCTGGCAAGCCAATGTAGACCTCAAAGAGATATGTTTTTTACCTAGGTGATGTAAACCAAATAAGGCCAAGTAGATTTCCTATCTCCTTTCTATGTAAGCCTAACCTCAAACTTAATCCTCTCTGTTCCAAAGGCAATGGTGAGGAAAGGCCAGGACAGGGAAGAGCGAGATAATTAGTGGGAAGTAGCACCTGCAAGACAGGGGAGATGTAGAAAGGGAGAACAAGGGAAGGAAAAAGGAAAAGAGGAGGGAAGGAAAGGAGGGAGAGAAGAAAGAGAACATTTATACCAGTGCCTAGAGCAGATAGGTGACTCATATATATCCTTCTCAAGATAAAGTCCTTATCTTCCACCAAAATAGGGATTCAAAGAGGAAAGGATGAAAAAAAGAGACAATTGTGGTCAGGGTTGATAATCTTAACATTCTTTTGCTCAGTACATTGAAAACACCATCTCTTGGAAGTAGGATTCAGTAAAATACCCTTTACCTAAACATTGACTCACTTTTTGGAATAAAGAGGGAAAAGCCCTGAGATCCTCCAAAGGACACAACTGAACTACAAATGGTAGACAAGAAAATGATCAATATCAGTCAATTTGCCTACCACTGTGTCCCATCAGCCTAAAAAGCAAGAAAAGTCACAGTAATTCTATAGCATTTTTGTGCCCTATAAAAAGCCAGTTTGCTTTCATGATTATCTGAAAAACTACTCGCTGCAATATAAGATTTGTTATTATAGTTTTTAAAATATGCGGGGCGCCTGGGTGGCTTAGTCTGTTAAGCGTCCGACTTTCGCTTAGGTCATGATCTCGCAGTTCGTGGGTTCGAGCCCCGCGTGGGCTCTGTGCTGACTGCCAGCTCAGAGCCTGGAGCCTGTTTCAGCCTGTGACTCCCTCTCTCTCTGACCCTCCCCTGCTCACGCTGTCTCTCTCTCTCCTAAAAATAAATAAAACATTAAAAAAAATTTAAAAAAAAAATGCCCCCAGGGGTGCCTAGGTGGCTCAGTTGGTTAAGTGTCTGACTTAGGCTCAGGTCATGATCTCACGGTTTGGTTCATGGGTTTCAAACACCACATCGTGCTCTGTGCTGACAGCCAGTTCAGAGCCTGGAGACTGTTTCAGATTCTGTGTCTCCCTCTCTCTGACCCTCCCCTGCTCATGCTGTCTCTCTCTCAGAAATAAATAAAATATTAAGAATTATAAAAAAATAAAATAAAATATGCTCCCAAAAAAAAATATTCAACTGATTAACAACTATTTAAAATTTTTAAATGTACTCCCACTAGGAATCATTTACCAATGATGGTAACAGTATGATGAAAGTGGCACTTTTATATTAATGCTTATTGGTGTTATACTGATATAGGGCAATTTGCAAGATATGCAAGAGTTTCAAAAATATTCACATTCTTTGAAATGACCTCCATACTTCTAGCCACTTATCCTAAGGGAAAGATATAATGAATGCACCTAAGAAAATGTGGATTTCATTATATATCAAAAGATGAAGGTCTTACATATTTTTATTACTCAAACAAATACAGACAAGTACATTCAAAGTACATCAAAGAAGTACATGATTCTAATAAGACACATAATAGGAAATATATTGGGGAGGCTTGTAAATTTGCATCAGTCAAAGTCTCATTCTCCAGAAATAATCACTGTTAACATTTTCTTGCTTTGTCTTTTAGATTTTCCCTCCAAGTAATCAGAAACATAAATATATGCAAAAAATAATAGAATAGCATACATTTTCTTCAGTAATAATTTTTCTATTTAGTTGACAATGGTTGTCCTCAAATCTATAACACTACATACAAGTTTACATCATTTAGGAACCACATGATTTTCTATTATATGATCCCACCAAAATATTTTTAACAACCCAGTGTTGCTGGACAATTAGGTTATTTTCAATAGATCACTGATATGAATATCTATACACACACACCTATGGGTTCCTATTTAATTAAACCTTTACTCCCCAAATTTCTTGAACTGTACTTCCCAGACACTGAGGATCAAGAATTTCTTGAAAGTACTGAATACTTAGGGTCTTTGATACATATTATCAAAATATCTTTCAAAGAAGCTGTACCAATTTATAGTTCCACTCAATGTTTGGAAGTGCTGGCTTCCCTAGAGTCATGACAACACAAACTATTCTATTTTAAACTTTGCAATTATGATAGGAGAAATAATGCAACACTTTTAATTTATGTATCTTTTATTACTAGTGTAAATATTTTAAATAAGCCTGCCATATATTTTTATGAATCATCTAAACATGAAATGTAGACCATTTTTATACTTTTTAAAATTATCATTGATTTCTAGAGAGATTTCTCTGTTAGTTTGTCATTTTTCCTTTAAATCTACCAAGTATTTTTCTTGTGGTTTCTGGTTTATTTTCTTACTTAGAAAGACCCTTCTATGTCAAGATTATATAAATATTTACTGTAAGATTCTTTAACCCTTTTATACTATTTTTATATTAAATTATTAATCTATCTGGAATTTATTTATAAATAAAGTAAGAAGCGGGCTTTAACTTATTATTATCCATTTGGGGGGATGGTTCTGGGAATAGTTTTTTTATTCCACACAACTATGAAATGCTATTTTATTACATTCTAACTTTGAAATAAATATCCTACAGTAAAAGATAATTAAATTATCTGTTCAATAGCATATTGGGATGTAATTAATTATGATATTTATAATTAATTTCCAATACCATTAAAATGCTTTTATCTTATGATAAGTAGGGGGAAAGTGAGCAATTAAATTCTAGAAACAATAGGATTACAATTATATTCTTTTGAAATATTCAAAAATTCATATCTGGGTAAAAAAGACCAAAGAGGTACATATATATAAACAATGATTACTTCCATAGATTAGGAATATGATAGGATAGGGTCCCCCCCCCCTTCTTTTGGGCTTTACAATTTTTTATAAGTATATACTCTTCTTATAACAGAAAAGAATGAATCTCATTTTCTTTAAAAATATGATCAGCATACATAAGGGATTTTCTATCTTGAAGAGAAAATATTAAAAAAAAATAGGAGTTAAAAGCTCTGGAGTTTTCAGCAAAAGAAGGAATTTGGGCATTTTGGTTCTCTTCCACCACTGTTAAAGTTTCCATGCTAACATTCTATTGGTAAGGATGAATTTGTTAGCATTTTCCAGTTTAGGTCAGCATCTCTGAACCTTCCCCTTCATCCACAATCATTTATCCTAAGGGTTCCCATTTCACCTTATTATGGCAAGCTCTAACACTTGCCCAAGGTCTGAGGGGGTCAATTTGCTGTAGAAAATCAATTAGACGCCATCCCATAGAGTCCTTAAGTTTCAAGAGAGGCTTAAAAAAGGCTTGTATGGGATTGTTCACATGGTGGCGTTTAAGTGTATGTGCTTTGAGAAATTGTCAGTACTTAAACTGGTATTGATCTACATCAAGCAAAAATTCACTAAAATTGTATACTGTACCTGTACAACTGTCAGTATGGTGAAGAAAAAGAAAAATATAACTAAACCAGAGAGTAGCTCTAAAAGAGGATATAGTGTTCTACTCTACCTAGAAAAAGATTGTGAGGAAAAGCTTCAAGCTGTAGTGTAGAAGATTGCATAGACTGAGATAGCTTTCTTTTTCTCATTTCTCATTAATACCTTTTCAAAGCTTACACTATTTTTTTGTTTGTTTCAAGTTTTTGTTTAAATTCCAGTTAGTTAACATATCATGTAATATTAGTTTCAGAAGTAGAATTTAGAGATTCATCACTTATATATAACACTAAGTGTTCCTCTCAACAAGTGTCCTCCTTAGAACCCATTATCCATTTAACCCAGCCACCCAACCCACCTTCCTTCCAGCAACCATCAGTTTGTTCTCTATAGTTAAGAGTCTGTTTTATGGTTTGCTTCTTTCTCTCTTCCCCCTATTTTCATCTATTTTGTTTCTTAAAGTCCA
This sequence comes from Proteles cristata cristata, assembly GCA_017311185.1. NCBI lineage: Eukaryota > Metazoa > Chordata > Mammalia > Carnivora > Hyaenidae > Proteles > Proteles cristata. The sequence continues at coordinate 1,960,497 of JAESUZ010004016.1, read as the reverse complement.
CATATGAATGAAACCACACGGTATGTGTCTTTCTCTGATTGACTTATTTCGCTTAGCAGAATACACTCAAGCTTACACTCTTTATGGAAAAGCAGTGAAATGACCACATTTCCTCCTGGTCAAATTCACCTTCTTCACCTCATCTGGAGAAACAGTGATCTCCATCTGTCCCAAACAACAAAGATACTTACTCTCAAGTCTGTGGTTGGGGAGAAGAAAACTCAGTGATCCCGAAATGTTTCCTTTGCTTTCCACCTGAGTTACCCTAACCTAATGAGGTAGTAGGGTAGAAGGCTGGCATTTAAAAAAATCACAATCATGGTGACAGCTGAATTAGAATAATGTTTTTTAACTAATATATTAGTTTTTTAACTAGATTATGTTTTTTTTTAACTGTAACTAAATTTATAGGAATTATCAAGAAGTACTGGTGAGAAGCCATGCATCTGTGAGATTCATGCAAGTATTGATTGAATCCTAACATTGGACTGTGCATAAAAGGGAAGAAATAAGAAATATGAAATAGGTTCCTTACTCCTGAGACCTTAACAGTCTAGAAGCAAAGGAAGCAAAATTTATGGAGAACATAGGTGGTCAGTGTCCATGTAGTAACATTTGTTAAATATTTGGAATATCACTTCTACCTTTCAGGTTGTTCACCAAACAACTTCTTGGGCATAGTGAGGGCTCAGAAAATGTTTGTAAAAATAATTTTAAATTACTTGAGTATTCCACTGAAGTAAAGCCTAAGTAAGACTTAACTCAGAAAAGGGCACTGATTAGATTTGCCTCCTCCTAAAACTTGCAAATGCCCTCCTGAACATCTACTAATTGTTTCTGACACCCTCCTGGCCATTACAGAGTTCAACCTCTCAGCCTTCCTCCCATGTATATTCCTATGTGGTCTTCAGAAAGCACTGAAGTGGTTTCCTCATCTAAGCACCAGAGACAAATGTGTGCTCATTAGGTCCTAGGTCCCAGATGTGCATTTCTCTCCCAGTGGAAATCCATGCTGCATCTGGATGTGAGAGACTTCTGTTTCTTGGCTGCCCTCAAGGAATCCACTCATTCAGTCCCTCTTCCTGGCCAACTACCACTCCTACTTAATCAATTTTGGCAGGAAGCTAGTCAACCCTCCAAATGAAAAGCTTTATATATTTTCTCATGTGGCTCTCAACCTCCTGGGACTCTGCCTGGAGATGGAGAGGTTAGAGTAACATTTTGAATCTTTTATTATTTTTTATGGAAGAATGATGGTAAAAGTAAAGTGAGAAGATGATAATTTGCTCAAAATATAAACTTTTAAAAAGGCACCTCCTATGGAAGTCCTGGAATAAAAATCAAGACAACACTGCCATTCTACTACCAGGACATGGAACAAGCTACTTACATCATACCCTTCCTCATCATGTGACTCAGTTTCCTCTTCATTAAATATGGCAGTTGGACTAAAGCTATGATTAAAAACTCTCTCATTAAAAAAAATAAAATAAAATATAAAAAAATAAAGCTCCTTTCCATAGAGCTCTAGAGTTTTATAGTGGCACCATGTTATCTCAGGGACCAGCTGATACAGGGGACTTACAGAGACTGAGAAAATTGGGCTTACAGAATCCCACCCCTGCATCAGTGTGAGAAACTCTGTTAACTTTATTAACAGAAATCTTTGTTGTTTGTATAAAGTATCATCTGTGGGAGGAAGATTCTGCTGCAAGAAAAAAGAAAAGAAAAATACCATATTCCATAATCCCTAAAATCCTTAACAACTCCTTCAATGGCTTTATAACATGAATATGAAAAAAGTATTTCTTAATTGTCTTTATTTTGAAAGTAAAAAATTAGAAATTATTTAGCCTGTCTTAACATTGTTTCAGCATCAATCTCTTCCTCCCCCTCTCTCTTCTCTTTCGTTTTTGCATTACTTCTTTGCGTGTAGGTGACTCATTCTAAAAAGTGAAGGAGTGCCTGGGTGGCTCAGTTTGTTAAGTGTCCAACTTCAGCTCAGGTCATGATCTCATGGTACATGAGTTCAAGCCCCACGCTGGGCTCTGTGGTGACAGCTCAGAGCCTGGACCCTGCTTCAGATTCTGTCTCCCTCTTTCTCTCTGTTCCTCTCCCACTCATGCTTTATCTCTGTCTCTCTCAAAAATAAATAAACTTCAAAAAATTATTTAAAAAAATGAATCTGTTCAGTTGAAGTTTTCAAATGAGTGCTGTTTATTTGGGTATCAGAATAGCTGTTTTTAAATTATGAGTATATCCCCTAAGATATCATTCCTTATTCATACAATATACAAATCCTTGTATTCTGAGTGGGAATTTTTAAAGCCAGATGTTTTATTTCAAATGATTGAACCCAAAATAGAGAAAGTGTGGAGAGAAGGGAAAGCAAGAGAAGGATGACAGAATGAGAGATGGGATAATTAGCATTATTGAATGCCTACTTTGTGCAAAGTCCTACAACACGTAACTGACAGGGCCAGGATTTGAATACAACTCTGAAATACTCTTAAGTCTGTGTTCTTTCTTTTCCTCCCATCTAGTTTATGTGTTATTAATAAACATCATACATCCAAAGCCAAATGCTTGGTATGAACTTAACTTCTTCACTGTGACTTTGCTGGTTGCTTTCTATGAAGGTATTTAGTAAAATTTTTATTTGAGATACTTCACTTCTGTCATAACCTCATCAGTCTTCTGTTCTAAGCACTTTTCTCACATACTCATGTGCCCTTTCTATGCTATCTCAATTCTCATATGACTTAGAACTCCCATAATGTCCTATCATGATGATCCCGGAAATAAGGGGGACCAGGTTGCCATAATTTGGATCACAATGATCCTAAACGGGGTGCAGATCTTATTCAGACCTTTCTTCCTGGGGTCTAAAATAGGGTTGAGACAATCAGTGAGGCATACTGGGGGCAGGCTGCTCCTGGAGACTAGGCAGGAGAAGTGGTGCTGGCAAACTTCCAGCCCCACCCACAGTCCCAGGACCACCAAGAGGCTTCTGTGCCTTCAATACCCCATTATTCTGTTGATTCCTACCTTCTCAGAGAAAAACACATGGAGAAATAGAAGAGGCACACTCAAACAAGAGGTCCTGAAACTTAAGCCTCATATGATTTGTAGATCTGCCCCTGTACAAATCTCTTCTTAATAGTTCTTTTTAAGGCATTGTTTCTTCAGCCTGGAAGTGTCTCCTCACTTTTCTCTATTTGCCAGACCCCTGTTCATTGTTCCATAAGCAGATAGCCTATTACCTCATCTTTGGAGACACCTGCTGTGACATGACATGACATGACCTCCTATAGTATTTTACTCATACTTTATTCAAAATATTTACCATAGAATATTATGCTTTACATCACTACATAAGATATGTGTCTACTTCTATGTGTCTACCTCTCTCACTGAATTGAACTGTTGTAAAGAAACTATGTTTATTAATTTTAGATTCCTTGTCTTTTGCTACAAGCTCTGTCACAGAGTAGACTATCAACAAATGATTGCTGAATAGAAGGTTGAATGTCTTATCTCCAAGTGTCACCACCTCTAAAAAGTTTCTGTGACTCTCTGACACAGAATTAATCCATTATGCCCAGCAGTTTGAACATACTGAATTCTTAAATTGTACAGCAGAAGTTTGTGCATGTATTTACATCCACTAGAGTATTAGAGTATCAAAGAAAAAATCTGGCTCTTGGTCTTTTCTCTCAGCATCAAATATAGCAGTTAGCATGGTAGTAGAATCTGAATATGCCTTACATAAAGTAATGTGCTACTTTGCTGAGATAGAAAAAGCTGACATTTTCTGAGAATGCATTGGATACTAAACACTGTTCTAAGTGTTTTACATGAAGTATTTCACTTAATCCTTAAAGCAACCGTGTTTAGGATGTTATCTCTTAAAAATAAAGGGACAGAAGCTTTGTGAGGTTATCTAAACATACCAGTCACATGGTCAACAAGTAGAAGAAAGAGAATTCAGACACTAGCAGGATGAATCACAATCCCTGCTCTTAACCACTTTGCCACCCTGCCTTCTAAGAAATCAATATTTAATGGTCCAGGTCACTGTATGACTTATTTTTCTGCTGCTCATGATTGTTAAGTATACTCTGTGATTTTATTTAAGTCACATGCCATAAAACATCACTGATGGAAAGCTCATAGCATCTAGCTAATTGAATTTTTTGATTAATATTTTAGTATCCATTCCCCTGTCTTAGTAAGTATAGAATATGGAAAAGAGTGAGAACATGGAATAGAGTGAAATCCTTACTTTCAATTTATAATCTCTTAGGTTCCCAAGGACATAATTTTGAATCTTAGTAATTACCATGCCACACATGGCTGTAGGGAATCTGAACAACTATCTGGATATAAGATAAACTGGAGAGAGAATGAAATGATTCAGAAGAAATGACCCAGAATGCTATAGATCTGAAAACTGTGACACATGAGGAACTGCTCAAAGACCCCTACTTACCCTGGAAATGAGAGGACTTTGGGTGTCATTTAAGTTAATAATGATATATTAGCATCATTGGTCCCCTCACTTGCTCACTTGTCCAATCACTGATTCATTTCACTGTCTTTTTTTCCATTCTCCAGTTTTGTTCCCTTCCCCCTCTGGCAACATTCTAATGAATTTAATATATATCTTTTTCTTTTTATATTCTTTTGCAAAAAATATATTGATGTTTTGTGCACATATATTTCAAATTCATATAAAAGTATTTTTTAAAATAGCTTGCTCTTTTTACTCAGCACTATGCCATTGAGAACGATTTATATTGCTCTGTATACTAATCTACTATTTCTAACTGTGGCATAGTTCTTCACAATGTTCATCCAGTATATTTTATCTATCCATTCTCCATGTTGTAGGTCCCTGGATTTCCTCAAACTCTCAGCTATTATAAATGACCTGGAGTTAATATCCTTTTTCCTGTCCCTTATGGACCTGTGTAAGAATTGCTTTGGGTTATAAGTACAAGCAGACGATGATCTTCAAAGAGTATACATAAAGGGCCACCACGGTCTCAGTCTTTGATTCACCAATGAATCCACAAGGTCTGGAACAGGATGTATTTATAGAAGCAGTGCTCAATAATGGTCTCCAGATTGTCTAATATATATTATCTTGCTGAACAGATGAATATGAATGAATGAATATCCTGACCCCTGGGTGATAGGCAGTAAATAAATAAACACAAATGCAAATAAAGTGATAAGAGCTATAAGCAAAAACAGAGCAGAGTATAAAGAAAAAGAGTGATGAAGATCTTTAGTTTAAACATGAGGTCATGGAGGGCATGTCTATTAAGATGATTTCTGAACAAAGACACAAATAAAGTTAGAAGGGAACCATGTTGATAACTAGGGTAAAAATTTTTCAGACAGGGAACAGAGCAAAAGCAAAGACCCTGACATGGCAGTATTCTTGACATATTCCAGAAACTGTTCAGAGGTTCAGAGGTTAAGAAATAGCTTGAACAGCACAGCTACATTAGAAAAAGTTAGGGGGGAAATAATTGAGGAACTGTACACCATGGTAAAGACTTTAGTTTTTATTCTGTAGGACAGGAAGCCACTGGAAAGTTTAAAAAGGAAAGTAACAGTATCCAAGAGGTTTGAAAAGAATCATTATGGTTTCTATGTGGAGAATTGACAATAAGGGAGGTATATAGTGGGAGCAAGGTGATAAAGTAGAAGGCTACAGCTATTTTCCAGCTGAAAGATGCTTGCATAAGGAGTAACAGCAGAGGTATTAAGAAGCAGATTCATTGTGGATATGCTTTAAAACTGAAGCATACAGAGTTTATTGTTTAGAACTGATGTGAGACATGAAAGAAAGAACTAAGTTGAGGATAACTCCAAAATTTTGCATAAGCAACCGGGTGGGGAAGAGGCATAAGGAACAGATTTGAATTAGGAGCTAGATCAGGAATTTAATTCTGAGTAAGTAAGTAGGCAGTTAGATATATGACTTGGATGTATGGGTGTCAGGGAAAAGCCTCAGTTTGGAGTAATACATTGGAGAAGCAACCACATATAGAGATAGTTTTTAATCTCTGGGAGAGGATGAGATCATCTAAGATGTGAGTGTACACCGAAGTCATTAGGTGTCTTGGGATACTCAAGGGTTTGGAAATTCCAAGGATGGAGGATTCAGGTTAGAAGAACAAAAAGGAAACACAAACATGATACAAGAAAGGCTAGGAGACTATGATACCTTAGATAGATGATAGATAGATAGATAGATAGATAGATAGATAGATAGATAGATAGATGATAGAGATAGATAGATAGATAGATAGATAGATAGATAGATAGATAGATAGATATAGATAGAAAATTCAAATAAGTTTTAAAAATTAAATAAGATAATATTTGAAAAAGTTGATGTTATGGACTGAATTGTGTCCCCCACACAGTACCTCAAAATGTAACTAAATTTGAAGGTAGAGTCTTTTAAGAGGTAATTATGTTAAAGTGAACTCATTAGTGTGGGCCCTAACCCAATATGATTGGAGTCCGTATTAGAAGAGGACATGTGGACAAAGGCATGCATGAAGGGAAGGCCATGTGAAGTCAGAAGAATATGGCCATCAACAAGACAAGGAGAGAGTCCTCAGGAGAAACCAACTCTGCCAATAATTTGAACTCACACTTCTAGTTTGGAGAACTGTGAGAAAATAAATTTGTTATTTAAGCCTCTAGTCTGTAGACTTTGTTGTGAAAGCCCGAGCTAATTAACACAATTGGCCATTGTAGTTAGTGATATGGAGGTCATTGGTGACACTGAAATGAGTAGTATCAACAGACAAGTGGGCACCAAAGCCTGACCAGGATTTATGACACCATAGGAAAAAAGGCAAAATATGTCCACTAAAGAAAGCTTCTAAAGAGATACACTTTATTAGAGCACTTGATGTCATTTCTAACAGTCTAAATGTTGAATGGGTTACCTAAAGAAATATAAAATATTCTGTTTATTCAAATGTTCCAGGTGATCGGGTTCTGATTGTTTTCAGTTTTATTGAGGTGTAATTAACAAATAAAATAGTAAGTTATTCAAAGTGTACAATGTGATTTGATAAACATATACTTTGAGAAGGAACTCCCCATACTAAATTAATTAACACATCTATGTCCTCATATTTGACTCTCTCTTTTTTTCCTACCTTCTCTCTTTTTTTCTTTCTGTTGTTGTTTGTTTGGAGGGTGAGAACATTTAATTTCTGTTCTTGTAAGTTTCAATTATACAACACAGTGCTAACAATTATAGTTATCATCTTACACATAGGGTCAGTAGCCTAGTCTCACTGAGACAGTGGGTGCTGGTAGTGTCTAGAACCATGTGATGATGTTTGAATTGCTGATTGGTACATGATCTAAATGACTACCATGTTACCCAAAAAGACCCTGTACCTCTGAGCTATGAATACAAGATGAATATGCAGGCAAGTCCCTCCATCTTTGCTTCTAAACTCTGCCCCCAGGCTGACCCCAGTATTTTCTTCTGGAATATGGATCGTGATGGTATTAGTAAGACATTGAACTGAGAGGATATGATGAATATTGTTGCAATTTGGAAGGTCCCAGAGGAATTATAACTTATGTCAATGTTATCATAGTTGACTCCTTGAGGCTGAGCTTGAGATATTATACCACATATTTGAATGATTCATAGCCCCCATAAAATGTTTTTAAGAATGTTTTAAGCCTGACTTGTCTCTAGAATCTCATGGAGGTCACAACTATAAGAAGGATAAAAGTAGGAAGGTTCACATGCCATTAAAACCTTACCTCGTTCCATATAAGGGATTACTGCTCAAAACAAGAACTGTTATTACTACCTTTGATAATCCTTCTATGAGTAACTGTCTTTTTTTCCCCTCATAGAGCTGCAGAGGTAACACCAAGACAGAGGGTAATAAATACATACTTTGATCAGTGTTCAGTGTTTGAGTCTCCATGGGTAATAAAGACATACTTTGTTCAGTGTTTTAGTCTCCATGATAGGGGTAGAAAGATGTTCAATGTAGTTTTGTAGTCAAATCTGGATTCCATTCCAGCTTCACTAGTTACCAATTGAATAATTTATTTATAAAATATTTATTTAACCCAAGCCTCCGTTTCCATAGCTACAAAGTTAGGACAATGGTGAGACAAAATATTTATGGATGACCCAGCACAATAATTTCTATAAAATGGTACTCAATACTATTTTTCTCTTTATTCATTCTCTATTTAGATAATTTTTTTTGTTGAAATAAGATACCAAAAACATATCTAAAAATTGCAGGGGGTCTGAAAAGGGCAAAGAAAAATTAGTTATAACAAAATTTCATACTCAGAAAGCCTTTGGGAGAAAGTAACCTAAAGCATTATCCACAGACTTTCAAAATATAATATTTTGTAATAACTTCCCCACCACCACTTCCTGGAATCTGTAGCTCTCTCCCTATTATTAGATTTCCACAAAAAGTTATCTAACTACAGCCATTATAACTATGGTAATTTTTTCCAAGTCTACCTATTTGAAACCATACCCTCAACCATAACTAGAGCCCAAATCACACAGGAAAGGGACTGATAAGAATGTAGCTCAGTGAAAATTATGTATATTCTAGAACAGCTCTGCTCTTAACATTGCCTACCTAGTATGTGTCTAACAGGAGATGATAAAAATAATGACAAATCTTTGCCTTTTATAAGCTCTGTAACCGCTTATAAAGCTCTCTTTACTTGTGTTTTCCTTTTTTCTTAAAGTTTACTTATTTATTGGGGTGGAATGTGAGGGAGAGAGAGAATCCCAAGCAGGCTCCTTACTGTCAGTGTGGAGTCTGAAGCAGGGCTTGAACCAAAGAACTCATGAGATCATGACCTGAGCCAAAATCAAGAGTCATAGGCTTAACCAACTGAGCCACTGAGGCACACCTTGTGTTTTTTTCATGAAATATTCTTGAAAAATCTCTCAAGTAATCAAGGCAGTTATTATTATTATTCCCATTTTAGATGAATAAACAAACCCAGTCTCAAAAGTCAAAGTATCTAGCCAAGTTTAAGTAATGAAACCAGGATCCAAACTCAGGTTTAGTTGATATTCAAGCTTAGTCCTTTTCTTTTTTTGTCTTAGAGTCAGTTAAATCCACTAAGGCTTTTTTCTCATATCAATGCTCTTAAATTGGTTTTTCTTCATTCGGAATTTGTACTAGAATATGTTGAACCTAAGTATGAAATTTAATGTGTATCCTTTTCTAAATTTCATCTTGATAATTCTGATCAAAATCACTATTTAGGAATCCCCTTGATTCTTGTGTCCAAAGTATTTTTTTTATCCTTCCCAGGTTTTTGTTATCTACAGATATGATAAGCTTGTCTGCTACTCTGCCTCCATCCAGTCATCAAAACTGTTATCCAGCATGGAAGGTTTTTGCATCTCATGTCCATGAAATACAGCCAGATCAACACTAAATCATTCTGCACACCTAGATTGTGCAGGATTGCTGACTGGAAGATTAACACAACAGTCTGCACAACCTGAACCACAGAACTCAGTAGGTAAGTGGCACGGAGAGGTGAAGTAGGGGAGAGAGAAGCCATGGAGAGCAGGGAGCTGTTTTTGCTTAAAGAGAGAGGAGAGACATGGGGTCGGGGGAGATGAGGAAACTATGGTAAAAGCATCCCCCCCAAAAGCAGCTGTAGATAACGTGAAAAAGTGTAAACCACTGCAGGGACTAAACCAAAAAGGGAGAAAGGAGAGGGTTTAAATTCCATTAAGACTCTATAAACAGGGAGTGCAGAGTCTGAAACTCCGCAGCTTGATACCTGGTGTTACTCTGGTGGGAAGGGTGAATCCCTAGGAGCAGAGAGCAACGTCCAGGGGTCCTCAGGCCACATGAGGAGAGTTGGTCCCCCCTGCTGGGAGGACATTTGGTAGAGGCTGTGTGGCCCCCCACAGCCAAAGGTCTCAGAAGACCCCAGAGAACAACCACATTAGCTGGTGCTGGAACAAGGACTTTAAGGGTGAAGCCTGGTGTTTGTATCTTGTGATTTTCTATAATCCTTGAAGTGCTGCTGCTGCATGATTGTGTGAACCTTTTCTGGGGCAAGCTCGCATCCAGTCTCAGTTTCTGGGCATTGGCAGCAGCATAGACCCATCAAAGTTCCTGGGTGCATGTAGCACCCAGCCATTGCTCTGTGAGACCCTCCCCCAGAGGATCTGAGTAAGTCAAAGCCACAGTCTATCAGAAGTGAGGATTCACTTCTGATATAAAATTCAGGAGGGAGGTGCTGCCTGGCAGCCTAACAGTTTGGTCACTTACAGTGTAAAATCAGGCAGTGGTTGGAAGCTAGAGACAAAGGACGGGTGAGTGATTGCTGACCAGGGAGAACAGAGTATCGATACTAGAGACTGAGTAGCTGGGTGACACCATTTTCAACCCTTCCATGAATGCGCTTACACACTTATAAGTGCCACAACAACCCCCACCCCCAGTAAGCTAAGTAGCGCCATCCAGTGGAGAATCGAACCACTATACTAAGCCCCACCCAACTGGGCCAACCTCACTCTTCTGGAACACTACAGCTCTCTACCACCTGCTGAGTTTATGTATTATAAAGTGCTTCATACTTTGACTTCTAGGGGAAAACGATAAAATTTCAATCGTATTTCAGTCTGTTCACTGGTCCATCTATTCAATTTTCTCTTTTTTGTTTCTTTTTTTTAATACAGAAAGACAAAAAATTATTACTTCAATTTTTTTTTTTATTATTTCTAGGAGAGAGAGAGAGACAGCGTGATCAGGGGAGGGTCAGAGAGAGAGGGAGTCACAGACTGAAACAGGCTCCAGGCTCTGAGCTGGCAGTCAGCACAGAGCCCGACGCGGGGTACGAACCCACGAACCGCGAGATCATGACCTAAGCGAAAGTCGGACGCTTAACCGACTAAGCCACCCAGGCGCCCCTAATTTTTATTAAAATATTTTTTCTTTAATTTGTCTCTACTATATTTTTTCATAAATTTTTCAAATTCTATTTTACTTTCATCATTTCATTTCGTTTTATTTTTTTTTCAAATTTGTGAATGTTTTCCTTTTTTTCCTCCTTTTTTTCCTTTTTCTTCTTCTTTGTACCTTTTTCCCTAATATATCAAGCTCCTTTCAACACCCAGACTAAAACAGAGTTAGGATCTAGCATCATTTATTTGATTTTTGTGTTGTTTTTAATTTTATAATTTTATTTTTTGTTACCTTATTCATTTCTTTTCTTACCTCAAAATGACAAAACAAAGGAATTCAACTCAAAAGAAAGAGCAGAAAGAAATGACAGCCAGGGACTTAATCAACACAAATACAAGCAAGACGTGAGAATCAGAATTCAGAATCATGACAATAAGAATACTAGCCTGGGTTGAAAATATATTAGAGTTTCTTTCTGCGGAAATAAAAGAAGTTAAAGCTAGTCAGGATGAAATTTAAAAATGTTATAACTGAGCTGTAATCTCGAATGGATGCCACGGCAGCAAGGATGGGTGAGGCATAGAAGCAAATCAGCAATACAGAGGCCAAACCTACGGAGAATAATGAAGCCAAAAAAACTCCAAAAGACAAAAAGGAAGGAGACTAAGGCAATAGAGTATGATTTAAGAATTAGAGAAATCAGTGACTCATCAAAAAAGAACAACAGCAGAATCACAGGGTTCCCAGAAGATGAAAAGAGAGAAAAAGGAGTAGAAGAATTATGTGAGCAAATCATAGGAAAAAACTTTCCTAACCTGAGGAAAGACACAGACATCAAAACCCAGGAAGCACAGAGGACTCCCATGAGATTCAACAAAAACTGATCATCAACGAGGCATATCATGGTCAAATTCCCAAAATACTCAGGCAAGGAAAAAACTATGAAAGCAGCAAGGGAAAAAAAGTCCTTCACCAACCAGGGAATGCAGATCAGGTCTGCAGCAGATCTATCCACAGAAGCTTGGCAGGCCATAAAGGAATGGCAGGATATATTCAATGTGCTGAACTTAAAAAATATGTAACCAAGAATTCTTTATCCAGCAAGGCTGTCATTCAAAATAGGAGAGATTAAAAGTTCCCCATACAAAAATTAAAGGAGTTCATGACCACTAAACCAGCCCTGCAAGAAACTTTAAGGGGGACTCTCTGAGGGGAGATAAGACAGAAAAAAAAAAAAAAAAGACCAAAAGCAACAAAGACTAGAAGGACCAGAGAACACCACCAGAAACTCCAACTCTACAGGCAACATAATGGCAATAAATTCATAGCTTTCAATACTCACTCTAAACATCAATGGAATAAATGCCCCAATCAAAAGACACAGGGTAACAGAACAGAAAGAAAACAAGATCCATCTATATGCCATTTACAAGAGACCCACTTTAGACCAAAAGACACCTTCGGATTGAAAGTAAGGGGATGGAGAACCGTCTATCATGGTAATGGTCAATAAAAGGAAGCCAGAGTAGCCCTATTTATATCAGACAATCTAGACTTGAAAATGAAGACTGTAACAAGAGCTGAAAGAAGGGCATTATATCATAATTAAGGGGTCTATCCACCAAGAAGACAATTGTAAACATTTATCGTCCAAATGTGAGAGCACCCAATTATATAAATCAATTAATCACAAACATAAAGAAACTCATTGATAATACTACCATAATATTAGGGGACTTCAACACCCCTGTTACAGCAATGGATAGATCATTTAAACAGAAACAAAGAAACAATGGCACTGAATGACACACTGGACCAGATGGGCTTAACAGATATATTGAGAACATTTGATCCTAGGGCAGCAGAATACACATTCTACTCTAGTGCACATGAAATGTTCTTTAGAGTAGATCATATACTGGGACACAAATCAGACCTTAAGGAGTACAAAAAGACTGAGATCATACTGTGCATATTTCAGACCACAATACTATGAAACTGAAAATCAATCACAAGAAAAAAATTGGAAGATACAAACTTTAGATTTGTTCTTAATATAGAACATCCTACTACGGAATGAATAGCCCAACCAAGAAGTTAAAGAGAAAATTAAAGAATACATGGAAGCCAATGAAAATGATAACACTAGAGCCCAAAACCTCTGGAACACAGTAAAGGCAGTCATAAGAGGGAGGTATGTAGCAATCCAGGCCTTCATAAAGAAGGAAGAAAGGTCTCAGATATACAACCCACACTTACATCTTAAAGAGCTGGAAAAAGAACAGCAAATGAAACCCAAAACAGCAGAAGACAGGAAATAATAAGCAGAGAAAAAAATCAATGCTATAGAAACCAAAAAACAAAATAGAACAGATCAATGAAAGCAGAAGCTGGTTCTTTGAAAGAATTAACAAAATTGATAGACCCCTAGACAGTTTGATCAAAAAGAAAAAGGAAAGGACCCAAATAAATAAAATCAAGAATGAAAGAGGAGAGATCACAATCCACACAGCAGAAATACAAACAACAAGAGAATATTACAAGCAATTATATGCCAATAAAATGGGCAATCTGGAAGAAATGGACAAATTCCTAGAAATATATAAACTACCAATGCTGAAACAGGAAGAAACAAGAAATTTGGACACATCCATAACCAGTAAAGAAAGAGAATTAGTAATCAAAAATCTCACAAAAAACAAGAGTCCAGGGGGAGTCTACCAAACATTGAAAGAAGAGATAACACCTATTCTCTTGAAGCCATTCCAAAACAAAAAAAAAAACAAAAAAAAAAACAACAACAACAGGTAGGGAAACTTCCAAATTCTTTCTATGAGGCCAGCATTACCTTGATTCTAAAACCAGACAAAGACCCAACTAAAAAGGAGAATTATAGACCAATTTCCCTGATGAATATGGATGCTTAAGTCCTCAACAAGATATTAGCCAACCAGATCCAACAATACATTTACTAAATTATTCACCGCAAAGAAGTGGAATTTATACCTGGGATGTAGGGCTGGTTCAATATCTGCAAAACAATCAATGTGATTCATCTCATCAATAAAAGAAAGGACAAGAACCACATGATCCTCTCAATAGATGCAGAGAAAGCATCTGACAAAATTCAGCGTCTTTTCTTGATCAAAGCCTTCAAGAAAGTAGGGATAGAAGGATCATATCTCAAGATCATAAAAGCCATCTATGAAAGACCCATTGCTAATATCATCTTCAATTGGAAAAAACTGAGAGCTTTCCCCCTAAATTTAGGAACAAAACAGGGATGTCCACTCTCACCACTGTTATTCAACATTGTATTGGAAGTCTTAGCCTCAGTAATCAGAGAACACAAAGCAACAAAAGGCATCCAAATTGGCCAGGAGGAGGTCAAACTTTCAGTCTTCACAGATGACATGATAATATGGAAAACTCAAAATACTCCACCAAAAAAACAGCTAGAACTGATTCATGAATTCGGTATGGTTTCAGGATATGTATATAAAATCAATGCACAGAAATAGGTTGCATTCCTACATATCAACAATGAAGCAACAGAAAGAAAATTCAAGGAATTGATCTCATTTACAGTTGTACCAAAACCCATAAAATACCTAGGAATAAATCTAACTAAAGAGGTGAAAAATCTATACACTGAAAACTATAGAAAGCTTATGAAAGAAATTGAAGAAGACACACAAAAAAAGGAAAAATATTCCATCTTCCTGGATAGGAAGAACAAATACTGTTAAAATGCCATTACTACCCAAAGCAATCTACATATTCAATGCAATCCCTATCAAAGTAACACCAGCATTCTTGACAGAGCTAGAACCAACAATCCTAAAAGTTGTATGGAACCAGAAAAGACACTGAATAGCCAAAGCTATTGACAAAGAAAACCAAACCAGGAGGCATAACAATCTCAGACTTCAAGCAGTATTATAAAGCTGTAATCAGTATTACAAAGCTATGATCATCAAGACAGTATGATATTGTCACAAAAACAGACACTCAGATCAATGGAACAGAATAGAGAACCCACAAATGGACCCACAAACATATGGCCAACTAATCTTTGACAAACCAGGAAGGAATATCCAATGGAATACACAATCTCTTCAGCAAGTGGGGCTGGAAAAACTGGACAGTGACATGCAGAAAAATGAACCTGGACCACTTTTTTTATACCATACACAAAAATAAAATCAAAATGGATGAAAGACCTAAACATAACACAGGAAGCCATCAAAACCCTCAAGGAGAAAGGAGGCAAAAAACTCTTGGCCATAGCAATTTCTTACTCAAAATGTCTCCAGAGCCAAGGGAAACCAAAGCAAAATGAATGATTGGGACCTCAGCAAAATAACTGCACAGCAAAGGAAACAGTCAGCAAAACTAAAAGACAATTGACAGAATGGGAGAAGATATTTGCAAATGACATATTATATAAAGGGTTAGTATTCAAAATCTATAAAGAACTTATCAAACTCAACATCCAAAAAACAAATAATCTAGTGAAGAAATGGGCAAAAGACATGAATAGACACTTCTTCAATGAAGACGTCCAGATGTCCAATGGACACATGAAAAGATGCTCAACATCACTCATCATCAAGGAAATACAAATCAAAAACACAATGAAATACCATCTCACACCTGCCAGAATGGCTAACATTAACAACTCAGGCAAAAACAGATGTTGGTGAAGATGCAGAGAAAGAGGATCTCTTTTGCACTGCTGGTAGGAATGCAAACTATTGTAGTCAATCTGGAAAACAGTATGGAAATTCCATGAAAAATTAAATATAGATCTAAACTATGACCCAGCAATTGCACTACTAGGTATATATCCAAGTGACACAGATGTGCTGTTTCAAAGGGGCACATGCACCCCAAAACATACACGTTTAAAGCACCACTATCAACCACAGCCAAAGTATGGAATGAGCCTGAATGTCCATTGGTGGATGAATGGATAAAGAAGATGTGGTATATATATAAATATATATATACACACACACATATATACACATATATATGTATATATTTATATACATACAAATATATATATACACACACATAACAGTATATATTACTGGGCAATCAAAAAGAATGAAATTTTGTCATGTGCAACTACATGGATAGAATTAGAGGGTATTATGGTAAGCAAAATTAGTCAGAGAAAGACAAATATCATGACTTCACTCATATGAGGACTTTAAAATACAAAACGGATGAACTTAAGGGAAGGGAAACAAAAATAATATAAAACAGGGAGAGGGACAAAATATAAGAGACTCTTAAATATGGAGAACAAACAGGGTTACTGGAGGGTTTGTGGGAAGGAGGATGGGCTAAATGGGTAAGGGACATTAAATAATCTACACTTGAAATCATTGGTGCACTATATGCTAACTTGGATATAAGTTAAAAAAAAAAGAAAGAAAAGAAAAAATATACAAGTTGCTTGGAGGAATGGCAAATGTAATAAGGATACTGACAACTTTTATTTTTATGCTTTTCCATTAAAAACAAGGGTTAAATGAACAAATTCCTGTAGTGCATCATTTTTTTAATTTTTAAAAAATGTTTATATTTATTTTTGAGGGAGAGAGACAGAGTGTGAGTGTGGGAGAAGCAGAGAGAGAGAGGGAGACACAGAATTTGAAGCAGGCCCTAGGCTCTGAGCTGTCAGCACCCAACGCAAAACTCAAACTCTCAGATCACAAGATCATGACCTGAGCTGAAGTCAGATGCTTAAATGATTGAGCCACCCAGGTACTCCTGTAGTTCATCATTTAAGAAACACTTTAAGTTTGACACCATCTATCAATCAACATGGAAAATAGATTAATAGTTAAAATTATTAAGATGGGCACTTGAGCTACCCAGGTGCCCATCTTAATAATTTTAACTCTCTCTGTCTCTCTCTCAAAAATAAATAATCATTTAAAAATGGGCCACTTGGGTGGCTCAGTCGGTTAAGTTTCCGAGTTCGGCTCAGGTCATGATCTCGCAGTTCGTGGGTTCAAGCCCCACTTCAAGCTCTGTGCTGACAGCTAGCTCAGAGCCTGGAGCCTCCTTCAAATTCTGTGTCTCCCTCTTTTTCTGACCCTCCCCTGCTCAGACTCTCTCAGAAATAAATTAAAAAAAAAAATTTTTAAATTGGGTTCTAGGGTGAAGAAACCTAGATTTTATCACTGGGTCGGCCACCTATGGCATGACTTTGCAGGAGTAACTTAACATGTCCAAACCTTAAGGTCTTTCATTTGTGTAATGGGAATAATAATAAGATATCCTCATAAGGGTTTATTGAAGAATAAATGTAAAAAAATTATGTTATAGATAATAGCACTGTGGTGGCACATATTCAGCTTTTTAAAAATGTTAAGCATTATTTGAATTGACTTTTTTTCATTTTTACATTTTATGTATTTTTACAGTCTAGTTTTTAGTTCAGATGATCATGGTATCTTATAACATATTTCGCCCCCGTAACAGGAAAGTTTAAGTAAACCTGGAGGTGTCACCTGATCCTCTTCAAGATAAAACTTTATGCCTAATTTCAGAGAGAACAATCAGCAAACTGCAGACATCTCTAGCTTTTGTCTTGAAGAGCCAAAAATTAAGTCCTCCATTAAGAGAAACCTCGGGCTGCACGTAGCCCCAGTCCTAGATAAACTAAACCTAAAACTTAACCAGCTTTTCCGCTTCTGAACAAATGCCTGCGCTACGGGAAGCTAATACCTAACCAGCTCTTTCTGCTTCTGTAACAATGCTTAAGGCTTGCTTTCCCGCCACCGGATTGCCCAAGCGACTAGCTTCATGTTCCCCCTGTCACCCCATCACCCCACCTTGGCGGAAGCCAATCCGAAAAGGCCAGCGGCTACCCCATACCTTGCTGAGGGAAGGGCCTGGAGAGAGAGATGTTAACCTGTTAGTCGCCAAACAAGACTTCAAACTCGCTCTATGATAGGCTGAATTCAAAGGTACCCCAAATATTATAATTGGATCCCGCCAAAAACCTGATGGCGGGAACCAATCAGATGCGGTATATGTTCACATTTTAATGTTAACCAATGGCAAACTTGTAACCATGGAAATCTCCTGTCCCTCCCCATGACTTGTTTACTTCTGTCTATAAAAAGGCTGCAAAGGCTTTGTTCAGGGCCTCCAGCGTCACCGGCAACGAGTGCGCGGAGGTCCAGGTTCGAACCTGCAAATAAACAACCCTTGCCGCTTGGCTTTGACTCTGGTCTCTGGTGGTCTGATTTTGGGGGTCTTCCGATCTCTGGGCATTTCAGTCTCAGCTACAGAACCACCCTACCTTGGACCATAGCCTTCCAAAACAGCCTACATGAAATTGATGGGTCAGGAAGTGACGGGATTATTAAGATACAGGCACTTCAGTCCAATGTATCTTAAATGTAACTCCAATGTATCCCCAATGTAACTGAAACAGGTAATATTTTTTTCCAGAGCTCCTGACAAGTGTTTGCATTACAGTCTGACTTCTCCCTTTGTCAAGTTTTGTGTCATCTTTCTTTTGTATGTGTTAACTCCTTGCATATCAATCTTTGTTTTAGCATCTACTTCTGAAGAATTCGACCTATGACAGATTGTATTGCTGAATGTATGCTAGAATCAAGTTACATTGTGTATGCTCTATGAGTTCTATACCCTCATCTAACAAACAAAACACACACACACACACACACACACACACACACACACACACACACAGTAAATAAGTAAGCAAGCAAGCCAGAAAAAAAACAGTAATTTAAAAAAAAACAAACAGTAATTTAGAAATCTCCTTTTGTTACCCGGTAGTTAACCATTTTTTCCCTAAAAACTAACATTGCAATTCTTAAACAAAGCACAATGCTTCTTACACTTCCTTCCTTTCCATTCTCCCCACCGCAACTAAAAAGTTTAGATCTTTATCTTTGTATTAGTTTGCTAACAAAGTACTACAGACTGGATGGCTGCAGCAACAGAAACTTAATTCCTCACACTTCTGGAGGCTGAAAATCCAAAATAAAGGTTATGTCTTTGTATAATCTCCTCTTCTTGAATTTGGGCTGGATCTGATGATTTGCTTCTAATGAATAAAACATGGTAAAAATGATGAGATGTCATTTCCCAGGTTAAAGTACAAAAAGACTATGATTTCTGTCTTGTGCATCCTGTCTTGTTTGTTCTGAGGAAAGTTACTAGTTGTTTTTGAGTTTCCCTATGGGAACTCATGGACCAGGGAATAGATGTTTTCAGGCAATAACCATCAATGACCTGAGGCCTGAAAACACTCATGTGAATGAGTATGGAAGTAGACTGCCCCCAAGTCAAGCTGACCACAACAATGGCCAACAATGTGATTTAAGCCTCATTAAAGACCAGGAGCTAGAGGCACTCAGTTAAGCCATACTGGGATTTTGACCCACAGAAACTTTGAGATAATACATGTTTGCTGTCCCAAACCATAAGTTCAGGGGTAATCTGTTATATAGTAATAGATAACTAATATATCATCTCTCATCCACATTACTGCAATAGCCTTCAAACACTTCTCTCTGCCCACAGACTCTCCCTAGTACATCCTATATGCAGAGTCAGAATTATTTTGGTACAGGTGAAGTCATGTTATTTTCTAACTTAAAAAAAAAATCTTAATTGTCTCTTGATTAAAGTCCAAATTTTTAATATGGCTCTTCAGAATCTGACCTCAATTCATTTTCCAAGTTATTATCTTCTATTATGTCTTCAAGAAGCCTACCATGCTCCAACCAGAACAAAACAACTTCTAATATTTTCTACTTCATCCTATATTCTCAATGGGGATACCAATATCTGCTGGGAGCCACACTGACCTCACTGGATGACAGTCACAGCAAGGAAATGGTAGCGATTGCACAGCTCCTGCTATGAGAAACGAAAACTGGTATCTCCTTTTGCTACTACTGGCTCATGATGGAAATGAGGCTGCTGGTACTGACCAGGCCTCACAATATTACAGATTAGACCAATATTCCCCACACAGATTGCTCATAAGGAAAGGCATGTCCCTGCCTTTACCAAAGAGATTTCAGATGAAAACATTGCAGATGACTGTTAAAAGGCTCTTCCTAAGGGCAATGCAGATCCAAGACTTACATAATAAAGGAGCCTTGAGTCTGGCCCTGAGACAAAGAGCCTAATTTAGAGTTAAGGGCAGATATCCACTCCTACCCAATTGTTTCTGCTTGGAGCACTGGCCGTCCCCCACCCCACCCAAGGCATTTGTTATCAAGTATTTGGAGTGACTTACTGTGGCTTTGAATATGCTAATTGCTCCCTGTGAAGGAACCTATGGAGGAACTTCTTCTTTTGTGATTATGGGAGCAGAGGTGTCTCCTGAAAGACCTGTTTGACCCCTGCTCACAGAGAAGTAACCGCACCCTTTTATGCTAAAAACATTGTCTGATATGCTAAAGACACCTTCTTCCCCATAGGATAAGCATCTAAATCACCTATCTCACTACCGGTAAAGGTTATGCAGAAGTCTTCTACAAATCTATGTTCTGGAAAATTCTTACATATCAAAGAAGTTCTGTTATCAGAAATCATTGTCTAAGGCAAATGCTACTTCTGTGCTGTCCCCCAAACACTTATAAAGTTGAGGTCCAGTCAGGACAGAGATGCCTGCCTGGTGACCAGAAAGACTCTCGGGCCTATCTCATCCCTCACTCGCCAACACCATCCATCTTTCAGGGACCTCTGACCCTGGTCAGAGCTGGTCTCCGGACAAATATCCATCTTCTTCTATTGTCAAATATCTCTTCTTTCAAGAAAAATTTCAAATGCCATCTTCTAGACAAGTAGACCCAAATTAACTCTAATGCAAATGAATCTCCTTTCTCCTCTGTATTTCCCCTACCCATTAATTGTATCTCAACATAGCATCTATTTTAGTTCAGTTTGTATTGTAGACTAGAAAATCCCTATGTGTTTGCCTGTTTGAAGACTTCCTGAAGAGACAAACTCTATTAATAATCAACCTTTAAATCTCTATATTTTCAATAGAGTATTTTGCTCATGGAAGTCACTCACCAGTAAGCTGCTCCAATTAACTCTAAAATTATCTTAGGCATAGATTTATTTACCCCATGGTCTACTTTTTTGCCTTCTGAAATAAATATTCTAATATCCCATAGCTCACTAAATTTATACCTAAATCTGGGCTTCTTGTCATTCTACTAATTATAAAATTTAATTTTCTATCCACTCAGCCTAGGGGTAACCAAAGTCAAATAGAAAAAGAGAAATGTAGATTTAAAAGGTACAGGTAAAAATCACAGGAAAGACTGAAATAGTTCCATCCAATTCCTTTTCATCATGGTGGTGAGAGGCCTAAATAAACTTAACCAGCTTTTCCGCTTCTGAGCAAATGCCTGCGCTGCGGGAAGCTAACACCTAACCAGCTCTCTCTGCTTCTGTAACAAAGCTTAAGGCTTGCTTCCCCGCCGCCGGATTGCCCAAGGGACTAGCCTCAGGTCAGCAGCCACTCCCAAAAGGCCAGCAGCCACCCCCCACCTTGCTGAGGGAAGGGCCTGGAGAGAGAGATGTTAACCTGTTAGTCGCCAAACAAGACTTTAAACTCGCTCTATGATAGACTGAATTCAAAGGTATCCCAAATGTTGTAATTAGATCCAGCCAAACCTGATGGCGGGAACCAATCAGATATGGTATATGTTCACATTTGAATGTTAACCAATGGCAAACTTGTAACCATGGAAATCTGTCCCTCCCCATGACTTGTTTACTTCTGTCTATAAAAAGGCTGCAGAGGCTTTGTTCAGGGCCTCTCAGCGTCACCGGCAACGAGTGACTGCGCGGAGGACCGGGTTCGAACCTGCAAATAAACAACCCTTGCCGCTTGGCTTTGACTCTGGTCTCTGATGGTCTGTTTTTGGGGTTCTCTCGAATTCTGGGCGTTTCAGTGGCAGGAAGGGGAAAAAAGAAATTTAATGTAAAACAGACCTGCATACAAATACTAGAGATAAGTCTTTAAACTTAAGGTGCATTGGCCTCAATTTATTTAAGTGGAAACATGAAAGCAATAAGAATACCTGCCATGTAAGTTTGTGAGGGGAAGTGAGAAAACCTAGTTAAGACCTTCCACAATATGGGTTTTCTTTCCCTTTACTTCTCTGAATGGTCCTGGAACTTTATTTCATTTCCAATTGTTTCAAATGTTGTTCAGTGACAACCAAACAAATTTTTACAATAGGCAAGAAATAAATGAGATGGAAAGTAAAGTTGTGAAGAGAAGTGGGGAAGAGAGGAAGAAAGGACTAGAGAAAAAAGAAAAATAGAAAAAGAGGGCACAATGAAGTGTTCACAGACTTTTAGGGTTATTCATTTTATACTCTCCAGCATGGCATGGAGACTCTTCAATAATATGGAGAACCATCCCAAATACAATGATATGCAGAGAAGCTGTGCTGGCAGAGTAAATAAATGGGTAGGAAATCTTTGTCATCACCTGTTACAGTTTTGCAAATCCCACTATTCCTATTAAAAAGAAGAAATCTGAACTGGTGGGCCTAATTTGCTAGCTAATATCCTTGATCTCACAGAGACTTCGATCAATGCAGAAAAGATCACATCACACAGCTTCTTTACTGTAATTTTCAAGAAAATATCCCAAGCTTTATACTCTATGGGGCTCCTAAAGAAATACTGCAAATTAGTTTTCCGCTACGAAGACTGATAGGGCTCAGTACCCTGAAGCTGCACAGTTCTAAAAAAGTGAACTGGCACTGTTTAGGAGCTGAGTTTGAGGCATATGAAGTAAGAACTGACTACAGGTATAGCTTGAGTTCTCTAAACTGTCCTATTCCATCTTCTCTAAGTGCATGTCTTGCTGTAGTATTGAATTATTGCTTTTTCACTCTATCAGGTTTTTTCACCATAAAATAGACTATTCTGTTTAAATGGTACATTCTACTGTATCTAAAAATGGAAACTCCAAGAAATATGCTATTTGAAGTATCATAAAATTGACAGTTTTAAGTGAACTCATTTCTCCAGCCACAAGCACAAAATCTTCATGATGATGATAGGAAAAATATTCTATCCCATAAATGAAATAGCATACTTATCTTTTTTTATGGATGACAAAATTAAACAACTTATAAACCAGAAACGAATATTTCATGGAAACCTTCAGAAAGATGCCATAACTTCCAATGCTAAATCCATTATATTAAGAGATTCCATAAATTGGTGCTACCTTATCTCTAAAAGATCAAAAGCTGTCAGGCAGTTTCATAAACATCTTTATTCCATGAAACCACCTAAACTCTTTAATAAGTTTAAATTCAAGTTAACAAATAGTGTAATATGGGTTCAGGAGTAGAATTTAATGATTCATCACTTACATATAACACCCGGTGCTCATCCTAAAAGTGCCCTTCTTAATGACCATCACCCATTTAGCCCATTACTCCACCTACTTCCCCTTCAGCAACCCCCTGTTTTTCTCTCTATGTAAGAGTCTCTTATGGTTTGCCTCCTTCTCTGTTTTTATCATATTTTCTTTCCCTACCCCTATGTTTCTCTGTTTTGTTTCTTAAATTCCACATATGAGTTAAATCACTGATTTGTCTTTCTCTGACTTATTCTGCTGAGCATAATACACTCTATTTCCATCCACGTTGTTGCAAATAGCAAATTTTCATTCTTTTTTGATTGCCGAGTAATATTTATTGTGCATGTGTATACACACACACACACACACACACACACACACACAATTTTCTTTATCCATTCATCAGTCAATATACATTTGTGCTCTTTCCATAATTTGGCTATTGTTGATAGTGCTGCTATAAACATTGGGGTGCATGTGCTCCTTCAAATCAGCATATTTGTATCCTTTGGATAAATACATAGTAACACACTTGCTGGGATGTAGGGTAGTTATATTTTTAATTTTTTAAGGAACCTCCATATTGTTTTCCAGAGTGGCTGCACAAGTTTATATTCTCACCAACACTATAAGAGGGTTCCCCTTGCTCCACATCTTTGCCAACATTTATTGTTTCCTGAGTTGTAATTTTAGACATTCGACAGGTGTGAAGTGGTATCTCATTGTGGTTTTGATCTGCATTTCCCTGAAGATGAGTGCTGTTGAGCATCTTTTTTGTTGTTACTTTTCTTTGACAGAGAGAGAGAGAGAGAGAGAGAGAGAGAGCGCACGCAAGCAAGCAGAGGAGGAGCAGAAAGAGAACGAGAGAGAGAATCCTAAGCAGGCTCTGCACTGGCAGCATAGTGCCCAACGTGCGGCTTGAACCCATGAACTGTGAGATCATGACCTGAGCTGAAGCCAAGAGTCAAACACTTAACCGACTGAGCCACTCAGGTGCCTTTGAGCATCTTTTCATATGTCTGCTAACCATAAGGATGTCTTCATTGGAAAAGTGTCTATTGATGTCTTCTTCCCATTTCTTCACTGGGTTTTTTGGGTGTTGAGTTTGATAAGTTCTTTATAGATTTTGGATACTAACACTTTATCCAACATGTCATTTGCAAACATCTCACATTCCATCAGATGCCTTTTAGTTTTGTTGATTATTTCCTTCACTCCGTGCCGGGAGCCGCGCCGGCCTCTCTGGATGGCAATCACTGCAAGGAAGTGACAATGTTTGTGGCTCCTCCCATGAGAAATGAAAACTGGTATCTCCTTCTTTTTCTGCCTCTCTAACGGCGGCTCTGAGCCCTACTCCTTTTGAAGGTGGCATGGGAGGAAGCGGCCTAGATGGAGAAAAAGTCCCTGTAGTCTGAACAGGGAAAGCCCAATTGTCTGATGTTAAATTTGAAACCTTCCTAGTGATGGAATCAGGGACAGTCCCTGAGTCCACCTTATTATCATTTTGGGGGGTGCTGGGCTTGAAGACTCCAGAAGTATCTTTTGAGGTGTCTAACGCCCCCTTTATGATGGTCAATAGAGAAAGAATTTCAACCGGGATTTTTTGAGAACACTGTCTAATTTCATCCTCAACTTTATTCCAGATGTCTATATTAACACTTCCTTCATCAGGGAACCAGGGGCACAGTTTTTGAACAAAACGTAAAAATCGAGCAATTTGTTGAGAGGATGCCTTTGCCCCTTTTTTTGTAAGCACATTCCGTATCACATCTATAAAGAGCCTCCTTTCCTTAGACTCTTTATGGCCCATAACTTCTCAAAAAACAGTTCTTTGATTATCCACCAACTAACCCTACTTATCTTATGTAGGGGGGTCCGCGGCACCCTACGGTGGAATCCTAACCGTCCCGACTAATGCAACAAAAGAAACATAATTTAAAGAGATTACCTTCAGGTCCACTGTTCGGGTGGCATTATGCCAGAGGCCGCGCCAGCTCTGACAGGTCCCGGGGTCCCTGAAGGATGGACGGTGTCGGCGAAAGAGAATGAGAGAGCCCCAAGATACTTTCTGATCACCAGACAGGCATCTCTGTTCTGTCAGTTTTGGTGTCTTTATTTAGAGGTTCAACAACCATATGAGGTCAGAGAAAAGGAATTTCTTACAATGAGAGGTCTTTTGTGATATTAATTGCAGAATTATCCCAGTCATGGTGAATTTACAACCAAGGAAATAACAGGATGCTCTTAGTGATCAACAGGATAATATATATGTTAGGTTGTATATAGATAAGTTAGGAGTCATTCTGTCTGGTTCTTAAGAGGATGAATGTTTCTGAATTGGTTTGTGTGTGGAAGTCCTCATGGGGGCCCTAAATGTGTCCATCTTGGCACCTGGGTTTATGTTTTAGCTACTCTTATCTATCCTCATCCCAGTTGCCAGTGTAAGGGAGGGTGTTTGTGGAATGTAGGCCTTGAGGAAGGGACTGCCATACATCACCAATTAGTAAGTTATGTTCTGTACTTATCTGTACTTTAACCATAAATTAGGCTCTTCTGATATGGGACTAGGCTCAATAGTAACTCTTTTGTTCTTAACCCCCTTTATTATCTAAGTCTTGGATCTGCAAGGCCCATAGGAAGAGCCTTTTGACAATCGCCCATAGAGCTTTCATCTAAAGTCTCTTTTGTAAAGGCAGGAATATGCTTTTCCTTATGAGGTATCTGTATTCAGAATATGGGTCTGATATGGAATATTGGGAGGCCTAGTCAATACCAGCAGGCTTATATCCAACATGAGCTAATGGTAGCAGAAGGAGATACCAGTTTTCATTTCTCATGGGAGGAGCTGCAAACATTGTCACTTCCTTGCAGTGATTGCCATCCAGAGAGGCCGGCGCGGCTCCCGGCAACTCTGCAGAAGTTTTTTATTTTGTTGAGGTCCCAATAGTTCATTTTTGCTTTTGTTTCCTTTGCCTCAGGAGACATGTCCAGTAAGAAGTTTCTGCAGTAGAGGTCAAAGAGGGTGCTGTCTGTGTTCTCCTCTAGGATTCTGATGGTTTCCTGTCTTACATTTAGGTCTTTCATTCATTTTGAATTTATTTTTGTGTATACTGTAACAAAGCGGTCTGGTTTCATTCTTCTGCATGTCGTTGCCAAGTTTTCTTGCTGGGAGCCACACCGGCCTTTCTGGATGGCAGTCACAACAAGGAAATGGCAGTGTTTGCACAGCTCCTGCCATGAGAAATGAAAACTGGTATCTCTTTCTGCTACTACTGGCTCATGTTGGAAATAAGCCTGCTGGTATTGACCAGGTCTTACAATATTCCAAATCAGACCAATATTCCGAACACAGATACCTCATAAGGAAAAGCATATTCCTGACTTTTCAAAAGAGATTTTAGATGAAAGCTTTGTGGATGATTGTCAAAAGGCTCTTCCTATGGGCCTTGCAGATCCAAGACTTAGATAATAAAGGGGATTAAGAACACAAGAGGTACAATTGAGCCTGGCCCTGAGACAAAGAGCCTAATTTAGAGTTAAGGAACAGATAAGGGCACAACTTAAGTTAATACTTACACCTCTTCTAACTGGTGATGTATGGCAGTCCCTTCCCCAAGGCCTACTTTCTGCAAACACCCTACCTTACATGGGTGGCTGGGATGATAGATAAGAGTAGCTAAAACATAACCCAAAAACAAAGGTCAACACATTTAGGGCCTCCATGGTGTTTACACATTCAGCATCAAGTCAAAAAGGTTTCCACAAACAACTTATTAACCAGTTTAAAAACATTTGTCCTTTTGTGAGCCAGACGGAATGACTTAGTGCATCTATACACTTAACCTATGACCTAACCCTAGCATTATTAACTTAGAACAAATATGTATCCTGTCTTTTACTAAGAACACCCTGTTAATTTCTTAGTTATAGATTTACTTAACCTCATTATAATTGGGATAGTTCTGCAAGAATATTTCCGTAAAACCTGCTTTTGTACACTTTCCAAAGCATCTTATCACAAAAAGTTATCCATTGTAAAAATTCCTTTTTCTGATGTCATGTTATCATTTAACCTATAAATAAAGACACCAAAACCGACAGGACAGAGACGCCTGCCTGGTGATCGAAAAAATCTCGTGGCTCTCTCACTCACCCCGACACCATCCATCTTTCAGGGACCCCTGGACCCCGGCTGGAGCCGGCCTCCAGCATTTTCTCAACATCATTTGATGAAGAGACCTAAAGTTTTGACAGCAAGAAGATCAAGGATGAGGTGGACTAGTCAGAAGGAAAGCCAGTGAGTTCTGACATCTGAGAAGAAGCTCATCTAAAGCATAATTGAAGAACTGTCCTAAAACCGACAGTGAAATAACACTGACATAATTAGAGAGACAATCAGCTTTTCCTAGAATAGACAATTATTTCTTTTGATTTTTGAAACTCCAGCCTTATTCCTAAAGAACTTGATCAAGAGTTTTGAATTTAGGTTCCCAGTAATTCTTACTCCTAATCCATATCCTTGCCTTCTAGAATAAAAATGCAAATTTTACAATAAGACCGGTATCAGAGCTATGTACAATAGGGGTATACTCCTGTTCTCTTTTGCTCTGATTTAGCCATAGAAGAAGATATGTGAAGTGGTTCCAGACCAAGCCCAGCTTAACTCAGCCAAGATCAGCAAAACTGCAGATGACTCACAGGTCCATGAGTGAGAAAAATAAATATTTGTTGATTTAAGCTGAGATTTTTGAGGTTGCTTGTCATATAAGTATTACTGTAGCAATATCTAATACACTGCTACAATAATCTTCAAGAAAAACAGTGATTTCCATGCTTATATTTTTGAAATTTTATCTGAACAATAGAAAAAATTCCAGAAACAACTCAATAATAATTTAAGGAGACT
Organism: Proteles cristata cristata; assembly: GCA_017311185.1. Lineage (NCBI taxonomy): Eukaryota > Metazoa > Chordata > Mammalia > Carnivora > Hyaenidae > Proteles > Proteles cristata. The sequence goes on along the minus strand of JAESUZ010004016.1, from coordinate 1,932,203 downwards.
ATATGCTATTGGAGAATGGTGTTTTTATATCATATAAGCTAGCTCTCCTAAAGACAATTAAATAAAGTTCTAAGCAAAGAAAATAGGGGAAAACCTATTTAATAGGTATACAGTGAAAATGAGCTATAAGATGATTGATTAATATCTATTAAAACCATGGTATTTGAGGGTGGCTCACTCAGTTAAGCATCTGACTTTAACTCAGGCCATGATCTCAAAGCTTGTGGCTTTGAGCCCTGCATTAGGTTCTTCACTGACAGTGTGGAGCCTGCTTGAGATTTTCTCTCTCTCTCTCTCTCTCTCTCTCCCCCTGACTTCTGTTCTCTCTCTCTCCCTCTTAAATAAACTTAATCAATCAATCAATCAATAAAATAAAACCATAGTATTCAAGTATTGTTACTCTTCTTTGACCAGGTTGACCATTATTAAAGAAACACATTTGTGAATTATTTCATTTCCAAACAAAACCCCACAAAGCAAAAAAAAAAAAACCAAAAACCTCTTTGTTTTCTTTAATGGTTGAATTATTACTACCTCCAATTGACTGAAAACATTTTGCCTTCTTTTATTTTCATTAGTTACTTCAAGATGAAAATCGTGCCTCTGAGGATCTGAAGGAAAACCATCATAGTTGTTTTTGACCTAACCTTGCTTCAGAATCACTTGGAAAGCTTAAAAAAAATACAGATGACTGAGATTCTTTCCCAGAAATTAGGATTTAATTGTTCTGGGGCAAAGCTACATCGTGATGCATCTTCTCAGGTGATTCCAATATGTTGCTAGTGGTAAAAACCACCATCCTTTAAGGAGGTAAAAGATTGTCCCTCCCCCAGAAAAGTTAATTAAAAAAAAAATCCTTATAATAAAAGGTAACATTTTAAGGAATGCTTCAACATAACAACAACAAAAGTCTCAGGAAAGCATTTGGCTAATGAAGTGAAAAGTTGAGTGTTCCACCTTTTCAATTAACACCTTTGAAGTAAACTACTAGCTGAGTGATTAACACATCTCACCCATTCTAACTAAAAAGAGGTCATCTTGACAGCTGGAAGGTCAACAACTTTCATATTTCTCATTCTTAATCATTAACTCAAGACATGAAATGGATTTTCTTTATTTGAAATGTCTTTATAATTGAGTCCCTAATTATCAATGAACTGCATGGGATTTCAAGTGTTGCTTTGCATATGTAGTATATTTTCTGGCTTATGGAATATGAATAGGGCATTGCCCTTTGGTGTTCAAAATATTTATCACCTATTATAATTTCAGAGCCACAATGATATTTTTGGTTCATCATTTTAAAAAAATTCCAACGAGCTCAGTTACAACACATGATCAGAGCATAGGGGGTTCTTGCTAAATGAGATCTGCTAATCTAAGCAAATTGTCATCAGTTTTCCAAGACATTGAAATAAGGGAATACATATAATGTTACACATTTACTGGAGACTTAGAGCTGGAAGGTGTGATTTGCAGCTGAAAATTAAGTGCTAAGCTTACTTCAGAAACCAGTTTTGTTCACATACTTCTTCCTTACCTCATCTCCAAAATTCAATTGCCAAATTCTAAAGATTGTCCCCCCACCACCCTCTCAGAGCTGTCACCCATATACAGCTTTGCATGTCCACCACAGTTTTTCTGGCACTGGTTTTCAGTTCCCCATCATCCCTACTACCATTCCAATGCATCATCCCATACCACCTCTGTCATGAGCTTTGTAAAACCTAATATGATATATAGTACTGTCATACATAAAACTGTTTTGGTTTCTTATATCAAACAGTATCAATTCCAAAATTCATAGCTTTGCATATATGTTCAATTACAAAATGGGCCTAAACCTATCTCTAACATAACCTCTTTCTGTCCTATGCACCCTACAGTTACCATATCACACCAGCTTTATGGTTATTCAACAGGTACAGTTACACAGGGCCCTGTCCTCAGAAGAGCCCTTCGCTTGGTTTTTAATGTACTGCTGTTGCCTTCTTGAAATTCTTAATAATTTTATCTTTGAACTTATGTTTTATAAGAAGTCCAATGGAACAATGGAGCATGTACACGAACAGAGGAGACACACATTGGGTTTGGCACTGTACTCACACATAGCATTTGTGATACCCCAATGTGCACAGAATTCCAGAGAATCCACAATGTGTTGGAGTTCAACAGCTCTCAAAGCAATTATAAGGTATGTGTCTTACATCTAAAATTAAGTAAACAGATTCATTAATAGTTTTGAGAGTGCATGCTTTTTGTTTGAAAAAAAAACTTATTTTAAATGCAAAAGGAAGGCAATAGCATTCTGAAAAGCACAAATGACCAAGAAATCCTATCATATCCTTATTTTTGTTTCTTCCCTGAATTAACCTGATACTTATCGAACATGATGATATAGAAGGAAGGAAGAGATATATAGTTGCCTTTCAGTCTTTTTTACTCACAGTAAACTGAATGTTGAGAGTGGAGGTAGAATGTGCACATATCAAGATGTGAAAAAGAAACAGCTGAGTTAGTTTTTTGTGGCATTTCCATTGTTATGGTGAGAAAATATATACACATGTTCTTCTTTGTTCTTGAAAAAAAAATGTGTGATTTTGGTGATTTCACATGAGTGAAATGCTCTTATATTTGCATTTAAAGCTGGCATTGCACAATATAAAGATGAATGGAAAATTTTGTGATAATATTAAAATTTTAATTTCTCTTCACTTAGGACAACACTAAAAGCAAAATTTAAAAATACCATGACAAGTCAAGAGAGAGATTGAAAAGTATATTTTAAGAGAAAAAACATAAAAAGAGCATTTTTCCTGCTTTTTTTTTTTTAATGTTTTATTTATTTCTAGGAGAGAGAGAGAGAGACAGTGTGAGCAGGTGAGGGTCAGAGAGAGAGGGAGTCACAGACTCTGAAACAGGCTCCAGGCTCTGAGCTGGCAGTCAGCACAGAGCCCGACGCGGGGCTTGAACCCACGAACCGCGAGATCATGACCTAAGCGAAAGTTGGACGCTTAACAGACTAAGCCACCCAGGCGCCCCTCCTGCTTTTTTTTTTTTTAAACAAAGGGCCCTACACTTTCATTTTGCCACTGGGCCCTGAAAATTATGTAGCCAGTCCTGCATCACTTAACTTCTTGCTCTCTCTTCAAAATGCATTCTTCTGCCTGCATTGCCCTTCTAAACCCAAGAATTCCTATACATTCTTCAAAGTCCAATGCAAATGTCATCTTCTCTGTGAAAATTTTCCCAAGACTCTAGGACAAAGTTGGGTACTTCTTTCCCACTATAAACTGTGAGGCCTTTGTAGGGAGGGCCTGGGAACAATTATGATATCCACCACACTAGTAGGCATTCAATTAACAAATATATATATATTGAATAAAATGATGGTGAAGCTAAGTAGAACAGGACTTTAAATCCTAAGATTTGCCCTAGAATTCCACCCTTATCTAGAGATGGTACTGCTTTTGTCACTTGGGCTCACACTGGCTGTCTAATGAAAGTACTTATAAATTAAAACAGTTTTCTGCTTACTGAGTCAAGACCCCTTTATCTTTTCCTTTGGAGATGAGAGTGTGACTGGTATAGCCAAAGGTGATCTTATTTCCAGCCATTAAACAATGTTAATTTCATGGGCTACAGAGAGAAGCAGCTTATGCAAATGAGTATGATTCTGCCAGCACACAGTTTATTAATATGAATAGGTTAGCAATTCATGATCCATAGCCTTCCCCAACAGGTATGATTCAGAAGGTCAAGGTTATTTTTTTCCTGAAAAGTGATTCATATTAATATGCAGATAACTTCTCAGAGGTAGACTCAAGACCACTCATATTCTAAATAGCTCCTTCTACTATATGAAAAGTCAGTGAACTTCAGGGTAAATATGAAAAGAAAATCTGAATGTCCCGGTGTAATCTCACAGAATTCAGAGTGGGCACAAGGATACTACCTGCTAAACTTTGACACTCTAACCTATTCAGGGACTTGCCAGACATCTACTTTAATACATAACACTTCTGAGAAAGGAAATGTAATTTTTCACAATGAAAGATGCTGATGGTGTTTCTTGTGCTCATGAGAAACCTTAACAGTTTCCATGCATCAATGATACACAGAGATTATGGATCTTTCATGTTCATATCTGGGCAGTATACAATATGAAATATATTCATGAAGAACAAAATGAAAGATCACTTAGCCAAAATAGGTATTTATCAAGTCTGAGATGTACTTATTCTTTTTTTTGAAAGCCATTTTTCCTAGGGAGAATACTGTTAACTTGGTGTCCCTGAAATGTCAGCTTTGTGTTGTTTCAGTAATACTGATGTGGGACAGGTTGCCTATGCTCTAATCTGGTGTCTCTTGAAATTAAACTGTAAAGTTTTCGATACTTGTTAAGGCTCATTTTGAAACCATGAAGTGGATATTTTAATTAAGAAATGCTTGACAATGTATATGTACATCTACTTTTTTTGATCCCAGCCTCATAGCATGATATTCTGACAAAGCAAGACGATTAACCTAAACTCTAAATATAAAAGTGGGAATTCTCAAAACTGGAAGAAAAAAGTTTAGATTATTTAGTCCATCTTCTCAGCCATACTAGAAATCTCTCTCTAGCCAGCATAAAGAGTATGAGATTAAGTAAGAAAATGTGAATAAACAAAGCATACTCAAGGAATATGCATATAATCAACATAGTACTGCCAATTCTCCTTTCAAGATTTTTTTTCATATGTTTATCTTCTTTCCATATCAACTTCCAAAAACATAATAAAGGTCAACACTGAATCCCTTCTGGCTTCCTTAAAACTTCCCTTAACAACCATGCCTCCAGATAGCTTTCTTCCAGCTTTGCACATTATAACCAAAATATCATTTTAATGCAATTATAATCAATTGCCTGCAAAGCGTAAATATCTGCAGGGATTTTCCATTGCTCTTAAGGTTCCAAATCCTAAATGTAGTTTAGGAGGCCCTCTTGACTTGTAGTACTGCTTTTACCTCAAGCCTCAGCTTCTACTACGTTTTCTAAATCTCACCTTTGTTCTCTAAAATTTAGTTGATCTGAACTCAGACCTTAAGTCATCTTTCTCCCCATTGTGGTCTGGCTAACTCCTACTCTCAAGTAGCCCTTAAACATGATGACAGTTCAGAGAGTTTCCTGACCTCTAGATTAGATCCTTAGGATACAGGTACACCATCACTTTATATTTCCTCTTCCATAATACTTATCACAATTAGGATTATTTGTTCAATGTCTGTATTTTCTAATGTCTTTAAGATCTGTGAGGATAGGTACGTAACTAGTTTATACATCTCTCCATAACGAGGGTCTAGCAGTACTTGACAAATAATAGGTGCTTAACATTTGCTAAGTTAATTGAAAAACAAAGTTACAAAAGCTACATGGTGGGGGTTTCTGGGTGGCTCACTCAGTTAAGCTTCTGACTCTTGATTTTGGCTCAGGTCATGATATTACAGTTTCTGAGTTTGAGCTGGCATCGGGCTCTTTACTGACAGCACGGAGCCTGATTGGGATTCTCTCTCCTCTTTTCTTTCTACTCTTCCCCTGCTTGCATTCTCTCTCTCAAAATAAATTAAAACAAACATTAAAACACACACACACACAAATGCTAGTTGGGATCATACTAAGGGGCTGTGAATACCGAGCTAGAGATTTTTGGACTTGATTCTATAGAGAATGAAAAAGCATGTGAATGTGTTTGAGCAAGGAAATTACAGAATGAAACCACTGTTTAGAAATAATAATCTAACAGCTTTCTGGAGAATGATCACAGATGAAAGGCTACTACAATAATCCAGTTATGAGTAGGTAACTCATAATCTAAACATATTGTATAAGGGATGAATGGTAAGAATGGAGAAAACATGAAACGATGTTTTTACATGGGTTTACTTATGTGGCTTAGATGTGGTCACTTTATCTCCTTAAGGACACTTTTAAATGTTTTTTTTTAACGTTTATTTTTTGAGAGACAGAGAGAGACAGAGCACAAGCTGGGGAGGGTCAGAGAGAGAGGGAGTCACAGATTCCAAAACAGGCTCCAGGCTCTGAGCTATCAGCACAGAGAAAGACTCAGGGCTCAAACTCATAAACCATGAGATCATGACCTGAGCCCAAGTTGGACACTTAATCAACTAAGCCACCCAGGTGCTCCTCCTTAGGCCATTTTTAAAAATTTTTGTTTTGTAATACTAACATGGGAATCATGTCTTTGGCCATGTGTAAGGGGTGGCCAAAGCTATGGGTTTTAATGAAATCAACCCAGAAATATACATGGCAGAGACTTGAAAATTAAACATTTCATCATTATCTTTGACCCCTTCCTCTTATTTTCCACTATTATATCTATATAGAGACACATATAGGTGTATGTATATTTACATCTATATCTATATGTTATTCTTAGAGTATTATTCTTCCATATGCTTAATATTCCTAGTCAGTTATCAGTCCAGCTACCAACACACATAGCTCCCATTCCTTTCAAAAACCAATGATTCTCAAATATTTTCCTATATTCTCCTATCATACCTAAATATTCAGGTGCTTATTAAACATCTCTGTTCAGATGTTACATGATCACTCCTAACCCTATATGCCCTGACCTGTATTTTTTACCTTTTTTGGATGTGAAAAGAATAGACAGGGTGAAATATTAATCTTAATAGATTGCATACATTTAGAAATATCACTCTATAATATTTAGCACTAAGTATTCTTTTTGCTATATACTGATAAGTAAGAAGGCAGAAGGACAGGACAAGCTCTTTGCCCTAAGGGACAGAAAGTAGAAACATAGTATTTACTTTAAAATACAACATCGCTTCTGAACTAATTTTAGAAAAGACTATAGTTAAAAAGGCTAAAAGCATTCCTTAAAATGAATCCATTTTCAATGTAATTTCAAAAGCCCATATTATTCTTAAATAGTGTCCAAATGGAAGCTTCAATTTTCTTTCTTTATTAGTGAATTCAAAATATTCAAAGTGTCTACACTTAACTACTAAAAGACGCTAGATGACCAGATGCTGGTCCATAGTGAAAGAAAGGAAGGAAAGAGGGAGGAAGGCAGGAAGGAAGGAAAGAAAAAGAGAAGGAAGGAGGAGGCAAGGAGGAAGTGTGGGCAACAGAGGGGGCAGGGAGGAAGAAAGGAAGGCTGTCAGCTTTTCAAAAAAGAGTGTGAAACTCTGTGAGAGTAGAATTGCCTTTCAAACATTCCATCTTCTCAAATATTTGTATTTCTCTGAGTTGTTCAATCAAATACTGTACCTGTGTGTATGCAGATACACTTATCCATTCTGTTTTCCCATTTTTAAAAGTCTAATCTTATATATAACATTTGTGTAGTTTTCATGCTGTATAACTCTCTCAGAGATCATACAAAGCAATTAATATAACCAGTTCAATTTGGCTTCTAAATGGCATAATTCGGACATTCATACATACTTGTCAAATGAATGAAGCAGTCTATTTTAACTTCTATCCTTAAGTGATCAGCTGGCTCCTTACAGAACAATCCATTGATCTCTTTTTATTCCTTAATATTAATCTTCATTTTTATCTGCCATTTTCCTAGCCACCTGCCTACAGGTGGATCTGGACAGAGATCTCATACTTTGTCCACATCTCAGGGTATGTTGATGCTATTTCTACTACCTGGAATATCCACTAACCATATCCCTGTCACTCTGTGTGGTGGAAAACTAATCTATCATCAAAATATGACTCCAAACACCATCACTTAACTTAAACCCTCCTTGTTCACTCTACTTAATGATACTTCCTCCCTCCTCCAAACACATATTTCATTTGCATCTTTTATATGGTACTTTTTTTCCTAACTTGCATTCTAATTTTTTGTAGCATATCATTCCTTCTAGATTACAAACTGCTTAAAGATTGGATCCATATCTAACTCACTTTTGTCTCACACACCTTGTCCAGTTCTTTAACACATAAATGTATACTTTTTTAAATAAAGAATTCCTTTTATCCATTGAGAGACTTTCAGATTCATTAAGTCAGAAAATAAAAAAGGTGTTGTCAGGGAGCACCTGGGTGGCTCAGTCAGTTAGGTGTCCAACTTCTGACCTCAGGTTAAGTTTTGATCTCAGGGTTATGAGTTCAAGCCCCATGTTGGGCTCTTACTGGGCATGGAGACTACTTAAACTGCAGTTTAGAGAGGTTTGTGATTAGAGAGGCAAACAAAAGCCTCTCTAAACTATAGTTCACTGGGACTACTTATATGAAAGCATATAATTCCTACACACCTGAGGATATTAATATGGAAATCAGAAGAATAACTGATGTGCATAAAATATACCCTGAATATTAAATACTTTAATGTGTTATTATTTATTAATAATACCTTAATTATTCCAAATTATAAAGGTTTAATAAATTTATAGGGAGAATTAACTTTAAATAAATTAATAACTTATTAATATATTACCCAATGTTGTTATAACAATTCAATAAATTCTCAGAGAAAGTTAACTTACAAAACATTTTTACATCTATTATAACACTTAGTCTTTACCTTAAAACCAGAAGATAGATGTTAAATATACTAGATTTCATAGAAGAAAGACCTGAAATTCAGTGGATCAACTAAGATGTTCCAAGGTCACACAGTTAAAAAGGGGGAAAGTCAGGGTTCAGTTTTTAGTGTTCTAATTCCAGTGAGTAAAACAGACTTAAGCTGTACACAAAAATAAATGAGAAATAATAGTGTTTTTTTTTTTAAATGGAGAGAAATGGTGAGCAAAAAGTAGAACCTTTTGACCTAAAGTGACCAGGAAAGACAGAAAAGATTATTTTTAAGCTAAAGACTGAATAATGAGAAAGAGTCAGGCATGAAAAGAAACAAACAAAACCACAGGAAGGACATTCAGGTGTAGAAACAGGCTTCTGCAAAGACCTTAAGAAATTTCAGACTTCTTAACATGGCATAAAATATCCTTCATAAAGTGGCTTCCAAGGACTGATTATGTGCCAGCTGCTCTTTATCTCTTCTACCCTTCACACTCAAAGAATAAACCTTAACATTTCCTGAACTGCATATTCCTTTGTAATTTTGTGTGTTATTTTCTCTACCATTTCTTGGCATTTCTACACAGAAGAAAAATATATATATTCTGAAAATCCTTAATTAATTCTCTTATAGTTTTTCTATCTCCCCTCACTTCAGTCTAGTTAAATGAGTCTCTCCTATACATTTTGAAATTTGCTATCATTTTTTATTAACAGTTTTAACAAGGAATGATTTACACAACATAACATCACCTGTTTGAAATATATGATTCAGTGACTTAGTATATTTACAAAGATATGCAAACATCACAATCTAATTTTAGAACATGTCCATCACCCAAGAAAGAAACTGCATGCCCATTTACAGTCCTCCCCATTCCCATCTTCAACCCTGGGCAACCACTAATCGACTATCTCCATAAGATTCATTTTTTTCTGTATATTTTATATAAATGGAACAGATTGTATGTCTTCTTTTAGGATTGGCTTCTTATACTTTGGCTATTATTTTTTTATTGAGATTCATCTAAGTTGTAGCATTTTAAAATACTTCATTCTTTGAATTAATGAATAATTTTCCATTGCATTAATACACCAGATTTTATCTATCCACCAGCTGATGGACATTTAGCCCAATCCAGCTTTTTATCTACTGTGAATGATGCTGGTATGAACATTTACATGCAATTCTTTGCAAGGGCATATGGTTTCACATTCCCTTGGTAGATATTGGTATTGCTGAGTCATGTGGTATCCCACCTTTCCTTCTATGCCTTCTACATATTCCATTACTATGATTGATTTGTTTTTCATGTTTTCATATATCTATCTCCCCCTATTGGGCTAAGAGCATAATTACAACAGGCAATATGGCTCAATATCTTTAGCCTCAACAATAGCAGTCACATATATGCAATAGAGCCTCATAAGTTTGCAGATCCCCTTCTTCAAGATGGAGGCATTCATGCCCACTGCTGCAGGGAGTGCTACCTGCTGAGGCTCACAAATGAACCTCTCCCTAGGAACTGCCCTTTGCTAAAAAACTGGTTTGCACAATGGTATTCTCCCTCCCTAGAAGCAGTTTGGATCCAATGACTGATTTCTTGCCTCCATTAAGGACGTGTCCTGAGGATATTCCAGCTCTACAGCCTTCTATTCAAATGGCTAAGGTCACTGTTCATATCCTCTTTCTGCCCAATCCTGCTTTCCCTGTCTTCTCCCCCACTGTACAGTTGCTGAAAGCACTCCCCAATAAACCTTCTGCAAGCAAATCTCAATCTCAGACTCTGTTCCTTGGGGAAACTCACTCCCACCTTGTACGATGAATTCAAACAAGGAAGTTGGCTGTCAAGAAGATAATAATCTTCAATACCCTTTCCTTCTTCATAGCAGTTAGTCTAGTCAGTTGTTTGTGATATAGCTGTAACCTAGATATAACCTAGATTCCATCTGACCTTAGAAGAGGAAGATCAACTTAAACTCCCCCTCATTCCATCCCACTTGGAAATCAAAAGCTGCATCTGATATTTTTATAAATTATTGAGGAATAGAAATGTTCTCAAGCTTTCACTGTTCATTTGATTAGTTTATATATTTTCCTGTCCTGCCTAGTATCTTTATTCTGAACTATATCACTCTAGGCAAAATTTTCCTCAATTTTTACAAAAAAACAAAAACAAAAACAAAAACAAAAAACAAACACACTCATTGATGAGTAGACTTTATTGAATATCTGAGGACTACAAGAAAAGGTTGACATTTTAATAAAGCAAATATTTTTGATTATTAGATTTTCCTGAACTTATATTTTCCTTTACTCTTCCTATCAGGATATTTTTTTCCATGGCCATTTCATCTCAGGGAATGTGGCAGGCTCATGTTACTTTGCTAGCACTTGTCTTCCCCTCTTGTTTCTATCACTCATTTCTTTTCTTTTCTCTTTCACCCCTCTCTCAGGAGCACAGTCCTCTCATTTTCTTGTACAGACAGTAAGGATCTCAGTTGCTTTTATACTCATATAACTCAGCCTCTTGTGTAACCCTAACAGCTTTCAAGACTTTCTCCTAAATAAAGACAGCTTCTCCTAAAAGGAATTATAGTGCCTGCCATAAAGATAATATATTTTCCATCTTCACTACATAGAGATGTGTTAATTCATTCTGGGAAAACACTAATGCATTTACTATTTAATATTTCTGATTGAGGAATTAAATGGTCTTTCTGATTTCTATACTTTTGGCACTGTACAAAGCCAGGGCATGCTCTCTAAAAAGTTTTGTTACATTTTGGATAAAAGTACTGTGTCAGGGGTCTATGAGACCACCTTCAGACTTGATAATTCACTAACAGTCACAGGACTCAGATGCCGGTATACTCACGGTTATGAGTTCACTACAGTGAATGGATACAGATAAAATCACCAAAAGAAAAAGGCCTAGAAGGTAAAGTCTGGGAGAAGTCTAGGCACAAGCTTCCAAGTGGTGTCTCCTAGTAGTCACACCAGGATGTACTTAATCCTCCCAGCAATGATGCCTGACAATACATGTAAAGCATTGTCAACCAGGGAAGCTCATCCTACCCTTGAATCCAGAAATTTTACTGGGGTATAGTTAGCCACCTGCATGACTAGCTCAGCTACTCATATCTAGAACCCCAAAGCAAAAACAGGTGTTCACCATTAATCACTTTGTTAACATAAACTCTCTGGTCAAACTGGTAGAGCATGTTCTCAAGCATACAAAAACACTTATCAGACAGACATTTCAAGGGTTCAGAGCTCAGCTCTCATGGACTAGCCGAGGCCCAATCCTGAAAACAGCCCTTTTTGGGGGAATTTTCCGAGTTTGAACAACTCAGGCCTGCTGAGTTAACAACACTTTCCTACATGGGTACTATGGTGACTGTAGTGTCTAATTTCAAGTATCAAGTTTCTGAAACCCTATTCATTTATCCAGGTATTATGATAGGACAAGTATCTCAGAAATGCATTTAAAGCCAGTCATATACTATGTGTCAGTATCAACCAAAGTCCTCCAAAGAAGACACTGAATCCAGAAACTTACTAGCCACACATCTGCTCCAAAGCTGTGGATAATCATTCTGCAGCTTTCCTGATGGGAGTGCAGAACTAGACTTTCCTGGACAAAGGGAGTAGATGGAATGCCAGCTGACCCTATTATGTATCTACCAGAGTCTTCTCCATCTAGCCCTGTTTATTGTTTTGTCCTTTTGTGTCATCCATCATGGTAAATACCATCAGCATCAGTGAAAATACTGAAGCTTTAAAAGGTGGGAAAGAGTAAGGAGGTAAATCAACACTGTTTTTAGAGGCATTGCCCTTTGTACTAGAACACTGAGAAATAAGGTCAGTATTCCCTTTATAGGCCACAGAATTTGCTAGGACTGTAACTTGGGAGTCTTTCTATATTCACTGTTCTCTGTACAAAGTAGAATAATAAAACTGAGCCCGTGAAATATAGGCCAGAGATAAAAAAACAAGCAGCAAGTGCTTCCTGCTGATGTAACTAACAGATCTACCATTCTTATAGGGCTTCATTTCCTGGAATCTCTCCTTGCCCTGTCCCTTCCTCCCTCTCCCTTATTCCCTCTCTTTTCTCCTCTGTTTCTTTCCTCACTCCACCTATTCTCTATCCTTTACTTTCATCTTTAACAAATGTTTTCTGAACTTCACTATGTTTCAGGAACTGTACTATGCACTAAGACTCTAATGGTAAATGAGACCATCATAGCCTCTGCCATTATGAAACTTCCTTTCTAGCAGGACTGTGCCTTGTAAATCACAGACTTCATCAGCCAGCTGCTCTTCACATCCAGATAACCAGCTTTACCCTCAGGCTTCTATCTGGTCACTCACTATCACCATCTTAGTGCTTAGCACCTCAAGCCAAACTATATAAGAATACTGACTTGCAGAGCCCCACACATGCACTTTTTTGTTCTGAGCTTTGCATGTTCTGCATTCTCTCTTGCAATACCATTTTCACCTGTACCCTTACATTTGACCCAGTTTCTTTTATAAACCCTTCAAGTTTCTTCTTAGCACTAATTCAGGAAAGCCGTCTCTGAATGTCTCCTAAGATCAATGCTACTTCTGAAATGCATCCTTGCTGAAATGGGGAAGCCACAGGCATTGCAGCTATCATTTCAGTCTCCATGCCTGAGCCACACAGGAAAACCTTTCCTCTGACACATCAGATACACCCACAGGAAGTCATTCCTTTAAATTCTTCTAATTGTAGTATACACTTGAGTGATTTCTACAGCAAACAACTGCTCTGTCAGGAATTAGAAGAATGTAAAACAAACAAAGAACCAACACCTCATTTTTGTGGCTCTAGAGGAAACAGGCACAGGACTTTCTCTTTTTATTAACCCATTTCCTTCATTCTTCCTTCCCTCTACACTCATCAGTTGTTTAACTCTACACCCCACATACAAATGTTCTCTTCTCAGAGTCTCACAATCTTCTTGTTGGCCATTGTATTAGTTTCCTGTGTTGCTACAGTAACAAATTACCATAAGCTTTATGGCTTAAAACAACACAAATTTATTTTCTTATATTTATGGAGGTCAAGAGTCTGAAATGCATCTCACTGGGTTAAAAACAAAGTGTTGGCAGTGCTATGTTTCTTCTGAAGACCCTAGAGAATTCATTTCCTTTCTTTTCCAGCTTCCAGAGGCCAACTGAATTTCCTGGCTTATCATATTCCCTCTCATTATTCAGGTAATTCAGAATGATCTTCCTATCTTGAGACCCTTGATTTAATCACATTTGACAAGTCATTTTTCCTAACATATTCATATGTTCTGGAGATTAGGATGTGTACATCTTTGGGGAACTATAGGTCTGTCCATCACAGCCATAAATGGATTCCTCTGTAGTAGCCAGAGACACTTTTTTTCTACCCCATACCACACAGGGCTTTAAACTACTATATTCTGCTCTGTATATATTCTGCTCTGTACTGTATTGAGCAATGACGTGAACTAGTCTTAGATTGACCTTAGTGTGTTGGTTTTGTTTCTTTTCCCCCTACCTCATTGGCCTCACTACTAACCTACTGCTACCCCCTCTAGAAGGCTGGCTCCAGGTTACCACATAAATTGCTCAAACTGATGTAGGAAGTGAGAGGAGGGAAGCCTCTCCACCAGTGTTGAAACTATTGTATTAGATTATTAAGCATGGCTGCTTTAGTCTCTCAATCTTTTGGAGTACTACAGTATTACAACACTTTCATCCTGCATTGTAACCTAGGGAGTCAGGCTTAGGTTTTAAAGATGCCCATTCCAGGGGCACCTGAGTGGCTTAGTCGGTTAAGCGTCCAACTTGGGCTCAGGTCATGATCTCACCGTTTGTGGGTTTGAGCCCCGCATCAGGCTCTGTGCTGACAGCTAGCTCAGAGCCTGGAGCCTGCTTCAGATTCTGTGTCTCCCTCTCTCTCTGACCCTCCCCTGATCACGCTGTCTCTCTCTCTCATAAATAAATAAAAACACTTAAAAATTAAAAAAAAATAAAGCTGCCCATTCCGTGGACATGCTATGTAACGTTTGTCAAATGAATTGTCCTTCCTCATTAGTAAAACAGAGATAATAATATGTACCTTAGTTTTCCTCATCAGTAAAACAGAGATAATAATATCTACCTTGTAGATTTCCTATAGAAATTGAAGTAATACTTGGAATGCCCCTTGTAGGCTACAGAGATGAGACTGAAGGAATTCTATATATATCTGTTATACTGATAAGCACAATACACACACATGGAAGAAAACATGAGCCATGAAAGTGGGAAAGTAAAATGAGGCAAGGTTATGGAAGGCCATGAATGACCAGATAAGAAGGTAATCTGGCATGTAGAATCAAACTTTAAGGCTTCCCTCAGCCCTCATCCCTACATCTCAGGAGCCCTACTCTTGAAAAGTCCTTCTCTTTCACCTCAAACTGTTTCTCAAAACTCACTTTATACAGTTTTTCATGAATAGTTGGAAGATCAGCAGTTGTCTCAATCAGCTCCTTCTGAAACCACAATTCACAGGTATCTGCTTTCTCTCAACACAATCTACAGGATTCCCTGATAGTCTCCATCTCGATAATGCCAGTCAGTTTGACCTACATAAGTTCTTAGTTTTCCAGACTTCTAATAGCTCCTAGCCCTGTAAAAGCCTTCTGTTCTGAACAATGAATTAACTAAATGCACACTCAGGTGCTAGCCCTATTATTTATTTATTTACTTACTTTCTTAATTATTCATTCCAATGTTAAAGTACTTTAAAAAAAAAAAGGGTTCTGCAAGACTACTTCCCAATCACTATCCCTTCCTAACAAGAACCTCATTTCCAAAGTTCAAAAGCTAGAATAATAAATCTAGGAATTTTCACAGGACATTGGTATCTCATATTTGTGCCTCCCTCATAACTTTAAGCTCAAATACAATCACTTTGCAAGTCAAAATAAGATTTTAGCAACTGCCAACTCATCTTGGCATCTGAAAAATCAAGCTGTGTTCTGATGTTTGCTTCATAAATTAGAACCAACAATAAAGATTCTGGAATCAGGGTTTAAGTGGCAATTTTGTTGATGATGCATGACGCAGAACAGAATGCATTTTGTTTAGCCACATGTTGCTGTCTTTGCAAGGCTGGCAGCAGTAGAATGTTTTCTGTGTAGGATGATAGCTAAGGTTTATAAAAGGCCACCAATTATTTAACTTCTGAGCCAAGGAGATGTTTTTCATAGATATTTATAAACTTTAATCCTAAATGGTCAGAATTCCAAAGGTTATCAAGGACAATAGGATCTTCAACAAAAGTAATAATCCCAACTCCCTTCCAAACTACACAGATAAATGTGTAGGACCAAACCAGATGCAATTACTCTGATAAACTCTGGGAAGAATAGCTAATTTATCATTATCAAAAGACCAATATGAGTCAGAGGGACACCCAACAAATTGCCCAAAGTTACTTAGTTAACCTTAGAACTGAGACTAGGATTCATGGTCCCTGATCCATTCCTTCTTTTCCAGCTACTCAGCCCCTAACTACAAATGTTATTGTTTGTTTCTCATTTCTAAAGGTCTTACCCTGAGCCTGCATCTTTTTTTTTTTCTCATTTTTCTCTTTTCCACTTCCAAGCTTTCCTAAGGTAAGCATATCCACATCTTTATTTCTTCATTCCATTGTTAAGTCCTATAATCTGATTTCCATAATATTCTACCCTTACTAAAATTAGCCTCTGAAGGCCTCCAAATACATTCTTTTTTGACAACTCAAGGAATATATATCATCACCGGAATTCAGAACTAGAAACAAGAAAAATGGGATTTACTCACTCTTCCTACTCAAAACACATGCATGGTTCCTTAAGGATGATAATTTTATTTATTATTACATTTAGTGACTACCTCTTAAAAATAAAGATATAAAGAGAAAAAGAAGAAGAAAGGAGAAAAATCACCAGTGGAAGTCCATAAAAAAAATTAGAACTTAATTCAGGGTTAAAAATTGATATTAGAAGAAACAAAAGATTTATATGGGCACCACACCTTGGGTAACCTGCATACCGTCACAACTAAATATACAAGTTCCCATTGGTAGAAAGCAACCTTTAGCCCTCACTCCAGTTTGGCACACCAAATCAAGAGGATCAGCAACTAGCTTATGTTACCACATTTACATCAAACTCCACAACTTCTCCTGCCACTGGAATAGACTCATTCTGGACTTGCTTTCTCTATCATACTTTAGAGAACACTATTATCTGTAAATTTGTTAAATGCTTTAAAAACATACATTTATTGTCCCTTCACAATAGCATTTTATCTAACCAAAGGAAATCATTCCACAATGAAAGTAGGGAGGCAATGGCTAATGTCCTTGAGATAACTAGAATTATTAGCAGCCTATCATGGAAAAACCAACCGATCAACAAACAAACAAAAACAGCTAGCTTTACTGAATGGTGGAAAGACCCATTTAAAACTCTACTACAGTGACAGCCATAAGACATCACCTGTAAATTGCTGTGTAACTTTAAAGTCACATGACTTGAACTGGTAACCCATAAATGATGTTGATTCTTCTGTAGCCAAATGATAGATATAGGTCTAAGAATCAATTACTTTCAAATTTTGTTTCCCATCCCAGTAAGTGAAATCTGCTGGCCTGTAGGTTTTTTTTTTTAATTTTAATTTTTTAAGTGTTTTTATTTATTGTTGAGAGAGATGGAGCACAAGCATGGTAGGTGCAGGGAGAGAGGAAGACACAGAATCCGAATCAGCTGCCAGGCTTTGAGCTGTCAGCACAGAGTTCTATGCAGGGCCCAAACTCATAGACCATGAGATCATGACCTGAGCCGAAGTTGGATGCCTAACTGACTGAGCCACCCAGGCAACCCTGTAGTTTTTCTTTTCCAAGAGAATGATATATTCAATAGATGCACAAAATGCTTACATCAAATTGCAGTTGAGACTGCCACATGGACATTTCTGGTTTCTTGGGCTACTGATGTAACCATTGGGAAATAGTCCCAGTATTGGCCAAATTGTTGACATTAAGTTTAAAGAGGCAATTGGCTTCTTCTATATTTTGTGCTTGCAAGAAGCATGGGTAGACCCTGGAAACTGGGTGGCTTCCTGGGCAACTCTTTGTATCATCATACCCAAGGGAGTAGGTTAATAGAAAATTATCTCCATTACATATCTGCAAGGCTACCAAGGACTCAGACCCCAAAGGAATAAAGATTGCATCTCTTAAAACAAAATCCCTGTCTAACAGAGGTGTTTTCAGAAAGTTAAAGTCTGAAAGGTAAAGGATATATGGCAATAAAAGGTACTAGTTCCATTTTTTTTTAAACACAAGAATATTTAAGGTAGTCATTACTAGTTTACTCTTCTCTTTTTCTACTATTATATACTGGGTGTGCTACTGGTATTGATAGCTACCATTTAGTTTATACATTGTGAAACAGAGAGGAATAATAGTCAAATAGTGTTATGATATATCTAAAGGAAGAATTAGCATCACCTGGAATTGGTGGGTGATGAGGATGAAGGTCTTCCAAAGGACTTCATGATATCATAACCACTGAATGAAGTGGTTTTGTATGTTTTTGAGTTTCTTATGTAGACAAGGTAAATGCATTAATATTGTATGCATCATGTGAGATGCTGGATCATGTGAGATGATAGCATCTCTAAACTATTAGGAAGAAAGTTCAGAAAAATTTTTAGCCACCTAAATTTATACCCAGTATATCTCAGTTCTCCTTAGACAACCTACATAGTCCAACCAAATTAAACACCTTTCTAAAAGAAGGCATTAGAGGGCTCAGTTGGTTAAGCATCCAACTCTTGATTTTGTCTCAGGTCATAATCTCATGATTTCAGGCTCTGCACTGACAGAATGGAGCCTGCTTAGGATATTCTCAATCTCTCTCTCTCAAGAAATACACATTTTTCTTAAAAAATAAAAGAAGGCATTAGAGTATTTATTTGGTATAGTGAGTAAAATGGAAAAAGAAATTTAAAAAGTACCAGTTGTACTTTTATTAATCCTATACTCGATTCCCAGAGAGATTTTCCTGATTTCAATATTCTTGCTCAGGATGCAGCCTGCAACAAATTGATGGCAATAACTCCTCTAGAACCAATATATGACTATTGCTTGGATCCTATTCCTGGTTGCTTATCTTGTTCTTATTAAGAAAACAGAGTGGGATAAATTTGGGTTTTGAAGCCGCCTCTTAAGATGTACCTTGTAACAACCATACCTGGCTTTCTTAATTCTGGACCATGAGGACAAAGCTGAATTTTCATCCTGCTGTCTCCCAAGGTGGGAGGCTTCTTTTTTAATTGGCTCAACCACTTTAACTTACACAGACAAATATGGGAGCATTAAAAATCAAAACATTTTTCTAACCAGATCATAGCAGTTCATAATTATCTTTTTAATGCACTGTATTATTTTAAACAAGAACATTATAATAATCCATGCATCTCTTCTTCAAGGAGGGGTAGATGGGAAACACAAAAGCATCCCTTGAATAGATCCCTATCAGACAGACTAATAACTGCATTTACTATTCCTGCCTCCAACCAAGTTTAAATAATCACAAATAAACTTCTTGAAATGAAGGATGTGAGAGAATAGAAGTCAAAGAATGATGTATACTAACAGGCCCCTTAAGTTGACTGCCATGCCTAGTCTCCCTCTTCTAGCTGCAACTGTTCCCAGGCTTCCTGCTCTGGGAGGCAGGTATGGCCTCTGTACATCAAATGTCATCATATGACCAAGAGATAGATATTCCAGAGGCTGAATAGAAAAGTATTTCCTAGTCTGTTCCCAAATATGAGTTAAAGCACTTCATTATCCATTCATGGAAAACTAAGAATTTTCTATATGGGAGTAAATAGATCAGCAGACATTTGGAACAGTTGAGTCCTATAATGTCTGAGCACTAGGACAAAGATTCTCAAACTTCTGCTGAATATACAGGACAACCTCTAGTTTAGATACAAACAACACACTGAGTTCCTTGACTGTTAAGACTCTGGATCTTGATTTTCCTGATTTCTCATGATCCGAATCTGTGTGTACCTTTATTTGAGAAACCTTGAATTGAATGAATATATATCCTGTAAACTAGGTAAGCCTAACTAAATTGATGTTTTAAACATTCAGTCCAGTTAAATACATAGTTATTAAGAACTTCCTAGGTTTCAAGCTGTGTCCTACATACTGGAGATACAATGATGAATAGTTCAATGAAAGCCTGTTTCCAAGTTTCTCATTGCCCAGCATGGGAGAGAGAACATTTCTGTATTATATTATCTTTTATGCTCCAGGCACTGTGTTAGGCATGTACCATAGATTAGTTAATTTAATTTTCACTTAAATTCCAGAAAATGTATTTTCTGGATTTTCATTTGACACATTGGGAAAAGAAGTTTTGAGAGGTTAACTTGCCTAAGATCACAAAACTGATAACAAGCAGAGAGAAAGTATACACCTAGTTGTTCTCCTTTCAAATTCAAGCCATCCACACTACTCCTTGCTGCCTCCCCCATAGTAACAACAACAGTTTAATATATGTCCTGTGGGCTAAATATTTTATATGCATGACCTCACTTTATCCTCATGGAAATCTTACAAAGTTAGTATTATATCTTTTTTTATTTTCCGGGGGGGGAGGGGCAGAGGGAGGGACAGAGAGACTCACAGGCAGGCTTCATGCTGTTAGCATGTAGTCCAACAATGGGCTCAATCCCATGAACCATGAGATCATGATCTGAGCTGAGATCAAAAGTCAGATGCTTAATTGACTGAGCCACCCAAGTGCCCTGGTATTACACTTCTATTTTTACAGCTAAGAAGATAAAATAGTACTACAAAGGCTATAATACAGATGGCAAAGTAATGTGTTCGGTGGAGTTATGGCCAATACTGAAGACTGCATTTGTTTGAAGAGAATTGGGAAACTGGAGAGACA
Organism: Proteles cristata cristata; assembly: GCA_017311185.1. Classification (NCBI taxonomy): domain Eukaryota; kingdom Metazoa; phylum Chordata; class Mammalia; order Carnivora; family Hyaenidae; genus Proteles; species Proteles cristata. Next base: position 1,911,628 of record JAESUZ010004016.1, on the reverse strand, counting down.
AAGGGATAGCTACCATGGCTATCTAGTTTCTCTTCTTAAAATGTTTCATCTGCATTTATTTTTACTTAATTTAACTGTAAATTCCTTTAAGTTATGCCATATATCTTATATGTTTTAGGCATTTATAATATAAGCAAGTCATCATTAGATTTAATTGTAATTCAGAATAGATATAAACTTTTATCCTAGTAAGAATATTCTAGTACCTTTATCCTAGGTAAAAGCATAGCATCTTAGTTCGGGTATTGTGAATTCTTACTGACTTTATTATAAATATAATTGCTTTAGGAAAGAGATGCAATCTAGACATTTCAATATTTAAGGGTTTTTTGGTTTTTTTAGTATCTGTTTTTTTGATTCATGAATCTCAAAGAGAGGAAAGAATAAATGAAACTTGGATTTGAAAGCTAATGAACAACAAAAGAATTAAGGAAATCCCCAAGCAAGATTGCCTACAAACTAGACATCTATTTATATATTAATTCAACATGTGGCTCTTGAGTAATATCTATAAGCCGAGCACACTGATGAATGTCCGACTTACCAAAAGCATATAACAGCACTCTAGGATCTCATGTATTTTAATTACATCTTCTTCCATTCATCTATAGTTGAAAGAACTTTATCTATAAAATTGTATTTACTAAGTAACATATTTATGTTTTGTATTATTATAAATCAATGCCACGTATAATTCTCAAATGGTACTTCTGACTGGTACAACATACCCAGAGAGGTCAACTTAGTTGCTATAATTTAAATCAAAGGCTAAGTAACTTGTTATTTTAGTTTGAATAAGCAGCACTTAAATGGGAAATTTTGTGATTTTAGGTTTCTTAAAATATGGAAAATAATTAATAGAATTCCAATTTTCTACTTAGCAATTTCAGGTTCCAAGGAGCTGAGGGTAAGAAATTGAGAGCCAGACAGTACATAGGGTTTCATCCTTCTCTGCCTTTAAACACAACATCCTTCTGTCTAGAAAGTTTTCCTTTTCCTCCATCTTCACTTACCTGGGATGAATTTTGGTTTATAATTATAATTATAATTATTCTTCTGAGAAGAATATCTCACAGTCCCTTAGCTCCCCAGACTCTGGGTAGATTTCACTCCTATAGTCTCCTATTATCAACAGTAACAAAAGAATCACAGAACTTACTGTACTTTGCAGCAACTGTTTTCTCATTTTTTCATTAGACTGTGAGATCCTCAGGGTTATGATGAATTCTTTTATCTGTTTCTTTACAGAAAATTCCTAGAACCTGGTGAGGACTCAATAATTGCCTATAAAGTAAAATAAGAGAGGAGAGAGATAAGTGACTTGTCAAACAAAGGTCATGCAGTTAGTGGCAGATTTATTTGAATTTGAAGCTTTTTCAATGAATATGTCATATCTCACTATAATGTATTTTCAAATAGCAGACTCTCATTGAATATTTTGTCATTATACAAGCTGTCTGGTAGGTATATCTCAGGGTCTCAAGTTTTCAAACTATTGTTTATGTCCTTTTTAGTAAAAAGAGTGAACAACATATACATTAGCAAAGTTTGATTCATACGCAAAGTGATTTAAGCAGTAGGTGTCAATCTCATCTTACATAAGGAATCCATTTTTAATACAAGAAATTGCAAAAGATTAATACATGATAATATTTTTAACTTTGGTGTACATTGATTGGGAAACACACACACACACACACACACACACACACTCCTTGTACTCCTTGTAACAATTCCACTGTACTTAGAGAACTAAACCCATAGGCTAGGAGTCACAGATCATTCAAATATCACCAAATTGAAAGTAAAGAAATTTCACTTCTGGTTCAACTCTGCTATTGCCTATATGATCTTGGCTTGGGACTTGCCGTCTTTGAGTCTCATAGCTCTTTCACCTACAAATGAAGCATTGAGCCAAAGACTATATTAGGTTTTGCTCTGCACAACTACACAACCCCAGAAGTGACATTCACATTGATTACAATGCAAATAATGTCCCTTGGAGCTGTACAATGGAATAGCCCTACTTAAGAAACTCCTAGCCCAAATAGACTGACTCTAAATAGGCTCTATTCTAAATGGACAATGGGAAAAGATTTCAATCACTGTTCCTAAAGGTGTCAGCCATTCTCATTATCCTCTCATAGTCTTTCACAGCCAATCTGACAACTCAGAAATCACATCACGAAGCCCTCTAATTCTGATTTGACATTGATACCTTTTATATGAACTACTCTGACACTTTACTTGTACTTTTGTATTCCTACTGCCTCTCATCTCATCTCTCCCCTTCCAAAACACTCTTCATGGGCAAATTGAGTCCCCTGGGTACCTCCCTAAGGTTAATCAGGCATTCTTAAGGGGTTGTTAAAAGCTTTGAAGCCTTCTTCCAAAGCCAAATGTACATGTTTTCCCTGAAACACATCTGGTCCTTCTGTCAGTTCCAGAAGCAATGATTATGGAGATCAGAGGCGATAATGACACATTAGCTCATCTCCAACATTCCCGTGGCACTGCTCTGGAGAAAAAATGACACTGGACAGGAACTCCTGCTCTCCTATTCCTCCTCGTAGCTCTTACCATTAAACTCTTTAGAACATGTCTCTCATTTCCCTTTAAAAATGATTCCTGAAATATAAGCCCTGCACTTGCATAAAAAGAACACCTAGAAGGAAGGAGTATGAAAAGGAGGGAAGGAAGAAAAAGAGGTAATGAGAAGAGAGACCAAGGAAGGAAGAAAATGCAATGTTGCAGGTATTTCAATCAACACTTTCACTTACACTATTTTATTTAATCCTGTAACTTATGTATCGCTATTTTCCTTCAAAAACGTGATAATCAATGCTCAGAAAGTTTAAACATGTGCATAAAATCCCCAAAGGCAAGGGAATCAAGAGCAAAAATGAGCTATTGGGACCTCATCAAGAATAAAAGCTTCTGCACGGCAAAGGAAACAATCCTTAAAACTAATAGGCAACCAATGGAATGGGAAAAGATAGTTGCAAATGACATATCAGATAAAGGGCTGGTATCCAAAATCTATAAGGAACTCACCAAACTCCATACCTCAAAAACAAACAATCCAGTGAAGAAATGGGCAGAAGACATGAACAGACACTTCTCCAAAGAGGACATCCAGATGGCCAACAGACACATGAAACGATGCTCAGCATCCCTCCTCAACAGAGAAATACAAATCAAAACCACACTGAGATACCACCTCATGCCAGTCAGAGTGACTACAATGAGCAAATCAGAGGACTCTAGATGCTGGCGAGGATGTGAGGAAATGGGCACCCTCCTACTCTGTTGGTGGGAATGTAAACTAGTACAGCCCTTCTGGAAAACAGTGTGGAGGTTCGTCAGGAAAATAACAGTAGAACTCTCCTATGATCCAGCAATAGCACTGCTGGGAATATACCCAAGGGATACAGGAGTGCTGATGCATAGGGGCACATTTACCCCAATGTTAACAGCAGCACTCTCAACAATAGCCAAAACATGGAAAGAACCTAAGTGTCCATCAACGGATGAATGGATCAAGGAGATGTGGTTTATCTATACGATGGAATGATACATGGCAATGAGGAGGAATGAAATCTGGCCATGTGTAGCAACATGGATGGACCTTGAGGGTGTTATGCTGAGTGAAACAAGTCAGGCAGAGAAGGACAGATACCATATGTTTGCACGTATAGGAGGATTAGGAGGAACTTAACGGAGGACCATGGGTGAGAAGAAGGGGAAAATAGTGGGGAAGAGGAAGGGAGGCAAACCATGAGAGATTCTTGAATGCTGAGATCAAACTGAGGGCAGATGCAGGGTAGGAGGGAGGAAAGGTGATGGGCATCGAGGAAGGCACTTGTTGAGATGAGCACTGGGTGTTATATGGAAACCAACTTGACAATAAACTATTAAAAAAATAAAAAATAAAAAAGTAAAACATGTGCATAAAGTTACAGTTTTGAAATCATATTTCAGATGGTGTCAGGCCTTGAAATAGCAAGATCTAGTACAGAGAAAGAAAGGAAGTACCAACTATTATAAAAATGCTCTAAGATTTTTAAAATTTATATTTATTTATTTATTTACATTGTTTTGACCAAACCCTATCATTTAGACCTGATAAAAATGAGGCAAAATAATTTTAGGCTACCCAATCTCATACAGAGACTTATTGGCAGGGGCATGAAACATACTCCGGCCTCTTTAAGTACCAACAATGCGAGTTGTGTTTTTGTGCACAATGCAGAATAATTTTTAGAGTAAGAATGTTGTGTTTTGGACCCAAATTCTAGCTCCAATATTTACCAGTTATTTAATTTGGAACAAGTTTCTGTTTCTTGGCTGTTCTCTTTGGGTTCTTATTAACTAGAAATAATAAGACAACTCACCAAAATACATACTAAACTTTGAGTGGTTTATGAATGAAGAGTAGAGATATCCTATGCACAATGTCTGGCACACAGAATGTGTTTTAGCTGGAACTTTTTGGCTGCTAGACACAGAAATTGATTTACATTTATGGATTAAAAGATGTCACAAACACTCTCATGGGCACTGGAGGGCAGAAGACAAAACATAAAGGCATCACAGACATGGGGACTAGATGCAGCTACTGAAACGCCCAGAGTTCGATAGACCCCAAAAATCAGACCACCAGAGACCAGAGTCAAAGCCAAGTGGCAAGGGTTGTTTATTTGCAGGTTCGAACCCGGACCTCCGCGCACTCGTTGCCGGTGACGCTAAGAGGCCCGGAACAAAGCCTTTGCAGCCTTTTTATAGACAGGAGTAAGTGAGTCATGGGGAGGGACAGGAGATTTCCATGGTTACAAGTTTGCCATTGGTTAACATTTAAATGTGAACATATACCGTATCTGATTGGTTCCCGCCATCAGGTTTTTGGCGGGATCCAATTACAACATTTGGGATACCTTTGAGTTCAGCCTATCATAGAGGGAGTCTAAAGTCTTGTTTGGCGACTAACAGGTTAACATCTCTCCCTCCAAGCCCTTCCCTCAGCAAGGTAGGGGGTAGCCGCTGGCCTTTTAGGATTGGCTGCCGCCAAGGTGGGGTGACGGAGGGAACATGAGGCTAGTCGCTTGGGCAATCCGGTGGTGGGAAAGCAAGCCTTAAGCATTGTTACAGAAGCAGAAAGAGCTGGTTAGGTAATGGCTTCCCGTAGCGCAGGCATTTGCCCAGAAGCGGAAAAGCTGGCTAAGTTTCTGATTTAGTTTATCTAGGCCTCTCACTACCAAGTCTCTTCTCTCCATCTCTCAGAAGACTTGCCTCAGCTCCTGTCTTTGCAAACTTTCCACTTTTCACTCTATTAAATAGATACCTTTTTTTTGCGCATTTTATACATGTTCCATTCTGAATACCCCAGGTTGCTCTATCACAGCTTGCAATTCCAGTGTTATCCATTTCTTTGACAGAATTCACAAGATAGATAATCTGACTAGACCCTACCCAATCAATCAATTGGTGGCCTTAAATCACACTTCTATCCTACGTCCAACTAAAAGTGGCCAGTTATAAAGAGATGAAGGTTAGGACATATCATGGGGAAAAACTCAGGTTCTATGGTCACACTAACCTGAGTTTGAATCCAGCTTACTCTACTTATTTACTTATTCATTATGTGATCTTGACTAAACTGTAGAGCCAAAAATTAAGTCCTCCATTAAAAGAAACCTCGGGCTGCACATAGCCCCAGTCCTAGATAAACTAAACCTAAAACTTAACCAGCTTTTCCGCTTCTGAACAGATGCCTGTGCTAGGGGAAGTTAATACCTAACCAGCTTCCACTTCTGAGTAAATGCCTGCGCTGCGGGAAGCTAACACCTAACCAGCTCTCTCTGCTTCTGTAACAAAGCTTAAGGCTTGCTTCCCCCCGCCGGATTGCCCAAGGGACTAGCCTCAGGGTGGCAGCCACTCCCAAAAGGCCAGCAGCCACCCCCCACCTTGCTGAGAGAAGGGCCTGGAGAGAGAGATGTTAACCTGTTAGTCGCCAAACAAGACTTTAAACTCGCTCTATGATAGACTGAATTCAAAGGTATCCCAAATGTTGTAATTAGATCCAGCCAAACCTGATGGCGGGAACCAATCAGATACGGTATATGTTCACATTTGAATGTTAACCAATGGCAAACTTGTAACCATGGAAATCTGTCCCTCCCCATGACTTGTTTACTTCTGTCTATAAAAAGGCTGCAGAGGCTTTGTTCAGGGCCTCTCAGCGTCACCGGCAACGAGTGACTGCGCGGAGGACCGGGTTCGAACCTGCAAATAAACAACCCTTGCCGCTTGGCTTTGACTCTGGTCTCTGGTGGTCTGATTTTGGGGTTCTCTCGAATTCTGGGCGTTTCAAAACAACTTAACCTCTAAGAGACTATTTTGCCCTTAAAATGAGAATCTACTACCTCTTTCTTCTGGCAGTTATTATAAGAAATAGAAAAGATATATGTAAATCATAGAGTATTTATTAAGCATTCAAAACCATTGGCTAGTAAAAGTTGTATTTTTCTATGTGAGAGAGATATTTCTCCCCTTTATCTTTCTTTCTTCACCTATCCAATTCCTATCTTTTAGTTCTCAGCTCAATTCCTCTCTGGAATGCATGATCTAGTATGCTTTAGCTAGTTTTTTTTTTTTTAAGTTTATTTACTTATTTTGAGAGAGAGTGTGTGTTCAAGCAGGAAAAGGGCAGAGAGAGACTGAGAGGGAGAATCATCCCAAGCAGGCCCAGTGCTGTCAGCGTGGAGTTAAATGCAGAGTTCAAACTCAAAAACTGTGAGATTATAACCCTAGCAGAAACCAAGAGTTGGACACTCACCTGACTGAGCCACCCAGGTACCCCCACTTTAAGTTAGTTTAAATACTTCTCTCTTCCACTCCAGTTCCTTAATTTTGTCAAAAGTATACTTCACTGTACTAAAAATCACCTGGTTAATTGCATTAATTTTTCAGCTTTATTAAGGTATAATTGACAAAACTGTAGGTGATTTTAAAATAACAACATAGTGATCTGATATACATATATATTGTAAAAGGATTTCCTCCATTGAGTTAAATAATACATCCACACCTCACAAAGTTTCTGACTTACTTTTTTCTTTCTTTTTTTTTTTCTTTTTTGGTGAGAACATTTAAATTCTACTCTCTTACCAACGTTAAATTACCATTTAATTTACCCTAGGACAAGGAATGTGTTCTAGACAACATTATATCATCAGAAGATAGGACAATGTTGCCTAACACAGTACTCAATACATACTTGTTGGATTAATTAATTAATGAACAACATCATGAAACACCTTACTTCAGAAGAGAGGTACTTTGGATAATATAAGTCTGTAAGGAAGACAGAAGCAAGCTCTGAATGTCACTAACACATTCTGATTGAACTTAAAGAGTACTCTTTTCCATTTGGGATTGTTTCTGATGAACTGTGTGACTCTACTTAGAAGTCCCCACGCAGAGAAGCAGCAGCTAATAGAGTTTGAAATCTTATCTAATGGATAACCAAATCATTTGCTTCTGCCATACCTTCCTTCCCAAGAATGGCCAAGATTCCCATTGAGGAAGAGAACTCAGGAGTTTATAATCACTTTTGTCAGCAACCTCCAAACCTTCAAGGCTCAAGTGTATCATTGTCAATGTCCTTGTCCTCATGCTTGTCATTGCTTCTACTTTTGTTAGGTTCAGAGTTCATCAAGCCTTCACTGGGTGTTCTATGCTAAATATCCAAGATAGCAGGAAAAGCAAGACTTACTTTCCTGAGAGCATGCCTCCATTTGTAAAAACCCTCTTTGTAAAGACCACGGAAAGAGGCCATGATTTTGGTGCAGTATTTGTCTTTAAATACTGCTGGGAGCCGCACTGGCCTCGCTGGATGACAGTCACAGTAAGGAAATGGCAGCATTTGCACAGCTCCTGCCATGAGAAACAAAAACTGATATCTCCTTCTGCTACTACTGGCTCATGTTGGAAATGAGCTTGCTGGTATTGACCAGGCCTCACAATATTCCAGAGCAGACCAATATTCCCCACACTGATCACTCATAAGGAAAAGCATATTCTTGCCTTTTCAAAAGAGATTTCAGATGAAAGCATTGTGGATGATTGTCAATAGGCTCTTCCTATGGGTCTTGCAGATCCAAGACTTACATAATAAAGGAGGCTTGAGTCTGGCCCTGAGACAAAGAGCCTAATTTGGAGTTAAGGACAGATATCCACTCCACCCAATTGTTTCTGCTTGGAGCACCAGCCCTCCAAGGCATTTGTGATCAGTATTCATAGTGACTTATTCTGGCCTTGAATATGCTGATTGCTCCCTGAGGAGGAACCTATGGAGGAACTTCTTTTGTGATTATGGGAACAAAGGTGTTTCCTGAAAGACCTGTTTTTCTTAATACTTCTTAAACAAACTAGTGACCCCTGCTCACAAGGAAGTAACTTCACCTTTTTAATGCTAAAAACTTTGTCTTGTATGCTAAAGATACCTTCCTTCCCCAGAGGATAAGCATCTAAATCACCTACCTCAACCACTATTGATAAAGGTTATGCAGGACTCTTCTATAAACCTATGTTCTGGGAAATACTAACATATAAAAGAAGTTTGTCATCAGAAATCATTGTCTAAGGCAAATGGCACTTATGTGCCATCCTCCAAACACTTAATTATAAAATAAAGTTGAGCCCCAGTCAGAGCAGAGATGCCTGCCTGGTGGCCAGAAAGAATCTCGGGGCTCTCTCACTCTCTCCCTCACCGACACTGTCGATCCTTCAGGGACCTCTGGACCTGACCGGAGCTGTCCTCCAACAAAATATTCAATAACATATCTGTTCAATACAGAGGTCTAAATGTGAGAGATTTTTCTAGAGATTAATGAATAGAATGAATTATTGGCTTCTACTCAAATTTATCATAGTTTTCCTCAACTACTTCGCCTCACTTTGGAATAACTGTGGCAAAATGAAGGGACAGTGTATTGACCAAAGACAATGGATAATTTATGTATTTCCTAACCAGCCATGCAGTAGAAATATGAAAAGCCAAGGGCATTACCCATAATGTAGCTTTATTAAATGCATGGGCATAGAGGAGGGCACTTGTGGGGATGAGCACTGGGTGTTTTATGGAAACCAACTTGACAATAAACTATTAAAAAAAAATAAATGTATTCCCCCCCACGCCTGATGTTGACTATGGAGCAATCCATGTCTCCACTCCCAGGATTAGTGGGAAACAACAGCTCTACCACAAGGTCTAACTTTATTAAACATGTGTAGAACTCAATGTGAACTGCTCTTGTAGAGCCAAAAATTAAGTCCTCCATTAAAAGAAACCTCGGGCTGCACATAGCCCCAGGCCTAAATAAACTTAACCAGCTTTTCCACTTCTGAGCAAATGCCTGCGCTGCGGGAAGCTAACACCTAACCAGCTCTCTCTGCTTCTGTAACAAAGCTTAAGGCTTGCTTCCCCGCCGCCGGATTGCCCAAGGGACTAGCCCCCTGGGGGCAGCCACTCCCAAAAGGCCAGCAGCCACCCCCCACCTTGCTGAGAGAAGGGCCTGGAGAGAGAGATGTTAACCTGTTAGTCGCCAAACAAGACTTAAAACTCGCTCTATGATAGACTGAATTCAAAGGTATCCCAAATGTTGTAATTAGATCCAGCCAAACCTGATGGCGGGAACCAATCAGATACGGTATATGTTCACATTTGAATGTTAACCAATGGCAAACTTGTAACCACGGAAATCTGTCCCTCCCCATGACTTGTTTACTTCTGTCTATAAAAAGGCTGCAGAGGCTTTGTTCAGGGCCTCTCAGCGTCACCGGCAACGAGTGACTGCGCGGAGGACCGGGTTCGAACCTGCAAATAAACAACCCTTGCCGCTTGGCTTTGACTCTGGTCTCTGGTGGTCTGTTTTTGGGGTTCTCTCGAATTCTGGGCGTTTCATATGGGGGCTCGTCCGGGATATTTCCCCTCCAGACCCACCAGACCCCAAGTCAACGGGTTGTTCCTAAGACCGATCGGTAAGTGAGCCGGCTCTGTCTGTCTGTTTGTCTCAGCATCAGTTTCTGTCTTATCTGTTTGTTTCGGTTTCTGCCGCGTGGAATCTGCATCGGGGACTGTACTGGCTCTGGCGGACGCGCTATAGAGCAGTCGGTAGGGACCGAGGAGACGTCCTACGGTGCCCATCTGGTGAGCCGGTTCGAGGCCGGCGGGTGAGCCGGTTCGAGGCCGGCGGGTGAGCCGGTTCGAGGCCGGCGGGCGCACCGGTTCGAGGCCGGCGCCTTCTTCTGGGGGCGCACCGGTTTGAGGCCGGCGCCTTCTTCTGGGGGGCGAACCGGTTCGAGGCCGGCGCCTTCTTCTGGGGGGCGCACCGGTTCGAGGCCGGCGCCTTCTTCTGGGGGGCGAACCGGTTCGAGGCCGGCGCCTTCTTCTGGGGGGCGCACCGGTTCGAGGCCGGCGCCTTCTTCTGTTGGCTAGCCTTCTGTGTTTGTGCGCAGCGAACTCTGTTATCGGTCTCTGTGTCTCTGTGTTTGTGCGCAGCGAACTCTGTTATCGGTCTCTGTGTCTCTGTGTTTGTGCGCAGCGAACTCTACTATCGGTCTCTCTGTGTCTGTGTCTGTGTCTGTGCGCAGCGAACTCTGTTATCGGTCTCTCTGTGTCTGTGTCTGTGCACAGCGGACTCTGTTATCAGTCTCTCTCTGTGTATGTCTATGTCGAATTGTCAATTTTCTCTGTTGGTGTTTATTACCTTGTGACTGAGACTGACGTTATGAGACAGACTTCATCCAAACCCCTAGACTTAATGTTAGCCCATAACCTCTCAGTGACTGTTAGGAAGGGTCTATTTTAAACTTACTGCTGCACAGAATGGCCCACTTTCAATGTGAAATGGCCACCGGACATCATGGTTTGGGCTGATCTGGTTGATAACCCACGCCCTTGGATTAAAAGTTTCTTGCCTCCACAGAAACCTGACACCCTGGCGGTGACTAAAAAGCACCCGCCCTCCCGGGCTTTGGAGCTGCCGAAAAGGAAAACTGAACCCTCTGCGCCGCTCTACCCTTTCTTACAGGGCGAAACGGAGGAAAAATTAACTTCTCCCCCTCCTTAGGCAACCTCCTCCACAGGACCCAGCAGGAGGAACAAAGGCGCCACCCGAACCACAGGGGCCCCCTGCCCCACCGGACCCAGCGGCCCTGGGGAAATGGGCCCCGCCCAAGGGACCCGAAGCCGCCGTGAATTGTTGCAGGTTCTGTTCATGTCGGAGGCCGCGCCGGCTCCGACAGGTCCAGGAGTCCCTGAAGGATAGACGGTGTCAGCAAAAGAGAATGAGAGAGCCCTGAGATTCTTTCTGATCACCAGGCAGTCATCTCTGTCCTGTTGGTTTTGGTGTCTTTATTTTAAGGTTAAACGATACTATAACATCAGAAGACAGAATTTTTACAAGGGCTAATTATTTGTAAAATGTTTATTAGGCTTATTCCTAAATTGCTTGAATGAGCCTTTTCCTTGATGCTGAATGTGCAAGCACCATGGGGGCCGTAAATATGTCAGTCTTTGCGCCTGGGTTATGTTTTAGTTACTCTTATCTATCCTCATCCCAGCTGCCAGTATAAGGGAAAATATTCGTGGAATGTGGACCTTGAGGAAGGGGCTGCTATGCTTCAGCAATTAGCAGAGATAAATGTAGTAACTTATGTTCTGCCCTTATCTGTACCTTAACTTTAGATTAGGCTCTTTGTCTCGGGGCCAGGCTCAATTGTAACTCTTGTGTTCTTAACCCCCTTTATTGTCTGAGTCTTGGGTCTGCAAGGCCCATAGGAAGGGCCTTTTGACAATTGCCCACGGAGCTTTCATCTAAAGTCTCTTTTGTAAAGGCAGGAATATACTTTTCCTTATGAGATATCTATGTTCAGTCTGTGTTCAGAATATGGGTCTAATGTGGAATGTTATGGGGCCTGGTCAATACCAGTAGGCTTGTTTCCAGCACGAGCCAGTAGTACAATAGTAGCAGAAGGAGATACCAGTTTTCATTTCTCATGGCTGAAGCTATGCAAACACTGACATTTCCTTGCTGTGACTGCCGTCCGGGGAGGCCGGTGCGGCTCCCGGCATGTTCAGTACTGAGAAATGGAAAATAATCCAGTCTGAACCCAGAAAATTGGTTCCTGGGCCCACTAGAGTTCCCACTCCTGACCAGGCTCAAAATGACGCTAGGTTTCCCCTGGCATGGCCAGATTGAAACTACAACTTGGCTAAAGGTAAGGAGAGTCTCTTAGTCTACCGCCAGACTCTGTTGGCAGGTCTCAAGGCTGCAGCTCGCAAGCCTACATTGTCAGTCAGGGACCAGAGGAAAGCCCCGCAGCGTTCCTTAAGAGAGTAATAGAGACATTCCGCCAGTGCACTCCTATAGATCCAGAGGCCCCAGCGAACTTAGCTGCGGTGGTCATGGCTTTTGTCAATCAGTCTGCTCCCAACATTTGGAGAAAACTTCAGAAACTAGAACGTCTATGAAAAAGAGCCTCCAAGGTCTAGTGGTCGTGGCAGAGAGGGTACACAGCAGCAGGGACAGTGCAGAGGACAAGCAGGTAAGGGCTGAAAAGAGACAAAACCAGGGCCTAGCCAAGATGCTACTCGCGGGAACTGCGGAACCGGAGGACCGGAAAAGACGCCTCAGACAGTTGGCTCCAGGAAAAGAAGGTAAGGAGAACTCCCAGTGGCTCAAGGGGCGCCCCCAATTAAGCAAAAATCAATGCGCCTACGGCAAAGAAAAAGAACATTGGGCCAAAGAATGCCCCAAGAATAAATCTGAAACTCTCATTCTAATAATGGGAAATGACAATGACTAGGGGCAAGGGGGTTCGGCACCCCTCCCCAAACCCAAGGTAACCCTAAAAGTAAAAGGGCGATCCACTGAGTTCCTAATGGACACTGGGCTCAACATTCTGAGGAGCGCACGGTAGGGACATCAGGGCATGAGGGCCACGGCACAGGCCCCAAGCCAGCCGCCTGCACCCCCGTGGCTCCCACATCCCCGGAGCCATACGCCCAGCCCCAGCCCGTGGCGTCCCCGCCCAACCCGTGGCCTCCGCAAGGCGCACTCACCCATCGCCGACCACCACGCACTTGAAGGCTTGCCTGAAACGCTGCTGACACCAGATGCGAGATTTGACCTAGACTCTAGCAGCTTGTTAAGCTCCTCATCATTGCGGATGGCTAGCTCCGGGATCTCCACGGTAAAGTAATGGCCCTTGATAAGGAAAAACACCTACCAAGGAGCTGAGGAACCACCGCCCGCCGAGCACTCCCAACCAAACGTGAGAAATTCCTGAAAGACATCTTCATAAGATATGGCTTTCCTCAGATGATAGGGTCAGACAACGGACCTGTATTTGTGTCCAAAGTAAGCCAGAATTTAGCCACGGCCCTGGGGATTAATTGGAAATTACACTGTGCATACAAACCCCAGAGTTCAGGACAGATAAAAAAATAAATAGAACTCTAAAAGAGACCTTAATTAAATTGACCTTGGAGACTGGCGGAGACTGGATAGCTCTCCTCCCTTTTGCATTCTAACTCCTTTTGAAAACATGTCTGGCCTGAATTGCATGACTTCTATCAAAATAAAATACATAGTTACTAAACATAGGTTTAAATTTTCAGCTTCCTATTACAGAAAAAGTAAGACTATTTAGACCTTTTAAAAAAGTGATTTAAAAATTCTAGTGTAAACACCTCTCAATTGGTTACTAGGTCCTCAATTGGAGACTAAGGTTTCCCAAGTTAAAATTCTGCTAAATGTACTTAAGACTGATGGAAAGCAACCCTGTATATAAAAAACTAAGAGATCCATAAAAAAAGGATATAAGAAATGGAAATACATTTTTGTTGAGAGTAAAAGAAAGTAATTTTGTCCTAAATAAGACTGGTTGCTTAGAGAAAAATGGCTTTGGGACAAAGTTTAAAGGCAAAGGAAAGATGTAGAAGGTCTATGAAGGGAAATCTTTGAAAAGGAATTTTATATGTGCTCAGGATAGACTGGTTAAAATGAATGGAATTTGAAAAGTACACTGGTATAAGGTTAAAACTCTGCTTTTCTCTCCGGTCAAAAGACAAAGTTTTCTTGGATTGTAAATCTGCTCTTGATAAGACAATGTAAACAAAAGTTTTCTCCTTTTTTCTGCCAAGAAAACCCGAAGCTTTAGGTTTCATCTTTATCAGGTCTTTGATTGCATAGTTAAATATTCTCAATGTTAAAAGAGTTACCCCAACCAATGTCGTTTTCTAACTACTATATTATGTTATGCATTCGCCTTTAAGATCTATTATTGTCACTTTGTTGAATAAAAAAAGCTTTAAGGTTTGTAATGATCTGTAATCCTATTTAGGATACGCTTTATAGCTTCCTAAGGTTTTAACAAACTTCCCAGGATTTAAACAGTAAAAAAGGGGGTCTTTTGGCCAATTAGGCCCTTTTATCTAAAATGCTAGGTTACTTGGAAAAACACTATACATAACAGTAAACCTTAGGTTATATTGCATGGGTAAGTGCTATTACTGCCCAAATATATATGTAAATCCTAAAGTTTTAATATTTTGTTATAAGAGTTATTATATGTCACAAAAATAACTAAATTTCTATGGCAATTGCATCATACTGAACTCTTGCCAAATCCTTAACAATGTATGTCCATCTGAGATTTAGATTTTGTCATTTAACTAGATTGCTTGCCTTCATGCAAGAATGTCCGGGGACAATACACCCCATAATACTTAGGTTGCAGTATCGCCACCCTAATGATTGGGACCCGACCGAAGACCCATGATTGGGCCTTCAAATACACAAGAGAAGGGGGGAATGTAGAGCCAAAAATTAAGTCCTCCATTAAAAGAAACCTCGGGCTGCACATAGCCCCAGGCCTAAATAAACTTAACCAGCTTTTCCACTTCTGAGCAAATGCCTGCGCTGCGGGAAGCTAACACCTAACCAGCTCTCTCTGCTTCTGTAACAAAGCTTAAGGCTTGCTTCCCGCCGCCGGATTGCCCAAGGGACTAGCCCCCTGGGGGCAGCCACTCCCAAAAGGCCAGCAGCCACCCCCCACCTTGCTGAGAGAAGGGCCTGGAGAGAGAGATGTTAACCTGTTAGTCGCCAAACAAGACTTAAAACTCGCTCTATGATAGACTGAATTCAAAGGTATCCCAAATGTTGTAATTAGATCCAGCCAAACCTGATGGCGGGAACCAATCAGATACGGTATATGTTCACATTTGAATGTTAACCAATGGCAAACTTGTAACCATGGAAATCTGTCCCTCCCCATGACTTGTTTACTTCTGTCTATAAAAAGGCTGCAGAGGCTTTGTTCAGGGCCTCTCAGCGTCACCGGCAACGAGTGACTGCGCAGAGGACCGGGTTCGAACCTGCAAATAAACAACCCTTGCCGCTTGGCTTTGACTCTGGTCTCTGGTGGTCTGTTTTTGGGGTTCTCTCGAATTCTGGGCATTTCACTCTAACTTGTATTTTTTTGTCTTTACACAAAAGGATTTAATAACCTGATTGTACAATTACCTAAATATTGGGTTAAAATACATGAAAAGTACTATGCAGTCTTTTCTTCAACAAACATTTATTGTTAGTGTTTTAGAAGTCTTGCCTATGCAGAATTCAGGCCACATTATAGACATTACCTAGTTCAACCTGCCATTGCTCAGAGAGATATCAAATAAATATTCCTTTCTGTTTTACTTCTTGGGAAACCAAAGCATATAACCTTTTTTGAATATACCTGAGTCAGTAACACAGCAACAAAAAATCATAGAAACCCCAGAATCATACTCAGAGAGTTCAACCAGAATGCTTCAAGCAAAATTGCAACCAGTATTCTAACTGTTGCAACATTGCATCACAGAGGACAAACTATCCTCCTAACATATCTACCATGACATATCATCAATGCAGCACCTTTATTTATAAATAGGAAAGATTTTTGAAGTTCTGCTCAGTAGATTGAAAATTAGCTCTTAGGGCAAAGGCAGTGAGTGCCTCAAGGGATAGAAATGCAGCAGTTGTGTAATGCAGTATTTTCCAGAATGTGTTCTGCCAAAAAAAAAAAAGAAAAAAAAGAAAAAAAAAAGTCCAAATGCTGTTCCATGAGAAAGGTCAAATAAATATAGAAATCACCACATGTATATTTAGCACACTAGCATACAAAGGACTTTGAAAAATCTTAAGCAGTAGAAAAACATACAAAAAAGATAACAAATCTTTTTTGGGTTCTTTGATTGTAAGCAACAGATATGGCCTCTGGTTCACTTAACCAAAGGAATTCATTAGAAAGATACTGGATAGAAAACTCCTGCATTCCAGCAGGGAATAAAGAAGTCCTCTGCAAGGACAAAGGCCAGTCAAGGAAGATTTGGGCATCTTTACAGCAATTCATGGACTATTTTTTTTTTTAAGACATAGCTATCAGATCCTCAACTCCAGCTTTCTTCTCCTTTCCATTCCTGTGTTTAAATTTACTTTATATGAATAGAGAGCATGACTAGCTTCATTGGGAGTCAAATCTCTGCCTAAGAGTTTACACTGAATTATAGTTTAACCTTGAGGAAATCACCAAATGAAGTAATTACTATGCACTATGGACAAAATTACTTCAGCAATTGTTTGTTAACTCTGAAATTATAATCTAAATAGAATTTTAGGCCTTTTACATTTCATAGTGGTCTAAAGAAACCTCCTAAATGTTCTGGGGTTTTTTCCCCAAACCACTTCTAAACTGTGCTTCATTGTGAGGCTCATCACAGTTTAGTTTTATTTTCCTCTGTAATGTGTTTCTTTGTGAAATCTGAAATGTGGTCAAAATAAAGCAAAGAGGGAAATGGCTAACCCTTAAAATGGAAATCACTGGAAAATTCCTCTTACTATAAAAGTCAATAATAAAAAGTAGGTAGGAAAAAGAAAATGGAATCTTGTTTTACTTTTGGATTCCAAGTCCCAAAACTATATGCTTCCATCAGCTGGCCATACCCCAACATTTGTTTGCTGTCACGCACAGCAAAAAGGATTAGTTGCTCCCTGGGCCAAGTTAGGCTTAGTCATCCCTATGAAGGTTTAATGAAATAAGTACAGCAGGCAGAATGCAGTGAAAGAACTCTCTCCACCCTCTCTTTCCTCTTCTTCCCAAAGAAAAGAGATACTAGTCAGATTCCATATCACTAGTTGTGAGGCATTTACAAATAAAAGGTCACTATACATTGTATGAAAATGTGTATGGCTCTTTTCTCCTCTCCTTTCATCCATACAACCATTGCAACAAAGTGACCCACGACACTTGTTTCACCTGAAAAGCTCACCCATGTCTCTGACATTTTCCTCCTTCTTCTGCACCCTTTCTGTGGGTTGTAAGCTTTTTCTGACTGTCATAGTGCTCTTAACTCTTTCTTTATTCTGTGTAGCCAGAGACAAAAGAATACCATGGCCTTTCCCCCTTAGGACAAGCCCAGTGTCAGATAAAACCATAATATTAGATAGTCAAAATAGGTAAACCCCAGCTCAGACTACCAACTCTAGCAGAGTTTATAATCTATTTAGAAGATCTGCCCCAATCTACTAAAGTGAAGTATGACTTTATTTCCCTTTGCTAAAGTTCTTGTTTTTACATTCATTTCTTTGTTAATATTTATTAATAGACAGCTTTAATGTGGGCTACAGCATACCATCACATATGGAAACCTGACTCTTGACTCTGGAGAGTTTACAGTTCTGTGGACAGTATAAAAATCAATCACATGTAGAAAGATAACATTTTGAAAATAACCATTTTTTTTCCTCAAATTCATCCTTGTTATGCTAGGAAAGTATGAATCAGCTTCGAATAAAGAAATCAACTGAGTTTCTGAATTTTTAAAAGTTCATTGTAAGGATGATTGTCCTGAAAGACAATTAAAAGAGGTTCAAAATAAAACCTTGCCTCTGAATACTAAAAAGAGGCAAAATCTTAGGAAGATTGATGAAAAGTTCATCCACAATCTCATATTAGAAAGACAATAAAAGAAAACCCAGTTTTCATCTGGGGCATGAGCTTCACAACTAGGAAAGAAAGAGAGTAAGCCTCTGGTTGTTGTACATTGCTGAGAAAGGACCCTTAGCTCTGTCTCCTCCTGAGATGAAACCATAGGAAAGCTGGGCTAGAGCAGGGCATTGCTACCCTGTTGCCTTCTGGGAAGAAGTCAAGGCTCCATAGGAAAGCCAAATTTCACCATGGTTCCACATCTCTGCTCTGGCTGTGGTTAAGTGAGGTGTCCTTAGGTAGATGAGCCTGAAGGAAGCCTCACAGAAGCAGCAGACCCCAGCAAGGTTTAGAAAATCAATGGAGTTTGAAAGCAACCTCTACTTTCTCCAATCAATTAAAAAAAAATCTAGTCTTAAAGACAGGTTAGTAGGCCTCTGGGTGGAGATTAGAATGAGACAGAGGGCATGGATATGGCAATCAGAGGTCACTGTAGGATCAGTTGTAGTAGCAGGAAATGCCAGCACTGGGAGGAACAAAGGAGAACATGTAGATCTCAGCACAGGTTATAGAGACTAGAGAATCATTATGAGCAAGGTCCCTCATCTCCAGTGAGGTCCAAGAATTCCTATCTTCCTAAGAGAAGAAAAGGAGATGAGGGAGGAAAAGCTTTTGAACCGAAAGAATTGCATTTAACTGAAAGTAATTAAAAAAAAAATCTTGAAGTGACCTGTGGCAGCATTTGGTTGTACCATGGACAGAAACGAAATCTTCTTAATCCCTGTTGAACAGAAATTAAGGAGATAACATCTTGTCACACATTTGAACTTTGTAACTTTGAAAGTTCATGACAGTACGATTTATAGTTACAACCTGTAAAATATACTATATAAAAAAAAGTATGGGATGTCACACAAATATACAAGAGGTCTATTCTGGGGTCTATAAAAACAGTTTCCCTGTGCAACTGACATTTGAGACAGAGCTTAAAGGAGGTAGGCACCAGAAAGGTAAGCAGAAAAAGAGAACAGAACTTCAGACACATGGAATAGAAAGTGCAAAGGCCCCAAAGACAGGAGGGACCATGCTATACCCATAGAAGAGAAAGTCGGCCAAGGCAGCTGCATGATAGAGAGCATGAAGAGTTTTGAGACTGGATTGTGGATTTGGGGGTAGGAGGACTATGAACAGGAAACAGATTCTATAGGAACTTGTAAGCTGTGTTATGGATCTTGCTTTCCTGCTAGGAATGACAAGATCCCTTTGAAATATTCCAAGTGGGAGAGTGACACAATCAAATTTGTCTTACAAACAGTATTCTACTAAAATTTGGGAAATGAATTAGAGGTGGGAAAGAGCAAAGCCATGGAGATTATTTAGTAGATCAGCTTGTTGGGGGAGGGATGAGATGAAAGCAAAGGGGAGGCTTTGGGGGTAGAAAGGTATAGATAAATTTGAGAAAGAAATCAAATTTTAAAAATTAAAAGAGCTTCTAGAAATGGATTGCAAATGGGTCCTAAGACCCTAAGACAAAAGGACTCAGTAAGGAGAATGGCTGACAATTATGTTTGGGGATTTCTATAAAACTTAGTATTAATATTGCCAAAATCATTTTATTCTCTCATACACATGGCATTAATCCTCAGAAGATTGGGGGGAAAATCATGAATTATGTTTCCTATGACTTCCTAAATATAATGGCTTGCAGTTCAAAGTTTGAAAAGCAGTTTATCTAGAAGAATGTTTAAAATTACTGAAGGTAAATTAATCATCTTACAGTTAATCAAGCCATTTAAAACCTAGCCTTAAATTTCTAGGTCATTTTTTAAGATACAAAATTATAATATCCATTTCATTTCATTTTTCTATTCTATTACATAAACCAAGTGTAGCCCCCACATACATGCACATAGAAACACTCAAATATGTAGATTCATCACATACAGAGGTAACTATCATTGCTTTTTATTTTTTTTTAATCTTCTCTCTGGTTTATTTAACCTTCTTATTTGTTTACTCAAATGTTAAGAATATAAATGTGCTCAAATGGAGTATAATATTCTGCTTCTTGTCAATGTTCAGGAAATGGACTGTATGCTTTCAAAACTTCTTTCAAAGTGGGAAAATAGACACATCTGTGGGGTAACAAAGACACACATTAAAAATTCTATGCTTGTCTAGACATAATCAAACCCATTTCACAGTAGGTGTTAAATGCTTCTAATTAAAGTAATTTAAGATTTTTTTTAAAAAATCAAGAATGGTAGCAAAATGTTAACATTCAAAAATAAAATAAAAACTCTTATGTTCTGCAGGGTATACTTTGGTCTCCAGAGTAACTAGAATACTTATTGGTCTGGCTCTCTGATATTTGATTTTATTTGTGTGTGTGTGTGTGTGTGTGTGTCTGTGTGTCTGTGTGTCTGTGTGTCTGTGTGTCTGGTTATACATATATATATATATCTAGAGAGAGAGAAATAGTAAGAACAGATCTGTTTTTAAGTAGTATGCTATCTAACTTACTCTTTCTTCTCCATGCTTCCCCTGATGTCTTTTCTTTCTCACAGTTGTTTAACCAAAAAAGATTGATCTTTTCCAGGTGGCTTTGACATTTCCAAGGAACGCTTCAGTGGGGATGATGGACTAGAAAGAGAAAGTGAACTGCTTCTCACAAAAGAGGTGAGGCCAGAGAACTTGACATATTATTATGTCACTTGCCAAAAGTGGATAAATTACATGACTTCCTTCCCATTAGAGAGGGTAGCCACCCTTCCTTTTATCTGAACTAAAATATTGCTACCTGAAAGCATCTATCTGAAGAGAGCACTATAGTGAAAGGCAAATATGACTCCATAGAATAGATGTGTCTGCCTCCATTTATAGAGGCTAGTTAAGAATTAGAAATAAATCATATGATAAGAGCTTTTTTCCAGCTCTTTAATTCTTTCTTGTTGCTTCAGCTATATCTCATTGCAACTCCTTTTCACAGTTATACAAAACATACCCTTGTAGGTCCTCCCTATTTTTTCTTGATTTCAAACCAGAAAAAAAAAAATTCAACAAGTATTTTTTTTCAGAGTACTATTTAGACAGAAACCACTGTAGAATAATTAAAACAGGACGATTCAAGAGGATTGGGAATAAAGAGACAGCAAGAGAGAGGGAGAGAGAAAGTGAAATGGAAAACAGGCTTGAGGCAATGTGGTACAGAATTTTAATTCACCTTGAGGTTTTATTCATTTCAAAGCTCTGGTGAATTTTCTAAGATTATTTTACAGAGTTTCCTTCTATCACAGTATTAGAGACTTAGATACAGCTCTATCATAGGAGCTGATGATTCACAAGATTCATTTGTTTATGTAAACTGTTGATCAGAGGAATCTTTTAAAGAGGCACATCTTATTTTTCATCTGAACCCTTGTTATCATTTCATCAGTCTCACTTGGTATCATAAACTTCTGATAGCAATTTATAGGGTATAAAGAAAATGGGCACCTTGCTTCACAATTTTGCAAAAATTTGTTCAAGTACTTTGTTTTTTACTGTTTATCTTAACTCCCCTAATTCATTCATAATGCAAAACTCACTCTGTCTCAATTGTCTTACCAGGTTAGGCTAGATTATAGTGTTAGAATAAACAGCTTTCAAACTGTCAGTGGCTTAAAATTAACACAAGTTTAGTTCTTGCTTATGGTACATGTTTAGTGTGGTTTGGTAAGTGGGGCTTTATTCATGATAAATATTCAGGGATCCAGTTTGATGGAAGTTCACCATATTAAGAGGTTACCACTGCAACAGAAAATCTTGGGGTTTCCACCAAAAGGGCTAGAGAAGTGAACACTAGCATGAAATGGTTCATCTTAGAAGTGATACTGGATACCTTTGCTCCACATTTTATTGGCTTTAAAAGATGGAGAAGTATAATCCTCCATACTCCTGGAAATAAAGGAGATCCCAAAATTGATGAATGATGCTACTCCATCTCTTCTTCCCCAGATTAGGCCACGTGAGGTTGTACCTTATGGAAGGGGAATTCTAGGATGACTTCCAGGATTCCTGCCCCTGTACACATCTTCACTCCAAACCACCCCTACTCCTGCTCCTTGAATTTGGGTGAGACATGTGGATTTATTTGGTATGGATGTCATAACAAAATACCAAAAATGAGATGGCTTAAACAATAGAAATTAATTTTTTACAATTCTGAACGCTAAAAGTCTGAAATTAAAGTATTGATCAAAGGTTGAATTCTTCTGAGGTCTCTCTCCTTAGGCTCTAGATTGCTGTCTTCTCTGTCTTTACACACTATAGTCTTTCCTCTGTGTGTCTGTGTTCTAATCTCCTCTTCTTATAAGAACATCATTTATATTGGATTAGGACCTACCATAATGACTTTATTTAACTGTATCCTATCTCCAAATATAGGCACATTCTGAGGTACTGGGGTTTTAGAATTCAATACATGAATTTGGAGGGGGTGGAGGGGAGGCAGTCAGGGAAAGATACAATTCAGGCCATAACAATCTGTGACTTGCTTTTACCAATAGCATATGGCAAAAATGAAATAATTTTTAAAGATATAATTAAGGTCTCAAATCAGTTCATTTTGTGTTAGTCAAAAGGGAAATTCCCTTGGATGGGGAAGAGCTAACTAGGAAGAAGCTCTTAAAAGGGGGACTGAGACATTTCCTGGAAGAGAACTTCTTCTTGTGGGCTCCACAAAGTAAGCAGTTACATTGGAGAAACACATATGGCAAGGAATTGTACATGGGCCCTAGGCCAAGCATAGCCTCTAGCCAATTGTCACAAAATGCTAAGGCCCTCACTCATATAGCTGCAAGGAAATAAATTCTGTCAACAACCTGAAAAGGTTTGGAGGTGGATTCCACTCCTGCCTTGTCTCTAGATGAGAATGCAGCCTAGCCACATCTTTATTGTAGTCTTGTAAGACTGAGCAGAGGATTCAGATAAACCACATCCAGACTCCTAACCCATGGAAACTTTGAGATAATAAATGTGTTGTAAATAAATATTTGTTATCACTAAATCTGTAATAAGTTGCTATCCAGAAATAGAAATTAACACATAGGTATAATGACTTCATTACTATTTAATATATAGTAATCTGGAAACTTAGAAATGTGATTTCAGACACTGATTCACTCAATTTGAGTATTAAGAAAAATGTGTGTATGTATATATGTGTCTTTGTGTGTGTGTGTGCCTATATATTAATAACATTCTCAGCTCCTGTGATGTCACTGCCACTGTTTTTGCTTTGCCTCATATTTATCTCCTTACTTTATCTTGTGTGTGTGTGTGTGTGTGTGTGTGTGTGTGTGTGTGTGTGTGTGTTTTAAACAAAGCAAAGATTTCTTTAAAAAAAATCACTAGAGGCACATCACTGCATGGCTCAGTCAGTTAAGCGTCTGACTCTTGATTTCAGCTCAGGTCATGATCTCATGATCATGGAATCAAGCCCCAAGATGGGCTCTGCATTAGACATGGAGCCTGCTTAAGATTCCTCTCTCTCTCTCTCTCTCTCTCTTTCTCCCTTCTCCCTCCACCCAAACACACACACACACACACACACAACCTTCATCAGTAGAATGTCTTGTAGCATTCACAAGCAACTTGATTGCACCTCTCCCTCTCTCTGATTTTCTACAGGGCTAGCGGAAACTGCCAAACAAGTCTAGTTGAGCTTTTGAAAAGGAAATAGCTTTCTGAAGTTGTATCTTGCTACCTAACTCCCATTTTCAAGATATATCAAAATCCAATATCTGCTGGTTACTGATAGAGGCTCTAAGGAACTGGCTCCTTGCAAAGTGTTTAGGCAAACGATAAAATCATTACAACTGATACTTCAGGAAAGACAAACCTAGAGAGTTTATAGTGTATTATTTATAGTTTTAACAAAAGCATTCTAGATTCTTACAAAACACTGTCTAACATAATATATGATCAAATATGTTTGTTAAACAAATGAATGGGCTTTAAATAATCATCTAGAATAGTCATTCACTTATTTAGTAAAGCACTTTTAATGTCTACTATGTATGAGCTGTATGCTGAGGGAAAAGATGGGGGGAAGTGCTATGAAAGATGAAGGAAACAAGGCTCAGAAGAATATTAGAAATTTTTAAAGAAGGAGAACATGAATTTAGTTTTAAAGAATGAATAAAAAATTGCCAATTGGAGCTGAAGTATTGAAAAGGGGTGGGAAAGGAGCGCCTGGGTGGCTCAGTCAGTTAAGTGTCCTGCTTCAGTTCAGGTCATGGTCACACAGTTTGTGGGTTCGAGCCCCACGTCAGGCTCTGTGCTGACGGTTAGCTCAGAGCCTGGAGACTGCTTCAGATTCTGTATCTCCCTCTCTCTCTGACCCTCCCCTGCTCACGCTGTCTCTCTCTCTCTCAAAAATAAATAAAACATTAATTTTCTTTTTAAAAGAAAAGGGGTGGTAAAGAAGGAAAAAGAAACTCAATGCAGAGAACACCACAGGTGTGAAAACATCAAGATGTATAAATGATTGGTTTACATGAAGATTAGGAATAATTTGATACCTTGTCAGAATTGCCTGGAAGAAGCCAGGAACTTGACTTTTTCAGGTCACATTTTGTTCATATACACATCATGCTTGACTGTAAAGGGATTATTAAAATTTTGAATTAGCTAACCACATTGAAATGGGCTTAGAGTAATGCCTAGCGTAAAATACATGCTATATACATATTTGCTATTAATGTTTAAAAAGACACTATTGCTGATGAAAATTTTTCTGAATAAGAACTTTAGAATGATTGAAACAACCTAGTGGAGAGGCTCCTTCAGAAAGGGTGTGCTTGTGCTGTCTTATAATCACCATTCTCTATATGCACCATCCTTGGGCCTTATTCTAGTCATGTCAAATATTTACACTACTCATTTGATCTCTGAAAGCATTTGACTTTTTGAACTGTGAGCAGGCAATCAAATTCAGTGTAAGTTGTTAACAGAGCATGCTCTTATATATCATTCTGGAGAATTTGGACTTTTTAATAAGGACAATAGAGAACCACAAAAAGACTTTAACCCAAAGAATGACACAATTGTATCTATGTTATATTAGGTCACATGAAATTGTCTTTTTTCCCCCTCAGACTAGTCAAAAATAGTCAAATATCAGCAGTTTTCTTTGGTTCAATCTATTAGAAGGATCATTCCAGTTACATGTGGTAAATGAAATGGAGAAGGGAGAGACTGGAGGCAGGGAAACCAGGTAGGAGGAAATTTAATCATCTCAATATGAAATGATGAAGGCCCAGTTTGGGATAATGGCAGTAGGAATGAAGTAAAAGAAGTGAGATTATATACAGATATATGAATTAGTGAGACCTATGTTTTCTGACTACCTGGCTCATAACTTCAGAAAGACAAATCAAAATAAACTCGAATACTTTTAGAAAGTAAATTATACATGGCTTAGCTTCTCTGTGAGATATATTTTTTAAGAAGCCTTGCTCTACTTATACTTAAGAATTGCTTTTGTTAGAAACCATTCCTACTTCTGAAAACGAGTGCAGCCCTTAAACGTGTTGGCTCAAAGAAATGTTGAGAACTGGAGTCACTTTGGGGGTTGATTCAAAGTAGAGCTGAGTGAAGAAACAAAAGTAACTGATGGTGACAGGCTTTCAGCTTTGGTTACTGAGCAAGTGATGATGCCTTTTTAAAAATATTTGTTCATTTACTTTTAGGGAGAGGGGAGAGAGAGAGAGAGAGAGAGAGAGAGAGAGAGAGAGAGGAGAGAATGAGTAGGGGAGGGGCAGAGAGAGAATCCCAAGTAGGCTCTGCACTGACAGCGCAGAGCCCGACATGGGGCTTGAACCCACGAGGCATGAGATCATGACCTGAGCTGAAAGTAAGAGCCAAACGCATAACTGTTGAGCCATCTAGGTGCCCCAATGTTGATTCTTTTAGGTGGTCAAAAAATATTTTTATGGAGTTTCAGACCCATTTGAGAATTGACAAAAGCTATATAATTTCACCTTAAAAATAAGCTCATATATACAATAGTTTGGCAAATGATTTCCAACAGTTCACATAATTTTGAAGTCTACTCATCAACTCCCTAGGAAATAGAAACCCCTAGGAGTCTTGGAAAAAGAAGCTCTATGGAATATAGGCCTCTGGATCAGGAAGATTACCATGTCCTATGTTAGCTTTTTATGAATTGAATTGTTCTCTGGCATGAATATTCATTTGTATGATGTTAAAATGATAAATACCAAATGGAAAAATACAAGGGAATGACAGCAAGAGAGAGATCCTTAGATCTCCTAACCAAGCTACCTTTCATTGGGATATTTTCCTCTTCATTTAAACAGAAACTCTGAACCCTCAGAAAATAGTGTGGAGGGCTTTCTGGTTCAAGTGCATTCTTAAATAGAAACCAAATATGTTGGCTTGCTATCTTGAGGATGTAACTCCTGCTTACTGCAAAGTTCAGTTATAGTTGTTTCTTTTATGTCCCTTACCTCAGTTTTTGTTTTGTTTTACTTTATTTATAAGCAGAGAGAAAACCATGCTTACCCAAACTATCATTGGCTCTTGCAGGACTCCAAATTAAAAGTGAATAGGTATTACACATTTATCATCATTTAAGACAGAAAAAAATCTTTCCAGTTCTCACTCTCATCCATCCACCACACTACCAACATTATATTACATGGACAGCTTCCCCTTTACCTGAGACACAAGGCATATCCAATTACATCTCACAAACTCTGAGAGTAGTCAAAGTCTAGAATGGAAGACAAGTTTTGTCCTTTTTATAATTACTAAAAGTTACAAACAACAGCATGAAACACTTTTTTAAAGTTTATTTACTTTCTGAGAAACTGTATGTGTGTGTAAGCAGGGGAGGGGCAGAGAGAGAGAAAGGGGGAATCCCAAACAGGGGCTCAATCTCAGAACCGTGAGATCATGACCTGAGCTGAAATAAAGAGTTAGACGCTTAACCAACTGAACCACCTGGGCACACCAAAACAAATTATTTTTAAAACTTCTTTTAAATGAGGCTTTTCATGAAGATGTCTACATACTTACGAGTAGATAGCTCATAAGTGAGATGATAGCTTACCTACATAACAGAATAAAAGTATTGTTGCAACAACTGAATGACTTAATAAAAAGGATTTAGAATATTGCTTAACACATAGTAAGTGCTGAGTAAAAATAGACCATATTTTTATTACTATTATTATTATCATTATTACTTTTTAAAAATTTTTTTATTATTATTTCTGAGAGAGAGACAGCATGAGCAGGGGAGGGTCAGAGAGAGAGACACACACAGAATCGGAAAGAGACTCCAGGCTCTGAGCTAGCTGTAACCACAGAGCCCTATGCGGGGCTCGAACCCATGAACCATGAGATCATGACCTGAGCCAAAGTCAGATGTTCAACCGACTGAGCACCCAGGGGCCCCTATCATTATTACTTTTAGCAATTTCTCTAATTTACAGATAAGGAAATATGATGCATATATAAAATGATTCACGCAGGTTTTCTAGGAAGCCAATAACAGAGTCAAGAGTAGGACCTAGTGGAAAAGCTCTAAAAGTGTTGAGAAACAAAGGTATAGGTTTAAAGAACTGAAAGTTCAGCAAGTATGAAGATTGTAGTTGGGAGTTACAAAAGGTAGGAAGTCATTAAGAAAGATGGCGGTGGTACTTAGGCAGTATTTAATTTACAGTTATACAAGAAGTGTAGTTATTGGTAATGACAGCTATAGGATATGAATATGGTAGTTTGTATGATAAAGTAGAATAAAATCATTGCAGAAGATTTAAAGGGACTGGAAAGCAATAGCGTTGGAACAATCATCATTACATATATTGAAATCATTATACTCTGGTTTCTCTTCAGATCGCATAAATCTTTCGCCTTTTACATATATTGAAATCATTAAGAATAAAGACATCATTAGTTTTAGAGAGTAAAAATAACCCAGGAGCTAAATCTTTGAGAAATAAGGGGAAGTGACATACAGAAGAGTGAAGAACTACAGCAAACTATAATGGTGGGTGGTAAAACCTGATGACATAAGATTCAAAGTTGGGTGCTTTTATGGAGGACAAAGGGAAATGGTGTGAAAGTGGCACAGAGAAATAAAGATACCGTCTATCTCACTTTCAGGGCCTACATAGGAAAGGTTTGAGAGACAAAAAAGCCTGTGATGGAAAGGAATCTGGTGGAAACACATGAGGAGAGTCAGGTTTCTGTTAAGACAAAGAAAGTAAAAGGGAGGCTTACAAAACAAGTCGCACTTCAAGATTTGCTGAAGATCAGTGCTGAGTTCCAGAAAATACAGGAAGAGCTTAAAGCTCAGAGAAGTTTAAGGAGTTGGAGAGGATTTGAAAATGAGTCCAAAAAGTAATTGGCAATTAGTCCTGGGCATGAGATAGGATGAGTTTTTATTGGAATGACTGACTTGATTTGGGAAAAGGGGCATGAGGACATTAATCCTAAAGATCCTGGTATGCCTGGGTGACTTAGTCAGTTAAGCGTCTGACATCAGCTTAGGTCATGATCTCATGGTTCGTGGGTTCGAACCCCACATTGGGCTCTATGCTGACTGCCAGATCAGAGC
The DNA here is from genome assembly GCA_017311185.1 of Proteles cristata cristata. NCBI lineage: Eukaryota > Metazoa > Chordata > Mammalia > Carnivora > Hyaenidae > Proteles > Proteles cristata. The sequence continues at coordinate 1,882,965 of JAESUZ010004016.1, read as the reverse complement.
CTGGAGCCTGTTTCAGATTCTGTGTTTCCTTCTCTCTCTGACTCTCCCCTGTTCATGCTAGCGCTCTCTCTCTCTCTCTCTCTCTCTCTCTCTCAGAAATAAATAAAACATTAAAAATTTTTTTTAAAGATCCAAAGCAAATAGTGATGAAGTTTTGAATACACAGGGGAGAGGAGAGTAAGGTAGGGAGGATATTCCCTCCCAAGGAAGATTTCTTGGACTTTTCATTATTACTACTGATAAAGGTGAGATACCCTGCAGAAGGATAATCTTATTTCAAATGCAGAAACTCTCTTCTCTTCTTCATTCTTCAAGGTGATACATTATTCTAGATTTTTGGGAGAGCAGCATTGAAAATAGGAATCTATACCACAAACCTACAGCATCCTCAATAGCAGCCAATCCTCATCCTCTGATAATTTTAGAAATATCCAGAAGGACTTCAGAGTAACTGAATCTTTGTTTGCATGTCTACCTCCATGTCTGACTATAATGTATCTACATTCAGATATCATATCATAGTCATCTTTATATGCCCCAAGTAATTAACAGAACTTTTTTTTAAACTATTATTGAAGCTGAATATTTTAATATTTTAAAAGCTTGGATAATATCTATTTAATGGCATGTGCTATCTTAAAAAGTACTTATGTTTTAATGTTTTCTAATAAGGATGAACACTTCACAATTCATGGCAATGAATATTCAATTAAATTCAACATATATTGAATAACTTGTTTTATACATAAAATACTGTTATGTACTAAAAGGGATACAAACATGAATAAAGCATTATTTCTGTCTTTGGGAAGCTAACTTTCCAACAAAAGAGTTGAAATTCAGAAACAAGTAAATCAATCCAATCAACTATCATTTTAGAATTATTTAAGAGTTTCATTGATCATGAAATCACAGCATTCCTTATTTCCACCCTCCGTGGAAGGACTGGATTTCTGGTAATCCAATTATTTTAGGGTGATGACATCTACCAAGTAACCCAGTTAGTGGATGGATGTGTGTCAGGAAGTTCCTTGTAGCTAAATTATAACACCAACAATGACAAAATATTCTCTTATATTTAAATATTTCATATATAATTTCAAACAGGAAAGGAAAAGAGAGGCTAGATTTTTCCTTGCAATATACACGCTATTTTATGAGTTGTATTATACATAAAAATATGTATGCTCTAACAACATCCTCAGTAAATTTCTAAGCCCTACTGAGAAGTGCTTTGAGAATCTGACAAAGGGAAAAAAGAAGGGAGTTTGGCAAGAAGAGTTAACAGAAGTCACACTTCATCAGTGGGAGTCAAAATAATATAATTTACATGATTCTGGGAAACAGGGGGTTTCTAAGCAGCCACCAATAATGCTACATATATTAGTCAGCATGCCAGCCCCCTAGTGAACTATCAGTTTGTAGATGAAAGAAAACACTGCCTCAAAGTAACTTAAAATTGCTGTGTGGGCAGGGTGATGAATGATCACCACAGATTGCTGCCCCCACACCTCTTAATGGAGCTTTATAAAATGCAGCTCCATGTACAAACATGCCTTATTTAAAAAATTCTCAGCCATAGAGAGGATTTAGTACTGATGGAATGCATATTCTATATGCCTCCTCTGTCTCACCTATCTGTTGTACAGGGCTTGAAGCAAAATAGATTACTCACCAGAAGGCTTAAGTGTATCAGGGAAGATGAAAGTAATGGGCAAGGATCTGAGGACCTTATTTTATATTAGTTTGAAGAAACCAGGCATCATCTGAGAAGTGAGGTTTGAACGTCCATGGGGAGCAGATCTTTCTGCCTAAGTCTATCCTATTTCTATCTAAAGATACTAGCTTGGTTGTACTTCTTTCAAACCAAATATTTAAGCATTTAGAAGGTGGAAGGCAACCAACAAGGTTCCTAGGATAGAGCAATGAATGAGATGGAAGTGGTCTCTTGCCTTGTAGACCTTCTGGTCATTTTTCAGAGAAGGAATGGAAATATGTACACAAAATGCCCCCATCAGAAACACAAATTTTATGAGAGCTCATAGGAGCTGCTAACCTACAGGTGAGGGTCATCAGAAGACTTCTGAAAAAAGAAAGTTGAACAGAGAACCAGAGGCTAAGTAAGCAAAAGTATGATGAAAGGTTGGTGGAAGGAAGGACATAGGAGGAGAGACTACTTCAGAGACAAGAAACTGCACGTGAAAAAGCCAAAAAGTGGGAAAGCATGGTATATTCAAAGAAGTAAAAGAATTTCAATGTAATTGGGTCAGGCATTATCTTATTTGTTTCTAGAGATGGACAGGAGAGAAACAAGGTAGTTTCCAGAGATGAAGTTGTCAAGATAAGCAAGGTCTACCAGTGAACAGTCTTGTAAACCAGATTAATAAATTTGGATATTTTTCATGGGAGACACTAAAGGATTTTAGCAGAGGAGTGACATACTTCCTTGAAAAGTGGTATAGGACAGCAGTTGTACCCAAAATCACTGGAGTCTGACTTCTAAGTTATTTAACCTGTGGCACTGAGTAATCACTATATAACCCTCAAAAAAAAAAAAAATAGCACATTCTGTTATTCTCTGGATCAAAATCAATAGGCTTAATTCTTCTCTTACTTCTTAAATTCCAATTCTTGCATAAATTCCAAGAATCCAATGACATTTGAAAACCTGGTTACATTCTTCTTTCAAACCCAAGATAGTTCTGTGTCATGACTCACACCACTTTCTTAAGAAGCCAATAGACATGACCTTACAAGCATTTCCCAGGAGAGTCCTCTGAATCAGTTACCTCTGACAAGGTACCACCTTCATCCACATTAGGAAAAACCAGGGTTTCCAAAGCTTGTATAGCTAAAAGCCTCCCAGATTTGGACACTTTAGTGAGCTCTCCCCTCGTCCAATTCTTAGGTACCAAGCAGTCTTCAACTGCCTTTTAATATAAGAAATGCCCTCCAACAGCCTCTATGAGTCATTCTTAACAAAAAAGTAGAATCTAAAACATACTAAGCCTCCAGATCTAACTATCTGTTTACAGGAAATACAAAGGACAAAGTAATATTTTATAGGACATCATAACAATCCAATCACCAAAATCTAGAATATGGGAAACTCTATTTGATCCTATTTCTTCACCAAATATTTTTTTAAGGAAAAAGGAGAGAGAAGAGACATGTTTATTAAAATAATCTTAAAGTTAAATAATCTTAAGAGACACACCAATCAATTCAATGTGCAGCCTTTCCTTGGATCCTGATTTGAACAAACAAGCCAACCATTGAAATAAGGACAACAAAAAGGTAATTAGAAAATGTGAACACTGAATGCTTATCTGATGATATTAAGAAATTATTAAGGTGCCTAGGTGGCTCAGTTGGCTAAGCAGCCATTTCAGCTCAAGTCATGATCTCACACTTCGTGGGTTCAAGCCATGCATCGGGCTCTGTGCTGACAGCCCAAAGCCTGAAGCTTGCTTCAGATTCTGTGTCTCTCTTTCTTTCTACCCCTCTCCTCCTCACGCTCTATCTCTGTCTCTCAAAGGTGAATAAATGTTAAAAAAATTTTTTTGAAAGAAGTTATCACTTAAAAGGGTGTGAGAATAAGATTGTTGCTATATTTTTAAGATTTATCATATTTTAGAGATACTTACAAAATTACTTATGAGGCAAATGATATATGGATCCTCTTTAAAATATCTAGTGGTGGGAAGAGTTATAGATTAACAAGATTAGCCATAAATTAATAATTACTGAATTGGTGTGATGAATATATGGGAGTTTATTATTCTATTATCTTTGCTTTTTTCTACTTCTGAAGTTTTCTATAATTAAAAAGTTACCATTTTTCCAAAATGCCCTTAAAAAATAATTAGAAATTAATTCACTCAAAATATACTGGACTAATACCACTCAAAAGCAATGTATTTGCTGGAGAGCTGTGCAAATCACAAAGGATTATTATGCCTTTTGCAAGAATAATGATGATAATGGAGCTTCAGGGGTCTGAACAGGTGGGAATGAACTGGGCATAGGGAAGAGAAGCACTACCACCACCTGGGAACTTGTCAGAAATGCAGAATCTCAGGGCTTCCCCCCACCCAAACCTATGATGTCAGAATCTGCATTTTGATAGCCTCACCTATGACAGATATGCACATTAAACTCTGGGGCTCAGTGAGCTAGTGTCAGGGAGTATTCCATAACATGGCTCTAAACTAAAGCCAAAGTGGGTAGGCAGAAGAAGTGGAGAAAAGAAGCCATTATGAATAAAACTATGTCATTTATATAACAGATGCTATTTCATTTATTCATTCAACATATATTTACTGTGCACATGCCATGTGCAGGGCACAGTTTTATGTGCTGAGAAGACTGTAGAAAATACAGCAAAAACCACTGACCTCATGGAATTTAGTTTAATAATGACTACCTCACTCATACTGGGTGTTAAGAACTGTTTTTACACCCTTTATATGTGTTCACAAAAGAAAAAGAAGTTAGCTGCCTGAAAAAATGTTCATAAATCATCAGGTCAAAATATGATATTAAACATTGAACAAGTCAACCTAACCTTAAAAGTAGAGCTGACTAGAACTTCTAATCTTTCACACATTGTTCCTCTTCTCTTAACTCTGGCACAGTAGCCCAGGACATTTTAACTTCCACATGCTACACTAGTGATTTTCTATTCATCTCTGTTCCATTAATCCCTAGACTCTTCATTGTGGCCCAGTTTCACATGGAGTCACATAGAAATGGAAGGAAGAGAATAGGCATGGTTTGAGAATCTACTCTGTGATAGGTACTTTATAAAAAGCACTCAAACTCTCAAAACACCACCACAATGTAAATATCTCTCACATTTTACTGAAAAAAATTATAATTCAAACTAACCAAGTTGTCCAAAGTCAAAAACCTTCCAAGTGTTAAGCCACTCAATATTAAAATCTGGTAGTACTTCAAGTTAATATGTATCAGAATCACCTGAAGGGCTTGCTAAAACACAGACCACAGGCTCCTCCCCAGAGTTTCTGATTCACAAGTCTTGGTAGGGGCCTAAGAATTTACATTTTTAACAAGATCCCCAGGGGATGGTGAAGCTGCCACTTACACTCAGGAAAATTGCTTAAGTAACATTTAACCTACTTCACAGAGTAAGTCTCTTCCCTCTGTCATAAAACAGTCCTTCAAATATTTTATAGAAGCTATTTTATCAGTTAGCCTAAATAAGTTATAATATACTCCAAAATGCAGAATGGCTCAAATACAAGATGAAAGAAATATCTGAAAGGGAGTTTATTTCTCACACATGTGACAGCTTAAGGCAGGTGATCCTGAAGTAAGATAGCTACAACTCTTCTCCAAAACAACACTCAAGGACCTATGCTAAAGAAGACCCTGAAATCTTTAACATGTGCCTTCCAATATCCCTGTAGCTATCTCCATTCCAGCCATCTACAAGGGAGAAAAAGTATAGAGAAGGCTGAATAGGAATTCTATATGAGTCAGTGTGAAAGAGCAGAGGGGACACATTGCTTTTACTGCCCAGTCACATCTAGCTGTGCCAGAGGTGTACCATGTACTCTAGGCTTGTGCTCAAGAGGAAGAGAAAATTGATTTTAGTGAGATTTCAGTCTCTGCCACCATAACCCTGTTCATTTCCCTATTTCTTTTCCCTAGTCTTCTTGCCTGTAGTTAAAGATCCTAAATTCTCTAGGCAATATTTATTAGTACATATGTGCCATATACTGTGCTGGACCTTAGGGACTCTCATGGCAGTAAATACAGTGTCTGATTTCCTGAACTTTACCATTTATCTAGGAGTCTACATTAAATAAATAATTACAATTATTATAGGAGCAATGAAGATACAGAATAGGTTGTAATGGGGTTCTAATATAATTCTCCCAGGGTGGGGATAGGTGTGAAGGTGTGCACAGAAGGCTTTCTTTCTATTTTTTTACATTTTAAAAAAAGTTTATCTATTTTTGAGAGAGTGTGTGTGAGTGGGGAAAGGCAGAGAGACAGGGAGAAAGAACCTGAAGCAGGCTCCACACTGTCAGTGGAAAGCCTGATGTGATGCTTGAACCCATGAACCATGAGGTCATGACCTGAGCTGAAGTCAGATGCTCAACCCAGGCACCCCAAGAGAAGGCTTTCTTTAGGAAGAGATGTTGAAGCAGAAATCTGGAGGAATAGTAGGCATTCTCTGGAGAAAGTCTGGAGTGAAAGCTGCACAGGAAAATATTCTGTTCCAAATAGATGGAGGAACTAAAATAGGCCAATGTGGCTGGCATATGGAGAGCGATAAGGAGAATAGATCAAAATGGGACTGCAGCAGGACCATGTAGGCAGCACTAAAGTTGATTCATTTACACAAGAAACATTTACTCATTGACTTCCGTGGTCCAAGTTTTCAGTGGGGTGCTACAAATACAGGAGTGTAAAACACAAACATGGTCCCTGACCTCATGGAAATTACAATTTAATGAGTAAATGCTTATTAATTACAAAATTAAGTACTATAATTTATTTTAAGGTACAAATTAGATAATACTCTGATGTTATGAGAGCATTTTAATGGCAAACTACCATTGTCTGAAGCTTCAAGAAACTCTGAGGAAGTAATCACAACCAAAGACACAAAGAATGATTACATTCACAGGGACAAAAATGTTCGTGTCCCCATTTTACACATGAGGGGCAAAATAAAGGCTCACCATGAGATGGCTAATTGTGACAGAGCAGAGATTTGGTCCAAGCCTGTCTGACTCTAGGTCCTGTGGTCTTACTATTATGGCCTATAATAGTGTTATAGAAGAGAAAATAATAAGATACAAGTCCCATTCTAAAGGGCTTTGGGGATCATAAAACAAACACACATGAAAAAAAAAAAAAGTAAAAAGGCTTAAAATTATTTTTTAATTCTTTTGGGATTATAGACTGAAATAGTCAAGTTTGGCTGTTGGGAAATGAAAGAATGTGGGCTGTGCCTCAGGAGACCCAGAGAGTGAGGAGAGAAATGAATGCATTTTGGGACCAAGGATTCCATTGCATAGGTACAACACTTTATTTAACCAGCTACTAATTCACTAAATGCTACATTTACCCAGGCAGTGTTTCTCCATCTGAACCATTAGGCTATCATGTGTGTGTGCCAAATGCTTTGCTGAAATGCAGAGAAGTGATAGCATAGATATCACATTTTGCTTTATGTGAACCTGCTTCATATACTTCCAGTGCCAAGAGTACCACACTGAGAACAAGTCAACTATCAAGATGAAGCCACTGAACAAAGATGTGTTCCTCCAAAGCTGACTGCTTCTTAAAAGCATTGTTAAAATAATACCTTGTCACAACTGGACAAGTGGTATCTACAATGAAAGACACAAGGCTGGATTCAGTGGCACCTTGAATACCCTTAGAGCTCTGTCACTACCAACCCAGTTATTCACTGGACTCAGTGCTACTCATCAGCACAGGGCTGAGGAGAATATCAATCAGTTTATTTCATTCATTCGATCACCAAACATTCACTAGTTACCTACTCACAGACAACTGCAGGTGCTGAAGTTACAGAGCAGAATAAACTCTCTCTTGAGGGACTCATATTCTTGCAAGACACGAAATAGACATTTATAATACAATGTGGAAAATGCTAAATCTAGGCACAGAAAAGAACATCCTTAATCCTGCATAGAGGATTCGGAAAGGCTTTCACATGAAAGATGATATTTGACCAGGTCAAATTCAAGGAGTTTGAGTTCAATAGTGGGTCGAGGATACATAGAGGGCTGTAAGGATATTCCAGGCAGAGTAAGCCATAAGCAAGGTATCGAATCCTGCATGCCATTAGTCATATTCAAGAAATAGTGAGGAAACTAGTATGGCTGGAATGGGTATGGAAGGGGGTGGAGGGTAAAACTGTCAGGAGACATGGTTGGAGAGGAAGGCTATGCTGATACTATATCCAATACCATGCTAAAGTGTTTGTGTTCTGTCCTAGAAGCAATGGAAAAAATTGAAAATTTTTAAGGCAGAAATATTAAGGTCATATTAATTTTTAAAATAATATTCTCTTATGTTTGAGACAATCCAAGTATAATCAATAACTCATGAAACAGGTATAGAACTTGACTATTCTATCATTTATTAGTTATGTGAGCTCAGGTCATTAACATCCTCTGTAAGGCTCCTTATGTATAAAATGGGTATATCTATGATTTATATCTAAACTTTCTAGAATTGAGTATGAATAAAATAAATACCAGTTGTGGAAGTGATTTTCTAAGTCTAAAATTATTACTCTATGGATTCATGGGCATGGATTATTATCATCATCAATAACAATAAATATTATATTTATTGAGTGCTTACTGTATGCCTGGTAACATTCACTTCATAAATATTTCAATTTTTATGATATCTCTTAGATATTATAACCATCATTTTAGGTGTGAGAATAGTAAGACTTGGAGATTCTAAATAACTTGCCCCCAGCAATGGAGCAAGCATCTAGTAAAGTCTTGAATGAAAACAAATTTTTGTTCCATTTACCATACTGTTTTTTGGCTTAAATAAATGATTTCCACCATTTTCCTGCAATTATAGAAGCCAAATATATTTTTGAGGACATGGTTAAATTAGGCATCAGGAATACTGTGCCATGGGGACTAAAGCAAATGCTATCTTTCCTCTTTTACTTGCTGTCACGTGGACCAGTAAAGAAGCAAAAATTCTGTACTAAGGAATTTGCTTATACCTTATCCTTTCCCCTATTCCTTCCTACCAACCATTCAGTTGGCTATTTTTCTACCTTCTCTTGTATTTTTCCCCTTTCATGCAACAAGAACACAGCAAAGATCTGGCAGTTGGGCCATTTGGGTAAATTATCTTGTGGTTTCTATTGGAACTTGGCATTCAGGGACATGTGAAAAAGTCTGTCCATGTTCAGGGTAGTGATCAGAAAGATTATACTGGAATCCCCATGATTAAGCCTTTTGACTACAGACCCTAAGTCTTGAGGATCCTGAGGACTTGGTTTACACCAAAACTTTCTGCTACCCAATGAAAATATTTTTATAATCTGGCAATTATTTCTATTGTCGAGATCTCAGTAAAAAATCTCTATTGGTGAAAAAGAGTGAATAATGGGAGTAAATTCTGAAAATCCTACTCTGAATCCACTAAAAGTTAGTGTCAGTAGATGAAACAAGAACTCCAAATTTCTATAGTGCTAATTCATCATGTAGTAGTGATGGAGACCTCAGATCCAGCTGACTTTGACCTCTAGCTCTCTCTCTCTTTTTTAATTGTATAACCTAGGAAGATTATTTAACCTTTTATTTACTTTTAGTTCCTCATTTGTAAAATGAAAAAAAAAAAAAAACCTTACTTTTCAGGGCTATTGTTAAAATTAAGTAAGGGAGTGCCTAGAATAGTACCTATTATCCAGAAGGTACCCAATAAATGGAGGCATCATGTCCTAATTATTATATAATAATACTGTTATCTTCTTTAACTGCACTGGTGAGATTTAATCAAAGAATGGCAAAGTCTCCATTTCACAGGCAGCTATGAAGATACGACTTAATGGTTTGAAAACATTATTTATGAAAGAAAAATATAACATGAGTTATCCATTGTTTTCCTTTTGAATTATTTATGAAGTGTTTGGTAACAGGAATTTAGATCAGTCAGAATAAAAGCAATGAGCTGATGTTTGCTGTGCCATGCTTAAAAAAACTGAGTAGTTTGAGAAAACATTATTTCACAAATTGTATTCTTGCTTAATGATTTAATCACTAAGGATACATGTTAACAATCACTCTAAATAAGCGCTTGAAAGAAAAAATACTGCTTCTCACTACCCACCTGACAATCTGTAACTTGGCTCTTTGAAACTAAATGGTCACTTAAAACACACACACAAACACTGACACACACACACACACACACACACACACACACACAAACCCCTTGTAGCAAAGCCTAAAGAAGATGGAAAAGAGGAAGGAAAAAGCCTCATTTAAAGAACCAAAAGCAGGCATCACAATACAAGCAGAATACTCCTTCCAAGATGCCCATGATAACTTTTTCAGGAGAAAATATTACCTGTTCAGGGGAACAGTGAGCAGATTTATTTCAAATCTAGCTTTTATCTATCCACCATTACCTTTATTATAGAGGAAGTAATTAAAGTCCAGAAATATTAAATAACTTGCTTAAGATCACACAACTAAAAATAGTGAAGAAGAAACTCTAAACAAAGCCTCAGCTATGCTCCATGATATGCTGCTGCTTTTGTCAGGCCTACAAAGGAGCTGGCATTTAGCATCACTTGTCACCTAAATGTTGAAGATTTGGGGGTTCCTTGGGTGGCTCAGTCGGTTAAACATCCAAGTTCAGCTCAGCTCATGATCTCGCTGCTTATGAGTTCAAGCCCCACGTTGGGCTCTGTGCAGACAACTAACAGCCTGGAGCTTGCTTCAGATTCTGTCTCCCTCTCTCTCTGCCCCTCCCCCACTCCTGCTCTATCTCTGTCTCTCAAAAATAAATGTTAACAAATTAAAAAAAAAAAGATTTAAACAGGAATGACCCTACCTATATCAGTTTACAGTTTCCATAAATTCCATCATCATAACACTAAAAAAATTTTCTAAGATGCCAAAACTCTTAAGAAGGGAACTGTGGCAAAAATCATTGATTAATCATGTAACAGCCATCTCACCCTTACCTACAAAGTCTTGCATTTGTTCAGAGTGGATAACAAGTACTCAAAGGTGAGTTTATGATGAAGCTCAGGGAGCCCTCACATGCATGGCTACTTCTGAGGCCTGAAGAGGGGCCCTAGCAAGTTGGTATTTAGAATTTTATATTCCTTTACTTAAAAAACCAGCTTTTACAAAAGCTGGATCTATCTCTGTGCTAAAGGAGAAGTGACCTTTGCCCCAGATACACGACATGAATCATGATTGGTAAAAGCCAGTCAGGGAAATTATAGTTTCTTAACTTGTAGTTTGCTCTAGAAAAGATCTGCTGGAAGCTTCTTGAAACAACATTGGTCCAGAATAAAGTAAAAAGCCACATAAGAAAAAACCTTTTTGCACCATTTACTATAGCACCTTTCCCTTTCTTGTCTTAAATCATACTGTGTGATGCTCTCAGCCACTGAAACAACTTAGAGCCACAAAGAAATGCCAAGAGAATTACACATAAGCCAAATGATTGTCCTGAGATGACTGGGTTGATGGACCAACCGTGGGACCTCTCCTTACCAAATTCCTTATCAAGAATAATCATGACCATTCCTTACAGATATAATCACAATCTGTGTGTGGTCCACTCACCAGCTGTTGGACCTTCAAGTGTTTCCAAAGTTATGGTTATTATGGATAAAGCTGTTATGAACAAGCCTGTATGAAGACATATCGTCATTTCTCTTGGGTAAATACTTTGAAATGGAATTAATGGGCCCTATGATAAATGTATGTTTATATAAGAAACACCAAACTTTTTTCCAATGTGGTTATACAATTGTACATTACAAACAGCAAAGTATGAGAGTTCCAGTTGTTCCATATTTTTGCCACTTCTTAATTATGTCAATCTTTTACATTTTAGCCATCCGACTCTGAGGTTGTAGTTGAAATGGTTTTAACTAGCACTGACCTAACAACTTATAAGGTTGAACATTTTTTCCATGTGCTTATTTGCCATTCCTATATCACTCTTTGTGAAATGTCTAAATCATCAGGTTTTATTGTTCTTATTGAGTTGTAAGAGTTGTTTATATATTCTGATTAGAAATTCTTTATGAGATATATATTATGTAAATATTTTCTTTTAGTATATGGCTCACTTTTTAGATTCTTAACAGTGCCTTTTGAAAGGCAAGGTTTTTAATTTTTAAAAATCCAATAAAACTAGTTAATGCATTACTTTTAATATCCTATCTAAGAAATTCTTGCCTAACCCAAGGATACAACCATTTTATTCTATGGTTTCCTCTAGGATCTTTTTTTATATTAGCTCTTATATTTACATCTATAATCCATTTCAAGTTAATTTTTACACATATTGTAAAGAAAGGGCTACGTTTATTTGTTTGCATATGGATATCAAATTGTTTTGGTCTCATTTGTTTAGTCTTTTCAGCATATTCATGAATTATCTCAGAATTTTTCTCAAAATTCAGTTGAACTTATTATGTTTTGTCTATTTCTGGACTCCATTCTGTTCCATTCACCTTATGTCTACCATATGTAATACCACACTGCCTTGTTTGCTATAGTTTTATAATTGAAGTTTTAAAATCAGTAAGTATATGACATTCAACTTTGTTTTTCTTTGTCAAAGCTGTTTTGGACATTCTAAGCCTTCCGTTTACATTTTCATATGCATTACAGACTCAGCTTGTTAATTTTTTAAAAGAAATTCTGCTGACATTCTCACTGGGACTAATGATTGAATCTACAGTCATATAAAGACAGAATTGACATCTTGGAAATAGATTATATTTTTATTTCAATTTCCAATTGTTTGCTGTTAACATATAAACATAAAATTGATCTTTGAACATTGATCTCATACACTGTGAATGTGCTAAATACAATTATTAGTTCTACTAGCATTTTTATGAATTCTTTCAGGTTTTCAGCAAATATCATCATTTTTTGCAAATAAAACCAGTTTTGTTTCTTTTTTTCCCATTACAATGGGAAATATACCTTTTACTTCTCATACTGCCTTAATGCAGTGGCTAAAACCACCAGTAAGGTTAATTACAAGTGGTATAAGAGGATACCCTTGCCTCACAGAAGGGAGAATTCTTTAATTGTGATGTTGGGCTAGAGGTTTTTCACAGATGCTCATTTTACAGATTAAAGAAGTATCTCTCTATTTCTAGTTTTCTGATTTTTTAAAATTAATGGCTTTTGAACCTTATTTTTCTTGCATCTTTTGGGTGATCCTATGAATTTTATTTTTCTGCCTTTTATATACCAACTTGCAATGACTGATTTTTGAATGCTAAATTAGCAATGTATTTTGTGGAGAAATTTTATTTTGTCAAGAAGTATTATCCTTTGTATATACTGATGAATTATATTTGCTAAAATTTTACTAAAGAGTTTTGCATCTATGTGTATTAAGTTTCTGTGTTGTTGTTATTGTAATATCATTAGTTTTAGTCTCAGTTATAGTGCTGGCCTCAAAGAATGAGGTGAGATTTATTCTCTCTTTCTCTATTTTTTAGAAAAGTATGAATGGAATTTGTATTATTTTTCCCTAAATGTTTGATCAAATTTACCAGCAAAGCAATCTGGATTTGCAGTTTTCTTTTCTTTTTTTAAAAATAAAAAATTTTAATGTTTATGTCTTTTGAGGGAGAGACACACTGAGTGCAAGCATGAGAAGAGCAGAGAGAGAAGGAGACACAGAATACGAAGCAGGCTCCAGGCTCTGAGCTGTCAGCACAGCTGACAGAAAATAAAATTCACAGGATCACCCCAAAAGATGTAAGAAAAATGTTTGACAACATTCAAATGCCATTAATTTTTAAAAAATCAGAAAACTGGAAATAGAGAGGTACTTCTTTAATCTGTAAAGTGGGCATGTGTGAAAAACCTATAGCCCAATATCATAATTAAAGAATGAATTCTTCCTTCTATGAGGCAAGGGTATTCTCTTATACCACTTTTGATTTCAATTTCCCTTTTGATTATTCCTTTAACTCATAGGATATTTAGAAGTATACTATTTAATTTCCAAGCATTTGGAGAGTTTCCAAAAATCTTTACATTATTGATTTCTAGTTTAATTTTGTTATGATCAGAAAATATTCTTTATATGGTTTGATCATTTTAAAATTTATACAGACTTGTTTCATGCTGAGAATATGATATATATTGGAAAATGTTCTATTTGCACTTGAAAAGAATGTATATTTTGCTCTGTTGTTAGATGAAGTATTCTATAAATGTAAAATAGGTCTAACTGGTTGGTAATTTTGCATATATCTTGTGTATACTTACTGATTTGTTTTTTGTCTATTTGCTTAACTGATTATTGAGAGAATGTTATCAAAATATTTAAGAATAATTGTAGATTTGTCTATGTCTCTTCATAATTTTATCATATTTCATTCCATTATGTGACTGTTTAGAATTTTTATGTCCTCTTGATGGATTGGCCCTTTATCATTAATAAATGATCTTCTTTATCTCTGGTAATATTCTTTGCTCTAAAATCTACTTTGGAAAATATATGTAGATAAAAAAAATCTTTTTCTATGTTAATATAGCCACTAAATTTTCTTTTTTTCTTTTTTTAGTGTTATCATGGTATATTTCTTATCATTTTACTTTTAACCCAACTGTGTTTTTCTATTTAAAGTGAGTGTTTTGTTGGCAGCATAGAAGTTTACTGCATCTGACTGTCTGTGCCTTTAAATTGTGGTATTATACCATTTATATATAATGTTAATATTGCTTCATTAAATTTAAATCTATCTTAAATTAACTTTCGTAACTCTTCACCATTTAATAAGAACTTCCTATCTCACCATTCCTTAGCAAAAGACTAGATTGGTAAAATCAGGACACACTGAAATAGGAAAGGCTTGTGTTAAAGGTCAGCTGTTCCAAAGAATCTGAGACAGTCATCCCAATCTTCAGTGAAATTCAGTTACATTTACACTAAACAATCCAAGAATAAAATTTTTAAAAATGGGAATAAAAATAATTCATCAGAAGTCAAATCATACTTCAGTGGATTATCAGACACTATTATCTATCCATAATCAATTTTAATACAATAAATTTCATCAACAGAGCATATTGTAAAACATAGGACTTGTGTTACTTAGAACTTTTCCATAATATTCTGACAGCTTTAAATGCAGTTCCCTTGCCTCTGATCAAACTTCCCTATATAAATACACATACGGAGGAAGAATAGAACTTGGGATATTATTACCCTCAAATGAATAAAATTCAGTAAGACAAAAATAATTAGGCACAAAGTTAAAATGTCCCCAAAATCTGTTTTCTTCTAAAGGCAGGAATAAAATAATATTTTAAAAAAGTTTTTCAAATACATCAGGTTTTCCACTATTATTAAGAAGAGGAATATTCCAATTGCCAGAAGCTACCAGCATTGGTAAAAAGGTCTTAAGTCAGATAGAAGAGGATATCTTGAGGACCTGGAGAATTTATCATAGGAGAATAGGAATTTTGAAAAGGTAATATCAGTACTTTTCTCAGGATGTATAGGAGGATTGCAATATATCTTGCATCTTCTCAATACTAAATGTGAAGTTAAAAGATGAAAATTCCAGAGAAAACATGAAAGAAATCTTAAACCCTCTCAAATAACCATATGGATTATTTTTGCTGCAGTGAACTGACTTTGTGCAACCAAAAATTTACCATATATCCTATGATTTTAAAAAAGTATAGTGCAAGCAACTGGGTAGCTCAGTCGGTTGAGTGTCTGACTCTTGATTTTGGCTCAGGTAATGATCTCATAGTTCATGGATTCAAGCCTCACATTGGGCTCTGCACTGACATCATGGAGCCTACTTGGGATTCTCTCTCTCTCTCTCTCTCAATCTCTCTCTCTCTCTTTCTCTGTCCTTTCCCCATTTGTGTGTGCACTCCCTATCCTCTCTCTCTCTCTCTCTCAAATAAACATTAAAAAATTTTAAAATACATTAAAAAAGAAAAGTAATAATGCCAATTTAGAGAAGTTACTAGATATACTAACTCAGAAAATGTCTTTGTAAAAAAACCTAAGGATTGGAATGGGGAAATGGGTATGGTAGGGACATGGAACCCCAAACAGCATATAGCCCATAACAAAAGAAAAGTATTAAGAAAAAAAAAAGTTTGGAGGGAATTGCTTCTGAGTGGCTCTACCCTGCAGCTGTCATCTTTTAGCAGAGTTACAAAGATGTCTTTTCACTGCAACATGCAATGGAAAAGTTGTGAATCATTCTAGCGACAGTGATATACTGAAACATGTTAAAGCAGCAGCTTGAAGAAGATATATTCAACTAATAAAGAAGAAAGAAGACTGTCTTTCTTTGTGATTAAATAGATTAGACATGTACAAAATGGTACAATTAACTTCTCTTAATAAACAAAACCTCCCTGATTCCTTGTGGTAAGACAGTGTATAGAATCAGATAAAACAGCATCAGATGAAAGAAAATAAACAAAAAAAATACCATTATGATGTAATTTCTTTCCAGAACACTTCACACAGTGACAGGTCACTTATGACTCTCATTTTTCTGTATGTAAATCCTCATCCAATATACGCTATAATCCCTCTGTTTTTTCTTGATGATTATAAATGGCTATCATCAGTTTACCTAGAATTTACCAGACACAGAAGTATCATCAAAGGTTAGGGGAGAGGTTCTTCAAGAACCCAGGAGTCATCATGACACCGAGGGCATATTACTAATCACTGTGGAAATGAGAAGGAAATGGTTGATACAAGGCCCTTATTCAATGCTTCTGTTTCACTGCTCCCAATAATCCCGTATCTCAGGTATAATGTACTACCCGCAAATCCCTAAATATACTGCTTTCTTGCTTCTTTGCCTTTAGAAATGTCATTCTCTTCATAAGACGATTTCCTTTGCCTCCGCCTTCACATTAGATCCTCTCTGATGCTTCTGTTCTCCCCACACTTCTACAGTTTTAATTCTGAGCTGTTAGCACTTTGCACTTACCTCTCACAGAAATATTTATTGCAATTGCTTCCTTTGATAGCAAGTGTTTCCCTTTTAAAGTGACTCTTATTTAATATATTTATTATATGCCTACATCTTTCCACAAAGAACTTGAGATAGTTTATAATAAAAGATACTGCAATCAAATATTTAAATGGAAGTAGAAAACTAAAACCAAGGGAATGAAAAGTATAGAAAATGCCAAACATAAAGAACAACAAAACTAGGGTGTTTATATTTCAAATGTTTAATGTTTTTTAAGTTTATTTTTTATTTATTTTGATAGAGAGAGCAAGCAGAGGAGGGGCAGAGAGAGAGACAAAATCCCGGGCAGGCTCCTTGGCAGAGCCTGGGCTTGATGTCACAAACTGTGAGATCATGACCTCAGCTGAAATCAAGAGTTGGATGTTTAACTGACTGAGCCACCTACACGCTCCATGCTTCAAATATTTCTTTCAGCTTCTTGGAATCTGCTTGTAAAAAGATTCTCATTAGAAAGGAGGAAAATATTGTATCCCTTGGTTCTTCAAGGGAAAAAATGTTATTCCTAGCAGGGAATTCCAAGTAAAATTCATTATAGGAGATTGTATATAGAAAACGCTAATATAAGGGCGCCTGGGTGGCTTAGTGGGTTAAGCGTCCGACTTTCGCTTAGGTCATGATCTCGCGGTTCGTGGGTTCGAGCCCCGCGTCGGGCTCTGTGCTGACTGCCGGCTCAGAGCCTGGAGCCTGTCTGTGACTCCCTCTCTCTCTGACCCTTCCCTGCTCACGTTGTCTCTCTCTCTCTCTTCTATAAATAAATAAAAACATTAAAAAAATTTTTTTAAATAAAAAATGCTAATATATAAAAGATAATATTCTCAACATTATCTGTGGGTGGAGCACAATAGCCCAGATGAATTGCAAATGGCTGTATCTTATCTCTATATTCAGCATAAATAAACCTCACAATATTAAAATGCAATGTGGTATTAGCGATTTCACAATAGTCTGAATTAAGATAAGCTAACCACGTAGACTTCTGTTAATTTAATTTGCTACAAGGATATAGGGCATTTAAGACAAGTTTCTTAAGTCCTTTCTTCAGATGGTCCCTTAATAAAAGAAGCCAGAATCTACTAGACTAGTGCTGCCAACACTGTGTGAGTATTTCCCCTAAAGAGGCTGGGGTGGGGGAGGGGGTGAGAGGGAAGGTGGAAAAATAATTTAACAAACATTGGTTTAAGCAAAATTAAAATGACTCCTTTCTACAGGATTCTCCGAGGATTAAATTTGCCAATGTACTTCATAAATCTCCTAGAAGAGGTTATAATTCATAGTAGTTCTCAAATTTATCTGACACATAAATGACACAAATTTCTATGACACCAAGAGAATCTTTTTCTTTCTCATATAAGCTATTAACATTTTCATAGAACACAATCTGAGGAACATTATATTGAGCTACATGGACATCAAAGGAAAGGGGGTATCAAGTTTTTAATGTACCTCCTACGTAACTAACACTGTACCTGGTATCGCAAAAAACAAAATTTTTAAAGTTGACAACTGAAGGTAAAGAAAAGAAACTATAGTTACGCGTCATACTACAAGTGGGCTTAGAAAGAGTAGGGCATACTGGGACTATTACACAGACAAAACTGATATAGAGCTTACCACATTCCAGGCAGTACTCTAAGTGCTTTGCATAAAAAATCTCATTTAATTTTCCCAACAACTGTGACATAAGTACTATTATCTTCATTGTAAATATGAGAATAGAGAGATGTACAGGAGTTAAATAGCTCAAGGTCACACAGCAAAGAAAGCAGATTTGAACCTGAGATATTCAGTTCCAAAGTTTATGCACAGAATCATCAATTAGAAAGTTAAAAAAGTCTGAACCAAGTGATATGATAACTGGGATACAGAGGCTAGATCTGTAGAAATAGACAATCAAAAGAACAGCATCCAACAGGTGAAGAAAGTTGATTTATGGTTCAGGTTGTAATGGGTCATAAGCAATACTTGAAACCCATTGGGTAGCACTAGCAGATTCTAAGAGATCAATCAGTCCCTTTGTTGCAACAGAATCCTGTTCTGACACTCAGTAGCTGGAGGAACTTCCATGAGCCTCTGTTTCCTCAGACATAAAATGGTGATAAAATAGGCTAATTTGGAGAGTAGTTTCAAGGTCTGAAAATGTAAAGCACTTTGCATGGTGTCTGGTAAAAAGCAGGCATTCACTGTAGCATGGTTATCACCACTCAGTCCTTATGATCATGAGGTAAACGCACTTAGCTCCACTTTATAAATGAGTAAAATGAGACTCCAGATACCAAATAACTTGCCTAAGTTTCCACAGCCGGTGAGCAGAAGAGAACAGATCACCTTCCACTCACTTGGCCTCAAATCTGGTCCTCTTGTTTCTCTTAACAACAAAATATGATGTTGAAGATTTTCTAGTCCACTGTCTATATAACCTGAAAGACAGCATCAATAGAGGAAAATTTGAGGTAAAAACATATATATATATAAACACTAAAGCACTAAAGAGACATGAGCAAACTCTCAGCTCTCAGGGGGAAAAAGAGAGAGAGAAAGGTAAAGAGAGAGTGGTACATGGGCAAGGGAGAAATATCTAAAGCTTATACAGATTTCATGGCAGTAATAACAGATTTACAGAAGCCCACCCGGGAGGCTTCATAAGGGTTTATAGTGAATTCTGTTGTAATGAATGGTTTCCCACTACCTAATTTGTCCCTGAGTTTCTACATGTGAGCCTACACACTGATGGTCAGGTTCAGAAGTCATTCTTTCTATAGAAGGACTGTAGCTGATTTCTAGGACTTTGCAGAACCTTTAACTATGGCAACAGATCAGAAGTAGCCAAATTATTCTTTCTGCAAGAATTTATCCCTCAGTTTAGACAACAGCATTGTTATGGTTTAGGGAAGAATCCAGCTTTGCTACCTAACCCAGTATATCAAAAGTAGGTTTTTCACTAACATATATCCATGTAAATGCCAAAAAACCTTTCATTCTAACTTAAAAAAAAATATTTTTGCGTTAGCATTAGTCTGAAAGGTAACTGCTCCTCTTCTTAGCCATACATTTCTAAACTACTTTCCTGCTATCCTAGGTTTAGTTAACTAGCCATGCACTAGAATGCAGAAATATTAATTAAGTATTCATTTCCTTAGGCTTGAACTATTTAGGTGGAAATGAATGATGTTTTGAAAATTTCTAAAGGGCTTGTAATGCTCCTCAAGCTTTCAACTATGGAGCTCCTCTGCAAATTTCCAGAATCACATTCACAGAAAAAGAAGGTGATGTGGAAGTGCTGGGGTTCAGAGCCTACAGCCAAGAAAGAATTCTTGAGATGTCTTTGGTGCAAAAACATGGTTTTATTTAAGAACAGAGACAGGACCTGTGGGCAAAAAGTTGCACTAGGGTTGTGAAAAGTGACTGATTATATGCCTTCAAGTTGGGAAGGGGTTAGAGATAGCATAAACCTTTAAGGAATTCTGGAAGGAAGGTTTCCAGGACCTTGAGGGGGCTAGCTATTGTTAGGGAAATTTACTATTGTCTAATAAAACCTTAGTCATGAGACCCTTCAGATGTATATTGGTGGGCCATATGCTTGGAGGATGACTGCTAACATATATTTGGGGGGTAGAAATAAAGGAAGTTTCCAAAGGAATTTTTTCTTTTTTAAGAGAGAGAGCATGAATGAATGAGAGTTGGACTCAACTGACTATCCAGTTACCCTCCAAAGGAATTTTTATATTAAACTATACTTATAGGATCCTGGTGGGAGGGTGTCAGAATGGTATTAAGCTAAGATTGCCCTTTGCCCTTAGCAAAGTGTCATCAAGGTAGCTCATCATTAAATGAGGTAACCTAGAGGAATGTCACTCTGCCTGTTTTGAGGATTTCTCAATGGGTTGCACGTATCAAGGAAATCTAATTTTTAATTTTGCCTTTGTTTCCCACATCAAAAAAATATTGATAGTTATATAATTAATAAGCCTAACCCAGAAAACCAATATTAAAAAGAAATCAGAAGAAATCAAATATTTAGAAGTTAGTAAATGTCTATATTCTCCTTTACACAATAGTAAAGAAAGAGAAATGCCTAGCTTCAAAAATAGATAAATCATTTTTGTTGATAGAGATTTCATGGCAATGATGGAAAATTTACAGAACCTGAGCAATTAACCTATCTCTCTCCTTTCAATAATGTTACAAATAAAAACCCAGACTTCAGTTCCTATTTGTAAAATAGTAATGGATCACTATGCTGTATACCTGAAACTAACACAATTTTGTGTGTCAAGTACAAATAAAAAGAAAACTTAAAATAAAAGAAACCATAAGTGATGGAGGATAAGAGCAGATTAGTCCTCCAATTCTAAAAGTCCGTCATAAAGATATAAACTGACAGATATAAAGGGAACTCTGTAAAATTAACTATTGAGAAGAACACACAAAATAAACCCTAGAAAGAAATGTTATATTTTATCTTTTCTTTAGCCAAATCTAATCATTCTTTTTCTCCAAGAAACTTGGTTTCCACGTGTAAAAGTATTTATAAGTAATCATCCCACCCAAATATAAACATGTCAGTGAAAACTAAACTCAGTAAGTTTTGCTAAATAAACCATATACATCTGCCTTTTGTTCCTTTCAGAAATAAACATTAACAGTTGAAATAATTTAAGAATTTATTAAAGCCTCACTTCAAGAAACAAGCCAAAGTACACATGGTGCAGAGTCCCAAATACCACTACGAGTAGGAAAATAAAATAACCAAGGTCTCAACGAGAGAGACCAAGAGACACCATTCAAAGAATACTTTCTGAACAGACAGGCCCTGGACACTCAAAGAGCCTTTATTGGTACACCAGCACTCACAGGTGCAGAGTGAATAACAAGCTTTTAAAACTAACAAAAGATAGAAAGCTAACCAAAATGATGAAACAGAAGAACTCTCCTCCAAAGAAATTCCAGGAAGAAATGACAGCTAAAGAACTGCTCAAAACAGATATAAGCAACGTAACTGAACAAGAATTTAGAACAGTGACCTAAAATTTTTAGGCCCAGCATAAAATTAATTGCTGGGCTTGAAAAAGGCATGGAAGACATCAGAGAAACTATTGCTACAAAGACTATGGAGCCAAAGAATGGTTGTGATGAATTAAAAATGCCATAAATGAGATGCAAAATAAAATGGAGGCATCCAATCCATGATGGAATAAGCATAAGGAGAATAAGAAGACACACATAAAGGAGAATAAGAAGAACATGATTTAGAAGACAGAATTATAGAAAAAGAGGAACCCAAGAAAAAGAGATATAAACTGAACCAGGAACACAAAAGGAGAGTTCAAGAACTCAGTGATACAATCAAACAGAATAATATCTATATCATAGGAATTCCAGAAGAGTAAGAGAGAGAGAAAGGCGCTGAAGGAGTCCCTGAACAAATTATAGCAGAGAACTTCCCCAATCTGGGGAAGGAAACAGACATTGAAATCCAAGAGGCACAGAGAACTCTCCCCAGATGTAACTTGAATCAATCTTCTCCATGACATATCATAGTGAAACTGGCAAAATATAAGGACAAAGAGAGAATTCTAAAAGCAGCTAGGGAGAAAAAGGTCCTAACACACAAAGGAAAGCCTATCAGAGGGATTACAGACCTATCTACTGAAATTTGGCAGGCCAGAAAGGAATGGCAGGAAATCTTCAATGTGATGAACAGAAAAAATATGCAGCCAAAAATCCTCTATCCAGCAAACCTGTCATTCAGAAAAGAAGGAGAGATAAAAATCTTTCCAAATAAACAAAAATTTAAAGAATTTGTCACCACTAAACCAGCCCTACAAGAAATCCTGAGGGGGACTCTATGAGGAAAATGTTACAAGGAACACAAGATACCGGAGATACCACCACAAGCATAAATCCCACAAAGGACACGATGACTCTAAACCCATATTTTTCAATAATAATACTGAATGTTAATGGCTGAATGCCCCAATCAAAAGACATAGGGTAGCAGAATGGATAAAAAACCAAAATCCATCTATTTGCTGTATACAATACACTCATTTTACACCTGAGGACACCTTCATATTGACAGTAAGGGGATGGAGAAATATCTATCATGCTACTGGAAGTCAAAAGAAAGATGGAGTAGCTATACTTATATCAGACAAACTGGACTTTAAAGTATAGACAGTAAAAAGGGATGAAGAAAGACATTATGTAATAATTACTGGGTATATCCATCAGGAAGAGCTAACAATTATAAATGTTTACACACCGAATATGGGAGCACCTAAATATATGAAACAATAAATCACAAATAGAAACAATCTTATGGATAAGAATGTGCTAATAGCAGGGGACTTTAATACTCCGCTTACAGCAATGGATAGATCAATTAGACAGAAAATCACTAAAGAAACAATGGACTTGAATGACACATTGGACCAGATGGAGTTGACAAATATATTTAGAACTCTACATCCTGAGGCCATGGAATTCATTTTCTTATCAAGTGCACATGGCACATTCTCCAAGATAGATCACATACTGGGACACAAAGCAGCCCTCAATAAATATAAAAGAACTGAGATCATACCATGAACACTCTCAGATCATAATGCTATGAAACTTGAAGTCAATCACAGGAAGAAGTCTGGAAAACCTCCAAAAACATGAAGGTTAAAGAACACCCTACTAAAGAACGAATGGGCCAGTCAGGCAATTAGAGAAGAAATTTAAAAATATATGGAAACAAATGAAAATGAAAATACAACAATACAAACTCTATGGGATGCGGCAAAGGCAGTCCTAAGAGGAAAGTACATTACACTCCAGGCCTATTTCAAGAAATCAGAAAAAGCACAAGTACAACATCTAACAGCACACCTAAAGGAACTAGAAGGAGAGCAACAAGAGCACCCCAAACCCAGTAGGAGAAGAGAAATAATAAAAATCAGGGCAGAAATAAACAATATAGAAACCAAAGAAACAGTTGAACAGATCAATGACAACAAGAGTTGCTTTTTTTAAAAAACATAAACAAAATTGACAAATCTCTAGCCAGGCTTCTCAAAAAGAAAAAAGAGACCACTCAAATAGAAAAAATCATGAATGAGAATGGACTTATTACAACCAACCCCTCAGAAATACATGCAATAATCAGGGAATACTATGAAAAATTATATGCCAACAAATTGGACAATTTAGAAGAAACTGACAAACTCACAAACACACACTCACTACCAAAATTCACATGGGAAGAGATAGAAAATCTCAGACCCATAACTAGTATAGAAATGGAATCAGTGATCAAAAATCTCCCAACAAATAAGAGCCCTGGGCCAGATGGCTTCCCTGGGGAATTCTACCAGACATTTAAGACAGAATTAATACCCATTCTTCTCAAGCTATATCAAAGAATAGAAATTGAAGGAAAACTTTGAGACTCATTTTATGAAGCCAGCATCACTTTGATTCCCAAACCAGAGATCCAGCAAAAAAAGAGAACTGCAGGGCAAATATCCTTGATGAATATGGATACAAAAATCCTCAACAAGATATTTGCAAATCAAATTCAACAGCACATAAAAAGAATTATCCACCATGATTAAGTGGGATTCAATCCTGGGTTAAGGGGTGGTTCGATATTCGCAAATCAATCAATGTGATACATCACATCAGCAAAAGAAAAGATAAAAAGCATATGATCCTGTAAATAGATGCAGAAAAAGCATTTGACAAAATACAGCATCCCTTCTTAATAAAGACTCTCGAGAAAGTCGGGATAGAAGGAACCTACTTAAGCATCATAAAAGCCATCTATGAGAAGCCCTCAGCTAACATCATCCTCAACGGGGAAAAACTGAGAGTGTTCCCCCTGAAATCAGGAAGAAGACAGGGATGTCCACTCTCACCATTGTTCTTTAACATAGTGCTGGAAGTCCTAGCATCAGCAACCAGACAACAAAAGGAAATAAAAAGCATCAGAATTGGCAAAGGAGAAGTCAAACTTTCTCTTTTCACAGACATGATACTCTACATAGAAAACCCAACAGACTCCACCAGAAGTCTACTAAAACTGATCAATGAATTCAAAAAAGTTGCAGGATACAATATAAATGTACAGATATCGGTTGCATTTTTATACACCAACAATGAAGCAATAGAAAGAGAAATCAAGAAACTGATCTCATTCACAATTGCACAAAACAACATAAAATACTTAGCAATAAACCTAACAAAAGATGTAAGAGATCTGTATGATGAAAACTACAGAAAACTTATTAAGGAAATTGAAGAAGACTCAAAGAAATGGGAAAACATTCCATGCTCATGGACTGGAAAAACTAAATATAGTTAAATTTTCATTACTACCCAAAGCAATCTACATATTCCATGCAATCCCAATCAAAATTGCACCAGCATTCTTCTCAAAGCTAGAACAAACTATCCTAAACTTTGTATGGAACCACAAAAGACCCCAAATAGCCAAAGTAATATTGAAGAAGAAAACCAAAATGGGAGGAATCACCATCCCAGACGTTAGCCTCTACTACAAAGCTGTCATCATGAAGACAGTATGATATTGGCACAAAATCAGACACAGACCAATGGAACAGAATAGAGAACTCAGAATTGGACCCACAAATGTACAGCCAACTAATTTTTGACAAAGCAGGAAAGAGTATCCAATGGTAAAAAGACAACCTCTTTTACAGATGGTGCTGAGATAACTGGACAGCAACATGCAGAAAAATGAAACTAGATCATTTTCTCATACCATACACAAAAATAAACTGAAAATGCATAAAGGGCCTGAATGTGAGAACAGGGAACCATTAAAATTCTAAAGTAGAAAGCAGGAAACAACCTCCTTGACCTCAACCACAGCAATTTCTTACTTGAAACATCCCCAAAGGCAAGGGAATCAAGACAAAAATGAACTATTGGGATCTCATCAAGATAAAATGCTTCTACATGGCAAAGGAAACAATCCATAAAACTAATAGGCAACTGTCAGAATGGGAAAAGATAGTTGCAAATGACATATCAGATAAAGGGCTGGTATCCAAAATCTATAAGGAACTCACCAAACTCCACCCCCAAAAAACAAACAATCCAGTGAAGAAATGGGCAGAAGACATGAACAGACACTTCTCCAAAGAGGACATCCAGATGGCCAACAGACATGAAATGATGCTCAGCATCCTTCCTCATCAGGGAAATACAAATCAATACCACACTGAGATACCACCTCATGCCAGTCAGAGTGGCTACAATGAGCAAATCAGAGGACTCTAGATGCTGGCGAGGATGTGGAGAAACGGGCACCCTCCTACTTTGTTGGTGGGAATGTAAACTGGTGCAGCCCCTCTGGAAAACAGTGTGGAGGTTCCTCAAAAAATTAACAGTAGAACTTCTCTATGACCAGCAATAGCACTGCTAGGAATTTACCCAAGGGATATAGGAGTGCTGATGCATAGGAGCACATGTACCCCAATGTTCATAGTGGTGCTCTCAACAATAGCCAAAACATGGAAAGAGCCTAAGTGTCCATCAACGGACGAATGGATCAAGAAGATGTGGTTTATCTATACAATGGAATACTACATGGCAATGAGAAAGAATGAAATATTGCCATGTGTAGCAACATGGATGGACCTTGAGGGTGTAATGCTGAGGGAAATAAGTCAGGCAGAGAAGGAGAGATACCACATGTTTGCATGTATAGGAGGATTAGGAGGAACTTAACGGAGGACCATGGGGGAGAAGAAAGGGAAAAATAGTGGCAGAGAAGGAAAGAGGCAAACCATGAGAGACTCTTGAATGCTGTGAACAAACTGAGGACTGATGGGGATGAGGGAGAGGGGAAGGGGGTGATAGGCATGGAGGAGGGCACTTGTTGAGATGAGCACTGGGTGTTATATGGAAACCAACCTGACAAAAAAATATTTTAAAAAAGAGAATTTAGTAAAGCCTCAAAGTCTTTGCATACATATATGTGGCCCCTCTGTGAGTAGTAGAGTTAAGAACATAGACTGACTCAGGTTTCTGGTCTCTGAATTCCAGTTTGGCCATTCCTTGTGTCATTGGGTGGTAAGTCACTTATTTAAGACTAATTTTGTCATCTGTAATATAATAATAATAAGAGGAAGAATTGCATATAGGTAGAGGACACCTGGGTGGCTCAGTCAGTTGAGCATCTGACTTCAGCTCAGTTCATGATCTCACAGTTCGTGAGTTCGAGCCCACATCGGGCTCTGTGCTGACAGTTTGGAGCCTGAAGCCTGCTTCAGATTCTGTGTCTCCCTCTCTCTCTGTCCCTTCTCTGTTCATTCTCTGTCTCTCTCTCAAAAATAAATAAAGCTTCAAAAAAAGAATTACATACACTTAAAGTTAAATGACGTAACCCATGAACAGTGCTTGATGTAATGTCTGGTATATAATAAATATTAAATTAAAAATGTTAGTTACCGTTGCTAAAAACAACATTTGTATGGGAAAGGACTTCCTACACTGAACCTTATGGATAAAACTATATCTGTAAGTGATAATTACAGCATCATTGTGAGGTTCATATTATAGAAATCTCATTTTATAGATGAGGAATCAGAAAGAATTTATATGAATTGACAAATTTAATTTTTAAAAAATTAAAACATCACCTTCTTACACTGTTGGTGGGAATGTAAACTTTTGAAGACCCTCTGGAAAATAGTGTGGAGGTTCCTCAAAAAATTTACAGTAGAAATCCACTATGACCAGCAATAGCACTGCTAGGAATTTACCCAAGGGATATAGGAGTGCTGATGCATAGGAGCACATGTATCCCAATGTTCATAGTGGTGCTCTCAACAATAGCCAAAACATGGAAAGAGCCTAAGTGTCCATCAACAGAAGAATGGATCAAGAAGATGTGGTTTATCTATACAATGGAATACTACAGGGCAATGAGAAACAATGAAATCTTGCCATGTGTAGCAACATGGATGGACCTTGAGGGTGTAATGCTGAGGGAAATAAGTAAGGCAGAGAAGGACAGATACCATATGTTTGCATGTATAGGAGGATTAGGAGGAACTTAACGAAGGACAATGGGTGAGAAGAAGGGGAAAAATATTGGGGGAGAGGGTGGGAGGAGGCAAACCATGAGAGACTCTTGAATGCTGAGAACAAACTGAGGGCTGATGGTGAGGAAGAGGGGAAGGGGGTAATGGGCATGGAGGAGGGCACTTGTTGGGACGAGCATTGGGTGTTATATGGAAACCTGGTGGATAATAAACTATTTAATAAAATGAATACGTTAAATAAATAAATAAATAAATAATAAAACACTGATAGCCAACAGAGTCAGAACCCAAAACCAGGTCTTTGACTCTATAACCCTGGCCCCAGCCAGTACTTCATAATTCTTATTCTCAAAACAGGTATAAATATCTTTGAAATTAACAAAAATGATTACTGGGTGTCTTCAATGGAAAATTTTTCTCATTAACTGATTTTATAAGGTCTCTATCTTTCACTTGAGCTATTTAAACTATAGATACCTGATAATGGAAATGATTTTTGCCCATGTTTTAAATGGTAATAAGTGCATTGATTTTCTTCCCCCACTGCAGAAGTCAGTTGTGCACCTGTTAAACAAATTCATTTAACCATCCTAATTGCCAATAACTATTTCTGTTCTTTGAATTTTCCTTTGAACCAGTTGTAACATCTTACTGGTTTCTTCATCAATATATTAAACAAAATCATTTACATGTGTTCACGTTATATTTGTGGTAGTCACGATTTTACTGTGCGTTTAGAAATTAGCCTCTTACACAAAGGGGATTTCAACCACTTCTACGACTTTCCTCTAGGAACACAAGGGAAGTCTCCCAGTCCATGCATTTTGGTGGCAGAAAGCTGATATGGTATTAGCAGATATTGAGACTGATTCTCAAAATGTGTAAACCGCTCTGTTAGTCACTTTAGGAAACTATATTAACTCTTACAGGTACTAGGATGTTATGAAACAAATTTATATTTTTGTTTTCCGGGTCAAGATCAAAAACATCAAGGGGGTCAGAACAGCTTTGAAGAGGTCCCGTTGATCTTCTCTCTTAATCCCTTTCCTGTTCTCAATTCCAGCATTTTCAGAACACAGAATGGTCACAATCAGCGTTCTTCTCTGCCTTGGCTCTTAGCTGAATTCTCACACTCTATTCCAAAAGAGCCTACTCATAGCAATTCGCTTGGAGTAACTATTCCTTTCCTGAAGTCTAGCAGCCTGGATGCAAATAGGACAGAGCACCCACCATAGACTCCTTGTGCCTTTGCAAATCCAGGATGGAAGATGCTGGGGTTTCAGAACCCAGCACTTCTCTTGCAGTAGGAAGAAAAGTCCCTCTTGCTTTCCTTTTCATGTCTCTCCATGCTTCATGATGTCCACATTCCAGGGGGTGTGTGAAGCCCTTATACTCATTTATAAGGCAAGGAAACAGATGGGGCTGGTTTAATTTGTGAAGACAACTAGTTATCTTCTAAGTACAGATGGAGTAAGTAGCACAATTATTACCAGAATACTGAGGCTGCCAGATGGTTTGGTTAAAAAAAAACAAAAATCAAGGCTGTCTGCCAGATTCACAGCAGGGACGGGCCTACTCTCAGGGGTACAGAAAACCATGCAGTTTTAAATCACACTTCTACTTGTCTAGTAGTCTGCTCCTCCAAAGATATAGTCCTCTGTGGCTGCAGACGGAATAAGAGAAAGTCTCAGGTTACTAGGTGGTCAGTATGGCATATTAACGGGCTTCCCAAAAGTTAAAGTAAAGAAGGGAAAAGATTACTTGTGCATAATATAAGTAGTGTCAGAAATCTGCTTTAATTTTCATTTATCTTTGAAAAGAGAGATTGTATGCATGCATGTGAGCACAAGCAGGGGAGGGGCAGAGAGAGAAGAAGAGAGAGGATCCATGCAGGCTCCATAATGTCAGTGAAGAGCCTGACCTGGGGGCTTGAACCCACAAACTGTGAGATCATCACCTGAGCAGAAATCAAGACTGGGACGCCACCGAGGCACCACAGCAATCTGCTTTTTTTAAGCACTAAGCTTTAAAGGGCATACTGATGTAAGATAAAGAAACTGTGTTCTGTGTTTTATTTGTTTGTTTCTCAAGTCCAATGTTTGCATTCAGAACTCTTCCTTTCTTGGCAGTCTCCCTGAGAAGATAGGAGCTTCCTGGCTGACTGTTCTCAGGCTCAGCACCAAAGGCTGAATCACAATATCTCTGGGTTGAGTTCACTCAAAGTACCAAGTTAATTGGTATAGTAAAGTAAAAAAAAAAAAAAATCATTAAAAAACGGAAAGCCCAACTGCGCAAACTCCAGATGATTGATTAAGCAATCTGAGTCCTGAGGCTAATTTTATAGCTCTAAAGAGAGTGAACTCCTTCGCCCTACAATAGCTCCTCTGTGAATCACATTCATTAAAGGGGAGGGCAGAGAGGGGCTCCTGGGTGACTCAGTCAGTTGTCTGACTCCTGGATTTGGTTCATTCAGGTCATGACCTCATGGTGTGTGGGTTCAACCCTCACCTCAGGCTCTGCACTAACAGTCCGGAGCCTGCTTGGGATTCTCTCTCTCTCTCTTTCTCTCTCTCTCTTTCTCGAAAATAAATAAATACACTTAAAAAAATGGTGAGAGTAGAGAGAGGTACCCAAATGCCAAAAGTGCCCTTTGAGTTATAATCCAGTCATTTTTTCCTCCATATTATTATATGTGATTGCTTTCCCTTAGTCTCTTGTCCCAAAGGGATAGCTATTGTAATTTTAGGGTCAGAAAGAATATTGTCATCTTATGGGCAGAAGTCACAAAACCCCAAGTAAATAATTTGAGATTTCAACTTGTGGTGTTTAATGGAAGGCCAGGGCTAGGACTGGATACAGACATTATAGAATGGTTGCCAAAGATATTTTATGTCTCAGAGCCTTTTGCCCTTGTCTTTGTTTTTAAATCTTATGCTCATTTAGATTAAGCACTCAAAAAATTACTGAATGAACTATGCCCTTCTCCTAAACTTCTACATACTGATTTAGTTACTCATTCAACAAATGTGTATCAAATTATCTCCCTGTGCCAAGGACTCCTGCCATGATGGAAATACATAGTGCAGCCACTACAATATCAACTCTAAAGGCCCTGAGAGTTGGGTTGGAAGCCCACCTCCCTACTTGTTTGACAAATTGTTTTACATCTCTAATCTTAAACTTCCTCAGTTATGAAATGAAGACAATATAATGCATATTCCCTGGTGCTATTACAATTTTTAAGGCCAAAATACAGCATACATATGATTAACAATATGCCTAGTATGCAGAATTCACTCAGTCAGCAAGTAAAAGATTTATTTCTCACACTTGTATAAACATTTTATTCTTATTCTGAACTCCATCCTGCCTCCTTCCAGCTTTCAGATTTTAAAGGGTCTGTCTGGTCCAATATTTTAAAAAGTTGCCTGTATGTCATCATTAGTCCAAGAGAATACAGTAGACCAATATTTACAAGGGAAGATGTGTGATGTGAAAATCTGAAAGAATAGTTTTTAGTCTTCTAATGTGGTCTTTCCAAAAAGCTTATGTATTGAAATATGTATTATTACTTTATAAATTATTTATTTCTCCTTTATATTTATTATATTTGTTATGCTTGAAAGAATTGTCTTAACATTTCCCAACATTCACTCTTTACCCTGGCATTCTTTGTGGAACCTTAATGAAGTCTTGTCCTGTTTCACATCCATGCCAGTTATGATCACAGCAGAAAGTGCTCAGCTCCATCTTCCCCAGGACTCTCTCTACCCCAGGATATTTGTACCTCTGCTTCCTTGGTCCGTTTTTCCTCTGCTAGCCACATGTCCCAATTTCTCTATACAATATTCCCCAAAATACTTTCTATAGTCTTAACAGGTCACTCCCCTAACCTACTTCCTTGCCTCCTCTCTTCCATGAAGACTGGCTCCCCTTATTTGTACCATTCAGCCCATCAGTAGCATGGGCACTCTCCCAGCTCCTTGGTGCATCCCACCAAATCCAGTTTTAAGTTGATGCTTGTTGTCCCAATAGATTTCCCTTACTCCTTATCGTTGCTGTCACCTAAGTACACCCTAGCATGCTCTCCCACATTCTTTGTCTTATAATTGTCTTCCTTACTTCCATTATTTTTCTACCACTCATGGCTTTCAAGAAAAGTGTCCATAAGGAGAAAACAGATACAGGCCAAATAAAAGAGTCAACTGAAATGTCTGAAAAGATTTTTGTAAATTTATACAAGAAAAGATATTGTTAAAAGTGATAGCTTTTCTAGTAAGACTCTTGAGAAAGAAAAATGTTCTTGAATTTTAAAACCTTCCTTTAAATATGAAGAGCCATAGCCTGGGCAAAGTAGGATATTTGAGTATGTAGTTTATATCAAAAACCAGAGCTTAAGCTTAAATAAAGAAATGGAGATGTCTTATGCCTTATTTTTAAATTCTGTGGAAAAAAAAATAACCTCTATAGAAAAATATAATTCTCTAATCGAAATTGAGAAGACAGGAAAAATCTCTTAGGAGAAGTGACCTGAGATGGGAAAGACACAAAGAAGATTTGGATAAATTATTCTAAGTAAAAAAACATTTACAAAGGCCCTGCAGTATAAGCTAGATGGACACTGGAGAGTGATCACTGAGAAAGGGACATGTGATTTAGAGGGGAGGTGGGGGTGGAATTAATGCATTTACTCAACAAATACTTGATGAGTCATGTCTATACACCATGCATTATTTTATATTGAAGATTTGGCACTGAACAAAACAGATAAAAATCCCTGCACTCACAAAGCTTATATTTTAGTCATGATAGTCAATGTAGAAAACAAATTAGTAAATTATATAGAATATAATGCCAAGGAGAGAAATGAACCAGAAAAAAAAAAAAAAGGGAACAGAGGCAGCAGTTTTATATATGGTGGTTAAGGGCTGCCTCACTGAGGAAGAACACTTTAAACAAAGACTGAAAGGAGGTGAAGGAAGTAGTAACAGGGTAAATCTGTTCTAAGCAAGAGAAACAAATGCAGAGACTGAGTTGAGAGATGATCCTCTGTGTTCTAGGAAACAAAGAGTTCAGTCAATACGGCTAGAAACAATGTACAAAGGAAAAGAGAAGGAGATGAAGTTAAAGAAGTAATGGGAGCTAGGTCATATCAAACCTTGTCATCCACATTGAGGACTTTTTCTCCTCTCTGAGTGAAATGGAAAGCTACTGGAACAGAACAGAGAAATGACATGATCTAATTTATATTAAAAAAAAATCATTTGGCTCTGTGTTGAGAATAGATTGTAGGTAGAATCAGAGAGGCCAGTTAAAAATTAATGGTAGCTTGTATCTGAGTGATAGCAAAAGGAATGATAAAAACTAAGCAGATTTTGACACATGATTTCCTGACAGGTTAGATGTGAGCTATGAGGGAAAGGGAGAAGTTAAAGTGACTTCAGTGTTGGGTTATTTCTTTTCCCTAAGCAACTGGAAGAACAGAGTCACCATCTGAAGAACAGGAATTACAAGTTACTCAACTAGAGAAGACTTAGTTGGAAGATGTTTAAGACATAAGATCAGTATTGGGCATGCTGAGTTTGATATTACTAGTAAATATCCTTCAGAGATATTCTGGAGCTTTAAATCTGGAAGTTATCATGAGATAGATGGCATTTAGATAAATGATAATCAGTGAGATCCTCAAGTGAATATACAGAGAGTAAGGACTTAAACTTGGGATGTTCCAAGGAGAGACCAGCAAAAGAAAGGTAGCAAAAGTAGTTATTGAGGTAGAAAACATACAAAGTGTGTTACACCAGTAACAAAGTGGAAAAAAAAGTTTCAAGATAGAAGGAATGAACAATTATCCAATTGCTTTAGACTAGTCAAGTAAGATGAGACTTAAAATCGGGAACTGTATTTGACAACATGGAGATGATGTTTGACCTTAAGAGAGTAATTTTGTTAATGGTAGGTGCAAAAAACTGAATGAAGTAAATTTCCAGGAGTGTGAGAGGAGAATGGAAGATAGAGTTTAGAGAGCTCTTTAAGAAATATTCCTGTGAATGAAGACCTATAAAATTAGACTATAGCTAAAGAGAAAATCCCAAAGATAACATTAGTGTCACCAAACAGAATGAACCGGTTAAAGGAAAGAAGCGGATGGTTAAAAAAGAAGACAAGAGAGAAATGATAGGATAATGTCCTTAGTTAGAAGGTTAGGAGAGGCAATAGGTAGAGATGTAAACCTCTGGTTGGAGCACAGACAATTCATCCATAGGAAAATAAGATCAAATATATGGGTGAGTCTATTGCAGATGTGAATGTGGGAGCTTGGGGAAGAGCATACCCTATGTTTCCTAGAAAACATGGCAGTTTCCCAAGAGCAGGAGTACTATGGTTCAACACTCATATTGTCAAATCTCCCACATAATAAGACCTCAATGAATGACTCTTCAAGAAGAATAAAGAGGTATAGTCTTTATATATACTATACAAACACACACACTATATCCATGTATACATAGTTATTCATATTCTTTCCACAACTGCAGCAAATAATGTCCTGAACTGCCCTATGAATATTAAATATCAAGTTCAAGTATAATAAAAACTGTAAAGAAAGTAGTATATCACTCTCCGTATGAATTCATATTTAATGACCTACTTGATATTTAAGCTCACCTCTCACACAAGTCACTTTTACTTTATAACATGAGTTTTTTGCTAAGCAGACTCAGAGCCTCACTCATAATGATACTTCTATATTCTCTTAAGATGATCAAAACTGAATCCAAAGATTTTTGTTTGTTTACTTAGTATTTGTGTGCTCTCTTACCATTTAAAAACTGACTGGATAGCTTTTTAAATTCCTTGACCAACCAAGCAAAAAAATTTAAATTAAACACACTGACTCACTCTATTTAGGGTAAAAAATCTACTTTTCCAAGTGAATAGGCTGACTTTTGTTTCTTGCACTTTGGCCTCTATATACCCTGAATGACCCTTCCACTGTAAACAACTAAAAATGACAGATAAAAGATATTTTGAAACTTTTGATGTATCAGTAAACTAGCAAGCAAAAATTACTCAGAAATAACAAAAAAGAAGTGAGAATGGCTAAGCTGAGCTAGTAAACTTAAGCTTTGTTTTTCATAAATATAGAAAAGGGAAAACAAAGCTTGGAGCCAATACATAACATACAGTCTGATAGATGACCATCCTGTGTAAATCAGGGTCCCCATGTAAACTGGGGCTTCCAGGGAAAGGAAAACTAAAAATCAATCACCCTTTTCCCTCTCCCAGGTCTTGCAAGGAACATTCCATTTCTTGAACGTTGGTACAAAATGGAAAGGGGATTAAAATCTCCTTTGATAATTGAAACCTCAAACCACACTTTACTGGCTGAGATTACATTAAAGATGGTCTCAAAAACCTCAATCTAAGAATCTAATTCTAAATTAATGGTCCCACATTTACAGTATCTCCAGGTGCCTAAAATAAGTAAATACAAATCTTGTTTAGAGGAATGCACTTACATCAAAGATCTCAAAGAATTATCAGAGATAAAATTCTAAGAACTATGAGTATAGCTTAAAATAGTCAAACTGACAAGAAATAAGACATATGAGGAAGTGTTAGTAGAAAGGAACAGTAAAATTATATCTGAAAAAAAATCTTAATTTGAACTATTAAATACAGACTATAAAGTATGTATATATGTCTTAAAAATAATATAAGAAATTCCAAAAAAAAAAAAAAAGAAGAAGAAGAAGAAGACTAGGTCAGTATTGTGTACTAAATACTCTGAAGGACCCACTGACTACAAAATACCAGCATCCTACATAAAATACAACTTTCATGCATTCTAAGTTTAGAGGAAGTAAGGAAAATTTCAAAGAAAAGACACTATCAAAAATATGAGGTAAAACAACAGTAACAAGCACTAACTATATACAAAATATAGAGTGATCCTAAGGACAACTGCCATTTATGGGA
This sequence comes from Proteles cristata cristata, assembly GCA_017311185.1. Classification (NCBI taxonomy): domain Eukaryota; kingdom Metazoa; phylum Chordata; class Mammalia; order Carnivora; family Hyaenidae; genus Proteles; species Proteles cristata. Next base: position 1,847,142 of record JAESUZ010004016.1, on the reverse strand, counting down.
ACACTAAACTTTGAGATAGTTGCAAGTTGATGGAGCTAAACCTGAGACATAGAGACTATAGACAATAGAAAGAAGCAGAAAAAAGTTCAAGGACAGAAGGTCCCTATTGCTAAATGAAGCAAACAGTAAACCTCTTAATGAAGAAATAATTTAGTTCCCACATTCATCAGAGATTAAGATCAGCTAGGAATGGACTCAAAATCTGAGAGCCTCAAATAGATATGAAAACATTAAGAGATTGTTAATAAAATAACAATCATCAAATTTAAATCTTAGATATATAATATCTAATAACTATGTATGAATTATGTAGAAATAAAGAATGTAATAAAACCATGACTAAGCAATATGAGATTATTCCAAATAATTAAGGGGCACCTGGGTGGCTCAGTCAGTTAAGCATCCGACTTTGGCTCAGGTCATGATCTCATGGTCCATAGGTTAGAACCCCATATCAGGCTCTGTGCTGACTGCCAGCTCAGAGCCTGGAGCCTGTTGTGGATTCTGTATCTCCCTCTCTTTCTGACCCTTCCCTGCTCATGCTGTCTCTCTCTCTTTCTCAGAAATAAATAAAACATTTTAAAAAATTAGTTAGATAATAACTAGAACTTTCAGAAAAGAAAATAAACCATTGTTAATTTTTTGTTTAGATGTAATGGATGGGGTTAAGGAACATATTGTCCACAGTTGAAGAGAATATTAGCAACAAAACTAAAGAAATTACCTAGCATGCAACACAGCAATAAAGGAAATAGAAAAAAAATTAAAAGAGATTAAGAGATATGGAAGACAGAATAAAAAGGTCTAACATATACCTAATTAATTCCAGAAGGACAGAATAGAGAAAATAAAGAAGAGACAGTATGTGGAAAAATAATGGTTAGAATTTTCTTTTATATATATATATATTATAGGAAGTATTTTTTCAATGTTTATTTTTATTTATTTCTGAGAGAGAGATAGAGACAGCCTGAGCAGGGGAGGGTCAGAGAGAGAGGGAGATACAGAATCCAAAGCAGGCTCCAGGCTCTGAGCTAGCTGTCAGTACAGAGCCCGACGCGGGCTAGAATCCACAAACTGTGAGATTATGACCTGAGCTGAAGTTGGACGCTTAACCCACTGAGCCACCCAGGCCCCCCTAGAATTTTCTAACACTGAATAAAAAGGTGTGAATTCATGATATAGGAGGCACAATCTATACCATGCAGAATAAATAAATAGAAGTCTACACCTAGATACATTATACTGAAATTGCAGAAAACAAAAAAGAGAAAATATTAAAAGGGTGAAAAATAAAAGACAGCTTATGTGCAAGGAAAGAGAGTCTACATACTATGCTTTTTTTTATTGTTTACTTATTTTCAAGAGACAGAGACAGAGAATGAGTGGGGGAGGGGCAGAGAGAGAGACAGGCAGGCAGGCAGACAGAATCTCAAACAGGCTCCAGGCTCTGAGCTGTCAGTACAGAGCCTGACAGGGGGTTCGAAATCAAGAATGATGAGCTTATGACCTGAGCTGAAGTTGGACGCTAATTGAGCCACCCAGGTGCCCCTACCATGCTTAGTAGTAACAATGGAAAGTAAAGTTAGCAAAATAATACATTAAAATAGCTGAGAAAAACAAGCCCTACTTTTGTAGCCAATAAAATCATTATTTTTTAAGAATGAGGGCAAAATAAATCCAGCAGTCACTTTAAAACACAAACTATGTTTAAGCAATATTCATGTGCTAAAATAATTCTAAAAGATGTATTTCATTATAAAAGAAAATTATCCCAGAAAGGTCTGAGAAGGAACAGTAAGCAAAGAAGATAATAAACTTGAAGAATATTAAGGAATTAAAAATGGTAAGCAAAGACATGTATAAACATGTATGTAAATCTCAAACACAAAATAATAAATAGTTGGAATGGGTCATTAAAGTGTTTTAAGGTAAGCATGCACTGAAACATTTTGATGTTAACCACTAAAAAATAGTAGTAGTATATATAATTTCATAACTGTAGAATAGGGAGAAATGCAATAGGAAAACAAACTAACAAACAAGAATGACTATAAAACTTAATGACAAAAAACAAAAGACTGGGGCTTGGGGGCTTGGGGAACAAACATAGGAAAAGCTAGATATATGAAAACAAAAAGAAAGATGCTAGAAACAAGTTCAAATACTGAATATTCATAATAAATACCAATGGGATAAAGTCATTTTAAAAAAGCAGACTACAAGATTTAATTTTTAAAAATCTCTTATACTGTTTAAGAGAACTACCAAAAATACAAAGACAAAAACAACTGGAAGTTCAAAGCTGGAAAAAGATACCAGACAACCCTAAGCAAAAGAAACATTAAATTAATATTGTCAGAAAAAAATAGATCGTTTTTTAAAATTTTCTAATGTTCACTTTTGAGAGAGAGAGACAGTGTGAGCAGGCAGGAGGTAGAGAGAGAGGGAGACATAAAATCTGAAGCAAGCTCCAGGCTCTGAGCTGTCAGCACAGAGCCTGATGCAGGGCTTGAACTCATGAATTGCAAGATGACCTGAGCCGAAGTTGGACGCTTAACCAAATGAGCCATCCAGGCGCTCCAAAAAATAAATCTTAAGAAAAGTATTTTATGGGTTGAACAAGTCACTACTTACAGTAACATTTAATTCATTAGGAAGATATAACATTAAACCTAATATAATAAAAAAATCTTCAAACTTTGTATATGAATTTTGATGAACTGTAGGAAAAAGTGGACAAATCCACCAACAAAGTGGGATGTTGTCATAGAACTCTCTCAGTTGAAAAGAAGTAATTCATTAAACATAGAAAATAAGTAAACATAGAAAATATTTAAATGACACTGTTAGCAAGTTTGATTTTCTGGACATAAGTTCTTGTTTCTATGCTCATTAATTAAAGAATACATATATTTGGTTTCTTTAAATTTTTTAATGTTTTATTTATTTCTAGGAGAGAGAGAGAGACAGCATGAGCAGGGGAGGGTTAGAGAGAGAGGGAGTCACAGACTGAAGCAGGCTCCAGGCTCCGAGCTGGCAGTCAGCACAGAGCCCGACGCGGGGCTCGAACCCACGAACTACGAGATCATGACCTAAGCGAAAGTTGGACGCTTAACCGACTAAGCCACCCAGGCGCCCCAGAATACATATATTTCTAAGTACACCTGGCTATCTAAAAAAATTGATCACTATAAGGGGGATAAAGCATGTATCTAAGAATGACTGTCATGCAAACTGCCTGCTTGTATAACAGAAATATATTAGAAGCTAATTTTTTAAAATTAAGAGTTCATTTATATTGGAATTCAAAAAGTTTTAAATAACTTACAAATTAAAAAAGAAATCACAAAGAAAATTTAAATGTATAAGAAATTAATAAAAACGAAGATATGACACATTGCAACTTATGAAATGCGAATAATATATGACTTAGGAATTTGTAGCCTTAAATGCTTACATTTAAGTGGAATGGGGGCTCTTGGATGGCTAAGTCGATTAAGTATCTGACTCTTGATTTCAGCTCAGGTCATGATCTCATGATTCATGGGTTGGAGCCCCGCATTGGGCTCTGCAATGACAGTGCAGAGCCTGCTTGGGATTCTCTCTCTCCCTTCTCTCACTCTGTCCCTACCCCACTTGTTCTCTCTCTTAATATAAATAAACTTAAAAAATTAAATAAATAAAAAGTAGAATGTACATTAGAACAGGAAGATTAAATAAATTTGGATGCTTGGGCTATTGGTAAAGGTTATTTTAAGCCAAAACTTAACAGAGAAATAATAAAGGATGATATTATAGTCTATTAATTTTATATGGTTGTGTTACAGAAGAATTGAGCAAAATGCATTTAGGACATTTGTTATAGACACATTTAAAAAAGAAGCCAAGAATCCGGCAAATTTCAATTGAAAGTAACAAGGGATACATGCATAATGGTAAAGGCATGTGGCTAATAAAGAACCAGGGTGATTTTATAAAGTATCAGAACTTACTTATTTGAATAAATATTGTTTGCTACAAAGAGGTTACTATTGGTCATGCCAAGGATAAAGAGCAATGAAATAACATGACAGCTCTAAAAATAATGATGTAAGCTTCAGCTTCTGTAAATAGCTAAATAGATTCTAACTAACCAAACTTCCTGCCAATAACAACTGTAATTTATGGGGTGGGGGTAAGAAGAATACACACACACACACACACACACACACGCACGCACGCACGCACGCACCTGGTATTAGAGAGTGAAGAGAAACTGGCAGATAATGGGGAAAGGGAGGTGATCAATAGTTGGAAGAAGAAAAAGGCATTGTTAAGTTTTCCTTTCACTTTAGGGCAGGCCCTAGTCAGTTTCATCAGCTTAAGTAGGAATACATAAAACAAAAACAAAAACATACTGTCCTACTGCCATTATGAACCAGGAATGTGATGCCTACAGCATAGTATATGGAGGGTCCAAAGATTCAAGAATCATTAGATGTTTTTCAAGGGAATATGTAGATCAAATAATCATACAAAATAGGATTTATTCAAGAATGAATATTGAGGACCAGCACATATTAAGCATTGTGAAAAAGTGTTATATCTGGCACTGGTCCTGCCCTCTGCCAATTTATGGCTAAATAATTAACAGATAACTAATCAGTCCTATCAATATGATACAGATAAAGTTCTGTGAGTTTTCAGAAGAAGGGATGGAGCAAAACTTGGACAAAAGGACGTTTGAGATGAGTCCTAAAGATTGAGAAGCTTTGGATTTTACAGAGAAAAAAAGAAAGGGCACTCCAAGAGGAGTGCAAAAACTTAGCAAAGTGAAGAAGCAAAAAGCAATGAAGAGATCAGGCACAGTGAGTAGTGCAATTAGGGCAGGTAGAATTGAGGATAAATGGATGTTACTAGCAAGAAATTATTTTGATAAGGTGTCTGAGGCCACGTTAGTAAGAGCTCCCAATGCCAACAACATAATAATGACCAAGATGCTTCCATCTCTTGAAAACCTCAAATGATAAAAAAATAAAATAACAGCTAGAAGATAATCTTAATTCTCTTTTCAAGGAACTCTAAATCTCTAAAAGGGCAATAAAGAAGTAAGGATGACTAAAATAAGGATGTAAAAGAAAAATTTCATTTTCTGAAGCTAAATGAAATACACAGTCCGATTATGAGTGAGGTTAGGAAGAGTTACATAAATAAGGAGGAAAATGAAAGAAAGATAATAAGTTGAAAGTATGAAATAGAGGGCACAAACCCCTTTCAGAATATGTATCAGAAATATGAGAGAAATATAAGATAAGAGGAAACATTGTCCACTCAAATCTGAATGCAAAAGGGCTGGGGGGCATATGACAGGGTTGTTTAACATATACCTTGTATCTATCTGTAAGAAGTGAGTACGGGCCAGGGGGAGAGAAACAAGAAATAATATTACAATGTACCAGGAAATAAATTATTCTTCAGAAAATAATAAAATCGTTATGAAAAAAATCCCTCTCAGAAAGCTCTAAGAGTGTGTGTAGCTTAAATCTAAATAGTCTAATAGTCTTAATAAATTGACACTTGATGTTTTCAAGTGCATTCTGGTTTTTGCCACAGATCTGACTCCTGAACTGAAAACACTACTGTATTGTAGTTCTGGTGTATATCTGTATTTCAGGTGCTGACTGCTCAGTCTCTTTTGTATGTGCACTACATTAAGAAGGTATCACTTCTATAATGTAATATAATTCAGACAGTTTTATTTTTAACACATATCACTCATACACATTTTTCTGGGGTGCTGCTGCTACTAAATTGGGGAGTAATGACAAGCAGAGCACACAATGACTGATAAACAGTATAATGGAATTACCTCTCAAGAAATAGAGGACAATCTAATGAAGGCCCCTGTTAAACACAGTCCAGGCACGTCTGTGGTGGCATGATGCCCAGTTTCTCCATTACCAGAAAACATCAATTCTCAGGGCTCAAGGGAAAAGTAAGATCTGGTTAGCAAGGTCAGCTGATTTTCTCCTCTCATGTCAAATGTCTTCTCTTTAACATGGGTATTTCACGGAAGCCATTAGAGGATAACAAATACAAATCATCAAGAGAAATTCTTATTGACCTTTTCAGAAGACTAAACCAAACAGGAATAAACAAACACACAAAAAATCCCACACATGTAGTCTGTGTATCTATAAGTTACCCAAAGATCTCCAATTAGGGAAAGCCATGTAATGGGCTTTCATTTTCCCCTGCCATTGAGTTCTAACATAAAAGTTTGTCTTATTTTGGGGGTATTTAGTTTAAGAAATATTTTCTTAGCTTGCAAGACTTAACTCAAGTGCCACTCCACTATTAAACTATTCCAAACCTTCATAATGGAAGCAGAATGGATTGTTTCCCATTTTGTACCCTCTATTTATTACACTCCTACTGACATACTTTAATGTCAATTCCTACCTGTCTCTTTATATATCTGAATGTTATTCATACTTTGACAAAATGAAACAAATAAATACTATAAAAAGCGATAGATATTGTGGCACAAAACAGAACACTACATGTATCCCCTTTACTTGCTTTGTCCATCTATCAGGACATATTATTAGCCAGTATTGGCAAGTTCAATATTCATTCCATTAACACTTGTTGAGTATACATAGGCCAGACTAAGTCCCAGGCACAGTGCTATTGATAGGGATTTGCCAATGACTAAGACATGATTTCTACTCTACATGAGCTTAACAGCTAAAAGACGGTAATAAGACAAAGGGTGAAGCAGCACCATGATGTTCGGGACTTTGACTCATTAGTTTATTGATATATTTCCAGAACCTAGAATAAAATCTGACACATACTAGGTCTATGAATGAATGAATGAAGAAAGTACAGGAGGTTATAGTAACACACTGGAAAATAAGTACTGAACTATTCAGTACTGCTATACCTTCAGAATGCCACTCTACCTGCTAGAATGACCTTGCTTATGAATATCTGAAACCATGTTCTCCTTACCTTAGCCACAACCTGGCAGTCAAAAAATTTCAGACACCCCTATCTGCCTTGCCCCTGAATTCTATACATAACTAAGCCTATGATGTTCCTAAAGGTAATTACCATGATGTTGAAAAATATCAGGAAAAATCTGATAACTAAATGTCAGCTTGAAAGCAAAGGGTACATGTCACAACCCTTTCAACCACCTTTCTATGCACCAGGACTGAGCCATAATCCAAAGCTTCAGTGGCAAAGAACTAGGAAGTTTCATCACCTCTGCCCAGATGGGTATGAGCTCTACTTAGAGATTCAGTACATTAATTAAGGTAAGAAATACTAAGAAGAAAACTATCTGCTATTCTCTGTACCTATCTCACTTACTTTTTCCATAAGAAGAAATTCTAACTTCTCTAACTGAAGAAAAAAAAAAAAAGAAGAAGTCTGAATATGCACAGTTCATCTCCTTTATCAGCTTTCTTTGGATTCAGTCTAACTTCAGGATGCACATATTCTTTTTTTTTTTTAATGTTTTATTTATTTCTAGGGGAGAGAGAGAAAGAGACAGCATGAGCAGGGGAGGATCAGAGACAGAGGGAGTCACAGAGTGAAACAGCTCCAGGCTCTGAGCTGGCAGTAAGCACAGAGTCCGACGCGGGGCTCGAACCCACGAACCGCGAGATCATGACCTAAGAGAAAGTCGGACGCTTAACCGACTAAGCCACCCAGGCGCCTCAGGATGCACATATTCTTATCTCCTTTGGGTAGAAATGTTATCAAGGGTGGGTAGGATCTATTTTTGAAAGGGAAGGACTTTAGTAATATCTACCCCATAACTATGTAGGTTAGTAAACTATTATAGAATCATACAAAAATTATTGAGAACCCATTTGAACCTCACACACAAGCTAAGTTCTTCATTGGATTTTTACTGGCAATAAGTAGATATTCTGACCTCTAAGTAACTCTATTGCCTATTTCTCTCTCTCTCTCTCTCTCCCTCTCTCTCACCCTCTTTTTAGAACTTGGAGAAAGGAACATGGTCACTTGAAAAGGGAACTAATATTCACTCACCACTTCCTACATACAAATGGTGTTTCTGCTGGGTAGTATTTATATAATTTAATATTCACACCAACTTTGACAGGTATTAGTCACATTTTAAAGATAATAGCAATTAGGATACAGTGGAATTACATGTGTTCAAAATTGCATAACAGATCTAGGACTCAGATTCAGGTCTGTATGAATGCAGAACCTATATTCATTCCACTATACCATCATGCCTCCTATTTATCCAATGTGCTTTAAAACCATTACTTGGCACATCATTTAGCTTAAAAGACTGGAGGCAGGAAGGGAAGTATGAAAGCATTATATAAAAATTTTATTGAATTTGAATCTGTGGTCAAGAGGTTCTGTGTCAATGATCTATCTCCTCAAGCACAATTTATCCTAAAGTTACTGATTTAATTTGATAAAAAGTATAATAGAGTAGAATAGGAATATGTAATGAAATGCATATACAGAATTATAAACAATTATAATTATTTAAAGGGCCTTGTAAAAGATCCTATGTCTTAGATGACATAGTGTTTATATTTTGGATTCCCAACCACTAAGCTAAATCAAAACCCACCTGGTAGAGTGATAAAAGTGAGATAATAATATGATAACCTCACACCCATCAAAATAGCTAAAATCAAAACTCAAGAAACAATAAGTGCTGGAAAGTATGTGGAAAAAAGGAACCCTAATGCACTATTGGTGGGAATGCAAACTAGTACAGCCACTCTGGAAAACAGTATGGAGGCTCCTCAAATACTAAAAATAGAATTACCATATGATCCAGTAATTTCACTTCTGGGTATTATTAAAAGATTATGAAAACACTAATTCAAAGGGATATATGCACCCCTATGTTTACTGCAACATTATTTACAATAGCCAAATTATGGATGCAGCCCAGATGTCTACTGACAGATGAATAGAAAAAGAAGATGTAGCATATATATACAATGTAATATTATTCCACTGTAAAAAAAAGAATGAAATTTTGCCATTTGCAACAATATAGATGGAGCTAGATAGTATAATGCTATATGAAATTAATCAGTCAGAGAAAGGCAAATACCATATGATTGCACTCATATGTGGAATTTAAGAAGCAAAAAAAAAAAAAAAAGAACAAAGGGAAAAAGAGAGAGAGAAAGACAAACAAAAAAACAGACTCCTAACTACAGGGAACAAACAGTTACCAAAAAGGAGGTAGGTGGGGAATGGGTGAAATATGTTAAGGGTATTAAGACTACACTTATCTTGATGAGCTCTAGGTAATACATGAAATTTTTGAATCACTATCTTGAAACTAATATAACACTGTATGTTAACTGCATTGGAATTAAAATAAAATATAAAATATAATGTGAGATAATATGAAAAAGCTCATTTATGCTTCTACAAAAATGCAATGAATCTTGAAAAAGCTAGCAGAAGTCTCCATAAGCATTACTATTACCACACCTTGCACAAATAAATAGCAATCAAATCAGGAGCAACCCCTTTGCTAACTCTAGCTAACTCACCTTTATCTAAGAAATATTTGAGAGAAGTGTAAGAGAAAGTAAGATCACACAATCAATGTAGCTTGAAATAAACAATTTTAGCAGCCTACACATTTGAGAACTTCCTAGGTGCTGCATATGCTGGTCTTTTGACTTGTTTGTTTGAAGCCATTACAAGTAAGTTTGTTGTTTTACAGAATCAAGTTTCTTCCCTTTTCCAACTGGTTGTCATGACTATGTGGAAAGTATTTTCCATTCCAAAGATTATTCTGCACAAGACCCGAGGAAGGTATTTGGAAATTGTGGCCATCTTTAGCATACACTTTGCTCCCTTCCCTCTCTGTTTCCAAGAATGGTGAAGCTCATTCCAAGTGGTTAAAAAATGAAATGGAAAATTCCTAAATCTATTTATATGTACCTTTCTTATCAAAAAAATTATATTTTATAAAACCTTTGAAAAATGATTTCTTAATATTCTTAAATATTCTTGGAAAATTCCGTCACTCATAAGAGTACAAAATGCTTACCAGTTAATTGTCTAAAAAATATTATATAATTGCATTTATGTTATCTGTTCACCCTATTCACCTTTGTAAGAATAAGTATTCTTTAAATACTATGTTCTAATAGTTGTAATACATAAATCATTTCAAGGGATAGCAGATAAAATTTAAATTTGTTTTCCCTAAAATTCAATCCTTCATTATGTCATTTAGTACTCCCAAATGTATTAGCATTGCTCAAATACATCTTATTATATCAATGTTTAATTTTTGTTTTTATCTATGTCAAAATTAGTGAAATCAAAGGACATGTCAATATATGCAGGCTCTGTTTTAATCAGAAAATATTACAGAGTATGGTATTTTTATATACATTAATAATGTATTATCAACAGTAATTGGATGTATTGATTAATGTTTTCTGTGAAAATCCTTCATAATAACATGCCAAAAGCCAATAGTCAGTGGCTTCAAACAAGTGCTTTTTATTATTCATGTCTGTGGAATGGCTGGAGATTAGTTGATGGAGCTGGGCTTTATGGGGTGACCCTGTTGATCTTGAGTGGCTCACTCACATGTCTATAAGTTGTCTAGTTGACTAACAAAGGCTTGGCTCCTGGGGTATCTCTGCTACACACTGTAAGTGTGCAGTTCTGGTCTCTCCATGTGTCTGTGATCTTCTGTGGAGCATGCAGTTGGCCAGGACATCCACTACTCACAGCAAAGGTACAAAAGAAGAAGAAAGAAACATACAAGCCTCTTGAGATTAAGCTCAAACATGGCTGTATGTTGTTTTCTTTCTCATTCTACTGACCAAAACAAGCCATGTAGCCGAACTGAAAGTGAAAGGCTGAAGAAAAAATTTCCTTTCCTTTAGTGGGAGGGATTGCAAGGTGACATGGCAAAAGATGTGAATAAAAGAAGGCATGAGGTCAGTGATGTAGACATCCACTAGATATTTATTGAAATTCAAAACTTTCTAGGGCACCTGGGTGGCTCAGCTGGTTAACCATCGGACTTCAGCTGAGGTCATGATTCCACTGTTTGTGAGTTTGAGCCCCACATCGAGCTCTTTGCTGTTGGTGCAGAGCCAGCTTCAGATCTTCTGTTTTACTCTCTCTCTGCCCCTCCCCTGCTCACATGCTCTCTTTCTCGAAAATAAAATAAACATTAAAAAAAAAAGTTTTCACCATTTAACCCTATAGTTCCAGACAAAAGAGAATTTATTCTTTCATTCAACAAATTTAGTAATATATTTAGCACCTACTGTGTGCCACACCCAACTCTAGGTTCTAGAGATACAATAAGAGTGAAACGACAAAATTCCCCATTGTCATAAATATTACATTCTAATTGAAGAGAAGAGAACCCTATCAACAGAAAGATAAAGAGAGGGGGGAAAAAGAGAAATAGCTTAAAGTATGACAATAAAACAAAAGAAACTTCCAGTCAGATAACGCGGAATGAGGTTAAAAACTTCTCAATTACACCAGAGTATTATCACACTGTTCCCTTTGGACTAATGATTCTGAGTCTAATTCTCAGTTCCACCACTTACTAGCTTCATGACCATGGTCAAGTTATTACCTACCCCAGGACTAAGTTTATATATACAAATAATAAAAGTATGACCATCTTATTTGACATATTTTGCAATTAACTCGTCACAATCCGATCATCTAGGATGTGAGGGATAGTGGTAAAGTCATTCACCATGGATTGGAATCCCAGAGTTCTAATGCTGCTTTTGCAACCAACTCAGTGGGTAATATGGGGAAGTCTACCCTTCTGTGCTACAGCTTACCACACTGTAAAATGGGACGGAGAATGCTCCCAGAATGAAACATAGCTATTAAAAATAGATTATAGAAGTAAATAGTTACACAGTATGTCAGTAACCTAGTATTGCTACTAACAGTTTTATAATTACAGTTAAATTGCTGGTGGCCAGTAGATGACAACAAAGCTGAATATTTCCAGTTGTGTATAAGTAGGCTTCCAAGTTAGAACAAAAAGTGATGAATGCAAATAAAAGAACTTGTCTTTGTGCCTCAGTTTAATAACTGGCTTGATTATTTCTGTTAGCCAAGCAAATAGAACAGACTTTAATAACGATAAAAGCATCTCCACAGATTGGCAACCAAAAGATCACCCTTGTTTTAAATCAGTGATTGGGACAAAATGGTGCAATGTTTCTGATCCTTATCCTCAGTTCCATCACTTACCAGTTGCATGAACTTGACTCAGTTTCTCTAAATATAGATAATAAGAGGAGCACCTGGGTGATTCAATCGGTTAAGTGTCCAATTGATAATGATCAATCGGACCCTCAGGTCATGATCTCAGGGTCCGTGGGTTCAGGCTCCACATCGGGATCTGTGCGGACAGCTCAGAGCCTGGAGCCTGCTTCAGATTCTATGTCCCTTTCTCTGCCCTTCCTTATTCATTTTCTGTCTCTGTCTCTCAAAAATAAACATTAAAAAAAATTAAGAAATAATAAGAGCAACATAAGGTTATTTTAAGGATTAAATGTGAGTAAAATATGTAATATTTAGCACAGTGTTTGGCACAGAAGTCATTAATAAATATTATGGATATTTACTTACTATCCTGCCTAAATCCTGGGGGAAAGGGGAAGTGGCAGAAGTCCAGTTAGAGAGTAATAATAATAGCTAACATCATCTGAAGCCCTTTAAATGCCAAATGCTACCCTCACCACTTATTAAGGATTATCTCAGTAAATCTTCAAAATAACCTCATGGCAACACTATAAATTGAATTTTACAAATGTGTCTTTGTTAACTTGCCCACAAGCTTTCAGCTGGAAAATAGCAAAGCAAGTCTTCCAATCCATTATCTCCTTACCTCCTGAGTTCTTGTTCCTACCCATCATGAAACACTTTCCCTCCAAAATGGAATGATATGGGTCAAGAAAGGGGAGCAAATTAGGTAACTATGCTTAGAGAGGGCATTTATGCATTAATTCACTCAAAAAGCTTTGTTTATTTTTAACATATCAAGTATTGTTAGATATCAAAAATACAAAGACTACTAGGACTTAGTTTATACTTTAGGTGCTCAAATTTTAGGTAATTTCAATAAGAACTGAATGCAGTTGACATAAAAGTTAGGAAAGAGCTTCATAGGCAAAATGGTATTTGATACATAAATAGGATTTTCTACCTGAAGACAAAACAGTACTTTAACTGAATTTTATCTGAAATTTTCATCTCTAAGCCCAAGGGAAGATTGATAGCATACTATCATATCTGGCGAACTGCAGAACTGTAAGCAAAAACTTGTACCCCAGGTTGTATATGTTTCGTCCTATTTTTGTATATGTGGTAAACATTACTAATATTTATCAATATCCAGTTTTCTTGCCCCTCAGGGCACAAATACTGTACCTATAGGCCTCAAAAGAGGTAGACCATGTGATTCATAGCAGCCAAAAAAAAAGAGTGGAAAAGACACCTATCTCTTATTTCAGGCAGAGAGTAAAAATCCATGATAATTATCCAGGCTCTCTCCTCCTCTTTTATTATAAAGGTCCAGGAGGCTACTTGTTACTGAGATTACAATCACACATTGGTAGAACTTCTGTCAGCTCAGGTCACTGAGGAAGAAGAAATAAAGCTATTAAGTTAAGCTTCTAGAATTTGGGATTTATTTGTTCTTTCAGCATAACCTGACCAACTCTGACTAATATAATATAAATCCCTCAAGACACATATTATTGATAATATTAGATATTAAGGACAGAAATTGGGAGGGAAAAGTGCACTTTCTGTGGGAGAACTGAAGAGAAAGAAGCCATATTGAGAAATTTTCAGATCTCACTGAAGCCTCAAGAAATCAAATCCTTCCAAAGGTTTCTTTACAGTAGGTTTTTAAATAAATTTTTTAGCAGAATACAACTAACCTACCTAATTAATGTATTAATTGAGTATTTATTAATATATCAATTATTTATGTATTAATAAAATAATAGATAGTTATCATTTATAACCATAATCTTTCATTTATTGAGTCCTTAGCATGTGCCAGTCAGAGATATAATAGTGAGGATATAACTATTCTTCATTCTCAAATTGCTTAAATTCTTCATCCTCACTGACCGTGAGATCATGACCTGAGCTGAAGTCGGATGCCCAACCAACTAAGCCACCCAGGCACCCCAACCTGAACTCTTAACTGTATCCTCATTTTACAAATGTGAAAACTGAGGCACAGTTTAGTAACTTGCCAAATTCATAGTTAAGAAGTAGCAAAGTTCAAATGTGCAATGTATTACGGATTTGATGTTTTTTAATCAGTATATTGGACCCCTCCTCCTGAAGTACTCATTTAGTGAGGAAAACAGAAAACAGGGGTGCCTGGGTGGCTCAGTCAGTTCAGCATCTGACTCTTGATTTAGACTCAGGTCATGATCTCACAGTTTGTAAGTTCATGCCCCATATCAGCTTCTGCATTGATATCTTAGAGCCTGCTCTGCTTGGTATTCCCTTTCTCTCTTCCCCTCTGCTTCTCCCCAACTTGTGCATGCCCACACACATGCTCTCTCCCTCCCTTTCTGTCTCAAAACAAATAAACATTAAAAAAGAAATAGAAAACAATTACATTAATATAGCATTAATATAGAATATAAAGTCAGGTGGTGATTCATCAAAAAAAAAAAAAACAAGAAAGGAAACTGCAGTGTTAAGCAATGGGCAGGGGTGTCATTTTAGATAGGTGGTTAAAGAAGTACTGTCTAAGGATGTGACATTTGAACAAAAATTTTTAAAAGCCTGAATGGAAAGAACAAGCCATGTTCTGTAAACTAGTTTAGACCACACATATAGATCCCAGAGCCATCAACAATATGGTACTGTGAGAATAAATAAGATCTCCATGGTTGAAGCTATAGACAGACAAAGAGAACTAAGGACTGAATCCTGGGAAACATATATAAGCAAGATAAACAAACAGGAACGAGAAGAAACAGAAGCAGGAATATTAGCAGAGAATGGTGTCATGTTAGTAAATAAAGAGAAAAGTTGCGCTCCCCAAAAGATTCAACACTGTCAGACATTAAAATGAGATCACTATACAGAAATTTAAATAGAATGCATTGATTTTGGCAACTAAGAGAGCTTACTAGGGAACAAAGGACAGCAATGCAATTTAAAAATAAACTGAACACATATATTTAAGGAAGGTGACCAAAGAAAACTTGAAAACGCAAGAAAGAAAGAGTGTGCAAATTCTAGAAGACACTGAAAGCTAAAGTACAGGAACAAGAGCACACGTAAAGGCCTCAGCCTTGATCAGAAAGGTGGTTAAGGGGAGACCCAGGTTTGAGTCCTGGCTTCTCCAAGTGACAGTTGTTTAACTTCAAACAAATTACACCTGTATTACTCAGTTTGAGATGCCATAACAAAAAACCTATATACAGGGTAGCTTAAACAGGAATTTATGCCTCACAGTCCTGGAGGTTAAAGAGTCTAAGATCAAGGTGGCAGTCAATTTAGCTCCCCTGTGAAGGCTTTCTTCTTAGGTTGCAGATGGGTGGCTGCCTTCTCACTGTGTCCTCACATGATGGCAGAAAAAAGCTATCTCCTCTCATAAGCGCTCATATAATCTCATCATAAGGGTCCCATCTTGTGACCTATCTAAGCTTAATTGCCTCTCAAAGCCACATCTACAAATACCATGATAGTGGGTATTGATATATGAATATATTAATATATGGATTTTAAAGGACACAATTGAGCCACAGCAACTTGTGTCTTTACGTATAAAATGTGGACAATAATAGTACCTACCTCAAAGAGTTGTGAGGTTCCTAGCATATAGTAAGGAGAAAATAATGTTCTTATTTTATGCTAATATGTCTCTGAGATTAGAAGAAAGATAACCATCATGAATATAATAGTAGATGAGTTTATGAGGGTGAGGTTGGAAGGTTAAGGTATTCCAGACCTGAGATCCCTAATGTGTTCAGTGAAGTTGGAGACAATGTTATCCCCTTATGTAGAAGAAGATGTCCCTAAATGTGGAGCATGAAAAAGAAGTAAAAGCTGTGAGAAAGCACTTGTATGGAATTCCACCAAGCAGTATAAAAAAAAAAAGCTGATATTGCAGAATACTCTGAGCACAACTGAGAATTACTTTGAAATATCTAAATCCAAAAGCTTCCTTTTCTCAATAAAAGAAAAGACCCAAGAGATAACCTTGGGGGACATGGTAGGTCTGATTCTAAACTCCACCAGAGGCTTGGGCCAGGCATGTAATCTCACTGAGTTCAATTACCTCATAACCTGCTTATAAGGAAAATATTACCTGTGAAAACATAAATAAAACAATAATGCAGCACTTAATCTATAGAAGGTATCTATACTCAATATTTCCCCCCCTCTGTCTCCTTTTTAAGTTTACACATAAGATTTGGGAGCAAAATACTGCATGTCATATTCCTTTAACAAGTTTTTTTCCACACATCAAACTCTTGTCTTTATCTCTGACTTTCACCTCACCTACAACCCACAGTATATCAGACTCAGCATTTTAGGTGCATTGCAAGAGAAAGGAAGTCAGACCTATAGTGCCACCCATGGGGTAAGAGGTAGGAGCAACCCCATTTTGCCTATACAAACTGGGCCAATAGGCCAATATGACTGCATATGGCAACAAGAGAGAGTCTTCTCTGATGATGAATGTAATGATGAGGATGAACACTTTGAGCAAATGTACTCTGTGTCAGACACTGATCTAAGTCTTTGTACATGCATTGTTAGTTTCTTTATCCCCACAACTCTCTAATGAAGGTATTATTATTATCTCTATTTTTCAGTTGAGGACATTGAGGCAATCAACAAGAGAACTTGGCAGCTAGGGCTTTTTTCTAATCACCAGAAGGAGTCTAAAGACCAGAATAATTAAGTTCTGATGGATCCAGCAATTTCTATCCTGACACCTATTTTTGATGGATTTATAGTTGTGCTTTGAAATATGCAGAATATAAGATAGAGTAAATATATAATTATCAAGGTTGTTCTGTGAACTCTGGTCAATCCTCTATCACCTAGTGAAGTATAGGGACAACAGCAAGGTCAAAAATTTTCCTCAAAGCTCTGCCCCACCATCCCCATTCCCACACAGAGCCCATTAATAGGTGTCCTGGTCTTAGACCCACCTGAATGTACAAAAATGAATGCGTTTGCTGGTAAAGCATGTGGATGTTAAGACTTTCTGAAATTCAGGCAGTTAACCCTCTGGTTAAAAGCTCTAGCCACTACAACAGCCTAAGGCACAAAGAAAATGTCAACGATATCCAGAATGCTCAAGTGAATAAATAGGCTTCTCTCCAAGGCCTCAGGAAAAAGCAGGCTGAGCTCAGTAAAAACACAGTGGGAATCTTGCAGGATTTGCCATCGTCATTGCAGGGACATTCATATCACCATGTTTAAGAGAGGGTTAGCAAAGAGAATCATGAAATGAGGCAGGAGTAAGAAAATGCAGAGATGGACTTTTGCTTTCTATTTTAACAGTTGGTTGTTAAGACTTTTGTTTCATTTTCCCTCTTTCTCTCACACACTCTCTCACACATCCAGTCTCTCTCACACACACACTCTCTCTCACTTTCACTCTCCCACACATTCTCTCATGCACACTTACACACACTCTCAATCTCATGCACACTCATACACACTCACTCTCACACACACTCTCCCACACTCACACACAGTCGAATTCGTATGCTCTCACTCCTCTCTCTCACATACACACACTTTTTCTCACACATACTTTCACATGCTCTCTTGCTCGCTCTGTCTCTCTGTCTCTCTCTCTCTCTCTCTCACACACACACACATACATTCATGGAGATGAACAGTAAATCCTTTAAATACAGATTAAAGTTACTGCTGGATATAAGCAGCTAACTAAAAGCCAAACTAAAGATCAAACCCAATTTTAATAGAACCTATATATGAAGATGCTTTAAAATTCATGTCTTCATTGGAAAGTCAGCTGACTAGAGCTCCTTGGTGCAGGTTTCTGTCTAAAATCTCCTAATGAGGTACAAAGCTGGTGATCATGCTGGTCTGTTTCACCAGGCACATCTTTAGAAATCAGATTCTGTGAATCTTATTTTAAAATGCCCACAGTGTTTGGAGATTTGGAGGTTTGTTTTTTTCTTTCCTTAAAGCAGTTATTGAGAAGCACAGATACCTTCCTGAAGCTTCAATTCAGCAAAACTGTGTTTCTTTAAAAAACTTGAAAAGCAGATTTACCATCAAAAATATGTATTTTTAACTATTCACATAGGAAAGTGTTCCATTTAGTGTATTTATTGCTCTTCTGGAAATAGGAAATATCTAATATGTTATCAAGAAGTATATAAAAATATAACATGAAAATATAGAAGTGGATAAAATAAAATCACATGTCAATTGTTACTTACATATAATAATGAGTCCTCTTAAGCAGCTCCATGATCTGATTTAGTTGAAGGGCAAGCCCCTGAGCCACATTAGTGCCAACTCAATTCAGTATACAATATAGTACTGATTTTGTTATAAAAGGTAATATTGAATGAATTAAACTACTTTCTTTTTAAGAAAATCAGATAAGCTAAAAGTGTAACTGGACCTTTAAGACAATTTTACAGTTTCTGGAGAATCTCAGCTATTTTGGATGTGACAGGCAGCTGGCATAGAAATGCAAAGCATGTTTCAGTTCATTTTGCTAGTGTTCCTTCCTTTTAAAGGATAAGCTGCCAAGAACAATTCAAGGTGCTTTAATAGAAAGTCTTTTGCTATCATGCTATCTATGGGCCATTTCAATACCTGGAGTAGCTTAGGCAAAGCCATTGCCAGTCCATGGATTTGCACTCAATAAGAACAAATGCACAATACCCAGGACAAGATAGCAAACCCTGAAATTTATTTTCCTAACTCACTGAAAAATGATGTTTCTTATCAACATTTACTAAAACTATGATGGGAAGAAGGAGGAGTCTCCTCCCTGTTCTTTCTCTTTAGGCATCTTGGTTCATAAGCTAGGCTAGCTGGGTCTGAAGCTTGCCTCTGCCACTCAAAAGCTGTGTGAACTTGGACAAGTTCTTTAATCTCTTTTTGGCTCAGGTTCTTCATGCATTACAGGGGACTCTCATAGTACCTACAGTATGGAGTTTTTGTAAAAATTAAATAGATTGATATTTGCAAAGAATTTAAAACCATATATAGCATATGATGTTTAAAAAGTGTTAGTTAATATTGTAATCATTGTATACACAAGCCAAATATGTTCTTCCTATATACTGCCATGCTTTACCAAAACTTTAAATATCAGCAATATTACATGATAATAAATTTCCATATCTCTAGTGCCAGTGTATTTCTTAATCTGCATCTCTAGTACCAGCGTATTTCTTAATCTACATTCTCAGTGTAGATCTGCATTGTGGTTTGACTGCCTCCATGCTTTATCTTCCCTTGTGAGACATGCACTTCCTTCTGTTTTGGGTCCTAGTTAATGGTGTCATCAGCCTTTGACTGTCTAAACAAAAGTCTTCAAAATTAGTCAGTATTAAGTACTTGTTATGTGCTTAACCAACTCTGTAATAGCAGTTAATCAGTGGTGAGCAAGACAGATATGATCATTGACTTTATAGAATTCACAGCTCTAAAGGGAAAAACAGGAAATTGAAACAATATCAAATAACAAGTATGACTTGGTACTACTCTCTGAGACCCAGTTACAACAACAGATCTAAAATAAGAAGAGAGTATAGGGAAGAACAAAGATTCCTACTAGAATGTTCTTTTCCCTGAGTTACTGTAGAAGACTGGTAAAGAATGCCTGATTCATTTTTTTTCTGTCATCTCATCAGAAGGGAAGACCAAACCTGACTGATAGTGATTCTGGGGGATGGTAACTGTCAACATTCACTGAAGACTGAGATATTTGAGGGAAGGCATAGTGGTACATGGTGGCAATCTCTGTTTCAGAGAGTCTGTCCCTTAAGTACATTCAAACACATACTTAAACAGCTAAAGACTTTTAACTTCTTTAGGGGAAAACCAAATGCTTATCTCTAACAGCTGTTTCCAATCAGAAACTTTCCCTAAGAAAGTTACATTAGTGGTATTTGTACTTGCATTCAGATGTTCCATTCCATTCCCCGAGCTTTTACACTTCATAGAAATAATTCCTTCACTAGTACTTTCAACATATATGTATGTCATACACTGGACAGGTTTCAGAAATACAATTGTATATGAAACACAATCCATGCCTTCAAGAAGTTTTCAGTCCATTGTAGGAAACAGGTAATCAAGCATACCCTACATAGTGTGATAAGCAATATGTTCAGGGCACTAAAGAAAACCACCTATGCTAGACAACTGAGGCAAATAAGACTTTATGGAGAAAATGACATATGAGCTGAGATTTGAAAGATAATAAAAAGTTAATTATAAAGGGGTCAGGGGTGGAGGGAGGAAGAAAAACAAAACAAAGTTCCAATTAGAGGGTATAGCTTTTGCAAAGTCTCAGACATGAGGCACAATGTGACATGTTAAAGAAGCTAGAAGGAAAAATAATCTAGTATGGCTAAAGACCAGAGTGACAGTTGAAGAATTAGAGTGGGGAGAAGTGAGAGACAGGGCTGAGAAGGGAAGCATTTGCCAGAGCATAAGTAGTTTTGCAGACCATCCTAGGGATGCCTTTTCTTCTTAGGGGAACATAAGCCATTAATGATTTTAGGCAGGATAATGACATTATAAGATTTACACACACACACACACACACACACACACACACACACACACACACACACAAAACATATTCTGGCTAATATAAATGACAGACTAGACCCAGAAAATTAGAGGTCAAGATATCAGTATGAAAAGTGAACTAATATTTCCAGTATATGGTGAAGGGTATGAGAGATAAGGAGGTAGGAACTAGAGTAATGGAAACTAGAGTGGGGAAAAATTGTACTGGAAAGATAACACAGATAAATATAGTAGGAGGTGGTGACTAATTAAATGTGATAGCAAGAGTGAGGGAGCTCTAAGTTCTAAGTTATCTGGCTTGGACAAATTAAGTCAAAGATAGTGTCATTTACCAAGATGGAGAACACAGGGTAAAGAAAGAGTTTGGGGGTGTAGTTCCCATTAGATATGAGTTTCTAAACTTCTAAGGGTTCTTCTCAATGACAGAGGTACATATAAGCAGGTCTATTAATGATCATCATATTCTCTGTTATGAGCTAACCTGTGTTCCCCCAAAATCTTTATGTTGAAGCTTTAACCCCCAGTACCTCAGATACAACTGTATTTGGAGGTGGAGGCTTTGAAAAGGTGATTAAGTTAAAATGAAATCCTTAGGGTGGGCTTTTATCTAATCTGATTAGTGCCCTTATTAGAAGAGGAATTTTGAGTAAACAAAGATACCAGAGAGGTGTATACTCAGAGGAAAGACCATGTGAACACACAGAAAGGAGGTAGCCATCTGTAAGCCAAGGAGAGAGGGTTCAAGACACCAAACCTGCTGACACCTTGATCTTGAGCTTCAGAGCTATGAGAAAATACCAGTCTGTGGTATTTCATTATAGCAGAGTGTGTGTAGAACTGCAAACTAAAGTATCCTCTAAACCAAAGCTTCTCAAACTCTAATGTGTATGACAATCATCAAGAAATCTCATCAAAAATGAGATTCTTATGGTAGGTTGGGAGACCTGGGATTCTATATTTGTGTCAGGATCATACCTTGAAGAGCAAGAATTTAAAAATGAGTATTTCTTAAAGAGCAACCCAGGAACTCCTTACAACTAATGGCCCATGGCTCTTTTTAAGTAGGCAGATTTTTGAATTTAAACTTTATGTCAGGAGTTAGGTTCCAGGGATATACGTTTTTAATAAGCTCACTAAGCAATATTATGCACACCAAAATTTGAGACTTACTTCCCAAAATTATCTTCAAGTACCATAAGCAAATGTGATAATCACTCATCTGCCACTTTGTCATTTTTCCCCTTGAAAACTGAAATGTGCTTTGAGGACCTACTGCTGCTTATGGAGAGACATTGACTCTATAATTTGGAAGTAAACCTCCAAAAGTAGTTCACAGACACAAACGTAATTTGGAAAGAACCTCCCAGGCTTTTAAGCAGTTGCTTTTACATATGAAAGGTGAAAGGTAAGGCAATAAAACCCAGAAGGAAAAAAATGTGATAATACTTCTATGCCCCTTCTAAGGAACGTAATTTGCTTCATTAGCTGAGGCTTCCCACCTCCTCCTGCAGACTTGAAATCAAGGGTATCACCCTCTTTACACTAAGGCAATTCTGGATACAACTGTAAGTAATACAATTTGTCTGTCATCTGAATCCCCTTGCCTTCCTCTTTTATATTCATCTTCACTTATCCATCAACTATTTCCTCTTCTTTTCCAAATTTTACCACTTGCCACCCAGTTCTCCCTCCACCCAGCCAGATACTGCTGTTCTGCACACAACCTTAAATGGACTGAGCCCTGAAAAGAAAGCAGAATCCAGTGTGGAAAGGCTGGTCTTGTCAGGCAACTGGGATTCTACTCCTTGCCCTTTCACTCTCCAGGCCTTAGGACTCCTCAGGCAAGTCCATTATCTCTGTGGCCCCCAATTTCCTCGAATGCAAAGTAAATCTGAGCTGGATTACCTCTAAGATCCCCTCAGCTAATAAAATACTTTGATTTTGCAAATGAATAAAAAGAAGTTTTGGATCTATTGCTGAATTAATTTTTCACCTGTTTCCTTTGTAAACCTGAAAAATTCAACTCACTTTACCTCAATTTCTTATCAGTAAGAGTAGGCTAACAGTATATCAGCAGACTGCCCCAACTTTACCCCAAGTTCTGATCATTGCTTGCTTCCAAAGTCAACATTAGCCCATCCACATCTCAAAGCTTTTCCTAATCATTATACAGCTTACCTCGTAGGGGTAGGAGATGGGGGACCACAGGTCCATTTCTCTTGTAATGTCACAGAACCTCATAAATCCAAATGAAGGAGGCCAGAACTATGGTTACTTAGTAGGGTACAAATTCCTGACACAAGTACTGGGATAAGGGGGTGGGTTTTGCAGAGTACAATCTGATCAAAATCTCCCCTCAGCTGGGAGAGTAGTTACTATACCTCTGGTTCTTAGAGAATAGTTGGTCTAGCAATCAAAGGTTTCTATACCACTGAGCCTAACTTGTATATTCTATTTTGGTGATAAAGTTCAGAATTTATAGTTAGAACTTGGTTCAAATACAGGCTCTTCTACATAGTTGGGTAATTTATCCAATCACTTTGAATCTCCATTTCCTCCCTTGTAAAATGGAGTAATCCTCCTTTAGAATCAGCAGGAGAATTACATAAAATTATATACATAAACTAGTAGCAGAACAAGGAAGAATTATTAAGCATTAAATAAATAAATGGTGAATAAATTATTGCTTCACTCACCATATCCCAAAAGAAGAGCAAGCTAGTTTCATTACTTCAAAATGTCAGATCCCTAGGATTGAGTTGACCTACCCATAAAAACTGTTTCCAGCAAAGAAGCATTCTTAACACTTCAAAGAACAAATGCCATCTGAAAGTGCAAGCTCTGCCAAGTGCAAGGTACACCTAAAACCCTGATGTGGACATTCTGTGGTTGGCTTATGTGTCTTTAACAGGGAGAGCAGTACTTTTCCTTTAATGAGTTCTTCCACAGTCTGGGGACACTGGGGGACCATTAGAATTTTCCTCTGTAAAGTGAACAAGGCTCATGGTTCCATAGTAACCACAACTGAATAATTCAAACTGAGGAGCTTACAAAATGGCAATTTACCCAAGAATGTTTTTTATAGTCCCTTATGCTATAATTCTAATGAAAGGGCTTCTTATCAAGACTGTTATTATTCTACACACACACACACACACACACACACACACACTCATATATGCACACAAATACACATATATACACACCTTATTTTCAATATTTTCTCAGTACTAGCAAAAAAGAGAGAGACTATTTGCAAGTGAGCAAGGCTTCTTTTCTGGGAGCCACTTTACCCTCCCTCTCAATACTTGAAGTGAAGTTTCATTTTGAATTATAACACATCTGGGTCATAACTGGAGAGAGAGTGGAACTGCAATCAGCAGAATTACTGATTACACCTGTAATGACTGTCAGAAATGTGCCTGTGGGCAAAAAGTCATACACATTAGCACAAAACACACATAGCCACTTGCCACTTTCCCTCAGCTAGTACTCAAAAGCACATCCATGGACTTCATGCACCAGAATCACCTGGAGATATTTTTTTTTTTTAATTACAGATTTGGAGACCTCTCTTCTGGAATTTCTCATTCTATATGTATTTGAGATAGAGCTCAAAAAGAAGTATTTTTAAAAGTTTCTCTTGAATGACATATAATAAGATTTAACAGGTATTCCTTCCCTAACCAAATTATGTATTATACTGTCTGAATAATGAATAATTTTCAGGTAGGAAAAATTCACTCTGAGTCCACGGTATAGGCCATTAAAATATGTGGCTGAAGCACGAATGGAGGAAATGTATTTACGCAATATTATTTTGCATTTTAAATGCTAACATCATTCCAAATTCAATTTTTAAAATCTGAAATAACCATAAATATGCTTTCCAAATCACTTAATGAACCAAAATTCATTCCTTTAATAAAAAGAGGAAAACATTAAAAATAAGGGTATATAAAGATTCCACTCTAAAGAAATCAACTTCTGATCTGTGGTCCAGATTTTGTTTTATTTTGTTTTGTTTTTTTGTTTAATCACATGTCTATTAAATTGTATATATTTTTTCTTTCATAGTTTATTGTCAAGTTGGATTTCATATAACACCCAGTGCTCATCCCAACAAGTGCCCTCCTCCATGTCCATAACCCTCCTGTCCCTCTCCCCCCGCATCAGTCCTCAATTTGTTCTCAGCATTCAAGAGTCTCTCATGGTTTGCCTCCTTCCCTCTCCTCCACTATTTTTCCCCTTCTCCTCCCCCATGGTCCTCCATTTAGTTTCTCCTAATCTTCCTATAAGTGGAAGCATATGGTATCTGTCTTTCTCTTATGTGCCAACTTATTTCGTTCAGCAGAACACCCTCAAGGTCCATCCATGTTACTACACATGGCCAGATTTCATTCTTTCTCATTACCATGTAGCATTCCATTGTATAGATAAACCACATCTTCTTGATCCCTTCGTCAGTTGATGGCTCTTAGGCTCTTTCCATGTTTTGGCTATTGCTGAGAGTGCTGCTGTGAACTTTGGGGTACATGTGACCCTATGCATCAGCACTCCTGTATCCCTTGGGTAAATTCCTAGCAGTGCTATTGCTGGGTCATAGGGGAGGTCTATTGTTAATTTTTTTTTTAAATTTTTTAATGTTTTATTTATTTCTAGGAGAGAGAGTGAGACAGCGTGAGCAGGGGAGGGTCAGAGAGAAAAGGATTCACAGACTGAAACAGGCTCCAGGCTCTGAGCTGGCAGTGAGCACAGAGCCCGACGCGGGGCTCGAACCCACGAACCGCGAGATCATGACCTAAGCTAAAGTCGGACGCTCAGCCGACTAAGCCACCCAGGTGCCCCGGTCTATTGTTAATTTTTTGCAGAATCTCCCCACTGTTTTCCAGAGGGGCTGTACCAGTTTACATTCCCACCAACAGTGTAGGAAGGTGCCCGTTTCTCCACATCCTCGCCAGCATCTCGAGTTCTCTGATTTGCTCATTTTAGCCACTCTTGCTGGCGTGAGGTGGTATCTCAGTGTGCTTTTGATTTGTATTTCCCTGATGAGGTGGGATGCTGAACATCATTTCATGTGTCTGTTGGCCATCTGGATTTCCTCTTTGGGGAACTGTCTGTTTATGTCTTCTGCCCATTTCTTCACTGGATTATTTATTTTTCAGGTGTAGATTTTGTTTCTCACTCACTTTCACTTTCAGCTCCTAGCATGCTGGATTATCAATTCATTAGTGTATTGACACTAGGTTATTGCTGGGCTTGGAATATTCAAAGCAGTGTTCAGCTATGTTCACCCCACTGTGTTAACTATTACCCTGAAATATTAGCATTACTCTTTATGCCAGACAGCCTTGGACTTCAGGCCTTCCCAAATGCCAAAAGCAAGAATGAACCTCCTATACCCAATACCCTTAAGGGTGTTTAAAAGATGAAACACATAGGTCAAAAAGAGATTAATAAGGAGACTAGTCCAAGAATAAAGAGCCAAGGTTCTTTTCACCACTTCAAAAACAAAAGAATGGATTATTTGCTGGTAGTAAAACTACAGAATAATTAGGCAGGAGATCTTAATACATTTTGAGAAGTTATATCTATGTCTAATAAGCCATGACAGAACTGGGTTTTTGCCTAAAGCTTAGGGAATGCAATGAATGTGACCTTGAAGGTCAACTTTCAGTGATCTATATTGACGTAGGTTGGAGGTGAGGTTCTGTGACACTTAAACAAAGAAGACAAAAAAAGGGTATATTAGGTTACTGGTAATATAACTAGAACAAAATTGTTTTCTAGTTAATTTTAAGTTATGCAAAGGATCCAAAGTGAGCCTGTATTGGGCACTTTATCCATCTCATGTCATTTTATTCATACTACAGTGTTTAGTAGCACTTTTAAAATCTGTTTTATAGATTAGAAAACTGAGGTTCGCATAAGTACCTTTGCCATAGTCAAAATACAATGAATTTTCAAAAACGGAATTAGAACACTTTTAGTTCCTCAAACATCTTAACCTCCTCATTTTTTTTTCTTTTGTATCTGTTGGCAAAATGCATAAATTCATCATATAACTGTTTACTTAATGATTTTTCTCCCTTACTAGTAATAATCTCTGGGTGCCATGGGAACAGGGACATTATCTCTTTTATTTTCTACTATTTACTTGGAAGCCAGCACAATAGCTGATTTTTATATAGTAAGTAGGGTTTCAATAAATGTTTACTGAATGGATGGATGGATGGATGGATGGATGAAAAAGAAATGAAGGAAAGAAGGAAGGAAGGAAGGAAGGAAGGAAGGAAGGATCGTTCTGACTGACTCAATAACCCATGGTTTTTTTTCCCTCTAACTCCATATTTTTCCATAACCTAATTCCAGCCACCATGAATTTCAAATAAACCACCCAGTTACATTCCTGGGACATCTTTATTATCAGCAAGGTGTAGAAAACCATTCAAGTTTACTTTCAAATTTTCATTTGATTTCTTTTCTATGTCATGTAAACAAAACTCTAAGGAGACAGAAGAGGCTAGATAGTGTCCAACTTTTCCACTTTTCCTATAAGATGTAAAACTATGAAAGACCCCTAGTTTGAAAACTACTTCAAACAGTATTATTACAGAGCTCACAATATAACCCCAGTTTAGACAAAAGAATACATGAACATCTAGAACTTGCAGCTTTCCCAAAAAGCGCTTCCTCCAAAATTCATTTTCTTCTTTCCCTAGTTGGAGTCCACTTGGAAACATGCACGCTTATCTACAAATGAGAGTCTAAATTTTTCTTTTTTCATCATATTCATACAGAAGATGCTTTTTCTTCCTTTTTAGGGCTTTTGAAGATCTCTTACAGGCAGCAGCTGAGGAGTTTCCATGGCACAGCTCCTCTGCTAGCTCATTTCAATTTGAATTCCTCCCCCTCAGACTGCAGCATTTTTGTTGCTTTCATGAAAATGGTATTTGGAGGTTCTTATTCAGGCTTCCTACTTCTCTGTTTCAAGGATGGTAGCTTTGTATTTGTGCTTGATATGCAGCATTTCATACATTTTTAAATCTTCCACTCTGCCCCAGATGACTCAATGGACAGAAATACATTTGGGCATTTTGTTTCCTTTTATGGTTGATTACAATCAGATTAGATTGTCAATCCGTCTGTATCAGCTTAGAAAGCTCTGATTTTTGTTAAATAATAGGAATCTGGGTAAAGATAGTATGCCATCTAAACATTTGACTTAACAATTAAGCACATGGATGACAGATTGACTTTCTTCTCAACACTGTGTATGACATCATATAGACACAATCCATGTCTTAAATTCTGTTTCTTTTGAGATTCTATTTTTTACCTATCTGCTTTTAAAATCACATATGTTCATATTTTTAAAAGCTTTTTTCATGTTTGCTGCATAATTTAATGTTCTAATATGTTTGTGCAAAACATTCACAATTTCAAAGAGCATTTGGATGTGATCAGTTGCTTAAATTCTGACACAACAGTACAAATCAACAAAGTATGGTTTGAATCTGAATTGTATGGATTTTATGTAATGTTCACTGGCAAAACTAAAACTCTGGTACTCCCAGGAGATGACAGTGATAAAATATACATTCAAGAATCTTTATTCAGGGCCTGCTTTATGCCAGGCATTATGCTAAGTGATAGGGACACAAAGATTAATAAGACAAAATCTCTGTCCTTGAAGTACACATAATTTAATATTTAAAAAACTAATCATTGATATATAATCTGATATGAGCTGTGTTCAAGGTATTGAAAATATAGCAATTTTCACATTTTCCTAAAATTAGGTATCTTCAAAATTAACACCATCCAAGGACTAAGATATATCTCCAGTGGTATTTCTTTCTCTTTTTTTAACCCAATATTTTTCTGGGGAGAAAGTATTTGGGTGACAGAAGGATCTAATGGGAAGAATGATTTAATCAGCTTTTTCTTTCTCTTACAATTGTATCAAACCATCAGAAAACACCCATTAGGATCGATTCAAGGCAGGGGAATGGGAATAAATAAAATCACTGTAAGGAAGAAAAATGTTGGTTCTAAAATCTTAAACAGGGAAATCATTAAGTCTCACAGAGAGAATTACGAGCAATTCAAGACCTCACAACAGAGAAAGGAATCCACACAGATGCTGCAGTTGTGTCTCTACATGGGACTGTGACAAGGTAGGAAAACTGCTTGAAACTGAAGGTATATTATATATAGAAAAGACTGCTGTAGTGATGAGAAGAAGAGAGGCTGCAGTATCCCAAGAGAATAAGGTTTGCATTAGACAATATCCAAGTCAACAAGAATAAAACCAAGAGAAAACAATACTTAGCCTGTCATGAGAGTACTAAAAAAAGCCCAGGCACAGAAAAAGTAAAAACAAGAAAATCTGTGACAGTGCTGGACTAGGAGGGGACTGGACCAGAGAAAGGAGGTGGAGAATAATGCTCTTATTTTATTCCAGAAGCATTATTCTTCTTCCCTTAGGTGTAAAATTGATTACAGCATATATTCCTTGAGCTTATGTTATATATTAAACTCCATACTAGTGATTGTGTCTATGGAGAAGCAGGGAGAGTACAGCATTCCAAAAGAAAGGGCCCCCTTGCTGACTGCACTGGAATTGAAATGACTGGAGATTGCCAGCTTTGAAGTCTGCCCAACATTTAGATAGAGTCTGTCACTTGTAATTCGCTCTTGGATCACATCCAGCACACCCTGTATTTCACTCCCTAACTACTCTGGTTTGACCTAGAGTCCAGGAAAAAATGCAATTATGGTTGCTGTTTCTTCCCACCCTCCTCGGTCCAGTGCAGCCTTTGTGTTCAAATCCCAATATGGTTATTAAGGAAATCAGCATCACCCTTTTGTAGTGGCTGATGGTGTCAGTCTAGGAAAGGGAAAGGCTGCGAAGGGAAGGGAAGGAAATGGCAATGCAGGATCTCAGAAAAGTTCAGCGGTCTTTCAACGGTCAACCTCCTTTACAGAAGATCAAAGATGACAATCAATTCCTGAGAAAGGTTGTAATTTCCCAAACCAGATAAAAAGACAATGCCAAACAGCAAACTTCAGTGAAATCTCAGGAGGTGTACTCTTGGCATGTGCTCTCTCTTTCTTCCCTTCTCTCTATCCTTCCTTCTCTCTCCCTCTCTCTCTATTCCTCCCTCCCTCCTGCCAAGAGTTTTCTCACATCGAGCTGCTGCCATGGGTTGCAACTGAATGAGTTGAAAAACAGTTTTTGACTGAAATGAGAAGTTTTTTTTTTTTTAAGCTTTGTATTTGTTTTTCTTTCTCCCACCTTCTCTCTTCTCTTGGTTCAGCACTTCTGGATTGTAAGGCTCAGCTTGGCTGTCAGCCACTCTGGAAAGTTTTTAATAACTTCCCTGCACCTTCAAGCTGTGAAAGTTTCTACGGTAGCTACATATTAGAAGTTATTTATTGTCTGAATCCCCTAAAGACTATGAGCCAGTGGGACAAATCTTTTACCTCCACGTCTTCAGCTCCTGGTGAAATGCTTGGCACAAAGTAAACTAGCATTAAGTATTTACTGAATCAGTGAATGAACATTATGTTTTTTATTTGATCTCTCTCTGAGGTAAATGAGAATCTTTATGCTTTTTCAGCCAATAATCTTAGTTCCAGAAAAAGGATATTTTCTGAGAATTCTCAATTATGCATTCATTCCTAGATCAAAAGTTATTCAAAACTATGAGAATTCTCAATTATTCCTTCATTACTAGATCAAAAGGTATTAAAAACTATTTGGGGAATGATGGAAAAAAGACGGGTTCTTCATGTAATCAAACTTGGGCTCATGGCCTGGATTTACCAATTGTGAACTAACCCTGGGAAAGTTACTTAATCTTTCAGAATCTGAATTTTCTCACTTGAAAAATGGAGAAGATGATATGTTATTGTGAGAATTAAATGCGTAATTCATACAAAGCATTTGGGACAAAATACCGAGTTGACAGCAAGCACTATATAAATATTAAACATTACCAAAATGCCCTGAACAGTGCTTGGCACATAGGAGGAGCTGTATATATAGCAGTTCCCTCCCCCATAACTTCACGTATATGCAAGGCACTAAAGGCCAAAGACATTGTCTTTAAAGAATGTATATTACATTAGCAGAAATAAGGTATTTCCTCCATAAATCAGAGTTAATGATGGATGCTATGATAAAAGCAAAGTGGTCCAGGAGTCCTTTTTCATCACTGGCTTCCCAGTAAGGTAAGATCTAATTCGATACATGGAAAGGAATTTTTCTTAACCTGCTTTGGGGCATTTCAGGCAAAGATTTAGTGAAAACCTTAACTCTACTTGTGCCTATACAGATTTATATTGTGCTTCTAAGTCAAATCATTTAGAAACAATTGCATATATTAGGAAATAAATACCCCATAAATATACTCTTGTATCTATCCAGCTCCCTGGAAGCTGGAGGTAGCCATGAATTTCTGTTGCAGTTTTCATTTTTCAGAAATAGCACATATAGTAAATAAATAAATACTTGAAAGGCAAATCAATACAATATAACCTTGTAATAAGAGACTCTTTTGTGGCCATTTTAAATAGGCTGTCATGAATACAGAATTATCATTTCCTTCTGCATACCAGTGTAAACTGTGACATGATCTATCCCATGGATTTAAATTCTGAACACAAAGATCAACAAAGCCTGATGATACATCATATTCACTTTTTAAATGATCTTCATTTTAAATGAAAACTATTACAGTTCCAATTAAGTAGTTTCATAAAAGGTATAAAGATTTATATGCACATGTTCTTCATACTGATAACTTAGAAAAGAATTAAAATTTATCCAGTGCACACACAAAATAATAGATTTCATTACTATTATTGGTGACACCATTTGATAAAAGTGACAAAAGCCACAATAGGTGCTCTTTAATGAGTGCTCTAAGATGTAGTCTCTGGATATAGGCTCATTTAATCCTTACAATAACTTGAAGAAGTAGGTACTGTCACCTCCATTTCATAAGTAAATTAACTCAGACTCTTATATGAACTTTCTGTTCACCCTATATTTCTGCTTGGTAAGCAGGAAAGTTTTATAGCAAATAATAAAAACTTAGCTTCTAATCTCCCTCCTTTCACACTGATCAAACCTCACCTGTGTATTGCCTTTATCCCCTTCTTCCTGGTTATGACCTTCCTAGGACATTGAAACAAACTAAGGTCCAAAGTGACCAAAGTAACACAGGAACACAAAAAACATCTCAAAGGAGGAGTGATGGAGTAAGCTAAATCTGTTTTACCATACCATAGCCCTCCCTTTATAAAGATTCAGAAAAAAACAAAAAAGGGGCGTCTGCATGGCTCAGTTGGTTAAGCATCCTACTTCATTCAGCTCAGATCATGATCTCGTGGTTCATGAATTCAAGCTGCCACATGGAGCCCCACACTGACAGTAAAGAGCCCGCCTGGAATTCTCTCTCTCTCCCTCTCTCTCTGCCCCTCCCCCAGCTGCATATGCTGCCCCCTTGCCTCAAAATAAATAAACTTTAAAAATAAGAAAAAAGGGGGGAAGAGAATAGCTATGTTCACATATTTAACAAATTGGCAACAGAAAAAAAATCACACATATTCTGTAATGGCAAATGGTAGAGCTATGACCATGGATATACGTTACAGAAAAACAATTTGACTTAAAAAGGAATTTTTAGGCCTTTCTCTCTAATGATCAAAGCAGTTAGTTTGCTATTGCTGATAGTTTAAAACGGAGGCTAACAAACAATCACCTGCTCTAGTGATATAGGATTTGAGTATCTGCTAGTTGATTCTACTGAACCTCTTTTCAGGCACTCTCCAACCCTGAGACTCTATGATCCCTTCTTCTATACTTTAGAAAAGAAGAATTCTAATGTTATATTGCATGTTAGGCCAGCAGTTACTTGACTCTGTCAATTTTTTTTTAAATCCCTAGCACCACCTGTAATTGGATGGGAGTACTGTGCCAACCTAACTTATAAAAGCCCAGAGACTTGTTTCACATATATAACTGTATAAGGTTTAACTAAGGCTCTTTTTTTTCTCTTTGGTCTCCAGTCCCTTTCTATCTCTATAGTATTCTCAGAGTTTATCTTAGTGATGTTCTAGTTCCATCTGGTCCCTTTACTCACTAAGAGTGTATGAACAACCATTTCAAAAGGCCCTAATTCCCTAGTTTTACTTCCATATAGTCACTCTTCCATGACACTCTTACCACATACTCTACAGAGAATAGTTATGCTATCCCACATGATAGTAAGTAATGATTATGGGCCAAGTACTGGTCTGTTTTAACTCATTTAGTCATTACTGCTACCATACAAGTATGGTCCTTATCCCCATTTGAGAGCAAAGAAAGAAACAAAGGCTCAGGGTGGTCAAGTGCCATATGAAATGTCTCAAAGTTAGTGGAAGAACTAGAGTCCATTCCCAGGGCCAGCACTCATAAACCACTATGCTACCTGTGTCACCCAGTGCCTTCAATATCCCCTTTTCTACCTAAAATCTGTCTTTGTTGTCCCTCTCTTATTTCTTTCTACTCTCTGTTCTCTCTCCCAAGGCTTTCTCCTCACACTGTGTTCTTAATGACAGGTCTCATTTCTGTGTTTCGTCTATCCATCTGTTCCCCTTTGATCTTTTCCATCTTCAGTCTCAATCCTCTCCCTGCCTTAACTTGTTACAATCTAGCAACTTCATGGCCTTACTAAATCTACTCTTAAATCTCCTGCTTTACCTAAGTGGTTCTCTTTATCACTGTGTCTATGCCATCAATTCTGCTCACTACAACTCCTCTGGCAAGTTTCCTGGTTCTTCTTTTACATTACACTCTCTGCCCCTGGTTCTGCTCCTACTTTTCCAGTCTGTCCTTCTTTCTCCTACTTTTGCTCTTTGTCTTCCTGTTGTTATCTAAAAATAAGCATTCCCCAAGGCTCTGTCCTTAACTTTTCTCTCTTTTTATATTCTCTCTCATGACAGCCTCACCCACTGAAACAGTTTAAACTCTCTCTTCTATGTCATGAAATCTCATTTGTGAAAGTTAGAACTGGCTGGGGCTATTCTTTATTGTGGCTTCTTGTCCTTAAATGTGAGGTTTTCAAATGTATTTGGTACAGTAAAATGGAGACTAACAGATTCCATGGCAGATCTTACTGGAACCAAAAAAAAAAAAAAAAAAAAAAAAAAACCGCTCTGGGCAGAAGCACAAGCTGAGGGTGAGATAGATACAATACATTTCTATAATGCACTTACTGGTATACCTCATTTTTTTTCCTTGATTCCTTTTCACTATTAAGATCAGTTTAATGTTCCCTAAAACCTAAGGTTCTTGCCTCCTCTCTAGCATTCTGTATTCCCCCAAATGCCTCCTTCATTCCTATGGTCATTCCTACTGTGTCAAAGTCTTTATTTACAGTTCTGAATGCATCATGCCATTACATTCTCTAGGTCTTTGAATATGATGTTAAAGAATTATTCCTATAGAATAGCTTGGATGATGTCATTATCCTGCAGTTTTTCCCATGGACATTTAATATAAACTTAATTACATTAAGTTTTTTTTTTCTTTTCTGTTTCTTCTTTTTTAACTTCAGATACAACTGACATACTAGTTTCAGGTATAGAATGATAGGATTTAATATTTGCATATATTGTGAAATCACCACAGTAAGTCTAGTTAACATCTACATAGTTACAAATGTGTTTTCTTGTGATGATAACTTTTAGAATCTACTACTCTCTTAGCAACTCTTGAATATGCAATACAGTATTGTAATACAGCATATATTATAGCCTAAATTTCTTGATCTACCATATGAAGCCCATTCCTTCAGCTGCTCAATATCCTCTACATAGTAAACCTATGATACACACTGTTCTTTAAATATACCCTGAATTTCTCGTCTCTGGTCATCTAATGCTATTAGTATAGACTGCCATTTCTGAAGTATCTCGTATCGTCAGCTGCCCAAATTACATTTGCCCTCAAAGCTTAACTCTAGGGCCTACAGGTTTGTAACCTCTTTCTGTATTTGTTCTATAATAGATAGATACAATCTTTCCCTCATCTGAACACTCTCAGACCTAGTTTTCTACCTTGTTTGATATACATTACATATTTGTCTGGTTACTCAAATATTAGAAGCTACTTAAAGTCAAGAAAAAAATGTCTACCTTATTTTTATATCTCCCACAGAGGTAAGAAATTGTTTAACATAAAATGGACACTCATTAAATATGTTATCTTAAATATGATAACTTTTCTCTCAAGTTTCTGAAGAGTAGGTCCTTCATAAAAAGCTACTCAGCAAAATGCCTACAATATTGCCAAATTCTCAAGAACAAGGATCATATTTTAATTGAAACTATACTGGATTGATTCAGTTTTTGTCAGAAAGAACACATGTCTAGACGGGGTAAAATTTTACCTCTGATTAAAAAAAAAGTTTCTTTTACATTTTAACTATTTTGGTTTTCAAATTATTTTCAGCCATTGATAACAAAGGGGGTATTTAATGGTGTTAGCATCCACAATAAGGAAGAGATAAGCTGAGACACCTATTCTAAATGTCAGAACAGTTAAATGGTCATGTGTAGAAATCAGTACTCTTAAGATAATGTTTGGTAAATTAAAAAAAAAACAACTTAGTTTTCTTTCTTATTATTTTCCCTGTTTGACTACTTGAATTTTGACCATACTAATCTTGAAAAAAAAAAATAGCAACATAATACAAAGAAAGATTATTAAACTTTAAACTTTATGTGAAGCCAGCCAAAAGTTATTTGGATAATTATACTGACATGAAATGAGGACATAAACCTGACCACTGCCATGCTGACTTTCAATAGGCCTCTGCTAATTTCAAGACTTGACAATATGTCTCAAACTGAAGAAGGTACTCAAAAGAAAGAGGAAAAGTGTTAGAATAGCCAAACAAAAAAGCACCTTAAAATTTTTACAGAGTTTATAATTTCATAGTTCTCTAGTCTTCCAATACTCATAATTTTGCAACTCCAGAAAAAAAAAAAAAAAAAGCTCAGTCAAGTCATTCAATTAAAAAATGTTTAGGGGTGCCTGGGTGGCTCAGTCAGATAAGTGTCCAACTTCGGCTCAGGTCATGATTTCACGGTTCCTGAGTTTGAGCCCCATATCAGGCTCTGTGCTGACAGCTGGCTCAGAGCCTGGAGACTATTTCGGATTCTGTGTCTCCCTCTCTCTCTGACTCTCCCCTGCTCACGTTGTCTCTCTCTCTAAGAAATAAATAAAAAACAAAATTTTTTTTAAAAAAAGAAAGTTTATATAGTCAACTTTTATATAATCAAATATGTAATTTTTTCATGTATGTTACTTATATTTATTTATATTTAGATATTCAGATATCATATATATTATTTCTAAAAATTATAACAATGGAAAGTTTTAACTCTTTTATAAATAGGCAAAATGACACTTAGAGGATTTATATAACTAACAAGTTGTACTGCTAAAATTCAAGTTCCATTTCCAAAGTTCTTTCCATTACGAAATAATTATTTAAATGTAAATTCAAGGGTTACAGTAAACTCTTTTCTTGCATTTTATTTTTTTCTTTCTTTTCTTGCATTTTATTTTATTTTTTTTTTAAATGTTTTATTTATTTCTAGGAGAGAGAGAGACAGCGTGAGCAGGGGAGGGTCAGAGAGAGAGGGAATCACAGACTGAAACAGGCTCCAGGCTCTGAGCTGGCAGTGAGCACAGAGCCTGACACGGGGCTCGAACCCATGAACCGCGAGATCATGACCTAAGCGAAAGTCGGACGCTTAACCGACTAAGCCACCCAGGCGCCCCTCTTTTCTTGCATTTTAAAAGCCAACAAAGGATAAGTGGAAATATTTCATAAAGAAAAATATGGATTAGACAAATAACTTGTTCTGTGAGACACTCTGAATTCCATAGTCACTTCCCATTATTCTTCTTATATATTTGAGAAAGACATGTAGAAGGTAGACACATGATTTTTAACATAGGCAAGTAAAGATTAAAGAAGATTTGGGAAAAAAAGTTAAAAAAGTGAAAATAAAAGAATTCGCTATAAAAATATGAATGAAACAAGGGAGTCTCTTTCTCCACTTCTACTTAACACTATAGTAGAGGTCCAAATCAGTGTCATAAGTAAAGGGAAAAAATTACAATTTTTTTAAATTATACGGTGCAATTATTTTTTTATATTTTGCATAAATATAAAATGTATTTTGTGTAACTTATAATCAATGGAGGATCCTAAAGTATGTAGTTATTAGAAAGGAATAAATAATCAGAAATATTAGAAAAAAAGTCTCTATGTAGAAATCTCAAATGGTTAGTAGTAAAGTTTTAGTATTAACAGGAGCTCAGCAAAGTTCTAGCAAAATCAATATCAAAAAGACAAATATGTCTATATAACAGTAATAAGTAGGTAGAAAAAAATCAATACAAAGGTACCATAAAACTGTCCCCTGACTTTCTGCATCCATTTCCTGGCTTGGAGTAGACCAAGCGTGGGGCGCCTGGGTGGCTTAGTCAGTTAAGCGTCCGACTTTCGCTTAGGTCATGATCTCGCGGTTCGTGGGTTCGAGCCCCGCAGCGGGCTCTGTGCTGACTGCCAGCTCAGAGCCTGGAGCCTGTTTCAGAGTCTGTCACTCCCTCTCTCTCTGACCCTCCCCTCACGCTGTCTCTGTCTCTGTCTCTGTCTCTCTGTCTCTCTCTCTCTCTCTCTCTCTCTCTCTCCCCTATAAATAAATAAAACTTTAAAAAAAATTTAAAAAGTGACATATCAGATAAAGGGTTAGTATCCAAAACATATAAAGAATTTATCAAACTCAACATCCCAAAAACAAATAATCCAGTGAAGAAATGGTCAAAAGACATCAATAGATACTTCTCCAAAGAGGACATCTAGATGGCTAACAGACACATGGAAAAATGCTCAACATCACTCATCATCAGGGAAATACAAATTAAAACCACAGTGAGCTACCACCTCACACCTGTCAGAATGGCTAAAATTAACAACTCAGTCACCAACAGATGAGGATGCAGAGAAAGATCTCTTTTGTGCTGCTGGTGGGAATGCAAACTATTGCAGCCACTCTGGAAAACAGTATGGAGGTTCCTCAAAAAGTTAAAAATAGAACTATCCAACGACCCAGCAATTACACTATTAGGTATATATCCAAGGGATACTGGTGTGCTGTTTCGAAGAGCCACATGTACCCCAATGTTTATAGCAGTACTATCAACCATAGCCAAAGTATAGAAAGAGCCCAAATGTCCATCGAGAGATGAATGGACAAAGAAGATGTGGTCAGTACTATCAACCATAGCCAAAGTATAGAAAGAGCCCAAATGTCCATCGAGAGATGAATGGACAAAGAAGATGTGGTAATAATATGCAATGGAATACTACTAGGCAATCAAAAATAATGAAATCTTCCCATTTGAAACTATGTGGACGGATTTAGCGGGTATTATGTTAAGTGAAATTAGTCAGAGAAAGTCAAATATATGACTTCATTCATATGTGGAATTTAAGATACAAAACATATGAACACAGGTAGGGGAGGGAAAAATAATATAAAAACAAAGAAGGGGACAAAACATAAGAGACTCTTAAATATAGAGAAGAAACTGAGGGTTTCTGGAGTGGTTGTGGGTAGGGTAATGGGCTAAATGGGTAAGGGACATTAAGGAAGACACTTGTTAGAATGAGCACTGAGTGCGATACACAGGGGATTAATTAATCACTGTAACCCATTCCTGAAATCATGACTGTGCTATATGCTAACTTGGATGAAAATAATAAAATAAAATAAAATAAAATAAAATAAAATAAAATAAAATAAAATAAAATAAAAAACTTTATATATGTATATACGTATGTCTGTATGTATGGTATTTAGGGAAAAAAAACCTAAAAAATGTGAGACCTCTGTAGAGAAAGTTAAGAAATTTTTTGCAAGACTTTTAAGACTACCAATAAATAAAAATGTATGTCATGTTCACGGGTTTGAAAGTACTTATAAGTATGAATTAGATGCCAGTTCTCCCCAAATTGTGCCACAGTGTTAATGCAATTACTATTAAAGTTATACCATTCAGAAGTGTGTATGGGATGTGTTCAACTATTTCATTCCTGTGGCTGCATACAAACCACTTGAAAACTCAGTAGTTGAAAATGACAGCAATATTTATTTCACTCAATAATCTGCATTTTGGGCTGAACTCTGTGGTAATCCCTTGTTTCTGTTCAACAATCAAGCAGTAGTGATCTTTTGTTTTTGGTTTTTTTGTGTTTTTTTTTTTAATTCCAGTAGAATTAACAACATATAGTATTACATTAGTTTCAGGTATACAATATCACAATCCAACCATTCTATACATTACTCAGTGCTCATCAAAAGTATATTCGTAATCCCCTTCATCTATTTCACCCATTTCCCCATCTACTTCCATTCTGGTAACCATCAATTTGTTCTCTATAGGTAAGAGTCTGTTTTTTATGTCTCTCTCTTCTACGTTTATTGCAACACACACACACACACACACAAAATACAATAATGTAGTAATACTAGGTCCATAACATAAATGGAGTGAACTGCCTGAATTTGCCTGAGTTCGGGGAATGTTTCAAAGAGGAGCTAATGATTTGAGCTCTGATTTGAAGTACAATCATGTGTTCAGCAGATTGGCATACAGAAAAATATATTTTATAGGTGACAGCAGGTGAAATTAAATGAAAACATAAAAAGCATAACTGTTTTCATGGGCATATAAGCAATTTTCTCTGACAAGAATAAAGTATGAAAAGGAAGATCAATAAATGCTGAGAACAGAGAAGTCAGCTAGGACCATATTGTGGCACTAGTGATTTTTATCATATATGTAATATCAGGAAATCACATGGTCAGTTTTGCAGTGAAGATCTACTACTCTGGTAAAAACTATTTAGAAAATGATGAGATGAGAGGAAGTTAAGTAAGTTAGGAGCCCACTGTTAAATTGTACCAGTGAGAATTGGTGAAGGCCTGAATTAATACAGTTAACTGTAATCAAGGAAAGGAAATAAATGTTTATGAAGTAGAATCAATGAGTCAAAAATAACTCAGCTTTCTGGATAAATTCTAGTTGATATTCATTTAGTTAAGATATGCAAAGATATTCATTTAGATATTATAGAACCAAGGACCAAGGATATCATCATCAACAACAATACAAGAGTTAAAGGAGAGAGAAGGAGAAACAAAAAACTTGGGAGAAGGCTGAGGAAAACTAGTGTGAACCTTAGAAGAAATATCAATAAAAAGTGTTATCATAGAAGCCACAGGAAAAAAATATTAAGAAAAAAGAGAAGGTATTATGCAAAGACAGTCAAATGGAGAGACCAGTCAAATGCAAAGAGAGACCACTAAAAAAAACCCCAAAAAGTATGCATTGAATTTACTGGTTAAGATGTGTATTAATGAGGTTTTGTGTGACAAAAATTCAAATCAGATGAGCTTAACCAAAATCCAGTAGAATTCACATGTCTCATATATCCAGAAATGGTGCTAGAAATTTAAACAATTCATATAGTGACTCTATTCATCTCTCAGTCCTACATTTCTGTATGTTGATTTTATGCCTTTGTCCATAAGGAAAAACAAAACAGACACTCTTCTCTTGCATCTCAGTATCTTCAGGGTTACGTCTCCCAACTTCAAGCCCTAAAGAAATTAAGTAACATTTATTTTTAACAACAGTCCCTTCAAATACCTTCTGAGTCTCATCAGGTGTAACTGGCTTAGCTGTTTTCATAAAAAACTGATCACTGGAACAACCACTTAACAATGAGACACTATTCTGACTAACTAGGCTTTCATGTTATGCCCCCCTTTGTGTTTTCTGACCCACCTGAATGTAAACTCTTATTAAAGAAATTTCTTGTAATTTAACCTGTTTCTTTAATTTCTTGGATTAGTATTTGGTAGTTTTAAATTTAGGATCCTGCATGCATTTTGTTAAATATGTTCCTTAAAAATCTTGTTTTTTGATGTTATTGTAAATTGCATTAGTTTCTAAAATTTTATTGTCCAATTGTTTGTTGCTAGCATATAGAAGGAAAATTAATTAAAGTATATTGACTTTATATTTTATGGCCTTATAATATTCATTTTTAGGTGTAGTAGTTTTTTTATATGGTCCTTAGGATTTTCTATGTATACAAACATGTCAACGTAGAATAAAGTGTTATACTTTTTCCTTTTCAAAAAAAAAAAAAAAAAAGGAAGAGAATCTGGAATAAAGGTTCTAGAATAGTACCTGACAGATAATACGTACTTGGTAAATAATTGTTGAGGTTTCCAGTTCTGGCTATGACAAATTATCTCATATAAAATCAATTCCACAACTAATAAAGTAGCAACACTGGAGAAGGCTTGGTTAAAAATATTAATTTTCACACACATTCTCTCTCTCTTTCTTCCTCTCAAGTTTCCAAGAAACTTCAGTAGCAAATATCCCATAGAGAAGAAAAGGGCAAAGAGGTAAGACTTATACTTGGTACCATTTATCTTATTTGCTGATTCACCAGTAGAAGCTAAGAGGGTGAGAAATTAATGTAAACTTTCAGAAGTCAACTGAAAAGACAAATGCTGGAGTTCAGGTTCTACTGGGGTGAAGAAACTCAGTAAACATCCCAGTCTTACAGTTAATAATCCTGAATAGGTACACCTTAAAATAAATATAAACTGAAAAAAATATTAATGTAAAATTCTTGTCAATTTCAGCCCTGACAAATAGAAAGTTTAGAGTTGTCACTCCCATCACTTCATCTAATTCATATTTATAAACTATTCTATTAAAAACAGCAGACAATACATTCTTTTCATGCACCCACAAAACATATTCCATGACAGGCTATATTCCAGATCATAAAACAAACCTCAACAAATTTAAAAGTACTAAAATCATACAGAATGTGTTCTCTGACCACAATGGAATCAAATGAGAAATCAGTAATAAAAAGATACAAAAAAATCTCCACACATCAGATAATTCTAAATAATCCATGAATTTAAGGGAACTAACAAGATATATATCATAACAAATTTGTGAGACACAACTAAAACACTAGCTCTCATCTCAAGAACCTAGAAAAAAAAGAGCAAAATAAATCCAAATCAAGCAAAAGGAAAGAAATAATAAAAAGCAGAATTCAACAATGAACAAAAAACTTGCTATTTGTAAAGATTAATAAAATTGACAAGCCTCTTGGAAAACTGGCAAAGCAGAAGGAAGATATAAATACCAATATTAGAAATGAAACAGAGAACATCACTCATGATCCTGCAGATATTAAAAGGATAATAGGGAATATTACAAACTACCATAAATCTTAGAACTTAGATGAAACAAATGGACCAATTTCTCAAAAAACGCAGACTACCGCAATTCATTCAATATAAAATAGATCATTCAAGATGTGCCAGGGTGGCTCAGTCACTTTAAGCACCCAACTCTAGATTTCGGCTCAGGTCATTAGCTCCAGTTCATGGGATCAGATCCAGCCCTACAACAGGCTCTGCACTGACACTGTAGAGCCTGTTTGGGATTCTCTCTTCCCCTCTCTCTGCCCCACCCCTGCCCACGTGCCCTCTTTCTCTCTCTCAAAAATAAACATTTAAAAGAATATTCAAATATCCTCATAACTATTAATGGAAATAAGTTTGTAATTTAAAAATTTCAACAAAAGTTGGGTGCCTGGGTGGCTCAGGTCATGATATCACAATTCATGAGTTCGAGTCCCGCATCAGGCTGTATGCTGACAGCTCACAGCCTGGAGCCTGCTTCGTATTCTGTGTCTTCTTCTCTCTTTGCCCCTGCCCTGCTCATGCTCTGTCTCTCTCTGTCTCTTATACGATAAAACAAGAAGAAAAGAAAAGAAAAGAGAAGAAAAGAAGACAAGAGAAAAGAAAAGAAAAAAAGAAAAGAAGAAAAGAAAAGATTAATTAATAAATAAATACATAAATAAATATTCTTTTTTTTTTATATTTTTATTTATTTCTAGGAGAGAGAGAGAGAGACACCGTGAGCAGGGGAGGGTCAGAGAGAGAGGGAGTCACAGACTGAAACAGGCTCCAGGCTCTGAGCTGGCAGTCAGCACAGAGCCCGACACGGGGCCCGAACCCACGAACCGCGAGATCATGACCTAAGCGAAAGTCGGACGCTTAACCGACTAAGCCACCCAGGCGCCCCCATAAATAAATATTCTAACAAAAGAAATGATCAGGCCCAAATGTTTTCATTGGAGATTTCTACCAAACATTTAAGAATTCTATACGATATACTAATATGCAACAGTACTAACCAGCATTTAGATTCTTAGGCTGACATACCAAAAAAACAAAACTTATGTTCACAAAAACACTTGTACACAAACATTTGTAAAACCCTTATTCGTAATATCCCCAAACTGGAAACAACCTTCGGTAGGTGAATGGTTAAACAAACTGAAGCACATCCATGTCAGAAGTAAAAAGGAACAAATTATTGATACACATAACAACCTGGATGAATCTCCAGAGAATTATGCTGAGTGAAAAAGGCCAATCTCAAAAAGTTATATACTGTATGAGCTGATTTATAGTTTTTGAAATGAAAGAAGTACATGTGGAGAACAAATTAGTGCTGACCAGGAGTTAAAGAGGGAATGGGGGCCAAAGAAATACGGATTGACTATGAAAAGGCAACACAACATGAAGAGCCATTGTGGTGACAGAAATGTTCTGTATCTTGACTGTATCACTGTAAGATCCATGTTGTAATATTGTATCATGGTTTAGAAAAACTTTGTCACTGGGGGAAACTGGATAAAGCATTACGGGATCTCTATTATTTCTTACAACTGCATGTAAATCCATCA
This sequence comes from Proteles cristata cristata, assembly GCA_017311185.1. Classification (NCBI taxonomy): domain Eukaryota; kingdom Metazoa; phylum Chordata; class Mammalia; order Carnivora; family Hyaenidae; genus Proteles; species Proteles cristata. The sequence continues at coordinate 1,803,376 of JAESUZ010004016.1, read as the reverse complement.
TTATATCAAACTTTAAAAATTTAAAACAAATAACTTACTGTTAACATAATGTAAAGGAACCAACACCTCCAAATCATATGGACTAAGAGTTAAAAAAAGGATGATTCTCCAGAGAAACTGTAGAATAAAGGCTGTATGCAAAGACACAACTCTCCAACACAGAGAAGCATCATCAAACCTTATTCATTCCTGTTATTTGATGTTGTGACTTCATATTTCCATTGTTTATAATCAAAGACTTGGGAAAAAATATGATTTGTCTTTCCTGTACCAATTGTAATCATGGAACTATTCACTTCTGATACAGTCTTTAATTATACTTTGGAAAAATTCCCAAATATTCTACTACTACATTGACAATAATAACATTTCTTACATGAGGGAATGAAACAAATATATTAATTTGCAAACAAACATCTTTCCCTTGAACTGTAATATTTTCCAAATTAATTGCACAAAATATCTAAATCCAAACCATCATTAGAGAGTAGCTTAATGAGCTGTTAGTAGTTATCAATATAGTATTTAATATTCTTTTTTAAAGTGCCTTGCCTCTATATTCCCTGTGTTTAAATTGTAGAAGTCTATCTCTGCTAAGCATGAGAACAGAAACACAGGGAATGGGAAACTGGCCAAGTTACCATTAGCATCAATCAGCATTCTCTATATGCTCACAGAGAACCTGGTACTGCACTACTGAAAAAGGAGAGCTCAAAAAGGTAGGTTTTTCTTGGATTTATTAGAGGCTTTTTAACTGCCTCTACAAGTAAAAGCAAGTCATTTTACACACCACTGAGAAGTGTGGCCTGTTTGCAATGGTTCGTATTTTTAATTGGATATGCCACTTCACACTACAATGGTACCACGTTCAAGTATCCAGTGCAAGGAATAAGAATTACTACTAAACAAAGCAGTTTAAAAGTCTTGCTAGCAAAGCAAATGTAGTAGTGGGTAATCAGAAAAGTGGCCAGTTAGGTGCCTTCCTAATTTAAGATTCCACAATTTCATAAATGGTACTAAATGTTAACAATACTGAGAGGTCACATGTGTATGATGCGTTATGGTTGAAAAGGCATTTTGACTTCAATGATTCATTTTATTCTTATAATCAGCCCTATGAAGTAATTATTCTTTCTCTTTTACAAATGAAAAAAACGATGTCTGAAGAGATGACTTTAGAAGATTTTATAGCCAATAAGTAGTGGTATATGGGGTTGAGCCCAGGTCTTATGATGTGTAAATCTCTCACTCTCTGACAACACTGTATCCTAAAAACAAAGTAGGTGGTACCAGAGGAACAAAAGAAATCAAATAATTCTTCCAAAGGAACAAAAACAGTGTGAAGTTCTCTTTCCTATAATCCAGTTACATTTTAAAAAGTTACTTGATTATAAATATGAGTATTGCATAGTCTGGGGATGAGATTAAGAAGACTCCCTCCCGTCTCCCATTCAACTGCCAGTGAAGGCATTAATTCTCTTTATTTTCTATATGCAGCATACTCTTTTACAGACCTTTGGCACATTTACACAGCATATTAATGAAAGACAGTGACTGAATCAAGGATTATAGACTCAGCATGTAAAATAAGAGCAAACAGAGTAGATATTTACTCACAGAGATCTACACACACACACACACACACACACACACACACACACACACACACACAACCTGCTGGCATCTGAATGAAAAGAAGCTAAATCCTGAAGCTCAAGCCAAATGTAAGGTTAATAGGTAAGATGCCATTTTCCTAGAAAGCAATTTCTGAAATGGCTACAATGGGCTGCTTTTTCATGGACTGCAGGAGAACATTTTTCAAAGTTTAGGATCATTCTCCATATGAAGTTCTGTTCTTAAAAACAATAAACTACTATCAATAGTTATTTTTTCTACCACTATTTTGTATCTGGCACTGAATTAGGGAAAATTTACATATACTATGCCTATTTGTTTCAAAAATACTACCAGGTAGACATTTTCATCCAATTTAACAGAAGCACAGACTAAGGTTCAAATATATCAAATGTTCAAGATATTATAACTGGTAGCTGGGACTTCAACTTAAGTATGTTGCACCGTAAAGTCTACCTTGTTTCTATTATACCATCATACATCAATTTTATTTTTATTTTATAGATGTTATCATCCATCTTTTTCTATCTCTTATCACAAATATTTGGCAGGCATCAGAGTTAAGAAAAATAGAATACTCTGTTTTGCCCCTTTTCTGTCATTTGATAGTAAAAAGAAGGGAAAGGTGCTCTTGCTTTCGGAGATACTCATGTGCCAACAGTAAACAAAGCATCATCAGTACAATGTACTACTGTCACAAGAATAGACTTATAGGCCAACAGAATAGAATTGAGAATCTAGAAATAAACTCATACATATATAGTCAATTGATTTTGACAAGGTTATCAAGACCACCCAATAGTGAAAGGATAGTCTTTTCAACAAATTATGCCAATACAGTTGGATAACAACATGTGAAATAATGAATTTAAACCCCAACTTCATACCATACACAAAATTAACTCAAAATGGATCAAAGACATAAATATAAGAGCAAAAGCTATAAAATTATTATTATAAAAAAAACCCCACAAGAATTAATTCTCACAACCTTGGAGTTAGCAATGGATTCTGGTATTTGACACCCAAGCACAATAAAAGGACAAATAGACAAACTGAACTTCTTAAAAATTAAAAACTTAGGTACATCAATAGACATCAAGAAAGTGAAAAGACTGAACATACAGACTGAAAGGAAATATTTGTAAATTATCTATCTGATATGGGTTTAGTGCCCAGAATATATAAAGAACTCAAACTGAACAAAAAGGCAAATAGTCCAATTAAATAAAAGGCAAATGACTTGCACAGACATTTCTCTAAAGAAGATATCCAAATGGCTAACAAGCATATGACAAGATGTTCAATATAATTGGTCACTAAAGAAATTCAAATCAAAACCATAATGATAAACTACTTAACACCTGCTAGGATGGAAAGAAAGAAAGGAAGGAAGGAAAAAAGGAAGGAAGGAAGGAAGGAAGGAAGGAAGGAAGGAAGGAAGGAAGGAAGGAAAGAAAGGAAAAGGAAACATAAAGGAAAGGATCCAGAAAAATAACAGGTGTTTGTGAGGACGTGGAGAAATAGAAACCTTCATACATTTCAAACTAGAATGTAAAATGGTGAAGACAACTTTGGAAAATGGTTTAATGTTTCCTCAAAAATTGAGACAGAATGACGGTAAGATTCTGTAATTTACAGAATTTACAATTACGGTAGCAATTCCACTCCTAGCTATATCCTCAAAGAATTAAAAACAGGTACTCAGAGGTGCCTGGGTGGCTCAGTCAGTTAAGAGTTGTCAGTTAAGCACCTGACTCATAATGTCACCTAAGGTGTGATCTCATGATTCATGGGAACCATGTGTGTGCTCGCTCGCTCACTCACTCTCTCAAAATAAATAAACTTGACAAAAAGGCACTTAAATTCTTGTTCCTGAGTGTTCAGAGTAGCACTATTTACAACAGCCAAAAGGTAAAAACAAACTAAATGTTTGTCAACCAATGAATGGATAAGCAAACTGTGTGGTGTGTGTGTATATATAATGCTGTATTATTGCATCATAGAATGGTATATATACTGATATATGCTATAATTGGATGAATCTTGAAACATGCTGAGTGAAAACAGCAAGAAACAAAAGGTCATGTGTATGATTCTTTTTATGTGAACTATCAAGAACAGCCAATCCATAAAAATAAAAAGCAATTAGTAGTACCAAAGGATGGGGGTAGGGAGAAATAGAGAGTGATTACCTATTGAGTACACGGTAGGGATGTTCTGATGTGATAGAAAAAGGTTTGAAACTAGAGAGAAGTGGTAGTTTCACAGTATTGTGAATGCACTAAATGATACTGAACTATATACACTAAAAAAAAATAAAAAACAAAAACTAAAAGGCAACTGATGAAATAGGAAAAGATATTTGCAAGTGACGTATCAGATAAAGGGTTAGTATCCAAAATCTATATATAAAAAAAAAAAAACTTAAACTCAACACCCCAAAAACAAATAATCCAGTGAAGAAGAAATGGACAGAAGATATGAATAAACACTTTCCCAAAGAAGATATTCAGATGGCCAACAGATACATAAAAACACGCACAACATCACTCATCATCAAAGAAATACAATCAAAACCACATTGAGATATCACCTCACGCTGGTCAGAGTGGCTAAAATTAACAATCCACAAAACAAGATATGCTGGTGTGGATGTGGAGAAAAGGGAACTCTCCTGCAGTGTTGGTGGGAATGCAAACTGGTGCAGCCTCTGTGAAAAACAGTGTGGAGGTTCCACAAAAAATTAAAAATAGAACTACCCTACAACCCAGCAGTAGCACTATTAGGAATTTATCCAAAGGATACAGGAATGCTGATGCATAGGTGCACTGTACTCCAATGTTTATAGCAGCACTTTCTTTTTTTTTTAAATATTTTTATTTATTTCTAGGAGAGAGAGAGACAGTGTGAGCAGGGGAGGGTCAGAGAGAGAGGGAGATACAGACTCTGAAATAGGTTCCAGGCTCTGAGCTGGCAGTCAGCACAGAGCCCGCTGCGGGGCTCAAACCCATGAACCGCGAGATCATGACCTAAGCGAAAGTCGGACACTAACCGACTAAGCCACCCAGGCGCCCCATATAGCAGCACTTTCAACAATAGCCAAATTATGGAAAGAGTTCAAATGTCCATCAACTGATGAATGGATAACGAAGATGTGGTTTATACATACAATGGAATACTATTTGGCAATGAGAAAAAATGAAATCCTGCTATTTACAACAACATGGATGGAACTGGAGGGTATTATGCTAAGTGAAATAAGTCAGTCAGAGAAAGACAGATATCATATGTCTTCACTCATATGTGGATATTGAGAAACTTAACAGAAGACCATGGGGGAAGGAAGGAAAAAAAAGTTACAGAGAGGGAGGGAGGCAAACCATAAGAGACTCTTAAATATAGAGAACAAACTGAGTGTTGATGGGCTGAGGGGCAGAGGAGAGGGGAAAATGGGTAATGGGCATTGAGGAGAGCACTTTTTGGGATTAGAACTAGGTGCTGTATGTAAGTGATGAGTCATGGGAATCCACCCCCAAAACCAAGAGCACACTGCATACACTGTATGTTAGCTAACTTGATGATAAATCATATTTTAAAACAAAACTAATTGTGTGTTGTATAAATTTCACCTCAATAAAAAGCAAGTGAGTAACTCCAAGCTTAGTCATGAAGTCAAACATCTCAGCTACTTTATTTCTGGGATACAGTAGAAATGATACATTTCTGTGTTTATTATCATATTCCCTATCTGAATCGATTGCTTTCATGTACCTCCCTCTTCACCACTATAGGTAGATTTCAAGGAGATCCAACACCCGACTTCAGTTAGCTCCTCAATGTTTAAAGATCAAAATACACATCTTTATAAATAAAATGTCGTTATATCCTAATAGAGTCTCCTTATATCCTCACCTTTTAATCTGACATATTTTTACAAATTTTGAGCTTTTCTTCATAAATATCACAAGAAAAGATTTGGTAAACAAGTATTTTTTATTTCATTAGAGTACTGAAAAATTGACCATTCCCTAAATTAAAAATAATAATATCAAATTGATTTTGTTAGCACTCCAACTATACCAGAGAAAAACTAAGAAGACCTATTGTGATGTGACCAAAAGTTTTGTGACTTAAAATAAGATGAAAGGTACAATGCGGAAAATTAGAACAATTCAGAAATATTCATCATATTACCAAAGCAGCAGCATCACACCACTGTTGCCATCTTGACACTAACAATCAATGAGAATTATATGATTATCAAAGACTGACAGGTGTAGAACAGGGCTAAATTTCCTCCCTAGAACTGAAAAAAAAATCCCTCTTTGAAATACAAGCTCTGCTACCATTTTTCTTGTTTCTTTATTTAACTTTGAAGAAGTTATTTAGTTTTCAGCAAATTCCTTCAAGTACAAAATGTGATCATGTGTAAGAAAATATTTTGAGAAATACTAAAAACTCAAAAAAAAATCCTAAAAGTGTAAAATAACATTCTTTACATACCGGTGATGAAAAAATATGAATTAAAGGTGCTGTGTCATGTAAGGAGATTTTTAACAAGTGCTTTCACTCACTCAACATTTATTGAATGTAACATAATAGGCATTGGGGATACTGAAATAAATAAGTCATTGACCTCAATTTGTTCTCAATTTGATAACTGCTACAACTTAAATAAAGACAGGGCAGAGGGCAGCTGGAATATGACAAATATGAGGGAAGAGAGTGGCAGGTCAAAGGATGCTTCCTATAAGATACCATGTCAATGCATCCCTTCAGTCCTGAGACATGGGTTAGGCAAATAAACAAAAACTAAAACCATATCTCTGGCTGAGAGTTAAACAGACAAAGGCAAAGAGTTAGGATAAAAGATGTTCTATAGAGAGATGCAAGTATTTTAATAGAACAAAGTATAGGAAGGAAGAGTTACATATATAGAAGTTCAAGCTCAAGTGCCAAGCAAAGATCAAATCATGAAGGAAACCAAATTGGGCTCCTTGAAAAGGAATGTGTCCTCACCTTGAAGATATTCAGGAAAAACCAAATATTTTGCACATATAAGAAAACTGATAATATTTGCAGTAAAGTATAAAATCTGAATTTCAATAAAATACAAGGTTGGAGAGACTTTGATTCTAGCAATATTGAAGACTAGATGGTGGATCAGATATGCAACACAAATCCTTTCAGTACAAGAAACATTAAGTTACATTTTAAACAATGATTACTGAAATTTAAGTTATATTTTAATAGTGAGTGATTTGGAAATAAAGGGAAACCATATGAGGCCCACAAACAATGTCAAGAGAATGATTCTTAAATACAGGTGAGCTCCATGGTCTTCATTTTCTCAGAGGGTTGGGAGATTTTCTAATCTTGAGTACTTGTGAACCTTAGTATTAACAGGACAGTCACTCATACCTATCAAGAATAAGACAAATGGCTTGGTGCTCAATCGTTGTGGGAAATTAGAGCAGAAACCATCAATGAAGCAAAATACCCAGAAAAGAGAGACATGACTGAGTGGAAAATCCAAAAGTAAAAAACAAAAACAGAAAAACAGAATTAGAAAGTAAGAAAAGTTTGGATAGGGGTAAGGGGAAAATCTCTCAAATTCCTAACTAGCATGCATGATGTTCTATAGCAAATGCCCTGTGATATAATGCACTTTAAAAACAGGCTCAAGGAATTCCCACAGATGGGAGTTCCAAGGATGTTGGATAACAACACATGAAAATCACAGAACATCAAGGAAATGCATCATCAAGAATGACAATTCTAAAGAAAAAAAAACATACTGAAAAATCAGAGGTATGAGAAATCTGAAAATATTAGAAATATCAGATACAAAATATGTTTCAAGACATAAAAGGGACTAAAGAATGACAAAAGAAAAGATAAAATCTTCATGTCTGAAAATTAAACATGATTCAGACAGATGTGGAAAAAAAAAAAAAAAACCTAAACACCCTGGAAGTAACAAATACATTAGTTGAAATTTAAAACTCAAGACAGAATCAGTAAACTAAATAATGGACCTTAAAAAATAAAGAATTCAGGGGCACTTGGGTGGCTCAATCGGTTAAGCATCTGACTTCAGCTCAGGTCATCATCTCACAATCCGGGTTTGAGCCCCACATTGGGCTCTGTGCTGGTAGCTCTGTGCTGGCAGCTTGGGGTCTGGAGTTGCTTCAGATTCTGTCTCTCTCTCTCTGCCCCCCACCCTCTGTCCATCTGTCTTTCTCAATGTCTCTCTCTCTCTCAAAAATAAATAAACATTAAAAATAATAATAAAATAAAATAAAGAATTCAACACAAGGAAGTGAATAAGATGTTACATATGATAAAGATGTGAAGATATATGGAGGAAAAACTGAAAATGTTCACTAATACCTAATCAGACTTCCATGTGGAAGAAACTAGAAAGGATGGAGGAGGAGTCATATTAAAAAGAGATATCAGCTGAGTCTATAATGACTTGTCTCTGTCAATAATGAAAAGCTTTTATTAGATCAACCCTCCTGCTAAGAACTATAATGCTGGATAAATAAAACAAACAGGTATTTAGAACCATCAACAAACAACTATGTTAGCTAGGACATTAAATGCCAAGATCCTAGAGAGAAGAGAAATCTCATTAAGAGTGAGTTTGATATTCTCCATCTGGTATTTCCCCTGGAGATATTTGCCAGTTTGTAAATATTTACAGTTCAAGCCATAGGCTGTGGCTCAAATCAAAGAGAATTCCACTTCTGGAAAATGGAGTAACAGGAACTAGTCTTACCTTACTCCCTTAAAAAAACAGAAAATACAAGAAATGACTTTTAAGACATTGGACACCAGGCAACAAAGAACAATAATCCCTGAGAGATGTGGAACAAATAAATTTTACTGCACTGAAACAGTTACTCTTGTCCAGAAAGCGGTGACCATATCTGAGCTTATAAATTGTTACAACATGAAAGGTGAGGAATATTTTAATTTCAATTTCCTATTATGAGTCAGAATAAGTATCTTTTCTTATATTTAAAGACCATTTCAATATCGTTGCTGTTTATGTTTTCTGCCAACTTTCTACAAGGTCTTTTTCTTCTCTAAAATAGCATTCTCTTTTACCTGAGGTATATGTTACAAACACATTATTTCACTTTGCATTTGACTTATTTGTCATACAAATATTTTCTATTTGATAGGGAAATGTGTTAATTGTTTATTCTGAATTTGGATTTTGAGGCATAATTAAGAAGTCTTTGCCTACATCAGGATAATATGTTTATTATCAGGATAATATAATATCCATGTTTTCTCCTATTATATTATTTTTTATATTTATATCTCATCCATTTGGAATTAATTCTTATGTAAACTAGAAATATGGATTTTGTTTCACTGGTTTACTTTTGTTATTGTTCAAATGTTTTTCTTAAGTATTCCAGAAGCATTCATTAAAAAGCCCAAATTTGCCTACTAATTTGCGATCTCATCCTTATCATAAAACAAATTTCAGTGTGCAGTTAGTTTCTTTTTTTGGACTGTGGACACTCTGAAATAAAATAAAAACTAGCTGTCTACTCATTAATGTACAATGTTTTAACAAAATAGACTTATAGCGTATTTTATTATCTGGAAAGACTAGTCCTCTCTTACAGTTTTTCTTTTTCAGTTTTCCTAGCTATTCTTGCATATTTCTTTTTCAATATTAGCTTAATTATTAACACATTAAGTTTCCACAGATACATTAATTTTTATTGAGATTGCTTTAAATCTATAAATTAGAAAGAAATGACATTGCATTATAATAATTTACCATTTTAAAATAAAAACTATTTTCATTTAGTATTTTTTGGGATGTTATAAAGGTTTTTTTCATATAAATTTGGCATATGCTTCTAGTGTTTTCCAACTAAATGTGATGCTGGTTTAGAAACAGGATGGATATAAATATAGGCATAGACAGATATAAAATTATGTTAAGAAAGTATTCACCAATTATATTTTTCTCCTTAGACCTATTAATGCAGTATTTTGCATATATTTTCAAATATTAAACTAACCATGCATTACTGAAATAAATCCTACTGGATCATGTGTGTTTTATTTTCTTATTGGAGTGTTGGATTCTGATTGATAATATTTTACTTAGCGTATTTTGTACTGATGTTTACATGCCACATTGGTCAATAATGTATTTTTTGTATTTGTTGATTTAGCTACTAATGTATTTGCATCATAAAAGAGGATTTGAATATTTCCCTTGATTTCTGTGCCTTGGAACAAATTATGTAGCATTAGGACTATCTAAACTTTAAATATTTGGGGAGCCTGGGTGGCTCAGTTGTTTGAGTGTCTAACTTTATTTCAGATCAGGTCATGATCCCAGGATCATTGAACAAGTGCTTCTCCGCCTTGCTCATGTGCTCTCTCTAAAATTAAAGAAAAAATTTTTAATAAAAATAAAATTTAAATTTTACATATTTGATACAAGTTCCTTATGCAATTATTTCTTAATAACTTTAAATATTTCTTCCATGAAAACTGATCTATGGGTTCAATTTAAAAAGTTAACTGTTCCTCATTTAATCTAGGTCTTCATATGTATTTCTATAGGGGTCAGTAATATTTCTTTGCTTTAGAATTTCTTTTGGTTAAGGCTATTCACATATATTAATATAACTAATAAATTTTAATGTAACAAATACTAGGTAAACTATGTTTGTTTTCTATGTTGTTTCTTTACCTATATTATGTGGGAGGTTGTCTTTAATTTTATTTCTTTTGGTATATAAAAAGATTTGTTTTGGCTATATTGGTTTACTTTTGTACTGATAGTCTTCTTAAATGCCCTTAGATTTCTATTTTCTTATTTAACTTTTACTATTTAGTTTGTCAGTTATAATAGTACCTTTGACACCACATATTGCTTATATAATAGCTTATTCTACTTTCTCATTATTTCTCCCTTCTTCATTTTAGCTGCATTATTTTTACTTTCTAAGAGCATATAATATTTACACATTTTTCTTCTACCCATCCTCACTTTATTAATCTGATATTTTAAATTAAATAACTCCTTTTGCTGAAACTACTCTAGTTATTTTAATAGTTGCCTGAAGTTCACTCTCTAGTTGTTTGGCTCAAGAAAGAGTCAAAGATAAAATATTCCTGGGTCATTGCATGTTTACTATTTTTATATGGCCAAGACATTTAAAGAACAACCTGGATGAATATAACATCCTTGGTTTGCAATTTTTTTAATGTTTATTTATTTTGGAAAGAGAAACACAGAATATGAGCAGGGAGGAAGCAGATAGAGACACAGAATAGGAACCCGGCTCCAGGCTCTGGGCTATCAGCACAGAGCCTGACACAGGGTTTGAACTCACGAACCATGAGATCATGACCTGAGCTGAAGTTGGATGCTTAACCGAATGGACCATCCAGGCACCCTCAATTTCTTTTTTTTTTTTTTTTTTATGTTTATTTATTTACTTTTGATAGAGAGGGAACACAAGCAGGGGAGGGGCAGAGAGACAGAAAGGGAGACAGAATTTGAAGCAGGCTCCAGGCTCTGAGCTTTTAGCACAGAGTCCAACATGGGGCTTGAAACCACAAACCATGATATCATGACCTGAGTGGAAGTCAGATGGTTACCGAATGAACCATCCAGGTGCCCTGGTTTACAATTTCTTTGCCTCAATTTCTTGAAAATGATTTTCCTTTGATAAATTGATATACATGTTGCTTTTCTAGAGGCCATGAGGATTTTCTCCTTACAATCATTATTTTTACTTAGGTACACAGCAGAGTTGATAATTTTCTCAGGCATCAGTGGGTCCTTGAAATACATTTTTCTTAAATTTCAAAAAGCTTTTCTTGTAATAGAATTTTAATATTAGTAGTGTTTCAGTGTTTGAATTTTCATCTTCATGGATTCCAGTATGTTAGATCTTCCTTCACTGTATTAATTTTATATCTATACCTCTAACATTTTTACCTTATATTTTTAACTTATTTAGAGTAACCTAGTTTTTATTCATATCTACTACTTCTTTTCTTCATGTGCTTATTTAGTAATCTATATTTCAATATGGAATTATGCTTTGCAGTTATCTTCTACCTCTTGGTTAATTGGAGGCGGGTGAAATAGAATTTCCTTCATCTGACAAATTTTATTCATATGTTCTACTTTTTTTCTCCTAGTAGCTTTGCACATATAAATTTCATATTTTTGCTGAACTTTTGGAACCTGATCAAAATAAAAAGCTTATGTACAGCGAAGGAAACAATCAGCAAAACTAAAAGGCAACTGACAGAATGGGAGAAGATATTTGCAAATGACATATAGGATAAAGGGCTAGTATTCAAAATCTATAAAGAACTTATCAAACTCCACACCTGAAACACAAATAATCCAGTGAAGAAATGGGCAAAAGACATGAATACACACTTTTCCAAAGAAGACATCCAGATGACTGACACATGAAAAAATGCTCAACATCACTCATCATCAGGAAAATACAAATTAAAACCACAATGAGATACCACCTTACTCCAGTCAGAATAGCTAAAATTAACAACTCAGGCAATGACAGATGTTGGTGAGGATGCGGAGAAAGAGGATCTCTTTTGCACTGCTGGTGGGAATGCAAACTGGTACAGACACTATGGAAAATAGTATGGAGGTTCCTCAAAAAATTAAAACTGGAACTACACTATGACCCAACAATTGCACTAGTAGGTATATATACAAGGGATACTACAGATGTGCTGTTTTGAAGGGGCTCATTCACCCTGAAGTTTATAGCAGTGCTATCAACAACAGCCAAAGTATGGAAAGAGCCCAAATGTCCGTTGATGAATGAATGGATAAAGAAGATGTGGTGTATATATACAATGGAATATTTTATATACCATATATATATACCATATATATATGTACCATATATATATATATATATACTATATATATGCCATATATATATACCATATACATATACCATATATATATACACCATATATATATACCATATACATATACCATATATATATACCATATATATATACCATATATATATACACCATATACATACCATATATATATACCATATATATATATATATATACCATATATATATATACCATATATATATCATATATATACCATATATATATATACCATATATATATGGTATATTGCTGGGCAATCAAAAAGAATGAAATCTTATTATCTGCAACTACATGGATGGAACTAGAGGGTATTATGATAAGCGAAATTAGTCAAAGACAAATATACGACTTCACTCAGATGAGATATTTAAGATACAAAACAGAAAGGAAGAAAAATAATATAAAAACAGGGAGGGGGACAAAACATAAGAGACTCTTAAATATAGAGAACAGAAGGTTGTGGGGGGGTGCAAAATGGGTAAGGGGCATTATGGAATCTACTCCTGAAATCACTGTTGCAGTATATGCTAACTAACTTAAATTTAAAAATAAAATAAATAAATAAACTCATATTTTTGTATTTCTGAGAGCAGTCTGACAGTTTAGGGTGGTTTAAAAGATTCCTAATTCAAGACCACTTTTCTGTCAGTGTTCCAACATTCAGTTTCTTTAATAGATGGCTCTTCTTTGAAGAGTTATGGCCTTCAATTATTTAAAATTTTGTTTTTAAGGATCCACCTCTTTCTCCTTTTCTCTTTGCCATACAGTTTCCACAATATGCTTCTTCTTTCCTTTTTCCTCTATTCTTCCTAAGTGCTGCCTTTCTGAGGATGCCTCCTAAAGAGGCCTCCCTTACCTTTCTTTACACATCATTCTCGTAGTTAGTACTATCAGAACCTTTTATTCAGTATTTCCTTATATAGACTGACTTTTTCTTTCTGCTATTGATTATAAATCATTTAGGCCTTTCATTTCCCCCTTTTCTCTTCCACAGTTTTTCTGGTCACATATTGTACTTTGTAAAGACTTGTGGTAGAGATCTGAAAAATAGCTCCACTGAAAACTGATTTTTATTTTTCTACTTAGGAGCATTTTGAAATACGTAATTCCTACTTAGGAGCATTTTGAAATATGTATGACTTATACTAAAAGTATAGGATATGTGTTGTTATATTTGTTCTTCTACTTCAGGAGCTGGCAAACTATGGCTCCCTGGTCAAATCTAGTACATCACCTGTTTTTGAAATAAATATCATGTTTATTTGTTTATGTATTTTTATGACTACTTTCACATTACAATACCAGAGTAAAACAGTTGTGAAAGAGACTCTGTGGCCAACAGAGCCTATAATATTTACTGGTCCCTTTACAGAGTAAGACTGCTGACCCCTGATCTACCTGATTTTCACAGTTTTTGGAGAATGTGTTAGAAGATTCAAATTTAGATGAATGCCATGGACTATTCAGAAATCATCTGAGAAACTCAGTTTTAAGAATTCAATTTCCTTAAAATGACATATTCTAGAGCCTTAAAACTGAGATGCTAAAATAAAGTAATATCACTATAGCCCCATTTTCTCTGGCAGTAGGAGAAATGTAAATAATATTTCTAAATACCTACTGTAAGATATGCACTTGAGATTTTGCATGTATTATAATCTATAAAAACTCAAGGAAGTATTTATTGTTTTCCTTTCCACAGATGAAAATGCTGGTACTCAGAAAGATCGTTTACTGTTTTCAAGTTCTTTCTACTTACAAATAGAAAAATTGGTATTCCAGCTCAGCCCTCTCTGGTTCCAAATTCTGTATTCTACCAGACTTCTTCTGCTAATTTATGAATGTGAATTAGTCAAATTATACAGCTAGCTCAGGTAAGTCTCAAGAATGCTAGATGTCCTTTAAGAATATTACACGCTTCCGTTTGAACTTTTTCCTATCCCTGATTAAATTGAACCACTTAATTCCACACCACACACTTCCAACTTTTTTGATCCCCTGTGCCTAAATTTCATGAAAGATAACTGCCTACATGAAGGAATGCCAACCCAAGCATTCTCATAGCACACTGTCAACTACGTCAGGAAACTATACCTTCGAGACCTACCCATCTTTCTCATTAAAAAAAAAAAAAAAACCTATCAAATTTAGCTCCTGCTTTGGTCTAAGTATAAGACCCTGAAAGCCAGAATGATTATATATTTGAATTCTTCTTGTTTTGTCACATATTGCTAAGTCTCACAAATCAATAAAAATGGTATGTGTACACACACATACACACAAACTGTATAGATTTGCCAAAATAAAATATGGTCCCTCTCTTTCAGAAACTTCTAAAATTGAAACAACAGACTGCTTAAACTTTACCCCCACAATAAAGAAAACTGAACCAAAGTGTGTAACAGGGGTATCCTGAGAAGCTGCCTGGTGTTCTTAGCAATACATACTACCCATTTCAAAACAATCAGTCCTTCTATCCCTTACCCTAAGATGTTTCCTCAGGCTTTGCCTCTCATTAAAACCAGTAAACCACTAAGTCCATTCTTATTACACAAGACTGTTTTATATGGGATAGAATTTGGCAGCAAATTCTAAAATCTAGTATTGTTATCAGTTAATTAATACACATTCACGGGCCTTCTCTGAGCACACAGAGTTCTGGTGAAAACTTATTTTTTTTTACATTTTTTAATGTTTATTTATTTTTGAGAGAGAGAGAGAGAGGAGAAGAGGCAAAGAGAAAGAGACACGGAATCTGAAGCAGGCTCCAGACTCTGAGCTGTCAGCACAGAGCTTGATGTGGGCTCAAACTCACGAACCATGAGATCATGACCTACCCGAAGTCGGACGTTTAACCAACTGACCCACCCAGGCACCCCAAAAACTGTTACTTTTAAAAGCTGTTTTGGGAATTCAGAGATTTTCCTAAGATCCTGCTCTCTTGATTCCTCTAAGATTAGTTTTCCTATATTAGTCACTCTATAAACACTATTATGACCTGTTTGTACTCAAAATATTATTTTGCTTAATGTAAAAAGCAAAGAGATCTAGCAGGCTTGGGGCTTGGGGATGGCAATTTATTTCAGTAATAGCAGTTACAATAAACTGGATCACTTTTGTTTTTGAAAATTCTGTACAATTCTGAAGGTCTCACAAGTGAGTCACCCTCTCCAAAGAGCTTGAAGGAGAATTCTTTACAACCATATCAAAAAGAGAGATTAAGTATCTGGTAATATTTTTCTAAATCCTATTAACAATGACAGTTATAGGCCCACTATATCTAAAATATAAAATATCATGATATTTTGTAAATTTATAATTCTGTTTAATTAAGGGAGTCATTTTTTTTTCAAAAGACAACTCTGATGAGCTTAGAAATACATTCGAGGTTTTTTTATGAGACATCTCTATTCTTTTTATGCCCATTGGTCACATGCTTGAAACCATACTTGGGAGGTAATTCTATATCAGAAGTGAATAAAACAAAGACCACTGTTAAAACTGGCACAGAGACAGCTGATGATAATTGTGATACACTTGAATAACATAATAAAGCTGATGGTCCCTTATCCCTTTAGATAAAGAAGTCCCTACTTAAAAGTTAAGTACTTTGAAAGCTGCTGAAGAACTCTCAGGCCTCTGTACTAAGGGAAAAAAATTTTTTTTGAAAAAAAAAACTGTCAAAAGTAACAGAAGTGTTGTATACCTGAAACTAATATTATATTGTATATTAACTGATATTTAAATAAAAACTTTAAAAAATAAAAGAGGTGCTGTAGCTACCATAAGGATATAATTTTCAATTAAAGGATGGTTTATGCACACTGAGATGAAGCTTGAATAAGAATGCTAAGTGGGAAGTGTTGATCAGAAGGATATCTATGAAAGGAGAGGAAGATCAAGTTTGCTAGTGGAAATAGAAGGAGTTACATGAGAAATTGAGGAAGGAATATTCAGTTTAAACAAATTTGGGGGAAGAAAGAGTCAAAACAAGAGAAAACAGGCAGTAGTATACAGTGGTTTGCTTTTTTTAGTTTGTTTTTTTTAAACTCACGGGCATGAGGTTAGATATGAACATGATAGGATTCTAAATAGATAGGCACAAAGATATTGGTCAAAGATACACTGAACATATTCCCCTTTCAGATATTTGTTAAAGCAGAACCTCACTTTATAATAACAGTAATAAAACATTAAGAAAATAATACATGCAACTGAAATAAGCAAAAAGTGGGAGAACTCTAATAGCCAAGTAGGCTCCAACCACTAGAAGCTCTGGGAAAGAATTTATATGTCTGACAAAGAAGAGTGCCATCAAATAAAGTGACTTATGTAAGAAAAAAGGATCTATTTTAGCCTATTTGCTTGATAAAGTTTCCAGCTACTGCTGACATTTTCTTTTTCCTGTTACTGTTTAGAAACAGGGTTAATAATAAATCACATCATTATATAGCTATCTTATGTCACCTGATCTATTTTCACCTTGCTGCTTAGAAAGAAATCCCAGAAATCAAGAATCCAGGACAGGGAAAAGATAGACACATGCTTTAATAAGGCTTTGAATAAGGTTCAAGGCAATATCTGTAGGCAACTGCTGGCAATGCTTACCTACTCTTGCATTCCTCCAGAGGTATGTAACAACCCAGAGAAGGGGCCTAGAACAGGTTCATCACAATATTAAATATTACACCTAGGTTTATAAAAAAGGCTACTTATTTTCATAAGTCAGATATGATTGCAAACCAAGATTCTACTTGTATTCACTCAGCATCTCTATGAAATTACAATATATCTCTGAATCTCAGTTCATTCAGCTATGTAAAAGGGATAATAATTATACTTACCTTCCAAGTCATTGTATGCATAAAAGAAAATAATAATTTAAAGTTCTGAATTTTTGTTACAATTACAAACTTGAGCACTTGCTACATTTAGTGCTCATTTTGTACTTGAGCATGTATGTTTTTTAAATTCCTTAGATGTAGGCAGGATATCTTATTCTTACTGGTCAATTACCTAGTACCTATGCCATGTCAGAGTCAATAATGGACATAAAGAGAAGTTGAGGAAGTTTTGACTGATGGCCTCAATTTTTGTTGAAGGGCATGATAGACTATATATTAAGACTGAGAACAAGAGAGGGTAAAGAGAGACGGTAAATACTTATAATACTCAATGATGCCATGGGAAAGGGAGTGAACCAAAGACAAGTAAGGGGGATGAAACTGGCTCTGAAGACTCAGTATGGGTTAGGAAGCATAAATTTGCATTGTTGTAAATCAGCCTGGGAGTTGAAGGTGAGAAAGGAAATGCAAAATGAATTGCGGTTACAATTCACCAGAAGAGAACAACAGTTGGGTGGGTATAGGAAAATCAAGTGAACAATTTATAAAGACATGGAAGAGTGGTCTATGGGAGACTCAGAGAAATTGGAAGCATTTTATAAAATGGATGCTCCCTAACTGGAGAAGAGATATGGAAAGAGTACCTGGGGGACCAGGTTAGAGTTGATGGGCAGAGAATAAAAGGACTACTGGAGTCTGCACTGCTAGGACAGGAAATTATAATGATGACAAATTCAGGAGGATTCCTGTAAGGAGAGATTTAAGTGCAACTGAAAGGGTAATAGAGTTTTTAAAATGCAGGAAACTTCCAGTTTTAGCCCCAACATGTAGAGTTTGGAAGTAATTGCTCTCACCTTTACAACAAGAAAAATCTAAACAAAATCAATGATTTACTGGACCCACGAGAGAACTGAGTTTACATACCAAACCACCACCCCAAAATCTGGAAAACCAAGTAAATCCAGAGTCATAGGCAATATGGCCTTATATGGAGCAGAAGCTACTATAGCTATAACCTAGTAGGAAGACTAAAAAGGTACCTTTGACAAATTACTGGAGGATGTGTATGGACAAGTATGAGTGTGAGAAACTCTGAGGGCTGAAGTACTAGATAAGCATTCAAACTTCTATGGGATTTACTTCCAGGAAACCCACCAGATTCGCATGGTGACGATACAAGAAAGATCCTCTCATTGCTCTAGCAGGGGAGGGTTAGAGTAATCCTTGTACAAAGTGCCCAGAGTCTTCTCCATAACAAAAACCCAGTCTCCAAGGAGGAAAAAAAAATACCAAGTATGTTTCCCAGAGGCAGGAGTAAACACATTTTTGTCGCCAGGATCCTCTAGTCTTTCTGTCTCAACTAATATAAAACAGTAATCCATATAAGAAGAAATACTTGTGAAAGTCATAGACCAGAGACATGGTCCTACTAAAAGACTAAGATTAAAGGATTATACAATATTTCCCATTTTCCAAATATTACCACCACACCAAAAGGGCTCCAATAAAGTAGTGCATTACCGCCGAAAAAGCTGTAAAACACACATGATTTCTTTCTGAGAAGGTATTTAGGGAAGACAAAGTGAAGAGGGAAACAAAATGAAAAAATAAATTAGAGAAATTTAAGACTCCTGGTACCTATAGCTTTAGAAAACATTAAATAAAGCCCAACTCATAGCTAGATAATCATAAATCTTCAAACTAGAGGCCTATTGACCTCAACTCCTGTGATAGGTAAAATAATGCATCCTCCACTCACAAAGATGTTCATGTCTTAATTCAGAACCTGTAAACACGTTAGGTTACATGGAAAAGGAGAATTGAAGTTACAAATGGAATGGACATTGCCAATCAACTGATCTTCAGGTGAAGACATTATCTTAGATTTTCCAACTGGGCCCAGTATAATCATAAGCCTAAGTGGAAAAGGGAAGCAGTGTGAGAGAACCAGAAAGATGCCAGCCTGGAAAGGATTTATCCAGAAGTTTCTGGGTGTGATAATGGAATGAGGGCCACAAGCCAAGAAATATAGGTGGCCACTGGAAACTAGAAAAGGCTTCTAATTTTCCCCTACAACCTCCAGAGAGAAACGTCGATACCTTGATTTTAACTGACAGAGACATATTTTCGACTTCTGACCTGAAGAATTGTAAGATAAATAAATAAATCTGTATTGTTTTAAGCCACTAAGTTTGTGTTATATTTGTTATAGCAGCAATAGAAAACTAATATGATTCCTTTTTAAGGAATTATTCCTTTCTTAAATACTTTATTGTAAAGTTGGTTTCCATATAACACCCAGTGCTCATCTCAACAAGTGTCCTCCTCCATGATGATCACTCCCCTTCCTCTCCCCCCCCATCAGCCCTCAGTTTGTTCTCAGCATTCAAGAGTCTCTCATGGTTTGCCTCCCTCCCTCTCCCCAAATATTTTTCCCCTTCTTCTCCATGGTCCTCCATTAAGTTCCTCCTAATCCTCCTATACGTGCAAACATATGGTATCTGTCCTTCTCTGCCTCACTTGTTTCACTCAGCATAACACCCTCAAGGTCCATCCATGTTGCCACACATGGCCAGATTTCATTCTTTCTCATTGCCATGTAGCATTCCATTGTATAGATAAACCACATCTTCTTGATCCCTTCGTCAGTTGATGGCTCTTAGGCTCTTTCCATGTTTTGGCTATTGTTGAGAGTGCTGCTATGAACATTGGGGTACATGTGCCCCTATGCATCAGCACTCCTGTATCCCTTGGGTAAATTCCTACCAGTGCTATTCGTGGGTCATAGGGGAGTTCTATTGTTAGTTTCCTGAGGAACCTTCACACTGTTTTCCAGAGGGGCTGCACCAGTTTGCATTCACACCAACAGTGTACGAAGGTGCCCATTTCTCCACATCCTCACCGGCATCTAGTTTCCTGATTTGTTCATTTTAGCCACTCTGACTGGCATGAGGTGGTATTTCAGTATGGTTTTGATTTGTATTTCCTTGATGAGGAGGGACGCTGAGCATCATTTCATGTGTCTGTTGGCCATTTGGATGTCCTCTCTGGAGAAGTGTCTGTTCACTCTTCTGCCCATTTCTTCACTGGATTGTTTGCTTTTCGGGTGTGGAGTTTGGTGAGTTCCTTATAGATTTCGGATACCAGCCCTTTATCTGATATGTCATTTGCAGCTATCTTTTCCCATTCCATCAGTTGCTTATTAGTTTTATGTACTGTTTCCTTTGCCATGTAGAAGCTTTTAATCTTGATGAGGTCCCAATAGTTCATTTTTGCTCTTGATTCCCTTGCCTTTGGGGATGTGTCAAGTAAGAAATTGCTGCGGTGGAGGTCAAGAAGGTTGTTTCCGGCTTTCTTCTCTAGGATTTTGAAGGTTTCCTGTCTCACATTCAGGTCCTTTATGCATTTTCAGTTTATTTTTGTGTATGGTATGAGAAAATGATCTAGCTTCATTCTTCTGCATGTTGCTGTCCAGTTCTCCCAGCACCATCTGTTAAAGAGGCTGTCTTTTTTCCATTGGATACTCTTTCCTGCCTTGTCAAAATTTAGTTGGCTGTACATTTGTGGGTCCAATTTTGAGTTCTCTATTCTATTCCATTGGTCTATATGTCTGTTTTTGTGATGATACCATACTATTTTGATGATGACAACTTTGTAGTAGAGGCTAAAGTCTGGGATGGTGATTCCTCCCATAAGGTTTTCTTCTTCAATATTACTTTGGCTATTTGGGGACTTTTGTGGTTCCATACAAATTTTAGGATAGTTTGTTCTAGCTTTGAGAAGAATGCTGGAGCAATTTGATTGGGATTGCATGGAATGTGTAGATTGCTTTGGGTAGTAATGACATTTTAACAATATTTGTTCTTCCTATCCATAAGCATGGAATGTTTTTCCATTTCTTTGTCTCTTCTTCAATTTCCTTCATAAGTTTTCTATAGTTTTTACAGATCTCTTATATCCTTGGTTAGGTTTATTCCTAGGTATTTTATGTTTTTTTGTGCAACTGTGAAATTTTATACACCAATAATGAAGCAACAGAAAGAGAAATCAAGAAACTAATCCCATCTGATTCCTATTACCTAATGCAATATGTCCAGCTTTCAACAAAAATTAAAAGGTTCAGCAAAGGAGGGAAATCAATCTTAAAAGGACAAAGTAAGCATAAGAACCAGATTCAATTATGTTGGAATTACCAGCCAGGGAATTTAATACAACTATGTTTATCATTTTAAAGGAGAAAGGAAAGGAAAGAAGGAAAGGAAAGGAAAGGAAAGGAAAGGAAAGGAAAGGAAAGGAAAATAAAAGAAGGAAGGAAGAGAGGGGAAGGAAGGAAGGAAGGAAGGAAGGAAGGAAGGAAGGAAGGAAGGAAGGAAGGAAGAGAAAGGAAGAGGAAAAAAAAGAAAAGAAAAAAGTAGACAATATCCAAATACATATGGGCAATGCAATCAGAGAGATGGGAATTCTAAGAAATAATCAGAAGGAAATGCTGGAAATCAAAAAACACTAACAGAAATGAAGAATGTCTTTGGTGTGATCACCTGCAGACTTGATATAGCTGAGGAAAGCATCAGTAAGTTTGAAAGTAGGTCAATAGATACTTCTCAAATTAAAATGAAGAAAGAAAAACAAAGAACAGTGCATATAAGAAGTGTGAGACAATTTTAAAAGATGTAACATATGCCTAATTGGAATAGCAAAAAGAAAAGAAACAGAGTAGAAGAAATATTTGAAAAAAACATGGCCAAGAACTTTCTAAAATTAATGATAGACACCAAATCAGAAATCTAGGAAGTTCAAAAAACATTAAGCAGAACAAATAGAAAAAAAATATTTTTAACTCTATCATATTCAAACTGCAGAACACCAAAATCAAAAGGGAAAATATATTGAAACAAACTAGAAAGGGAGCAAAATGACTTACCTATGCCAGAACAAAAATGAGAATTTCACTGGACTTTTCATGAGAAAACACAGAAGCAAAGAGACTAAAATATTTTAAGAATTGAAGGAAAAAGCCCACCAACCTAGGCGTCTATACACAGCAAAGTTATCATTTAAAAGTGCAAGAAAATATACTTTATCAGATAAACAAAAACTACATGAATTCATTGTTAGCAACTGCCAAAAGTATTAAAAGACATTCTATAAAGGGAAGGAAATGATTTGTTAGCAACTCAGGAAAGAAAAGCATCAGAGAAGGATAAATCACAGCTAAAATAAAATCTTTTATTTTTTATTATTAATTGATCTAAATAATATCTCTTCAATTAAAATAATAATCATAATAATACATTGGGAAAATAAATAAATAATAATAATGCATTGGGTGATTATAGAATAAGGATAAGTTAAATGAATGACAGCAATGTCACAAGAGACAAAGAATTGAGAGAACTCTGTTATGAGGTATCTATACTACACATGGAGCAGAATAGGGTTATTTGAAGAATAATTTAGATTATTTATAAAATGTACATTATAAACTTTAAGAAAACCATAAACATTTTTAAAGAAGTGTGGTTGATACACTAAGAAAAGGAACAGATTAAATAATATTAAATATTCAATTAAAATGAGAGACAGAAAAAAATAAGCCTCTGACAATGAATATAATACAGTTACAAATGTGGTTGCTATTAACCCAGATATTTCAAAAATTATTTTTTAAAGTTTATTTATTCATGTAATCTCTACACCCATTGTAGAGCTCAAAATCACAACCCCAAGATCAAGAGTAGTATGCTCTTCTGACTGAGCCAATCAGGAGCCCCCTCAAAAAGTACTTTAAATGTAACTGGTCTATATAAACCAATTTAAAGACAAAGATTGTCAGATTGGCTTATAAAAATCAAGACCCAACTATATGTTGTTTACAAGAAACTCACTAATTTTATTTTTATTTATCTATTTATTATTTATTTTTATTTGAGAAAGAAAGAGCAATAAGTGGAGGAGAGGGGGACAGAGAGATAGAGAGATAATCTGAAGCAGGCTTCATGCTCAGTGCAAAGCCCCACATGGGGCTTGATCCTAAAATTCTGGGACATTCAATCAACTCAACCATCCAGGTGACCTACAGTCAAGTCACTTTATTTTTTTAATGTTTATTTATTTATTTTGAGAAAGAGAGAGAGCTGGGAAGAGGCAGAGAGAAAAAGTAAGAGAACCTCAAGCAGGATCCATGCTTAACACAGAGCCTGAGTTGGGGCCTGATCTCAAGAACTGTGAGATCATGACCTGAGCTGAAATCACGAGTCATCATTTAACTGGGTCATCCAGGCACCCCCAGCAACTCACTTTAAATGTAAAGACTCAAATAGGTTAAAAGTAAAGGGAGAGAGAAAGCTAAACCATGCTACCACTAATCAAAAGAAAGTTGGAGTAGCTATATTAATTTCAGACAAAGCTGATTTCAAAACAAGGAAAGATATCATGGACAAAAAGGAGATTACATAATACTAAAGGAATTAATTCTAAAAGAAGACATACCTAATTTAAACATGTATGCTCCCAAAACAATGTTGAAATATACATGACAAAAGCTGATAGAATTTCAAGAAGAAATAGACAACTTCACTCTTGTAGTGAAAGACTAGAAGTAAGCAATTGATAAGTAGAGCAGGCATAAAATTAGTATGGATATATTTGACCTGAACAGCACTAACAATCAAATTGATCTAATTCACATTTATGGAAGATTCCATCCAACAAGAGAAAATACATTCTTCTTGAGCTCACATAGGACATTCACCAAGATACACCACATTCTGAGCCTTAAAACATACCTTAAAAATGTAACAAAGTAGAAATCAATACAAAGTATGTTCTCAAATCACAACTGACTTAAAAGTCAATATGAGAAAGATACCAAGATAGTCTCCAAATATTTGAAAATTAAGGAATATACTTCGAAATGACACATGGGTCAGGTAAGAAGTCTTGAGGGAGGAGCGCCTGGGTGGCTTAGTCGGTTACACATCTGACTTTCGCTTAGGTCATGATCTCGCGGTTAGTGGGTTCGAGCCCCGCAGTGGGATCTGTGCTGACTGCCAGCTCACAGCCTGGAGCCTGTTTCAGAGTCTGTGACTCCCTCTCTCTCTGACCCTCCCCTGCTCACGCTGTCTCTCTCTCTCTCCTAGAAATACATTTAAAAAAATAATAATAACATTAAAAAAAAGTCTTAAGGGAAATTTTTAATTACTTTGAAAAAAATACATATAAAAGTGCAACTTAATCAAGATTTATGGGAATATGAAAGCAATGCTGTAGAGGGAACTTTGTAGCATTAAATACATATTTTAGAAAAGAACAAAGATCTAAAATCAATAACTTAAGCTTAAACATTAGGAAACTAGAGAAAGAACAGCAATTGAAGTTTAAAGCAAGCAGGAGATACAATGAAAATTTTAATAGAAATTAATGAAATTTAAAATAGCAAAATAATGAATGAAATCAAGGACTCCAAAGCCGGTTTTTAAAAATTTCAAAAAAACCATGATAACTTCTAGCTAACTGATAACTGGAGACCGAGTCAGAGAGACGGAGAGATAGACATAGAACACAAGTTACCACTATCAGAAATTAGAGAAGAGTCATTACTACCGATCAAATAAAATTTTTTTTAAAAACTATGAATACTGTACATCATCTCTGCAACCATTCAGGCAACAGTTCAATTTTCTCTGTAGAGAGTAAGTTGAATTCTTTTGTAAAACTGAACAGTAAAATACTCAATTCATAAAATATGTTCTTGAAACTCAGTACAGAATCAATAGTCTTGAAAACCAAGGCTTTACATTGTAAGTAGATTTCTTTATAGAAAACAAAATTTAAGGTAAAAAAATGCTAAAAGCATAAAGAACATACAACATAAATGATATTATACCAAAAATGACAATGTTGGGAAAACTGTACTGTGTTATAAGAGCCATAGGAAAAGTTCATTTAACTGGTAGAAGCAAGAGATATTTTTTTAATTAGTGAAAAATATAAGCAAATTTGGTCACTGTCATGAGTTGGGGAAAATGTTGGAAATCTGCTCCTTTCAGGATGATTCCCTGAAAGATTTTAGAATCCTCAGGAAAAGGTCAGGAGAATCTTAGAACTCTGAGAACTGACATACCTCCCAGAGAATTCTTGGCTCATTATTAGTTTTGGCCAGGTATTAGTTTTCTAATGCTACTACAATAAATTGCCACAGATATAATGCCTTTATTGTCTTGCAGCTCTATAGGTTAGAAGTCCAACATGGACCTCATTACGATAAAAATCAAGGTGCTGGCAACGTGGTGTTCCTTTCTGGAGGCTTTGGGGAGAATCCATTTCCTTGCCTTTCCCAGAGGCTATAGGTTGGCTTCATTCTTTGACTCACTGTTCCTTCCTCCATCACCCAAACCAGCATGTTTCATTTCTATAACCATTCTTTCAGAGTCACATCTCATTCTGACCTCAGCATGGAAAACTTTTCCAATTTTAAGAACCTGTATAAATAAATTTGGCCCACCCAGATAATCCAGTGATTCCTTAACTTAATCACATCTGCAAAATTATTTGTGCCATGTAAGGTAATTTACAAGCTATGGGGATTAGAATATAGACATGTATGGAGGGGAAAGGAGGGCAGAGGCATTGTCTTACCTGCCAGGCAATGCCTGAAGAAGATGTGTAAGTAGATGGATTTAAGATGATATCTTAAAGTACCCCACATATGTTTGAGAAAAAGCATGTATTTACTTTCTTTCCATAGGGCACAAAAGTCTTTTAATGTTCCTTTATTTTTGAAAAAAGGAATAGAGCATGGGCAGGGAAGGGGCAGAGAAAGAGATGGAGACAGAGAATTTGAAGCAGGTTCTGAGCTATCAGCAAAGAGCCTGATGTGGGGCTTGAACCCACAAACCATGAGATCATGACCTGAGCTGAAGTCAGACACTTAACCAGCTGAGCCATTGAGGCACCCCAAGGGCACAAAAGTTTCTGAGAAAGAGCAGGTTCACTGGAACAAACTCAAAAATGTGATGAAGAACCAGGTCAGAGTGTATAATGTGCACACTCTGTCAATGATCATGGAAAGTTAACAGGTATGTCAAAGAAAGAGGCCATTGCCTAATAACCAGGCTAAAATGACTTACAACTCAATGCCAGCCAAGGACAGAGAATAGCTACAGGCAAGGCATCCCTCCCTTCGATGTCCACTAATGCATAACCTCCTGGAATTAAGACTTTCCTGGTATGTCTATATAAATTTTTATTTCATTCAATTCATATCATGGAATGACTGGACTTACATGGAGATGACTACATTTAGTTACTTTTCATTATGGAGATTCTAGGTAGCATGTAAGTTTTATCAAAAAATAAAAAAGTTAACATGCTGCTCAACTAAATGTGTTTATGAACTTTGTTTTAACTTTACAAACATTAGTTCTAAAGTAAAATAAACTAGAATAAAATCTCAGCTCCACCATATTCTATGTGACCTTGAGAATAAAAGGCAATGTCTCTAAATCTCAGTGTTTTCATATGCAGTAACTTTGAGAAGTATTTAATAGAAAATTGAGAATCTAGGGGCCTGGGTTGTTGCAATGAAGAAAAGGAAAATGCTAATTAAATTCCTCTGTTGAAAAAAGAACGTATAACAAAAGAATAAATACAGGAAAAAGAAACATCATGGTAGAAGGCTAGGCTCTAACTCTGAAAATTCTAGGATCAGAAATAGCTAACTGAATTTTAAATAGTTTTGAATTTTAAATTGTTACCATGATTAAAATACTTCCATCTCTCCAAAACCTTGAGTAAAGTCTTTCATTTGTTTGTTTGGGGGGAGGGGCTATTGAGAGGGATGTGTTTCTTCCAGCTTTACTGAAGTATACTTGCTAAATGAACACTGTATATATTTTAAATGTACAACTTGGTATTTTTTGAGTCAGGTCTTATGTACGCACAAACACCTCTCTGTGAATGATTTGTATAATATTAATTTAATTAACTCAGTTAATGCAAGGTAGAACAAAGACAAAGTCAATGAATCAATCCTTTTCTAAATATAATTTATTATCAAATTGGCTAACATGCAGTATGTACAGTGTGCTCTTGGTTTGGGAATAGATTCCCATGATTCATCACTTACATACAACACCCATTGCTCATCTCAACAAGTGCCCTCCTCAATGCCCATCACCCATTTTCCCCTCTCCCCCACCCCCATCAACCCTCAGTTTGTTCTCTATATTTAAGAGTCTCTTATGGTTTGCCTCCCTCCCTCTCTGTTTGTAACTATTTTTTTCCCCTTTCCTTTGCTTCCCCCATGGTCTTCTGATAAGTTTCTCAAGTTCTACATATGAGTAAAACATGATATCTGTCTTTCTCTGACTGACTTATTTCACTTAGCACAATACCCTCTAGTTCCATCCATGTTGTTACAAATGGCAGGATTTCATTCTTTCTCATTATCAAGTAGTATTCCAGTATATATATAAACCACATCTTTATCCATTCATCAGTTGGTGGACATTTGAACTCTTTCCATAATTTGGCTATTAATGAAATCACTGCTATAAATATTGGGGTACATGTGCCCCTATGAATCAGTACTCCTGGGTCCTTTGGATAAATTCCTAATAGTGCCATTGCTGGGTTGTAGGGTAGTTCTACTTTTAATTTTTTGAGGAACCTCCATACTGTTTTCCAGAGAGGCTGCACCAGTTTGCATTCCCACCAACAGTGCAGGAGGGTTTCCATTTCTCCACATCCACACCAGCATATCTTGTTTTGTGGGTTGTTAATTTTAGCCACTCTGACCAGTGTGAGGTGGTATGTGAGGCGGTTTTGATTTGTATTTCCCTGATGATGAGTGACGTTGAGCATATTTTCATGCATCTGTTAGCCATCTGAATGGATCTTCCTTGGAAAAGTATCTATTCATGTCTTCTGCCCATTTCTTCACTGGATTATTTGGTTTTGGGGTGTTGAGTTTGGTAAGTTGTTTATAGATTTTGGATACAAACTCTTTATCTGATATATTATTTGCAAATATCTTTTCCCATTCCATCAGTTGCCTTTTGGCTTTGTTGATTGTTACCACTGTAGTGCAGAAGATTTTTATCTTGATGAGGTCCCAATAGTTCATTTTTGCTTTTAATTCCTTTGTGAGATGTGTCAAGCAAGAAGTTGCTGCAGCTGAGGTCTATGAAATAAACCTTAAACTCAACTAATTCAGTGGAAGCAGTTGAAAACCACAAAGAAGTAGAAGAAGATAAGCCCCTAGCAATAGGAAAAGATCCTAGAAAAAAATTATTTTATATTTCTGCGGAGTTTATAATAAGAAATTTACAAGATCTTGGGGTACCTGGGTGTCTCAGTTGGTCAAGTCTCCATCTTCAGCCTAGGTCAAGATCTTGCTGTTCCCAAGTTCTAGCCCTGTGTCAAGCCCTGTGCTGACAGCACAGAGCCTGGAGCCTGTTTCAGATTCTGTTTCTCCCTCTCTCTCTCTGCCCGTCCCCTTCTCTCTTTCTCTCTCTGTCTCTCTCTCTCAAAAATAAACAAACATTAAGAATATTTTAAAAGAAATTTACAAGATCATTTCTACAGCACTATCCCCAATCTCCAAATTCTAATTCCTCTTCATTTTTACCTATAGCAATACTACATCCTTATGTGTTCTTATTTGTGTATTGTCTATGAAAACAGTTCTTCTTGTTTACCATTGAATCTTTGTAGACTATAACTGTGCAGAGAACATACCAAGGGTTCAAAAAAAAATGTTGGGTGACTGAATGAATGACTGTATATCCAGTTCTTAAGTTGTAAGAAGATATTAACTAACTTCTGAGCTACACATGTAAATAATTATAAAACAAATAACAGACCAACACTGTCTGCTAACATAAAAGCATATGGATCAGGAGATTATGAGAGAGAAGAGAGGATGAAGAGGAGATGAAACATGGGAAAGTACCACAGGAATGGAGGACTGTAGATTGGTAATGAGATGGAGATTCTTTCCTAGGAAATTAAATTCCATTAGGGGAGTTCTTATCAGTGAGACACTGTTGCAAGAATACTGTACAACAATACACCACAAAATACAGATGCATACAACAATAAGCATGTATTACTTGCTCATACAGGTTGGCTGATGTTCTTTTTTTTTTATTTATTTTTTATTTTTTTACAAATAGTTTATTGTCAAATTAGTTTCCACATAACACTCAGTGCTCATCCCCACAAGTGCCCTCCTCCATGCCCATCCCTCCTTCCCCCCACATCCATCAGTCCTCAGTTTTTGTCAGCATTCAAGAGTCTCTCATGGTTTGCCTCTCTCCCTTTCCCCCACCATTTTCCCCCTTCTTCTCCCCCTTGTTCCTCCATCAAGTTCCTCCTAATCCTCCTATACGTGCACACATATGATATTTGTCTTTCTCTGCCTGACTTATTTCGCTCAGCATAACACCCTCAAGGTCTATCCATGTTGCTACACATGGACAGATTTCATTCTTTCTCATTGCCATGTAGTATTCCATGGTATAGATAAACCACATCTTCTTGATCCATTCATCTGTTGATGGACACTTAGGCTCTTTCCATGTTCTAGCTATTGTGGAGAGTGCTGCTATGAACATTGGGGTACATGTGCTCCTATGCATGACTGATGTTCTTCTGATCTAGACTATACTCACCTGAGCTTAACTGGAACCACAGGCTCAGTTCATGAAGCTCAATGTGTTTTTCACTCTTTTAGGAACAGTGGATAATATGAGTTACTTTTTTTTTTTAGATTTTTTTTAATGTTTATTTAATTTAGAGAGAGAGAGAGAGCAGGGGAGGACCAGGGAGGAGAAAGGCTCCAGGCTCTGAGCTGTCAGCACAGCATGTGGGGCTCATATTCATGAACTGTGAGATCATAATCTGAGCCAAAGTCAGACACTTAACTGACAGAGTCACCCAGGCACCCTGGGTTACCTTCCTTTTTTTCTTAATAGGAGGGCAAAAAAAGCTCAAAGAATGTTAGTTAGAATCACACAAAAGTTGTAAGGCCTAGACTGAAAACCAGTACTATGTTTTTTCTGTCAACATTTCACTGGCCAAAGAAAATTACATAGCCAAACCCAACATTAATGAGGCAGGAAGGAACACCCTTTCATGGTGTTTCAAGAGAAGACAAAGGAAAGATAGTAAATATTTGCTTCACAATAATCTAATTTTCCAGAATACACTAGTTGATAATAAACCCAGAAATCTCAATGACTTAAAGATTTAATTCTTACATTATAATTCAATGTAGGGGTGCCTGGGTGGCTCAGTTGGTTAAGCATCCAACTTTGGCTCAGGTCATGATCTCACCATTCATGGGTTCGAGCCCCACATCAGGCCTTGTACTGACAGCTAGCTCAAAGCCTGGAGCCTGCTTCAGATTCTGTATCTCCCTCTCTCTCTAATCTCCCCCTGCTCATGCTGTCTCTGTCTGTCTGTCTGTCTCTCTCTCTCTCAGAAATAAAGAAAACATTAAAAAAATAATTCAGTGTAGATCAGTGATGTATGACAATTTTTCAGTCATTTAGGGACTCAGAGTTTTTCCATCTAATAGATATGACATTCTCTCCATGTCATCCTCCAGAAATGTCCTCTCCAATAGAATAGACACTATTCATATGTGGCCACTGAGTACATGAAATGGGTATTCAGTCTGGTTTGATATCAGCTTTAAGTATAATATAAAATAAACATTAGATTTTGAAGAAACGGTATACAAAATTAAGTATCAAATAATATTTCTTTATTTTTTTAATGTTTATTCATTTTTTTCTTTTTGAGAGAGAGAGAGAGAAACAGAGAGCATGAGCAGGCAAGAGGCAGAGAGAGAAAGAGGGCAACTCAGAATCTGAAGCAGGCTCCAGAGGCTCTTACCTGTCAGCACAGAGCTGATGCACAGCTTGAATGCATGAACCATGAGATCATGACCTAAGCCGAAGTCAGATGATTAAATGAGTGAGCCACCCAGGTGCTCCTCAAAAATATTTAAATTAATTACATTTTAAATGATAATATATTAGATATATTGTGTTAAATAAATATATTAGTGAATTTCACCCATTTATTTTTATAGTTTTCATGTGGCTCCTAGAAAAATTTTAATTATGTAAGTACTCACTTTATATTTTTACTGGACAGCACTGCTCTAGGACCCGCTGACAGACAAGGAAGTAAGAATAGTGGGGACTTCGCCAGAAATTTGAGGGAACAACCTAGAGATGACATCACTCTTTTTAATTCCATTAGCTAGAACTATCACACAGATACAAGAGGGCTAGTAAAATAGGGGACCTAGAAAGAAGGATAAAATACAAATATTGGTGATCACCATTCTTCTTTGCCTTCCTTCCTCCCATTTCTTTCTAAAAAATAAGAAACAAAAAAAAAAAGGATGGGGCCAAAATGTTGCATTACAGAAGAGGAAAGAAATAGAAAACAGAGATCATAATGAAAAAGGCATTACAACTGGAGACAAACCTAATCATTAAAGAAAAAATAATGAAGTGCCTACCAAAAGTGGATAATGACTCAGACACAGGAAACCCAGACATTAAAGACTCAGATCTCTGGCTTTGAAATTATTGTTCTTGTCTTAGATTTTCCTTCCAACACTGGTTGGTAAATTTTACTAAATTCCTTAACACTTGATGAGAAAAAAGATTCTCTGAAAGCTTTCCTACTTATATGCAACCTCTAGATCTGACTTTTATTACCTAAATGTGTAAAGTATGCAATATATCTGCTTCAAAGCTTGTAATTTTTTTAAGCTGGTAAATTTTCACCCAAAATCTAGTACCAAGAATGCTGATGAGAGGATTGTACTGTAACCCATGTCAGCTCTTTATAGCATCTATGTCAGGTAGTAAGGGAACAAACACAATAATGTGCAGTTTGAGATTTGGCAGATTGAAGGGAAGAAAATGCCTGACATCAATGTTTACATAACCACTCAGAGATATCGTGTCAACACATTCAAATATTTCTGCTCAAACTTTTCTCCTTTTATAATTTCTATAGTATCTATTTATAGTATCTATTTCAGCAGACCATATACCACAAAGAAACTTTGTATTTCACAGCTCTGTGCTTCTGTCCTGCTAAGTTTTCGTGAAGTTTTCTCAAGCCACTTTTTTCAGTGACTTAACTTACTATTTATTTAATTGAAAAAATATTTTTTATAAAGTGCATTCCCATAGTGCCAGATTCCAGAGCTATGAGAACATACAGCGAAAAAAAACTCTTTCTAGCCATCTAGTTTCTCTGCCTAGTGCATCATTGTTGAATTTATTTTCTGTCCTTCTAGAGAAATTTTAATGACTGG
Source organism: Proteles cristata cristata (assembly GCA_017311185.1). NCBI lineage: Eukaryota > Metazoa > Chordata > Mammalia > Carnivora > Hyaenidae > Proteles > Proteles cristata. Next base: position 1,770,598 of record JAESUZ010004016.1, on the reverse strand, counting down.
AGATGGCCATTAGCAAACTAATGCTTAAACCTCAATCTCTTCTCAACTATTCTTTCAGAAAGGGACAGCAGTTTGGGGTTGTGGGGTTTTTTTGTTTTGTTTTTGGGGTTTTTCCCCTGTTTTCACAGCTATTCTAATACAAAAGTGAAACTGCCTGTGAAATATAATATTAATTGTTTCTTTTCTATCTGACTGGTTCATTTGGGGAAAAAAAATTATTTAGCAAGTAATACTAGTCCACTCCAAAAACTTTCCTACATGTTCTATGGAACACCTTTCAGGAATGTCTCCCTATGTTATGTTAAGTGAAATAAGTCAGGCAGAGAAGGACAGATACCATATGTGTTCACTCAAATGTGGAACAGGAGAAACTTAATAGAGGACCATGGGCGAGGGGAAGGGGGAAGACAGTTAAGGATAGGGAGGGAGGCAAACCATAAGAGACCCTTAAATACTGAGAACAAACTGAGGGCTGATGGGGTGGGGGAGAGGGGGAAAGGGGTGATAGGCATGAAGGAGTGTGTTATATGGAAACCAACTTGACAATAAACTATAAAAGAAAAAAATAAAAGGAATGTCTCCCTAGTTTCACACTACCTATTCTCCCTTTCATGGATTAACAGAGTAATTCCAAACCAAGACCATTTAGCATTTGGATAATAAGATCCATCCCTTTTGCAATCAGTAGGAGACAGATATATGTATACACACATGCACATACATATACATACTGTAACATATATGCATGTTTGAGTTTATAGATATGGGATTTATATATGAATATATACGTATATGCAAATAACATATAAAAATATATTTATGTATGAGGTTATGTACATGAGATAAATCTTATTACTTTCTTTTAGCCCCACAAACATAAAACTCATAATTTTTTCCAAAGATTCCATATTAAATCAAATATGTTAATTCCTCAAATATTTAAGTGATCATAATGTGCCCAACACTTTGACAGTCATTGAGGATATGAACTAGAAAAATGTATCCTCTCCTTTATGAAACTTATAATCTATAAGAGAAAAACAGAAAATTAAACAAGTAATCGGATATAATTGGGTTAAGTAATCAGGCAAATAATCAGGTTAAGGCAGATTGCTTCCTAAGGAAAAAATATTCAAATAAGAGACTAAAAAATGGAGAAAAACTAGAGACAGAGAATAATGTTTTAGTCAGAGAAGCAGCATATATGAAGGCCCAGAGACAAAAGAGAGTATCTCAGATTTAAGGAATCATATGAGACATTTTCTTAGGACTTTGGAGTATAAGGGCAGAGATGTAAGACAGGAGTGCATAGTAGTGGCCCAGAAAAGAAACTGATAAACTGCCTTAGGGCAAAAACAAGTCATGACAGCTTCACAGGAGTGAAAGTTGAGGTACAACATGCTGTAGATGAAAGCAGTTTTTCAGGTAAAGGTATATTACATAATAGCAAGAGGAAAGGCACATGGATGTGAAGTGATAAGTAACTTATTCATGTAAATGTAACTAATGTGTGACAATTCCAGAGAAGTTCTACTACAAAGTCCATACTCTAACCTCATAAACAGAGTAGGAGCCATTGCAGAAGAGCAGTGAACCATATAGAATGAAAAAGTCTTAAAGCAGCTTGTTTGTGTTACACCCTAATGAAACAAGAGATGCTGGTGTGGATATAGAGAAATGGGAATCCTCTTGCACTGTTGGTGGGAATGCAAACTGGTGCAGCCTCTTTGGAAAACAGTGTGGAGGTTCCTCAAAAAGTTAAAAATAGAACTTCCCTACGACCCAGCAATTGGACTACTAGGAATTTACTCAAGGGATACAGGAGTGCTAATGCATACGGGTACATGTACCCCAATGTTTATAGCAGCACTATCAACAATAGCCAAATTATGGAAAAAGCCCAAATGTCCATCAACTAATGAATGGATAAAAAAGAGGCAGTATATGTACACAATGGAATACTATTTGGTGATCAAAAATAATGAAATCTTGCCATTTGCAATAATGTGGATAAAACTAGAATGCATTATGCTAAGCAAAATAAGTCAAAGACAAATATATGATTTCACTCATGTGTGGAACTTAAGAAACACAACAGATGAACATAGAAGAGCCAGAAAAAAAGAAAAAAGATAAAAACAGAGAGAGGCAAACCATAAGAGACTCTTAAATACAGAGAACAAACAGAGGGTTATTGGAGGGAAGGTAGAGGGTATGGGCTAAATGGCTGATGGGAATTAAGGAGAGCACTTGTTGGGATGAGCACGGGGTGTTATATGTAGGTGGTGAGTCACTGAGGTGCACTCCTAAAACCAACACTATACTATACGCTAACCAACTTGAATTTAAATAAATAAATTAGAGGCACCTGGGTGGCTCAGTTGGTTAAGCTTCCAACTTATGCTCAGGTCATGATCTTGCAGTTCGTGGGTTTGAGCTCTGCGTCAGGCTCTGTGCTGACAGCTCAGAACCTGGAGCTTGCTTTGGATTCTGTGTCTCCCTCTTTCTCTCTGCCCCTCCCCTGCTCATCCTGTGTTTCTCTCTATCTCTAAAAAATAAATAAATGTTTAAAAAAAGTAATAAATAAGTAAATTTTTTTAAAAGACGAGAAATAACAAGTGTTAAAAAGAATAGAGAAAAGGGAACCCTTAGTGCACTGTTGTTGGGAATACAAGTTGGTAGAGCCAGTATGAGAAACAGTATGGAGTTTCCTCAGAAAATTAAAAATACAGATACCAAACAATCCAATAATCCCACATCTGGCTATATATCCAAAGGGAATGAAATCAGTATCTGGAGAAGATATCTGCAGACCTATTGTAATTGCAGCATTAGTCACAATAGCCAAGATATGAGACAAGATAGGTGTCCATCATTTGATGAATGGATAAAGGAGATATATATTATATAATGCTTTGTATATATGAATATTATCCAGCCATGAGAAAGAAGGAAATTCTGCCATTTGCAACAACATGGGTGAAATGAGAGGATATTTTGCTAAGTGAAAAAAGCCTGACAGAGAAGGACAAATACTGTATGATCTCACTTACATGTGGAATCTTAAGAGAAAAAATTTTAAAAAAGAGTCTAATTCATAGAAACAGAGTAGAATGGTATTTTCCAGGCCTGAGGCATGGGGGAAATAGGGAAAGGCTGGTCCAAGGTTATAAGCCTTTAGTTATAAGATGAGTAAGTTTTGGAGATCTAATGCACTACATAGTGACTACAGTTAATAGTAACTGAAATTATCAGAAGTCAGGAGATCTTAAACAGTCTCACCACACACATACAAAAGGTAACTATGTGAGGTTATGGATGTGTTAATTAACCATATTGCAGTAATTATTTCACAACGTATATAAAATCATTACATTGTACACTTTAAATGTATATAATTTCATTTGTCCACTACAACTAAATAAAGCTGAAAAGAAAATTTTAAGTTGTATTAGGCTTTATCAAAGAACTTAAGGAATGATTAGTCATCCCTGTACCTTTGAAATAGAGAGCACTGAGGCCTGTTACCTGCTGTTTATCTGTTGTTTATTTTTAGCATGTTCTAGTTAGTTGTATAGTCAATAATTTTTAGCAAACACTTATGGTGAGTCCACCACTTTAAGAGCAGTATGGGTATAAAATAAAGTCACTTCCCCTAATAAAATAAAATAAAATAAAAGCACTTCCACATGTAATAAAGTGCTTACATGCTACAGTTCTTCTGTGTAGAAGCAAATCACAATGTGCAAAACTGATACTCCTTTAGTGGAAAAATAAACAAACAAACATCCAACTATGATAAATGCTAACCCTATATTTATATGTCTTTGCCTATACACGGATTGTTCTTTGTTGTTTGTTTTCATTTACATGGAATCACGAGAAGTGCACATATTAGACATGAAATCTAACATAACACATAATAGGTCTCGAGGTAGATATAAGGATTTCAAAGCAGTATGTATGTCAACACAGAAAGCTGGGCTGAGAATATTCTAACAGACATTTTTCTTACCCATCTTTTCAGTCAAAACTTTAGCAGAGGAGTATTTTTGACAATATCCTCACATATTATTAGAAATAAGCACAGACTATTACTAGATCAAAAATACTTATTGGATAAGTATAAAAATAATAAATAGCTAAAAATGGACAAGTGTTATAACTCAATCTAGAGGCTCTTGGCTCCTTTGTTTGTATTAACTCATTTCATCTTTGTAATAATATAAGTTGGGTTCCATTATTATCCATACTTTATATATACATATGAAACAAGTTTTGAAAGAATAAGTAACTTGACCAAGTCTACAGAGTCAGTTTCCTCATTTGTAAGTAGTAATGATAACAAACACGCTAATAACAGTGTTTTACCATTTACAATGTCATTCTGAGTATATCTTTTTCTCTAATCCTCAAAGCACCCTTAAGATCAATAATGAAGTTACTAGTCTGTTTCACAAACGAAGTCACTTCAGAGGTTTTATAACTAGAGCTCAAGCCAGGTCTTCTGACCATGTTTTCATTTTCTTTGCACTCTGGTTTCAAAAGTTCCTTTCAATCCCAAGTTCTATTATCCTATGAAATTGCAAAAGCTCTTTTCATATATAAATATAGACATTGCTTACATATCACTTACTTCTATTATCAAGCCTTTTTCTGAGTATGTCACATATATTTTAACTCATTTAATCCTTACAACCCCATAGATACACAGTATTATTATCCCCATTTTATAGATGAGAAAACGAAAAGGAACTAAGAGGTAAGCAAGGCCACATGGGTTGGGTCAGTCGGCTAAGCATCCAACTGAAGTTCAGGTCATGATCTCATGGTTCATGTTTCGAGCCCTGCGTTGCTCTCTGTGCTGACAGCTCAGAGCCTGGAGCCTGCTTCAGATTCTGTGTCTCCCTCTCTCTCTGTCCCTAGCTTGCTTGCTCTCTCGTTCTCTCTCTCTCTCTCTCTCTCTCTCAAAAATAAATAAACATTTAAAAAAATTTTTTAAAAAAGGAACCAAGAGGTAATTAATTTGTTCTGCAAAGTGTTTGTACAACTACCAAATGGTAGGGCTAGAATTCAAACCCAAGTAGCTGAACTCCAGAGACTGCTCTTAACCATCACATGGCCCATATACAATTATATTAAATGTTCTCACAGAAGAAACCCTCAATCTTAAGTGATTTATTTTAAACATAAATAAGGAATAACATTTAAAAATCACATGTCTGGGGCACCTGGTGGCTTAGTCAGTTAAGCGGCTGACGTGATTTCAGCTAAAGTCATGATCTCACGGTTCATAGGGTCAAGCCTCTAGTGGGGCTCTGCACTGATGGTTCAGAGTTCCTTGGGATAGTATCTCTCCCTCTCTCTCTCTGCCCCTCCCCTGCTCATGTGTACACGTGCACTCTCTAACAATAAAGTTTAAAAACATAAAAAAATAAAAAATAAATAAAATAGCATGTCTGACTTAAAACACTGTCTAGAAGGTGAGATGAATCAATCAATCCATATTTATTGAATGTTTACTTTGGACAGACATTATATTAAGCACTGCTGAGAATATAAACAAATAGAAGTTATATCCCTGTTCTGGAAAGGAGTTTACAGTCTAGTTGGGGAAAACAGGTCTACGTATATAAAGTAAACCAATAATATTGAGACAATCATTGTTTATTCATTCAGAATCAATATAAATATCAAGGGTATAATACAGATCATAAATGCTACAGAAAACCACTAAGACATGGAATATAAAACCTAAGTAAAATAAATCGTCAACAGGAAAGTCTTAATGTGGCTTTAAGCAAAAAACAAAAATTAAGGTTGATTCTTATGAAACGATATCTTTATCATAGAGTAATACAAAATTTAGCAATAGATTTACCCTAAACTTCATCAACCCTTTTTTTAAAAATTACATTTAGATCACTATTTGGAGCAACAGAGAATAAAAGAGATGACAAATGTCTGACATCTTTTACATAGACTTAAATTCTTTTAAACATCTGATTACTGAAGAGTTATCTACAAAATTTAATGAAATGCTTAGTTGCTAGATAAAACAATATGCTGCACTGAAGAGATGAGCACTTTGAGTCTACAACATCAATACTGTTGTACACTCTGCAATGTCCAAAGAAAGCATTCAGCCTTAGCCTATTCCTTCCCTTTTAGGTCAAGAAGTATAAGAGTACCTGCCTCCTCTTCCAATATCCTCTTCTGGGTGGATTTTACAGTATTTACAGCATTTACATGATAAATACAAGGTCCATTAGGAGCAAAAATAAAAACCAGGTGGCAATGGAATCACTGAACATCATTAATGAACATTATCCTACTTACTCATTTTGATATTAATTCTGTTAATTGTGCTGCCAGTTAATTATATTTAGATAAGGAAACAATGTACCCAGAAAAAAGTCTAACCATACTGAGAAAAAATTGAAATGAATCACACTTGGGTTTGGAAATCCACTATATAAAGGTGTAGAAGTTACAAGAGAAACTTCTGTAACAAGGAATGAATAATCTGTCAGAATCTTTTACACTAAAGGGCTTTATCATGTAAAAAACATTTAAAAAGCACTTACTAATATGCTAGGGGCACTGAAATGTGAAAAAAAAAAAAGAGAAGACATAGTCTTTGACATTTATATTTGAACCGTTTATATTCAGGTTCAACTTTATTGATAAAAACATAAGCATTATAATATAAAGATCAGTCTCTCCAAGAGGAATATGTGAAAATTAAAAAGCAAGTAACCCTCTGGAGAAATGAGAGAAGGTATAAATGAAAGGATGATTATACATGGCCTATTGAAGCTTAAGTAAAAAATGACCACATGGGAAGGAGAAGGCAGGAAAAATAAAAGCCTGGAATTAAACCAGACTTTTTTCCTACAAAGGAGACAGTTTATTTCCAAGTGACCAAAATGAGTGAGATTTTCTTCTTAATAACAAAAAATTTCAGTAAAAGACTAATTTTGGCTAATCTGTTGAAATGGCTTTTGCATTTTCAAAAATCTTATACCTATCTCTCAATGGTCTTAAGATTAGTCAAAAATTCAGTGCATTAAAAAACAGAAGGGATGGTCCTTCTGACCACCACTGCCACCACTGCACTCCACAAGTAAAAATGTTCTGTAGGTAAAATTCACAGATGTGTTGATAACATGGAATTTTAAGATTTAAAAGTACAGATTCTTTATGAGACATTATATGCAGAAAGTATACAGCTGCAGCAGCATGCTTTCTTTATTGTAATGCAAGTCACAAGTACATCCTTACTGTAAGGACTGTGTTTAGACTAGTCAGAATCTCATTTTATCTTTTGATAAATGATAGGACTCATAATACTCAGGAGAGGATTATAGTTTTCTAATAAGGAAATGCAAAAGTCTCTTAGAAATAGATTGCTGCACACTTTTTAAAAATGTATTTATCTATCTATCTATCTATCTATCTATCTATCTATCTATCTATCTATCTCTTTATTGAGTGGGAGGAGAGAGAGAAAGAGAAGAGAATCCCAAGCAGGCTCCATGTTCTTAGCACAGAGTCCATCACAGGGCTTGATCTCACAAACTGTGAGATCATGACCTGAGCTGAAATCAAGAGTCAGATGCTCAATCATATGAGCCACCCAGGTACTCCCAATTTCTGCACACTTAATCAAATGACTCATACTCCACAAAAGCAAAAGAGGATGGCAAGCACGGAAAGGTTGTCTTTAGCACTGATCCTCTGGGGAAGCCAATTTGAAGAAAAGAACAAAACTGGAATTCCTTGAGGACAGCCCCTCAACACCACAATATGCAAATTCCCTATGGACATCATGAAGTCACTGGGCAATGTTCCATCAAATCTATCTTAATGAGTCCTTCAAAGGTTCTCAGATTCTGAGCGTTAGCTCCTTGAGCAAATCTGGCTAGGCAGCTAGTGTCACATAAATATTAATTAAACCCATTTCTAACTGACCAAATGGCATTATTATTGCCAAAAACAGATAATGCAGTGCTTTAACACAATAGAAAAAAAAATACATCGGTTGTTCATTTTTTTTTCCTTCACTCTCTTTCCAACTGCCCTTGCATTCCTGTTTTTGAGAGTAAGATAAACAAGGACACACAATTTAAACAATACTTTCTGTGGTTTTGGAAACTACTCAAGAAAAATGGTCTGAGAAACAGATGACAAGGTAACAATGTACTCATGAAAAATAAAGAAAAATTCCCAGGAAACTACATTTTACATTTAAAGCTTTGTCAATGGAAAATGCTTTTCAGGAGCAATTTAATCGAAGAATATGTATTGTTTGCTGAATTTCATCATTCTTATTATAAGGGAAATAACTTCCTTTTAATTTGGAGGTACTATTTCGTTCAAAACTTTCAGGAATTTATTTTCCTTTTTTAAATTTGTTTAGATGTTTATTTATTTTTGAGAGAGAGTGAGAGAGCGAGCGAGCACAAGCAGAGGAGGGGCAGAGAGAGAAAGAAACATAGAATTTGAAGCAGGCTCCAGACTCCGAGCTGTCAGTATAGAGCCCGATGCGGGGCTCAAACCCACAAATTGCGAGATCATGACCTAGGCCAAAGTCAGACACTTAACCGATGGAGCCACCCACGTGATCCCAGGAATTTATTTTCTTAATATAGAATAAGGTAAGTCTTTCTGAACATATCTTACTTCTCCCTGTTACAAAGAATTGACATTTAAAAAGAAAGGCTACTTTCTTTATATGAAAGGGAGATGATTTATTGACCTCTTCCAAATCCATCCTCTTGAATAAAGTAGAAATTATCAGGTCTTTAATTTGAGCTTTGACCTTCAAATCTTGAGACATAAGAAAAAAAATGCCATTTTTATAGCAGTGGTTTTTCTCATTCCCTCATCATTAAGGATTTAGTTCACCTCTAAGAGAAGATTCAGTCTTTGTTCTGGGTAAGACAATTTAACAAATAATTTGGCAAGGCAAAAATAAGCAAAGAACCCATAATGATAAGGAAAGGTGTGAGATATTAAGGTGCTTACATGCTCCTCATGAAATGCCTACAGCCTATGTATTAATTGCTGTTGATAATACAAATATCCTGAACATGTATCTTTTTCAGAATGTTATTTTTTGGGGCACTTGGGTGCCTTGGTCAGTTAACATCTGACTTTGACTCAAGTCAAGATTTCACAGTTCATGGGTTCAAGTCTCATGTTGGGCTCTGTGCTGACAGCTCAGAGCCTGGAGCTTGTGTTGGATTCTGTGTCTCCCTTTCTCTATTCCTCTTCCCCACTCATGCTCTGTCTCTCTGTGTCTCTGAAAAATAAATAAACATTGGGGGGAAAAAAGAATGTTGTTTTTCCTCTAGAGAGACTGAAAAGTTAGGCCTGAACTTAAAGGAGGAAGCCGCAGGACCCCTTCAAGGCATTCTAATTGAGAAGAGGTAGACCTGTCTCCACAACATAGTAGAAAGCCAGAAACTAAAGAGACAAATAACAAGCCAAGAGTCATCTCATAAAAAGTCTTGGTATCTGAGTCTAATATATTAGATATTATAGTAGCGTAGCTAGTTTTTAATTGTTTTAATTGTTTTTTTATTGTTATTCCAGTCACTATTTCCACAAATTACCCCATACTTAGTGGCAAGAAACAAGCATCTATTTTGTTCATGCTTTTATACATCAAGAATCCAAATAGGCCATGGTAGAGACTATTTGTCTAGGCTTTATGAGGTCTTAGGTCTCAGATGGAAGATTCAAAGCCAGAGAACTATGATCATCTAAAGGCTGGTGCACTTACTGCACCTAAAGGCATTTGATACCTACTGTTGGCTAGAAGCCTCTCTTTTCCAACGGGGTCTCTCCATGAAATCTCTCTAAAAGCACATGTCCTGAGAGATAAAGATGAGCAAGGACAAAGAGAGGGACAGAAAGAGGTAAGTAGGCCAATCATCCGAAGTCACTCAGTATCACTTCCACTATGTTCTAATGTAATATAAGCAAGTCAGGAAGAAGGACTCATATTCAAGTGGAAGAAACATAATGGAACCTCACCTCTTGATGTAAGAATGTATCAGTCTCACCACAGTGGATACACTCTAAGGTGGGTCCAATGAGATATGTGGTTGTATGATTCCCTTCCCTTCAGGTGCAAACCTTGTGACTTGTTTCTAACTAACAGAATGTGGCAAAGGCAGCAGAATGACATTCCTTTTATTAGATTATGGTATAGAGCAAAGGTGGGATTAGGTTGCTCCACAGAAGTACTGTTTAGGGGCGCCTGGGTGGCTCAGTTGGTTAAGCATCCGACTTTGGCTCAGGTCATGATCTCACAGTTTGTGGGTTCGAGCTCTGCGTTGGGCTCTGTGCTGATAGCCGCCTCAGAGCCTGGAGCTTGTTTTGGATTCTGTGTCTCCCTCTCTCTCTGACTCTCCCCTGCTCATGCTGTGTCTCTGTCTCTCAGAATAAAAAAATATTAAAAAAAAAAAGAAGTACTGTTTAAATATGTTACAGACAAATGTTTGTGTTCCCCCAAAATTCATATGTTGAAGCCCTAACCTACAATGCATTTGGAGATGCGAAGTAATTAGGTACTAGGGTAGAGACCTCATGATGGGATTAGACACCAGGAAACTTGTTCTTTCTCTCTCTGCCATGTGAGGACACAGCCAGAGAGATAGTCCTTATCAGACATGACCAAACTGGCATCCTGATCTTAAACTTCCAGACTCCAGAATTGTGAAAATAAATAAATAAATAAATAAATAAATAAATAAATAAATAAATGTATTTTATCTAAGCCACCCAGTCTATGATATGTTGCTATGATAGCTTGACCAGACTTGTTATTTAGCAAAGGTGATTGGATCTAATTCCAAGGATTACGCTATGCTACATAAGACTTCATCTTGGCAAACTGGAAAGAGATATTTTCCTGCTGGCCTTCAAGAAACAAATTGCTGTGATGTAAACTGCCTATGGATAGGTCCCCATGGCAACTAACCACAGTTATCCTGAAGAAGCTGAAGGCCTCAGTTACTACTGTGAAAGGCACTGTGAGAACACCTGAACAAATCTGGAAGCGGATCCTTTCTAGCCCAATCTCCAGATGAGCATGCAGCCCAGTCAACATCTTGACTATAACTTATTGAGACTTTTAAGCAGAAAACCCAGCTAAGGCATGCTTGAGGCTGGACTTCTGATGAACAGAAATGGAGATAATACACTTGTGCTGTTTCAACCACTAAATTTCTGGTAATTATAAAGCAACAGAAAACCAATACAATCACTTTGTAATAAGAGCATGTGGGATAACATGGCCATCTTTGGGGATAGTGTGCCATTTTAGGAAAATACAATCTACAACAATTATTCATTCATTTCTGTCACCCTTAAACCTTCAAAACCCTGAGCTGGTAAAACAGCTGAGGAGAGAATAATGGCATAGGAAGAACCATTCTCAAGACTTCAGAAAGTAATTTGCAAAAACCTGGAGCAAATGCTCAAAAGGTAACTGGATGAAATCATAAACAATATTCAGGACAGACTTGTGACATGAGAGCTAGTTCCTCAAGGATTCATGGAAATGACCAGGGTTAGGAATCTAGAAAAATGGCAGACCTTCTGATTTCAAGTGGGTTTGAGCATCAGACTGTTTTTACTTGGGCATTCAAGGGAAATGTGATCTAGACAATAGCAAAGTTTATGACATATAGGCCACATATGCATAACATAACCAGGATAGGAATATTGGAATGAACTATTCCTTATATAAATCCTGGATATCTCTTTCTAATTTCTTAAATTCCATTACTTTTTGTTTAAGACTTACTGACCACCCAAAATTAAAATCTCTTTTTAATACAATATATCTTTATATTTATCAACAAATATTTAATAGACATCAGCCATGTGCTAAGCTAAATGTACACAGACAAAGCCATTCTAAAAGGAGAAATCATATATGTTTATCAAGCATATGGATTTTTCATGGTGCCCTTTACTAGGCCAACTTTCTTATTGCCTTAAAATATAAAAAAAAACTGACTTCATATTTTCTCTTTGGGGGAAATAGAATAATGTTGATAAAGATAATAAAACTAATGTTACTTAGTATATTTTATGTGCCAGACATGCTAGAAATTTATATTCATTATCCCTTTTAATCCTTGTAATTCTTTGAGATAGATACCATTTTTATCCCAATTTTACTGATGAGGAAATTGAAAATCAGACATGAAAGTTGCCTAAGGTACCAATAAGTGGTAGAGAGAGGACTGGAGTATGATGATTTCCTTTCATATTCAAAATCATGCATAATAAGAGATCTTAAAAATCATTTAATCTTATTACCCTTCTAAGTACTCTTTTCCAAGTAACTCATTGAGGCAAATCTCAATTAATATAGACATGGTTTCAAAATTCTAGTCTCAGCCTGATCCCTTGGAGAGGTCTGGTACAGAAATTATACCACAGAGTTTGTTCCACCCAGAGACAAGAGTACTGGGCTATTTCACCCCACATCAGATAGTCACTGGCTGCAAGTTGGGGGTGGGGGAAAGAAAGGAAGAATAAAAGGGTACATCCTCCCTTGAATCTCCAGGCAAGGTGACTCCCTCTAGAAATCCTCAGAAAAAGGACACAGGTATATGCTGTTAATGGTCAACACCAGTAGTAGCCATAAGATGAATACAAAGCCTGCTAAAGGGAATCTGGGCAAGGCTCCAATAACATCCAATATATCTGCCAAGTGTTTAGCCAACTCCTTCTTGGATACTTACAGTGAGAAAGAACTCACCATCACATACCCTTCTCTACATAACAATACAACCCACTACAATCCTTGAATGGCTTAGAGAGAAAAGTCTTCTTCTTGTTGGATGTGAGGGAATAAAGGGTGGTCATTCCAGGACAGCATATGCAAAGGCCAGAGTAGAATAAAAGCATAATGGTATGTATTGTTGCTTACCTAGTACTAAGATTTACTGTAGTTAAACTTAAAATGTGAAAGTATAAAGTGAAAACTTGATCTGGGAATATGGGCCAGATAGCTAGATAATGAAATATCTACATGCCTCATCAAGGTCTTGTGATGATGTTGGAAGATACTACTAAATGTATTTTAGCAGAAAAGGGAAATGATCATCTCCCTTAGAAAGCCCATTTTGGGGGCACCGGGGTGGCTTAGTCGATTAAGCATCTGACTTTCGCTTAGGTCATGATCTCATGGTTCGTGGGTTCAAGCCCCGCGGCGGGCTCTGTGCTGACTACCAGCTCAGAGCCTGGAGCCTGTTTCAGAGTCTGTGGCTCCCTCTCTCTCTTACCCTCCCTTGCTCACGCTGTCTCTCTCTCTCTCTCTCTCTCCTAGAAATAAATAAAAAACATTAAAAGAAAAGAAAGCCCATTCTGGCAGTAATGCAGAGAGCAATGCTACCTCATTATGTTAACTTTATGGACTTTCACATCTGTGTTTCCTCTAAACTATCAGCTGTTCAAGGACAGAAACCTTGCCTCATTTGTCCTTTTATTCTGAGTACTTAAAACAATAAATGTTTATAGTACTGAAATGAAGTGATCATAAGGAAGAGAAATCATTACAACAATCCAGATGAGGGATGTTAAAGGTCTAAATTAAGAGTCAGCAAACCATAACCCACAGGCCTAATCCAGCATAACACTTATTTTTGTAAGTAAAATTCTATTGGAATACAGCCACAGCAATTTGTTCATATATTGTCTATAGTTGCCGTCATGCTCTAACAGAAAGTTGAATAATTGCAACAGAGACCATATGGCCTACAAACCTAAAATAGTTATCTGGCCTTTTACAGAAAAGGTCTGCTGACCCCTGGATTAAACTGAAACAGTAGTTACATAAATGAATAGGTGAGATGGATGGAAACGATACTTATGAGGAAAAAAATCAATTGGAGTAGCCACTACTCATTGCTCCTAGTTCTCATTCTTGATATTATGTACACAATAGAGACCAATTATAAATATGTATAAAAAGCTTGCAAGTATCCCAACATATAGTTTGATAATTCCTATGAATTTGTCAAAGTTAAATTGAACTATCATTTCCATAAAATTCCTTATATTCTAAAGAACACACAGGGTAGTCCATTGCCACCAGGCCTACAGATCCAAACAGAAGCATCATTCTGTTTGGTCCACTTAAACTAAGACAGTCCCGCAATAATGGGACAGTATCAGCCGTGGGGTCTCTTATATAAATCTTCTAAAAGGCTCTCAACCTCTAAATCATTGCTACATTCTGGTCTTCAGAGACGGCCTAAATCTTTTTCACCTCATTAAGCTGCTCTGCACCAGAGTTCTCTAAAAACTTTTCATCTGAAAAGTCCCCATAAGGCCTGAAATTTCTTTTCCCTACTCTATGTGGTCGGAACATAAAAGATTGCAATTCAAAGAAAAAGTAAAGAACTGTCATGGTCCTTTTTGTTGGTATTAATCTCTGAATAGCGGATTTAGGGTTACTTTTTTTTTTTCAGTTCCTGGTTCTCCACTTCCTGTTTGAATATACACTACAAAGCCTCAGTGAAATGTATTTATAGGACTCAGCGAGCCAGTTGCAAGGTCTTTTGTATCAGGACTTGAAAGATAAAGGCAGGCTCCTTTCTTTAAAAAAAAAAAAAAAAAAAAATCTGCAGCCATAGAAACATCTAATCTTAGTCATAGCACCAACACCTCCAGATGGGCAAAAAAAAGATGATTTAGATTAAAAGTTGCTTATAAAAATGAATTTTTAAAACATCACACCTTGAATAACAAACCAATGAAGAAAACTTTTTCTAACTTACATAGAATAGATTTAAGAAAAATGTAAGAACAAATGACATATTGGTACTTTTATATTTGAAGATTATTTACCTCAAATATTTAGATGCTGAATTATTTGGAAGTAAAATGTTGTTGACCATATATCATACAACAGAATGTTTTTTCAAATTAATTGAACACTTAAGAGTAAAAACAAACATAAAAATATAAAAGTTGAAGAAATATAAGTAAATATTTCTGATTTCATTGTGGAGAAAGATTCTTTAAAAATATGACTAAAAGGGGGGTGCCTGGGTGGCTTAGTTGGTTGAGCGTCTGACTTTCGCTCAGGTCGTGATCTTGCAGTTCGTGGGTTTGGGCCCCACTTCGGGCTCTGTGCTGACTGCCAGCTCGGAGCCTGGAGCCTGTTTCAGTCTGTGACTCCCTCTCCCTCTGACCCTCCCCTGCTCACGCTGTCTCTCTCTCTCTCCTAGAAATAAATAAAACATTAAAAAAAAATTAAAAAAAAATATGACTAAAAGGATAATCTGAAAGACAAAGTGATAGATTTCAATATATAAAAACTTAAGACTTCTGGATATATTAAAACAGAATATTCAAAATTTAAAAACAATCAACTTTTGGAAAATGTTTCAATGGCTACGACTAGAAGTTTCATTCTTTTCTCTACAAGAAGAAACACATGAAAATATAACTTTAAGAAATGAGCATAGAATATGAGGATATGCATGAAGAAAAAATGACCAATAAATATATTAATAAATTCTTTCCTGCATATAATCAAATAAGCAGAAATAAAAACAGGAAAGGCTACCATTTTTTGCCTGTATAGAAGCAAAGATTTTTTTTAAATGTTTTTATTTCTGAGAGAAAGAGACAGCATGAGCAGGGGAGGGTCAGAGAGAGAGGGAGACACAGAATCCGAAGCAGTCTCCAGGCTCTGAGCTAGCTGTCAGCACAGAGTCTGATGCAGGGCTCGAACCCCCAAACTGTGAGATCATGACCTGAGCCAAAGTCGGATGCTTAACCGACTGAGCCACCCAGGTGCCTGGCAAAGATACCTATTTAAAAGATAGAACACAGATATAGCAGTTCAAATGTTTTTGATTACAAGTAACAGAAAACCAATTCAAGGTAATTTAAACAGTGAAAAATTAGTAGACTCTCAAAATTTTCTAAATCCATAGATAGGTTTGCCTTCAGGCATGGTTTAATCAGTAATCAAGCTCTAATTCTCTATGATTTTTTTGGACCTGGTCTATCTCTCAGCATTGTGATAAGCTGGCTACCCTCATGAAGGCAACATGGTTAACAGTAATTCCAGGAGTTGGTTTTGTACTACACAATTCAGAATCAGGCAGTTCAATCCTGGCATTCAGTCTGATTGGATAAATTAAGATCATATTTCCAATCTTTGACCAATCATAGCCAAGGAAATGGCACCTCCTAATTTGATTAGGCCTGTGTTAAATGTTCATGTCTGAACCAATCACTGTGGCAAGAGAAATAACAAGTTTATGTTTGACTTAAAGCATTCAGGGTCCATTCTTGGTATTCAAGGTGGGGTAAATACTCTTCAAGTCATGCAGCTGATACATAATGATGGAATAGGCATAGACTAGCTCAATTAGGCACAGTGCATGGAGCAATAAATTACTTACATATTTTTAAGAAAATAGAACTATAAATACCAAAACCTTAAAAATGTATATACCACATTTTTTCTAGAATTCCAGATGTTAAAATTTATCCTAAGGGAATAATCATGGTAAATACAAAGATATATTATGTTGGTTTAGGGTAGCCAAAAATTAATATACAACAATGGAAAGTTAGTTAAATAAAGATGACATATTAATGATATAATATGTAACCTTTAATATAATAGCATAAAAGAATATTTACTGACATGTAAACTAATCAAGATATATTGCTAAGTAATTAAAACCAACAGAATAATCCATGTTGGTTACTTGTTTTTAAATTCTTCTGTTTTGAGATATCCATAAGTCTTAAGAGATTATTCTATTTTTGTAATATATATATATATATATTACACACTGAAGAAGACATATCAAAATATAGTTATCTCTAGATTGAATTATAGTTTTTATTTTTCATAATTTCCTATATTTTATAAATTTTCTTAATGCTTATGAACTATTCCAGTAATGAAAAAAATTCATGTTTAAAACAAATAATTATAAATAACAGTTAAAACAGTTTAAAGGAAATAACTAAACAAATCTACCTTTGGAAAGATTTAATGGGAATTGTGACTTTAAGAATGTGTTAGTGAAAAATTCCAAAAGTTCCCAACTATAGGTTGAGAAAAAGCCCACATAAAAGCAGAGTTCTACAAAATAAAATCTTTAAATAATCTGCATCTTATCCCCAGAGGAGTAACAGCATGAAGCCACCCTTTAGTTGTACAGCATTAGCCCACCTGAGCTTAATGCTAAGCTTAACGCTGATTTTATCCATAATGACTCTTCTACCCTCTGGGGAAAAGCTTAGGGTAAACAAAGAAATATAAAACCTCCCAAGAGGGCTTTCCAACTCCCTGACGAATCCTCTTTTGAGAACAGGCCCAAATATTCATATTTATACATCAGTGCAAGTAAAGGCTAATGGCCCAAATTACATTATATGTAGCTCCAACTGTACTATATGTACCTTCAACTTTCACATAATTGATTCAGAGCAAATAATGTTGGCCTGGCCTATGTGAAAATATGTGTACACCAGGCTACAAGAATAATCATATAAATTTAATGTGATAATTTTTAAAATCAGTTAAACTATAAATTTATTGGTTTCATCTATTGATGTATTATATAGGCACAGACCATAAAAGCCAAATATGTGTTACCTCAAGGAGAACTGAAAAGTTGAAAATACACAGACCTGTATGATGTGAGAGGATCCTATGCATATATGCTGTCTACACATAGCCAACCCTAGCTCCATTGCTATAGAATGTATACTATGCTTCAGTTAACATACTGCTATGAAAATGACCAAAAACACATCAGCAAGGAGAGAAGACACCACAAGGTATCAAGGGAAACTTTCCTTTTCTGATTTCTGATTTGCTTTCCTAAGCAAAATTCAAGGCATTCATTCATTCTACATCCAATTAATGTTTGTACAGGATATGAAGTGAATTAAATGAACAAAAATCCCTGTTTCATGGAACATTACCCTGGACATATGGTCTAGATATGCTTTTTTTCCCCTCCTGTCTTAATATTCAGAGAATGAAAAATGAAATTGGGTATCCAAGAGACACTGATAAGAATTGAATGACAGGTACTTTTGGCTAAGAAGAAAGCTTGGAGAGCCCATCGTGTCCAAATTCTGGAAAGAGGAAGAGGGAAAGACAAATCTGTTGTCAAAACCTGACCAGAAATTTGTCTTTGGTGCCCCCTTCCACCTTTCTATCATAACCCTCCTCCCCTATTTACTGAGCCCTCTCTTTCCTATTCCTCAATACCAACCATTTTTTTCAGATGCCCCCAGTCAATGGTGGTTGAGAAAAGAATGAGTCATGCTATATAGATTTTCTCCCTATGGGTGCTGTTGTGCCTATCAGTGTCTGATCCACATGTAGACAACTAAGGGAGGAAGGAATGGATGGATGCTTTCAGGGGTGCATGGATTAATAAGTGAAAACGTAAGTGAATGAAAAAGTGAGAAGATAAGTGAAGGCATAGGCAAAGAATGATTAGATTCTACAGGGGAAAAGACATAAAGGTGTTCACAGGAACCTCATGAAGTCAGAAATGGTAAGATGTGAGAAAAACAAAGAGATAACACCCCAAAGATGTGACTGAGGTGACAGAATCCAGAAGGAAAAATCTAACTTAAAAAATAAATAAAATAAATAAATAAAATCTATTATATAATTGAGTCCCAGTGAAAAAGAAAAAAATCAAAGCATCTCTTAATGATCAGCAGATAAGCCAGAGGGGAGGTCAGAGGATCACTTCTGACTGCAACCTTGAAACTTGATGCAGTAAGAACATCTCTGATTCTGAAAATGGCAGGCCCTGAAAGGCTTCACTTAAAGTGATATTAGGGATTTATGCTAAGAAGTATGAATAAAACTATTACAGACCCTTGAGATGGACTCAAACATTGTGTGCTCCAAATTGAGATGAATGCTAACCATTTATAAAAGGTCTCTTATTTTTTTTATTTAAAAACACCTTAAATTTTTACAATATAAATAAAAAGAAATTAAAAGTATCCAAAATATTTGGATAATCAGAACTATCTTCGAGAGTTGTATACCAGTTTATTGTATGTGTACATATACACATGTGCTTTAAAGTGTTTAGTATAATACATATTTAAGTTAAATATATTTACTACAGTTTGATGTATATTACTTAACAGATCACTATTATGTTTTTAAATATATACATACAAACACATGCATACATATATATATGCTTTTTTTAAAAATGTTTATTAATTTTTGAGAGACAAAGCACAAGTGGAGGAGGGGCAGAGAGAGAGGGAGACACAGAATCTGAAGCAGGCTCCAGGTTCTGAGCTGTCAGCATAGAGCCCAATGCAGAGCTTGAACTTAGGAGCCGTGGAAATCATGACCTGACCGAAAGTCAGATGCTTAACCGACTGAGCCACCCAGGTGCCCCGTATATGCTTTTAACCTGCTTTTCTCACTTAAATATATTGTAAATATTTCCATGAGAGGAAACTGCCTTTGGTATTTTTATCACCATGCTTGATAAAAATTTTTATTTATTTTTGAGAGAGACAAGCCAGGGAGGGACAGAGAGAGAGGGAGACACAGAAATCAAGGCAGGCTTCAGGCTCCAGGCACAGAGCCTTACTTGGGGCTCCATCCCACAATTCTGGGATCATGACCTGAGCCAAAATTAAGAGTTGGATGCTCAAGGGACTGAGGCACCCAGGCACCCTACCATATTATTTTATTTTATAGATATACTATAATTTAATCAACTGATCCCCCATGGTTAGACATTTAGTTTTGTTTTCTCTCATGTTTTGTTATTTCAAAGTAATTTAGGTTTTTAATATACTATTTTACTTTCTAAAACAAAGCATTACATTCTATGATTATATCATTATTATAAAAATCCTTGCATCAGAATTGCTTGGCTAAAAATGTCAAGGCTTTTCATAAGCATATTAATTATGAGGACTTCAGTTGCTATTAACAGTAAAAAAAAATCAAATTTCAACTTATTACTTAAAACTTTAACAAAGACTTCTTTACCGTTTGTTTAATTCTGAGAGAGAGAGAGAGAGACAGAGGTGAACAAGGGAGGGGCAGAGAGAGAAAATCCAAAACAGGCTCCATGCTCCAAGCTGTCAGTAAAGACCCCAACATGGAGCTTTAACTCAAGAATGGCAAGATCATGGGGCGCCTGGGTGGCTTAGTCGGTTAAGCGTCCGACTTTCCAACTTTCGCTTAGGTCATGATCTCGCGGTTCGTGGGTTCGAACCCCGCATCGGGCTCTGTGATGACTGCCGGCTCGGAGCCTGGAGCCTGTTTCAGTCTGTGACTCCCTCTCTCTGACCCTCCCCTGCTCACGCTGTCTCTCTCTCCTAGAAATAAATAAAACATTAAAAAAAAAAAAAAAAGAATGGC
The DNA here is from genome assembly GCA_017311185.1 of Proteles cristata cristata. Taxonomy (NCBI): domain Eukaryota; kingdom Metazoa; phylum Chordata; class Mammalia; order Carnivora; family Hyaenidae; genus Proteles; species Proteles cristata. Next base: position 1,750,164 of record JAESUZ010004016.1, on the reverse strand, counting down.
AAGATCGTGACCTAAACCTAAGTGGTATGTTTAACCTACTGAGACACGTACTCACCCCTTAACAAAGACTTTTTAACTGATCTCATAAATAGAGTCCAGAGATAATTCAGGTCACAGAACTGGTTTGCTCCGATACCTTAACAGTGCCATAAGGACCCTGCTTCCTTTTGTCTCCTACTCTGCCTACTGTGATACCTTCAGAGATAACATAATGACTACCAACACCACCTGTGAGTACATTTATCCTCTATGTTCAGAGAAAGCCTATCCTCCTAATCCCCAAACAAAAATCCTAAACATTCTAGATAAGTTTGGATTCTTGAGCCAACAGTTTTGGCAAAGGGGCTAGATATTGTCAATTTATAGTCCTACAAATGGTGTGAGTTCAGATTTCCTCCAGCCTTCACTAATATTGAGAATTAATCTTTAAAAAATCAAAAGCTACCAGTGCCTGGCTAGCTCAGTCAGTAGACCACAAGACTCTTAAACAAAAGCTACCAACTTGACCAAAGAAAAGAGTAAGCCATTTTTCTTTTTTTCTTTCTTTTTCTTATTAGTTTGGCCTTTCTAATAGTGAAAGCATGAGCTCTAAATTCAGATAGTCAATATTTGCATTCTGTTTCTTTGGCTAGGCAGAGTTGAAACCAATTATGCAAATTAGAAAAATTCTCTGAAAATCAAGAGTAAAACAGAATCCCCTTAAATTCCTATGAAAATAAAATAAATTTTAAAAACCCTGTAAAACTTAGGTTTTATTTATAATTATATTTTTGTATTACTAAATTGTTGTGATTACCTATTCTTTTCATGAGCTCATTTTTCTATTGGGAATAGCCATTTTTAAAACTTTAAATCTAATATAGTTAACATGCAATGTTATAATAATAATTTCAAGTGTATAATTTAGTGATTCAACAATTCTATGCATTCCTCAGTGCTCATCAAGATAAGTGTACTATTAATCCCCTTCACCTATTTTACCCATCCTCCACCTACCACCACCTGAGCTAAAATCAAGAGTCAGAGGCTTAACCAATAAGCCTCCCAGGCACCCCAAGATTTCATTCTTCTTTATAACTGAGTAATATTCCACTGTGTACCACGTTTTCTTTATCCATTCATCTATCAATGGATACTTGGGCTGTTTCCATAATTTGGCTATCATAAATGATACTGCAATAAACACTGAGGTGCACATATCTTTCCAAATTAGTGTTTTCTTAATCTTTGGGTAAATACCCAAAAATGGAATTACTGGATCATAAAGTAGTTATATTTTTAATTTTTTTGAGGAACTACCATATGATTTTCTACAGTGGCTGCACCAGTTTGCATTCCCACCAACAGTGGGTTCCTTTTATTCCACATCCTTGCCAACACTTGTTTTTTCTTATGAGGTGATATTCCATTTTGGATTTGTTTTCCATTTCCCTGATGACTAGGGATGTTAAGGATTTTTTCATGTGTCTGTTAGCCATCTGCATGTCTTCCTTGGAGTAATGTCTATTCATGTCTTCTACCCATTTTTAATTGAATTAATTGGGTTTTGGTGTTGACTTATTTAAGTTCATATATTTTGGATACTAACCCTTTATTGGATATGTCATTTGCAAATATCTTTTCCCATTCAGTAAGTTGTCATTTAGTTTTGTTGGTTATTCCTTTTGCTGTGCCTAAGCTTTTCATTTTGATGTAGTCCCAAGAGTGTATTTTTACTTTTGTTTTCCTTGCCTCAGGAGACTACCTAGAAAAATGTTGCTATGGCCAGTGTCAGAGAAATTATTACCTTCCTTTTTCTTTGAGAATTTTTATGGTTTCAGGTCTCACATTTAGGTATTTAATCCATTTTGAATTTATTTATGTGTATGTTCTAAGAAAGTGGTCCAGTTTCATTCTTTTACATATAGCTGTCCAGTTTTCCCAACTCCATTTGTTAAGAGACTGTCTTTTTCTCATTGCTTATTCTCATCTTCTTTGTTGAAGATTAACTCACTGTATAATGTTGAGTTTATTTCTGGGCTCTCTGTTCTGTTCTACTGATGGATGTATCTATTTCTGTGCAGTACCATACAGTTTTGATTACAGCTTTGTAGTATAACTTCAAATCTAGGATTGTGATACCACTTCCAGCTTTGTTTTTTTGTTTTGTTTTGTTTTTCTTCTTTTTTCAAGATTGGTTTGGAGTTCTTTGTGGTTCCATACAAATTTAAGGACTGTTTCTTCTAATTCTTAAAATATGCTGTTGGATGGTGCCTGGGTGGTTCAGTTGGTTAGGTGTCCAAATCTTGGTTTGGGCTCAGGTCATGATCTCACAGTTTCATGGGTTTGAGCCCCACATTGGGCTCTGGGCTGGCAGTGTGGAGCCTGCTAGGGATTCTCTCTCTCCCTCCCTCCCTCTCTCTCTCTCTGCCCCTCTGCCACTCATGTTGTCTCTGTCTCTCTCAAAAATAAATAAACTTTAAAAACAAATTTTTAAAATACTGTTGATATTTTGGTAGAGATTGCATTAAGATTGTTTTGAGTAGTATGGACATTTTAACAATATTTGTTCTTCTAACCCATGAGCACAGAATGTCTTTCCATTTGTTTGTGTCATCTTCAATTTCTTTCATCAGTATTTTATAGTTTTCAGAGTATAGGTCTTTCACTTGCTTGGTTAAGTTTGTTCCTAAGTATTTTATTACTTTTGGTACAATTGTAAATGTAATTGTTTTCTTGTTTAAAAAAGTTTTTATTTATTTATTTTGAGAGAGGAGGAGCATGAGCAGGGGAGGAACAGAGAGAGAGGGAAAGAGAGAATCCCAAGCAGGCTCTACACTGTTAGCATAGAGCCCGATGAGGAGCTCAAACTCACCAATTGTGAGTTCATGACCTGAGCCAAAACCAAGAGTCAGACTCAACCATCTGAGCCACCCGGGCTCCTCTTAAATGGAACTTTTTTTTCCTAATTTACCTTTCTACTGCTTCTTTATTAGTGTGTAGAAATAAAATGGATTTCTGTATATTGATTTTGTATCCTGTGACCTTATTGAATTTATCAGTTCTTGTATGTATATATACATATATAAAATATATATATATATATATATATACATATATATAATTTTTTGGAGGAGTCCAGGGTTTTCTATTTATAGTCATGTCAACTGAAACAGTAAATATTTTACTTCTTCTTTACCAATTTGGATGCCTTTTATTCCTTTTTTTTTTTTTAATCTGATTATTGTGGCTAGGACTTCCAGTACTCTATTAAATAAAAGTGGTAAGAGTAGACACCCTTGTCTTTTTACTGACGTTAGGGGAAAAGCTCTGTTTTTCACCATTAAATATATTAGCTGTGGGTGTGGGGAGTGGCCATTTTAATTATAAAAAGGAGGCTTATTTTATTGTTTCAAATGTGTATTTTCTCATTTAAGACATATATTTAGGTACCAATATTGTCTTCCCTAGTTAACTGGCAATTCCTACAGATAATGGCCATGAATAGCTGATGACTTGAAAAAGAAGTCATGTTAGAGAGAATGGAAAATCAATCGCTGATGAGAGGGTGAGAATATTTTGGCTCACCTTCCTCTTCTACCAAGACATTACATATAAGGCACTAGTGTTACAATTCCCTGGAATCTACAGAACACTAGATTTCCTTCACTACAGCATTCCAGACAAAAATACCAGCAATATTATTTAATGATATGACTAATATCAAAATGAGTCACCCCAAAGACAAAACTGGAATCATATATGATAAACATTATGTTAGACTTTTTATAAAGTCTACAAATAACTGTAAAACTCAGCCTCTTCTTATGATGATATCTTTAAAAACCAAAAAGAAGTCTCTCATTCACAATTTATGAATACTCTTGCCCTAATATAAGAATAGCTTAATTTGTTAAAAAAAAAAAAAGAAAAAAAAAGAAAACACCTTATATGAAGCCATTCCTCTAACTGGGAATAGAAATGACATTTTTAGTTTGTTCAATGTGCAGTGTGATTCCTATCTGAGTAGTATTATTTCTGGCTCCCTGATAAGCCACTGTTAGGATTGATCAAAAAGGATCCAGGCTCCCATCTTCCCTTTCCAATGTTTTCTGCCTCTGAAATTGGTTAGAACAGAAAGAGCTTTTTGCTTCCAACCCAGAATTCAGCAGTTCTGATTCCTGAACATATGAGTTCTAAGGAACTTAAGCTTATTTCAGCTGTGCCCCCAAATCTCTCTCCCTGCCCTATACATGTAGTATGCCAAAGCTACATTACTAATGAATGTTGTTCAATCTCATGGTTATTTATCTCCCTTTATATATAACTGGTGATTGTGGAGAGCTCTCTATCATGCAAATGGTCCTTATCATCTCAAGCTAAAAAAACACCCCTTAAGAAAGTAGGAAGTTATGCCTTGTTCTGCAATATTTGGCAATGTTCATTTTAACTGAATCACTTGTTAAGGCAAAAGTACTGTAACCTGTAATAAATGCTAAGATTGTCAGATGCATACTTGTACTGATTAATATTTTATAGCTTCTTGGCCCTGTGTGGGCTGACTGTTCTACTGGAATGCTCTAGTACCATGGAAACGCTTGGAGATATTTTCTCTTAATTGTAAGAATGTTTGACAGATAACAGTACAGTACCATGAAATTAAATTCCATTGCTGATGAATTCTGATCAGCTTATAACCTGCTTTATCGTATTATTTAAGAGTTTCTTTTTTATTTTATTTTTTGGCATTGCAACATCTGTCCTTGTCCATAATCACTTCTTAAAAGCCTTACTGTCAGTATTATATTGTCTATGTAATTATCAGATGGCAAAAGATATCCAGTTTAATTAAAATTTTCTCTATTTAAAAAAAAATCCAACCTGTGAACTATGGTTAAAATTGTTTTTTTAAGAATTACTTCTTTAAAGAAGAAAGAATTATGGGGCGCCTGGGTGGCTTAGTCGGTTAAGCGTCCGACTTTCGCTTAGGTCATGATCTCGCAGTTCGTGGGTTCGAGCCCCGCGTCGGGCTCTGTGCTGACTGCCAGCTCAGAGCCTGGAGCCTGTTTCAGTCTGTGACTCCCTCTCTCTCTGACCCTCCCCTGCTCACGCTGTCTCTCTCTCTCTCTTAGAAACAAATAAAACATTAAAAAAAAAAATTTAAAGAAGAAAGAATTCTGCTAACATCTATTACTAAATTGACTTTTTAGACACAGTTATAGTGACCTTGAATTCTAAAGTGAAAAAGTATTGGCATTTAGCTATGAAAAAAAAAATTTGTAATCTTAAAAACAAAATATAAAGAATGTGCATTATGCATTATATACTTTTATGTTTAAGAAACATGTTGTGCTTCCACCTTTCCAGTCCAATGAGATGCAAAAGAAAATATTTATCATTTTCCTACTTAACATTTCTGAACCAGGTGACTCAAGTTCTACTCTTAAACTCACATGACCCTCATGAATCAAATTCATAACGGAAACCAAGCATTTAAATCTCTAGGCAGTTTCCCAGAGAAATAGATAAGTGCTAGTGATATTCTTTGTTGCTTATCCCTTTCCTCAAACGTATTTAAGAGGGTTCAAGACATTTCTGTGACCAACTCATTAAAATGCTTTCTTTTCTCCTATTAGTTAAGCTCTGACTCTTAACTCTAGAAGAAAGAAGTCTTTCATTCCATTGTTTGGGTTCTATCAGGTTGGTCCTCACTCAGGTTCATGATTAGTACTGGTTTATACTTGGGAATATTCTGACACACCAGTACCAGGCCTAAATATAAGTAGAACCCTGGAAAGTACAGTTCATCATCTGACTCAACTATCTTTTCTTACAAGCCTGCCCATATAGCTTTTACATTTTCTTTCTTCACAGAGTTGAAAAGTGAGGAATAGCCAAGAAAGCAATACTCAAAATAATGAGTTGAACATTATTGGATATGAATATCAATTACATTATAAGGATAAAAGCTGTGAATACATCAAGTGTTTCTCCTATCATAGGAAGTTTACTGAGGGAAGAGATTGCTTCTAGTTAGGAGTACCTGGAAAGGTTTTATGGCAGAAAGGACACTTAAACATTGTATGTGCATGTGCTAGAAAGAATAGCAACCTACAGTGGAAGGAGGGACTAATAAGCAAATTTTCTGTAGGCAGAAAACAGTGGCCCAAAGCTGCCCACATCTTAATCCCTAGAATCTGTGACTATATTGCCTTAATATGGCAAAAGGGATTCTGTAGGGATGATTAAATTAAGAGGTATGTGTGTGTGTGTTTGACTATTTATTTGAGAGAGAGACAGAGCAGCATGAGTTGGGGAGTAGCAGAGAGGGAAAGAGAGAGAGATAGAGAATATGAAGCAGGGCTCTGTGCAAAGCCCCAACACAAGACTCTATCTCATGAACAATAAGATCACGACCTGAGCCGAAATCAAAAGTTGGACACCTAATGGACCGAGCCACCCAGGTGCCCCAAATAAGAAGTTTTGAAAAGGGAGGTTATCCTGAATTATTAAAATAGACCATAAATGTCCCAAGTGTTCCTGTAAGAAGAGGGAGGCAAAATTGTGAATCAGAAAAGGAGATTTGAGGATAGAAGCACAGGTCAGAATGATACAGCCTCCAAAAGCTAGAAAAAGAAAGGAAAATGAAAAAAGCTAGATTCCCCCCAGCATCTCCAGAAGGAATGCAGCTATGCAATATCTGGATTTTACCCTACTGAGACCCATTTCAGTCTTCTGACCTCTAGAATTATAAAACAGTAAATGTGTGTTAAGGTACCAGTTTGTGATTCTTTGTTATAGCAGAAATAGGAAATGTACACAAAGACAAATGGGAAAATGTGTAGTATTTGCAAAGAATATTAAAGACCTCATAGTGGGTGGTGCACAGGAATAATGAACAAAGGAAAAGATGGGAAGAACAGTAACAATAATGAGAAGATTCTAATTTCTGTCTTAAAGTGCTTTCATATTCTTTGTTTTAAAAATAGGATTCCCACAGCAACATTTATCTAGGCATTATGATACTCTCCAGCATAAAAATGAAGTACCTATGATCCATGGAAGTTCATTGCCCAAATTTACAGTTCTGTAAGTGTTAGAACTGAGGAGGACCTAAGGTCCACCAACTCTTCACCTCTTTCCACTGTACCACATCCCTTGTTCATATCAGGCTACCTAATTTCAGAAGAGTTTGAATGTCAGGCCAAAGGGCATAAAATTTATTCTCCAGCAATAACTTAAAGGCTTTTAAGCAAGGAGTGGCATAATCGATTAATATAACACCGTAACATTAAGTAGATAGAGAGGAAAGAAAAAAAAATCTAGAAACCAGTTACATTAACAGAACAGTCAAGGAGATAGGAGACAAAGGTCTGAACCAAGGCAATAGTGGAAATAGAGACAGGCATACTGTTTATACAGGTGGCAAAGGGGTAAGGACAGGTAAAATTAAAAGCAGAAAATTAATCTTTCTCATTTATTACCAAAAGAAAACAAAGTTTTCTAATATGTGTATATCCTTTGGAAAATAAGTTAATATACATTTAATTATGCTTTATAGAAAGTCATAGTTGTCAAATAAAAATTAAGTTTCTAACCCATATCACCTATCCTAACTCTCTAAATTCCCATTTCAAAAGTTTTTTAAAATTTCTTAAAAAATAAATGAATCTCACTACTATATGTTTTATAATAATACCCGAGTTCTTTTTATCTCATTGAGGTCAACTATCTGTCAACCAGTGAAAACTGAGAATAGAGAAGTGCCACTCTATTCTCACAGTAACAGCAATATAGTCTATAAATCATCACTTTCTAACAAGTCTTTCTTGACCTCATCCATCTCTCATTCTATTACCTGTTTTCTATTCCCTTCATATGATATTGGTAAGCTACAGAAATATCTTTGGGTGGTCATCTTTGTTATATATCTGAAACATTTCCTGCTGTGTTATGACATGTTATTTATTGTTCCTATTCAACTGTCAATTTTCATCATGCCCATTTTTCAATCTTGATTGCCTTTTCTTTTGTGACCTTGATTCTTGGAAGTTTTCACCAACTTTTTCATAGTTCAGAATTCTGAAAATGGCCTTGATAGACTGAACAATGGTCCACCCAAAACGGCTATGTCCTAACCCTTAGCACCTGTGAATATGTTACCTTATGTGGTAAACTAGACTTGGCAAATTTGACTGAGGATTTTGAGATGGAGAGACTATCTTAGATTGTCTAGGCTAGGTGGGCCTAATGTAATCACAGGATCCTTATGAGGTGATGAAAGGCAGAAGAGAAAGTGGAGACAAACTGAAAATCAAGATACAGATTTTGAAAATCAAAATACATATACATAAGTAGGGGAAGAGAGATGAGTAGAGGCATTAAAGATCACACTCTAATTCTGAGAAATAACCTAATCTAAAAATAACACCAACTTTTTCTTGCTCCTAAACTCAACCAGTGGGAGAGAGGGGGTGGAATAAATGTCCTCACACAGACCGGGGGGAAGATGAAGCATATCTACATAACACTCAGCCCTACAAACATCATGTCTGGCTTGGGCATGTGGGAGATGTCAGATGGAGGGTAGAGAGGGTTATTTAACAAGTTCCAAAAGCTAAAAAAAATTTTTAGTGAAACGTCCTGTCACTTTTATCCCCATATTCTGCCAACCTTAACCCCACATCTCCCACATCTCCCCACTGCCCACAATAAGGGAAAAAAGGAAAAGAAATTAACACTTTTGAGTATCTATTAATGTCAGACAAGATACATGATGTTTTTAATTTATTATATTTCATCTTCTCAAAAGAGCTAAAATTTATGAGACTTTGATGAGAACCAAGCACTGTGTATCATACATTATATAATTTATTTCATGCTAACAACTATTCTTTGAGGTAAATGGTATTGGTATTCCTGTTTTGTACATGAGAATCTGTACATTAACAGAGGTTAAGAAATTTGCCCAAATTAAGCATCTGGCAAACTTCAAGGCTGGGATTCCAATGCAGGCCTCTCTCATGATAGAGTCTCAGTTATTAACCAATGCACTAAGAGGTAGATACTATTTTTCTTTCTTCATAGATGAAAAAAATTAGTAACTTATATTACTGTCTCCAAATGAAAAATAACTAATATGAACTTTAAGATATTAGTTATACACATGATAATGAGCTTTATATTTGGAAAGCAGAATTCAGCATTTTGATGGTTTCATAAACTATGATTTTGTAAAATAATCATCCCCAGAGTTACATGAGGCAACCATCCTCTTAATCATGCTCATTTGGTATCCACAAATTGGCATTAGGGTAAATCCTGGCACTCAGAGCTACAAAGTAAAACCTACTGATTCATCAGAGGGCAGAATTAGGGTGGAAAACAATGGTGTGTCAAAGTTTGAATTTGGAATAATTAAATCTCTCAAGCAAGGCTGTATTTTTAATTTTCAAACATGTTCTTAAGGGAAATTTTATGTTCCATAATTCCAAGGGCTTCTTTCTCTTAAATCCAACTCATTGATGAAATTTGCAGTATTGAGATGCCATTGACAAAATCTCACACAAACCTTCTCTAACCAGAGTCTCAACATGAGCTCCATGTTTTGTGCGGTGCCCCTCCAGCCACCATGGCCACATATGCAAGCCATATAACTCACAAACAAAACAGAACACATACTTCTACATCCTAGATCAATTCGTTTCAGATAACCAAGCCCCAATAACAAAATTGAGGTTTCTTTTGTACTTCTTTCTTTTGATTCAAACATATGTTCATGTACAAAATACACAAAAGACTATTTTCTTTTTGATTAAAAGTTCTAATTTGAGCAAGGCAAGAGCTAAACTTGGATACTGCAGTACTCGTCCATTTTGTTCCTACCACTCTGAAAATGTGTGTTAATTTATCCAGAGCTTATGCCACAGTAAAAATAACTTCACATGTACCTGCAATATCTCACAGCTCAAGGAATATGAAAACAAAAAGTTCATGCGAGTCTCATGTATTCTGGTGAGAATACAAAAGAAGCTACTAATTAGGAAAAACAAAATAACCATCGATGGAGCAGCTGCAGTAATTTACTGTGCCTTTCTGGCATTATAGGAAACTGCATGCATTATCACAGTCACTTTTCACAGCATAAAGAGACTTCATTAGCTTATTTTTCCCAAAAATTTCATCCACTTTAGGCTACAGAAAAGCAGTTCACAAACCTAAGGCTGAAATGCTGAATCTCAGAAACTCTTCAAAAAATGTCCTTCAACAGATTTTGGAAACAATGTTTTTGAATAATTTTCAATTAGAGACACAAAGTGTTGAGTTGCAACATCCCCTTTCCCTTGATGAGAATTCAGGAAAACTACTATTTTACTTGCTGAACCATGGTAGGAATATAGTCTTGAATGGCAACAAATAAAACAAGAAGATGGGTAGGAAAAGGGGGGAAAGGAAAAAAGTAAAGTTGCCAGCCAAACAGAACCAATGTGTTTAAAATACATTCTGAGGAATAAAGAAACCCAGTCAAAATTCAGCAGGACTTAAAACCACAGTTCCCTAAGATGAGGGCTCTAGATCCAGCAGTGCTGCTGAGTTCTGCCATGCTCTCAAAATAACGGATCACATGACCTGAGCCAAAAATGGACAACTCTGCATTCAGAAGACAAATTTTGACAAGCCACACCCAAATCTGGACATACAGACTTTCTCTAAGCACACCAAACTTAGAGTCCCCATAAACATCAAGTCATTCTGGTTTTAAAAGTCAGTAGACCATCCAGAGGAAAAACAAGAGTTCATCATTTCCACCATACAGAGAACTGTGCTCCCTATGTGCCTGCTATTTTCTCATGTAAAATGAAGATTTTTATTAAATTATAGGGTGTCACATGCATAATTTTAAAGAGTAATATATTTATTTAAGACTAAATTGTGAGCTCAGGATTGAGTTAGCCATGTTCCCTTCTCCCGTGACAGGGTAGCCATGTGGGGAGCAGGCCGGGCCATTCCATATTGCACAGTTGGCATGGAGAAAAAGCAGCACACCTTTCAACAATTGCTTTCAATAAATAGTAACTGAGCATCTGCTGTGGTCCCACCCTATAGATAATGAGGTTGGAAGCTGTCTATGGAAGAGTGGGAAGTTTATTTCCAAAGCTGAATCAAATAAGCTTATCTAAAATAGAGAGTCAAAAAAGGGCAGCATAAGGACAATATTGGGAATGAAGATGCTAGGGAAACAGCAGATAGAAGTCCATGAACAAGAGCTGTTCTAAACAAATTTGGCAGATAGTTGTTAATGCCCACTGAAGGATTATTACCTGCTTTTGGAACATTCATGTAAGTATATCAGTATCATTTGTAGGAACTGCAATGTGAAAACAAATTATACTATTTTTAATGAGTAACAGGCTCAAATAGTCAGCTTATGGTATAGAATAATCATTTCAGATTATGTATTTAACACCCACCTTCCTGAATTCTCTTTGAAAGAATCAAAGAAGCATAAAAACTAGGGAAATATCATCTGTACCAATACAGGATTGAGCAGCAGTGCCAACAAATAAATCTTTTTTGTTGTAAGCCAATGAAATTTTGGGGGTTTTTCAGTATATACTTATATGCTGTTTTTCTAATTATAAAATAAATATAATAAAACAATGTATACAAAGGTGTAGAAAATTATTGGCAGCGTACATATACATCAGATAATCACTGTGATTACCTTCGAAAAGTGGAGGAAATGGTGCTGAGAATGGGGGATAAAAGGGATTATTTCTTCTATTAAAGAAAAAGAGTTGAAGCAAATATAACAACATAATAATCACTAACTTAGTTTTTGGATACATAAGTATTTTTCACACTATTCATTGTAGTGTACTATATCTTTACTATCTCAAAATTAAAATTAAAAATAACCCAAATTATATACATTCACTGAAGAAAATTGAGGTATGTATAAAACCAGAAAGAAAATTAAAACCACCTGTAATCCTATCATCAAGAGACAAAATTGTATATATATATATACATACACTCATATGTATTGTATAAATATATATACATACACTCATAGTGTTAGTACAATTTTATTAGTACTATATATAATACATATTATATATATAATACATATATATATGTACATATATATAATTTTTATAATTTTATAAAAATGGGCCTTGTACAGTCTATGGCATACTTTCTTTCATATAATAATTAAAATTTCCCAATAAAGGAATAAAGAAATCCAGTTAAAATTCAGCAAGACTTACATTTCATAGCATAATTATTTTCTTGAGAAAAATACATATAAACAGAAGATCAAAAAGTTCCAGGGAAACAAAAGCAAAAATAAACTATTTGAACCTCATCAAGATAAAAGCTTCTGCACAGCAAAAGAAGAAAAAAATCAACAAAATTTAAAGGCAACCAACAAAGCGGGAGAAGATATTTGCAAGTGACAATATCAAATAAAGGATTAGTATCAAAAATCTACAAAGAACTTACAAAACTCAACACCCCAAAAACAAATAATCCAGTGAAGAAATGGGCACAAGACATGAATAGACACTTTTTCAAAGAAGACATCCAGATGGCAAACAGGCACATGAAAAGATGCTCAATATCAACCATTATCAGGGAAATACAAATCAAAACCGCAATGAGATACCACCTCACACCTGTCAGAATGGCTAAAATTAATAACTCAGAAAACAACGTATGTTGGTGAGGATGTGGAGAAAGGGGAATCCTCTTGCACTCTTGGTGGGAATGCAAACTGGTGCAGCCACTCTAGAAAACAGAATGGAGGTTCCTCAAAAAATTAAAAATAGAACTACCTTACAACCCAGCAATTGCACTACTAGGAATTTATCCAGAAGATATAGGACTGCTGATTCAAAAGGACATATACACCACAATGTTTATAGTAGCAATATCAACAATAGGCCATTTATGGAAAAAGCCCAACTGTCCATCACCTGATGAATGGATAAAAAAGATGGGGTATATATACACAATGAAAAACCACTTAGTGATGAAAAGAAAGAAATCTTGCCATTTGCAACAACATGGCTGGAACTAGTGTATATTATGTTAAGTGAAATAAGTCAGTCAAAGAAAAACAAATATCTGATTTCACTCATGTGTGGAATTTAAGAAACAAAAGACATGAACATAGGGGAAGGGAAGGAAAAATAAGATAAAAACAGAAAAGGAGGCAAGCCATAAGAGACTATTAAATACAGAGAACTGAGGGCTGCTGGAGGGGATGTGGGTGGGAGAATGGGCTAAATGGGTGATGGGCATTAAGGAGGGCACTTGTTGGGATGAATACTGAGTATTATATGTAAGTGATGAATTAAAAGATTTTACTCCTGAAACCTAAACTATGCTATATGTTAATTTACTTGGATTTAAATAAATAAGTAAATACATACATACATATATACATACATAATCAAAAAATTCTTATTTACCTCCATCATCTAGTGTTCTTATTACTCCATTATTTGTCAACTTGATGAGGAAAAATATTCCATCTTCTTTATTGTGCATTTGTTTGACTGCCAGTTAGACTGTACATTTTTGCATGTATATATATCATTGTAATACTGTACACCTATAGTGGCTACCTGCTCTATTTGCCTGGGCTGTCTCTCCCTTTTGGAGGAAGAACTGATCCTTCCCTTTCCTACATGGTTCTAAAGGAAGTGACACACCAAATGCCTTTGCCCATACCTAATTGCAGGGATCATCATATAGCCCAATCATCCTCCAGGTGAGATTCTATTCCCTGACTACAGTGATTACTCCAAGGGGTGAGTCATTGCCCCAATCCATATCAATCAGAGGATCTCTCTGAGATTTAATTTTTGGATGCTGGGAGGTGGCAGGGGGCAGCAAGCTATCATTTTCTTCCTCAGAGTTCATGATATACGCTATAAAGAGATGAAATTTGTGACATGAAAAACAAAACGTGAAGGGAGAGAGCAAAAGGGTAGAGAGAGTTTTTATATCCAATCATATATCTCCTTGAAATAGACTAGTAGGTCTATAAGAGGTTTTATGTAAGCCTCAGGATAACCACAAAGCAAAAATTTACAGTAGATATACACAAGATAAACAGAAAGGAATCAAAGCATACCACTATGGCAGATCACCAAATCACAAAAAGCCAACAAGAAAGGAAAAAAAGGAACTAAAAAATCTAGAAAATAATTAATAAGAGGGCATTCATTAGTTTTTATCAATAATTAAATGTAAATAAATATACCCTCTAATCAAAAGGCACAGATTATATGCACAGATTAAAAAAAAAAAAGTCTCAACTATATGCTTCTCAGAGACATACTTCAGCTTTAAGGATGTACATAGGCTCAAAATGAAGGGATGGAAAGATAACCTGTACAAATGGAAGTGAAAAGAAAGTAAGGGGAACTACATTTATATGAGATAAAATAAACTTTAACTCAAACATTGTCAAGAGACAAAAAAAAGGTCAGTATACAATGATAAATGGGTAAATTCATCAAGAAAAATAAGAATTGTGAATATATATGCACCCAACTTTGGAGTACCTAAATATATTAAACAAATACAGATCTGAAGGGAGAAAATGACAATTCAATAATAGTAAGGAACTTCAATACCTCACTTCAACTATGGAAAGGTCAGCCACGTGGAGTATCAATAAGAAAACATTGGACTTGAACTATACTTTAGAACAAATGGACCTAACAAACATACACAGAACACTGTATCCAAAAGCAACAGGACACAAAAATTCTTCTCAAGCACAAAAGTGATATTCTCCATGATAGATCATATGTTAGAACACACACACACAAAAAAGACTAGTAAATTTTACATTTTTTTAATGTTTTATTTTAGTTTTGAGAGACAGAGAGACAGAGTGAGTGGGGGAGGGGCAGAGAGAGATGGAAACACAAAATCTGAAGCAGGCTCCAGGCTCTGAACTCTCAGCACAGAGTCCAACACAGAGCTCAATCCCACAAACCACAAGATTGTGACCTGACCCAAAGTCAGATGCTTAACCAACTGAGCCACCTAGGCACCCCAAGTCTTAGTAAATTTTAAGAGACTGAAATCATACCAAGTATCTTTTCTAACAATCATATGAAACTAGAAATAACAAGGGGAAAAGTGAAAAATTCACAAATAAGTGGATATTAAAAAATAAACTCCTGAACAACCAATGGGTCAAAGAAGAAATAAAAAACAAAAATGAAAACACAATATATCAAAACTTGTAAGATGCAGCAAAAAAAGTTCTAAGAGGGAAGATTATAGTGATAAATGCCTACATGAAAAGGAAAGAATGATTCCAAACAACCTAACTTTACACCTCAAGCAACTAGAAAAAGAACAAAATAAGTTCAAAATTAGCAGAAGAGGTAAAAAAAAAAAAATAGAGCAGAAATAAATGAAATTGAGAACAGAAACAGTAAAAAAGATCAATAAAACTATGACTCAGAATTTTGAAAAGGTAAAATTGACAAATCTTTAGCTAGGCTTATAAAAAAAATAATAAAACAAACCAGTACTCAAATAAAATTATAAATAAAAAAGATATTACAACTGATATGACAGAAATACAAAGGATCATAAAAGACTACTGTCAATATTTATATGCCAACAAATTGGATAATCTAGAAGAAATGGATAAATCTTGGAAACATACAACCTACCAACACTGAATCATAAAGAAATAGAAAATATGAACCAACAATAATGAGTAAGGAGACCAAATCAGTAATCAAAAGATTTCCAACATATAAAAGCCCAGGACTTGATGGCTTCCCTGGTGTATTCTACCAAACATCTAAAGAATGCCATCCATTTCAAACTGTCCCAACGAAATGAAGAGGAGAAAATATTCCTAACTTCATTTTACAAGCATTACAGCATTACCCTCATGCTAAGGCCAGATAAGAACACTACAGGAAAATACAACTTCAGGGCAGTATCTCTGATGAATAGAAGCAAAATTCTCAAGAAATATTAGCAAACTAAATTCAATAGCACTGAAGTCAAAGGATCACAATCAAATGAGATTTATCCCTGGGATGCAAGGATGGTTCAACATACACAAATCAACAATGTGATACACTACATTAATAAAACAAATGATAAATATCATATGGTCCTCTAAATAAATTCAGAGAAAGACTTGGAATAAAAAAAAAAAAAAAAAAAAAACACCCGACACTGATTCATGATAAAAGAGTCTCAAAAAAGTTGAATATAGAAGTAAGGAAATTCAGCTTGATAAAGTTCATATATGAAAAGCCTATAGCTAACATCATAGTCAATGATGAAAAACCAAACACATTTCCTCTAAAATAAGAAGAGGACAAGGGTGCCCATTTTCACCACCTAAGTTCAACATAGTACTGGAAGTCAAGCCAGAGTAATTAGGCAAGAAAAGAAATAAAGCCATCCAGATTAGAAATATTTTTTTAATGTTTTTTCCCTGGGGGAGAGAGAGACAGTATGAGCAGGAGAGGGTCAGAAAAGAGAGGGAGACACAGAATCTGAAGCAAGCTCCAGGCTCTGCACTGTAAGCACAGAGCCCTACATAAGGCTCAGACCCATGAACTGTGATATCATGACCTAAGCCGAAGTCAGACGCTTAACCAACTGAGCCACCCAAGTGCCCCGCTATCCAGATTATAAAGGAAGAAAAAAATCTACCTCTCCTCATAGATAATCTATAAGGAAATCACCAAACTCCACACCTGAAAAAGAAATAATCCAGTGAAGAAATGGGCAGAAGACATGAACAGACACTTCTCCAAAGAGGACATCCAGAAGGCCAACAGACACATGAAATGATGCTCAGCATCCCTCCTCATCAGGGAAATACAAATCAAAACCACACTGAAATACCACCTCACACTGGTCAGAGTGGCTAAAATGAACAAATCAGGAGACTATAGATGCTGGTGAGGATGTGGAGAAATGGGCACCCTCCTACACTGTTGGTGGGAATGTAAACTGGTACAGCCCCTCTGGAAAACAGTGTGAAGGTTCATCAAAAAATTAACAGAACTCCCCTATGATCCAGGAATAGCACTGCTAGGAATTTACCCAAGGGATACAGGAGTGCTGATGCATGGGGCCCATGTACCCCAATGTTCATAGCAGCACTCTCAACAATAGTCTAAGTGTCCATCAAATGATGAATGGATCAAGAAGATGTGGTTTATCTATACAATGGAATACTACACGGCAATGAGAAAGAATGAAATCTGGCCATGTGTAGCAACGTGGATGGAACTTGAGGGTGTTATGCTGAGTGAAACAAGTCAGGCAGACAAGGACAGATACCATATGTTTGCACATATAGGTGGATTAGGAGGAACTTAATGGAGGACCACGGGGGAGAATGGGAAAAATAGTTGGGGAGAGGAAGGAAGGCAAACCATGAGAGACTTTTAAATTCTGAGAACAAACTGAGAGCTGATGGGGGTGGGAGAGAGGGGAAGGGGGGTGATGGTGATGGGCATGGAGAAGGGCATTTGTTGGGATGAGTACTGGGTGTTATATGAAAACCAACTTGACAACAAACGATTTAATATAAAAAATTAAATAGAGAAAATTCTGAAGACTCCACCCAAAAGCTGTTAGAACTAATACATTCAGTAAAGTTACAGGATACAAAACCAACATGTAGATATCAACTGGATTTTTATACACTATATAAAATATCTAGAAAAGAAATTAAATTGGATGTCTCAACTGGTTAAGTGCCTGACTCCTGATTTTGGCTCAGGTCATGATCTCACAGTTCATGAATTCACAGGGCTCCATGCTTAGTGCAGAGCCTGCCTGGGATCCTCTCTCTCCTTCCCTCTCTGCCCTTCTCCTCACCTGTTCACGTACTTGCGCTCTCATTCCCTCACTCTCAAAATAAATAAACTTAAAAAAAAAAAAGATATTAAGAAAACAATTCCATTTATAATAGGATCAAAAAGAATACTTAAAAATCAGTTTAACCAAAGAGGTGAAAGACCTATATATACACTAAATCCTAAAATTGGTATAGAACCACAAAAGACCTCAAAGAGACTGATACATCCTAAATGATAATAAAGCTAGAGGGGAATCACAGTCACAAAGCTGTAAGTCTCAAAACAGCCCATTATTGGCATAAAAATGGGCACAAAGATCAAGGAAACAGAATCAAGAGCCCCCAAAGGAAACAGAATCAAGATGACATTTGTCTTCTATATATATAGTAAATATTTTTTTTATTTTTGTTGGCTTATATTTTGCTTATTTTTTAACAGAGGATTTTAATTTTACATTCTCAATGTGCTTTTCTTTTATTGCTTCTTCCAGAGTTGCCACACCTAGAGAAACCTTTCTTAACCTGAAATCTCACACATATTTACTATTGTTCTCTTCTAATCTTATCAATGGGTGCTTTTTTTCAGTTTAGTATATCTAGAATGTGAACTTTTTTTTAAGTATATGTACATATACTACGGACATAGTAATTGTTGGAAAATTTAATACGTCATGACTAAGGAACCCCCGCTTGATTTTGCATTAACTGGTTTACATCCTGAAATTTGATCAAGACTATGATGGCAAATTTTGTATGTCAACTTCTCGGCTAAGAGATCCCCCGAATAGCTAGTAAAACATTATTCCGGGGTGTGTCTATAAGGGTATTTCTAGAAGAGAAAAGCATTTATATCAGTGGACAAAGTAGATTGTCTTCACCAGTGGGGGTAGGATTCAGCCAATCTGTTGAGGGCTTGAATAGAACAAAAAAGACAGAGGAAGGGCAAATTTGCTTTCTCCTTGAGCTCGGACATCCCTTTTCTTCTGCCTTTGGACGTTGGCACTCCTGGTTCTCAGGTTTTCAGGCTGGGACGTGGCTCCATCTAGCTGGTATACCATCAGGCCCATGATGCACAGGCTGTCAGACTCAGAATGATTTTTCTTATATTTTATTATAGTTTATTTATTTTTGAGAGAGACAAGGCATGAGTGGGGGAGGGGCAGAGAGAAAATTAGACACAGAATCTCAAGCAGGCTCCAGGCTCTAAGCTGTCAGCAGAGAGCCCGATGCAGGCTTGAATGCACAAACTGAGATCATGACCTGACCCAAAGTCAGATGCTTAAGAGAAAGAATTTGTCACCACTAAACCAGCTCTACAAGAAATCCTGAGGGGGACTCTCTGAAGGAAATGTTGCAAGGAACATTTGTGTGTCGCAAGAAGCTAGAGACACACCACAAGCATGAATCCCACAAATGACACAATGACTCTAAACCCATATGCTTCAATAATAGCACTGAATGTAAATGGACTAAATGCCCCAATCAAAAGACATAGGGTAGCAGAATGGATTTTAAAAAAAAACAAACATCTATTTGCCGTCTAGAAGAAACTCGTTTTAGACAGCAGGACAACCTCAGATTGAAAGTAAGGGGATAGAGAAATATCTATCACACCACAGGAAGTAAAAAAAAAAAGCTGGAGTAGCTATACTTCTATCAGACAAACTGTACTTTAAAGTAAAGACAGTAATAAGGGCATTATATAATAATTACAGGGTCTATCCATCAGGAAGAGCTAAAAATTATAAATGTCTATGCACCAAATATGGGAGCACCTGTATACATAAAACAATCACAAACAGAAACAGTCTTATCGATAAGAACGCGCTAATATCAGGGGACTTTAATATCCCACTTACAGCAATGGACAGATCAACTAGACAGAAAATCACTAAAGAAGCAATGGACTTCAATGACACATTGGATCCGATGGATTTGACAGATATATTCCAGCAGCCCATAATTATTGAGACAAGGAAAGTTACAGTTTTTGATCCTACATTTGTCCTGATTATAGATTTTCCTCGAAAGATGTTTTAATTAGAACTGCTACTACTGATGCTTTACAAGCCAGTTCATTCACAAGCCCAGAGAAAAATGATATGTACTCAACTATGGATGGACTCTCCTCCAAAACTCTTTTCTCTACTTTAGAATTACTCAGGACTATATACTTTCTGCCATTCCTCTTTCTGTTGCTAGATGTACTTCCTCTGTGCTCACCCCATTCCTTTAATGCATGTTCAGCTGGGTTTTAAAAATTCTATTTCATAATTTGCTTCTGCATTTTCTCTGAGCCTTTATCTTTGCAAGTAACAAAAACTGAATTCAAACTCTCACAAATAAAAACAATCTATGCAATTGGAAAGCCCAAGGGATACTAATTTCAGGCATAATTTAGTCTAGGAGTTAAAAAGATGTTATCAAGGGGCATCCGGGTGGCTCAATCAGTTAAGAGTTGGACTCTTGATTTCAGCTTAAGTCATGATCTTATGTTTCGTGAGTTTGAGCCCCATATCAGGCTCTGTGCCGACAGCACAGAGTCTGCTTGAGATTCTCTCTCTCTCCCTCTCTCATACCCCTCTACTACTTGTTCTCTCTCTCAAAATTTTTTTTTAAATTTAAGATGTTATCAATTCATGCTTGTTTCTCTCCCATCACCCTTCTCTTCCCATCCCTTTTCTCTCTCCCCCTTGCCTGCCCTCTTTCCCCTATCTCTATCCTCATTTTTCAGTTAATATTTCTCCTATGTTGGCCTGCACTCAGGCAAATTCTTTCCATATGTCAACAAATACAGTCCTTAGCACCTGTGTTTTTAAAATTAGAGGGGCTTTTGCTCAGTTGCCTTTGTCAAAGGCATGCAGTCCACCCATGGGCTAATTACAGTAACTGTGGAGAAGAGAATCTACTGACCAAACTAGATCTCCCGCACTCCTTCCAACTCTCTCTCCCATCCCCAGCCTTATCACAGAGAAAGTATGGATATGACCTAGTGGTGAGGCAGTTCCCAAAAAGAAACAAAACTAAGATACATATAAGAATTAGCATTACTGATTGCATGTGAGTATCTTCCTTTTTTAATCCTCTCAAAGTCTCTCATTCTGTTGCAAAATTAAAAACTAGTCTAAGTGAATGCACTTCCACTCTGGATTTCTGATACTCTCCCTACAAAGCTTAAGCAGTAGCTTTTATTCTCATACCAAATGTTGCAATTTTATTGACTGTATTTTCATTTTGCCTAGAATCAAACAGCGCTGAGATCCAAAGTGTCCTAGGTGAAAATCTTTATAAAATTTCTTGCTTCATCTTTGGGTTTGCAATAAATCTAATTTTTTTTCTCCACACAGCCCAAGAGACTATATGTCTGATATATGAACCCCCTATTTCCCTATTTCTTATTCTGCTAAATTTTACCACTCCCTTATTTATGATTAAACTCACATTCTAATTTCCCAGACATATATAATCATAATCATCATTTTCTATTCTGTCCATACTGGCACAGAAACAAGATTGATTAATTGACAAAGGATGGAAAATGGTAGATGACAGATGGACAGGTAAATAGATAAACAAAATCTATTTACTTAGAAATAGAGCTAAAGCCATCCCATGTACCAATAATCGCAATTCCAATTCAAACAAAGAGACCTGTGAGGCTCTGGCTCTGCAATACATTTCTACTCCCTAGAAACACCCACCAAGATCCTTTCCCAGTGTTAGACACTTTGCCTCTAGCCAATTCTCTCTGAATCTCCTTGAGCAGACCTTCTATGAATGAAGCACTGGAGAAATGACTCCCCATACCTGCCAACGTCAGATTGCTCCAAATGGGCTGTGGTTCTCCACGTGATCTTATTGCATAAGGCTCGTGAAGGAGCTCCAAGAAATAATCTCCTTTCCTACCACTGTCATATATCCCATTAGTCAGAGGCCCTAATCAAGATAATCTCCTAAATTGGGAAATCTTTCTCTGTCCATGTAAGATAACACTCATCAGAAAATGCTTTAAATCTTAACATCCCTAAATGAACATGGATCCCTAAATTTAGTTCCTGATATATATCCTAATTCCCATCTGCAAATGATAGCTATGTATCTGAAAGGTGAAACCAGGCTCAGTCTTATTATATCCTCCCATGGACATAGGAGGACAAGAGAAAGCCTTCTTTTCATCCATACCATTTCTCCCTTAAACCATCCCTTCAATGTTACCATCTCTACCCAGATCTACTTGATCTTTCAAAGGTCAAGAGATATAAACCAATAAGAGATATCACATGGGAATCAGAAAAAAAAAATTCAATAGAAATCCAAAAAGAAAGTCATCAAAGTGAACACATCACCTAGAAAATGGAGCCCTGCAGAAAATATACCAAGGGATCTCTCAGGATGAATATTTGTCCCAGTTATGAAAAGTTTTTTTTCAGCAAAACCCACTGAGCAATGTAAAGGACCTTCCTAGCCACCTTTGCTTTTCTACACACACACACACACACACACACACACACACACACACACACACACACACACCTTTACTTAAAGCCCAATGTATAACAGTAATAAATTTATTGCATAGAGACCTACAATATTGAGCTCTTTAAATATTAATGGATAAAATGATTAATGGATAAAAACATATATTTTATGATCTTAGCTAAAAATTTTTTTTCACTAACATAGTAATTAGAGTTCTTAAGAGGAGAATTCTGCAAACATAGAGGTCCGTGTTCAAAGAATGATTAATGCACATAGAATTGACATAAGGTTAGTACACTCAGTTAGATCTTGGTTTAAATCCCAGCTTCACATCCCAGGTAAATTATTTAATCCCTCTGAACCTGAATTTTATCTCCAGGAATATGTAAATTCCCTCCCATAAGGTTCTTGGGAGAATACATTAAAAATCTGACATAGAGTACCCAATAAATGATAATAAATTATAAAATTTTATTAAGTCTACTGTAGTTTAAATTTAGTAGTAACTTTTTCCTTTCTTCCTAGACTTATACATGTTTACTTATAGTGATTACTACAGAATCCAGTCTCTAAGCAAGAAGTCAAATCTAGCCAGGAAGAGTTTATTTGAACTAACTCTACCTTGAAATTTTATATAATAATATTTCACAATTGTGCTATATGAACTGAGGTCTCATCAAGCAATAACTTTACTTTTTCTATCCCCAATCTGAAGTATTTCGACAAAATGCATCCTCTTATAGCTGTAGGCATCAGCATCGTCTCTTCACTAGATTACAAAATGACAGCAATAAACAAATCACTGTTTCTGAGTCATTCTAGCCTTGTCCCCTCTTAGTATATCACTATTGGAACCAAAATCATGCTTGATCTAAAAGTTCTTCTCCAGGAGACTAATAAGAGCATCCAATTACTAAAATATAATCAATGTTCCTATAAAGCAAATTCTCGGACATTTTTTCAGCCTTCTGTGCTCTGCCTTTCAAATTAAAAAAATATAAAAAGAAAAAGAAATAATAAGTCTATGTGATGTAGAGCTTATTAAACTGAGAACATGCTTCAGAGTGTGAAGAAAAACTGAATCAGAGTCAAAGGACCTAGGATTCAATCTCACCTTTGACACTCATTAGCTTCAACCATTTAAGCTAAGCTTCAGTTTTCTCATCCATAAAATGAGAATAATAGTATGTATGTCACAGAGTAATGTGAAAATTATGTAAAAAATGCCAACTCCAATGCTTCTGTGTAGTAGGTCCTCAAAAAAAAAAAAAAAAAAGGTTAAAAAACTGCCTAAATACGCTCTACACATTCAATGCAATTCCAATCAAAATTGCACCAGCATACTTCTCAAAACTAGAACAAACTATCCAAAAATTTGTATGGAACCACAAAAGACCCCGAATAGCCAAAGTAATCCTGAAAAATAAAACCAAAATGGGAGGGATCACCATCCCAGACTTTAGCCTCTACTACAAAGCTGTCATCATCAAGACAGTATGGTATTGGCACAAAAACAGACACATAGACCAATGGAACAGAATTGAGAACTCAGAAGTGGACCCAAAAGTATACAGCCAACTAATCTTTGACAAAGCAGGAAAGAATATCTGATGGAAAAAAGACAGCCTTTTTAACAGATGGTGTTGGGAGAACTGGACAGCAACATGCAGAAGAATGAAACTAGATCATTTTCTCACACCATGCACAAAAATAAACTCAAAATGGATAAAGGAACTGAACGTGAGACAGGAAACCATCAACACCCTAGAGGAGAAAGCAGGAAACAACCTCCTTGACCTCCACCGCAGCAACTTCTTACTTGACACATCCCCAAAAGCAAGGGAATCAAGAGAAAAAATTAACTGTTGGGACCTCATCAAGATTAAAAGCTTCTGCACAGCAAACGAAACAACCCAGAAAATTAATATGCAACCAACGGAATGGGAAAAGATAGCTGCAAATGACATATCAGATAAAGGGTTGATATCCAGAATCTACAAGGAACTCACCAAACTACACGCCCGAAAAACAAACAACCCAGTGAAGAAATGGGCAGAAGATATGAACAGACACTTCTCCAAAGAGGACATCCAGATGGCCAACAGACACATGAAACGATGCTCAGCATCGCTCCTCATCAGGGAAATACAAATCAAAACCACACTGAGATACCACCTCACGCCAGTCAGAGTGGCTAAAATGAGCAAATCAGAGAACTCTAGATGCTGGCGAGGATGTGGAGAAACGGGCACCCTCCTACACTGTTGGTGGGAATGTAAACTGGTACAGCCCCTCTGGAAAACAGTGTGGAGGTTCCTCAGGAAACTAACAATAGAACTCCCCTATGACCCAGCAATAGCACTGCTAGGAATTTACCCAAGGGATACAGAAATGCTGATGCATAGGAGCACATGTACCCCAATGTTCATAGCAGCACTCTCCACAATAGCTAAAACATGGAAAGAGCCTAAGTGTCCATCAACAGATGAATGGATCAAGAAGATGTGGTTTATCTATACCATGGAATACTACATGGCAATGAGAAACAATGAAATCTGGCCATGTGTAGCAACATGGATGGACCTTGAGGGTGTTATGCTGAGCGAAATAAGTCAGGCAGAGAAGGACAAATATCATATGTGTGCATGTATAGGAGGATTAGGAGGAACTTAACAGAGGACCAAGGGGGAGAAGGAGGGCGAAAATGGTGGGGAAAAGGGAGAGAGGCAAACCATGAGAGACTCTTGAATGCTGACAAAAACTGAGGACTATGGATGTGGGGGGGAGGAGGGTGGGCATGGAGGAGGACACTTGTGGGGATGAGCACTGGGTGTTATGTGGAAACTAATTTGACAATAAACTATTTGTAAAAAAAAAAAAAAAAAAAAAACCTGCCTAAATATTCTTCCAGTTATTTCTCCTTCCTTAGTCTTAGGAATGAAAATTAATTCAGTTAATCAGGACTTTCCCTAATACAGCACTGGTTTCCCAGTATTAAAACTCTTGTTTCAAGCAAAAATTTTATGTACAAGCATAAAATGTTTTATGTTAAAATATGGTCAGAAGCAGAGCTCCTTCTTTCACCCACCCATCCATCCATTCACCCATTAAATATTATTAGTGTCCTGTGTTGTACTAGACACTGGTAGTACAAAGGATAAGATATGACTCTGCTCTCAAGGAAATTGGCATATAGTAATCATGTCTAATATGTTCTTGATAAGTCTTAGAAATTGGTTGTTTCAAAGTGGAAGGTCCTGGATGGATGTGCAGAAACTAAGGTGAGAAATAGGGGTACATGAAATGGGCTGTTTGCTGCAGACCTAGCAGAATATAAGGTGAAGTCAATCTTAATCAGTGAGGGTGGTAGAAAACAAGGAACAGTTTGAAACATCAAGTTCCAACAGGAAGGCTCAACACTTAGGTCAAGCAAGACAAAGTACGGATTCCAAAGGCAGATACTGGAGATGTCTCATATGGTGATCACTTACTGGGGAGGGGTTTTCATTCAAAGGGCAAAGCTACTTAAGAATTGGGTAGGAATAAGTAGTATATGGCTTAGAGCTAGTTTGAAGAAGGAAAAGGTTATGGATATACAGGAAAACATATTCAATAAAGTAATAATATATAAAATGTTAGAAGTATAAGGTTCTGTGAGGCACCACATCCTATAGCAAACATTTATGATTTATAGTGTATTCAAAGGAAGGAACTGTATGCATAAAATGGTCCAGATAGGATTTCACACTAGAAATGCTTGAGGCAACTAGGTTTATTTAGCCTGGAGAAGAGAAAGCTTAAATGTGCCATGATAACTGATATTGAATATCTAAATGGCTATGAGGGAGGGAGGATGTAACATTCTGAGCTCTTGAAAAGTCATTTTCAGAGTTTTCACTATGATCTCTAGTCTCTTTTGAGATACAAACAAATCTAACTGTAACTTAGTTATTCTAGACTGTCCACTTTGACTTTAAACACAATTGTCTTAATTGTGTTATTTCCTTTCCGAAGTTCTTATCCTATATATCATATCCTTTTTTATTGGTATCCCCATCTTAGCCACCAAGAAAGAAACCTGGAAATCATCCAAGTTACTTTCTCTAGTGTCTCCACAACAATTTAGTTACTAAATTATCTTCATTCTATCCCTTTAATATGTTAAAGGGAGTTTTCCAAAAAACGACTATGACCATAGTTCAACTTCTACCTAAAACTCTTAAATGGATCTCTGTTAACTAAAGTAGACTTTTTCAATGCAAACAGTATCAAGCATAGTCTTATGTTTGAATGCATGGGTAGGTTTGTCTCAGGTACAGAAGTTTAAGAAAGAGAGTTTAACCGCACTCTTAGTCAGCACAACATTAGCATACTAAAGTGTGAGAAGTCTTTATCTAAAGAAAATTGTTTTGATTTGTCCAATCAGTATTTCTTAGGGGTTTTTTGGTTAATCCTTTAATACCTCTTATTTTTCCATAGAGTTAGTGTTCCATAGAATACATTTCAATGAACATTGGGCTACAAAACAAAATGGCCTATAAAACCATTTAGAAGAGGTTTACAACTTTATTTGCTACCGTATTTATCAATCAATCAATTCAGGAAATATTTATTGAACAGCTATAATGTTATGTGTTAAGAATACAACAGTGAGTTACTAGACATAGTTCTTGTTCTCAGGTATTTACTTACAGTTTCCAAAAATTCTGACATCTTTGATTTCTCTAAGCCATGCCTATTACCTGGAATGCCTTTCTCCCATCTTCAAATATTTTTCCTTAATGTTTCTTTATTTTTGAGACAGAGAGAGACAGAGTGTGAGTGAGGGAGGGGAAGAGAGAGAGGGAGACACAGAATCTGAAGCAGGCTCCAGACTCTAAGCTGTCAGCATAGAGCCCTACATAGGGCTTGAACCCACAAACTGTGATATGTTGACCTGAGCCGAAGTTAGAGGCTTAACCAATTGAGCCACCCAGGCGCCCCACCTTCTCCCATCTTCAGCTGACAAACTTCCCATCCTTAAACTGTTTACACTCTAAATTATAAGCTCCTTGACCACAAAGTATCTTATTTTTATTTTCCAATGTCTGACATACAGCTCTACTCAATAAATGTATATTACATTAATAAATAGGTAAATGACTAG
The DNA here is from genome assembly GCA_017311185.1 of Proteles cristata cristata. NCBI lineage: Eukaryota > Metazoa > Chordata > Mammalia > Carnivora > Hyaenidae > Proteles > Proteles cristata. The sequence goes on along the minus strand of JAESUZ010004016.1, from coordinate 1,722,685 downwards.
TATCAAATGACTTTATTCTAATATTGAGAAATCAGATTAAATTTTCCAATTAAAACATATTTTTGTAAGAGTGATTTCAAATACAAAGACATTAGTAACTTATTACTTTAAGAAGATGGTTACAAATGTCTCTCTTTTTTATTTTAATGTTTATGTATTCTGAGGGGGTGAGGGATGAAGGAGGGAAAGAACCCCAGGCAAACTGCACTGAAAGCAGGGATCCCAGTGCAGGCCGAATCTCACAAACGATATGAGATCATGACCTGAGCCAAAAACAAGAGCCAGAGATTCGACCAACTGAGCCACCCAGGTGACCCTCAAATGTCTCTTTTTAAATTTTATCTTCTGATTCCTTATCTCAGTTGTTTAGCATAAATTACAGGTACACCTGTCATACTCTTAATTGTACATGAAGTACTAATTTGCAAGAGTTTTAAGAATTTACGTTACATGGAAATTGAAGCAAAATAGCAATTTAAAATTGAACTTGAATTTTAAATGATCTGATCTCAGAAAAACACAAATACATAGTAAATTTGTTTTGTCCTAGCATTAACATAAACTCAGGTGTCACAAATATTCATCTTTTAATATTCCAAATACTTGGTGAGGCTACATGGAACCAGCATGGTTTGTCAATTGGTTCAGAAATCAAAGAGCTAAGTTCATTCTTTACACTAACAACAGTAAATATGCTAGGTTTTATAAACTATGTATGGTGAAAATGTTACCTAAATCTATTACAGTCAAGCGTCAGCAAGTAGGTTATTCTCGTGAATGGGGCCAAAAGAAAAGAGATTTATAGAGAAATACTTATATACTACTGATAAAGAAAAAGCACATGATATGAACGAGAGGAAATAAATGAAGGAAAGAGGTTAGAGACTGGCAAAAGACTGGCAGCTGTGGAAGCTACATGATAAATACATAGGGAGTCATTATACAATTCTACCTACTTTTATGTATAAGTTCTCCAGGTAGAATGATTATGATGTCACATTGAATATGGGCTCTACACAAAGAAATGAAGACGAGAATACTGGTAACAAAATAGAAGTAAAATATTTTTCTTACAGTTAATTATTCTAAAAAGTGTGATTGTCCAAAGCAAAACTAGCTGCAATTATTTTGTTTTTGTGGCATATGTAAAAGTAAAATGCATGACAACAAAGTACAAAGAATGGAGGAAGACATCAAAGGGTGTAATATTTGAAGGTAGGATGTCAAGGGAAAGATGGAATCCAGACTGAAATGAATATAACTGTATTACAGACAAATCTCATAACCTCAAAGAGAACTGGGGAAAAAAAGGTGCTAAATAAATTTGGAAAAAGTCATTTTTACAGGATACTGTAAAGGTAAAGGCAAAAGAAACTATACTCAAACACCATCTTGTAATAGTAAATTTGTTTATAAGGCTATGTGTTACCAATTCTCAAAACACTTTGTATATGAGAGTTGAGCAAATAAGTAAATATACATAATGAAAGGTATGTTTCTAACAGTTGAACTAAAGACATTAAAAAGAAGGAGTGAAAGAAGGCTAATTAACTGTGGGGTAGGACTGAAATCAGACCTATCAGTATGGAGTTACAGTTTTTCAAAAGCACAAACAGAGAGATGTACAAATGTAGAAACAAACATAAATGTGTGTCATGCATTAACGAGTATAAATGACCCAACCTGAAAGAGCTATCAATAACCAAATTTGGAACTATTTGAACAATAAAATAATAAGAGTATTGGATTATAATCCAATGATTTTTTTTAAAAAAATCCAACAGTTCATACTGATGTAACTAAATAACTGAATAAATAAATAGCAGATAAAGAACAACTCTTCTTACAGAATGATTTCAGTTAAGAAATATACAAAGAACAGGGGAGCCTGGGTGGCTCAGTCAGTTGAGTGTCTGAATCTTGGTTTCAGCACAGGTCATGATCTTGTAGTTAGAGGGTTCAAGCTCTGTGACAGGCTCTGTGCTGATAATGCAGAGCCTGTTTAGGATTCTTCCTCTCTCTCTGCCCCTCCCCTGCTTGTGCTCTCTGTCTCTCTCTCTCTCTCTCTCTCAAAATAAATAAATAAACATTAAAAAAAAAAAGAAATGTAGAAAGAATGAAGGAAATAGAAAATCACCATTAGAACACCACAATATTTTGTTTTCAGGAAAGATCCACTGATAGTATTAGTAAGCAAAATTTAAGAGAAATCAAATATCTGTATGGTTTCAAAATAACTCCCTCACAATATTTACAAATTACAAAGGGATTTAGAATATCCCAAACCACCATTAAAATGCACTGAGAGGGGCATATTACCTCTATGACATCCTTCCCAATAATGCATAGCCCAACCTACTCATGAGAAATCATTAGACAAACCCAAATTGAGATACACTCTGCAAAGTAACTGACCAGTAGTATTCAAAAGTGCCAAGGTCATAAAAGACAAGAAAAACCTGAAGAACTGTCACAACTGAAAGAATAAGGAAACATGATAACTAAAGATCGGATTGAATCCTAGAAGACAAAAAATAACATTGGTGAAACACTAGATGAAATTAAAATTATGTAGTTAATAACATTTTACCAAAATGAATTTCTTAGTTTTAGCAAATGTTCTATGGTTTTGAAAGATGTTAGTATAAAGAAAAACTTGGGTAAAATTGCAACTCTTCTGTAAGTCTTAATTACATCTCAAAATTTAAAAGATGAAAAAATGGATTACTGATTAACCCTGATCCCAACGAACTCAATCTATCAGGGAATAAAAACACATAAAACAATATTATAATGTGATAAGTGTGAACAGAGATATAAAGTGTTATGAAAACCAAAGACTAACTACTGAGCAAAGCAATGACTGTGTCTAGGAGAAAGCATAACATTTGAGGTGAGCTTTATAACATGCTGCTGACAGAAGAAAGCTAGAATTTCCAGAAAGAATTTTAAAACATAAATGAAAAACTGTGGAATATTCCAGAAACTACAAGTAGACTGATGTTTGAAGCAAAGGTGAAGTGGTAAAACTGGAAATACAAGTAAACATTAGACCCTGAGAAATGTTATCTTCTATTCTAGGTAAGTATGAGTAACAGAAATGCTTTACATCAAGGACATGATAGAGGCAGTTTTGTGTTTTAGAAACATCATTTTGATAATATTATGGAAAATAAAAGATCACAGAGTGTTATTTCAATGTTTATTCTTCCAATTTAACTCTTATCTAGAATGATATATTAACACAGTGTATACCAATTTCATAAACTCTTAGTAACAGAAATATTAGAAGTTTTCAAATGCCAATACATTAATCCTCACTCCTCACATGAAACAACCTAGAAATATCTACCACTCACTAGAGAAAATATGTTTAAAGTTCAAATACTATGCCTAATTAATTCATTAAAAATATTCTTGGGGCGCGTGGCGGCTCAATTGAGCTTCTGACTCTGATTTTGGCTCAGGCCATGGGATCATGCCCTGCATTAGGCTCTGCTCTGATAGTGCAAGTTCTGCTTAGGATTCTCGCTCTCCCTCTCTCTCTGTCCCTTCCATGCTTGTATACTCTCTCAAAATAAGCAAACATTTAAACAATTTTTTAAATTTTAAAAATATATTATTTGTACTTCTTTGGATAACAAAAATAATAATACTGCTAATGCTATTGTTTGTATACATAATGAATGTTTATTGAGCATCTACTGGTGCCAAGCACACCATTATAGATGTTGAAGATTTAACATTAAAAATACAGACCAAAGGGACACCTGAGTGGCGCAGCCGGTTAGGCATCTGACTTCGGCTCAGGTCATAATCTCACAGTTCGTGAGTTGGAGCCCCACATAGGGCTCTGTGCCGACAGCTAGCTCAGAGCCTAGAGTCTGTTTCAGATTCTGTGTGTGTCTCTCTCTCCAACCCTCCCTTGTTCATGCTCTCTCTCTCTCTCTCAGAAATAAATAAAACATTAATTGTTTTTAAAATACAGACCAAAATAAAACCCCATTCATGGAGTTCATGTTCTAAGGATCAGATGATTAACTAAATTACATATTACCATATATTAGAAGGTAATAAGAGCTGTGGAGAAAAATAAGAAGTAATAGAAAAACCAAGAAAACATGGTATTGTAAGCAAGAAAAAAAACAACTTAAGGAGCAAAAATGATCCAAGTATATCAAAAGCAGCTGATGGTTCAAGTCAAATAGAGACTGAGAACTGTCAATAATTTGAAGGTTATTTAGACCTTGGCAAGAACAGTTTTGGTAAAGTGATTGGAGGTAAAAGCCAACTGACTTCAGTTTAATAATGACTTAGAATAAATGACAAAATGATATAAAACTCTTGATTGGAGATTTGCTACAGAAGGAAAAAAAGTCAAGAGTTTCTCATTGAAATGGGACAAAAACATGTGTATGTTGATAGGAATGATCAGATAAAGAGGAGAAAATTGTTCATACGGAAGAAAGAGGAGAAAATTGCTGAGACCGTGTCCTTGTGTATGAAGAAATAATGGAATCTAGCCCACAGATAGAGATGCCATCCTTAGATACAAGTGGGACAGTTCATCTATAATGGCAAGTGTCAGGCAAATTATAGGAGTAAAGAAATGGTGGTTAAGCAGGCAAGTGGTTAAATCTGATTGTGGGAAATTTTGAAAGCCATCTTCTGAAAGTCACCAACTGAAAATAAAGATGGTTAAAAGGTTTAGAGACTTCTGTCTCTAAAGAAGGAGGAGAAAAAAAAGAGGAGGAAAAAGAAGATGATAGAAGACAGTTAACTAAGGAAGTGAGAAAGTGACTGCATCAGAAAGTACAGTGATTGACAGGGATTAGAGGTTTGCATCATGAATTTCAAACAAAAGTGGTCAACCATGTCCTTTTGGTTTTTTCCCGCACTGTTCATCTACATTGGAGCAAACAACCCTATGTCAGATTTAACCAGTATTAAGAGTTTCACAAAAATATATGACAGAGAAAAGGGTAAGAGAATTAACTCTATTAGGGGGAGAACGATTAATGAATGAAAATAGCAATTAATATGGGTAAAAAGATAAGTGACATCATGAAGGCATGAGGGACAGTGAAAAAGTGTTAAGATCAAAGGACTGTCTTTGAAATGGGGCTAAAAGATAGTTAAATTCAAATAATTTGATAGAATGACTCCAAAAGAGAGGGAGTACTGAGCAGAGAGTGCAATGCATCAAACTGAAATTACAGGTGTCTAAAAATTCCAGTAATGACAAGGTCATGCATGTTTACAAAGTCCTAGACCTTATTCCCATGTGCTTGACATGTATTCACTCATTTAAATGAAATAAAATACTGATGATGTACTTAACATCAAGAACCATAATAAACCACTGCAACATCAAGTAAAGTAGTAATTACAGATTGAATCTTCTCTTTGACAATCCATAGAGTTTATGTCAGAAGCAGATCAACACAATCCCTCCTCATTTAACCATGGATAGGCAAGGATATCTTTCTAGGAGATTCCTGTGCATCTCTAAGGAAGATACTAATCACTTCACAGCTTGTATTGAACTGTCTGTTCTTTGAGGCTTCCTATGTTGTTGTCAAGGTCGTTATTTATATCAGATATAAACAAAGGTAAATTCTGTAGCAACAGTACATTGACTACATGGTAATTTAATAAATCATCTTCCTTAAGGAAGAAGGAAATCTATTTTTAAACTTAGAGGAAAATACAAAATTCAACAAGATAATCAAAGGGGTTAATTATGTATATGTAAATTATATAACCTATGAGTTAACCCTCTTAGAATGCACTGAAGTTTTTCTCTAAATCTACCAAATTCCAAAATAATGTTTATTTCTCAAGAGAGTGTCTGATATTTAGTTGGAGCTCAGTAAATATTAGTTGAATGAATGAATGAATAGAAAGTGAAACTGTCCTTTCTTGAAAACTAGTGACCTCCATCCACACTTAGTTTTTTTTTCTTTTTTTTATAATATAAAATTTCTGAGTTAAGCCTTGTTTTTTTTTTCCTTTCCCTAGACAGCATTGCTTCATAAATACAATACTGCCAGAACTATACTATTTATAGTCCTTTAGTTTCAAAAGACATTTCCCCCCTCATTAATTTGTTTCCTTTGGGTCCTAATCCTCACCCTTTATAGGACTATATGTAACAGGGACAAATCTTCTTCTGCTTTGCTCATGCTCAGAGGAAGCTGAGAGCCTGGAAAGCAATACTTCATATACCGAGATGATGCCCGCTAAGCCCCGGCAAGAGAATGATTGAACATTCTCAGATTAATTTCATGGCTATTTGTTCCATCCCAGAATCACATCAAGCACAGGCCTCCAAGTTGAAATTGCATTATTCTGTCCTTGCTGCCCAGGTAAGGGCAGTGAAAAATGAGCATATTCCCTACCTTCTAATGATAAATAATGACTTTTCCCTTTACAACTGAGATGCGTTTTATAGCATCATCAGAATAGTCTAATTACCAAACAAAATGATAAGATATATCAGGACAGAAGGAGCTTAGATTAAACTCACAAGAAATAGGCATTTGCATCTTTACCATCCTTCAGTGTCACTGCAGTAATAGAAAAATGGCAACCGGAAGCTACATAATAAATATTCTATTAAATATTCATTTGGATTGTAAATAACTTAAAATTTTAAACTACTCAATAAAAGATTGTAAGAGAAGGGTGCAAACATATCTGGCTGCTAAGGGAAAACTGACAAGCAGAGTTGGAGGGGGAAATGATAGAGGGAAGATTGAGAATTAACTGGGTAAATAAATACTGTAGGCACAAAGAGCCAAGAAGGGAAGCATCTTCTTGTAGGGATTAGATGGTGCAATTCTGGCTTTCACAGTTTTGGCTGTAATTGTCCAGGTGGGCTATTATTATGCTTTCTGCAATAGGGTCATTCTTACAATCATACTTAATCATTATTAGTTCCCTTAATCATATGCATGGCTCTTAACATTTTAGAGGTTTTCCTGGCCATGAACTTTTTCTTTGTTTTAGGCTTACATGACTCATTGATCTGGGTATTGAATTAAGACTTTGAGTTTTCTAGATTCTTATTTATTAAGCTTGGCCTGTCATTTCACTATCAATAAAATAAAAAGAGCAATAATAACTTGTTGGGAGCAGTAGGCAAAAAAGGATTGAAAAAGGAGGTTGAGGGAATTAATACTGAAGGTTGAAAGGTTAGTGGGAATTAACATTCACTGAGTACCTACCAAGAATGAGGTACGATCTAAATACTAAGCAGTTACATACATAATCTTATTTTATCCAACAACAATCCTGCCCAGTTGGTATTAGTGTAACCAATTTTTAAAATGAAGAAAATGAAGTTCAGAAAAGGTAAGTGATTTGCCAAAAGTCAGAGTAGGAAATAAGTAGAACCCAAATTTAAGTCAAAGTCTATTTTAAACCCATAGGTCTTATTCTTTTTATTATCCCATATGGTCTTATTTCTCCCCTATTTTAAATCATTATAAAAAAAGTAAAACTTACAGGCAATTTTGGGTTGGATTCTGTATACCTAGTGCCTCTTAAGATGTCTGGCACAGAGTAGGCACCCAATAAATACTAAAGGGAAGAAAGAAAAAACAGGGAGAGGATATGGGAGAGGGAATGAGACAAAGGGACAGAAGAGAACCACACTACCACTCAATATTAAACTATTTTTAGGAATATCATAAGTATAACCAGTTGAAGATAATTTTTAAGAAGCTAAATACATACAAATATAAAAAGAACCATGTACCAAAGATTTTATTTAACTAGTTAAATGAGGGAACTAACAAGATGTTACAAATGATACAAAAGGGAAATTGAAAGAACCACATTTAGATGTAAACCATAAGGAATCCTGAAATGAATTTCTTCATAGATGCAAAACTGGTTAATACCTACAGAGCAATAATCAACCACCTCTCCAGGGGACATAATCCTCACTTCTATGGACAAGAATTATTTGCATACTATTTTAGTTGTGCAACTTTATAGAGTCATAAAATAGCCCAAAGACCATGAAAGGCAGAAATAACCTAGAAGAAAATACTAAAGATCCAAAAATTTTGTTTTTTGCCCATTTTCAGTATTTCACAATTTTTCCTGACAAACTATTTTTAAAAACTTAATACAGAAACAAGAAATACTTCAGTTTTACAAAGTAGTATCTTAAAAGTTTAATTCAATCAATGGATAGAAAAGTGTTTCTGATCATTATCATTAGACCTTTTCCTGGTTGTAGCCTTATTCTTTGTTTTAGGCTTGCATGACTCATTCATTGCATGACCTGTTAGAAACCATTGGCTATCTATGAAACAAAAATGTTTAAAGCTTTGTATATATTTTTTCATGAGGATAAAAGACTTTCAAAGAATCATAAAAGGGAATATTTCCTCTAAAAATTTGAACTTGCAGAATTTAAACGCAGAGAATTATAATGCCAAGGGTTCAAACCAGAACTCTGTCAGCTGCTGTTACTGGACAGCCACTCTCCCACTGCCATTTTGTGCTTTCTTCCATCACTGCCAAACTGAACAAATAAAGTTTATGTCCACCTCCAAATTTGCCGATTGGAGTCTGTCACCCTTAACATTTTTGCTTGGGTTATTATTTTGCTAGATCTCTCCGAACTCTCTCTCTCTTTTTTTTTTTTTTCTTAAAATCTCCTTCCCTTTCTTCCTAAGGAGCTTATATGTCCTTCAGGTCTATATTTCTAAAACTGGAATGCTATACAAATGTATGAATCACATAGAAATGTGTTCTATGAACAACTTTTCAGAAATCTACATTATCCACAGATTTAATGACACCTGTATCATTACTTTAGAGCCTGAAGTTAATGACTAAGACTTATTTAAAGTTCATGTACTACTAGTTTACAGATTGTTTTCATATAGTTTCTTTTGTGGATAGTACACTAATCTCCCTATTCATAGATATTTCCTCATCCAACAGTAAACATCATATACTGTATATGGTACATCACCTCACTCAAAACTACTTTGGCAATTTTTTGTCTAAAAATGATTAACAAACACCTGAAAATATCTCCCCTGGGCTCAGGGTATATTTGATAGAGAACCTGGTTAAGTATAGCATGGCATTCACCTACTTAACATGAATGTTCATGCTACTGCTGGTCTAATCCTGCTGCCTATTTGAGATGTGGAAATTGTATAATTGATAGAGTATTCCAGAAAAACAGAAAGACATTCTGTTCATCTCCAGATTACTACACAGTCTACAAAGAGGCAAACCATAGCCAGCACATGTCAGCACAACATTGAAAGTTATGTATGAGTGGCAATTTAGGGGCTTTTATAGCAGCTCCTGGAGTGCTGCCCATCCAGGATTTTGCTATGCTGGTTTTGAAAAGACACTACCAAACTTTATGCCAGCAATCACATTAGGCTATTGGCAGCCTAAGAATTATTCTGTCCTGGAAAATAATAGAAGCACAATAGAAAGATGTTCTTCTCCCTCTTTTATCAGAGTGCTCTCCTCAGCACAAGAGAAGACTCCAACTTTGTTTGTTGAAGTGTGTCCAGATCTTTGAGAGAAAGATACTTCAAGAATATTTTAATTATGCATGATAAATGTGAGAGACTCTTGAATGCCAAGAACAAACTGAGGGCTGATGGTGGGGGGAGGAGGGGGAGGGGGTTGATGGGCATGGAGGAGGGCACTTGTGGGGATGAGCACTGGGTGTTATATGGAAATCAACTTGACAATAAACTATTTTTAAAAAAAAAGATGTAGTTAGTTAAGATGAAGTCACACTAGAGTAGTGTGGGCTGCTCATCTGATGTGACTAGTGTCCATGTGAAGAGCCATGGAAGTATCCAGCATTCTCCAGCACTTAACTGAAGTATGACGTGGCCATGGGACCTGTTACTCAGTTGTTGTTTTGTTTTGTTGCTTCTTATGCATTATCTAAAAAGAAGAAAGGTAAACAGGAAAAGCCAAGATTGAAAGACCCTTTTTTCCTCTTATTTACCATATAAAACACTTAAGCATCTTCATAGATTGAATGGCACTGGCTAGAAAGATAGAGATTTTAGAAGAGAGGCAATATTTGATCACATAAAATCCCAAAACTGATTAGAAAATAAATGGTTAGAAGGCTCTTTCAGAAAAGTTAGTCTTTGACAGTGGGAAGGATAAATGAAGATAAGACAAACTTAGTAGTTCAAGGAGAGAGATTTTGAGAGTTTCTACATCTGATAGGATCTCTTTTATCTGTGAAAAAGAGAGATTAAAGAGGGAGTGCATGGATCTTAATTAAGAAAGATGACAAAGGGTTAGAACAGTTTAACACCAAGAAAAGATAATTACTTATGGAGAGGGTGAAGAAAAGGTTTGCTAAACACTGCTCAGAATGAAAAGTCAGTATGTGATACCAATCAAAAACATTTTACAAGTAAAGCAGCCATATTCTTTATATAGCAATTTCTTGGGGGAAATCGGTAACCACCATATTAAACCAATCCAATGGAGGAGCAATTTCTTGGGGGAAATCTGTAACCACCATATTAAACCAATCCAGTGGAGGTATTTCTGCAGAACACTAAGGTGGTGCAGTCCAAGCACAGAGATTTCTAGTCATATAAATTTCTACAAGATAAAACTTAAACAACACATGAATCATATTTAATTTACCTCATAATATATTCTCAATATCTTCACTCTAACCACCTAGGAAATTCCTATTCATTCTTCAAGAAACAATACAAATGTGCCCTCTTATCTGTAGAGTCTTTCTCCACCTATAACAGACAATATTTCTCCTTCCTCTCTAAGTCTTTGTGGCACTGTGTTCAGGAAATAATCATAATACTTATCACATGATAGATAGATCATTAGTAACTCTACTCCCCATGATAAAGTAAGAACTCCCTGAAGATAAGTATTACATGTTACTCATTCATGGAAACCCAATATCTGCAAAAGCACCCAGAACATAATAGGAGCTCAAGAAATGCCATTTAGGTAGGTTAATGAATGGATGAAATTTTGACTACCATTTATACTAGTTAAGTGATTGATAGGAGCTGATTAGTTCATAGAACTATACCCTATGATACAGATTGAGAGCACTAATTCTCTGATGCTTAATAAAGAAGGCCCATACTGGCCCAGGGTTTTATCCTTTGAAGTTCTGGAAAGTGCAAGAGACTATGTCCTGTTAGTTCATATTAAGGATATTAAAATGCTGCAGTCTAAGTAAGGCATGTAATGATTGTGACTCTAACATCTTGGACAGTAACTTTATATATCACATAGACATAGCGTATATTCTGCTTTCACTACAGTGACTCTTGCTTTATATCATTCAAAGACTTCCATACAGTAGTAGATTCTGAATTTCTTAATAGGAGGAGCTTTGAAGTAGCACGCTGGTTGGATGAGTTCCTATGTATGTGCGGTAAGCAAAGATCAGATCCTAACAAACTTGCCTGAAGCTGTGCCTGCATTCTAAGCATCCTGTTTTTATGTTGGTTGCATGTTTAATGTGGAATGGTTTGGGGGAGATACTGAAAATTTGGGAGAATATTGCCACACCAATTCCCAATGGTAAAAGTATAAAAATAAATACATATGTATACGCATACATAGGTGTACACACACACACACACACACACACACAAACACACATATATACACACCACTCTCTAAGGACCATTACTTTCATAATCAAGACCTTAATTATACCAATATGTTAACACATATAATAAGTGCATCTCATCTTTGTGGATAATCATCTATTTTATCTTAATCTTACAGAACACAAGGAATACCATGGGAAAGTATAAAAACATATTTACTAAAATGTGCTTTCCCTGCTTTAATGATGAATATAATAGCTGGTTAAGGACATTCTCATGAGTACCAGTAGCACTGTGTGTTTCTTTATATCCTACTTAACTAGAATTGCCTGTTTACTTGTTAGTCATTCCACTATGTTATAAACATCTTGAGATAGAGACTATCTTATTTATTTTTGTCTTTTCCATGCCTAACACAGTCCTTGGCATTTGTTAAGCATTAATGAATTTTTCTGAGTGAACAAATATAATATGAGAGATAGATACATAGATATAGATAGATGCCCTTCATCAAGTAAAAAAAAAGTCAACATTAACATTTTAAAGAAGATGGACATTATATGAATATTTGACCTCCCTCTTAAAGACTAAATTATTATCTAACTCTGTGTGCTTACATTAATACTCCATTTTTTTTCACTCTTTACATTTTTTCACTCTTTACATCATATTTAATCAATGTCTTCCGTGTCTAACCAAAATATGAGAAAATTCAATTTTGTTACCTTACCTTTATGTCAAAATGCTGTAACAAATCATTAATAATGGCATGCACTTGAAAAACACAATTCATATTTAATTTCTAGATTTAGACATCACAAAATTTACAATCATAACAATCTATGCAGTTGTCATGCATAAGTAGCTTCAGGAGGTCAGAGTCAGAAATATCAGCCTCTGAAATTATAACCAAGAACATGAATACAAAATGGAAGTAATTAGCCATCTGCAGAGGTAGTATGTCCTATAAGGTCTGATTCATCTCTAGACTTTGGCATAGTGCCCCTCAGGGAGCTGATACTGTAATACCCACTGAAATGCTATGGCATGGACAATGACCACTGTAAATTGTCTTCCAGGTGAACTTCTCATGGGAAATGTAATAAAGAAGCATTCTTTTCTGATATCAGTTAATGTGGTGGGTTCCCCAGAGCATAATCAGCCCCTTGCTGAACCATTAAAAGGACATTTATAAATCTACAAAGCTGAAGAGTGCATTCTGGAACCATGGTGACCCCATTGCCATTCAGACTCCTGTAAGCTCAGTCTACTCAGTCTAAATCTTTGCACAAACCTCTCTCCTACCATCTTATCTTCAACAAGTTATAGAGTCACTGAATAAGTAGGTGATAGGAAATGTGTCCTCTGAGAAAATAACCAAGGCTCTGCTGAAACATGTGTGCCTTCTCAACACACCATGCCCCCCATTTGACAAGGTGACAAATTTATTTTCCTCTGCTACACCTGCTTATTGTAAAATTTAATGTTAATAGAAACTGTCCTTCTGGGAAAAGGACAACCAACAGTCCTAATTCTTTTAATACTTAATAAATCCATTATGGTCATGAACAAAATTCATTTCTGACATATTAAACCCAGATCTCGCTGAATATGAAATGTAGCTTGTTATATTTCTTCAATATATTTTGATCTGTGGGACAGATTGTGACTGACGACAGTATGCAACAAACTGCATTTCATAATTTTACCTGATGACTCATTCTCTCAACAAGATGGTTGCCTCCAGACAAAAGAAATAGTTTTTAATTCAAGCAGCAAACAGAAGCTTCACAGCTTCCAAGCAACACCACATTATGTTGAGCACAACAACAAGCAAGTTCTTTTACTAGGGGTCCTACAAAGAATAGAAGCTGCCTTGAAGGGCATCTTTAGAGGCAGATGAGAAAATGCATGGCCATCTGTTCTGGATGATACAGAAAAAATTATTGCATACAAAGAGGGTCACACTAGACAACTTCTAAGTTAGCTTCTCATTCTAAATCTGATATAAAAGATTATGTAAAATGCAATCAATATAAGTGCCATTTAAAATTTCTCTTCTTCAGGATAAATATCTGTATCAGCTTACAAGGAAATAAATTATATTGGTCAACCCAATTGAAAGGGGCAGTAATTTGAAAGACAATGCCTAAAACAAAATTCTGGCAAGAAGAAAAATGACAAGAACATTCTTAACATGCAAAAATCTGTTTCCTAAAGAAGAAATGGCAATTCTCCTTAGGAAACACTGACATTGATGTTTCCTGCTCTTTAAAAATAACATAAATGTGTAGGAGTCCTCCTTTTTTCTTTATGAAACTAATGTTTTATTGTTAGGTCTCCTTGGAGAAATACAATTTTTTATGATTTTAACTGGCATTTGAAATCTATTTTTGTGGCTTAACAAGAAAAGCAATACTACCATCATGTGGCAAAAGAGATTAAATTTATTTAAAAAAATATTCCAGAGATAAAATTTAAATGCAAAAATAGAAGTTCTAACCAAATGTACATCCATTCTTGTATAATTTAGATAATGTTCCTGTCTCTCAATAAATAATTTGCAACTCTTCCAAATTCTTGTAATAAAGGCAAAGTTTACATGACAAAGGAAAACTGTAATTAATTCTTCTCATTTAAGTAAGACTTTGAATAGTAGCTTCCATCCTGTTTCCATATGTATTACCAATAAAATAAAAGAAAAAATCTGAAAGCCTATGAAAGTATCATTTATTTTACTAGAACCGTGCAAAGATACTTAAACAAGCAAGCGGGGCACCTGGGTGGCTCAGTCGGTTAAGTGTCCGACTTTGACTCCGGTCATGATCTCAACAGTTCGTGGGTTCGAGCCCCTGTCAGGATCTGTGCTAACAGCTAGCTCAGAGCCTGGAGTCTGTTTCAGATTCTGTGTCTCCCTCTCTCTCTGACCCTCCCCTGCTCATGCTATCTCTGTCTCTGTCTCTCTCTCTGTCTCTCTGAAATAAATAAAAAGCATTAAAAAAAAAAACAAGCAAGTAAAGAATTCTAGGAAGATAGTCAAGCAAAGAACAAAAGCTAGAATTTTTAATATTACTTCAAATTATAAGATAATTTCACACGCATTATCTTAATTAACCCTAACAACCATCATCTGATACCATTATTAATATCTCCATTTTACTAATAGGGAAACTAAAACGCAAAGATAATAGTTTACTCACAATTAGTTCAGTCAACCAGAAGGTGATTTCACTTACTTTGTCAAGATTCTCATGATGCACTAAGGAAAAATTGGCTATTTTCTTCTCAAACTCTGCTAACACTTTGCATTAACTTCTTACAACACTTACCACATTACACTGTAATCATGTTTTTCTCCCTCAGTTGTAAGTAGGATTCTTGAACTTGGTGGTTTTACTCCGTAAATATTAACAAAACTTTACTTACTCACACGGAACACCCTGAAGTCCATTTCAAATACAGTTTTCTCTACATCAGTGGCTCTTAAAGTGTGGATCTTAAAGTCAGCATCATTAGCGTCACTGGACTTCTTAGATAGGAAAATTTTGGGCCCCTCTCCTAATCTACAAAATTAGAAAACCTGGGGATGGGGCCTAACAATCTAAGTTTTAAAAAGCCCTCTAGGCAGTACTTGGGATGAGCACTGGGTGTTATATATATAAGTGATGTATCACTGGGTTCTACTCCTGAAGCCAAGATTACACTGTATATTAACTAACTTGAGAACAAACGAATGAATGAATAATTTTTAAAAATAAAAATAAAAAGCCCTCCAGGTGATTCCAATGTACCCTCCAGCTTGAGAACCTCTGCTCTACTCAAATCACCAAGGTGGATACTGCTGTGTGATGCCCAAATCACCTGCAGAATGAAAGCACTCAATCCACCTGCTGGTAGAAGCAAAGCAGCTAACAGCTCTCAGCTGAGTCTTTCTCAGAGAACTGACCCCAAAGAAAGAGAGTCCCCTCACATAAGGACACATTTAAACATCACCTCCTACGGGAAGCCTTCATTAGACATGTTCTTCTCCATGTGGGCTGAGGGTCCCTGCTGTGTGCTCCCATAGCACTTTGTTGACATCATAAACAGCACTGCACCTGGAACATAAATGGCATTGACATTACTTATTTAATGAATATCATTTGTCACAATGTATTTAAATCATCTGTTTAGGTGTCTATAATTGATCTTTCTCTCAGGACCATAAGCTTCTGTAAAGGAGAGACAACACTTCATTTATACACTAATGTCCAGTGCCTGGCACACTATCTGAGTAATGCTACATATTTACTAAATTAATAAACATTCTACTTGCTATGGATTCAAAGATGAATACAATATGGAGTCATCAGTGAGAAATTCACACTAGTTGAAGAAAGAGGACTGTGAACTATATAAATCATGGTGCCACGTGATACACATTATTAAAGAGTATGAACAAACTGCCTTACACCATACCAAGAATAATACTATCTCCTTTTATTTCAATCCGCTTATCTTTCACGGCTCAAGAAGATAAATCTCTTCCTTCCCTGACTTCCTATAATATATACTTTCTTTTTCACACATTCGGCTCATAGTGTGTATATATATATATTGTTTAGCAGTGTTTTATATATATGCCCTGCTTCCCCATATAAATTTAAAATTTAGATTAGGAAATATGTCTTTGTATCTCCAACGCCTATCCTAATAACTCAACAATTATCATATAGTTGTCAATTTGGTAAATATTTGTTTATGGAAATAAAAAAGAAATTAGCCCTGCCTTAGGTAGGGCTCCCTAGGAAATAAATTTTGAATGGAGATTTGCATATAGAAGATCAACTGAGTAGTGTCTGCTCTGGAACACCCATAACAGAGTTATGCTATTGTAACAAAGGCCTCAGCCCATCCTACAGGAGCTCTGGAGCTCTTAACTGCTTCCCCACATTGATATCTGAGACATCAACCACTGGATGGAGGCTGCCCTTAGGGAGTGGCATAACCTTGGAAAAGACAACTCCCTTCAGCAAGAAGTAATTCCTATGGATTACTGTGAATCATCATTGCATGACACTCACAACAGCTGGGGAAAGGAAAGTTTTGGGCCAGCAGAGGGGATCTGGCTGTGCACCTCTATATTGCTATAGTACCAGTAAGTGTTTTAATCATGAGAACTAATAGTACATGTGGAGAGACATATTTGCTGTTATTTGTATTTTGCTTAATATTTGATGTATTGACATTACATCTCCATTAAACAAATTCTGAAAACCAATTTGTCTCAAGAATTTAAACAGTAACTACTACATATTTTACTTAATAAACTCCTTTAAAAAATGTAAACTGTTATTATGGCTGAGTCTCCAAATACTTTCTTTTAAACAACAGAGAAACCTGCACAGATACAAAGATTATAAACTCAGCTTTGCACAGTATGCATAACTTGATCTAAAACATCAACACCATAGATATAAATTATTTTTATTATTCTTATACCTTCCAAAGTTATTGTGTTATTTATATTGATAGTTTCCTAGGATTTCTGAATAATTTTCATTCCTTCATAGGAATTCAGGCTGCAGAATTTGGTTGGGACTAATAAAACCTGGTGGCTTACATACAAATGATTCAACAGCCACTGGTTATTAGATTGAGGCCATTATTAATGTGAAGATTTTCTTGATACAACATGAATTTTTTAAATTTCTATCATGTGATTTTAATTTTTGAGACTTGGTACCTTGCCCAAAATGATGTGTTCTTTTAGTTTTGCATAGCAGATAGTCCCTAACTCATGGATCTTTCATTATGATATATCAACACAAAATACATTTTGTATATTTTAATACCTGAACTTAATATTAGTATTTTATTATAATTACCAGAGATATTTAGAGCTTTCATCTTATAGGATATAAGAAACTGAGTCTGTATAACTTATTTTGGAACACCATAATAAGCTTTCTTTACAACACTGAGTCTTCAGCGCATGACTATGATATATCATTTTGTATATTTAGGTCTTATTTAATAATGTCTTTCAATAACAGGTTGTGTTTGTCTCCACAGGAATCTTAAACATTTTATTATATTCAAAAAACAGTGTGTTGCTATTTCAAATATCTTCTTAAATCACATTTTCTAAATTAGTTGTGATAGGATAGAAAAATAAAATTGACGAGTTCCTTATAGATTCTGTATATTAACCCTTTATCTGATATGTCATTTGCAGCTTTCTTTTCCCATTCTGTTGGTTGCCTATTAATTTTCTGGGTTGTTTCCTTGGCTGTGCAGAGGCTTTTAATCTTGATGATGTCCCAATCATTTATTTTTGCTCTTGATTCCCTTGCTTTTGGGGATGTGTCAAGTAAGAAGTTGCTGCGGTGGAGGTCAAGGAGGTTGTTTCCTGCTTTCTCCTCTAGGGTGTTGATGGTTTCCTGTCTCACGTTCAGTTCCTTTATCCATTTTGAGTTTATTTTTGTGCATGGTGTGAGAAAATGATCTAGTTTCATTCTTCTGCATGTTGCTGTCCAGTTCTCCCAACACCATCTGTTAAAAAGGCTGTCTTTTTTCCATTGGATATTCTTTCCTGCTTTGTCAAAGATGAGTTGGCTGTATACTTTTGGGTCCACTTCTGAGTTCTCAATTCTGTTCCATTGGTCTATGTGTCTGTTTTTGTGCCAATACCATACTGTCTTGATGATGACAGCTTTGTAGTAGAGGCTAAAGTCTGGGATGGTGATCCCTCCCATTTTGGTTTTATTTTTCAGCATTACTTTGGCTACTCGGGGTCTTTTGTGGTTCCATACAAATTTTTGGATAGTTTGTTCTAGTTTTGAGAAGTATGCTGGTGCAATTTTGATTGGAATTGTATTGAATGTGTAGAGTGCTTTAGGTAGTAATGACATCTTAACTATATTTATTCTTCCTATCCATGAGCATGGAATGTTTTTCCATTTCTTTGTGTCTCCAGAATCTATAAGGAACTCATCAAACTACACGCCCGAAAAACAAACAACCCAGTGAAGAAATGGGCAGAAGATATGAACAGACACTTCTCCAAAGAGGACATCCAGACGGCCAACAGACACATGAAACGATGCTCAGCATCCCTCCTCATCAGGGAAATACAAATCAAAACCACACTGAGATACCACCTCACGCCAGTCAGAGTGACTAAAATGAGCAAATCAGAGAACTCTACATGCTGGCGAGGATGTGGAGAAACGGGCACCCTCCTACACTGTTGGTGGGAATGTAAACTGGTACAGGCCCTCTGGAAAACAGTGTGGAGGTTCCTAAGGAAACTAACAATAGAACTCCCCTATGACCCAGCAATAGCACTGCTAGGAATTTACCCAAGGGATACAGAAATGCTGAGGCATAGGAGCACATGGACCCCAATGTTCATAGCAGCACTCTTCACAATAGCTAAAACATGGAAAGAGCCTAAGTGTCCATCAACAGATGAATGGATTAAGAAGATGTGGTTTATCTATACCATGGAATACTACATGGCAATGAGAAACAATGAAATCTGGCCATGTGTAGCAACATGGATGGACCTTGAGGGTATTATGCTGAGCGAAATAAGTCAGGCAGAGAAGGACAAATATCATATGTGTGCACGTATAGGAGGATTAGGAGGAACTTGACAGAGGAACAAGGGGGAGAAGAAGGGCGGAAATGGTGGGGGAAAGGGAGAGAGGCAAACCATGAGAGACTCTTGAATGCTGACAAAAACTGAGGACTGATGGATGTGGGGGGGAAGGGGGGTTGGGCATGGAGGAGGACACTTGTGGGGATGAGCACTGAGTGTTATGTGGAAACTAATTTGACAATAAGCTATTTGTCAAAAATATATATATATATAAAATAAGACAGACAACAAAATACATTATTGTTAATGTTTTGATTGTATTCAAATTTTTATTTTAAACAAAAACTTCATACAATGATTTTAAATAATAAAACATGGTGTATTCTTTAAAAAAAAAAGGAAAAAGAAAATTGACTTAGATATCAATATTATATATTACAGCCCAGTAAAACTTTCATTAATTTTAATAATTTCTCTGTAAATTTCCTTTGGTTCTTCAAGGAGACAATTATATTGGCTGAAAATAATCATTTAGGTTTTTTCTATATATTCTAAATGTTATTCTTTTAATTAACTTCTTGAAAAAGCTGATAACTACAAAAATGTTGAATTAAAGTAGAGATATCAATCATACAAATCTCATTCCTAATTTTTAAGGAAATTTTCTTGGGAGTGCTGTTTGGTATGAATTTTTGCAGATACCTCAGGCAGGCTAAAGAAGTTCTCTTCCATAATTTTCTAAGTTTTTTTTTTAATTGAATTAGTGTTACAGTTTTTCAATTATGTTTTATATCTTGAGATGATTATATCATTCTTGTCCTTTAAATTATTAAAGATACATTGATTTTCTAATTCTAATACTGCATTCCTATAATTCCAATTTCATAATAGTGTGTTAGCTTTTGATGAATTCTATTCCTTAATATCTATTTAATTGTTTTGTCTGTTTATGTGTGAAATACCTCTAGAAAATCTTTCTTATCAGTTTTCGTTATCAAGCTTTTACTAGCCTCATAAAATTAATCAGAAAGTTTAATATTTCCCAATAAGATGGTATATTTGTCAGTTCTCTTATAAATATGTCAATTGTTTTCATAGATATTTAAAACTAGACACTAGGTGCATGCAACTTTAGAATTTTAAATTTTCATGTGAAAAGAAGTTTTTATCCAACTTATCCAAATATCCAAGTATTTATCCAAAAATATTACTATTTTCCCTAGTAATTTTTTGTCTTAAATTCTATCTTGTCTGATATCTAAGTAGTAGGCAGCTTATATGAAAGTTTTCTTGTGTGGCATCAACATGCAACAGGTAGGAAATTCCAAAGTAAAGGGTACAAGAAAGACTAGATTTTCAAATGATGGACTGATAACTGGTTTCACATATTTAAATTCATTTGCTCACACGGAGGATCAAAACATAGCAAAAAGGAAAGGAAGGATTTAATAAAAATATTCATTGTACTGCTAGAAGTCAACCCTTCCACTATCACCACAGACAGAAATATAAAATGGAAGAAACAATTTCCTATGTACCTTTCATATTTACACATGTCTTGACATTAACAGCCCTTCTGTTCCATGACTATTTTATCAGGAATGGTTTTCAGATGGTCCTGGGAGGATAGAAACAGAGACTCACTCCGGAGAAAATTTATTTACATTTATATATAATAAAGCTACAGATATCTTTTTTCCTGAAAACATTACAAGGTAATAATGATAGAGATGTCTCCCTCTTCTCCCCAGAGATATTTCTTTATAGACCAGGGTAATAAAGATAAGATCTCTCTCCAGAAGAGAAGATGGGTAGGTTTGCCAGCAGTGTTTCATAAGATTGGAGGTATTCTGGGGCACCTGGGTAGCTCAGTCAGTTAAGTGTCCAACTTTGGCTCAGGTCATGATCTCATTGCTCTTAAGTTCAAGCCCCATGTCAGTCTCTGGGCTGACAGCTCAGAGCCTGGAGTCTGCTTTGAAGTTGGATTCTATCTCGGTATCTCTCTGCCCCTCCCCTGCTTGCTCAATCTGTTTCTGTCTCTGTCTCTGTGTCTCTCTCTTTCTCTCAGAGCCTAAGCAACGTCATTTTGAAATTAAGGTCTCAATTAAGAGCAACCTCGGGCTTCACGTAGCCCCAGTTTCTCAGACTGCTCAAGGCTAAAGCCATCCTCGGACTGCCCTCAGGTCAGCTAATCAAAAAACATTCCTGTGGTCTGAGTCAAGGCTGGGAACTGTAGATAGTTATTCTGTACAAACTAGCCAATTTCTCACCACTTGCCTGAACCCCACATGGTCCCTTTGAACTCATCTCATAATTGGTCATCTTCAAAGGATCCTCAAAAGTCATGATTGGATCCCACCAAAAGTAAAGAACACCTCACAGATACTGAATGGTCAAAGCTGTTACCATGGGTACTGTACAATTGTAATTGGTGCTTATGTGATGATGCTATACATACAACGTTTGCACTGTAACATCCCCATCCCTTACCCCTTAAAAACCCTGCTTGCTATTGTTCAGGGCTTCACCTTGATGCCACTACACAGGTAGGCAGGTGAGCCCCTGCTCGAGCTTGTAATAAAGACCCTTTTGTACTTGCACCGGTGTCCGCTCCTTGGTGGTCTCTGGGGATTCCCGAATCGGGCACAACACTCTCAAATATAAACATTTAAAAACTTTAAAAAAAAAGATTGGAGGTTTTCTAAAATCATTGTTCCTCAGCTTTGACAATAACCTACTCTGGGCACAGAATGCACCTGGTTCCACTTCTAGATCACTTCTTGAAAACTTGGAGGAAAAGGGAAACTGATGTGAACATGCAGTTCATGCTGTCTGCTGTGCTGCAAATAATAAACTCTAAATCCATTTGGGATCAATGTCTTCTGATCAGCCAAAAGTATGGAAGACAAGCTGCTGGAATCTGTCACCATGCTAGTATTTCCAAACTGCTAGAGAACTTCATAACTGATAAAGTTTAAAAAGTCTGCAGAAGTTTTAATTACTTGTCTCTTACAAAGGTTCTTGAATCCCAAAATCAGATGTGAAATTCATGGTTAGAATGTGAGTATGGGATCATTTATAAAAGTTATTACTTAAGACAGCTCATTGCTAGGATAAGATGATCATAACAAAAAGACAATGTGAAAACTATTGCTGGGGCACCTGATAAAAGGGCATCATCTGAAGAAGAGCTATTGCCCACTAAGAAAGCTGTAGTTTTATGGGCAGATGTTTTCAGAGAAGCCACGTGAGAACTCCACAAGAAAAACATTCTGGTCTGCATATCAGTTGGGCTTAAAAACCAATTTATGATAAAATCAGTCAAATAAAAATTTGTATATACCGTTTACTTCTCCAAATCTAATATAGCTCATTTCCCAAAGACTATCCAATTACAGCTAAAGCCTTCAATGAATATAGAAGTGTTCAATAATGTTTGAAAGGCAATCTGTTTTGCAACATAATGTAATACTGGAATTCTTTTCTAAGAGTAAACATAAAAGTCATGGGGTCTAGAATTGTCACTGAATAGCAAGGAAAGTAGCAATTACCTTTAAACCACTGAGTAGGTATTAAAAATAATAGGTAACAAAAGTAAAGTTGGTTTCATGGTTATACTCCATAAATGCTGATTGTTCAATATAGCCATTATAATTAAAAGAGACGGCTGACAGACACATGAAAAGATGCTCAACATCATCAGGGAAATACAAATCAAAACTACAATGAGATATCACTTCACACCTGTCGGAATGGCTAAAATCAACAACACACGAAACAACAGGTGTTGACAAGGATATGAAGTAAGGGGAACCCTACTACACTGTTGGTGGGAATGCAAACTAGTGCAGCCACTCTGAAAAGCGGTATGGAGGTTTCTCAAAAAGTTAAAAGTAGAACTTCCCTATGATCCAGCAATTGTACTACTAGGTATTTACACAAAGAACAGAAAAATACTAATTTAAAAGGATACATGCACTTTGATATTCATAGCAGCCTATCTACAATAGCCAAATTATGGAAATACTACAAGTGTTCACCAACAGATGAATGGATACAGAAGATATGGTGTATATATACACAATGGAATATTACTCAGCCATAAAAAAGAAAGAAACCTTGCCATTTGCAATGGCATGGATAGAGCTGGACAGTATTTTGCTAAGCAAAATAAGACAGAGAAATACAAATACCAAATAAAATGTATCTTTTAAGGGTTCTTAGTGAGAAGTTAATAGTAAGTTTTCTTTCCATCTTTTTATATACCTTAAAATGCCATGATGACAATTATTTTCTCTCCAGTCTCTGAAGATTTTATGCCACTGCCTTATGGCTTTCCTTGATGCAACCGAAAAGTTACTTGTCAGAGCAGTTCTAATTTCTATGTAAGTAAACATTCTTTCTCTCTGCTTTAAAGATTTTTCTTTTATTTTGAAAAAATTGGAACTCTAATTAGAGATAGTTAGACTTTCTGAGTTTTTCCACATCTCTTAGTTTCTCTTTATTATTTCCCATTACTCACTTTTTGTTTTGCTGTCTTTAATTTCTTCAGATCTTTCAGTTTCCTAAGCTATTTAACTCATCCATATTATTTTTAATATCAAGTATCCAACTTTCCATTTAAAGAACGTTTTTTGGATTTATTTCAAATATGACTGATAATTTTTATAGTTTCCTTTTTAGGTAAACTCAAAGATATCTGTTCCATTTATATTTAAATAATATTTGGGCTGATATATAAGTCTAAGATCACAATCTTCCAGTATGATATATTACTGGGAAGTCTGTGGCTAGCTTGATATATTTTATTGTTGGATAACTTAACCCCTTTTCCTGTATGTACAAAATATTTTATCTTTATTGTTGGCATACAGTAAATGTCAGACAAAACACAAAAGACTTTGTTCACTAAAAAAATTGTAAGATAATTGAATGTTACAAGCAAAAATAATATCAACATATTGTGGGGATTATGACCCATGTCGAAGTAAAATGTATGATAAAAATGGCACAAAGGAGAGGGGATTGAGTGTAAATTGTACAGTTTTTACACTATTTATGCAGTGGTCTAATATTGCTTGAAGGTGAATGGTGATAAATTAAATATATTTTAAATATTTTAAACTCTAGAGCTGCTACAGAAAAGTATAACCAATAAGGCAATAATGAAGATAAAATAGAATATTAAGACACATAGCCTGGGGCGCCTGGGTGGCCCAGTCGGTTAAGCGTCCGATTTCGGCTCAGGTCATGACCTCATGTTCATGGGTTCGAGCCCTGCGTCGGGCTCTGTGCTGACAGCTAGATTAGAGCCTGGAGGCTGTTTCGGATTCTGTGTCTCCCTCTCTCTCTGACCCTCCCCTGCTCTCTCTCTCTCTCTCTCTCTCTCTCTCTCTCTCTCTCTCAGAAATAAATAAAACATTAAAAATTTTAGAAAAAAAGACACACAATCTAAATAAAGGCAGAGGGGTGCCTGGGTGGCAGTCAGTTGGGCATCTGATTTCAGTTCAAGTCATGATCCCACGCTTTGTGGGTTCAAGCCCTGTGTCCGGCTCTGTGCTGAGAGCCCAAGCCTGGAACCTGCTTCAGATTCTGTGTCTCTCCCTCTCTCTCTGACCCACCTCTGCTTGCACAGTCTCCCAAAAATAAATAAACATTAAAATTTTTTAATAAATAAATGCAGAAAATCAGGAAAAAGAACATATGCCACAAATAGGAAATAAACAGCAGACCTAAATCCAAATACACTGAAAATTATATTAAATATAAAGAGTTTAAACATGCCAATTAAAATGTAGACATTATCAGAAAGACTATGGATTTTGCTGTGACAATTGTTTTTTAGGATATAGTATTGCTTTCTAATTTTTGATTCAAATATTTTGGTTCTAAAATATTTCTTGAACTATATTTTTCAATCTTTTCCATTATATTCTTCAGTCAAAATAATTATGGGTACTTGAAATTCTCCTTAGTCTCTCTTGCATACAAATTTCTCTCCAATCCTTTTTATCTTCCTATAGATACTGTAATAAATTACTACAAACTTAGTGTCATAAAACAATAAACACTTACTCTTACAGTTCTAGAGGTCACCAATATGAAGTGGTTTTCACTGGGCCAAAATGAAGGTATGGATGGTGCTATGTCCCTCTGGAAGCTCTAGAAGATACTCTATTTTCCTGTCTTTTCCAGCTTTTAGACCTGCATTCCTTGCATCCCTTGGACCATGGCCCCTTCCTGCAACTTCAAAGTCAACAACATGCCATCTTTAAATACATTTCTTTTTTATTACATCACTTTCTCCTTTTCTGTCATGATAGGCAAATCTCTCTTTGCCTACTTCCTATAAGGACAACTGTAATTACATTCAGGGATCACCAGAATAACATCTCCATCTCCAGATACCTGATCACATCTGCAGAGCCACCCTCGTCATATAGATAACATTCATAAATTCCAGAGATTAGGATATGGGTATCTTTGGGAGCATTATTCAATTTACTACAAATCCTTTTTAATTACTTATTCATTTCCAATTCATCTTGCTTGCTTCTCTCACTCTTACTGTGATTTTGATAGCTTCCAGTATGTTTTGTTATTAGTCACATGATCTTCATTTCAGAGATCATTTTTTCATTAATTTCTTCCTAATTTGCACTCACAGATTTTTTAAATTGTATGAAATACTTAAAATCTTCAAAAAAACAATATGATGATTTTAAAACATATTTGAAAAGTCTTTGATGCTTATCCCATCAAAAGCTGGCATTTAATTTTCCTTCTTTTAAATATGGGTTACTCTTGTTGACTCACTTGTAACAAATAGAATATGACAGAAAATTCAACATGTAGCTTTTGAGGCTAGGTCATAAAAAGCATTGTTGCTTTTGCCCTATGGTCTTAAAATCACTCACCAGGGGGGAAGCCAACCACCATGTTGTAAGAACAGTAAAGCAGACTGTGAAGAGGTTTGTATGGAGAGACACCAAGGCCTCCCACCAATAACTAGCAGCAATTTGCTAGACATTTGAGTGGGTTACCTTGAAAGCAGCTTTTCCAGCCACATTAAAGCCTTCAGATGACTACAGCCCTACCCATATCCTGACTTGCAACTTCATTAGAAACTTCAAGCTAGCTAAGTTAGGGAGGGGATCTTAGGGAGGTACAGACCTCAAGAGGTAATTAGGCTTCACTTTCATGTATTGGATTAGTGCCCTTATAACAGAGACCCTAGAGAACTCTCTTGCTCTTTTTGCCACATAAGGACACAGAAGACAGACAGTTGTCTATCAACCAGGAAGCACACTCTTATCAGAAATCTTTAAGTGCCTTGATCTCAGACTTTCCAGCCTTCAGAACAGTGAGATATACATGTTTGTTGTTTCAGTCGCCTAGTTTATGGTATTCTGTTACAGAAGTCCAAACAGACCAAGACATTCTTGTTCTGTAAAAGACCATTAACCCATGAAACATTTTTAATTATTTTTATGCTTAATGCAAATCAATATACCACTATGAATTCTTCATCTATAAAGTCCAAATATAAACTGATAGCTATTATATCTCATGAAGCTATGTTAAAAGCTGATACAGTATTTTATTACTATATTGGAGATTTAGGAAAAGTAATATTCAGATGATAACGTTATTATTGTGTTATGACCTCCCTTTATGGTTTTGGTAATGAGTTATTTAATTCCCATAATATTAAACAATTTAAATAAAACTTTTAGAGATGGCCAAATTAAATGGCTTGATGGCATAATGTTTAGAGTTAAGCAAATGAATAAAACTGTAGGGAGTATTTGTAATCAAGCTAGATTTAAGCAACATCTGATGTGCTTTTATGGAATAATAGCTTTGATGATAAGCTAATTTGAGAAAAGTAGGTCCAGCTGTATATTCATTAGAAATAAGGAAAATGTTATCCCTGAAACATAAAGCAACACATGAGGCAATCTAGTAAAACATCCATTAGCTTAAGAAGATGTATATAATTCCAATGGCAGTCTTAGCTCCACCAGTGACTAAGCAAGTTCATTTCAGCTCCTTCTTTTATATTCCAGTTTCTCAGAAAACCTGAATAAAACAACAACTCCATATTTATCTTGCATATTTCATGAATACATTGTAATTATAAATATACTGATATGGACAAAGGGAACAGGTGTATGAACATTTTAGGGAATAACTTATTTCAATTTGTGAGGAAAAGAACTTTTAAATTTTAAAACTATATGTATTATGAAAGGACAATATGTTATCATTAAAGATAATGTCTTTTCTCTCTTTTTTTTTAAATTAGGCTTCACACCTAATGTGGAGTCCAATATGGAGCCCACTGCAGGTCTTGAACTCACAACCCTGAGATCAAGACCTGAGCTGAGATCAAGAGTTCAATGCTTAAACAACTGAGCCATCCTGGCACCTCACAGATAATGTTATTTCTAAGTAGTCTGAATTTAGTTGCACTTACTGACTCTAATAAGCACTTGCAAAATTCTTTTAACACCTTAGCAATTTTATAAGATGCTTTTAGAATGCAGTTTTTTAAATGTTTACCAATCTGTGGTAAGGAGTATAACGTATTCCTCACTCTATTCCATGAACGATTACAATGTTGTATATCCCAAAGAAGATGAGTTTTATGTGCCATATAAACTTGAGATGGAATCTTGACAAATAGTTTAAGTTACTTAGTCATGTTACCTCTTCACATCTGTTTTCTAACCTATAAAGTGGGTATTGTAAAACCTACCAGTGTGGTTTGCAAGATTAAGTGAACAACATATACATATTTAGTATCTGGCATGACATAGATGCTTATAAATATCTTCTCTATTATTACTTCTGAAGTCATTTATCAATTTGTTCTCCCTTCCCTTTCTCTACACGTTTCACCCTGTTTCTACACCATAATCTGATCATATAATTTAATCACAAAAGGATGGACTGATAATTCATGACAGTCTGAAGAGAGAAAATTCAATCACTTTAAAGTTCCTTTTTGGATTATAATCATGGGTCAGAAAACTACAACTCATGGGCCAAACTCAGCCTGCAGCCTATTTTTATATGACCAACTCCTGAGCTAAGAATAAGTTACAAAGAAGGAAGACGAAGAGAGAAAGGACCAAAGGAGTAAGAGGAGGAGGAAAATGGGGAAGAAGAAAAGACCATGTGACAGACTATATGTTGCCTATAACACCTAAAATATTTATAGTCAGACCCTTAAATGAAAACATTTAAGGATTATACCCTGAAGTTACTGTGATTTGAAACTTCATCTTACTGCATGGAATTGAGAATTCAACATAATTAGCTATAAGGAAATAATAAATAAAAACCTAGACTTGGAAATAACCATGTTTATTAACAATAAAGAAACCAAATGAAGATTAAAGGCATAACAAATCTGTGATTATTTTTAGATATTAGTAAAAATAATTCTTAGTTACCTAAAGTCTGAATTAAAATTAAATTCATTTGAAATGTTTCTTAAATTACTAGAAAGCTTCCAGTTTTGCAACCAAGCAGGCACACTGCAGCATACATTACTTGAATATTACAGTAGTGGAAGTTAAAGATGCTTAATTAAAATGCTTGAACTGTAATATTAGTAGTTATTTATTGAACTGTTATTTCAGAGTTTTGGAGGAAGTACAATTTATGACTTAAGCAAGCAATAAAAACCCGAACATAAAAGTCAGACTTCCAACTACGCCTTACTCTAGCAGAAATTTAATTTTCTTGCAAACTGGATTTATTTTCATAAGCCCCAGCATATGGAAATGAGCACAGGACTTAGTCAAGGTACAAAAGAATCAAGTTGCAGGCAAGAAATTTAATAAAAGTTAGAAATGTAACCCATAATATTAATGGTCTTCGGTCTTAGGAGTCCTAATGTTCACTATATAGATAAGATATACATTAACCTCTTTTCTGGGAACTGACTCACTACACACAGCGTTAGCCCCCTACAGTAGTGTTTGTCCCATATGATCATGTCAGCTAGCCATAAACCTTCCAAATGGAGCCAATCAAATCTTTCCTAAATTGGGTTTCAGATTCACAGTCAATCTCTGTTAACTACTTGAGCTTTTGTGGAACCAAAGGAGGATCTTAAGCCATATTTATAGAGAAGCAGGAAAAAAAATCTTTAAACAAGGAAAAGTTCAGATTCACAGAGCAAAGCCAGGATAGACTATGTTACTCTGTGCCTAGAAAACAAATCTGTGTCATTGCCTTGTCTCCTGATGGGCGTTCTGTTTCTGTTTCTCATCCCTTGTCCCAGCCAACCTTCCTATTCCCCACTTACATGAAATATTATTAATCCATATGTAATACATATTAATTTTCTCTACAGCACTGCTCCCTAGAGTTTCTGATCTGTAGGCCTGAGAATTTGTATTTCTAAAAATATGGAAATATTTTCCATATGGTGATTCTGAAATATGGAAAAGAGATTCTAAAATATGGAAAGGAGATCACACTTTAAGAATTATTACTTTAAGGTCATTATATATACAAAAGTTTTTGGTTGGAGCAATGGGATGGGGAGGTTGAGTGATGATATGGTGTGATTACACAGGTCAGCAAATTGGGAAAAAGAGACTATGGTCTTCAATCTAGATGACCTGCTATGATATAAACCATCCAATCATCCAAGCATTCTTTAATACACTAGTGTGATAACTGAGGACTTCAAAAATTATTAATAAGTGTCTCAAGTCATGACTTCTAGTGTCACAATCCACTTAGCCTTGTTGAAGAATCATCACTTCCATGAACTGTGAGTTTGTGGGGAACAAGATGCTGATCCCTATTATGCCCAACAGCCTTCTATCATTTGTGATACCCAAACTCAAGGACTCTAACATCTTTCCCAGAATGAACCACTTCTATTGGAATCCTTCCCAGCAGGTCTATAACAATCCATTTGTACCACTTTGATGATCTTAGGTTTTCAAAATTAAAAGTTCTGTTTGACATATTGTGAGGGCAAGAGGCTAAGTTGCTGGAGAAGAAGGGAAAATCTCTGAATACAGAACACAAGTCATTAGCTTTGGGCAGGTACTAGAGTGGAAATATTATAAATCCATACAGAACACAAGATTCATACAGTACAGGGCTATCTCCCAGCCTGGAAGACAAAATCCGCCCACAATTTCTTAAGGTCAGAACTTCAGGATATCAAATCACCTTCACGTCAGAACCAATTCCTGTAGATTTTTATTCATTCAACAAATACTTGTTGGGCACACATACTTCAGTGGAAGACCCAGGCTTTATAGGCTTTAATCTAGCACAATTTGGGGGGATAGGGGGGAAAGGGGCCTCTTTAAGAAAAATTACATAAAATTATACACACAAAATCCTCTATAAAAATAATGAAAAATTAAATTGCAACAAATTAAAAATTGTATTAAGTTGCAATACCAAAATATAAAATCAGAAAATGGCATATGTCTATTAATTAATTTCCTTTACTAAATTCACTTTAAGGTTCACAATTTGTCATTAGTAATGACATGAAAAATTTTAGGATTTGTTGTCATATTTGGGAATAACTCTATCAAGAAGAAGACTGTTTTGACTAGGTGCTGATAAGTAGAGAATGTATTTATCCACTTATATTTTACTCATCTGATATTTGGAAGACTTTTCCACAAATTAGCTTCTGGCTCTGAACTATTCTGTTTGTTCTCCTCTTCCTACATACATTAGGTCCTGAAGCTGTACAGTGAGTTCTTATTATAATAATTATAATAACTACCTATGTTGTACTTTTATGCTTCAATCTTGATTGAGTCAATGCAGCAGGCTATAGTAATATTCCTAGAAAACTTCTCTGAATCAGAATGGCAGCAATGATTTAACTATACGGGGGAATGAATATAAATCACATAGATAAATCTCATTAAACCAAGTATATTGCCAAATCAATTTCCTCTAAGCCAGATTTCATAACTATCCACAGCTACTTGAATTCCAAGCCAAAGATGCAATAGAAAAATTTATTACAGATTGAAAAAATATCTTATGTCTAAAAAAACTTACAAGATTTTACAAAAATATATGAACATGGCTAAGGCCTCTCCCAAGACCTTGGAATGAGCCCATGCAATTAAGAGGCCCTAAAACTATGCTGCCTGTAATTCATGCTAAACCTACCTCTATATCTTCCCACTAGGAAAACCAGGAGTTGGCTTTATTTTAGAAAAATAGGTGACATGTCAAAGGTAAATGCTCTGGACTCAAGAGGACTAGGTACAACTTTGAGGCTCCTACTTAATGCCCTATCTGTTATGGGTCATGCACTTGACTTTAGTTTCCTCCTATCAAACATGAGGCTGGTGACAAAAATATCCCCCCAAAAGACGTATTTGAGTGCAGAGTTGTTGTTTTTGTTGTCGTTGTTTGTTTTTCTTCTCTTAAGAGAGTGAGAACATGAGTCGAGGAGAGGTTCAGAGGACGAGAGGGAGACTTCCCAAGCAGGCTTCACAGTCAGCACAGAGCCTGATCCCATGACCCGGGGATCACAACCTGAGCAGAAATCAAGAGTCAAATGCTCAACCAACTGAGTCATCCAGGAACCCTTAGGGAGGGCAATTTTTAAACCATAGAATGATTTATAAATGTTTATAAATTATTTTCATTAATAATATCAGTATTACTACTCATACTATTAGTATGAATAATCAATTTAAGGTTATAAAAATTGCTTTTGCCCTTCTGCCTTCTTAGCATCTAGTCTCTACAATGTTTGTTCCTTGTGACTAACCTAGAAATAAAAGCATAGCAAGATTACAGACTTGCTATGCATGGACTACTAGTGCACAATAATCCTTTTCTTGAGAGGAAAAGGTTTCCCTGGTAACTTGCCTTACTAAGCCTAATCCCCATAAGTACCTGAATAGCCAAGCAACTGCTTGAGTGTGCAAGTTATTTTTTTTTAACAATCTCTGTAAACTCCAAGCAATTTTATGAACAGGACTTCTAAAAAATGTTTTGTCTTTTTCCTATTCTAGGCATTATTGCAGTGTATTGGAACAGAACCTTATGCTTATTTTTGTTTGTGTTTTTGACAAAGGTAGGCAGGGGTTTGCTCATTAAGGGATTGAACTAATGTACCTTACTTAAGATGGCTCATAGCTAATATCTCAGGTAAGTCTACTTGGGAACCCAGCAAAATTCCCAAACTTTTTAAGAAAATTTTATAAAAAGACAGTATTCAGAACTTTTCACAAAATTTTATTCATAATTATCTGATAGATTGAATTTAGATTTAGATTTTTTCTTGACTACTTTGCTTGGAAATGAAGTTTCCAGAAAATAAATTTTCAAAATTAGAAAAAGAATCTGCCTTTTTAAAGTGAGCATAAAACTCTTAACAAAATCACTTAAGTGCAAAGTGGATCATTTTGATGTGACCTGCCAAAGAATGAAGAAAAATAAAAACTGTTCCTAGACCATGCCTGTTAATAATCTTAAGCAGACTAAAAATAACTTTATGGTATTTATATTACAGCAGAACTCTGTAGAAACACAGTATAATTTTAAATACATCCCCACAATTCTTATAAAGTAATTATTTAACTAATAAGTAAAAAGTGAAACCAAACCATAAAAGAATATAAATGCACACAATACAAGGTACCTGGCTGTCTTCTTCGGTTAAGCATCCGACTTCATCTCAGGTCATGATCTCACAGTTCATGGATTCGAGCCAAGGGTCAGGCTCTATGCTGACAGTTCAGAGCCTGGAACCTGCTTCGGATTCTGTGTCTCCCTCTCTCTCTGCCCCTCCCATGCTCAACATTTCTCTCTCCCTCTCTCTCTCTCTCAAATAAATAAATAAATAAATAAATGCACACAATAAACACAATAGTATCAAAGGGACTAATTTAAGAAATTTATGTGTTTTAAAGTATTAAAATGTTGATAGCAATTTCTCTAGGTGCTTATTTCCAGGATAGGGTCTTCTTTCCCTATTTTGTACTACAAAGGTTAGGATCAGCTTTTCTATGTTTCAGGTTTGGCTTTTCATTCATTCAACAAATATTTGCTGAATACTTACAATTTTGCAGGTATTACATGAGACACAGGTGGTATAAAATAACAAGAAAAAATGAAAACACTAATTTGAAAAAATAAATATACTCCTCCGTTTATTTCAGCATTATTCACAATAGCCAAGATACGGAAGCAACTTAAGTGTCCATCAATAGACGAGTGGATAAAGAAGATTTAGTACATATACATAATGGAATATTACTCAGCCATTAAAAAGAAGGAAATCTTGCCATTTGTGATAACACAGATGAACTAGAGAGTATGATGTTAAGTGAAATTAGTCAGAGAAAAAGAAATACCATATGATTTCAGTTATATTTGGAATCTAAAAACAAAACAAATGAACAAACAACATAAACAAAAGAGAAACAGACTCATAAAGAACTAGCAGTTGCCAAAGGGGAGGGAGTCAGTGGATAGGCAAAATAGGTGAAGGGGCTTAAGAGGTACAAACCTCAAGTTATGAAATAACTAAGACACAGAGATGAAAAGTATATCATAGGGAATGTAGCCGTAATAACTTTGTGTGGTTAACACGCAGTAACTACATTTCTCATGGTGAGATTTCATAATGTATATAATTGTTGAACTAACATGTTATACACCTGAAACTAATATATTATATGTCAACTAAGCTGCAATTAAATACACACACACACACACACACACACACACACACACACACACACACACACATAAACTGAGAATGGATGAATAATGGTCCCAAATCTCTGGTATTGAAATTTTAGTGGAGTATAACAGGTGGGCCATAAGAGATTTCGTCCTGCATTCTCGGAATTACTGAAAAGGCTCAATATTATACACAAAACATGCAAAGTTCTTACATTCTAAGCTCAGAAATTCCTCAACAGTTGAGCTCACATTTGTCTTCAAGGCCAAATGGGAGGCAAGAATCCAAAATCTTCTCTACTACACTCAATGTTCATCATTTCTGACAGTCAAAACACAAAGAAGACTGGGAAAAAGAGAGTGAATTGCCATTTCAGAAGTGCAGTGTCCAAGGAAAAAGACAAATTTCTTCTTTTTCAATACATCTACATGAATGCTTCTCCTTGTAGGATCCATTGGAGGAGCACCTGGGTGGCTCAGTAGGTTAAGCGTCTGACTTCGACTCAGGTCATGATATCGCAGTTCATGGGTCTGAGCCCTGCGTAGGGCTCTCTGCTGACAGCTAGCTCAGAGACTGGAGACTGTTTCAGATTCTGTGTCTCCCTCTCTCTCTGGACCTCTCCTATTCATGCTCTCTCTCTCTCTCTCTCAGAAATAAATTTTTAAAAACATTTTTTAAAAAATAAAATCCACTGGAAACAGAGTTTCATGAAAATCACTTATACAATAGTAGAATTTCAACAAGAAAAGGAGAAAAACATTTTGTTCCCAATTAAATACTTGTAGAACTTGGGGCGCCTGGGTGGCTTAGTCGGTTAAGCGTCCGACTTTCGCTTAGGTCATGATCTCGCGGTTCGTGGGTTCGAGCCCCGCGTCGGGCTCTGTGCTGACTGCCAGCTCGGAGCCTGGACCCTGTTTCGGAGTCTGTGTCTCCCTCTCTCTCTCTCTGACCCACCCCTGTTCACGCTGTCTATCTCTCTCTCTCCTAGAAATAAATAAAAATGAAAAAAATAAATAAATAAATAAATAAATAAATACTTGTAGAACCAACAGACTTATTAATCTACCTTATGGGAAACCATAAGCTGGGAAGAGAGAAAAAAGAGAGGGCTAAAAGAAGAGGGAACAGTAAAACTGAACTTAACTTATACTGTTAAGGCTGAGACAAGTTGACACCTCAGAAGAAGCTGAATTTGAGCCTATCTTGCAGGAACTTTTCCCAAGTGGAACCTCTGCAGTAAGATGTTAGGGGCCAGCATACAGGAAGTAGAAAATACTAAGACAGAGCTAGACTTCCCATATGAGGAAGTCATCAGGGAATCTAACCAGGGTCTTCTGTGACCCATGACAGAAATGACCAATGGCAGCCAGAGACCTCATCAATTAAAAAGTAATTGCTTCCATTCTCAGTTCAATAAGGAGAGGTTTTTTGTTTTTTGTTTTTTTTTCCTTTCTCCTTCCTCTCCACCAGAACCTGAGGAGCTAGCCTCTGGAAGAGAAAGTCAGATGGGGAAATTTTGTTCAAAGCTACTGAAGGCCAGATAGTACTAGGTATGCTTTGGAGAGAGAGCTTTGAATAGAGTCTTAAAATATACAAGAATGGGATGTTAAAGGCTGAATAGGACTGTTCTAATAACTGAAAGTGCCTGGAATATTAAAGAGTCTATTTACAATTCCATTAGACAAAGTGAATAGCATTGCTCTCCCCAGAGTCTAGCCCAAGTCATGAGGAAAGCCAGCTAACAGCAGTACAAATGGAACGAAGAAGATGGGTCACTGAAAGCTAGGTGTGGGATTTAGGCAGACCCGAATCCCAGAAAATATATCTGAACTAAACGTACAGACTTGAAAGCTCTCAGCACCTAAAATGTCACCACTAAATAATAATATTAACAATAACAAGTAACATTTATTGACCTACTTTCCAGGCACCATACTAAGAGTCTTATGGAGATTAGATAATTTAATCTTTACAACATCCTAATATACCTAAAGGTGCCACTTTGTACCCATTTTGCATAGAAGGAAAATTATATTATAGAATTTAAAGGACTTGCTCTAGTTTTCTAGCTGGTAAATAACAGAACAGGTATCTAAACAAAAGTAGTTCCGACTCCTCCAATGGCTACTTGTTTAATTGAATTCAATCAACTGACTTGTAAAGATTTTCAATAGTATGAAAGTAGATGTTATCATTTAGAGATAAAGTAAGAAGGAAGAAAAGATAGATAAAAAATAGGAACGGTTAACTTAGATATTTTATAGGATGAAGACAGTGAGGTCATTACAGGAGTATAAAAGGTTGATTTGTTTGTTTTCCAGAACAGTGTTGGGAGCCAACTTAGAATGAAGAACATAAATTTATAATAGCACCTCCTTTGCTGGTGGTTGATATGCATTTATAAACAAAATGCTTGTTTTTTATCTAATACATCACATTTCACCTATCAGTTCCATTCTCTATTCCTTGATAAAGCAGCACTGAAAGTACATAATCAATAATTTTCTTATATGTATATACATATATGAAAAAGGTACAGATAGTGAATGGGTATATCTACTTTTTTAAAAACAGTAGTATATGTTGTGGATCATATTCTTTTAATGGGATTCATTTCATAAGTTACAGAACATTCTATATTTCTGGTAAGATGCATAAAACTGCCCTAAAATTGCTGAGGTCCATTTGTAACTAAACATCTAAAGCTATTGCATTCACTATCCTTCTTACTTTACATAGCCACACCTCATCTAATTGACACAGCTCAGGAAGGAGAGGTACAATATAAATTCTCCAGGGTAGCTGAAGCTTACCTACTGTAGTATCAAGCTGATTCTACTGAAATTAATTTGATGGAAAATTCAAAAATACTTCCAGTCCTTTATTCAGAAGGTATATTACATAAAATGTATCCTTTTCTTGATGGTCTAGCATTATAAATATCATTAGAGTATTTGTGGTGCACTCTAAACTAGCAATACTTCCAGGAGCTATTCAGGTCATTTTCCTTTAGACTAAGACCACTTCAGAATTGCCATAATTACTTGAATAAAACAAAGCACAACAAAGAATACCATGTGTCTTGGATTGAGCTTCATATGGATTAAAA
The DNA here is from genome assembly GCA_017311185.1 of Proteles cristata cristata. Lineage (NCBI taxonomy): Eukaryota > Metazoa > Chordata > Mammalia > Carnivora > Hyaenidae > Proteles > Proteles cristata. The sequence goes on along the minus strand of JAESUZ010004016.1, from coordinate 1,685,666 downwards.
TCTTAGCTCTCCCATTACTTAACCTCTCTATGCCATAGTTTCATCATTAGTAAAAATGAGATCATAAAGATACCTTCTTCACAGAGTTATCGTGAAAGTTAATATATTCAAAACACTTAGAGGAGTGCCTGGATCCTAGTAAAAATTGAGTGATTATTAAAAGGATAAGGAAAAAGATCTCATGTAACCCCCCTAACAATCTTGAGTTACTTAATATTACAATTCCTTATTTTGGAGATGAGGAAATTAAAGTTTAGTAGAGACCTTAAATAATTTGCCAAGGTCAAACCATTAGTAATAAGTGCTGACTCCACATGCAAGGATGTAACCACTAAACACTACTGCTATGTGCATATTCCCACATGTGCTGCTCACACTATTGGTGATGACCCCAGAGTTATGCAGGGCACAACCTTATATAGTAAAGCAGCCCTGCCACCTAAGGTTGCCTCCTTATTTCATGCATTATCTTTTGAAGGTTAAGTGAAAGTATGGGGGCACCCGACACAGTTTCTTGCACATAGCCTTTCAATAAAATGATAAGTGCCTATCACCTTGCCATGCTTCAGTTTCTTTTAGCTCTTTTGGTTGTATCCAATCTAGTACATGCCAAACTGAAAGATAAATGAGATAGCTTATCAATTCGATAGTTAATTCTAAGCTATTTTCTGTCCTGAGGGATATGATCTTACCTCCTACATGGAAAAAATCATTCTGGGTGTAGTGGAAAATTTCTAAAATGGCCCTCAATGATCATCACCTCCTAGTATTTATGCCCTTGGATAATCTCTTTCCCTGAGTGTGGACTGAACCTAGAGATTTGCTTCTAACCAACAGATTAGGGCAAAAGTGATAGATGTCACTTCCAAGATTGGGTTATAAAAGACTAGAACTCTTATCTTGGTTGCACTCTCTTGCCTTCTCACTTACCCAGTCTCATGAAGCCAGCAGGCATATTGTGGGCTGCTCTAAGGATAGGTCCACCTAGTAAGAAACTTAAGGTAGCCTCCAGGCAGTAGTAGTCAAGAATTCAGTCCCTCAATCCAACAACCGATAAGAAACTAAACCCTGACAACGAACAGGGGTATACTGGAAGCAGACACACCTGACACAAAGCTTGTGATGACTATAGCCCAACCCTGATGGCAACCTTATGAGACCCAGAGTCAGAGGACCTGCTAAGCTAGGCACAGGCTTCTGACCCACAGAAGCTTCCAGAAAATGTTGTTTTAAGCCATTAAGTTCTGAGGTAATTTGTTACATAGCAATATACACTGGGGTTTATACTATTTAGTCTCAAAATCCTGCCTGTGTTTCACATGGTTAACCAAGACCACACTACTAAAAACAGATAACAATCTCTGACAAAACTTTTGCCACATGGTATTGTTGTTTTGTGATTTCTTTTTTGCCTATCATAGTAGATTGTGTGAGTTCTTGGAGAGTTAAAACTTTTGCATTCATTTTCTAAAAGCAGGAACCCTTGTTAACCTAGTAATGTTGCAGGATTTTTTACCACAATATCCGGGATTCCCTGTCTCATCACTTGGAAGAATTAAGAGGTGGACATAAAATGAGCAGCAGGCAAAAGTTTATTAGAGCATGAGATTAGAAAGGAAGAATAGTAGTAGGAAAGCTCTCTTTACAGAGAGGGAACACTTGAAAGTGAATGCCTGTGACAACAGGCAAGGGCTCTTGTTTTATAAGGTTTTGGTTAGCCTTCCCCCTTCCCTTCCTCCTTGTTCCTTCTCAGGTTCTACCCTCACTGACTTAACAGCTCTAGGTGCTGGGCTGTCCATTCCTGACTGGCTCGTTTTCATTGTATAAGGTGTGGTCTATGGCCATATTAAGGTCTTTTCTCAAATTCCTGAGGGAAAACTATAGGGGAGTAGGTGGTGTCTGTTACATTCTTAAGGGGAACCTTACACCTGAGGGGGTTTGCTGTGCTCAAATATTCCCAGCATTGTTCCAAAATATGCTTTTTGCCCCACTCAGGGACCCCAGGTCCTATCCTTTCCCTGTCTGCCCATTGAGGCCTATCTTCTATCATAGTAATAACAGAGCAAGGTTTAAAGATAAAGTGCAAGCTCAGGAGAAACAAAATGATGGGGAATTGAGGCAAGGGGTTGTGATTAAAGAAAAGATTTCTGACTTTAAAGATGTATAAAAAATATAATCAGAATGATGATATATATGAAATGTGGACACTCAAAGTCATTTGTAATTAGCCCATGACCAGAAGTTTATCAGAGAGAATAATCACATGAGGAAGAATCGGTGGAAAAGCTCCCTCCTCACTTTTGAGAAAGGAATCAGAGCTAATACTGACAATCCAACCCCTCTCTAATACTTCTTGGTCTCAGGAATGAGAACCCAAAACCAGAACATCACACCCAGTTCCATTCCCAGACACAGCATGGAAAAAGAATAGGGAGTGAAAATCTTGACACCTCACTTAGAGCAAGCTATTAATTTTAAAAAGTCTATATGAACTGAATTTTAAAAAGTTAATATTATATTGGACTTAGAAAAATTAACTGTTTAGTGTACTTTATCTCTTCAAGTTAACCTAATCTTTGATGGTAATTCATTTTTCCTAACTTTGGAGGAATATTTCAGAAATACCATAACTATTTTTTGTTTATTAACTTTCTTTACTTTTAAAAGCTTAACTATTTCTTTAGTCTTATTGTGCTAGTATTTTTGCACTTTTACCTTAATAGCAAAACTATTGTAATATCCATGTTCTTCTTTTCTATTTTGTGTTTCTTATATAATGAGGGACAAAGTAGGAAAGAGATTATAACCAAGGATATAACACAGATAAGAATACAGGGGATTTGGGTTTAAGTTTCAGATAGTTAGCTAACAAAATATGTCCTTAGATAATATTTGATCTCTTGATGACTTAGTTTCCTTATTAATACAATTGGTATGGTAACTGCTCCAGAATTTTTATCTGGATAAAGTGAGATAATAAATGTGAAAACCCTTTGATAAGGTTAAATGCTGTTCAATGCAGATTATTACATAGATGTCAAGCTGCATCTATGACCTCCTTCAAGAAGGAACTAACTCACCTTCTCTAAGAAACTTTCTCTAACTCCAATTTTGCCAAGCAATTTCCTTGCCACTAGAGTTCTTCTGTCCTTCTTGTGTAGTTTATGTTATCACAGGTTTATTAATAATTATAATTTTCATTCAAGTTAAAGGCACAAAAGTAGAAAAGGTTTTAAGATAAATATCAAAGTGAACTTTCACCTTCTGAATTAACACCAACCAAAAGTGTGCCTCCATGTAATTTGTTAACCTCTCTAATAATGGGATTGAATGCTATACATCTAGAATATTCCACAATATTATCATCTCTCATCACTAGCAACAACTGAGCAACACTTTCAGAATCATATTTTCCAGGATACACAATAGCATTATTTCCAGGAATTTTGAATTTGTTTACAGGGCATCAAAACCTGCTGGTTCCAGGAAAATCCCTGCCAGAGACAAGGTCTCGTGAAAAGAAGAAATGGATAGGAATACCTCCACTCTGGTCCTAAGAAGCCTAGGTCCTTCTATCGAACTTTACCTAATACCTGATTGGAGCTGAGCAATCATATGACCTTTCAACACACAAGCCTATCATGCCTAGAACTCTAGACCAACTGCAAATATACCATGCTGGACACTTTGACTACCATCCCCACACATCCTTCACAGAAAAGTAAACTTAAAAGGTTAGAGAGCCAAATATCAGCAGGCCTTCTTCTGCTGCTGTAGCAGAAGCAACTCTCATTTTCTCCAAACCTCTTCCACCTTATATCTACAACCTCTTCCTCAAGCATAGATAAAACTGAGCTTAAACATTTCAAACCTTATGCAACACTTAGTTGACTGAGATATCATCTTTACTCTTTCCTAGGGTTTCTACTCCCATCATGTCATTGTTTCAAGTTCACTTTCCCCTGTTTTTTGTTGTTGTTGTTGTTGTTGTTGTTGTTTGTTTGTTTGTTTTTTGTGACTGGTTTGGTAAGAGGAAAGGTGAAGAAGAAAAGTTAATATATAGCCCACCATTTCCACAAGGATACCTATTGAAGTGAAGTTGAGGATCTTACATCAACAGGAACATTAAAGAGATGCTAAAATCACTAAGTAGTTAGCATTGCAGTCACTCAATTGCAATCATGGTGCCCTAGATAGTTACTTCTCTGGCACGAAGACATCTGTGCCAGAGTGCTTTCCAAGTCATCCAAACTTTCAGTGCAGGTGCCCTTATCCCAGGGTACACCAATCATCCCTCATTATTATTCCAGCTTCTAGAGAATATATGGTCAAGACACCCCAAACTGTAGTCTCTTTCACAACACAGGAAGCTATTCCTCAAGAAACATCACATTTTAGCTAAGATTAAGTATCTCTCATATGCACCTACAGCACACTTATGTGCATGCCCTTATTAAAGCATCTATCATGGCATTGTTTTGAAATCATCATTTTTATCACTGAATAATCAAATTATCAAAACATTGTTTTGAAATTTTCCCAGTTAAAGTATAAACTCTTTGAAGACAGGTACCAGACCTCAGCGTTCTTTTTTCAGAGCTCTACAGCTGTTCATGTCTTTTGAATTAAACTAAGTAAGAACAATGTTCTGAGAAGTTATAAATCCTCAGGATATCCTTGCCATATTTCATATGATCAAAATACAAAATACTCCTAAAATCTTTATAATGGAAATATTAAACACTTTTTAAACATGAATGTTCTAGGATCTTGAATTTCTTTGGTATTGCCATAATTAAAACTTTCAAAAATATGTGCACATCTTAACATAAATGTATATTTAAATTCTAACTCTTTGATTTAACTTGGCTTTATTTAAGTGCCATAAAAATATTCTCTCACTAAAACAGAAAACCTAATACTTCTCATTTATAAAACAAATATGATGATAGTACAAAACAGAATTATAAAAGGTTGTGGGTGCTTAGATAAACTGTGATTAGGAAGCAGAAGTGCCTCATATTTTCTATATTAATTAGGATTTAAAGAGATAATAAAGTCTTAAAACTAAACAACTGAGTAACTAGATAACATATTAGAAACTACTTTAAGTGAAAAGCTATCCATCTCATTGTTTTGTTTTAGACCACTAATCATAGATTATTCTTACTAACTACTCTATATTAATAATAGAAGTTTTCTTAATAATAAAAGCAAAATATATTTGCCTCTGTGTAGTCATTCTTGATGGCCCTTTGATTTCAGAGTAACAAATCTCTTTAGATTATAATGTTTTATAAAATTGGTCATGCTCATTAGGGAACAAATGTATTTCCAAGTGTATTTCTCTCTCCAACACTGCCCCAAACCACCCACCCAACCACAAATATGCATTAAAAGCTACCAGACATACAACTTTTATTTTATTTCACATGAGATTACAACCTAGGTCTCTCTAAAAAGAGAGACAAGGTTGCCTTTCAGGAAGAGCTCAGTATTGCAGTTTATGCCATGTTTTTTGATTCAGTCAACAGTACTTACAGAATAGATACAATGTCAGCCAAACCGCTTCATGGAATCTGCAGTCCAGTAAGCATATCCCAACACTTGAGCTCTTGCATCCTTGAGAACATGGACATTCAAGCATAATCTAAGCAAATTCAGTTATTTTTCTCTAAGCACTAAACTTAGTGGAAGCCTATCTATGCATACGTTTTGTAATACCTAAGTTCTCCATCAGAGTACCTAGGTCCCCAAATGCTGTCACTCTCCTAGAGGTCTGGAGTTCACCTGCAAATAACTTACAAATATATTATCATGATGTCCCAAAGCTCTCTTGTCCATGAAGACAGAAATATTCATTTCCACCATCACCTTTCAGTCATGTACTCTCTCTCCTGAAAGCTTTGGATTTATAGCCTATTCTCTCCTTTTATTCATTCTTTCAAGTTGTCCAGCCAAATAAGATTGTTTTTCTCTCAGTATGCTTTGGGAAAATATTGAGAAACTAACTTGAAGGAATAAACTCAGAAATGAAACTTCCAGTGACAAGAGGAGAAATGAATACAAAAAATATCAAAAAAACTAGCTGGTAAAGATATTAAATTGATATATCCTATACTTGAAAGCCATGGCGATCTATCTGTAAAACTGAGGATAAAACAGGTAATGAATCTAACAAAAATGGGATTGAAATTTCAAAGGGACCTTTCAAAATTGACATTTTTCCCCTTATTCATAACAGATAAGAAAAATGGAAAGGCTCCGAAAATAAAACTTCAAAACAAGCAAATAGATACATGGATCCACTGTCAGATAAGACAACAGTAAGGAAGAAAGCTGCTGGTGGAGACCATCAAGAATCATTATAAGAAGTTTGATATATGAGTCTATATACATATAAAAATATTTATTAGTAATTGTAAATGATGCATGATAACATTTATGATGAATAGTTGTTTCATTAATTTATATATCTGATCAGAATCGTGTACTACTTAGGTTCTTGGTGTCATTTAGAGTAGGAAAGTGTGTAAACTTTTCCAGGTACTCACTTGGTCTTTTAAAACAAAGTAACATTAGAAGCATCACTATTTTTACAGGCCACAGGTCTCAGAGAGATCTATTTGTGCAGTTACTCATAAGTAAGAAAGGGACTCTATGATCTTTACATTTGGCTAATTTGTTCTTGGCCTTGAGTATTATCTTAGGCCTTCTTTGAGATGTTCATCTCATGTACCATCATATCTTATACTTCTTTCACAACACCAATTAAACCTTATTGTATTGGCTTGTATTTCCTGCAAAATTGCAAGTAATTTTCAATGAAACTTTGTTTTACTGTCTAATATAGCCCCAGATCTAGCAAAGTCTCCAGAACATAGTAGGCAGTTAATAAATATTTACTGAAGCAATGAATGAATGCTAAGACAGAAGTGGTAACTTACCAAAGAGTCAAGAATATATAGCCTAAAAAATCTATCACTTCCTGATAAGTACTCTTAGAACACCTTTGAGAGGTTAATGTTAACATTAAGGTGATGATTAAAAGAATTATGGTCCCTAAGAAATGTATGCCTATTAGAAGCTTAGGCCTCTAGAAAGTAAGCATCCAACCTGTGATAGCCTGATTCTCAAAAGTCCAATTTTACAGTGTTCATGATATCATGTCCTATAGTTAGAATTCCTTGTAATGACTGAAGCTGAATGAGACTATAAAGTCTCTGAGGTACAACTGAGTTAGAATAACTAAATGTTCATGAATTTTAAAGTACCAGCTATAATACATCCCCTTACAATTGCTTATAACTTCACCATATCTATATTTTATAAAGACACAAACTCAGAAATAAATTAGTTTAGGTTATTTTCATATATATGAACACTTCCCCCGCCCAATTCCTTAATAGTTAACATGTATACTGAATAGAGGTTTTCTACTTATACGTACTTTCATTTAATATAAGATTAAAGAATGGTCTCTACTCTTCATGTTCAATTACACAACAATTTCTATTTGTTTTTCAAGTTATAAGAATGAACTTATCCATTTTAAGAAAAACAGGAAGCAAGTATAGTAACAGACAAATTAGACTGAAGAGATACACAAAACAGATTTTTAAAAAATCACATACTAAACCTGCTTCAAATACTTTGAAGAGTAAACAATTATAATTATGTGAAGAACGTTATTTATTTTAGGATAACAAAGAACAATGACTCGCTTAATATCTAGAAGAGGACTTGTACAAGAGGGAAATCAAATTTCCTCTCATAAAAGACAATATATTATTTCCAAAGAATATTTTATTCAAAAATTCCTAAATTGAAATGCTATGACAGTCTCTTACCATAACCAATCAACCAGTTATTTGTTTTTTAACCAGTTATTTATTAATAAATCACTACTACACCAAATATAGCTATAAAACTTGAATAGAATGCATGAGGCAGCACCTGAGGACTCTGAAAAGTAAACAGCAGTAAGAATACTATGAAAGAAAAACCAAAAATCAAAGTACCACTGAACTGACAGTGAATTTTAACTTTTATTTTACTCTGGAATCCTTTGGCCTGTACTCTAAACTGAGTAAACAGATTAGAAAACTTAGAACTGGAATTTGGTCAGAGAAAGTGCTAAGATAATCCCTCCACTCCTGGAACAAGGACCTCAGGGCAAGAAAAAGGGTCCCCTAACACAGGGAGCACAAGAAGTCCTTTTTTTTTTTTTTCTTTTTCTCATTTGTTCATGTCCCAGGCCCCAAGCAATCCAGTGGTGGCTCAGTGAGCTGTGTTCCAAAGAGGATAAGGAAACTCCTCCCCCATCCACCACTGTCCTCATGCTCTTCTGCACAAGATATGGAGACAATCACAGGAAGTGTGTGAGTGGAGTAAAGATCCATGGTTCTGGCCAGAGGACCAAAAAGGGAAGATCAAGGAAACAGAGAAAATTGCAGAATGAGGAGTGTGGGAAAGTAATACCATAAACTGTTTATAAACTTCTCTGCTCACCCAGCAGCTGCATATGTGTATATTTGAACTTAAACAGCAGACCAACAACTCTAAGGCATGAACCATGATGTAGACAACTGCCCAGAGCTCACACTGATCACTGAGAGTGATACATACACAAAAGACCCTTTATACTACAAAAGCTTTAGAAACAAAACTAATATTGAAACCTGCAAAAGGCTGGTTGCAGAGTATGGCTTGAACCCAAGTAAACCCAATCTTCTCTATCAAAATAAACTTTATGATTAATCAGTTTGATATCTTAAGAACAATGGGGGTTTTTACATTACATATTGCTCTGTAACAATTCTCCCAAAGAACAGCTTAAGACAATAAACATTTATTATCTTAGACTCTGCAGATCAGGAAACCAGGAATAGCTTACTGGCTCTAGTCCAGGGTCTCTCATAAGATTACAGTCAAGATATTGTCCAAGGTTGGTCATCCAAAACTTTGTGGCTGGAAGTAGCCACTCTAAGGTGGCTCACTTAATCAGTGCTGATTATTAACAGAAAGCTTCAATGCCTCTCTACATAGTCTCCAAAAGACTCGAATTAGCCTCATGATATGGCAGTTGACTTCCATCAGAGCAAAAGATCCAAGAGATAGCAAGGCAAGAACAGGAATTCCTTTTTTGACCTAGTGTCAAAATTCATATTGTCATTTCTACAACACCCTATTGGTTACCCAGGTTGGCCCTATTTGGTTTGTGATTGGATGACACAAGGACATGAACACCAAGATGCATGAATCATTGGAGGCTGGCTAATACAATCTCACATAGTGAAAAAGAAATCACATAATTGAATTCTTCATAGTCTTTTCAACCCCAAATGTTTCTTTACTCTAAAATGTCCCATTACACAAAAACAACACAGCCCGACTACTGGTCCCTGTCATCCTCCTCTTCCCAAGCCTCGGAATATTTGTATAGTGTGTTTGAGACTATAGGATTCACTAGAAGCTTTGGAGAAGTAAGTTAGGGACTTTTGTATACTGTGTACTAAGTAGGAGACTAGAAGTCTCAGGAGGTAAAAGTCCCCACTAGAGACAAAAAGTCATAGGTCACAAAATTAGCTTAGCTGTCAAACATGTGAGAAGCTCTTTAGGAAGGTCAGCACCTAATTGTATGCAATCCTGATAATCTTCCCAATGCAGTTATATAGCTTCTCTGTTCTCTCTGTAGAGCTCTGTAGCATACTGAAATGATATAAAACCCTACCAAAGAGTTGAAAGGCATTCTCACTAAAAAATATCATCATTAGCACTCTAAAAAAATTCTTTTATTAGAGATCTTTGAATGGTAAGTGACAAAAATCTAAACAAACAAAAAAAATTGTTGTACCATATAATCAAATTTTAGACATGTAAGCTAGCCTCACAAAGACTAAAACTAGTACTCTCTAGCTTTCATTTCTATTTCTCTTTAGGCATCACTGTATTTTACAAACTAGAAGTTTCATTCTGTTGTAACTATAGCCAACATTGGCCCCTGGCTCATATTTTCTCAATTTAGTTACAAGAAAGAGAAGGCTCTTCCCCCTGGACTGAATTTGAAATAAAAATTCGCAAAGAACTCTCCTTGATTCCACTTGGTAATATGACCACCTCACTGAATCAGGGGAGCAGAATGCTATAACACAGTTGGATATAGTGCTCATTCCTGAGAGCAAGGAACATGGAAGAGTCCATTCAGAACACATGTTACAGTGGAAGAAGTAGTTCTCCAAAGGTGAAGGTATGCTATTTCCAAAATAAATGAGAGTCAATTGCCAGACAAAACAATAAGTGTCAACTTTACTTCTAACCCTAAACTATAAAAGGTGTCTACATCCTTGAGAATACAGGATCTGGAAAGTTAATGGTTGCAAAATAAAAAGTAGTTATTTTAGTATGTTCATGGACCTACCCAGTAAAGACTAGGACTCATCTCAATTACTGATGGCAAATTTTAAAAAAATACATCTTATAAAAATATCTAAATTAAAGCAAATCAATGCACACAAAAAAAATCAATGGTTCACAGATCACTTTTGAGCAATTCATACTGAGTTACTATAAAACATAAAGGTGTAAAGGAAATTAGACCAGTGAATTTGAAGCTCAGTTATCTCAAAACTCACAGAAAAAAAAAAATCATAGAAGGAAGGACATTAGAAAATTAGACAGACCTAAGATATCAAATAGCCAGTAACAGTTTCAAAAGCAGGGAGGCAAATGGTCTGGAGTGATTCCAAAGAAAAAGAGGACATTTTCTCAGATCACACCAAATACTAGTCAAGATTTATGAAATCAGACTTATAACTAGACATAGCGTGGTGGAATGACTAAACTTCAAAAAGAAATAAATTTTACAAACACGCAGAAATATTTTATAAAAAGTTTTCTAGGAAGAAAAGATAGTTGGATTATATCACCCATATACAATCTTTCTTGATAAGCATTTAGTGATAAAAAAAAAAAACTCATCCTTTTACCAAATAATTATTAAATTCCTATATGCTTTTTAGCAGCTGGAGATATAACAGTCAACAAACTAGATAAAGTTTCTGCTATGGAACTTACATTCTAGTGGGACCAAATGAAACTTCAGGCAAAGTGGAAAAGCTTGCTGAGATAAATAATGTCTGTCCAGGTAGGAAAACTTATGTTTCATTGTATTTTGTTTCATCATATTTAAGAGGTGATACTACATTTATTTTATTTTGTAATATTTGTTCTATCAATTAGGACTAGGTTCATCTAAGATTAAATTAACAGAGGTTCATATTTCTCTCATATATAAATCCACAGGTGGGTATCCTGTGGGCTTTCTGGTAGCTCAACTCCATGAAGTCTTTAGAGACCTAGGCTCCTCATTCTCTAAGAATGTATCCTGTACCTACCCTGCCACACCATAACACACACACACACACACACACACACACACACAGAGGCTCCCTCAAAATTATTTGGGAAATCTTAGGAATTAGCATTTTAACAGGTATCCCAGGTGATCCTAATGAGGTGGTTTGTTACCCACCTAAGAAATCCTGAGGTAGGAGTATGAGGAAAAAAATAGTGAAGTGACTCCCCAAAACCTAGTAATGAGATAAATAAAATTACTTGCAAGAATCAAACTATGAAATCAATAAATAGTTGCTAACAGCAGAAATATGCAAAGTTAACTAAAGAAATATACATTTGACAAAATCCTAACTTTTAGATATTCTCTTGTCTACGGAAATAGTCAACGTGACACTCAATGATGCAAAACAAGTCCACAGACATAATAGAAGCACCTAAAAAAGAGTCTCAGAGGCTTTCTCAAGATGTGATACTTATATCTCATTGCACACCATTTTAGAGCTCCTCCAACCATTCTCTTACGAAAAGTTTGGATTTACATTTCTTGTGACCCTTTAAAACATGTCACATGATAATTTATAATTTTTTAATGTTTATTTATTTTTGAGAAAGAGAGCGAGCACAGTGAGGGCAGGGCAGAGAGAGAAAGGGAGGCACAGAATCTGAAGCAGGCTCCAGGCTCTGAGCTACCAGCTTAGAGCCCAACGCAGGGCTCGAACCCACCAACCATGAGATCTTGACCTGAGCCGAAATGGGACACTCAACCGACTGAGCCACCCAGGTGCCCCGATCCTTTATAATTTAAATTAATTTTGTTCCATTAATATTATCCTCTGTCAGGTTGTGTCTTAAAAACTTAGGTCATATAAAGCCACTCATATCAAAGGCTGAAATGAGATAATTTTCAACTAAGGAGTTACGCAAAAAGGCAAAATGAATTTGGCTTCCACATTCTCATCTCTCTTTCATTCTGAAGAGAAATAGGAGGCAAAAGAAAAGCGAAAACTAAGGTTAATATGTCACAAAGCCAGATAAACAATAGTTAACATTATGTTATAAGATCTTAAAAAAAAAAAAAAGCAAAATCGAGTTGATTGTTTCTGTTCACCAAGTGGTTTTTGAAAATTCCTATCCAGAAAACAGATACATGTCCATCTATATTATCTTGAGTTCAATAGCTAAATTGCAGACCATTATCCTACTCTTCCTTAGAACACTACCTTACCTGGCCTTTTTGCTAAGTCCTATGTTTTAAATTTGCTGTTTAATTTCCAAATTAATTATTCTACAGTTCCCAATACTCAAGCAACCTCTCAGTATGCTGTGCAAGGCATTCCTGTTATCAAACAGTGTCAAACTAGTGATAGAGCGTTTATTTCTTGACCTCTGTCAAGGAAATCCGGGACTTTGGGTAAGCTTCTTCAAAGTTCGGAACTTAGTTTATTTCATTTGAAAAACTATTGGAGCACCAGGGAGATTCAGTCAGTTAAGCTTCCCACTCTCAATTTCCGCTCAGGTCGTGATCTCACTACTTGTGGGTTCGAGTGCCAGTGCAGAGCCTACTTGCCTATTTGGGATTCTTTCTCCCTCTCTCCCTGTCCCTCCCCAGCTCTCTCTTTCTCTCTTTCAAAATAAATAAATAAACTTTAAAAGAAGAAGAAGGAGGAGGAGGAGGAGAAGGTTTGTTACAGATTTTCTAAAATCCCATCAAATTTTTAAGTATATAATCGTGATTTAAACATAACCAGGATTCTTATAAAGACATGGTAGATTTCTTCAGGGGAGCTAATTGGCAAGTTTTCTATAACCTTTCCTAAGCCCTTCATTGTGTGTACTTAAAGGAAATCTACTTAGGCTCCATTTTACCTCCAAATTAAAGTGGGGTGCGGTGCAAAGGAAACAATCCATAAAACTAACAGGCAACCAATGGAATGGGAAAAGATAGTTGCAAATGACATATCAGATAAAGGGTTAATATCCAAAATCTATAAGGAACTCACCAAATTCCACACCCGAAAAACAAACAACCCAGCGAAGAAATGGGCAGAAGATATGAACAGACGCTTCTCCAAAGAGGACATCCAGATGGCCAACAGACACATGAAACGATGCTCAGCATCCCTCCTCCTCAAGGAAATACAAATCAAAACCACACTGAGATACCACTTCATGCCACTCAGAGTGACTAAAATGAGCAAATCAGAGAACTCTAGATGCTGGCAAGGATGTGGAGAAATGGGCACCCTCCTACACTGTTGGTGGGAATGTAAACTGGTACAGCCCCTCTGGAAAACAGTGTGGAGGTTCCTCAAAAAGTTAACAATAGAACTCCCCTAGGACCCAGCAATAGCACTGCTAGGAATTTACCCAGGGATACAGGAGTGCTGAGGCATAGGAGCACATGTACCCCAATGTTCATAGCAGCACTCTCCACAATGTCCAAAACATGGAAAGAGCCTAAGTGTCCATCAACAGACGAATGGATCAAGAAGATGTGATTTATCTATACGATCGAATACTACATGGCAATGAGAAAGAGTGAAATCTGTCCATGTGTAGCAACATGGATGGACCTTGAGGGTATTATGCTGAGGGAAATAAGTCAGGCAGAGAAGGACAAATACCATGTTTGCACATATAGGAGGATTAAGAGGAACTTAACTGAGGAACAAGGGGGAGAAGAAGGGCGGAAATGGTGGGGGAAAGGGAGAGAGGCAAACCATGAGAGACTCTTGAATACTGAGAACAAACTGAGGACTGATGGGTGTGGGGGGAGAGGGGAGATGGGCATGGAGGAGGGCACTTGTGGGGATGAGCACTGGGTGTTATATGGAAACCAACTTGACAGTAAACTATTTGTAAAAAAATAATTAAAAAATGAAAGTAAAAGAAATAAATAAAGTGGGGTGTGGATAACCTACATTTTTGCACTGAGAACAGAATCATGGCGCCTGCTAAAGTGTATCAGAACGACAGCACAGAAACATTCACCCAGAAAGCTTTTTAGAAACAAAACCAAGAGGTTTGTCAGGTGAAAGCTATGCCCCAGGGATGCTTTGTTTTACATGCCAACCACTGCTGGAAATCGTGTAGGGCCAGGCTAAAAAGACTTGGGGTTTTGTTGTTCTTTCTATTTTCAAATTTCAAATTCCCTTAAGCCAAAGACTGGTCTCCAAACTGTCCAGTCCGTGACTAAACTGCCTCACCGGTTGAGAATGTGGAAACAAGACTCCGCCTCGCCTGCAACCGCAAGAGGGAGAAGCAGCTCCAGGACAGCCGGGTGAAGCCCAGAGTCCGGCCCACGGCCCGGCCCCTGCGCTGACAAGCGGGTGCCAGCCATCCAGCGACCGCACCGCAACCCTGAGAAGCTCCGCTGTGCAAACCAACCGCAGCCGGATCCTGGCGGCGCGCCACGTGACCCAAGGGCGCGACCAATCAGCGCAGCCCTCTGCGCTATTCAAATCCGCGGCGCGGCGGATGTTGTTTCTAGCCAGCCGCTGTCGGGGCCACCAAGCCCTAGAATCGCCTACGGTCGCCATGCCCCGCGCTGGGTGCTGACAGACATCCGGGCCCGGCGGGCAAAATGGAGAGTTGGAGTGTGCCTACCGGACCTTATCGGGCCACCAAGCTGGTAAGACAGCGCGCAACAATAGACTGGCCAGTCGCAGCCGTGGCCGCCACTAACTCTACGTGAGAACGTTCGGAGTTTTGCTTCGGGCAGACAGATGGGTCCCAGAACCTCTTGGTTTTCTGAGAACCGGACGGGGGCCGGGGGGGTGGGGGGAGGGGCGGGAAATAAACTGGTATCAAGAAACCCTGACGGGACACGCCTCTCCCCCTTCTTTGAAGGTCAGGGCTGTGTCCTTGTGAGCCGTTTGTCCAAAGGGTCGTGTCTCCGGGATGGCGTATCGTACTCTAGCCTTGTTTAGGGGACTCCTGTGCCTGCATTTGTCAGCTTGCCTTGGAATGTTATAGAATATTATGATTTTAGCCGCTCCCCACGTCTGATTTTCTACCCCCATCGGGATATTTAAAAAAAAAAAAAATTAGAGTTCCATTACTCTGGAATGCCAGAATGGGGACAGCCCGAATGTGACAGCTTCTTTTTGCTGGGCCTGTGGAATTTAATGCAGGATCAGCCGACTGAATAGCACTAGGAAACAACTGCCCCTTTGAAAACTAAATCCAGAGTATTTAAGATACCCATCAGGAACCACTGTTGGTAGTCACTGGATTTATAGAGTCTTTGTGCATTTAAATTTTCAAACCAGGAGAATACAGTGCCACTGGGTAGGAGACATTAAGAGAGTGACTTAACTTCTGTAAGCCTCAGTTTCCACATTGGTAAACTAGGGCTGACCATGCATACCTACCTTAAAGGATACCCTGAGATGATACTGTACAGGAAAGTGTGTTGTAATCTACAGATCCTGTGGACAGGCTACAGCTCAATGTTTCCTGAGTAAATAAATGTGTGAAATGGGGAGGTGTGGTGGGAAGAAAAGAATACAGTTATTGTGTTTTCAACTCTTAAATTTTGTGTTGTGGGGCCACATAGGTAAGTGATAACAGCTAATAGTGGCATAGTTGGGGTTACAAATCAGATTTCTTGACCTCTAATGTAGGATTTTTCAGTTAAAAAGTGATGTGTTTATTTTATACCACCACCACCACCTTCATGCTCTCCTGTTGTAGCCACCACAATCCTTAAAGTTTGGGTTGAGGACAATTTGGAGAATATGAGTATCTTTTTAAAGGCATATCACAGTGTTATTCAATATGTAGTGTATTTAAAGCTTACTTAACTTACCTCATCTGTTCTGTGTTCACTATTGGAATCTTCACGTAAGAAATACTGTGGAAAATATTGGAGCTCCTGGGTGGCTCGGTTGGTTAAGCATTGGACTCTCGATTTCTGCTCAGGTCATAATCTCCCTGTTGGTGAGTTTGTGCCCCCTCCTCAGGCTCTGCAGGGACAGCTGGAGGCCTGCTTAAGATTCTCTGTCTCCCTCTCTTTCTGCCACTCCCCTGCACTCTCATGCTCGTTCCCTCTCTCTCTCTCTTTCTCTCTCTCTCTCAAAATAAATGAATAGACATTTAAAAAATACTATAATAAATATATCAGATATTTCAACATTAAAGGTATTTTACCAGTAAAACTACTGCCTGCCATGAATTTTGTTTGGCCAGGTTAGTAGTTATGAGTGCAAGTTCTAGAATAAATCAAACCTGGGTTTGAATACCTGAGTTCATCACTTGACTGTGTAACCTTGGTGAAATTATCAGTCTCTCTGTGCTTCATATTTCTTATATGAAAATTGGATAATAATAATACCTATTCATAGAATTGTGAGAATGAAAGGGAAAAATGTAAATGTAAAGTGTAAAGTTGAGGATACAAATAAAAGAGTAAGTATTTTTTCTGATGAAAGTTAAGAAGCAAGTTCATTACAGTTCTTCATTATTTCTAGGTTTCCTAAATAAGCCAACCAGCCAATGAAGTGTTTTTACATTATTACAAAGACATATTATTACAATGCTAGAATTGATAAAGAGAAATCAGTATGATATATAAAATTTTCTGTATTAAATAAAATGAATGATTTCACGAATTTTTATGATGTAGTCATATGTGAATAATTTTCTGTGTCTAATTTGTTTCAAATATGCATGATTTTTTTTTATATTTTCTTTTTGCAGTGGAATGAAATTACAACATCTTTTCGAGCAGGAATGCCTCTAAGAAAACACAGGCAACACTTTAAAAAATATGGCAGTTGTTTTACAGCAGGAGAAGCAGTGGACTGGCTTTATGACCTATTAAGAAATAATAACAATTTTGGTCCTGAAGTTACAAGGCAACAGACTATCCAATTGTTAAGAAAATTTCTTAAGAATCATGTAATTGAAGATATCAAAGGCAGATGGGGATCAGAAAATCTTGATGACAACAGTCAGCTATTTAGGTACTGAACAGATAAATAAGTACAAAACTGAATTACTTAACAATATAACTCCACTTCTATAATACTTTACTAAAATTGTAGCTTTTTCAGAAGAAATCATGTTTTCTTTAGAAAACTGTTACTGCTCTTAGTGCAATTAAAACTACTAGAAGTTAAAGTTAATTGCTGCACAATTAAAACTTTTAAAATATTAGATAGTATATATAATAAAATAAGTATTGGAAGGAAAGAATGAAACATCACTTCTGCATCTTCTGAAAGCTGTAACATTTCAAGGATAGATCATTATTAACCTCTAGTTTCATAGATTCAAGAATTTTAAGACAAGAATTTTAAGACAGATCCTTGCTTCCAAGTAATATAATCTCATAATAATCTAAGAATAAATGTGATTAAATAATAGCAAACTTGATATAAATAAATAAATAACAGAAGAAATATACTATAGGTTAAAGAGAATAATTTTTAAGGATTTACCATGTATCAGAAGACTTGGTTTATGATTTATATGTTTTCTTATTTAATCCCTGGACTAGCTAAGCAGGTTAGGTATTAACTCCTTTTTACAGATGAGGAAGCTGAGACCATGCTTCAGTAAATCTTGTTATATCTGTCTGAAATATGTTCTTCGACCGTGAAACACTGTAGACATTGTCAGATTAGTGAATACATTTGCTCTCTTGTCAATTCTATTGCAGCCTTCTCTGTGGAGCCTTTCTGACTCCCGCAGGCCAGCACAATTGCTTTTTCTCATGTTCAGGGTTCTGTATTATATATCATTAAACTAGGTCTTTGGATTCTAATACCCATATTTTTTCCTCTCTTCAAAATCAGTACTTCTCAAATGAAATGTCTTAGTAGTTGATTCTAGTGTATCAAAGATGATTTATGTTGTACAAGTAAATTGCAGTAACAAGCATGTGAATAGTTCATTTTGTATAGCACTCTACAAATCCTGCCTCTCTCAGCTACTGCTTAGTCACCTTTGTGAGCTCCTTTGCTGTTATTCATCCTTTAGCTATTACTGGTTCTAAAGGTCCAAGACTTGTCTTTACTTCTCTCTCCTTGGGCAATCTCTTGCCATGTCTTCACCTACTTTCCTTATGACTTTCAGACTTCCAACCCAAATATATCTCCTGAGCTTCAGACCTACTTTTGCCCATTAGGCACTTCAGATATAACATATAGAAAAATCACTATCATGTCTTAACCCAAATTTTATCTTCTTACTCGATACCTAACTGAGTGGCACTGCCTTCCCTATAGTTGCTTTGATTCTTTTCCTTTTTTCTTCCCTTTAAATATGATTTAAATAACAGACCATGTCTGTTATTCCACTTCAGTAGTTCTCTGATCTGTCTACTTCTCCCTCTACTCTGATAGTTCATTTTGTTAAACAATTTTTCACTCTTACCCAGAATTCTGTGTAACTCTTCAACTAGTCTCTCTGCCTCTAGGTCTTTTATAGTGTGGTAGCAAATTTATAAATTATACTTAAAAATAAACTTTACCGACAATGTGTAAGACTTTACTGAAGAAAATTATACAATTACTTTAAAGGTAATGAGTGAAAAAGGGTATCCTTTTGATGAATCAGTCAGAAGACTTGTCCAGAGCACCTGAGTGGCTCAGTTGGCTAAGCATCAGATTCTTGATTTCATCTAAGGTCATGATTCCACAGTTCATGAGTTCCATTCATATTGGGTTCTAGGCTGAGGGCACAGAAAGTCCCGAGCCTGCTTGGGGTTGTCTGTCTCACTCTTTCTCTGGCCCTCCCCACTCATGTCTTTAAAAACAAACGTTTTTAAAGAAAGAAGACTTAGTATCATAAATAAATCATTTCTCCCCAAATTGATATATAAATTCAGCACATTTTCATTCATACCCCTATATAATTTTTTATAGAATTTGACAAACAGTTTCTACAGCTTATTTAGTAATATAAAAGCGCAAGGCAATTTAGAGGAACAAGGAGGGGAGAATTTCCCTACCCAATATCTGGCCTTAAATTTAAATAATTAAGTACTGAAGAAACAAACCTATATATATAGTTGATCCTTGAATAACACAGAGGTTAGGGGCACCAACCCCCTGCATGGTCGATAATCTACATATAACTTTTGACTCACCAAAAACTTTTCTAATAGCCTACTGTTGACCAGAACCCTATCAATAACACAATCAATTAACATACATTTTGTATGTCAAATGTATTATGTACTGTATTCTTACATTAAAGCTACAGAAAAGAAAATGTTAACAAAATCATAGGAAAAGAAAGAGAAAACATTTATAATACTGTACTGTATTTTTAAAAATGTGTATAAGTGGGCTACACAGTTCAAATCCATGTTCAGAGGTCAACTGTATATGGAACTTGGTATAAGAAAATATTTTTAGGATTATGGAGTGATAACTTCTGAAGACACTAAAAAAATGCATATTTTATTTTATACATTATACAAATATATTATAATTCATATATTTTATACATTAATGTATACCATAGAGTGATAAAACACCAAACCATATGTTTACATATACTCATTAAAAGTATAAAAACATGAATAAGAAGGAAATGTACTAACTGCAAGTTAATGGCTTCCCTCAGAAAAAGAAATAGAATAAGAATTTCTTTGATGTGTTGGTTGATGATTATATACATGGATGCTGTTTAAATCATTTTCTGTACTTTTTTGTATCTTTGAAATATTTTTTATTACACTGGAGGGAGGGAAGCATAATCCAAAGGGATAACAGAAACCAAGATCTGGAAATTAGAACAAGAAGAGTCAGACAAAGGTCAGAAAATATATATAAATTAGATAGCTTGTCAAAGAAATTTAGAAAATGGAACTATTTTTTTTCTCAACAGAATTGATACCAATAATAACTCTTAATTATCAGATATAAAGTTAAAATACATACAGTGTACTAAGAAAGTAGGCAACTATTAAAATGTTTTTAAAAAATTTTTTTAATGTTTATTTTTGAGAGAGACAGAACATGAGTGGGGGAGGGGCAGAGAGAGGAAAACACAGAATCCAAGGCAGGCTCCAGGCTCCGAGCTGTCGCCAGGCTCAAACCCACGAGCCAAAAGATCATGACCTGAGCCGAAGTCGGACACTTAACCGACTGAGCCACCCAGGTGCCCCAGGATGTTTTTAAAGGTTTAATGGGAAAATTGATTTATGTAGAATTTTCATTCCTTGGTAATATAAATAAATTCAATTCTTTTGTGATTTTTCAAAGATGAACTGGCACTAAAACTTTGTTTCTGATCTTATATTATTTAATTGTATATTATTCTTGAACCAGATTTCCTGCAAATTCTCCACTTAAAAGTCTTCCACGAAGGCATCTGGAATTGAGAAAGAACAGCATAGAGAACTTTTCCAAAGATAAAGATAGCATTTTTAAATTTCGAAATTTATCTCATAGAACTCCTAAAAAATCTGGATTACATTTCTCTCAGGTAAAACATCCCTTTTACTAATCACTAGTTTAAATATAACTATCATGTACTTACTTATAAAACATTAAAAGTAGGTAGTTCTTTAATATTTGAAGCCAATACCAAAGTCTCTTAACCTATGTTGTATTGCAAAAATAGGTGTATATGTCTTACTATAGAATAGAACCCATAGAAACAATAATAAAAGTGGTAGTAAGACATACTTGAAATAGTATTTACATAACTTAAGCATGTTTTGTTTTAAATTGATTTCAGATTGGTAGGGGCAGCTACAAAACCAAAAAGCACTATTGCCATATGTTAACCTTATTACTTCACGTGACACTTAACCTTATAGCTTCACTGTGGACTGTTTACTAATAGAATGACTAAATATTAGGAATTGTGTCAATTCAATATTTCCTTAATTTGAGCATAACATTATGAGCATAACATATTAAACCAAAGTAATTTTTTTCCAGGAAAATATAGAGAAAATGAACCATGTAATAATCAATGAAGAGCAAGAAAATTCTGTTGATAATAGAGAAATAAGCCCAGAAGATATTGAAGAAGTTTGGAGATATATTATTCTGATCTAGTAAGCTAAAACTAAGCTCTAACCAAGTTTCAGAGGTGTTTAGAATGTTAATTTGACATTTTTATCAAGATCTACTAATGCAAAAAAAAAGACTAGTTCTCAAAGCTTAGAATTTAACTAGTTTATGTATTTCTTAATAAATGCTCTTGAACTTCTAGAACATTCTAGGTGAAATAGAATGTTTTCAGTATGATTTGTTTTGTCTTTGAATCAAAGTTATATATAGCTATACTTTGGGGTCTGTATTGGAATCCTTCCAAGGTTACTAAGAGAAATGTATTTGAAAGTGGATACTAAATGTGAACCTTATCAATTTGGCTTAAGAAAAATATTCTGATGGGTTTGTTTGCCATTCATACTCTTTAATATTTATTTCCTACTCCACTTATTTTATGTAGAAAAAGAAGTTTGTATTCTTTCTTCTGTTTAGCCTGCAAACCATTTTAGGTGTGCCATCCCTAGAAGAAGTTATAAATCCAAATCAAGTAGTTCCTCAGTACATAATGTACAACATGACCAATACAAGTAAACATGGAATAGTTATACTACAAGACAAGTCAGGTTGGTATCAATAAAAGGTTGGAATCTTTTAAACTTGCTAACATAGGTTGCAGCTATAATGGGGATGTAGAGAGACTAAAAATGTAGAAAGTAGAATACTTTAACTGAAAGAATATCAAGGGGATATGAGTATCATAGGTGCTTTAGTAATCATTTTTACTGAATATCATTCATACTATTATTTTAGCCTCTAAGTGGTATTTATGCCTGATTTTTTTAATGGCAGGGTTAAACATCCAAAAGCTATGAAAATATAATTAAAACTATTGATTAACTACATTTTCTCGAGGGCCTACAATGCACCAGCCATTATATTAAAGATTAGTGATGATCATACAATGTGCCAGCCATTATATTAAAGATTTAGTGATGATCAAAAGAAAAATGGTCCATGGCTTCTTGGAGCTTACCTGAGCGGTTATATATAAATTTACACAAGTCAAGATACATATGCAGAATGCTCAAGACCAGACTCTCAAGACCACTATTTTAAATCATTGGCTTATTATATATATTTATGTAATATATTCCTTTTATATATAAGATGGAAAAATCAGAGATATAATTCAAGCCAGCTATATTATAAAACTTAACATTTTAAGAAATGTATCAATAGATCTCAAAATGTTGACTCATTTCTTTATAATTGCTGCCTGTAAAATTAACTTGCATGTATTACTTGAGTTTCTTTGTATTGGCAAGAACTTTAAGGTTTGAATTGTAGCAACAAAAAGCAAAACCTTAAGTTATGTAGCATACGCATATGGCTTTGGACCAGTTCCATCTTTCATTACGTAAAATCATATACTTAATGTTATATTCTCTTATTCAAACTTTCTGTTCTTTATAACCATAAACTCTTCAAGTGTATGTGTGGTTTTTGTATTGGTGTTCAGTTTTATGCAGCATACATCAGTTAGCAGCAAATGAATGATTTTAAGCAAGCCTCACCGAAAGCACCCTAATATTCAGATATAGCTCATTTCAATCAGAAGTCTCACTCAAATCAGTAATATTCAAATAGCATACCTATAATCAGAATGGAAATTAAAATAAAACATGGTGGCAGTGAACAACTATGAATACTAATGTATTTACAAACCCCCCCTCCCCCACCAAAATATCCTCAATTTTGGGGTAATTGTTATATGTATTATGGAAAGAATCAAACTCAAGATCTCTATAACTTTTAAACTTGTATTTTAAAATATTGTCTTGGCCTTATGTCTTATTAAACATATAGTAATTTTTAATCCTGGTAAAATACATATATATACATACATATGTACATATGTGTGTAATTATATGTAATAAGTATAAAGTATTAAATATGCTTTCATGAAAATTATGTGATATTTATTACTAAACAATGTAAATTTTTTTTTTGTATAGATGACCTTCCTCATTGGGTATTATCTGCCATGAAGTGCCTGGCAAATTGTAAGTTAAACAAACAAAATGTGTGTGTGTGTGTGTGTGTCTGTATTCTATATTTTTAGTATTTAATAAGAACTAAGGAAATTTTGAAAACAATTAAAGAAATCCTGATAAACTTAGAGTATGCCATTTCTCTTGATGTTTGAGTGACAGTCTAGTCGAAATGATTACATTTCCTTGCATGTGGAATGCGTTATAGAGTCCATAACTTATGGTGATTTTATAATTCAAGCTCATCATTTATAGCTCAGTTTTCATAAATCATAAAATCATAGACTAGTGGATCTTAAAGGATCTTTAGGTATAACCTACACCACTTGCCTTAGTGAGACCTATTGAGTTCAAACAGCAACTTTTAAGTAACATAGCTCTTAGAAGGTGGAAGGTTTCAATCAGAAATGAAGTCACATAAAATCTACTTCAGTCCCTTTGCCATTGTACATGGCTTCAACACTGAGGTGCTTCATGACATGCTTGTATTCCATAAGATATATTAATGGAATTTTTGTGTTTATGAAAAAAAAAATGATCTGTCACTAATCAGCAAATGGAAAAAAAGCTTTTTCCATAGTGAGCAGTGATAATTTTTATAATTTGAGATGCTGGCCCAAGTATAAAACCCTAATTGCTTTAAAAATCAGTTTTAAAACTATGCAGAAATATGTGCATCTAAATCATCAAAAGTTAAATTATATTTGAATAATTTTGTTATAAAAGGATTTTTCTAGTTCTTATGAAATGAGTACTTTATTAATAATGTTCAAGATAGGTACATATTCCCTTGTTGTCCACTGGGTGTCAATATGACAAAATAACAGAATAAATAGCAATAAAGTAAATAATGTAAGTTATAGAAAAATTTGATCAAATTGAGGTATAAAGATCTTAATCATAAACTTAATTTGTGAGTTTCTCTTTTTACCTTCCCCCACCTAACTGCCCTTCTGTCTTACTCCTTGGCTCATGGTTAGCAGCCCAAATGCTTATACTTCCAGGGATTTCTCAGATATCCCATGATTAGAGATTTTTTTTCCCTTTCCTACCAGTCCATGTTATACCTAAATGATAGCAAAGATATACTTTACGGATTCCAGTTCAACAATATATCTAGCCAGAGGTAGCATTTAGACTTTTAGTTATTATTCAATCCCCTGCAGTAATCCTATGACATATAGGAATCAGTTATTAATATACTATATAGGGATCAGTGATTAATATACTATCCCCAGTGTTTTTCTAGAAGAGGAAGTAAGGCTTTTGAAAGTATTCTACTGATATATAAAGAGCTATACATTCAAACCTAGATAATCTATAATAATTTTGTGTTTTTCATTCTAAATAAGAGTATTTTCTGTCTTAGAAAATTTTCTAATGATTATCACATTTTTTAATTCTACATATTAACCATATGTCTTATATCCTCCTTAAATGTCTGGCTCTTGGTTTCAGCTCAACTCATGATCTCACAGTCGTAAGATCAAGCCCCACATCGGGCTCCGTACTGAGTATGGAGCCTGCTTGGGATTCTCTCTCTCTGTCTCTCCCCTGTTCATACTCTCTCTCTCAAAAATAAATAAATAAACTTAAAAATATAACATTATTTTTTTAAAAACCTGTTTATTTTGCTCTACGTAAAACCCAGATAAGCCTTAAGCTGTTAAATACTTGTGATTGTTTTCTCAATCCTTTTTCGGTGTGTGCTCACATTTGTATGGCCATACAAAACTCTGCTGACAGAAAAGTAAGATTATTTGGGTTTGAGAAGAGAAAGATTTTTAACTTGAGAGATAGAATAGTGACTCTCAAACCTGAGTGCATATTACAGTCAATAGGAAGACTAGCCAAAGATTCTGATTTAGTTGATTCATTAGGTAGGTTCATACCAGTTGAATTAAACGTCTTAAAATTTTCTTATACTGAAGATTCCCAGATCAGCATTTAGCAACTATTAGTGAGCCAGCAGCAAACATTTCTAAGTCAGTAATTCATAACTTCACCTCCATAAATTCTGGTCTGTACAGAGGAACTTTCTTTAATAGGCACATTGGATGATTCTGATTATGTAGCCCATGGAGCACACTTTAAATGTTGTTAGACCTCAAAGTCCTAAGTCTTGCTCTCACTTTATAGTGCTCTGAGTTCTAATTCTAGCTTTTCCAATGGCTTTTTCATCGTAGGCAAGTTACTCTGAACTTTAGTTTCCTCATCTGTAACATGAAGTCACATCTTTTTCTGAGTGAAAAACTAATGAGCAGGCATGATTCTTTGAAGAATGTTAAGCTAGGGGCTCCTGGGTGGCTCAGTTGGTTTAATACTCAGCTCTGATTTGGGCTCACGTCAGGATCCCAGGGGGGTGGGATCAGCTCTGCATCGGGGCTTTGCACTGAGCATAGAGCCTGCTTGAGATTCTCTCTCTCTGTTTCCCTCTCCCACTCTCCCCTATTCACTCTAAAAAAAAAAATGAAAAATTAAAAATAAAAACATTAAGCTAATGAAATGGCAATATAAAGATATTATTTAAACTCATTAAGGGTATGCTTCATGTCAGACAAAACTTATTCATGAAAATGTAAATTTACAAAAGATAATTTGGAAGAATTATTTTCATTATCTACATATTCTTTGTTTTGTAAAATGAGTTGCAATAAAATATCATTAAATAACCTACTGCTTTAAAATATATTTCAAATGTTGCCTTATATACAATTTTTAGATAAATAAATATTAAAACAAAATGCTAGTAGTTACTTGCAGTGATTTTTTTTTTAAGTTTATTTATTTATTTTGACAGAGAGAGCGTGTAGGTACAGGAAAGGGGCACAGAAAGAGAGAGAAAGAGAGAGAGAGAGAGAGAGAGAGAGAGAGAGAATCCCAAGCAGGCTGTACCCTGTCAGCACAGAGCCACACACGGGGGCTTAATCCCTAAGCCGAAATCCAGACTTAGATGGATGCCTAACTGACTGAGCCACCCAGGTGCCCCTATTAGCACTGATTTGCAATGAAAACATAATGAGAGGGGCGCCTGGGTGGCTTAGTCGGTTAAGCGTCCAACTTTGCTTAGGTCATGATCTCGCGGTTCGTGGGTTCGAGCCCCGCGTCGGGCTCTGTGCTGACTGCCAGCTCAGAGCCTGGAGCCTGTTTCAGTCTGTGACTCCCTCTCTCTCTGACCCTCCCCTGCTCACGCTGTCTCTCTCTCTCATAGAAATAAATAAAAATATTTTTTAAAAAAGTGTCAAAAAAAAAAAGAAAACATAATGAGAAATAATGAGATGCAATGTGCACAATTCTCTTAAATTTTTGAACTGTGGCAAAAAAACTTAGTTCCATCATGAAATATAGGTTTGACACTTCTTATAAGTATATCTAAATTTTTATTTAAGATAAAATATGTTCTAGCAGTATTTTTGCCTTCTATCTTTTAGGGCCAAGAAGTAATATGAATAATCCAACTTATGTTGGATTTGAACGAGATGTATTCAGAACAATAGCAGATTATTTTCTAGATCTCCCTGAACCTCTGCTTACCTTTGAATACTATGAATTATTTGTAAGCATTTTGGGTATGTATGGATTTTTACTTATTATTTAAACTTATTTTATTAACATTTTCACGTCTCCCAGTTATAAAAGATCTAAAAGTGTAGGTAAATATGAAGATGGGAAGCTATAAATTATTTTAAAATTTGGGAATACTGTGGTTCCTGTTATGTTGTTTGCCAATAATTCAAATATATCATTCTAACACCAGTTATCCACATCAATTGGGTATCCTACAATTCAGTTCATTTCTGACACTGACTACCCAGAGTTAGACCAGATCCCATAAGTTAAGGACAAAATCCTTAAATTCTGATACTAACCACCCAGAGTTAATGCAAACTCCACAGATTAAGGGCTCAGTTCCACAAGACTGCCCTCACTTCAGGTACCACCTGCAGACGAGGTCCTCAGACTTACTTGCACTTCCGCCCTAACTACCAGTTTGGATGTCCCCACAACCTTCCTTGGATTTAATAATTGACTTGAATTATTAAACTAGAATAGTTTAATAGAACTATTAAAATAGAAATCTGGAAACTGCTTTATTTAATGAGTACCAGTTTTTATAAAGGATACAGGACAGAAACAGCTATGTGGAAGAAGTGTAGAAGGCAAGACATAGAAGTAAGGATTGTACAGTGCTTTCATGCCCTCTCCAGGAATCCCACCATCCCAGCCATGTCCATGTGTTCAGCAACCTGTAAGCTCCCTTAGCCTTGTTACTTCCTAGTTTTAACTGAGGCTTGGTTACATAGGCATGATAGATTAAATTATCAGTCATTCATTATTTTGCTTAGTCTTCAATCCTCATACCCCTCTCCTTCACGTAGGTCTGAGATAGGCTGAAAGTTCCAATCTTCTAAGCAAGATCAGCCCTAAGTCACCTCATTACCATAAACTCAGATGTTCTCCAATAGGTGCATTATGCATTACAAAAGACACCTGTCTCTGGAAATTTGAAACATTTTAGGAGCGCTATACCAGTTACTAGAGTCCAAGACCAAATATATGTGTTGTTATAGTACAGTTGTCTTATAATTAAGAGCTTGCTAATATTTGTAGATGAAAGCAGTGATTTTTAATGTATTTGATTCAATTCCTTTAGACTGTTGAAAAAAATTTTAAGTGATTTATATCACAAGTTGGAAAACCTCTACTCAGTCTTGCACTTTATAACTGAATGTTGCATGTGTCCTATTTAAGTGGCTTCTGAATTAAGCAACTGCTATTTGTACTATACTAACAATATTGATAGTGATGCTTTATTTTTTTTTTAACTTTACTATGGTTTTTGTTTTATTTTTGTCCACTGTCACACAGTTGCATCTTAATTTTTGTTTCATTTCCTGGTAGTTGTTTGTGGCTACATCACAGTTTCAGATAGACCCAGTGGGATACATAAAATCCAAGATGATCCACAGTCTTCAAAAATCCTTCGCTTAAACAGTTTGAATTCCTTCAAATCAACTGAGTGTCTTCTTCTCAGTCTGCTTCATAAAGACAAAAACAAAGAAGAATCAGATACTACTAAGAGACTGCAGATAAGTGATCAAGGATTTCAAGAAAAATGTGCTAAGAAAATACAGCTAGTTAATTTTAAAAATAGAAGAGCCAGTGCTAATGACATAATGGGAGGAAGTTGTCATAATTTAATAGGCTTAAATAGTATGCATGTTCTATCCTCTAATGTCAAATCAAGATGCTATTCTTTAGAAGGAATTGTAGACTTACCAGGGAGTTCAAGTAAAGAAGTCTTCAGTGTCTTCCATCAATCTGTTCTGAATAGGGAAGGACAAAATAATAAGCAGTTTTTAGAGTCTAAGACCAACCAGGAATCTCTAATGAATCTCCAGTCAGAGGAAAGTAATCAAAAGCCACTCTGTGTTGGTTTTAAGAGAACCTCTACTTTGACTGTTCAAGACCAAGAGGAGTTATGTACTGGGAAATGCAAGTCAAAACAGCCTTGTAGATCTCAGAGTTTACTTTTAAGAAGTAGAACAAGAAGTAATAGTTCTATCAATATGCCAGTGGCTGAAATTATCATGAAACCAAATCTTGGACAACTCAGCACATGTGTACAAACAGCTATGGAAAATGAACTCGGAGAGTCTAGTACCACAATCAATAAAAGACTCTGCAAAAGTACAATAGAACTTTCAGAAAATTCTTTACCTCCAGCTTCTTCTGTATTGACTGGCACACAAAGTAAGGTTGATGCTTTCAATGCATGTAATATTAACTTTTAGTGCTTACTAACTGTTTTGCTTACCTGTCTTTTCTTCTCTGAAACTGCTTTATATTTTTCCTCCAAAAGGAAAAGTTTTTAGAGTAAAAGACTCTTGTCATGACATAACCAAAATTTATTCTACTTATATAAAACACTTCTTATTTTCTTTTACTTCATTTTAACTTATTCCGAGTCACTTTATTTGTAGTAAGTGAAGGATATTAGTACTCAAATAGGTTATGAAGAAAATAATGAAAATCTTACCATGCTTTTGAGGAAATGTGGAAATTTCTAGGGACAGTTACAAGAAATTAGATACTAAAATGTTATTTTTGTATTTATATAACTGTATTCTTTATGTAACTGTATATGCTCCTATTATGAAAGCAACTAGTATCATTGATGATTTTTTTGGGGGGTGGGGTATAATTTTGCCTTCCAGGTTTGCTGCAACCTCATTTAGAGAGGGTTGCCATCGATGCACTACAGTTATGTTGTTTGTTACTTCCCCCACCAAATCGTAGAAAGCTTCAACTTTTAATGCGCATGATTTCTCGAATGAGTCAAAATGTTGATATGCCCCAACTTCATGATGCAATGGGTACAAGATCACTGGTAAGTTGATTTCTTATGGAAAGAATAAGCCCTGGTTCGTAAACTATTAAAAGAAAAGCAAATCATCTAAAAGTACTACTTGAATGATGCTGTGGTCTCAAAATCCTAGCCTTTCTTGGGGTAGAAAGGCTCTTAAAAATATCTTTCCTAGTATACAGAATGTTGGTGCATTAAACCTTTGTGTCCAGTATGTTGTACTTTCATATTGTGACCTTTATCTTGTCTGAGCACTTTACTTCTTCCCTCATATCACTTCATAGTAATTGACTCAGTCTATCAACCACATTCCATTGCCTTGTACCAATTCTGTTTGGTGGGGAAGGAAGAGGAGATATAGGCACAGTTAAAAGCATAAGGGCACTGTAACGAGAGAATTAATAGTAATATTGTGGTAGTGGGAAAGTTGTATTTGATGAATTATGTGACTTAAGATAACACGTCATTGTGCGTAAGAAATTGACCAAACTACTGTGAAGCAGTCTCAGACCCCATAAGAGGATGAGGGTGGAGGCATTTTATACATTTATACATTTTATATTGATTGGAAATGAACTCTTAAAATAGTATCTTCTCTCTCTCTCTTCAAGAGCTGCCACTCCCTCAGTGCAAGTTCAAATGATTTTCTTATAGCTAGGAATCTGGAGCTGAGCTCTATTCTTCTACACATTAAGGACAGTTCTTCAACAATAATAGACCCAAACTTTAGAAGAAGAATTATTCTTAATTGGGAAACCATTAAAAAGCATAGAGAAGTTTGTAGAGGAATATATTTTGAGAGACATGAGTAGAAAGGAGATAATTTGAGTTTTGTACTTTTTGACTTTACTTTTGAGTTTATAGGACATCCAAGTGAAATTTATCCAACAGACTATTAGAAATATGAGCCTGGTGGAGATCAGGGCAGAATGCAGATTGTTTGGAGGGAAGTGGTAATTGAAGCTTTGAGGGTAAATGAACTCTACAAAGCTAAAAAAGAAGAATAAAAAGCTGAGGACTGAGTCTTAGAAGGAGAAAGGAAAACATGTCTGACTTGTAGGAATAAAACCAAAAATATTTCAATTCAATAAATATGTTCATTGTCTATTATGAATTCTTAAAATAGAATTCTGATTAACTATAATAATTTTAGAAAAAGGTATCTGTTTATATGTTTATACTTAGTGGGTAATATGGATATGAATGAGAGTAAAGGAATTATTAAATGCAAAATTTATTCCAGAATTTGAAGACCACTTATTGATGGAACTGTAAAATATATGTATTGTCTTTAAAATCTGACAAAATAAGAATTAAAAACCATTTTTCAGAATTTCAAAAGCTAAATGGTACCAACCTAATAACCATTAAGTTTATATGTTATGTATTCTCCTGGCTTGTGTTGTGTGAAGTTAATTTAATGTAATAAGTCCTTGTTCTTTAACATTCCTAAGTAACATATCTATATGATACTAATAGAACCTATGATATTTACTGATAAAATTATGACAAAATTAAAGAAAAAACTAAGCCTTTTATAACCCTTTGGAATTCTATTAAGGAAATACTTAAAAAGTACTTTAAGTTCTTACCTGTCTAATGTAATTCATTGTCTTCATTTTTAAGCTGAAGTCTGCTTATCATTTTATCTCAGTACTTTAGCACGATACCCAGAAACTACTGATACTCTTATTTATATAATGCCTTAAAATTTTTAAATCACATCTTTCAATATGTTTCTAGATGATACAGACTTTTTCTCGTTGCGTGCTATGCTGTGCTGAAGAAGTGGATCTTGATGAGCTTCTTGCTGCAAGATTAGTTTCTTTCTTAATGGATCATCACCAGGAAATTCTTCAAGTACCCTCTTACTTACAGACTGCAGTGGATAAACATCTTGACTACTTAAAAAGGGGCTATGTATGTATTGTAAATCTTAAAATTCTCTGTTCTCTGTCAGTTCCAAGTGGCAAATTCATCTCAAACTAGCCTAATGAAAAAGGAAGACTTTATCAGCTCACATAAATAACCTCTAAAAGTCAGGAATATAGACAGAATCTGAAGACTCAAAAAGGAATAAAACTGTTTCCATTCCTTCATCTCTTATTTTCATTTTGGTCCTGTATTTGACAAGTCTTCACATGATGGGGGGCATAAGTTTGATTAACACTCTTAAATCACAGACTTAACATTTTTAATCCAAAGGACAAAAGAACTATCCCTTCAACTACCAGTTTGAAAAGTTCTTCACATGGCCTCTGACTCACCCAATCCAGGCTAAATACACATCTTTTAGGTGGTTGAAGGTGAGTGTGTCAGAGACAGGGCCATGCTCTGATTGGCTCTACATAGATTAGAGGAGAATCTGTTCTTCGAAAAAGGATAGTGGAGGTAGAACTGGAAGGAACTATTAAAAGAAGTAGAGAAGGAATACTGAGTAACCAAAACAGCAGTTGTCTGTTGTTATATTCAGTCTTTGGCTGCCCGGGATATATTCATGTTTCTTTCCATACATAGCATTCTAATATTGCCCTGGCTTAACATAATTACCCTTACAATCTCCTTCTTTTGTCAACAGATGCTCCTACATGCTCCTACACCTGCCCATGCTCCTGCCCATTCTCCTACACCTCAAAAACAATATATGAATACTCTTACTATGTCAAACATTAATGTTTTAAAGTGAATTAAAACATCACTCTGGGGCACCTGGGTGGCTCAGTCAGTCAAGCATCCTACTATTGATTTTGGCTCAGGTCATGAACTTGGGATTGGTGAGTTCAAGCCCCACATCAGGCTCTATGCTGACAGTGCAGAGCCTACTTGGGATTCTCTCTCTCTCTCTCTCTCTCTTCTCTCTTCTGCACCTTCCCACTTAAACACACACACACACACACACCTCTCTCTCTCTCTCTCTCTCTCTCTCTCTCTCTCTCTCCCCCTCTCCCCCCCATCCCACAAAATAAATAGATAAAACTTTTTTTTTTAATTACTTTGATTTTTTATTGTTTTATAGTTAAAAGAAAAAAAATACATGGTTAATAGCAATGATGATGATGGATGACTGGCTTATTTAATACTTTTTCTGTTCTAAGCCCTTTACACATATTATCTCATGTAATTCCCCATTTTACAGGTGAGAAAACAGACCAACAGAACTTAAATAACTTGTTAAAGGTTACAAAGCTAGTAGGTTGTGGGTTTGGGATTTAGATCCTGGGATTTATCACTACTCTATTACATAATACAGTTTTTTTTAAGTGTTGAATGTTTGGTGGCAAATTAATACATACTAAATCCCATCAAAAGAACTCTTAGCAAATAGGAACATGAACAAAATTAATAGACTTAGACTGTATCCTTTTGTTCACAACAGATTAAAAATCCTGGAGATGGACTGATTGTTCCTTTGCCAACATATTCATACTGTAAGCAGATTAGTGCTCAGGAGTTTGATGAACAAAAAGTGTCTACCTCACAAGCTGCAATTGCAGAACTTTTAGAGAATATTATTAAAAACAAGAGTTTGCCTCTAAAGGAGAAAAGGAAAAAACTAAAACAGGTAAGAGAATGCACAAGTTCTCAAATCACATAAATCTTTTTCAATATGCTGTTGCTGGTTGTTATTTAGTAACACTTAGAATCTAATTTCTTATTTTATTATTTTGGATTTTAGATATTATACATATAGGCTATGTATGTAAATGTAGCCTAAATGCCTGGTTTTACTCTTTATCCTGAAATTTAAATAATAACAATAATAATAACAGATAACTTTTCCTTTACTTCCTATGACTGTAACTTAGATTGCCATGGGAAAACAATTATAAAATTTTGATTATAATACATAGTTTTTAATGACTCATTATTGCCATTTACAATTTTTATCTCCACCAAAATCCAGTAGTAACATGATTCTGGCAGGTTTACTTCCAGGTCTAACATACCCAAATACGAACTAAATCATTCTGGCCTTCATAGGCTTTATCAATGGAAAGGAAGAAGATCTAGAACTTAGGAGGAAAACACCTCAGAAGAGAATCCTAGAATGTTAATGTTAACTGGGATCTAAGAAATCTTACCTTATGCCTTTCATATATGAGAAAGCAGAGTGAAAGGCAAAGATAAATTGAAAGGATACTCATTTCTGAAATACATCTTTGAGAAAGGCACCGAATTCTTATAAAATTTTGAACACTGGCTTCAGGGGGATAAAAATGTTAAATACTCTCTAATTCCTCACCTCATTTTTAAGTTTCAGAAGGAATATCCCTTGATATATCAGAAAAGATTTCCAACCACGGAGAGCGAAGCAGTACTTTTTGGTGACAAACCTACAATCAAACAACCAATGCTAATTTTAAAAAAAACAAAATTTCGTAGTCTAAGATACTAACTGAACTAAAAATTATGTAATACTTGTGGAACTTTGATAAATGAAGCCATACCTAAGAATCTAGCAACTACAAAGGAAGTCTATTTATTAATAAGGTTTTTCTAAATAAAACACATTATGGACAGAAGTACCAAAGTAATTTTTTATCAGTGTAAGACTGCTAACAAATTAGTGGGCCTTAACTGTGAGCCAATAGCAAAAGCAATACCAGATACTTTAACCAGAAATAATCTTTTTTTTTTTTTTGATACAATATCCAGTAAAGCTGTTATGGTGTGTGCTAAAATTGTATTTACTTGAATTTTGAAAGTTGACGTGTTTATCAAGATTAAGCTGTAATTCTGTTTTTAAAAGAAATTAACTTTCTGCACATGTGCTTATGAATATTAGCTAAAGTACAAGTTGTTTAGGGATACTCTTATTTCTAAGAATAAGAATGTGAAGAATATTGGAAAACTCAGTGAATTCTCTACTGCTAAATGCTGCACTCTTTTGTATATTCTTTTTCTACTTTTGATCTATTTATATGTGTGTTTTTAAAATATGTTCATGTAAGTCTTCAGTTTGCTT
Organism: Proteles cristata cristata; assembly: GCA_017311185.1. Classification (NCBI taxonomy): domain Eukaryota; kingdom Metazoa; phylum Chordata; class Mammalia; order Carnivora; family Hyaenidae; genus Proteles; species Proteles cristata. The sequence goes on along the minus strand of JAESUZ010004016.1, from coordinate 1,650,965 downwards.
TATACAGTTATCCCAAGTGCTTCAATCATTCAATTTTTCAATAAATATCTTTTGTATTCTTATATTCATGTATCTACTAGAAGACAGTGTGGAAAAGAAGTATAAGGCAATCATGTATTCATTCAAAAGATATTTATTTAGCAACTACTATGTGCCTTTTATTATTCCGGATATAGACTATGATGAATGAAACAGAAAATCTCTTAAGTATTTATTTTATAATCAAGGGAGATACTTCTATCAGATACTGAAAATAACAGTACACACTCTGAGGGAGTCCTCAGCTGAAGACTGACCTCTTTAGTTATGTAACAGTTCTCTAAGCTAGAGTTTTTCAAACTGTTACAGATTAGAATCACCTGGGAAGTTTTAAAATAATACATGCTCAGGCTCTACCTTATATCAGTTAAATCCAAATTTTAAGGGATGGTAGATAGGCATCAGTATTTTCAAACTCTGTAGGTGATTCCAGTATTTACCCAACTTTGAGAATCAGTCCCTAAACACTTTTTATAAAAATGTAAATACCAAGCTGGTGGCACACTGGCTTTATTACTTCATTGGAAGGAAATGCAGATTAAAAATGCTTATCATCTTAATACAGGGTTACCCATATTTCTGCTTTACTGAGTTAATACAAACTTGAGGCAGCTTTTCTTCCATATTTTACTCTATGATAATTTAATATCCATTCGTTAAGTGTAAAAATGTACATAGGATCTGGGATGTCATAGATACTTATTGTTCAATGACTTTTGATTTCTCAATGTTAAGTTATACTATGAAATGACAATGTTTCATTTGAGATTAACATTTTTTATTAAAAACTTGAATAAAAATGGCAACTATATCTTTTTCCCAGAAACCTTAGCTATAAAATTAGAGGACCAAATCAGATCTTTTTCTAAGGTGTTTGTATGCTGAAACTTCCTGTTTAAAGATCTGTAATAATGTGAATTCTGTTGCACATTGAGATAATAATTATTGTGGGTTTTGTAACAATTTAATTTTGGTTTTGTATTTATTGATATTAAATATATAAATATTATAAAGACATAGTAACTTTTCATCTGAGCTAGTGTGCATGCAATTGAGATTACAAAATTGGTGTAACAATTTAATAACATGGGGTACCTGGATGGTTCATACAAAGTCAGGTTTGAATTTTACCATGCTATTAACTATGTAACCTCAGACAAATTACTTAACTGCTCTAAGTTCTACTTTCCGTATCTATAAGATAAAGATTATAATAGTATCTCTCTTTTAAGATTATTGTGAGAATTAAATAGAATAATGCATGTGAAGTGCTTAGCAGTGTCTAGCCTAAAAGAAGCACTCTGTAAATATTGACAATTATTATTAGAACTACCTGGAATTATAGCACTTAGAAGAGATCTTAGCAAAAACATAGTCCCCTGTCCTTTCAGTTGCTTTGGGCAGACGTGAACCAAACAAAATTGTGAACAATCAGTGAGTCTTATTAAACTATTGTTTAGTTATGAGATTAGGGTTCTGATTGTACACACTGGCTAAGAAATTTTAACCTAATATAAAGGGAACATTTGATAAGGAAGGAAAGTGCAGTACCTTCAGAACCAATATTCTTGAGTATGTAAAAACATGGGATGCATACACACTAGAAAACGTAAGCCCTTCTACTTAAGCTGAAGTAGAAAGCCTCAACTGAAGCTGAAGCATGGACAGATTCCATTCTATCAGGAAAAAAAGGCAAAGTGTTCAAGTTCAAATATAGATGGGTTGATTGGTTGATTTAATGTTGATGGCTTAAAGAAATTCTGAGAGTCAACTGCTGAGAGTAAAGAGGTGGGGAGGATATTGCACAGAATAGAGAGAAGGTATGAAATAGTCTAACAAACTTGTAGGAATACACAGTTAATACCAAATCAAATTATTTTATTTGTCTGGTTATTTTATAAATTGTAGTTCTTGCCACCACCTATCTCCAATAGCTTCTGCTGATGGTTGTCACATAATGATCCACTCTCCCCACATATTGTCCAAACTGTTATTTAACATTCAGTAGTGGAAGGTATGTGACATTTTTACTGACTACATTCTATCTTTGGGAAACTTAAACTCTGAGTTTTTTCATCTATAAAATATGAATAATATATCCATCTAACCAAGTTGTTTTGGTAATGAAAAGAGGCAATATATTTAAATATTAAACAGACCCAAGTCCATGTTCAATTTCTCATTTCTTTTCTCTTTCTTTATATTGACCTTAACAAGATCTCTGCTGATTAAAACTCCTTTTCTACCAAATCTCTATCTTCATATCTCACAGTGTTTCTATGTCTATCATTGGTAATAATTTGACCTCATATTTGGTGGAATTAGAGATAGTTCTGAAATTTTATATCCTGGAAACCTGTGGGGTTTGTTTTGTTTTGTTTTGTTTTGTTTTTTGTTTTTTGTTTTTGCGGTTTGGATGCCAGTTGAATTTCTGATGGAAGTTTCCTTACAATGGGGTGGCTGGGCAGGAGATGGCCAGACCTTGCTCACCTTGCCCAGGGCTCCTGGGGAAGGTAGGAGCAGAAACAAAGTTTAAGGCTAAGGCTGCTGCTATGTCCTGGATGCAACAACCTGGAAAATCATGTTAATCAAGGAAACAAAAATCCCTCTAAACTCTCTCTGTGGTACTGCATTAAAAAAAAAAGAAGAAAAGCCACAGCTCTGAGAACGACGGGCCCCTGCCTGTTCCGCAGTGTTGCTGTACTCAGCAGTCCTTGATCAACCTTGGACTCATCACTTGGGGTCATGAAAGAACAGGACTCCTTGCCTGTTCCCTGATCCTTGCTTGGTGTGGGTACCAATGAGGTCCCAGGGGCATGGCAAGGGCACCCGAAGCACTCAGGAGAAGTAGGACAGAGTCCACTTGCTGACTGGGACAGGATATATCCAACAGATATACCACCCTTTGATTTTGAAGGTAAAATGTGTGTGTGTGTGTGTGTGTGTGTGTGTATGTGGCGTTGAAGCCTTTCTAGGAGAGGAAATGAAGGATTGCTAGTTTTAATATTAAACTCTTAATTGAAAGAAATAAAGTCAGTTTCACTAGAATAAACTTAACAGTTATAAATACAATAAAGTACAATAACTAAGAATCTTTTATTACTCAAAAATAGCTCTTTTATGGACTCAGAATCTTATTTCTTATTTTCTGAGAACTGGGGGTGGGAGGGTATACAGATTAGCTGTTACCACCTGAAAACCTCAGAATGTGCATGGAGGAAATGCAGAATGTAGAAGACAAGTGAAAGTAGTGACAAAAATTTTTTTTGTATCAAAACATAGATTCACATACATTGGTTGATCTCTGAATTGTCCTTTCTTCCATAAGCAACTAGAAAACCAAATTATATGAAACAACTGTTTTTAAATTTTTTTTTTAATGTTTTATTTATTTTTTTAGGAGAGAGAGAGACAGCGTGAGCAGGGGAGGGTCAGAGAGAGAGGGAGTCACAGGCTGAAACAGGCTTCAGGCTCTGAGCTGTCAGTCAGCACAGAGCCCGACGCGGGGCTTGAACCCACGAACCGCGAGATTATGACCCAAGCAAAAGTCGGAGGCTTAACCGACTAAGCCACCCAGGCACCCCATAAACAACTGTTTTTAGACATTGGGCTGTAGGTAACATGGGACTATGATAACTGAGAAAAGGGAAAACGAAGGTGGTGAGCCTTATGATTGCCCCTAGATTACTACCTGGAAGCAATTGCCAGGTCACAGTGCTGGGAGAGAGAACCAAAACAAAGCCCAGTGTCTCACTACATTTAGTAGCTAGAGGTCAGAGTTCAGGATGACTGAAGAGTTGCAAAACAACAACGAAAAGCTCTAGATATCTCCAGAGATCTTTAGAGAATAGTTTAAACACTTTTTTCTGAGTAATAATTGTCATGGAGTTCAGTGAAGGAAGCCAGTTGATTGCTATTCAACAAGACCAACAAAAGAATAACTTAAAAGCAGTAAACCAAATAATTCCTGGACCTCGCTGAGCTGGAAATAGTTCATGTTACCAGCCAGAAGAGAACTTCTAATACATGGGGCATTGGGTAGCATCTTCAGAAGAGTTATGCTTAGATAAAAACTGCTATGGATTCACCCTAACAAATCTTAAAAACAAGCCTCAAAATGTTCAAATTGATCAAGTAACTTCCTGTGTGCCAGAACAAAGTTCCATACTTTTCAAAATAAAACAAAACCCAGCATTCAACAATGTAAAAATCACAATGTCTAGAATCTAATCAAAAATTACCAGACATGACTTACTATGAGATCATTTCATAATATATACAATATTGTATCATTTTGTTGTACATCTGAAACTAATATGTTGTATGCCAATATACTTCAAAAGAAAAATAACAGTTGTAATAAAAAGAAAAGAAAAATTACCAGACATGCAAAGGAACAGAAAAAATATATAACCCATAAACAGGGAGAAAAAATTTGTCAATAGAAACTAACCCAGGAATGACAGATATAATGGAATTAACAGACACTTTAACAATTATAATTTTATCGTAGAATATAAAGGAAATACAATGCTAGTGATAGAATAGAGGATGTTTTTAAAAAGATCCAAATATTAAAAGATCTGAATATTAAAAATACAATATCTGAAATGAAAAATATATAATGAAATTAATAACAAATTAGATACAGAAAATCTAATAACAAATTAGATTAGCAGAAGAAAAGATCTGTGAACCTGAAAACAGCAATAGGCACTACTCAAGATTAAGAGAAAACAAAATGAGAAAAAATACAGAGCCTCAGTGAACTGTGTGAAAGTATGAAACTGAGTAATGTGTACAATAGGAGCCTAGGAATGAGAGAAGAAAAAAGGAGGACATAAAAATTATTGGCCAAAACTCCACAGAAGCTCAAGTAACCCCTAGCAAAAGAAAGAAAACCACACCAAGACACATACAATCAGGATACTGAAAACTAATGATAGAGAAATCTTAAAAGTATCCAGAGAGGGACACCTGGGTAGCTCAGTCAGTTAAACTTCTGACTCTTGATTTCAGCTTACATCATGAGAGCCCTGTGTAGGTCTCCACGCTGACTTCTCCCTCTTTCCTTCTCTCTCTGCCCCTCCCCTTCATGTACATGCACTCTCTCTTTCTCTCAAAATAATAAACATTTTTTTTAATCCAGAGAAAAACATTTATACAGGAAAATAAAATAACAGTAGACTTGTAAAAAAGCAATCCCAGAAAACAATTGAATGATATTGTTTTAGATTTCCTATTCTGGCTAGGAGTTGTTGGTAGTCCACCACCAATAAAGTTGGGCAGGGACTATTAGTACTTTACCAACCACCTATGATAGCCCCCTCATTATGAGCCAGCCATTGGCTGATCTGACTCTAAAACTCAATTTTAGCTTCCTGGAACTAGTCTTATTTCTACTGTAGGTCATGTTCCCCACATTTTGAGACAAATATTTGCATAGGATGTTACTGGAAAGTACGGTCAGGAACACTTGTAAGAAAGTGATGGAGCTGGAATAGGGGAAAAGAAAAAGTTGAACTACAATGCAATTGCAAGAGAGGCCTCAGCTGATCCCACAAGGGGCTCTGAAGCTGGGATGGCTATTCAGAATTGTCCCAAACTGAAAGAAAGTGCTAGGCCTTTGTAGCGTTATGTAAACCAGTCACCGAATATGGGTTGATTCTGAAGAGGAAGTGTAATCTTGGGTGAGACAACTTCCTTCCTAAAGAGGACTGCAACCAATATTCCTGGCAGGTGGGAGAATTCATGACATAGCACCGAAAGGGGGTCTGTGTGGAACACCTCATCATTGAGGACCCCTAGCATTAAAATGAACAAAAAGCGGTGAGAGGATGGTGGGGAAGATTTCTGTTAATATGAGACAAGATATAAAGAGGGACAGATGGAGGAGAGGTTGGGAGAATCAGTTTTCATTTACTTTTTACTTTAGCATTTACTAATTTTAATTTCTCTTATTAAGTAACTTCTGTTTATTGTAGATGATTTGGAAATGAAAGTTTAAATCACCCATAATCTCACCAACCAGATACAGCCCTATGAAAATCTTGAAGTTCTTTCTCCAGGACTTTATGTCTCTTAATGACTCAAGAGAAAGTAGCTCTTTTAGTCTTCTAAAACTTCAGTAGTTGGTTAGGATTTGAGATTGCTTATAAATTTCCCAAAACTTCATGCTGAAGCTAAAAATACAATGATAAAGACCTACCATTCTTGTTCATTATGTACAGTGTTTCAGATTTTTACATTTGTGTGTTTTCATCAGCTTTCAGGGTACTTGGAAGTTCTGAAGACTGCATTCTCATGATCTGATTTGTCAGGCAGCACCTTATGCTCAAGGAAAGAATCCAAATTTCTTTCTCTTCCCCAGCTTAATTGATACTCTTGTGTCTCCTCCACTAAGACATATTACACCTATTGCTAGGCTAGAAATTATCAAGCATTATATTCATTGTTCATTAAACTGAAAATTAAATTTCAACATCAGTAAATTGGAAGGAATCACACAATCTATAAATCCCCCAAATGTTGGTTGAATTTAACTTTTAGAATCACTGTTGGATAATTCCCAAAATGACTACCTTTTGTCTATTTAAACTATTAGTTAAGTTTGATTTTGGTGACTCATGGGCAGCAGTGCCATCTGCAGGTCTCCTGTGATGCAGCTCTTATTAGTCATGGGTTGTCTTCTTAAAAGGGATTTGACTCTACTGAATATTTATGGCTTTATAATGTCAAATACAAAGTGATATGAAGCACAAATTTAAGAAGCATAAATTTAGTTAGAAATTCCTGTTAAGGGTTTTTTAAACCACTGAGCTAATATCAATTGTCATATGTATATTTATAGCCAAAATAATAAACATAATATATATGACCTGGAATATATATGGAATAAGCATAAATACTGGAATCATGCAGGACTGGGTTCTATTTGTGGTTCCATTACATTAACATTTTTAATCTCTCTGACATGCAATTTCCATATTTATAAAATGAGAATACTACTTCCTTCTTGACATCTTTGAGAGCCCAAATGATATACCATGTATAAACTACCTAGCATAGAATATGCATACAATGTTCTCCAATGAACAACAGTTCCCTTTCCCTTAAAACTAAAACAAACAAGAAAATCTAAAGCCTGTTTATTGCCTTTGTACCCAATCTGTTTAAGAGTTGTAAAATATACCATTACCTTTCGGGTGAAAATGGCATTTGAAGGAACTGTCTTCTTAGGATACTTATTATCCACTGTGCTCTCTGTTTTCATTTTTATTCCTTTTACATTTTAAATATATATAAATATAGATAACTGCAAAGAATATTTCCTCAAGATAACAAGAAATTGATAAACAGTAAATGCTGAATTTGAGGGATATGAAGGCTTATTTTTTAATATGTATATCCTTGTAACTGTTCTAAATTCTATCATTTTTTCAAGTAAAAACAAATACAAATATCTGGAAAAGGAAAATATATGAGATTATACTTATACAAAAAATAAATGAGGGGCACCTGGTGGCTCAGTTGATTAAGTGTCTGACTTTGGCTCAGGTCATGATCTCACATTTCCTGAGTTTGAGCCCCATATTGGGTTGGTTTATGCTGACAGCTCAGAGCCTGGGGCCTGCTTCGAATTCTGTGCCTCCGTCTCTCACTGCCTTCCCTCCCTCACCTGTGCTTGCTCACTCTTTCTCAAGAATAAACATTTTAAAAAATGATAATTACCTCTCCCCACCCCCCAAGTCTTTGCTTCTAAATGAAACAGGACAGAAAGTTAAAGGCATACTTGGACAATTCAGATTTGGGATAAACTTTCTAAATTCTTAATATATACTCTCCAGGGAACCCATATTATGTAACAGACAATTATTTCTCTTTGTAGACCTTTCTACAAAGAACTCAGAAAAATCTTTGCCTTGGGGGATTTTATCATTTATGTAGAAAGCTGACATAAATTACAGTTACCTTGATAAATACAACACCAAGACAAGATCCTTTACTTATCCAACATTTAAGACATGTTGTAAGCATGAATTATGCTATGATGATCCATAAAATCCAGACTGAGCCAGAAGAAATACAGTAAAATCTGTGCTATATGAAGACACAGGCCAGAATAATTAGTAATTAATCATTTTACTTCTGGTTTCCAAAGAGTTCTGAATCAAATTAATTGGCCTTTGTTAATATCTACTATGTCATTGTGTGTTATTTACAGTAACGGTCACCACTGCCTCCCATCTTCACCTGACTGAATCAGACTGTGTCCTTAGTACTTAGCTGAGGCACCCACTCCTCTATGAAGTGGCTCTCTTGTGTGTGCTCCCAAAAGACCCCATGGCTATGTCCCGTACTGAGCATACCACAATTTGTGAAAATAATTTGCTTACATGTCTGTCTCCTTCCATTAAACCATGAGCTTCTACAGGCTAGGAACTGTCTTGTTCATCGTTATCTCCAATACCTATCACAGTGCCTAGCATACACGTAGGAGAGTCTCAAGAGATATTAAATGAAATAAATGGCAAGCTGGATGGATTCGTCTTGGGCATGAGGCACCAAAGTCTCTAAATGAGATTTTATAGAATAAAAGTTTCTGAAAAACTCTTGTACAGTGTCTATGATTTTCAAAGAACCAATCAGTATTTTGATTCTCATTATTCACAACTCCGTATTTGTGAACTCATCTGTTCTAACTCTCAAACTGATACCTTCATGGTCATCCCCAGACATACCCAGAGTGGCATAATAGTTGAATCACCAACACGTGTGTTTCCAATTAAGGTTGAACAAGGTGACGCTCTGCCTTCTTGTTTCAACTCTCATACTATAAATAATTATCCTTTTATTGCAGTCTATGTGGTGCTATGTTTTTTTGCACTATTGTGATTTTTGTCCGTGGTTTCACTGTTTAAAACTAACCCCAAGATAGAGCTGAAGTGCTATTGTCCCTAAGCACACCAAAACTGGAATGTGTCTTACAGAAAATGCATACATTAGATAAGCTTCATTCAGGCATGAGTTATAGCACTATTGTCTGTGAGTTAATGTTAATGAATCAACATATATTAAATAATGTTTTTAAACAAACACACACAAAACAAAGTTATGAATTAATGGATTGATGAAAATGTGACCAGAATCTCACAGGAACCTAAACTTTTAAATATTCTAGAAGCAAGTTTTCAGTATTTCCTAATTCAGTAAACATGGTGACTTTATAGAACATTATTGCAAATAATGAGAATCAGTTACTTGCATTGCCATATGTTTACAAAGCAGGGGAGGTGTCATTACTGATTTTTCCCCTATATGTTTCTATATTTCCTGTATTTATTATAAGCACGTACTAATTTTATTACAAGGAATAATCTTTTTCGGAATATATACATTGTTGGAGATAGTGTGGTATAAGTACAAAACACTGATTTAGCAGTCGGATCTGGGTTTGAGTTACTGTTCCCTCATTCACTAGCCATGTAACTTTGGAAAAGTTATTTAACTTTTCACTGCCTATTTCCCTATGTGTAAAAGAGGGATGATACTATGTACTTTGGGGAGTTCTTTTGAGGGTTGGAAACAATATATCTAACATGTCCAGCTCACAATGTAGTACACAATGCACCCTCAATTAAAATACAGCTATTAATATTATTAGCTTTATCCTGGGACCAAATTGCAGGGGCCCAAGCAAGTCTCAGAGGCTTACAGGACTTCAGGCAATCATGTTCCATCCCAATTGTTAACCCCATTCACAAGTTTTATAGATTCAGTGTCTCAGCTTCTCTCTACTTGTGTTAATTCTGTCAACTATTTTTTGAGTGTCCACAATGTGCAGGAACTTTTCCAGTGGTAATAAAATAGACAAGGTGTCTGTTTTCTAGTGTGATAAATCATGTGATTTCAGGCTTCTGTGGCACTTCAGTGACTTTGACCTCAGCTTACATACCCCATCAAATACCAGGATATGGGAGGTGGGACAATTAACTCTAAAAAATAGCATATTTTAGAAAGAACTTCCTTTTCTTTAATCAAGTGCTATCAGATAATTTGCTTAGGTACAGCCCCAGCTGTTTGCCTCTTAAACTGTTTAATATGTGTGGCATGATAGTGCTTGATTTTCCCAAAGTAACTCCCCAAAGCCTGTTCCACGAACTCCTTCCTTTCAAAAATCCATATTCTCTTCTCTCTCTACCAAGCTGGGAAGATTAAAGTACCAGTACATTTAGAAGAGTCTAGTCTGAGATGGTCAATAGGATCTGACTATTGTACAAATTTAGTATACTTCTAAACTGGAAGCTCTATTTCAAAAAGGAATTTTTGACAATAACTGAATCCATATCTCAGATAAATTTAATAAGATTGATTTAACTTGGACATAATTCATGCTTCTAAAAATAAACTCACAGTAGAAGTTCCACTAGGCCTCCCATACAGGAAGGGCTAGCAGTGTGATTCTGTGTGTCTTTTGCCTCCCATCATGATCTGTCAACTGTGCTGTCCTGTTCCTGAGTATAAGAGCACTTAAGATGTCACTTTCTGCGTACCCATGTGTTGTCCAAGAGGCTGACAAAATCCCTCCATGCATGGCTCAGTGTGCCACTGCTGCCATTACCAATCAATACAGCTTTGCTGACCTCACCCTTCTGTGTTTTACTCTTGTCTCTGCTTTTATGTTGCATTCTGCTTTTCTCCTGCACACTGCAATGGCATCTCTGTGCATCCTCTTTTCTTTTGCTTCAGCTCTGAAGCCATATTGGAGAAACTATTTACCTTTGGGAAATGATATTCTTTTGCCACCAACCCCCCACCATGTGTTTCTTCTGTAACACACCCTGGATCTTGGAAACAGGAAACAGTAAGTAGTTTTTTTTTTTTTTTTTCATTCTAGAACATCCTGGGCCATAGCTACACAGCAGGGATCAAAGCAGGCACACATCAAAAACACCCCAACTGAGAGGAGCAGCCCTGAAGCTTCAGTGCCTCTGGCTCTTGTTATTACTGTCTGTGAGTCATGTATATCTCATCTCATCTTTCCCCTGTCTGCCTTTCCTTCTTCAAGCTCTGCAAGAAATCTGTTCTTAACCAAAAACTTTCTTAACAGTTCAAGATAAAATCGCCTTCAACTTTTTCCACTTTTCTTCCTTTTATAATTAGTAATAGATAAATAATTTCAGTGATACTCATTCATTTTACATTTCTTAAGCCCTTATTGTGTGCCAGATACTATGCTAAGTGATGAGGCTAGAAAAATGAATGACACTCTCCCTACTCTCAAGGAGCTTTTGAGTAATGGAGCAAGACAGCCAACACATAAACAGTTCTAGTCTAGTGTAATAAAGTCAGTGGTGGAGGCAGGCAAAGGGTCCTTTGGGAGTAAGTAAGAGGGATGCTATTTCTCAGATAAGGAAATGCCCCTAGCTGAGTATTTTTCCTCGCAGTGGGTACTGGGATGTTGAGAAGGGGTATTCAGGAAAAGGGCGAATCAAAGGGATAAGATATAGATCTGTTCTGTTAGGGAGGAGTAATAGAAGCAGGATTGCTGAATTATGTATTTGAGGCAGGGAGTTACTGGAGATACAGATGGGAAGAAAGAACATCATAAAAATTTGTCTGACTCATTCAAAAATTTGGGCTTTACCCTATAAAGATGAGCTTTACTAAAATGCATCTTCCTGTCTCTGGTTGAATAACAGGCCCCCAAACAAGTTCATCTCCTCATGCCAAAAAAACCCCGATTAAATACCTTATAAAACTTAAAAAAAAATAACAACAACAACTAAAAACACAGCAAATAAAAATCCTGAGATAGAGCAATTATCACAGATTATCTGGGTAGACCCAATATAATCATAAGGGTCCTTATAAAAGAAAGACAGGAAGAATATCAGAGACAAAGAGATATGAAGAGATGGAAGCAAAAAACAGAGAAGATGCTGTGCAGCTGGCTTCAAAACAGGAAGGGGCCACATGCTGAAGAATAGAACCAGCTTCTAGAAGCAGGAAAACTCAAGGAAATAGATTCTCCCCTAGAGGCTCCAGAAGGAAAGTAACTTAGACTTCTGACCTCTAGAACCATAGGATAATAAATGTGTGTTGTTTTAGTCACTAAGTGTGTGGTAATAATAGGAAATTAATACAACTCCTTAAGACCAGAAATTTTGGGGGTTTTTTTCCTTCTGTATCTTAAACAGTACGAGAATACACCACCCCCAAAATATGCCTCTTTGGCATGTGGGTTATTTTGAGCTAAAGGCTACTGAGAACCAGAACACCCAGAAAAAGATCTAAAATCAGGGCACACGTTTCCCTTTTGTAAAAGAAATTCACATTTATGGAGGAAATTTCCATTTGTAAAGATGCTCCCCTTTCCTATTCCAGGAAAAGGAGAATTCAACAACACAACAATGGAGAAGGCACTGACAAATCTGGTTAACAAACCTTATTAAACTGTTGCTTACTATCCATTTTCTGGACACCTTCCCACAACTTACCTCTCTTTCCAAAAGCCCTCTACCCCTTTAACAACCACTTCCAAAATGTAAAAGCTTAACATCACTATTTAGATCACAATTCTGCAGTTAAGCAATTTCAGCTGGGCTCAGAAGGACAGTTTTTCTGGTCTTACTTGACTTGGAATGGCCTCAGCTGAGGTGAATTGTCTTTATTTCATGTGGTCTCTCACCTTCTAAGCAGGCTAGCCTGGGATTTTTTTTCATGGAAGAGTCAAAAGTCCCAAGACACAGAGTGGACTTGGGCAACACCTCTAGAGGATTAGGCCTGGAATTGGCACAGCATCTCTTCTACCACATTCCATTGCTCTAAGGAAGTCACAGACCAGCCCAGTTTCAAGGAGTGGGAAAACAGACTCCATTTCTTGATAGTAAGAGTTAAAGACAGATTGCAGAGGGCATGACTATGGCCACCATTTGTCATCAATCTTCCACATGATCCAATGATTCTTTTCTGTCTTACCCCAGCATCATAACTATGCTTCTTCTGAAGTGTCAGTAATAATAATAGCTGACACTTATTGAGCACTTGTTGCTAGGCAGTATACTAAGTACTTTACATTAACAATTTATTTTATTCTCCAAAGAACTCTTTGAGGTAGGTATAATTATTATTGGCATATTAAAGAAGAAACAAAGGCAAATTTGTTTTCTTTTTTTTAGTTGTACATTTACAATCTCAGCCAATGATTTTTAAAAGGCAAATTTTTAAATCATCTTTTTTTTAATGTTTTTATTTATTTCTAGGAGAGAGAGAGAGACAACGTGAGCAGGGGAGGGTCAGAGAGAGGGAGACACAGACTCTGAAACAGGCTCCAGGCTCTGAGCTGGCAGTCAGCACAGAGCCCAACGCGGGGCTCGAACCCACGAACCACGAGATCATGACCCAAGCGAAAGTCGGACGCTTAACCGACTAAGCCACCCAGGCGCCCCTTAAATCATCTTTAACAGGAAGAATTCCTCTGTATAAGTTTTCTTCACCTTCCCTATGGAATCCATTTTGTTTTAATTCCAGCAATCTGAATCAAGTGACAATGATGCCAGACTTTGGAAACATCAGGAACTATAGGAGCTTATAATTTGACATAGCAAAGTAAACTGGAATTAACGAGACAATACTAGAAGAAGCACCAATGAGGTCATTCTAGAGAATTGAGTCTTTCCTCAGAGCCAACAATGACCCTGAATGAACCTCAACTTGAAGCATGCTCTAACCAATAAGACCAAGGTCCCATGCCTCTACCTCTGATCTTGCCTTTTAAGCTTTTCTTCCCCTGATAACAAGCATCGAAGTTCTACTGTGCCTGCCTTAAGTTAGCTAGCCCACGTGCCCTTATAGTGTTTCTCAATCTTGCATAATCTATCAACTCAGATCTAATGAGTCTGAATCTTCAGAGAGAGAATTTGCATCTCTAACAAGATCCCAGGTGATTCTTACAATGATGTAGATTTGGTAAATGCTGCTTTATCTCTCATGTAGCATGATTTTAACTAACATGACTATTTGAATTTAGCATGATTATAGCTTAATTCTGATTGGCCTGACACACAACTAAAAGCGGAGTTTATGAAAATCCATTTCCATGGTGAGAAGTAAATTTTGCCTGGGAATTCAGTCTGGGCATTCATATTGGGATAGCCCAATTGAGAGACAAGACCTAGAGCCCCTCTCCTGATAATCAAAAGTGACATAGAAAAGTGCTCTCTGGCACCCATATGGGCCACACATAGGCTGTCAGAAATAAATGTTCTCTGGTGGGGAGAAAAGACTAAAATTGATAAATATGAAAATATGCTTTGACATACTTCAAATCTAGTTGCTATATTCCATACCAAGGCCATTTCAATTCTAAGTTAAGAGTAAAAGCAATAAGACCTCTGACTTTTACTAATAAGTTAGATAAACTTTTTGAACTTAAATATCCTAACATGTAAAATGGGAGGTTTGTACTAGATAACCTCTAAGCTCCTTTATACTAATCTTGGATTCTGAGTTGGTCTAGTTAAAGTAAATATGACGAGCCATTGATATGACTGAAATGTTTATTGAATTGATTGTAGTTTTACTATATTAATCTGTTAATTCAATAAAGACCAATAGGTCTATTTATTTCTGTTAACCCAGCTAATGTTTCCAACTTAATCCAATTTTGGATATCGAGTAGGGAGGAAGAAGGAACTTTTTGTCCCTTCCTTTTCTCTTCACCTCTTACCTTCCCAGAAGCTCTGAAAGAGTCCAGTGATCCAACAACTGATTAAATAGTTTTCCTCCATTACATAGTAAAGAAATTCATTTAATGCCCCTCAGGGAAGAGATGGCACCACTATTTGTTTCTTCTACCCTATTTCAAATGTGAACTTTATACTGATTCTTTCAAATTTATCTTCTACTAGTTAGGAGTTTCACAGCCATTATAATCTAAAATAGATCTTTTGAATGTAACAGTTAAAATGTAATTTCAGTACAACTGGAGCCTTTCTCAATCAGTTGTTAAAAGAAATTCGTAATTAATAAATATAAATAATAATACATCACACACTCAGAAATGTGTCCTCATACAAAAATATATTAAAAAGTAACAGTAGATGATTCAAACAAAAATTCTGTAGTGTCCATTCAGAAGTATGAACACTAAAAATCAAAGTCATTTTTCAGATCTAGATTCTTGGAATAATTGCCACAACTGTATATGACCAGGGAATTATAATGAATTTAGCTGAAGAAAGATCATGAGAGATTTATAGTGGGGAAAAAAAAGCAAGCAAAGCTGACTGAATGTGAATTTCTGCATTTATGATTGATGCCTGAAAAAGAAGACATCATAGCAGTTTCACAGAATACCTCACACCTCTAATGCACATTTTTGTGCCATTATCAGCAGTTACAAACTAATCCTCAAAGCCTGCATGGTAAAACAAAACAAAACAGAAAAATAAAAACAAAAACAAAACAGTTTGCATGGTAAGCTATTAGAATCTAATTTGACTTTTTTCCCCCACAGCCTTTTTTTTTCTTATATGTAACATAAGCAGAGTTTGGAAATAAGTTAATTATTTAATTAGTAAATTAATTTGACAAGTCTGACTTGAGCGTCTTTAATGGATTCTTTTCTGATATTTACTTTTTCATAATTATATTTGATATCAAATATTTGACCAAATGTTGAATTATAAAATATCATTAAAGCTCCATAACTTATGCACAACTTTACCATGTTTTCTATTATGCATGGCTTCTCTCCTTCTCTTCCCGTGTGCCCTTGTACTATTCTGTCTTGAGAAGCAACTTAATTCTGACAGAGATTTTCAATATGACACTTCATTTTACAAACTTGATTGGAATTCAGGGTGTTGAATCCTGGCTTGAATATTTTGGGCTGAACTAAAGCATTATATTTCACAAATATCCTTTAAAAAAAAAATCCCATTTTCTACAGTGGCCCAAGGCCATTTATAAAATATATGTAAAAATATATGTAAAAAAATATATAAAATATTCACATTTTATTGAACACAAAGTATTTTTAAAAAATGGGTATTCTCTTCATAAACCATAATAATAGCATCTTCATTAGATATAGATGTTACCTTGCTAAATGGGTTTACCTTTTCCTTTTTTTCAGTTATGCTTCCAGAGTCATTTTGAGATACTGAATTAGCCTTGAGAAGGAGGAAGTGTTGTTCATTCACCTCTTTGTTCATTCATTTTAGGCATTGTTCTTGGTCCTAGAGCCCCATATGTGGATCCTGCTGCCAAGGTCATGGTCCACAATTAACTGCTGTCTTTTAAAAATTTTATCTATCTATCTATCTATCTATCTATTTATTGCTTCACATTGTAAGATCACAGAGCTGCCTTTGCCATATCATGAAGTAAGTACTGGATATAGATCAAATGGATATGTAATTAGCTTCTCACTTGCTTGAATTTAGGAAGTACTACTGTTTATTTAAATTTGAAGGCCGAAAAAAAAAAGCTTGAAGTTGTCACACAGATTAGCATTAAAACTTTGAAAATGATATACTGAGGGGCACCTGGGTGGCCCAGTCAGTTAAGCATCTGACTCTTGATCTCAGCTCAGTTTTGATCTCAGCATCATGAGTTCAAGCCCCACACTGGGCTCCACACTGTGAGTGAAGCTTACTTACCAAAAACAAAACAAAACAAACAAACAACAACAACAACAAAACCCATATACTGAGCACATAACCCTATTATTTTTACACATCAATCTCATTTGGGCTTGAGAATAAACATGTTGGCTATTTTGGACTGGTAGGTGTCAGAACAGTGACCTAAAAGTAACCAAAAGATCCATTTATCCAAAATAATGTCCTTGACAGTCAACTGTAATACAGAAAATTTATACCATTCATTCATCTAATCATCCATTCATTTGTTCACTCACTTATACCAGCTATGTGCTCTGCATTGTACTAGACAATGGGAAAAAAAGGCTAAATAAAACACCGTAAACTTTATGTAGAGAAACTAACAGATTGGTTAGAGAAGCAAATAAATTGCCAATTATAATACAATACAGATGTCATAATGGGGAAATACAAAGCTCTGAGGTAATGCATGTAATAGGTTATATATTCTTGGGGTTATATTATTTATCCTAATTAAAGAAAATATCTCAGTGAATGCAAAAAAATAATAAATTAGGCAATCAAACACGTGCTCATGTAAACTGTAATGAAGTATGATGAAGAAAGGGACTTTGGGGCACCTGGTTGGCTCAGTCGGAAGAGCATGCAACTCTTGATCTTGGAGTTCCTGAGTTCGAGCTCCACGTCAGGTGTAGATTACTTAAATAAAAAACTTCTTAAAAAGGGAGTTTGTCTTTTGATTCACCACCATATACACAGTGTACACACTATAAGTCTTAGCAGTCTTTTTAAAATTTCTTGCCTCCTGCATTATCCAGCCTGCATTAGCATCATATTACACCCAGTGCCTTCAGTCATAAAATGCTATAATCTCACACTTCCAAAGATATGTAACACAGCCTCCCCCCCAAATTGTTCTATATGAAGTTTAAGCAGGTCTCTGACATTTATGTCAAAAAAATTTTCATCGATTGGTGAACCTCAGTTCCCAACCAAAATAAAGCTCTTAAAGACTAGATTTATCCTCTTGCCTGAAATAATAAAAATTAAAACAACAGTGTCCAAGATATTCAACATCATACAATAATGATCACTAAATAAAGTAAGTCACCCAATTGCACCAGCTTAGTGCCAATGAAAGGTTTCTGTGCTGTGATGCCCAGAAAGTGAACCTCGACAGAACCTAGAAGATTCTAGTTGAGAGATGAAGCTGAGAATCTGGGGAGAATGCAGTGACTTAAAGTTCACAAGAAGGAGTCCTACAGAGGGGGGAAACCTACAAAGAGGATTCTGAAGCTCTAATCATGTCCCCCTAAGTATTCTGCTGAAATATTTATCATTGCTTTTATGTAAACAAATTACCCAAGGCCAAGAAGAATCTGACTGAATTAGAGGAAATTAAAGTCACTCACATTGATCTGAGAGTAGGACCTCTCTATTCCCACTATCCAGACTAGAAAATCTCACAATTCATGGAGAATTTGGTAGAACACACAGAAAAATTCTGCCTCAGTATTTGGACAGTATTGAAAAGTTGGCCTTACACTGAGCACTGCTTCAATCCCAGTTAAGAAATCTTAATAACAAAACTCAAAAGGACCTGTTTCCAAAAACACTGAGTCCCAGAACAAAGTACAAAAACATTTAAAGAAATATAAATAAATCTAGCAACCAATGAGATAAAAATTTAAATGCCTGGCATTTAATAAAATTACCAAGCATGCAAAGAAGCAGAAAAATATAACCCATAATTAAGACAAAAAGTAGTCAATTGACACTGACACATATGCTATAGTTACTAGACAGGTATAGTAAAACACTCAAAAATTTAAGAAGAGATATGGGAGATACTTTAAAAAGACCCAAACAGAAATTCTAGAGATGAAAACTACAATGTCTGATATGAAAATATTCTAGATGATATTAACAATAACAAAATTGATTAATCCAAAAGAGGGCAGAAAAAAAGGGAGGGGCACAGAATAGAAGAAATGAACAGAAAACAATAAGATGGTTGGCTCAAATTTAATCAGATCAATAGTTACATTAAATATGAATGGTCTACATATCCCAACTAAAAGACACATATTACATATTATCAGATTGAATAAAAAAGATCAAACTATATTCAGTCAACAAGAAGTTCAGTTTAAACACAAACACATATATACACATAGGTTTAAAGAGATGGGTTTTTGGGGTTCCTGACTGACTCAGTCAGTTTAGGCTCTGATTCTTGATTTCAGCTCAAGTCATGATCTTACAATTTATGGGATCAAGCCCTGTGTCAGGCTCTGCACTGACAGCACGGAGCCTGCTTGGGATTCTCTCTCTCCCCCTCTCTCTCTCTGCCTGTACCCTGCTTGCACACACTTTCTCTTAAAATAAATAAATAAACATGAAAAAAATAATTAAAATTTTAAATTAAAAAAGATGGTTCTTTGAGAACAATAAAATTGATAAACCTCTAGCCAGACTTACCAGTGGAAAAAGAGGAAAAAGATATAAATACCAATATCAGGAATGAGAAATGCAACATAACTACAGATTCTATAGATATTTAAAAAATAATATGGAATTATTATACACAACATTATACCAATATATTCACTAGCTTAGATGAAGCAGATAAATTCTTTGAAAGATGCAAACTAACAAATCTTATGAAATAGATATCCTAAATGAAACAGATAACCTAGAGTCCTATTTCCAATAAAGAAATAGAATTTGTCATTAAAACTCTGTCAAAAAAACCCCAAAAGCTTCAGGCTTAATGGCTTCACTGATGAAGTCCACCAAACACTGAAGGGAGAAATAATAGTAATCTGTACAAAATCTTCCAGAAAAGTTAAGAGCTGATAACAATTTCCAACTCATTCTTCAAAGCCATCATAAACTAGACAAAACATTATAATAAACAATACACTATAGCCTAATACCCTACATGAACATAGATGTGAAACCCTAAATAGAATCTAAAAGTTGGTTAAAATGATAATATATGTTTCTGGTTTATCCCAGAAATGCAAAGTTGGTTTAATATTCTAAAAAATAAATATAATTCACCATATTAACAAACTAATAAATAATATTTATATGATAATCTTAATGAATACAAAAAAAATATTTGACAAAAATATCCAATCCTGATTCAAAACCCTCAGTAGTTAGAAAATTTCCTCAACCTGATAAAGGACATCTATGAAAAAAGCTACAGCTGACATCACACTTTATGATAATAGACTCAATATTTTCTACTTAAGATCAGGAACTAGACAAAATGTCCTCTTTCACCATTTCTATTTAACACAGTCCTGGAGGCTCTAGTCAATGAAATAAGGTGAGAAAAGAAATAAAAAGCATCTAGATTGGAATAGAAAAAGTAAAACTGTCTTTATTTACAGCAACATGATAATCTATTAGAAAAAAAATGATGGACTCTACTTAAAAAGCTGCTAGAATAAATGAGTTTATGAAAATTGAAGGATACAACATCATTACAAAAATTAAGCTTATTTCCATACGCTAGCATCTAACATCAGAAATTCAAATTTTAAAAATTACCATTTACAATAGCATAAAATATTTAATAACCACTTACTAAGTGCTGGGGTCTACCATACAGTGACAAACAAACAGGGACACTATCTCAAGAAACACTTTAAGTAGGGAAACAAGAATGAAAACAGATCATATACTCTGATAAGTAAAGGGATAAAGATATATGTGGACATTCAGTCAATAGTTATTAACAACTTTCTTCTATTAGTAATCCTATTTTCCCATTGTCTGAGAACGACCCATAAGTGATCTAAAATTTCATAAACTGGATTAGCACAACCAGGATTCCTAATGCTATTAGGATAGCTCTTTTTCTGATGTTCATGTGCCTAAAGTTAAGAAGATAAGTCATTCCTAATCCACATTTGAGGTTCTTTCGTCTAATCAGTTCTCTGGCCCAGAGAGGGTGAAAAAAAGTCTGTTCGGAAAGATTTCAGCTGCCCATTCTTCCTTGCATTTGTACCGACTTGCAGAACCTGGGAACTTAAAACTGTACTAAAGCCTTAAATAGCTAAGGCACCATTAATCCACTAGGGCTGGCCTAGAATCCTCTTTTGTGCTTTGTACGTCTGTGTGAAAAGAGCTAATTAATTAAAATAAGACTATAATCAACATTTTAAGTAAAATATTTTAAATTCTTCAGAGAAACCCAAATTCCTCAAGCACTCATTTAAAAACACAATTTTAAGATCATTCTTGTGCTCAATTCACTAAGGCAGTTATTTTAGTGACCTATACTAACTTGGTTGAACAAACAAATTTTATACTGATCCCCTGGCCATAATGATGCATAGGGTCTACCTTTTTAAAGATATGTGAAAACATACCACACCCAAGCCAGAGACTACAAATAACTTAAACTATTACTCACATAGGCATGTGCAAAGCAAGGGGGATTCCCTGAGTGAGGGGTAGGACCAGTAAGAGAGCACTCTGGTATCTACTAGAGAGGAGAGAAGATAGAGTGTGCATGGTCAGGGGACTATATATATCTCTCCTTCCCCATGACATTTTTCAATGATGCCAGGGCAGACTAATTTTGACAGTGGTGGGGAGACAAGAGGGGCAGGATAGTTTGCTCACATGTGATTTATGGAGGTGCAGCAGAAGTGAATGCCAAGATTTTGCTATTCTATTGGTTTTCACCCTGGGGGAGCAGCTGGGGTGGCTGCCAGTTTCCATCCTGACAGGTGTTGAAGGTTTAGCCAAATGTCATTTTGCTGGGTGATTTAATTCTACTACTCAACAATCATAAAGAAGCTCACAAACTACAGTAGAAGATAGACGTGCTAACAATAAAACATAATGTGATACATACAAAAATGAAGTGACATAAAAGTTTCCCAAAAAAGTATAAAAGAGAGAATTCTGTCTAAGGCATCACAGGACGGTGATGCTCTATCAGGGTGGTGATAGAAACTAGGCATTTACCAGATGGACAAGGGAAGGAAGAAAAGAAAACTTTTTCCAAGAAAAGTTAGCTAGACTCTATGAACAAAAGGAAGCATGAAATGGTACACAATTGATGAGAAGCAATGAGCAGCAGTGAGCAGTTGGTACTTCTGGAGCACAAATGAAAGAGAACGGCAGATGAGGACACAAAGACATATGCAGGGATCAGGGTCTGGGGGTCTTATAGTCATGCTAAAGTGCTTAGACTTTATCCAGTAAGTAATGCAGAACTCTTGAAAGCCTCTAAGAATAGAAGGGACATGGTCTAATTTTCCTTTAAGAAGAATCACTCTGACAGTATCATTGAGGGAATGGTTGAAGACGCAGATTAGAGGCAAGTTAACTGGGAAGCTTCCAGGAGAATCTGTCTAGAAGTTCTAAAATATTATTAAGCATGTAATAAAATTGAGAAGATAATATTTACAAGAACTTAAGTGTGGGGTTGGAAATGATACTTACAAGAAAACAAACTGGAATCATTCTGGAATCAGACTGCTTTGGTTTGAATCCCACCTCCACTGAGCAAGTTCCTTTAGCCTAAGAAGAATTCAAGTTGCTATAGGAGGGAAGAAGAATGGACAAGAAAGTCTTACAGAGAAGACGAATATCTTACAGAATTTCAAATTTCATCAGGAACTCTTGATACATCCATTTCCACTCAAATATGCCTCTTATACTATAAGAACAGTATAACATTCAGTTGCTAAAAATCTTATTTAGTTCTCCATGCATCTGACTACAAAATGGCCCTAATTCTTCATGTCTTCCTGAATCTGTGACCTTGCTATGTGACACTGTAGTTCTCACTAAAGGCAGGGCTATTTTCATACCCGTTGAGGTATGGGGTGATCCCATGACTTGTTTTGGTTAACAGAAAGTAGTGGAGTGTTATCAGTTCTGAGCCTAGCCCTTAAGCGGCCTGTTGTATTTCTACTTGCTCTCTTTCATTTCTGCCATGGACAGAATATGTTCAGGTTACCCTGTTAGACAAACATGTATGGTAAAGCCAATTTACCCCACTCATTCCATCTGAGACCTAGAGATTAACCAACAGCCAGGCAAATCCAATTATGACAGCAAGTCTAGTCAATATCAGCAGATCTACTTAGCCAACCATCCCAGTCACTTAATGTTGTAGGACACTCAGGTTTGTTGATGTATTTTATGCAGCAATAGATAGATGATAGGCCCCATGACCCCATTTTCTTACATCCCAGGCATATCAATTACATTACACAAAGTCCGAAACTTCTATCTATAAAACAGATCTCAAACCCATCTGCATTGCTCCACTCTAGACTAAAAATCGATACCACCTCACCTGAACTACTACTATTGCTTTCTCTGCTTCCACTCTAGATGCTTATAATCTGTTCTTCAAATATCCTGGAAAGTGATGCAAATCAGATCAGAACAGATTTTATTGTTCAGAATGCTTTAATCTCTTCTCATTGCTCTCAGAATACAATCTAATCCAAGTTCCTTACCATGACCTCTAAGCCCTGCATGGTCAGCCACATGGCTGGGATTATTCTCTCAAAAATGGTTTCTTCAAAGAAATGTGGTATCAGTTCCTATTAAGAAAGCACTGCATTAAGAATGGAATATTATTTTGGTAAATGTACCAAAATATATCAAAAAGAAACAGTTTGTTTGGCAGACACAGAAACTGAAGATCTTATTTTCTAAATAACAACAAATTAAGGTGGAGAATAAGAGGAGAGGAAGAAAGAAAGAGTAACAACACATTGGTGATCCAGTGTATAACACTGAAACAACAGAAGGATCACAGTTAGATGAAAAGAGATCTATATTTGGGGCTTTAGAAGCCAAGAGGTCAAAACAATGCTTTGGAAAGGATACAGCCTAGCTATTCTCTGACTTCATACCAAGAGAGAATACAGTGAAATGGGTTATCCCTGAAGTAAAAGATATTAGCTGGAAGATTAGTCATGAATTCAAACTCCCTAAGAATGAGCACTGGTGAATATCACTTAATATTTGTATAGAGTACCTTGAGCTAAAAAATGCTTTTGCATACTTCCCTTGTTTTATACCTGAAGAACTCTAGGCTCGGTGAAGTTAAGCGCACAGTAATTAGTTTTCATTTTGGCTTTAATCAAGCATGCTAACTTGATGACTCACATGATCCATGAGTCTATAAGTCTTCCAGGAATGAACTTCTTTGATTTATATTTTTCAAATGGCCCTCAAGCCACTGATTTCTAGGACTGAAACAAGTTGAGAAATAAAGGCTACCAAAGATACAAAACTAAATTCAAAAATCACCAAAATCAGTTCCTGTTCTTAAACAGCGTGGCTATTGCGCCAGAATACCAAAGGCAACACAGGGATACCTATGAAAGGCATTTGGTACAGTCATGAGCACTTGTCAGATTGGTTTTCATCCCCCAGAATATGCTCTTCAATAGAAAATGCAGTTTGTCAGTGCTTCAGCACTCAGCTGGTATAGGTTTTCTAACACCTGGCTGTCACAAAGCCATCTGCTTTGGCCCCTTGCAATGGGAGGAAAACATGAAGAAAAATAACTGGGTTTTGGCATTCCTGGAATTTCTCTTCAGTGGACTGACAGTGGACAGTGGACAGGTATCACAACATGGCCCATAACTCTATTCGAAGTGAGACACTTCTGAGAAAATGAAAGCCAACACAAATGGTGCAAGAGATAGAAATTCCTTTTAACACTGCTTCCTAAGGGCGCCTGGGTGGCTCAGTCGGTTGAGCGTCCAACTTCGGCTCAGGTCATGATCGCACAGTTCGTGGGTTCAAGCCCCACGTTGGGCTCTGTGCTGACAGCTAGCTCAGAGCCTGGAGACTGCTTCAGATTCTGTGTCTCCCTCTCTCTCTGACCCTCCCCTGCTCGTGCTGTCTCTGTCTGTCTGTCTGTCTCTCTCTCTCTCTCTCTCTCAGAAATAAATAAAAAACATTAAGAAAAAAACCATTGCTTCCTAAACTGCCTACTCTGCCTTCTCTCACTCTGCCCCCTTTACCAGATATTCTTTCCGTCCTCTCTGTGTCCACACCTTGTGTGTCATATAGATTCCAATTCACTCTACTTCCCTATGAAACCTTCAAACTATTACAGTCCCCAGTGATCTTTCCTTAATAAATATATAAAAATCAGAATCCATTCTCTCTGCATTGCTAAAACATCTCTCTCTCTCTCTCTCTCTCTCTCTCTCTCTCACACACACACACACACACACATATACACACACACTCTATGTACTTCCTCAAGTATTTGTGCCATATTTCAATCAAGAAATCATCCTTTTTCTACCTTTTATTTTCCCAATGCATTTACCAATCACAAAATTTGATCAGTCCATCCCTGAAATATCTCTCAAACTTGATCATTCATATCCAACCCCATGCATCCCCTTACATCAGTTACCTTCACTTGGTTGGTCTCTAATTTATCTTGCCCCAGTCTCTCATTCCAACATATACAATATAATCAAAGTTGTCTTAATATAATGCAAGTCCGATTGTGTACCCTTATGAATAACACATTTTAGTGATTCCCTCTGTTCTCAAGATTTGGGTCTCAATTTCTTTACATAATTTACCAAGCTTTACAAAATCTGGTCTATGGTGATCTCCAATCTAGCTTCATCTTTCACCATTTCCCCCAATCACACTCCTAAACGTTTGTGTAAGTGCACCAGCTATGCCTGAACACTCTTCTCCCTGCCCTTTGACTGGCTACCTTTTACATATTCTTCTTATCTCAGCTTAGAGACTTCCTTAAAAGTCCTCTGGGATAGGATATAGATGTTCATCCTATGTGATACCACAGTATCCTATATTATCATCATTTTACAGAGACAGAGCTCTTAGTTATAAACAATGAAACCAACTTCAGTTACTCAAACAGCACACAAATACTTTAAATATTAGGTAGTTAATAGAATCCCTGAGATGGCTGAAGGACGGGGCTTGGATAATACCAGGCCAGTGATAATACTCCAGGCCCCAATGTAGAATGACTCCATGGAGGCACTAAGACTGCCTTGGAGGGGCAGAGACACAGCTGGTGCTGGGTGCTGGATACTACCACAAGTACCTCTGCCCCTTCCTCTGACTGGTGGAGCCCAAATCACAAATCAGTACCCTCACTGCAAGGCAGGCTGGAAAAGTAAGCTCTTGTTTTCTGTCTTGGGGATGCTCAGGTTAATTATTTTCTTGAAGAGCTCTAGGGCAAATAGCCATAACTACTACTTAATTTCAAAATGGATAATGAGTCTCTCAAAACATGTTAAAGTCACCAGCTGGTATCGTATATATTTTGTCTATTTCCTGTAGGCAGTACTACGTCTGTTCCGACAAACAGAGGCTTATGGAAATATGAAGGAAATAAAGCCATCTACTCTCTGAGGGCAACCCACATACCAATGAACAGCAGATCAAGTGGAAAGCAAGCGAGCATTAGTCACAGGCAAGGACATGAAAACAGCTCATCCTTAACAAATCAGAAGGACATAAAGTCCTCAGCCTCACTAGCTGGTGCCAATAAAGCAACCAGAGAGGGTTGGAGGTACTGCAATATGCTTCCATAACACTCCATACTTATTCCAACCATGGCACTTATAACATTTTATTCAATAGTTCGTTAGTTTATTGTTCTCCTTGTAGAATTACAATATATATGATGATGGGGATGATGCCCATCCCTGTCTGGCCCATAGATGATATGTAATAGATGTTTTTTAAAAAACATGTAAGTGAATGAATAAATGAGGGTGAAGATGAGGGCACAGAGGTGGTAGAGGGAGGTGAGTGCCAAGAGAATGGTGCCAGTTTCCAGTGGGGTGACCCGGATCAGCTCAGGCCTGATGCTAACCACTCCCACACAGCTTCTTTCTTTCCAATCCACTTGTCATTCTCTTTGGGAAGGATTGAGGTCTCTGGAAAACAGCCAAAAAACTGTTATGGGAACGGCAAGCCCAAATAATGCTCAAGCATCAGGAGGATCTAAGTGCTGAAAGCCACTTCTGTTCCCCTTCTCTCAGCTGACGGGGTGGGAAAGGGTTTGGAAAGCCCTAACTCCTTTTAGAAAGACTTAGAAGGCATATAAAGGCCCCTGGTCAAGGACTTGCTTCCTCATTCTGCACTTCGTGCCAGAACTCTCAATCCTCCACTGAGAGAAAATGTCCATCCAGTAAGTATCTCTGGGAGATGTTTTTAAATGCTTTAGTGTGTCGATAATAAATGGGCTATTTCAAGAGGTTCTGAAGAGGATTGATGGCCTGTTTATGGGAGGTCCCCGGTCTTGACAGGGGGAATTTCTTTCCATTTATATATTGAAGCAAATATGTAGCATTTGGATCTAAATTACTGTGGGATTTTTGTGAATGGGCCTTGAAAGCGGTTGTAAGCATGAAGATTGTAATGAAGCAGGTCTAGGTTCCAGCCATTTCCTAGCTGTGTGATTTTGGACAAATCACTTAACTTTTTATAATCTATGTTTTCCCATATATAGAATGAGCATAAGAGTAGTATTTACCCCATTGTGGTGTTGTGACATTTAAATGAGCTAATAACATACAAAGTTCTTTTTATGGTGTGTGGAACAT
This sequence comes from Proteles cristata cristata, assembly GCA_017311185.1. NCBI lineage: Eukaryota > Metazoa > Chordata > Mammalia > Carnivora > Hyaenidae > Proteles > Proteles cristata. The sequence continues at coordinate 1,623,685 of JAESUZ010004016.1, read as the reverse complement.
ATTAAGTGCTTAATAAAAGGCAGGTATCATAATTAGGAAGTCTGATTAGAACTCCCACTCTAAGAAGTTCTAAAATGGAGCCAAAGTGAGGGGGCAGAAAATCAGCAAAAATATGACCTGAATCTCCTAGTTAGACCATTTTTAAAGAGTTCTATAGCTCTTGAAGACTGATGAAGAAATGGGCTAATAGGAAGAGATAATGATACAATATAGGTGAATTAAAAAATGAGTTACTAACCCAGAAAGTTGTCATCTCCCACCTCGTAGAAATTCTTTATGAGGCAAGAAAATCAACAGTGCAGTGCACTGTGAATAGCAACAGGGCAGGGTAATTCTGTGGAAAGGACTCTGTCAGGAAGACCAGTGATAGCAACAGGATTAGTTGATTTGTCTTCAGTAATATGGGGAAAATGCAGAAGGCAGAATTAAGTGCTCTGTGACATTAAACAGGAGGTCATTTCCCCTCACATCAAAGGCAGAGGACTGACCCAGGGGCCCTGCCTTGCAAACCTGAGGACTTTTCCAACCCCCCAAATACCATGTGCTCCCAGCAAAGGCTAGACTGGTAGTGGTGCATTGTCATTGATCCAGAGACTGCCTTCTCTCCTGAAGCTGTGCCCCTGTCTCAGTGGGCTTCTTTGAGTATCAACTTGAGCTTCTTCCCCATTATTCCACCTTTTCAGAGTTGAACATCCTGCTGGTGGTTACAAGAAACTGTTCGAAACTGTGGAAGAACTGTCCTCACCGCTCACAGCTCATGTTACAGGTTGGTCTCACCAGTCTTGAAACCATCTTTTCTTTGTGGTCGAGATCCCTCTTCCCTGGCTTTTTATTCATTGGCATCTCTCAGTAGTGGCTCCCACTGTGGGCTACACAGAGGGAAGTCTGGAGCCTTTTTATATCAGAAACCCATTTCCTCTCATTTACCTTTTATTTCCCTTATGTAGAAAAATGCTGCCTGTCTGGAATTCCTTGAGAACTGAGACTACACCTTTGGCATCTTTAAACTACCAATGCCTAACTCAGTGCCTGACACATAGTAAATTTCCTATAAATGTCTGTTCAATCAGTGTCTGGGTAAGTGAGGACCTGGTGACAGGCATCTGGAAAGATTACAATAAAGGGTGGTAGGTTTCATGCCTGTTATATTGCTTCTGGAGTCATACAGATGTAGGTGCTAATTGCAGCGCCATTATTTTACTAGCTGTGAATCTCACAATTTACTTAAACTTTCTGAGCCTCAATTCCCTTACCTATAAAAAAAATCCCCTCATGAGGATGTTGTGAAGATTGAATAAGACTAATTGAATGATTCACCTAGTATCCAAACAAAGCAATCAATAAGTGGTTATTATTACTAATGTTAGCATCATTCAAAGATATCATATGACCTATACAGCATCCTTGCTTGGATATGGCAAGACTCTTTCCCCCATTTCCTCTTCTGTAAAATAGAAGAGATGACCCAAATGCTCTTTCTCCGCTAGATTCTGATGCTAACAATTTGGGCTTTAGCAATGAAATTAATGTTATGCCTTTAGTTAAGTCATGCTTTCTTAAAGATTTTATCAGAGATATAAGTTCTTATGAAGCAGACTGCTGAAATATAACTGTAGGAAACAATCCATTTGTTTAAAAAAAGTTGGCAAGGATTAAGCAAACATTGCACTTTTCAATGGATAAAAGGGCACAAATCTTACTGCTTAAACTAAAAGCCTTAGGCCTCTGTTATGGACCCCCCATCTTGAGATGAGGACACTGAGCCCCTGAGATATCACATGGCAAATCTTGAACCAGAATTCAAGTCTTTGACACCCAGTCTTGTGCACTTTCTGCTAACAGCAGGTTAACCTTCATCTGGACAGCAGCCCATACCCTCAATGGAATATTGCTTTAGATTTCAAAAAATCAGTATTCTTGTTATTTAAATGCTCTCCTCTATAGAAATATATATTTTTATAGTGTTTTGATCCCTTCTCCTAGTCTACCTCTCTTATTCCTCCCTCCATCAAAATATATCAAGAAATTTGAAATTTTTCTTAAAAGGCAAATGTATTGGTATCTAGGGAAATGTTAGGTGGAAAATACATTTTCTTCAAGGTCCTTTTCCTTGTCTCCTTCCAATCCTTTATCCAAAGTCAGGCATTACGACACTTCCCACCACCTGGTCTCCTAATGAATGGAGAGTCAAGTCAACAGGCATACTGTCAGGGCTGCCCAGCATGAGAGGTGGGAATGAAAATCACTGCCAGCTTTACAAAGAGGCTGCCCAATTGAGATGCTAATATAATCACTGCACTTTACCAGGGATGAGCCCAGCAAAGGGCAGAGGTAAAAAGCAATGATCTATGTCTCACCTTCATCACAGGAAGTATCCCCCTCTGGCTCACTGGCAGTCTCCTTCGATGTGGGCCAGGACTCTTTGAAGTTGGATCTGAACCATTTTACCACCTGTTTGATGGGCAAGCCCTCCTGCACAAGTTTGACTTTAAAGAAGGACACGTCACATATCATAGAAGGTAAAGAATGCTAGGTCCTACTCCTCCTAGGGTGAGACCTAGCTCAGCTCTTCCTCCTATGTGCTCTGAACCTCTTGAACCCAAGAGGGGACCTATATATTTGATTACTCTCAGAATCCACTGGGCCAGTGCATTTGCATAGGCAGCTGAGAACTGTGCTGATAAAGAAGAACCTAAGACCTAGGGCTTTGGGGTCGAACATGCCTGGCTTCAAATTCTGTATCTACCAGACACTACTTGTCTAGGTAGGCAATGTTTGGCAAGATGTTAATCTCTAATTCTCGGTTTGTCATCTCTAAAATGAGAAATAGTAGCCTACTCCAGGATTCATTACAAGTATTAAGTGAAGCACCTGGGACGCATTCAATAATAATAAGTTGTTGTTGTTATTATTACAGTTACTGTTACAGTTATTAAACCATTGGCTCTCTTGACTCCTTTTCTTTTTTAATAATCAGAAAGGCCCCTGGGAAGGAGGGAGCAGTGGCACAAAGAGGGAAGGACCAAATTGTGTCATAATGATATAAGAAAGAGAAGTTTTCTAAAAACAGGGGATTGTGGCTAAAAGGCTTGAAGGCTTAAGCCATCACTCCAGGAAGTACCCATTAACACCACAATAAATAGTCTTATGCTTTAATATTCAAACCTGTTAGACACTTTGTTGATCACCACAGGTATAAGGAATTCTGAAGACCAAATGGAGGCTTGAAGTAGTCAGGATAACTCAGAAAGTAATAGAAGAGAAATAGATTAGGTCAAGCAAAAATTTAGCTAAGAAGTCAAAGCATTTCATATGCTCCCTAAAGACCTTGGTACTTTTTCCTCTCCATGACTTTGTTTCTTCATCTATGAAATTTTTAAACAGTTATTATACGGATTGTAGGAAGTACAAAATCAGATTTTAATTGATTTTCCACGTGAGAAATCCTAAGCAATGTATGGGATATGGTTCGGGAGTTTTGCCTTTGCAAGATATTGGATTCAAGAATGCCCTACTTTTAAAACTTGCAAAATAAATTTTAAAATTGAAAAAAACCCAAGAGTGACATAAGGGAGATTGAAAAGAATATAATTCAGCACACTATTTCTCCACTCAATGTAGGTTGATGGATTATAGGCTACAGGAAGTCAGGGGCCCTAAGTTAACTACTCACTGCATAGTATGATATGGAGAAATGCATGTCTCCTGGCTTGGGATGACTTGAGTTCTAACCTAGCTTCATTACGTATGCCAACCACTTAATTTCCCTGCTCGGACACAGCAAGTCTAAGCCATGAGCCTCAATTTCCTCATCTGTCACTGGGAGGTTTATAAGACATAAATTCAAGCTCATAGCATTATCTCTCTCTTTCTTAGTCACCCTGAGAAAGTAACCTAACAATACTCTTTATTCTTCATGCTGTGGACTTAGGATTCCAACTTGATAAGAACACACAGAATGACCATTCTTGGCTCCATATGGACACACCAACTAGCCCTGCCTATGACCCATAGCTTTGCCATGTCTCTGTGTCCTTCAGGTTCATCCGCACTGATGCTTATGTACGGGCAATGACTGAGAAAAGGATCGTCATAACGGAATTTGGCACGTGTGCTTTCCCAGATCCCTGCAAGAATATATTTTCCAGGTTACTGAAATTCAACTGCATGTTACTAAAGACATTTTACATTACCCTTTTTCTCTCATGGCTTGGAAGTTATTGGACTGAAAACTCCATTTGTTTCTGCAGGTTTTTTTCTTACTTTCGAGGAGTAGAGGTCACTGACAATGCCCTTGTTAACATCTACCCAGTAGGGGAAGATTACTATGCCTGCACAGAAACCAACTTCATTACAAAGATTAATCCTGAGACCTTGGAGACAATTAAGCAGGTAGGACAAAGCGCTCAGGCAACATTGGTCAAGAATCTAGAATTTGCAACCTAGCATTAATTGTGCAGTTTCGGGGAAAGAACATGAGAACCAGAAAGATTGTTTCACCGCCTTGCTTTGTCATCAACTACCACCTATGTGACATAGGGAAAACTTTGTTTCTTCATCTATGAAATTTTAAACACATAATGTGGGTTGGAGGAAAACCTTATAAAATGCCTAACATATTCATTCATTCATCTGTGACACAAATATTTATTGAGTCCCTTCCATGTATCAAAACGTATAGTAGATGCAAAGGACACATCAATAGGTAAGACAACATGGGTAAGACAAAAATTTGGAGTAAGTTGTTGAGCTCATGGGAAGCTACTGAAAATTTTTGCTCAGAGAAATGGTATAAGCAGAGCTGTGCTTTAGGGTATTTAATCTGGAAGCTGTGTGGGAAGAAAGAAGAGATAAGGGATGGTTAGGAGACCAGTTGGAGGAATTTAAGACTAAAACTAGAAATTCAGTGTAGTATAAATAGAAAGAAAGAATAGTCTCAACACTAAGTCTCTATATCACTAGCTGATTGGTAATTCTCAGCAGACTATTTACTAAGGCTTAACATATACTCTCAATAGCTCGTTTTTGGTTTTAATGTACGTTTGTAATCATATAAGAGTATGTGTTAGATCATTTAAAGAAGAACTGAAGTTGAGTTCTTTTTTTTTTTTTTTTAAGTTTATTTAAGAGAGAAAGCATGTGAGTACAAACAGGGGAAGGGTATGGGGGGAGGGGAGAGAGAATCCCAAGCAAGCTCCCTGCTGTCAGTGCAGAGCCCTGAGTGTCTCAGGGGGCTCGAGCTCACAAACTGTGAGATGAAGACCTGGGCCAAAATCAAGAGTCAGCTGCTTAACTGACTAAACCACCAGGCACCACTGAGCTGAGGTCTAAACCATTCATTTAACTCTGATAAGTGAACCGGTACTCAAATTGCTATCATAATATAATTGCAAATATAATGTTCATGTATGGCTTCAAAGTAGCCTTTATTAAGGGTCAGGTTTCCATTGTCAACAGCACTGTAACCTGACTTCATATAAAACTATAGTTTTAAAATTTGAAACTCTTAATTACTATTACTAAAATAGTTTCCTAACCAGCGCCTTTGTCTCTAGCCTGATTCTCTTAAACACAACTTCCTTAATTCAGTATAAGCAATTTTTCTAAAATATAGTATAAATGTGTTACTGTATCTGAGGCATCCACAGTTTCTAAAATAAAGTCCAAACAGGGCTTTGTGACTGGCTGATTCTTATTTCTCCTCCCACATTCATGCCTTTCACAGCAGCTACATTCAATGACTAGTAATCCCCAAACGGCACCTGCTATTTCACAACTCAATGCCATATACATTAGTGTTCCCACTCCCCAGAACACACTATCATCCTTCTCCACCTGATTAACTTTTACTTGTCTTTCAAGCATTAGTTGAGGTCGTTGGCATTGAGAAGACCTGCCTAATTTTCCAGCCTGGGTTGGACGACTCTTTTCTATAGATGCCATTTTGCATTTACCAGCAATGCACTATATTTGATACACAGTGATATCAAGTAGAATTTTCTACAATGATGGCAGTGTTCTATATATCATTGTCCAAGTGCTATTGAGCACTTGAAATGTGGCTAATATGACTGAGGAACTGAATTCAAAGTTTTATTTAATCATAATTAATCCACATTTTAATTACTACATGTGGCTACTATATTGGACAGCACAAGTCTAGACTACAGTTCTTGAAAGCAAAGACCATCTCTGTTTTCCTAGACCCTGGCACAGTAATAATAGTTCAATGAGTACTTGATGAATGAATGGATGTCTTGCCTATTATTTAAATAAGAATGTGGAAAAAAAAAAAAACCTTTAAAACACATTCCCCTAATCAAATAGAAAGAATTGTGGTTAAATAAATATATATCTCATCAATTATTCATTCAATAAAACTGTACTGAGTCAGTCCCAGGTAGAAATTCTAGTGCTGATTTTGCCAGGATGTGACTCTGTATCCTTGAAAAAGTCACTTGACCTGTCTGGGACCTCAATGCTCTTTCTATAAACAGAGGGGTTTATGCTAGATTTGTGATTCTGAATTTCTTATGAGACTCCAAATTGAATTAAAGAGCTAAATCTTCTCTCCAACAACATTTGCATTTAATTCCAGGAGATTCATGGTTCTCCTGAAGTCTATTTAGGTTAAGACTCTATACTAAATAGAAGCCTGGGGTTTCTTTCAGTTGCAAATTTATACTCTTTGCAAGACAATGGGTTTGGTATTTAGGTTATACTATACAAAACTATCACTTTTGTAAAATAAAATTATTACATATAAGCAATTTCACACAATTCATCTAATACAATAAGGAGGATATAAAGAAATCCCATGATTCACAGTTTCACTTTTGCATGGGCAAAAGGAAAATAACTAACTAGCGCAGTGTTTGGTATACACTGAAGAGTGTAGTCAGAGACATCTCCAATATTTCAGAGGTGTGGGGGAGTCAGCCTGGGAGTCAGAGGAGAGCTCTGCACTGAAAACAGGAATGCAGGTAGACTTGAAAGACTGTAGAACCCAGAAAGATGCAAAGAAAGAGAAAATGCACTAAGGATGAGGCTGCAAGTGGTAGCAGTGAGGTCAGGCCTAAGGACCAAAGGGGTAGTACAATCTTTCTCTTTACATGGATGACCTCTGCTCTCCGTCCACAGGTTGATCTTTGCAACTATGTCTCCGTCAATGGAGCCACTGCTCACCCCCATATTGAAAGTGATGGAACTGTTTACAACATTGGTAATTGCTTTGGGAAAAATTTTTCCATTGCCTACAATATTGTAAAGATCCCTCCGCTACAAGCAGGTCAGTTTACCAATTTGACTCTTCCTAAAACAAGTATCTATATTATGAGAAAGTTACCTGAAATACCAGGATAGCACTGTATATGCATGGTTAAATTATTGTCAGATTGCCCTTGCCCCTATCCTACCAGGGATTGATGGCCAAGGGCATCTTAGCAGAAAATGACAATTTGAAAATACAGATAGCGAGTGGCCAAGTTGTATTCTACTATGTTTCAAAAATATTGTGTATATGTGTATTTTATCATATAAGAGTTAGATTCAAAATCAGGAAACACTTATTGGGCACTTATTCATGTGCCAGGCAAAATTAAAATTTTAAATCAATCTATGTGTATGCATCATTGCATGTACACATATATGAGAGTGTACTAAGTATTTTTTGTGTGTTTAATTCCCAAAACTCCAACAAATACATTAACTCATATCAATATTATAAAGAAAGAATATTAAAGCAGAAAAAAGAGTACTCTTTAGAATTATCCATTCATCCTCCATTCATTGCCAGAAATTTGATAACCCTCTTAGTGACAGAATTATTTGAATAAAAATGGACTGTTGTTACTATTTAAGAAGTTCTTATGTCATCCTGATGCACACTAAGGTTTAAAGACCACTGACCCAGCAATAAACAAACTTTAATGTACTTAAGAATTACTGTACTGAGCTAATACTATATACTACTATATACACTATATACATATATACTATACTTTGTAGAAAACAGATTATAAAAGGCATTTTGACCATATGAAAGTTTTCCCTTACTCCCTGACTTAGCACCTACCACCTCCAGTTGTAAGATGTGACTCTACCGTACTCTGCCTGCCACAACAACATCTGACAACAACATCTGAGTGCACTTTTTCCAAATCTGCTGCTATTTGGATTTTCCTGGGTGACTGCAGCTTCACATGAAATTTCCCTAAGAAATGCCATGACTGAGAAAATGAAAATAAGCTCTAAAAAACTCAAAACCTGAAAATGTACTTCTTTACTTGCATGAGCTGTTCTAAATGCTTTGTATTAAAAGAGAAAAGAGAGGCTTTTTCCAAAGCCTTTTAAAACCGCTTTATTTCAGACAAGGAAGATCCAATAAGCAAGTCAGAGGTCGTTGTACAATTCCCCTGCAGTGACCGATTCAAGCCATCTTACGTCCATAGGTAACTTGAAGGCCTGCTATGAATCTTCAGGAAAACTCAAGTTTAAAGATCTGTTCTGCCTACCTTTGATACCAATCCTGATCATGACATTTTCTTGCAGAAGCCTAAATTTAAATGTAATTAATTTCACGTAGGCACTGTTGATTCATATAACTGAGCATACCTCATGTGCACGTATTTCTTTGTGGTTTAAAAATCAGCCCTTCCCATTCACAAGTTTATTTGTGTTTCTAAACAGTTTTGGTTTGACTCCCAACTATATTGTTTTTGTGGAGACGCCAGTCAAAATTAACCTATTCAAGTTCCTTTCTTCATGGAGTCTTTGGGGAGCCAACTACATGGATTGTTTTGAGTCCAATGAAACCATGGGGGTAAGCCTTATATTTATTTGCCAGATTTATGATTCTGAAGAAGGTGTTTCATAATGTATACTGTTTTCCTTTTTAAACCTGTCAAAATATTTCCCTCGCTTTTCAAGGTTTGGCTTCATATTGCTGACAAGAAGAGAAGAAAGTATCTCAATAATAAATACAGGACCTCTTCTTTTAATCTCTTCCATCACATCAATACTTATGAAGACAGTGAGTTTCTGATTGTGGATCTCTGCTGCTGGAAAGGGTAAGGAAGGACATTGGATAATGTTATATTTCCAGTCACTCCTAGAAATTAGGGTCCTTTTTCAGAGATGCTGCTCTCAATATTTAATCCAAATTACAACTAAAAAAAAAGAAGTATGCTTAAGTCACAGAATATAATTGAAAAAGCAGTAGGGTGGCTAGGTAATCAGAAGCACTCACAAACTTAACAGTAAAATCATGGTTAATGATTGAAAACTGATCAGGTCTATGAACATGGCCTGAAACTAAAACGTGTTATGACTTGATAAGTAAATTTAAACTTAACTTCACTGCAACTTGACAAGATCCCTTGGGGCTGAGGGGTGGGAGGAGGGGGACTTGAACTCTGCCCACTCTGGATTTGAAAGAAAAAGGCATGCTTTTTCAGAATACCAAGTCACTAAAAAGATAGTAGCCTTTAAAAAACAGACAGGATCATGATGGAGAAGCAGAACAGAAAGTATCATGAGGCTGCTATTATTTACACATATCCATGAGGCAGTTTTGTTTGCTTGTTTGATTGCTCTTCATGCAGCATGGGCAGGAGGATATGGCTCTAATATACCTGGGTCATTAGCAGTTTCTGAGTTGGATAATAAAAGGACAAGCAAGTGCTTGTTCATTTAAAAGGCATTGATTGTCTCCCTGAAATCATTCGCAATTGTCTGCGCTCATGTTTGACTTCTTACTTTTGCAGATTTGAATTTGTTTATAATTACTTATATTTAGCCAATTTACGTGAGAACTGGGAAGAAGTGAAAAAAAATGCCAGAAAGGCTCCCCAGCCTGAAGTTAGGAGATATGTACTTCCCCTGAATATTGACAAGGTAACCGCCGTCTACACAGATTTCAGATATAACCAGAATGTTTCATCTCTTGAGGATTTATTCTCCTGCCTTATGTTTATACATAGAATCTTGGAATTTCAGAGCTAGAAGGAACTTTAAAAATATACTAATTCAACTCCCCTCACCTAACAAATGAGGAAACAGAGGGTCTGAAGAGTGACATGACTTAGCAACAGCCAACAGCAGCAGAGCTGTGAATAGTGAATAGTGCAGACCACTGGTGCCTAGGATCCTTTGTCAACAGTATAAATAATTTAATTCAAATAGTTCAAAATTCTAAAGAAATGAACATTAAAAAGTACCCCTGTAGGGAAATCAGCCCATTATTTTGGTTTTCTGCAAACCATCTGAAGATATCACTATAGAATAATAGAATAAACACCATTAATAGCCGTTGGCAGTCATCTTTTCATCTCTCTGCTTTTTCTTCCTTGCATTCAGTGGCTCTCGTTTTAGAATATTAGATTAACATCAAGAAATTTTAGTGTGATGGAATACCTATCAATGAAAATCAATAAAAATATAATTTTCACAATAGATACATGAACATAACCTGTCATTTATGTATATGTAAGATGTACACATAAAAATGGGTAAGGCAGCTACATGAAATGTAAAACACTGTACTCAAAGCTTAGATCAGATGTACTGGAAAATATACCAAATTTAGAACTAGACACTACTGCTCTTAAGCAAGCTTATAAGCTCAGTGAACAATGAGAAAGGAAAAGGAGGTTAAGGCAGGGTAAATGAGCTTCTACAATGGCAGGGAGGGGTTTGAAAAAGCAAAACTTGATATAGAAGTGTAAAGAAGGTGGTGGAGCTAATACATTAGGAGCATGGGGGGGATGGGCATGGGGCAGAGGGTCTGGAAAGATAGATTGGAATCATATTGTATGGGACTTTAAGCACTTCTAACTTTGCCCTTAGGAAGTATATCTCTGGTATATGTAGCTGCCCATAAAATACCAAATGGAGGAGTCCATTGATTTTAGTGAACTCTTATTTTACTAGAAATGGTAAAATCACAATCATTAAATTAAGGAAATAAAATAATATCATTTAACTTAAATATTCCTTACCACAGTGTCTTCACATTCAAAAAGAGGAAAAAGGAAAGATTTTCCTAAATGTATAGTCATTGCTGTCTGAAGAAAGACCATTCAATTGTAAAATAGGAAACTTCAGTGATGATGAAAAATGGCTCGTGTCACCCAAGACCCTGCCTTTACTTTCTTCCAATAGTTATTAATTCCCACTGTAACATAGGATCATACTGATTATTTCAGTGGGTACATCAATAGGATATGCTCTTGTTCTCCTGGAACTCATCACTAGTGTGGTAGGGAGGAGGAAGGTGATTCAGTAATGATAACACATGTCAGCATGAGACAAGTAGTGTGAGGGAGGCATAAATTGCTTTGGCTATACAGAGGATGGAGCAGTCACACTTGTTTGAAAAGATTCATGGAACACAGTCATTTGCAATATTCTGGCAGAAGAGATGAAATTGAAGCAGATCGACTTAAGACAGAAATAATAGTTTGAGGCAAAACAGAGAAGTGGGGAAGGGCAGAAAAGCAGAGGGAACTGACTGTAATTCAACTAGTTAGAACATAAGCATAAGTAGTGGAATACATTGGTGGGGGATAAAAAAGAAAAGCTCAAAAAGCAAGCTGGGTGGCTCAGTTGGTTAAGCATCTGACTCTTGATTTTGGTTCAGGTCATGATCTCATGGTTTGTGGGATGTAGCCCCATTTTGGGCTCTGCTCTGTGAGTGCAGAGCCTGCTTGGGGTTCTTTTCTCCCACACTCACTCTCTCCCTTCCCCACTCACACTCATTCTCTCTCTTAAAATAAATAAACTTTAAAAAAGCAGGCTAGTAATCTTTGGAAGCATTTTTTTAAGTTCACTTATTTGAGAGAGAGAGCACAAGCAGGGGAGGGACAGAGAGAAAGAGAGGTAGAAAGAGATTCCTAAGCTGACAGCACAGAGCCCTATGTGCAGCTTGATCTCAGGAACTGTGAGATCATGACCTGAGCTGAAACCAAGAGTCAGAGGATCCACAGATCTTCAGACTGAGCCACACAGGCACCCTTTGAAAGCTTTGAGGCCATATTAAGAGGTGCTACTTTATTTGGCAGGTGATGGGAGACAGTGAAAGCTTCTGAGCAGAAGGAAACTATATTCAGAGCTGGTGGACTGGGTACCAATTGTACTGATTTTCATGGTTATTTTTACTATCAAATGTCTGTCTTCCCTGAGCACGTCACTCAATCACTATAAGTACAGTTGCCTGCTCTGAAACCTAACTAAAGCAGACTAAATAATAACTAGGGTCATTTCTAGCTTTAGTAACTTGATTTTCAAAAATAAATTTGTGAATAAGTAATACTGGAAGTGTAAAAAGGACAGAGATAGGGACCTGGGATAGGAGACAATTAAAATCACTCAGGCAAGAGAAAAATGTAGTAGTACTAGGAACAGGCAAACACAGACAAAAATAAGAGCTCCTATAGGTGAAATTAAAAGGGTCTTGCATTTGATTGGATGGAGAAATGAATTAAATCTTTGATATGCAAAATATCATAGAGATCCTGTAAGCCTAAGTGTCTAGAATAGTGATACCTTTGGAAATAGGGAGCAAAGCAGGTGTGGGGACAAATATGAATTGCAAAACTATGAGAAAGGGAGAGGATAATGAGTAAGGAGGTTGATTTCATGTCAAACAGAGCCAGGCTTGAGTTTCAGCTCTGCAACTTACTAGCTGGGTGATTTAACCTTAAATTTCTTTCTCTCTGTCTCTAAAGGGAAACATTTAGCCTTCTTAAATTTCCTTTTCTCTATTTATAGCCATCTAACTGGGTTGCTGTGTCTGATAAATGAGTTAATACATGTCAGTTATTAAATAGAGTAAATGTTAAATAAATATTCGTTATCATTATCATCATCAACAACAAAATCAGTATCAAAACATCTTCATGAAAGATGCTTCATGGACTTTCATACGTCAATGCAGGGTCTTGAGAGATCAATTAGGGTTGATAGTTACTGATATTGAAATGATTATCAAATATATGAGAACATGTAGATGAGATTACTAGCAGGAAAAAAATGAATCTCACTTCAAAATACATTTTCTAAAAGAAACTTACCCATTTACTTATTCAAAAAATGAGGAACTTGATAGTCTAGAAAATGCTGAGAGAAGAAACAATGGCCAGGGATGGAAATTTGGGAAAGTGTCATATACAGAAGGTGGTATAAAAAGAAGGACCCCTAAGGGAGAGAGAGAAAAAGTCTTTAAAGAGCCCTAGCTAGAGCTAAGAGAGGGCAAAACCTCTCTGGATAGGGCAAGAGGGTTTCATCAGTGCCCACTGCTATGGACAAATTAAAAGGATGAAGACCAAAAACCACACACTAGATTTGTGATCTCCAAGGGAGGAGGGTGAGAGAAGCAGAAATCAGGATTCAAGGCACTGAAGATGAGCAACTGGTATGTGGGAGCACATCCTGTAGTCCACACTGAAAAGTTTGGCAGTGAAGGGAAATATTGGTCATAAATTAGGAGAAGCAGAGATAAGAAAGAGATTGAGGGAAGGGCTAAGGAGAGGAAAGAGTACAAGATGAGTGATGTTTCCAGTTTACTGATTAAGATGATGGTAGCATCTTTAAAATATATCTTTATTTTTATTGAATAGGCAGTGCATTTAAGTGGTCAAAAATCAAAATGATATAACAAAGTACACACTGAGAAATCTCACTCCAACTTCTATCTGCATCCAATCCATACCACCCCCATTCACTTTCATGTTTTCCTCTCCTTTGGTTTGTTTATGCAAATATAAGAAAATCACACATATATGTGTGTATATATATGTATATATATACATATAATTATTATTTCCATTCTCATACACAAAAGTAACTTTCTATATCCACTGTTTTGTGCCCTGCTTTTTTCATTTAACAATATATGAAGAAAATCTTGCTGTTACCAACTGCACAGTATCCTGTTTGTGAACACACCCAAGTCCCACAGTGCTGAGCAACAGAATTGTTTCCAATTTTGGCTGTTATAGATAATGTTATAAGGAATAACCTTGTATATGTGTTATTTCACACATGTATAGATATATGAACAGGATAGAACCTTAGGAGTGAGATTTCAGAGTTAAAGGATAATTGGGTTTTTTTTTAATTACTTATTTCTGAGAGAGAGACACACACAGTGTGAGCAGGGGAGGGTCAGAGAGACAGGGAGATACAGAATCTGAAACAGCCTCCAGGCTCTGAGCCAGCTGTCAGCACAGAGCCCGATGCGGGGCTTGAACCCACAAACCGTGACCTGAGCCTAAGTCGGACGCTCAACCGACTGAGCCACCTAGGTGCCCCAGATCTATTTTTTTTTTTTTAAAGTGGGGGGGGGGGTTGAAAATGAGGAGCTAGTTTGTTGGGGAAAGCAAAAGTAATGTTACAGACTTCTTACATAAAAACCTTATTTACCAATAAAAAAATAAGATAGAATGAATATAATCAATTTAAACTTACAAGTTCATAAATAATAAGTCTGACATAAGCATGTGATCTCTTCTACCCAAAAACGCCACCAAGAGCCTTAAGGCTCCATTTCACAAAATGTCATAAAACTCTCTCCATTTCTCTATTTGCCCCCTTATCTCCCATCCCTTCTCTATGCTAAGAATCCTCTACTATTTCCTCTTAATACATAATATACCACCAGAAAAATCCCCTCTATCCTCCTCTTAGAATGTTCCCCTTACTTTTTTTTTTTTTAACCTGGCTCTCTTCTGAGGACACTGATCTCTCCAGCAGCAGTCTCCAGTCTTCTACACCCCTTATCCCACTTGGCCTCAGGTTAGGGTAGGTGTTCTCTTTGTCCCATTTTTCTGCATCCAGATTCACTGTTCCTTCCATTCACTGTTTAAATATCCTAATTTTTAATCTTGCTTAAGCTAATTATATAGTCAAGTGATATATACACTGCTCATTCCCTCATTTTGTTGTCATCTACAAAGCACCACTCACTCACTTCCCCTCCTGGCTCAGTGTCACACTCCCCAGATCTACTCCTAACTCTTGGTCATCTCCATATACACATCATAGGTGATTCTTCCAACAACTTGGCCTCTCAGTTCCTTGGCCTCTTCCAGTGATCATGGCTTCCATTCTATCTCAGCCACTCACTCCCCATAGTCACACACTTGATCCTGCTATTACTTATGACTGTGCTCCTTTTAAAATCTTAGGTTTGTGTATGACATACCCTATCACCTCCCATCTTTAAAGATCCCTTGTCTTATTGTGATTCTTGCCAGGAACCTCCAATTCACTGAACCTACTACCTTCTCACTATATCTCACTCCACTGAGAACTTCCCTTTCCTCATTACTTAACTAAAATTCCATTGTCAACAATTAAAATCTTATATAGATCTTCATTTATCTTACCTCTCTTACTTTATTGGATTCATTTGTCAAAACCACAATCCTAGTTAAATTCAACTCCCCACCTACTCTACACTTGTACCTCTAAGGCTGAAATTAGGTACTGAAAACACACAATCATGTTAATTGGTTCATTTTTAAATATATGACCACAAACCTCACTGCTACATTTCTCAACTTCATTTACTCTCCCACTGTGCTAGTTAAGTATTTCACACCCTCCTCTTTTCAAACTTCTAACACCTCCCACTTCCACACTCATACTCAGCTGATGGCTCTGCTTCCTATTTTATTGAAACAAATGAAAGAAATCAAAAAAGAACCTTATACTCCTGCTACATCTACCCACCCACCAGCATCTGTACTTGTATTGAATTATCTATCATCCCACCCAGAACTAGTCCTTCCCATTTTCCCTTCCTTGCCCACTCAAGGACATCACCCAAGCAATTCTCCCCTTTCCTGTATCATTACTCTCCCTTCTCATCGGACCACTCATATCCTGCTATTACTCCCCCTCTTACAAAATCCTTCCCTTGACTCTTCTTGGCCCCATCAGCTATCCTCATTCCTCTTCTTGTAGATCTACCTCTTAAGGTTGGAGCACACTAGAACTCAGCCCTTCGTTTATCTTCTTTTTGTACATTCACTCCTTTTGTAAAGATTCATACTTTAAAGCAGCCTATATTTACATTTTCAACTTCCTTTCAAGTTTCATATATGCTACTACCAACTTCATGTCTCCGTTTGGATGTCCAATAGATGGCTCAAGTTTAGTAAGACAAAATCTAAATTTCTCCTCTTCCTCTACCAAAACATTTACCCCACATGTGGTAGTCCACATCTTTGTTGTGACAGCTCCAACCTTAACTGTTCAGGCCAAACGCGTTGGAGTCATCCTTGACTCCTCTCTTAATTTCATGCCTTTTCCATACCCCATAGCCTATCTATCAGAAAAACCTCATGACTCTACCTTCCACTTCTCACTGACTCCAGTGTTCCAGCCTAGTCTGAACTACTGTTTGCTTTTGACTGGACTGCTACGTGACAGACTAGTTTCCCCAATTGCACTCTTGCATCCCCCTACTCTCAAGGGTAGGTTCAACACAGCAGGCAGAGTGATTCTTTTAAGTATCATAGCATGTCAATCCTCTGCCCAAAATCATTCCATGGCTTCCCATCTCTCACTCACAGTAAATGACCAAGTCCTCACAATGACCTATAAACCTGTACACAAGAGAGCTCTACCTTCTTCTTCTGCTCCTCTTCCCCAGGCTCAATTAGTTGCAGCCACACTGGTCTCTTTAATGTTCTTCGTGCATATTTGGCATCCTCCTACCTTGGGCCTTTGCAGTTTATTCTCTTTGTTTAAATGTTCTCCTTGCACTTCTTCACCCCCTGCAGGTTTTGTCCCAAATGTCACTTTTTCAATGAGGCCCACCCTCACTGCCAATTAAAATCGTAACTCATCTACCCTTCACTCTTTTGATCTTCCTAACTCTGCTGTATATTTTTCACCCTATATTCATGATACACTATACACTTTTTAAGTATATTTATTGTTTATGTTCCCCAACTAGAATGTAAGCTTCATGAGGACAGGGATTCTATTCTCTGAAATATCCCAAATGTCTGAAACAGAATCTAGCACAAAACATGTACTCTAGTATTTGATACATGTATTAATAAATAAATATGTTCTTAGAAAGAACTCATGCTATCCTTTCATAAAAATCTGAAAATCACAGGGTGGGGTAAAGGGTTGCCAGAAGATCTTATACAACATCTAGTCCAGGAGTTTTTCTACATGTTTTTTTTTTCTTTTTGATAGTGTAATTATATGATTTTTTTCAAGCAAAATCAAAATGTATCTTAACTATAAAGGAGATAAACACTGTGAATGAGTCCCTAGTGTTTGAAGTCTTTTGTCATTCTACAGGAAAACATATTTTTTTCCCAGAGGTCCTCCCTTAGAACCCTAAATTTTCTTTGAGGACAATTTCCTTGTACAGATATGAAGATTAAGGGCCTAGAGTTTCCACAACTTTCCCAAGGATACACAGCCAGTGACTGGCACAGGCACAGACAGCTTTCCCAGTCATGTGCTTGGGCTTACCTGCCTATGGCTGTCTACACTGCTCTCCCCTACATGTCGACTTAAAAAACTAAGAACTCAGGAGACAAAACTCAGGAAGACTGCATTTATGGCTGCTTGATTTTTCCTTCCTTCCCACTGAAGTTTCTGTTATCCTCTTTCCTTAGGCTGACACAGGCAAGAATTTAGTCACACTCCCCAACACAACTGCCACTGCAATTCTGTGCAGTGACGAGACTATCTGGCTGGAACCCGAGGTTCTCTTTTCAGGGCCCCGCCAAGGTGAGACGATCTAGCAAGGGCACGAACTATTCTATTCAGAAATTAACTGAGTTTTCCTAAGCATGTCCTCTATTTTGCAGCATTTGAGTTTCCTCAAATCAATTACCAGAAGTATGGTGGGAAACCTTACACATACGCATATGGACTTGGCCTGAATCACTTTGTTCCAGACAGGGTAATTAATCCATCTTACCTAATGCTAGAAAAATAGTTTGTGTCCTATACTAGTCAAGTAAAGTACATTGAGTAATTAATTGTTTTTTCTTTCTTACAAGCAGCTCTGTAAGCTGAATGTTAAAACTAAAGAAATTTGGGTATGGCAAGAGCCTGATTCATACCCATCAGAACCCATCTTTGTTTCTCACCCAGATGCCTTGGAGGAAGATGATGGTAATGAAAGCAATGGATATGTCTGAACCCCTTCTTTTTGTTGAAATTCTATATATTAGTGCATTAGGAGAGAAGCCACGGTGATTACTCCCTAATGTTCAGATGTTACCCTTGATACTACTGAATGGGAAGCACTCAAGAATTTAAACTTACTTGAAAATAAGTTTCACCTGTGGCAAATCTCATTGATTACTCATGGAAAAATGTTAAAGCACCATCTATGTCATAGTGGAACATCAATGTCTACTCTAGACAAAGGGAAGATGAAGAGAGAACAGCATGAATTCTATGTGTTTGCCTTTTCTGATTTAGATAAATTTCTGAAAAAGGGTAGAGTTCTATGGAGAGAAATTGAGTTTTCTAACAGAGACTTTATGCCTCTGTTTTGGGTTCGTTCTTTTAGTAAGCCAGAGCTACAGCCTATAATAAAGCAACTCAATTACAAAGCATCCATCTTTGTTAACTATTGATTAGCTGAGACAGGAAGGTAGATTATACTCTCAAATTAAAATATGGAAAATCACAGATAAATGAATAAAATAAAGAATTATAGAGCCATTTCATGCTGAACGATTTTACATATAGAACCCATCCAGACAAAACTGCAAAATATTTGCTCCCATTTTGTTTGAAGAAAGTAAGCTTCTATCTGTGTCTTGGTGACTACAAAAATAATATACCTTATGGTTTTCAAAGTCTTTTAATATATATTTTTCATCTGATTGTCACAACACTTTATTTTTTTGCAGTAAGTCATGATAAATCTTATGTCACAGATAAGAGCACATATACATTCAGTCAATAAGATTGTAATGAATAGCTACTATGTCCTAGTAATTGTAGTATGCTATCGGGATACAATAAGTATCCCAATAATCCCAGAGACAAGACAGATATGGTCACTCCCTTCCTAAAGCTTATAGTCTAGGGAACACAAAGAGTTTGAAAGACGTCTTAGGGTGGTCATATAGCCAGATGGTAGAAGAGCCAAAACAAAATATCAAGCAATATGGTTTCCTTCATTTGTCAATGTAATACCTCCTACATTATTTCAGTGACATTTAATCTATGGTCCGGGGTTTTTTTTCTTCTTTCAATTTAACATTGCCTTCCTTACTTTTGATTTACAGGTGTAGTTCTGAGTGTTGTGGTGAGCCCTGGGGCAGGACAAAAGCCTGCTTATCTTCTGATTCTGAATGCCAAGGACTTGAGTGAAGTTGCCAGGGCTGAAGTGGAGATTAACATCCCTGTTACCTTTCATGGTCTGTTCAAAAAATCCTGACCACATTCTAGCAAATTATATTTCTGTTGACAGAACTAAGAAAAACAGGTCTGCAATCAAATTCTATTCAATTTTAGCCTGCTGTATTATATGGTTTTAACTTGCAGATGCACACAATCTTGCAATATTTTACAGAAAGCACAAAGTTGAGCAAGCAATTCCTTTACCAAAAAAAAAACTACATTATTTAGATAATCATGCTTTCTCTGGCTTTCTCTGAGACAGACAGACCATAACTAAAAACTCTATATATTTAGTTATCAAATAGAAAATGAATGTGGATTTATTAAACTTTTTTGTTCCTATTATAAAAGTATATTTTAGGTACCCATCTGCTCCAAGTTCTTTATACCAGATATGTATGTGGGTTTAGTGAAGTAAAGGAGGATCATGCAAAAAGGCTTAATTCCTAAATGTCAGACCAAACTTTTTCACAAACAAGGAACTATCATCTAAGAGTAACCCTAGTAATTGCACATATATACATATACATACATACACACATGTATGTATGTGTGTGTGTGTTTATATATTACTGCTCCAAGATTTTCAAACTTTATGAAAGGCATTTAATATAGGCAATTACTGATTATTTCTGATTTTACAATGAGAAAGCCTATCTCTTAACAGACTGAGGGCTCTAATCAAATAACATCACAGAGACTAAGTTATCTATTAAAAACTTACATAACATCAAAGCAATTACATATAGCAGTGACTATAATTTTTTGAAATACAAATATAATTTCTACTTAAAATAATAGTATAGGATAATGTCAGTGGGTTATATGTTAATTATATTTAAGCACTGTGCAATCATCTGACCTAAGTGAAAGACAAAGAGAGAGAAAAAGAGGAAATATTAAATAATTAACAAATATTAATACAATTTAAGTACTTTTATTTTGAAAATTATTCTCCTATGTGCTGCATGTTGCAAAAAAAATGAAGACTGACAAAAAATTGTATTCTGTATCTTAATCCTGGTATGTATTTTATGCTAAGAAGTATTACATATCATTGTATTTAAGATAATCAGCATTGTGTTTGACTAAGTAAAAATAGCTTGAACAGACTGACTAGGGTACTTGATGTATCCATTTAGTTTCTTTATTTAGATAAAATTCAAACTCATTTTTTAAAGTTATAAATACTCATTGAAACATACTTCTCAAAGAAATCTAAAATTATAGAAAAGTAGAAATTATAAAGTAAAATTATACAGAGTTCATCTAAGCTCAGCTACCATTAAGACTGGGCATTATTATTTTCTATCTTTTTTCCTCCAGTGGATTTTTTGTTTCACTGTTGCTAGTTCCTAGCTAGAACCAGAAATTTCACAAAAGAAAAGAAAAATGCCAGAGAATAACAAGGAATGTGTGATTGTAGATAAACATCAGTCCATTAGTTTTTGTCTCCAGACATGGCGCATGAACATAATTCCACAAAGAAGGATATTTATCCATTTCTTTTAAAAATGGAAAAAATAAAGTACTGAGCAATTACTACATTTTGTGTTTAATAAAGCCTCCCAGTTTGAGAGAATTCCTAAAGCTGCTGTTTCCTACATTTGCCAATCACTCCCTGCCTTCTTCCTATTCATTTTCAATGAAACAAGTCTTGCAGTTTGGGGTGCCCACCTCCCCTCTCTTTGTAGGAGCCCACTGTGAGCATGGTGTTCTGTGAAAATCACCAGCGTTTGTTAAGATAAGAGACAGACAGATTACACTAAAGTAACATTCTGCCAATACCATTTGGCCAAAATAGGAATTCTCTATACAATCATTGCAAATATTATGCCAAGAAGGCTTAGGAGCTGCTTTTCAAGACCCAAAATGGAACATGAGCTTAAGTTTTTTTTAATTAGAATAAGGGAGATTTAAGTCAAGCAAGAGGGAGTAGCTTGGAAATACAGATTGAAAAAATTAAGGAAACTGCTTTCTAAGAATCAGAGCTACCTATTTGGGGGATCTAGAGAACCATATCCCATATAAAAGTAAATCTGTTTTAAGGAGAAAAAAAACTCAATTTAATTAAGACCAATAAACCTGTGGATAAGTAGTTATTTTTAAAATAACAAGTTGTTGGGGCACCTGGGTGGCTCAGTTGGTTAAGCATCCGACCTCAGCTCAGGTCATGATCTCACAGTTCGTGGGTTCAAGCCCCATGCCGGGCTCTGTGCTGACAGCTCAGAGCCTGGAGCCTATTTCAGATTCTGTCTGTCTGTCTGTCTGTCTGTCTCTCTCTCTGCTCCTCCTCAACTTGTGCTCTGTCTCTTTCTGTCTCAAAAATAAATAAACTTTAAAAAAATGTTATAAAACATCTTTGATGGGTCAATAGCTCTTACTATTGATTAGTAGGCCAAAATGCTCTTTCAATAATAGTAACCATTTATCAAGTAGTTATTATGCCAGAGAGTCTACTAACCAGTCCATAAAATCCTATGTGTAGATTTGATAATCCTAAGTTGCAGATAAGGAAAGTGAAGCTCAATAATGTTAAATAACTTAGTCAAGATTCCACACAGAATGGGGATCTAATTCCAAATACTAGCTGTATCTATTAGATGCAGTGAACTACTACATGGAAGTAGTTTACAATTTCAACAGTAGATTACTACATTCTTTGGATGATATCTAAGAAGCAGACATAGAGGAAATATTTCCCAATTCATTTGGAGGCTGGTATTACCTGATAGCAATTACAGACAAAAACATCACAAGAAAGCTACGACCAATATCATTTATGAATTTATATGAAAAAATTTATCAATAAAATACCAGAAAAACAAATTCAACAATTCATAAAAAGTATTGTATTGAGTAGAATTTATCCTGAAAATTCAAGGTTGGTTTAACATTCAAAAATCAATAAATATAATATACCACTATTAATAAAGGACAAAACCACAAGATCATCTCAATACATGCAGACATAGCATTTGAAAACATTTAATAACTATTCCAAAAAAAAGAAAAAATATTACAAATAAAAAGGAGTTTGTTCATCTAGATAAACAACATCTATGAAATATACACAGTTCACATTATGCTTCATGATGAAATACTGAATTTCTCCCCACCCTGAGACCAGAAACAAAAGAAAAACGCCTGCTTTCCACACTACTATTCAGCATTGTACTGGAGCTTTTAGCCACAGCAATTAGGCACGGAAAAGAAATAAAATATAAAAGGAAGACTGAAGCTATCTCTATTGACCGATGATATCATTTCATATCAAAAAATATTAGAATTCACATCAAAAACTATTAGAACTAATAAACAGCTCCACTAAGTTGCGGGATACAAGATCAATACACAAAAAATTGGTTGCATTTCTATACACTACACAAAATAAAGCAAGCCATTTACAAAAATATTAAAAAGAATAAAATATTTAGAAATGAACTTAGTAAAAGAAGTTTCAAGAATTGTACAAAGAAACTACAAAATAAAGTTGAAGCAAATTAAGTAAATAGAAAAACATCTCATGTTCTTGGATTGGAAGCCTTAATATTGTTAAGATGGCAATATAGTCCAAATTACCCTACAGATTCAAAACAATCTATATCAAAACTCCAGTTGCTTTTAAGCAGAAATTAACAAACTGATCCAAAAATTCATATGGAAATGTAAAAGACTGAGAATAGCCAGAACAATCTTGAAAACAAAGAGCAAAGTAAAGGGTTCCTATGTTCCCATTTCAAAAGTCACAGTAATCAAAACAGTATGGTACTAGAATAAGGATAGACATACAGATCAAATGAACAAAATAGATAGTTCAGAAAACAACCCTCATATTTGGTCAAATAATTTTCAACAAAGGTACCAAGACCATTCAATAAGGAAAAAATCGCCTTTTCAATAAATGGTGCTATGAAAACTGGATATCCACATACAAAAGAATGAAACTGGACCCTTATTTCATATCATATACAAAAAATAACTCAAAATTGACCACAGAACTAAACGTAAATGCTCAAACTTCAAAACTCCTAGAAGAAACCATAAGGGTAAATGCCCATAACCTTGGTTTAGGCAATGATTTCTTAGATGTGATATCAAAAGCATACACAACAACAGAAAAATATAAAATGATATATTTTTTACATTTGTGCCTCAAGAATACCATCAAGAAGACAACCCACAGAAAGGGAGGAAATATTTACAAAAATATATCTGATAGGAACTTGTATACTATATATAATAGGATATATACGTATATATCCTAATAACTTTCCTAGAAATATTAATAACTTTTATTCACTTGATTTCAAAGCTAGCTTTAACAAAAGCTTAATTATTTAAAAATTGTATGTATAATTATGTCCATTTCTCACTATAGTTTTCATAGAACAGAGAATACATAATATTCAACATCCTTTAAGAATCACATAATCTTGAAATTGAAAGGACTTGAGAAGTCATCCAAACAGCCTTTTATATCTGAAGTATAAATCTTCTTTTCCACATTTTAGGTAAGGGATTATCTAATCTCTTTTTCAGATCCCTAGTGACAGGAACCCATTATTTCGGAGAAAACAGGTACATTTATTTACAGTTCTATTTGTGAGAAAATCTTTACTAATTAAACCTACTTACATAACATTATAAATAATAACTTTCTTACCAAGAGGAACAACAAAAAAATCTGTTCCAAGAAAGTAGTGTTTCTGAATATTTTTGTTAGCCTTAAATAATAGGAATACTCAAAATAAATAAACCACAATATCAAAACAAATGTAATAAGGAATCACTAAGATATTAAAGTTTTGTGGTGTTAAAAGTTAAATGGTAGAACCATAATCCCTCAAACTAGAATGTGTTTAGGGTCATGTCTGACACAAGTCAAATGGGGACACTTATTTTTTCCTGACTTCAGAGGAAGTTCCCTTGCAACTAATAGACTTAGCATTTAAGAAAAACATTAGTCAGTTAGGATATAGTATAATACATAGAGTTTACTTAAAGTTATAAGTAAGCCTTTACTCAACATAAATGGTAAAAGTAAAGTTTATTGTAAGATGCGTAATGCAAGCATTCAGGAAGGCTTTGTTGCTATCAATAAATCTGTGAAGAATCTTCTTCACCTCTCTGCTCTCCAGTGCCCTCAGTTCAGAAGGACTGGACTACATGATTTTTATGGTTTCTTCTAGCTTTGAAAATTCTGTATAGGATGGTAGAGCCTAGGGATAATTAGTTCTATACAGACTTAGTAACATCCTCAGTATTTACTTATTTACTGGGTGCCAGACTCTGTTCCAAGGCCAGTGGTTAAAAAAAAAATAGATAATATCCATGACCTCATAGAGCTTACCTTCAAGTGGGTTAAGCAGATAATGAACAGTAAGTAAAAATAAATATGCTCAATAATGGTTAGTGTTGAGAAGAAAATAATAAAGTAGAAAGGGGTATATGAAATATTGGGAAGGTATCAAAACCTTTTTTTGTCTTGGAGGGGATCAAAATTTTAGATATGGTGGCTAGAGAAGGTCTTAATGAGGTAAAATTTTAGTCATGTCTGAGGGAAGAATTTGCAATGGAGTGAACGAAGGGATTATGAAGATGAAGGCAGAGAGGACTTGGGGATAAGGAGGAGGTTGGTGAGATCATGTGGACTTTTGGATTGCAAGTAATTGAAGAGTTGTACACAGAAGTGTAAGGTGATCTGGTTTACATTTTAATAATGTCTCTTAGGTAGCTCTTCTGAGGCTTGACTGAAATAGAACAGAGCTAAAAATAAGGGGGCTGTTAAGAAGCTAATGCAGTACTCCAAGGGAGAGAGGATAAAGGTTTAGACTAAAGAAATGGTAAGGAAGGTGATAGAAGTGGGGGAATACTGGATATATGTGAAGATAGAGCCAACACAGCTTTCTGACAGACTAGACTCAGGGGAGAGAGTGAAGAGTCTAAGGTAACACCAAAATCTTTGCCCTGAGAACCGGGAAGGATAGAATTACTATTAATGGAAATATCAGCAGGGGAAGCAAGTTTAGTGACAAATACTAAGAACAGTTTTTGATATGGCAATTTTGAAATGTCTATGGAGATCCACATGATATGTCAAGTAAGCCACTGGTTACAAATTTCTGGAGTTGAGGGCAGCTCAGGACTGAAGATATATTTGGAAGTCATCACTTCATAAATGGTATTTAAAGCCATGAAATTAAATGAGATCATCTAGGGAAGGGATAGAGATAGGAGAAGAAATAGTTTCAAAGACTGAGCTCTGGGGCACTCTAACATTTAGAAGTCAGAGGTATGAGAAGAAATTAAGAATACAGAAAACGAGTAGACAAAAATATAGGAGAAAAAAACAAGCAAACACTATAGGTGTTATGGAAGCAAAGTGTTTTAAAAACAAGTGAGTAATCAATTGTGTCACAGGCTGCAATAGGTCAAGTCAAAGGATTGAGAATTGATCTCATCTTCTCATCGAACTTAGTAACATGGAAGTCATTAATTGACTTTGTTAAGAGCAATTTCTGCACTCTTCTGGGAAAAGATACTTTATTAGAATAGCTACAAGAAATAATGAGGAGAAAATTGAAAATATAAAGCATATAACACACCTTCAATAAGTTTCTCTGCAAAGGGAAGCAGGGCAATGAGATAATAATAGTGGTGGCGGTCGGGAGAGACTGATAACCAAAAAAAAATTTTTTTTTAATTTAGA
Organism: Proteles cristata cristata; assembly: GCA_017311185.1. Taxonomy (NCBI): domain Eukaryota; kingdom Metazoa; phylum Chordata; class Mammalia; order Carnivora; family Hyaenidae; genus Proteles; species Proteles cristata. Next base: position 1,597,578 of record JAESUZ010004016.1, on the reverse strand, counting down.
AAAATTACAGCACACTTAAATACTAAGAATGATCTGATAGAGAGGGAAACATGATGATTTAATAGAAAGAAAGGAACTCTTCTGGAACAATGTCCTTGAAAAGATCAGAAAAAAATGGGAAAAGGGCATATATACATTGGATAAGTTTAGGAAGTTTAGTATCTACACAAAAAACTATTATAATGAATAGTCATGTAGTTTAAGCAGAGTAAGAGAAGAAGATGGAAGATAATAGAGATAAGGTCAGAGGTTACATAAGGTCACATTATTTTGGGGTATAGGAAAAAACAGGAGATAGTGGGTGCAAAGCAGAATGTGTGCAATTCAGATTATGGAGAGTTTGCAGTAAAGGATAGGACAACAGAACGAAGGGCCAAGGAAGGGTGAAGGAGATTAAGCAGTTTAAAATACCAGAACAAATGTACAATCATCTAAATGAATGTTGAATTTCCCCCAAAATTATGGTAAGAGTGATATTGGGTGGGAAAAGAGTGATCTAACAGATAAAATGTTCAAGGAATAAAGGTTAACAACCTGGGAAGCGCTAAAATGATTACATTAGGAGGAATAATGGATGGTAAAATCTGATAACAGGAGAATGCAGCAGGGTGGTTTTATGGAGGAGAAAGAGAAGATGGCCTGAAAATGCCAGGCTCCATGGTATGTATGAGGTGTTTGGGAAAGGAAGCATTCACCACTTAAAAAGGCTGCAGAGACACAGTGTTAAAAGGGTAAAGTCGTGTCTTGATTATAGAGAAAAGACAAGAGAAAGCTCACAAAGGAGATTAAAGATAAAGATGATTTAACTGATTATTCACATAGAATTCGAGGGTTTTAGTACATGGAGCTAGAAAAGATGAGGACAGAAAAGGCAATGGCTTGAGTAGGACAGAGACCTGGAGTACATGAACAATGACAAAGGATATATTGACATTACTTCTGATGCACCAAAAGCACAAAGTGGTTGAGAGGTTATGAGTATTTAGGAGAGAAAGCAAGAACTGTTCAGGGCTTTACACCTGGCTCCTACTGATGCAAAGGGAAGTCCTGTAGAAGAGTATTCTTAGTTCAAGGACACAGACACTTGAGCTTTGTTGATTATGGTTGCAATGATGGTCTTACTGGATATTTTCTCGACCCCTACCAAAGGCAGTCTGACATGGGAGTAATCTTACTTAACTCGCTCACTCACTTTCTCAATGTACTCACTTTCTATGTTCTAGGGATTTTTCCATGCATGAATCCTAATAATTAGATCATCTATATTCATGATTAAATAAAGTAGATACTACTTTACTTCAAATAAACTCGAGACAGTGAGAGGCTAATGAATTTGTCCAATAGCTTATAAGTACCAAAAAACAAGATTTGTACCAAGGCAGTTTGGTTCCAGAGTCTATGACTTTAATCACACTATAGTTGACATTTCAGATGATAAAAGAAATGGGAAAATGTAACGGCTTCCCTAAAGTCCACCTATTGACTTACAAAGACAGAATTATAACAGAGCACAGGACATGTCCTTGCTTCTTTGACATCACCCATGTCTTCCCTGATAATGATGTTATTAAAACTGTACCTACTTTTACCCTTGATTGCAGAGGTAATTGAGTGCAGGACCATAGCCTGCTACCAGAAGAGAAGTTGAAATTAGTATTTCTGGCATCTTTCTTGGACTGCTCATGGAATCAAGCCACTATTTAGAAGGGCTTCTGTGCTGTTTAGTGCTTGGGAAAACAATAAAGCTCATCTTATGGAACCCAGTATTCAAAATATCTCAAATCCATGCCATAGCATAGGTTTTGCTGCCAAAACAACTACCAGTGACCAGAGTTAACTTGGGAACAACTGCACACGCAACTGTCATCATCATAAAAGCCTGGGCTTTCAGTCTCTGGAAAGATCTTCTGCCTAAAAGGAAGATAGATTTTAAAAATTAATTACTTGGGGCTCCTGGTTGGTCAGTAGGATAAGTGTCCGACTTTGGCTCAGGTCACGATCTCATGGTTCATGACTCTGAGCCCCATGTGGGGCTCTGTGCTGACAGTTCAGAGCCTGGAGCCTGTTTCAGATTCTGTATCTCCCTCTCTCTGACCCTCCCCTGCTCATGCCGTCTGTCTCTCTCTCTCAGAAATAAAACATTAAAAAAATTACTCTATAAGGTCTATTCTTCTAAGATATCTTTATGGGTATCACTGGGTCAAAACAAAGGAAGTAGAGAAAAGTAAAACAAAAAGTAATGAAAAATAAATCATCATTAATAACAAAAACAAAAATAAAGAATGCACTAAGAAAGGCTTTGGGTTAGAGAAGTCATTTTTTAAAAAATTTTTTGTAGTTTATTTATTTTTGAGACAGAGGGAGACAGAGCATAAGCAGGGGAAGGACAGAGAGGGAAAGGGAGACACAGAATCTGAAACAGACTCCAGGCTCTGAGCTGCCAGCACAGAACCCAATGCGGGGCTAGAAACCATGAGCCACGAAATCATGACCTGAGCCAAAGTCGGCCGCTTAACCGACTGAGCCACCCTGGCGTCCCTAGAGAAGTCAATTTTTAAAATCTCTAGTGGCTCAGTTGGTTAAGCATCTGACTTCAGCTCAGGTCGTGGTCTCATGATTGGTGAGATTGAGCCCCATGTCAGGTTCTGTGCTGATAGCTCCGAGCCTGGAGCCTGCTTGAGATTTTGTGCCTCCCTCTCACTCTACCCCTCCCTCATGTGCGCTTGCTCGAGTGCTCTCTCTCTCAATCTCTCTTTCTCAAAAATAAACATTTAAATGATCCCTATACAATAGAGGATCATAGAAAGGAGGTCACTTAGGAGCCATCCCTGGATATAATTAACTTTAATCCACAGTGACATAAATAACTATACCAATAATAAAACTGCTCTTCCTATGCACCACACTAAGGGATTTACATAATTTTGCATGTTTCATCCTCTTAACAAGCTAGAAAGGTTGGCATTATTATTTTTATTTTCCAGCAGAGGAAACTGACACTCAGAAAGGCCAAATAACTTCCCAGTTACAAGGCTAGGGTTTGAATCTGAATCTATCTGGTTCCAAATCTTGTGATCTTAACTTTCCTGAAGCATGAAGAACATTCTTCAGAGAGAAAAAAATAAAAATTTGAATATAACAGTGCTATCATGATTGTTTTTTTACTATTGGTTAGGGACATATCTAATTTTTCGAGACTAAGTAACAAAATGACTTAGATACTATTTTATTGATGGAGCTTATAAAAAAAAGACCCAAAATATAAATATTACCTCTGCTTTGATACTCCTTCTCAAAGAAACTAAATCAAGCTTCACGCAGGAATGGAAATATCTCCTCTGTTCATTGTTTATCTCCCACTCCAGCCACAAAGCTAGGTACACTGAAATCACTCAGTAAATATTTGTTGACAGAAAGTATGCTAAAGATTCCATGGATGCCAAGTCAAAAAGTATCAGAAACACTTATTTTCCTGAAGTTTTAAATAGAAAACACAGAAAGCCTATTAACTAACAAGACCTAAGCCTTTTCTGACAGCAGTTTAAAAGTCCAAGATGACATACACGTGAAAGACTTGCTACATGTTGATGCTATGGGGTGTGTTTGGGAGAAACAGAATCAGGATGTTCCTGTGACTACAAAAATTGATAAAATTGCTCCCTTTAAGAGATGCCACCGTTATCTGCTACAATTCCAATCAGGTGCCTGGTAAAAGAAAAACACAAAATCACCCCTTAGTCTTAAATAATTTCTGCCTCTATTCTTACCACTGCCAACAGCTTTCAAAGTTCATGCTGAGTCCTCCCTCAGGAACAAGGCTGTATAAATCTGCATTTCTTTTTGTGTAAATCATAGAAAAGTAACAGGGAACAACAACAACAATAAAACAATACCAAAAACCTCCTGCATACTCCATTTTAAGTAAAATATATAAATATATTTTCAAGCTCCAAAATAAGCATACGGCTAATGAAAGCAATTGGGATGGGGCATCAGGAAAAGTGAAAGAAGGAGCAGAATAGAAAGAGGTCTTGGTATTCAAAATATTACCATGGCTTGCATGGCAAGCACAAAGCTTGCGAAAATGAGGGCAAAAACTAAGGTAAGAAAGGCTGGCAAGATTTATTTGATAAAATCAGCTACAAAGGTAGGGCTACCCACAGTCACGCCACATTTGTGGAAGCTATCTGCCTCTGAAAGAGCAGTATTAGGACACAAAGCTGGCACGCTACTTTGGCCCCTCTGCCAACTCTCCTCAAATCCACAAAAATAAATACCCTGAAAATTGCTGACCTGGGAAATTCCAAACAATGATTAATCCAACTCAACTGGGACTGCCATTACACAGTACCACAAACTGGGTAGCTCAAAATAATAGAAATTTATTATCTCACTGTTCTGGAAGCCAGAAGTCTGAAATCAAGGAATCAATCACAGGGCCAGTCTCCCTCCAACCTAAGAAGGGAATTCTTCCTTGCATCTTGCTGGCTTCTGGTGGCCCCAGGTGTTTCTTGGCTTCTGACAGCATAACCTGGATCCTCAGTCTTCCGATGGCATTCTTCTGTATATTTTTACGTTAGCTTCACTCTGTGTGCATCTGTTTCTGTGTCCAAATTTCCCCCTTTTTAAAAGGACACCAATCATATTGAATTAGAACCCACTCTAATAACCTTATCTTAACCTAATCACCTTGTAAAAAACATATTTCCAAATAAGATCACATTCAGAGGTATTAGGGTTAGGATTTCAATATATCAGTTAAGAGGATACAGTTCAATCCATAACAGTGAATACTAAGAGAAGACTAGCATGACGTCAGTGAAAGAAAAAAAAAAAAGAGTAAAAAGTGCAATAAAACTTTGCCAAGAAATGAAAAACTCACCACAAAAGGTACCGTGGAGTAAAACACAATTAACAAGAAACGTGTGAGATTTTTACGAAGAGCACTTTACAACACTGCTAAAAGACAAGAAAAATTCAAAGGATAGCTAGAGGGCACAATAAAGATAGGGGAGAAAAAATAGTGAATCTCCGTATATCTCTGAATCTCTGCCAAAGTAACAGAACCTCTAAATGTTGGAGGTAAATGACTGCCCAAGGTAATGACAAAAATTTTCAGCTTCCTTTCCAGCTTTGTTAACTCCTGAGCCATGGGACGAGTAGAGTATGAGAGAAGATAAGATCTTGCTCTTAATATTAAGTAAGTAATATCTTCCTCCACCTCTTTTTTCTTTGATACTAACTCCAATACGGGCATGGTACGTACAGAGACACTTTGGATCCTGCAGATTAGGCAATAGGCTAGGCCTAGAGGAGTAACAAGATGGAAAGAGACTGAGTAAAATGTTGAACCTCAGCTCCCCCAGGCTCAGGAGTCATGCCAGTCCCTACAGACCCAACCTCTAAACTAGCACTCGTGGTCCCAGGCTCTAGGTAGGCGTGCCCCAGTGCCAGAACATTGCCTGAAGTCCCCCCAGGTTATTTTTATATTCGCAATGTATTACTTATACTTTCATGTAAGTATATGCTTATTTGAACATATATATTCATGTGTTGTATGATGGGTGTATACATATATAAAAAAAATTTTTTTTCATAAAAAGTGTCTTGAATACTAACAAAAAAGTATTTTTAGACACTTCAGTAGTTCAATGGAGATTCAGTAGAATTAAATCACAGCTGATGTCTGAAATACAGCAGAAGGAAATTTTGTAGCTCCATCTTATTCTCAAAGAGATTTAATTTAAATTAACACATCCAATATTGAGAAGTGCCAAAGAATTAATCAATCACTACATTATCCTACCTTTTCTTTTTGGTGCTTATCAAATGTTAAATTGACTTTTTCAAAGATATAAACAACATATATAAATTGACCCAGCTGACACACAAGAACAAGTATTATTTTCAATATCAAGATCAGTATTATTTTCAATATTCAATATCAACTATATTATTAAATAGAAGTAATTACTTTAAAAATATAAACCACTTTGATTCTAAGAAGACTAACTACTATTTTGGAAAAATAAAGCCATTTTTTCCATTTTTGCTTGGCTATGCCAAAATCATTTATAAACTACCACAAGGATTTAATTTTAAAAGAATGTTACAGTAACAATAACATGCTTTTTTTCCTATTACCAAGCACTAAGCTTCAGATCCAAAGGAAATCATGATAGAAAGCAGAAAGATTGAAATTTACGGGCTGGAGAACATTGTCATGAACAACTAACTTTTTATTCAAATTATGTTCAAGAAAGTAAAAGAATAATGTATGAGTGGATAAGCTTTTCACTTGAACTTCTGGTACAAAACCTTTGTCTGTATTTACTTTGCAGTAAATTAAAATGTTTTAACTTCACACTAGTCTTGATCTCCTTCCAAATGGTCTTTTGCTCTCATAATACAATGAAACGTCATGGTTCCTCACTGCATTCAGGATCAAGTACAAGAATTTCAAACATTCATAATCTCACTCACAGCCTACCCCCATACTCTCATTTCCCAAAATTTAACTTCAGAGACAGTATAATTCTTATACTTTCCCTTGTTGATCACGTCTTGTCTTGCCTCATTGCTTTTCTCATGCTGCATCCCCTTGCCTGAGAAGCCAAATTTCACCTATCCCTATGCATTTCCCTCATTACTTCTACTCACCCTTTAAAATTTAGCAAAAACATCACCTTTTCCAATAAGTCATTTGTGACTTACCCAACAAGCCATCTGCAACACACACACACACACACACACACACACACACACACACACACAGCCTCTTATTAGATGAATATTTTCTTTGCCCCCACATGTACCATACACCTGTCTGCTAAAGCACTTACCTGCTGTTTTATAATTGTTTCTCTGTCTGTCTTCTCTACTAGATTTTAAACTTCTTGAGATTAGGATCTGTGTTTTATTTATCTTTGTGTGTCTGTGGTTAGCACAGTGCATGGTCCTTAATAAGGACTAAAATATCCATTGGATGAGTACATAAGTGAACAAGTGAATGGAGACCAAATGGGGTTTGTACCCATGAAGAAAAATCTCACATAAAATTTTAAATAAAAGTTTCTTGACCTTAAATATCCACTTGAATATTTCCAAGGGCCAAATGTGTAAGCCATTTACAAGACTATCCATTTCATTCTCTAAATATAGACTCAGTCTTTATTTGCTATTCTCGTGTCATGAGAATTGCCAATAGTAAATATTTCTGTATATTTTCAGTGCTCAAAGGAATCCTTGGTTCCTAAGCAAGTGGTGTTAGAGTACTAGCAGTAGCATCTAAGAAAATAAAAGGTTAAGGTTTAAACATCCTAAGAAGAAAATTGACTGTCAGTATGTTATTAGCCCTTTATCTTTGTGGTTTTAGCATCATGGTAGAACCATTCCAGAACTGTTGTTACATTTTTCACTAGAACTAGTCAATGTCTAAATACCCATGAAACACAAGCCCTAAATACTTTAAAGCAGGTTGTCTCCATGGGCGTGAAACAACCCCATCAGGATTATGGAAATATGTGAGGCACAACTGGGTCATCACAGAGATGGAAAAGGGGACACACTGATGGCTTTTAAATCAACCCAGTTTTCTTATAATTTAGGGGACAATTTGATCAAGGAAGAATAATCCTGTACTCTTCAGAACCAAATATCTTGACACTTAGTTGAGTTAAAAACTTGTTCATAATATTAGAGACCAGAACATAACTCAATCTTATAAGAAATCTAGTGTATTTTTTCTTGATTTTAATATACACAGAAATTTATAGGAATATATGACCATGTGGGCAAAGATTATCATTTACTGGTTTGAAATTTTGACTATCAATCATTTCATATGATTATGTCATTGGAGGCAAAACAGCTTTGAGTGTAGCTAGTGTTTGAGGAGCTGACTTTTTAATTGGTATTTTTATAAGCAAGAAACCCAGTCTCAGTATCCTCTTAAGGATATTAACAAGCATAAATGGGGTTCCAGACAGGGGAAAGTAGTGGATATGTTTAGACACATTTAGAGGGCCTTGGGTTAGGATTTGGGGTTTGATCTGATAGGATATGGAGACTCATTATTGGTTCTTCAACAAATGAAAAATGTGCAGAAGAAACTGCAGTGGCATCATCTTAATGTCTACATCTGCAAAACCTACCAGTAGTTTCATCTTCCCATAAGGTAAATGAGGCAGCAAAGTGGGAAGGAGTAAGGATCAGGAGCCCTGGGTACTAGCCCTTTTTTGCTTCTTATCAGCTATATAATCTGAAGTGAGCCACTTACACAAAATGCTCTGATCTGAAGTTTGTTCACAAAGTTGGAAGAATTATATCTGCCCTATCAGCCCTCTAACACTGTTACAAGACATATAACACATATAGACATATTTGGTAAATTGAGGAGTAGGATATAAAAGTAAGGCACTAACTCAAATAGTATAACTTAAATTTGAGAGTAATAAATGTCTCAATTAGCAGTCAAGTTTAAATATCAAAAACTTAATTTAAAAAAATTAAAGGCAAATACCAAAGAAGTAAAGTCAAGTTTCCTCCTGCTATTGAAAACAACTTTTTGTTATCCACACAGGTTGCTTGGGAAACCACTGCTAGCAGATTACAAATCCATTTACTGCCAGCTCTGCTCACAACATTCTCTCTCCCTATCTCTCTTTCTCTCTCTCTCTTTCACACACACACACACAAATACACACACACACACACGCACGCACGCACACACTTCACAGTACTTCCCTAACACAGACTCACTTCACAAAATGTACCTAGGAATGGTCCCAAAGGGTTTTGAACAGAGAATCAAAAGGTTGAGGGAGCCTGCTGGAAAAAGCAAGAACAAACAGGACCATACAGTTATGTCAACTTCACCCTATTTCCTATAGTCAAAAAGGGAACTTTTGTTTAATTGCAGGGATAGTGGCCATGAGGAAACAACAGTCCTAAAACATAACCAACAATAACTAAAATGTCATCCACTGAACTATTTGTTTACAAGCCATAATGGAAATGAAAGCTTTTCAATGTGCCCAGATTATTCACCATGTGAAAAGAATTTATCATTCTCAAAAAACTCTGCAAGGTAGACAAAGTAAATTTTCTTTGTTTATTCAACCCCTTTCACTCAGCTAATATTTATTGAACAACCACTATGTTTTAATTACTGTCTAGACCAGAAGAACTTTCTATGATGATGGAAATGTTCTATCTTGTGCTGTCCAATGGTGTAACTACTGGCCACATATGGCTACTGAGCACTTTAAACGTGGCTAGCGTGTCATATTGGCTTGTTTGTAAACAAGGAAACCTAGTCTTAACAAGCATATTACCTGCTTTCATCAAAATCTCCTTTCTTTACCCCACCCTTTCTTCTCAAGGGTCAAAGCACAGTCCTGAAGCTACCCTCTTTGCCTTACTCTCATTTTTATGTGTCCTTATGGATGGCCAGCTTGCTCTAATTAGCTGAGAAAATTCTCCCTTTATACCCCTAAGAGAAGTGTGCCCCTCCCCTCAGGAGATATGTCTAGTTTTCAGATTCAGATTACACCAAGACTGGTTTGTCTCATCATCTACCAAAATCAATATTTCTAATGTTTTGCTGACCACACTCTGGAAAATTTTATAATATATCTAGACCAGTGAAGCATAAATCTCTAGAAACCAGGAAATCAGATTGTCCTAAAAAATTCATCCTAGGATGAGGAGAAAGAGAAGCATGCTAAACTAAGAAAGGATCATGTGATGGGATTTTTAAAATGAGCAAAGAGAAAAGAAAAATAAAAAAATGATGCCTTGCACATGTTTTTCCTAATCCTTGTAAGGATATATAGCACTAGCAGTAATATAAATATTAGCAGCTAGCATTTATTGAGCACTTATCATGTATCAGGCACTATTCTAAGTACACATATTATATCATTTAATCTTTCCCCAATGCCTATTTCACAGATGAGAAAGTGGAGACACAAAGATGTTGTGTGACTTGCCTAAGGTCTCTTGTTAGGAAGAAAGCTAGGTTTGGATCAAGGTAGACTAGCAGCAGTCTTCATTCTCACCCACCAGCTCTGCGACTCCTCAGTATTCAACAGCTGCTACTACTCTACTAATTCTATCTGTAGTTATTTCTCCTCTTCCTCCTCTTCCTCCTCCTCCTGCTCCTCCTTCTATTATACTACTACCACTACTACTACTTCTGCATTATACTGGTTAAGAGCACCGTCTCGGAGGTCAGATTGACTAGGTTGGAAATCCAACCTCACTACTCACTACTACTGACTTGGCAAATTATTTAAGTTTTCTTTGCCCTAGTCTCATCCCTGAAATGAGGGTGACTGTGGTATCTACTTGATAGGATTATTCTGATTATTTTTTTTAAATGTTGAGGATTATTCTGATTATTAAAGAAAGTAATATATATATATATAACATTGAGAACAGATCTTGGCACACAGTAAGAATTCAATATATGTTTTTGTTTTACCATCTCCATTGAGGAAATTTATATAGTCACCTGAAAGTTTGTTTTCAGTTTATTTTAATGACATCTGTTTCAATTATTTCCTGGAACACTGGATCAGGGAAAATCATTAATTTCTTATCCAACAGGATTTGGGTCACTCTCTAAAATAATATAACCAATGAAACACTTAACTAGTAACACTGGATTCATTAAACCAGTTGTTCTCACACCTCTCTAGAAACTCAAAATTCATGATGTGGCCAGCATATTTCAACACACCCAGTGGATGTTCTTTAAATATCTATGATGCTGATACATGATTCAGTATAATTTGCCTCTTAATTACCATGAAAAATTTTAACTTAAGCACTAAAAAATGAGCTTCCCCTGGAGAAAATGAATTTGCCTGACATAACTGTAGTATTTTAAAGCAAATGGCATAGCACTCAGTGCAAACTAATTTTTACTTTGAGCTGTTGAAGATTTAGATGCTGAAAGAAGTTTCCCACTGCAGAACACTCTCAAAAACCGGGAATGGGACTAATATTCACATCACAGCATTCTCTCTAATGGAACTTAACTTGAAGTTCTTTGTCAACCATAAAGACCCTCAGTCGTCTCAATGGTTGATAAAATGAGGTTTAGAGGATCTAGATCTAGATTACCATTGAAAATGTCAGTCTTAGGGGAAAGGGTACTTTGTCCTCTTGCAGCTTAGCTTTACAAGAAAGAAGTGCTCCTGAAAAATAAATCTTAGCCTCACAGATTAGCAAAACCTGTTACAAGTGTTGTTCTGTATTCTGGCTTGAACTCACGGAATCAACTTCTTTCTGTTAACAAGATCAAAATCTACAAAAGAGACATGATCTTATGCATTCATAACTCAACTAATTTAAATGTCTTCATGATTTTTGCAGATTTAGTTATAGTTTTAAATTTATGTGTAATTTAATTTAGTTAATGTCTGCCTTTTCCACTGCCAAGTTCATGTGTCACATAGTAGGTACTCAATGATTGTTTGCTGAATAAATTAATAGATGAATTATCAAACAGTTAAAAAAACTCATTGCATCCCGATATTCATTCATTTACCTAACAAATATGTTTTAGTCTCTCCAAAGGATACAAATCTTGGTAAAGCAATAGGCTAATAGCCAAATTAGCTTTCTTTTCAAATAGAATTTCAAATAGAATTCAAACAGTAGCAATTTGCTGCCTTAGAATTTTGGTACCTACATAACCGCCAATTATAATAGCTATTATTTTCTAACATGGTGCCAGACAATTTATATGAATATTTGATTAAATTCTTACAATGACCTTATGAAATAGATATTATCATTATATGAATTTTAGAGATAAACAGACCTGGTGAGTACATAACTTACTAAAGGTCAACAGTTGTAAATGGCTGAAAGGAGATTCAAAATCAGGATCATTGAATTCCAAAATCTGTTTGTAACTACCATGGTTTTTCTGTTTCATTAGGTTTTACCCCTGCTTAATAATCCTTTCAGAACTTCTACCTTTCAAAGATTTCTTTCTACCATTAATTATTCTCCACTTCCAGAGAATTCTGGACTAGGCAGTCAGATTTTCAAACATTTCTAACATTTTCTTTTGCCCACGTGTTTGAAATATACTAATAGAGTTTAAAGATAAAAATGACATTTCCACAGGAGCTCTAAAATCCCATGAAATTGGAGTAAGCTTGAAAATATATCAGACTTCTAACTCAAGTTAGTCTATAGCTGATTAAATAAAAAAATTTGTAAAAAGGATAATTATTCTAAGCTTTACTTCTGGTGCCACATTTTATAACTAATCTAAACATTTGGAATAAATACACCATATTTTTTAGTGAAAATGATTACTTACTTGTCCAAGCAATCCATCTAGAAATAAGCTTAATCTTTCTCCCTTACCAAGTTAAGATCGAGATGAGTCTCAAAATTTTGACATGCCAGTCCATTTAACTCTCTGGGGCTCTATAAAGTATCATCACATTCCACAGGTTCTTCAGGTAGATAGTCATAATTTAATGTGAGAAAAATATTTTTAACCTGGCTGTAGGCTTCCTCTTTAGTAGGTACAAAATTGTCAACACCACCACTAACTCTAAATGCAACAAAATCAAGGTATGAACAGGAAAAACTACAATTGAAGACATCAAATTATAGACAAAAATTTAAGTCCACAGACTAGAATTACATTCTCACATACACAGTATATATTGTATAAATATTTTACATCAAGAAAAAAAATCCTACCTGATATTGGCATCAGAAAGAATTGTGTTTTCCTTGGGGCACCTGGGTTGCCCAACTGGTTCAGCATCCAACTTCGGCTCAGGTCATGATCTCATGATTTGTGGGTTGGGGCCCAGAGTCAGGTTCTGGCCTGACAGCTTGGAGCCTGGAGTCTGCTTTGGATTCTGGGTCTTCCTCTCTCTCTGCCTCCCCCACTCATGCTCTCTCTCTCAAAAATAAATAAACATTAAAAAATATTTTAAAAAATAAATAAAAGAATTGTGTTTCTCTTGAATAGCTGGACTATTTTTTTTTAATGTTTATTAATTTTTTGAGAGACAGAGAGAGAGAGAGAACAAGGAGGGGAGGGACAGACAGAAAGGAAAACACAGAATCTGAAGCAGGCTTCAGGCTCTGAGTTGTCAGTACAGAGCCCAGCCCAGGGCTCAAACTGTAAAATCATGACCTGAGTTGAAGCTGGATGCTTAACCGACTGAGCCACCCAGGTGCTGCACAACTGTACTATTTTTAACTTATGTGACTTGTAAAATTGATTTGAATTCCTTTTGCTGCTGGTTGTTAGAAAGGTTAGAATCAGATTTGTATCTCAGTGATTGGAAATATTTAAGATGCTGTGGTAAATGTCTTTTACGGACTCATTGCTGGTTCTATTTTATGTCCCTTCCCTATTTTTCTGGCATCTTCTTTGTATTTCTTTCAATTTTAATTATTCCTTATTTCAAATAACTTAGTAAACTTCTTTAAAATACTTTTTAAAAATAACCTATTTCTTCCTTTCCAATCTTTTTTTTTTCCTTGCTTTATTATGCTGGGTAGAACCACCGGTATAAGGCTAAAGTAATGACATGAAACATTCTTATTTATAATCTCAGAGTTATGGCCTTCAACAGGATTTTTGTTTGTTTGTTTGTTTTGGTAAATACTCTTTATCAGATTGAGGATGTTGACTATTATCAAATGATTTTTCTGTGTCTATCAACCTATGATGTATCTTCTAGATTATGTGGGTATGATGAATTCCGTTGATTTTCTAAATTTGTATTATTGGAAATAAACCCAAGTCGGTTGGTTTTATTATTCGTTTTATAAATTCCTGGATTTGGTGTCCCAATATTTTATTTAGGATTTTTATATCTAAATTCAAAGAAAAGATTGGTTTAAGGGGCTTTTGTTTATTTGTTTATCAAGCTCTTGTCAGTGTTTTGTTATTAAAGTTATACAAATTACACCTCAGAAAAGTTGGGAAGTGTTCTTTTTTCCTGCAGATTCTAGAAAAGCTTGTGTGACATACATTATTTCTTCCTTTACAATTCATTGGTGATGCTATTTAAGTTTCCTCTCTAGAAAGGTTAAAATTTTCTTTTACCGTTTATAGAATTACTTGATTTTTTATTTCTTTCATTACTTTTGGTAAGTTTTATTTTCCTAGAAGTTTGTCTATTTTATTTAAGTTTTCAAATTTGCTGACATGAATTTGTTCATAATACACCTCTGTGATCTTTTTAATATCCTCTTTTTCATTCCTTTTCATTTTTTATAGCTTCTCACTTATTGTCTTGATAATTATTATATGATACTTATCAACATTCTTTTTACAAAGAGACAATTTTTTTACTTTATTGATTTTTTATTATATATTTGTTTTCCATTTCAGTTTTTTCTGCTTTTATTATTTATTTTCTTTCTCTAGCTTATTGTGTTTTCAGTTTGTCGGTATTTTTCTAACATCTTGGGATGACTACTTAGACCACTGGTCTGATCTTTGTATGATTTCAATCTTCTGGATCTTGTTTGAGATGCTCATCCCTAAACCAGGGTGATCACCCAAGTTATGGTCATTACATAATGCTCAGAAAGAATTGATCAAAAAACTGATCCTTCAGGGCACCTGGGTAACTCACTTGGTTGAGTGTCCAACTCTTGATTTTGGCTCAGGTCATGATCTCACAGCTTCTGGGACCCAGCCTCACCTAGGGCTCTGGACTAACAGCACAGAGCCTGCTTGGGATCCTCCTTCTCCCCCTTTCTCTGCCCTTCGCCCACTCACATGCTCGCTCTCTCTCTCTCTCTCTCTCTCTCTCTCTCTCAGAATAAATACATAAATATTTTTTTAAAAGCCTGATCCTTCTCCATAATGCTCAGACTATAATTGCTCAGTCTCACAAGAATAGCCTGCAGTTTTACCCTGGTGTTTTGAATACCATCTTTTGAAAAAAACTAATTTGTTTTTCATCTCGTTTCTTACCAAGAATGCAGAATGGTTCCTCCCAATACTTTCAAAGAGAGTTATCTTCTTTTGTAGCAGCTATTACTAAAGCTGGCCCTGCTAGGAACAATTTTGTTTACAATTCTACATTCCTCAGTCAGGCTAAAAATGAAAGCAGCTCCTGCTCCACAAAATCTAAAAACCACTGCTAAGGTAAATGAGAGAAACAAACAAAATACATTATTTTTCTGGCCTTAAGATTATATTGTCATATTATCTTCTAGGTCAAGGTCTGAAGATTTCATCTTACAAAAGAGTAAATTAAAACTTCTTGAAACATGATAATACCCAGTCCTGGCAAGGATGTAGTGAAACTGGTCCTCTCCTATATTTCTGGAAGAATTATAAATAGGTATACCCTTCATTAAAATAAGTTGACACCAGGTATCAAGTTTTTTTGTTTTTTTTTTTTTTTCAGGTATCAAGTTTTGAAAGGCTATTCTTGTGGAGACTGAGCATTTATAATCTGAGCATTATGAGGAAGGACCAGGTTTTTAAATGTTTATTTATTTATTTTGAGAGAGACAGAGTGGGTATGTGAGCAGGAGAGGGGCGGAAAAAGAGGAAGAAAGAGAGTCCCAAGCAGGCTGCTCTTCACTTGAAAGTTTGGGAAATAAAAGAACTAAAAATATCCAGTGTTGGTGAAGATGGGAAGAACTTTGCACCCTTCTTAACTATTGATGGGGTATATACTTGTACAATATTTTGGTGGATAGTCATGCACTATCTAGTAAAATTTGTTTTCTTTTTTTCTTTTACTTTAATTTTATTTTCCATGGAGATATAACATATATGCTCTAAAGCATATAAAGTGTATTAATATTACTATGCAGTTTACTGATTTTTACACATGTATAATATCATGTAATTACCACCAGCATTAAGATATGGTAATTCCTGAAATCACAGATTAGTTTCACCTATTCTTGAATTTCATGTAAAAGAAATCATGTAGTTAGTATTCTTTTATGTCTGATTTCTTTCAAAATTCATCCACATAGTTGAATATATCAGGAGTTCAAATTCTTTATTAGAATTTTTAGAAACATTTAGAAAGCCACACTAATGATGAGCAGGAAAATCTATTACACATGCTCTAACTTTTTATTTCTGTCCTAGGTCCTTCTTCTGAGAATACTCCAGCGCCTGACCTGGGTGGCTCCGCTCTTTGCTCCCACAGCACTCTCTGCTTCCCATGATCATTACTCTTACATTAATTGCATTCCACTACCCATACTATACACTTCTTTTAGGTAGGGATAAAAGCTGTTTCATCTTGATATCATATCCTCCAGCACCTAGCAGAATGCCATGGTGGACAATAAATACATATCTATTGGACAGAACTAAATCTGAGAATAACAAAAATAGCAAAGGCCTGGACAAATAGCCAAGGTCCAAAATTACTGGTTTGTAGATTGCTACTGCTTGAAATTATAGGTCATTTTGAAATGAACTTAATTGTCACATAGTCAACTAGCTTCAGTAATTTTTAAAACATAATTTTAAATCCTCCTTGCCTTGCTGTTTACTACAGGAATAAGGATGCAACCCAAATCTGAGACAACCAGTTATAGAATATCTCCATGGCTGGTATTCTGGGTGGCTCAGTCAATAAAGCATCTGACTCTTGATTTCAGGGTGTGAGTTCAAACCTCACACTGGGTGTGTAGCCTCATACTGGATATAATGTATCATCATTAATGATGATGATAATAATGACAACAACAACAACAACAACAACAATAATAATAGTAATAATAATAATGATAGTATCTCTGTGGCCATAGTGCTGTGATATAAAATGATTTTCTTAGAGCAAAGCTCAGCACCCTTCTGTAAGAGACTTGCTCTCTCGTTCTGATGTGTAAAAGAGCCATGTAGTCCTTGTTACAGACAATGGTCATCTAGCAACCATCCAGATAAACAGCCTAAGAACAAAGAGTAAAGCCAAAATAGAAGAGAAATATAGCCAGGTCCTTCATCAAATGCTTGCTGTCTACATTACTAGTGGAATTTTTAACTCTGTGAGTCAATATATTTTCTTTCACATTTAAGCCATTTTGGGTTATTTTTCTTGTTTTTGTTTGTTTTTGCAAATGAAATGATCCTAACTAATATAAACTCTAAGAAGTTTACTTTAGAGGCACCCAGGTGGCTCAGTGAGTTGAACATCTGACTTCATCTTAGGTCATGATCTCATGGATAGTGGGTTTGAATCCCAAGTCAGACTCTCTACTCTCAGTGCAGAGCTTGCTTGGGATCCTCTGTCTCCCTCTCTCTCTGCCCCTCCCCTGCCCATTCTCTCTCTCTCTCTCTCTCTCTCTCTCAAATAAATAAAAATTTGAAAGAAAAGAAGTTTACTTCAAAATCAAAATATCTAGCTATGGACCCTCTTCAGAGATATTTCAAAGGCTATATCAGCTCCAAATCCATTATAAAGCATTCTCAGACAATTCCAGGAGACAGTATTATCACCATCCTATAACTCCAGAGTACCACTTGCTTATACCTATCATTTATACAGATGTTACTGTTTTATAACATCTATTATATTGTATTATCAATCTTCTTTTATTAGCTTTGTATGTTGCATTCTTAATAACATTGTAACTTCATTGAGCTCATTGACAATCCTTGTGTTTTCTACAATATTTTTCAGGCAGTAGATTGATGATTAAACTCAATTAAAAGCTAAATAATTCTTTCAATTTTCGATATCAGTCAGAAAGACAGACCTATGGTGTTGAAGGAAAATGTTAAAGCCAAACTATTGAAAATGTATAAATGACAACAGTACTTGAAATCACTTTAAATGTTTGCACTAGGGACTTAACCTAATGCCATACATGACACAAAACACTTTTCCATGTTATAATACATAACAGAGTATTACTGCTTTACCTAGTGCTACATTTTGGAGAAACTATCTATATAATACAGTGCCAGGCACCCCCCTTCTTGTCTCAAAGGCTTTGCCCTTGTCTACCCTTATAATCTGATTTATTATTGCTCATCTTTTAAGAATAGATTTCCCTGGGGCGCCTGGGTGGCTTAGTCGGTTAAGCTTCTGACTTTCGCTTAGGTCATGATCTCGCGGTTGTGGGTTCGAGCCCCGTGTCGGGCTCTGTGCTGACTGCCAGCTCAGAGCCTGGAGCCTGCTTCGGATTCTGTGACTCCTCTCTCTCTGACCCTCTCCTGCTCACGCTCTCTCTCTCTCTCTCTCTCTCTCCTAGAAATAAATAAAACATTAAAAAAAATTTTTTTTAAATTCTCACTGTACTATACATATATTCTTCATTGGGTCTATTACATTTGCAATTACATAATTATCTATGTTTAAATCCATCTGTGCTGCTAGACTATAGCATACACCAGAAAAGGGGCCAGAGCCATTTTACTCTCCTGTGTATTCACATTGACTACAGCATGACTGGAAAATTCTCAGTGAATACCTGTAGAATGAATTAACATTGTGGTAGATAGTTACAGATTAAGAATAAGTCCTCAAGAACAGTCTATGTAACTGTGCCCCTCATCTCTGCTGTCTTTGGTAATTAGCAAAAATGCAAGCTTCTTTAATTCACTATTCCCTTACATGCTGCCTTTTCCATACTATCCTATGCTCCTTCTTCACTTGTGATTCTTCTTCCCATAGCTGTCCTACTGCTCAGGGCTCTAGAGATCTCTTGAGTTCCTCGAACAATCCTTTTCATATCCCCAATCTATTATACAATGTTCCTCTGCCTTCCTTGTCTTACCAGAAACTTGGAATCCCCAAAAGAATTTGTCTTCCCCTCAGCCCCCCCAAGGCTATTTTTTAAAATTCCAAGTACCACAGAGTCCAGGTAGCACATGAGGGTAGGGGGAAGGATGGTTCTTCTATATCCTTTTATAGGTTATTATTTTTCCAGGGGCTCCTGGGTGCTCAGTGGTTAAGCATCCAACTCTTGATTTCAGCTCAGGTCATGATCTCAGAGTTCAAGAGGTCAAGGCCTCCATTGGGCTCCAGGCTGACAGCGGGTTAAAAGTGAAGAGCTTGTTTGGGATTCTCTCTCTCCCTCTCTCTCTGCCACTCCCCCGCTTGTACATGCACACTCTCTCAAATAATAAATAAACTTAAAAAAAAGATTATTTTTCCATGTTCAGGCTAAATCACTTACCATTTTGATACCTGTCTATACTACTCTCTATCCCAATTATTGCTATCATTTACAGACATCCTAGCTACTACTCTGCCTCATTCACTGAGCCCTTCAACATTTGGCTTAAGTCTTCCTTGTTTTAATTTCTGCCTCCTTTATGGGTAATTACAAGGTCCATATATAAAATTAATCCACAAAACTACTGGCAATGTTAGGGACTATCTCAACATAAATAATTTTTATTTATCTTCTAGTCTCTGGACCCATATATGCAAATGCCAACTACCTGTCTCCATTTGGATATCCATATCATTCAACGAATGTTCATTTAGTTCTAGGTGGTGGGGATGCAACAATAAACAAGATATGTAAAGTCCCTGCCCTCAAGAAGGTTATATTCTAGTGGGAGAAATCAACAAAAAAAATAAATAAATAAAGAACTTGCTTTGCTTTTCTCAGTGAAATAAGAATGCGGGAGGGAGACAGCCCCCATTTCACCCATCAAAATGCCTGCATTCTGGACAGAGACCTAGGGTAAGTCAGAGCCTGCTCAAGGTGTCGCTCCAGAAAGTCTTCATTATCCAGGAGTGACCTGAGTTGCTTCTTCACTCACAGCTTGTGATTATTACCCTTGTATATTAGGAGGCCCTTTTCCTTTCTTTACATAACACTGAGTATCTAGGTTAAAAAAAATAGTTTAAAAAAAAAGATGAATGAGAACTAGTGATAACTTTTCAATTGATACATTCCATTAATTTGTAAGTACAAAATGACTTTGTTTCATTGATTATAGGGGTTTGTTTTGTCTTGTTTTGTAACCATGCCTCACGCCCAGCATGGAGCCCAACACAGGGCTTGAACTCATGACCCTGAGATCAAAACCTCAGCTTAGATCAAGAGTTAGATTCTTAAGTAACTTAGCCACCCAAATGTCCTGGTTGATTGTAACTTTTTACATTTTTATTTCAATGTCGAAGAAAGATGAAGTAGCCCCTGTTTATATTTCCAGGATCATTTCTGTTTCTTCATACCTTATAATTTATTGCTCTAGTATTAAGACACCAACTACGTGTAATTCCCTATACATAGTATTTATTTCACACTTTCAAATCTTTGCATCTTTTTTCCTTTCCCTGGAAGGCCCTTTCTACCCATTCTAAGCTAAGTAACTCCTACTATTTTGTCAAGACTTATCTCAGTCCATTCTCTCCAGAAATACTTAGGAATCCCTTATCTATGCACTCATAAACATTTTCACATTGTATTAAAATTATCTGTGTTCCATCTACAAGACTGTAGGTATTTATTCACTCATTCAAAAAAATTCATACCAATTATTAGGTAAGTATTCATTCAACAAATATTTATTGAGTGCCTACTAGGAACCAAGCACTTGTTCTCAGTGCTTAAGGTATAATAGTGAACAACACAGTAAATTGCCTATGATCATGAAAGTGGCATTGTCATGTAAAATTTCAGGTAATGAGGGGCGCCTGGGTGGCTCAGTCAGTTAAGTATTCCATTCATAATTTCAGCTCAGGTCATGATCTCATGGTTTGTTAGTTTGAGCCCTGTGTTGGGCTCCATGCAGTCAGCACAGAGCCTGCTTGGGATTTTCTGTCTCCTCTCTGCCCCTGTCTCCGTGCTCACTTGCTCGCTCTCTCTCTTTCTCAAAATAAATAAATAAACTTAAAAAAAAAAAAGGGGCACATTAAAAAATTCAGCTAATGATTAAGTACTATAAAGTGGGATAAGGGCAAGTCAGTGACTGACAGTGGGGGTAGACTGTAATAGATGGGGGGAGGGGTTGTAAAAAGCCCCTTCAAGAAGATGATACTTGAGAAGACCCATCAATGAAGGGGAAAAAAGCCAGTTAAACAATCTCAATGGCAGAGAGAAGAGCAATGTTCCAGCTCCTGAAGCAGGAAGGTATCGCTGTATTCTAGGGGCAGCAAAAAGAACGAGATAGGTGGAAGAGAGTGAGCACGGCTGGAAATGGTAAACATGAGGCTGTGTAGGCAGTAGCCAGATTACGTAGGACCCTGTAGGAGTGTGGATTTTATTCTAAGTGAGATGGGGAGTCACTTGGGGTTTTGATGAAGATAGTAACTTGATCTAATCGTTTTAAAATATTATTCTGGTAGCTGTGTAAAGAATAGTCCAAAATGTGGCAAACATGAAACTGAGTGGCCAAACATGTCACCCAGTACACCTAAGGATGTGACAATGGGCAAGAAAGAGACTTAAAAAGAGGCATAGAGGAGGGTGATGAAGAACATGGACTCCAGTGATTCTACCTGGGTTTGAACCCTTGCTCCCCCAATCTTATTGGGTGACCACAGGCAACAATTTGATGTCTCTGTTTATTTGTATATAAAAATAGGAATAATAATAAGTACCTACTTCCTAGGGTTGCTGCAAAGATGTAATAAGTTAATACATATTTAATACTTAGACCCAGTGCCTGGCACAAAATAATCCAGTATAAATGTTAGCTATAAGCATTCATGGACCTGGGTGGAAATCACAGGTATATCAGATGTCATTGGAATTGATGAGTTACAAAAGCCACAGTGTTAGTACAAGGTGCTGATGAAGCACACAGGAAGAGTTCCTACATAATCTTAGTCAGCAGAGTAATTGGGCACATAGTAGGTGCACAAATAATTATTTACCGTGGTCAAATTATATGGTCTTTTCTTTTTCAAATGGATCTTTTGGGTAGTAACTTTAATACCCAATGCTATTTTATGGTATACAAGAGTGATTAATCTCTTGGTTTATTTGTTATAATAGAAGTCATTTTTACTTTTAAGTATTTTATTAGTATCTTCTCTTAAGATCTTATAAATTTATTTAAGCCTAGTTATTCTTCTAAGAAAAAAAAAAGTTACCCCTTGATAACAAATAGATAATGTGAAAGATACAATGGTCTCTTCACATTTCCGAGTCATGACTCTACACCAGTGCTTTACTAAATGGACCCCCCACCTTTGGCCTGAAAGCATCATTACCTTCCCTAATTTATTAGCAATGAGTCACTACAGCTCAAGAACATCTTACAGATTAGAGATGGGAATAAAATGAACCAAAACAAATGGCCTTGTAAGAAAATGTAGTGAATGACTCCATGTCATTACTAAAATAACACCACAGGAGGGCCCAGTGTCTTTCCTTGAGTGCGGCGTGTTCTCCAGAAGAAAGACCTCTAAGGCTTGTGACTCCCAAGGACAAGCACATAAAGGAGATGAATCACTTTCCAGTTTTCATCAGTGAATCATGGTTGAGATCACCACTACTTAATTTGGGCTTTTCAAATGTATGAGTCATCACACAAGCCCCTGCATTCTAAATTAGAATGAGAACAGATCTCGTGATGTTCAGGCAAGTAGCTCTAAGGGGTCTTTCTTCCTGGAAGCAGGGCAGTTTGACAGGACTGGAAGAATGGGTGCAGCACATCGGATGTGTTCCACCCAGCCAGCTCAGGCCCTACACTATCGCAGCAGCTCTCTGGAAACTGGCCCAATTAAGTCACGTCCTGAAGTTAGAGGATAGAAAGAACTCGGCCAAGGGTGTAAGTAGTGTGCATAATAGCTCTGCTAAAACCACATGATCCAGAAACACTGTCAGGCATGGGGATCCTACCAATATAGCTCAGGTATTTCCTTCTTATATCAAAGATGTTAGCACTTACACTTTTCTCCTCTAATCCAAGTCACACCGTCACAATCCCATGGATGACCTACCAGACTCCCCAGGCCCTGACTTCTTTGACTTCCTTAGTGCTAATGACCTTCATCTCACATCTCCCTCTCCTACCCCTCATCTCACATCTCATACTCCTACATCCACCTGAGATTGCTATAGTCCTATCATTATTTAGAACTACTCCTCTTGTAAAGCTTGAATTCAAACACTCGGCTCATTGAAAACTTCTGCCTCTCTCATTCAGTTACTACCATTCTATTACTCAACCTCGTCATGACTTCCACATACCCTCCTTTCTTCCAGTGACAGCTCTCTCTTGTTTTCACTTCCTTTGCAATAATAGTTGCCACAGCAGTAGTAATAGCAATAAGTAAGTAAGATCAATTCACAAGAGTAGCGACTATTTTGAGTCTTAAGCATTTCCTTGCCTTCCATCATTTAAGTTTCAGGGCTATCTGTGAAGTAGGTATTGAGGGCCTCAGTCAAGCCTTCCATGCTAAGCCCTTTCTAGTTCTTGAACTGAATATGTAGACACTGCTCATTATTACAATGCAACTGTACACATTAGAGGCCTCGCCATCTTTCTAAAACCTAGGACAACATAGCACACTGGCACTGGTGGCTTAGTGAGGAACTGTACCTGGAAACTATTCAATTAAATACAGGCTTGCTAACAAAGGCTTCCTGAGCCTTATAAGGTAATTATACTGGATTCCGGATGTGACATATTTTAGAATATAAGAGGGGTAAGCCCCTACTCAAGGCTTCCTGCAACCTGGCAGGACCTCATCCTGGTTAAGTGAAACATGATTACCACCAATGTAGGCAGTTGTTTTATGAAGAACTAAGGAAACATGAGAAGCCACATTCACCTCCCCAATCTTGGGTGAGATATCTGAAAATCATTTGCTTACAAATATCAGTATCCTTTGCTCTTATAATGTCTATACATTTATGTGTCAGAGTTGCCAAGCTTCCAGCCTATTTCCTAATGTATTACTACAGATAAATTATAATCCTGGTTTTACAGAAAAATGGTATAGCTTTTTATCACTTTAGCCATTCTCTCGCCAACAATTCCAACTCCCTTCCCCAATACTAATTTCATTGCACCCACCTTTCCAAACCTCTATCCAGCTGGGATTTGTCTCCTGTGTCCTGTGGAACAATATAAGCAAGTTCCTACTTGACATTTCCCTTTGGCTATCTCACATACTCTTCAAACTCAGCATGTCCAAAACTGAGCTCATCTCCTCCTCCATACTGCTCCTCCTCTGGCTTCCCAACTTGTTGGCTGATGTAGTCAGTCACCTAATCTCAAAAGTCAGAAACCTGAACATCAAACTTTGTTCTTCCCCTTCTTCATAGCCCAGGTCCAAGCAAACACATGGTGATCATTTAGTCTCTATTATCTCTCAAGGCCATGCACTCCTCTTCATTCCCACCATCAGTCAGTTCAGATACCTCCAATCTGGAAGAGTTTGGTCTGACCACCCTGAAATTTGGTCTTACTCCCTGTAATTCATCTCTATACTGCTGTTTTTCCTAAAGGGAAAACTTGGTAACATCCTATGCCTAATACTTCAAATGATTTTTCCCACTGTTTTCAAGATAAAGTTCACAGTAGTATACAAGACCCTTTATAAGCAGTCTGTATTTACCTCTTCATTTCCCTCTGGCCACTTGTCCCTTGCATTCTAGCTCCAGATACACTGAAATACTTGTACGTCTATCAAATGCTCTCATACTTTCAGATATATCATATATGTATTTCCTATGCTCAAATACACACACACACACACACACACACACACACCACCCATTTCTACACACCTGTAAATGCATAAACACTATATGCCAATTTGGTTGTCACTTCCTTGCTCCTCAGATCTGGAGAATTTCCTATCACCACCCACTCTCAGGTTGGGATTAAATAATCTTCATATGTGTTCCTGTATTACCCAATTATAATAGTTAATACACCATATTACCCTATACATTTACTTATTCCCCTCATCCAACACAAAGCCCCTGAAGAGCAAGAAATATTTATTATTCAATCTTCAGTGCTATCCCAATGTCAAATAGTGCATACAAGGTGCCCAATGATCATTTGTAGAAGTGATTTGGTCTGAGATCTCAACTCTCTCAGAATACATACTTTCCAGGTATGTACTCCTCACAGCTTCCAGAGGAATAAAGCATTAAGGAGCTTAAACCTAGAGTTACCCCCTCTTTATTATGGGCTTTTAAAAATTTTTTAGAATTGTATGTGTACTATGAAAATTCACTTATTCAGTGACCTACAAGATTGTCCTATAAACCTCTGGATAGGCTGATATGATAAGGTTTACTAAAAATGTGATCTGATTTGCTGAAGGGCATGCGTGTGTATGTCTGTGTGTGTGTTAGTTTTCCATTAGTTTTCCATTGCTGTGTAACAAATTACCACAAATTTATAACTGTAAACAACACAAATTGATGTCTCATAATTTCTAGGAGGCAGGCGTCCAATACACTTTAGGTGGGCCCTCTGTAGAGGATCTCAAAGAGTGAATGAAATCAAGATGTTAGCTGAGTTGTGTTCTCATGAGGAGGTTCTAGGGAAGAATCTGCTTCCAAGCCCATTCAGGTTGTTGACAGAATCTAGTTCTTGTGGCTGTAGCACTAATGTCTCCATCTTCTTACTGGGGGCTGTTGGCCAGGGGTCACTGACAACTCTGGAGGTTGCTTACAATCTTCAGCATATGGCTCCCTCTGTCTTCAAGCCACCAATGGTATATTGAATTCTTCTCATGCTTTGAATCTCTGACTTCTGCTTCTCTAACCACTCAGAGAAAAATCTCTTGTTTTAAAAGGTGTATGTGATTAGGACAGGCCTGCCTGGATACCCTCACTCTCTTAAGGGCAACTGATTAGTAACTCTAATTACATGTGTAAAATCCCTATTCCCATGCAACGTAATCAAAAAGTAACACCACAGGGCTAGCTTACAATGCTGCCAGAACACTTAGAATACTGTCCAAATTTTCTTCTTCTTATGAGGACACCAGTCATTAGATTAGTGTCTATGCTAATCCTGATCTCACTTTAGCTTGATCACATTTCCAAATAAGGTCACATTCACAGATTTTAGGTAAACATTAATTTAGGGGGGAATTATTCAATCCATTAAATTATCCTTGCATGAATTTCACAGTTTCATGCCATTAAACAAAAGTTACACCCACAAATCTTTTTGAGGCGTCTCTTCTCTCTGTTTTCTACTCAGATGGCTTAGGAATAATAACCCTAAGTTTCTCAGACACCCTCTGGTTTGATTGACTGGAGCCATACATCACACCCTTAATCTCCTAGAAGAGCCTTATGTATGACTGAATACTTTGACCTATTGGCCTTTCTACTGTTTTGACAAAAAGCTGAATAATCACACAGCCCTCTACACTATGTTTTCAGAAGCCACTTCTGACATTTAGAATCTTTTACCATCCGGAATGGTTGAAACTTTTCAAAATTATCCAGTCTTTTACATTTACCAGGATTTATTTTTTCTTCAAACTATTTCTTTATTCAATTAAAAAATGCACCTGTTGTGATGAGCACAAGGTGATATATGGAATTGTTGAATTACTATATTCTACACCTGAAACTAATATAACAAGTATGTGAACTAACTAGAATTAAAATAAAAGCTTAACAAAAAATAAATTACTTCTTTTTTCCAAGATTTTAGTACAAGCAGCATGAAGAAGCAAACTGACTCTTTCAACACTTTGCTTGGAAATTTCCCTAGCTATTATATCCAAGTTTCACACAAAATTCTGCTTTGGACATAACTAGAGGTCACAATTTTTCTAAGCTTTCTGCCACCACATAAGGATTTTCCTCCTTCCTCCAGTTCCAATAATATGCTTGGTACTTCCTTCTGAGTCCTCACCAGTAGTGTTCTTAAAGCCCAAGTTTCTAATAACAGTCTGTTCATAGTGATTTAGGCTTTCCCTGAAACAATTTAAGTTTTCACCATAATGCTCAATTCCTTCCCAACTTTTACCAGCTGCATCTTCAGTGTCCATGTTACTGCTAATAGTCTGTTCAAAGCAATTTTAGGTTTCTTCTATCATATTCCTTAAAATTCTTCCAGCCTCCATCTATTGCCTGATTCCAAAGCCACTTACAGACTTCAGATATTTGTTATTGTGGACCAGTAACTCACTTCCAGGTACTAGAAAATCTATATTAGTCTTTTACTGTGACATAACTACCACAGACTTAGCAGCTGTAAACAACCTATCCTTACCATCACAGAGTTTCTGTGGGTCAAGGGTCTGGCTTAGATCCGCCTTAGCTATGTCCTATGCTTTAGCTATGTCCTCTGCTTAGGATCTCAAAGACTGAAATCAAGATGTTGGCCAACCTGGAGGCTCTCTAGGAGAATTTGCTTTCAAGTTCATGCTGTTAGAATCCAGTTCTTGGGACGCCTGGGTGGCTTAGTCAGTTAAGCGTCTGACTTCAGCTCATGTCATGATCTCATGGTTCGTGGGTTCGAGCCCTGCGTCAGACTCTGTGCTGACAGCCAGCTCAGAGCCTGATCCTGTTTCAGATTCTGTATCTCTCTCTCTGACCCTCCCTTGCTCACGCTGTCTCTCTCTCTCTCAGAAATAAGTAAAAAAAAAAAAAAAAAATTTAAGTGTTTTTTTAAAAAAAAGAATTCAATTCTTTCTGGTTGTAGGACTGAAGCCTCCATTCAGTTGCTGGCTGTTGGCTAGGAATCATTTTCAACTCCCAGATGTCACTCACATTCCCCCTCTCTCTATTTATATAATTTTTTTTGAGAGAGAGAGAGAGAAAAAGTGTGTGAGTAGGGCAGAGACAGGGAAAGAGAAAATGTCAAGTAGGTTGCAAGCTGTCAGTGCAGAGCCCAATGCAGTGCTTGATCTCATGAATCATGAGATCATGACCTGAGCCAAAATCAAGAGCTGAATGCTAAACATACTGAGCCATTCAGATGCCTCATCATTCATTTTCTTCAACTTGTGGATTTCTCCATTTTTCAGCCAGCAATGTTGGCTGGAATGTTGAATTCCTCTCATGTTTTAAATCTCTGACTTTTGCTTCTTCAACCAGGGAACGAAAACTTTGCTTTTAAAGGGTTCATAGCATTAGGTTAGACCCACCTGCATAATCTCCTTATTTTAAGGTCAACTGATTAGTAACTTAACTACCTCTGTAAAATTCCTTTTTTCTTGTAATATCATGTAATCACAAGAATAACCTGGAATTGAAATTAAGCCTGTTACATATCCTTGCACTAAAAATACTCTAAAAATATATCAGTAGTGGTGACTCTGAGTTTTCATTTCCTCTTGCTTTTTCATTTTGTATAATTAAAAAATATATTTCTTTGCAATCAAGAAAAATACAAAATGATACCACTATGGGGTTTAATTAAATCACGGTGGCCTTACAGAATCTTGGAGCTATCTGCTCACCCATTTGTAATGACTACAAGCACATGACTCACTGATTACAAAAGGTTACATGGTCAATGTTCAGAAGCCTGGGTCTGTTACATTGTAAGCTTTTCCTGCAAATACATGTACACACACACATTTCTAATAAAATAGACTTCTTGTTATTGAGAATAGGTGGTTTAAAGTTGTGCCTGTCTTCTCACTCTATCTACTTTTATAGCAAAAGAAATCAAAATGCTGAGGTCCCATTAGGCATAACCAACTAGCTGCTTCCAACTGAAATAGCAGAGCAGGATTGCATAATGCAGTTGGTTTTTAGCTCCCCCACTCATTTGCCAAATGTTTATGAACTCCCACTACATGCCAAGCGCTTGGGTACAGAGATACAGATGGTACACTCTGAACTCAAATGATGAGTTCAAAATTTTGCATTTTGCCCAATAGGCAAGCTTCTTATTTTGCTTACATATTTGTACTTTAAATATTAACTACCAAATTTTGGAAGGCATTTAAGATATTCTAAAAGTGTTTTCACAATTAAACAAAAAGACACCTGTAGTCTAACTGTTTATTTCCTCCTTCTCAAAAAACTGAAGTTTAAAAAAAAATTTGCAAATTGTAATTTTTCTTCCAACATGACCTTTGGTTGACATTCTCTGGGCTATTTTGACAAATAAGAATCCAGCAAAAGACCAAAGTTAGATAACTTTGAGGTCACATACCTTTACGTTCACATCTCTTTATCTTCATCATTTGTTGGTTAGGAACACACAGCAGTTACCCCCAAATGCCACTTACTTTGAAAAAAATCCTCTTGGCTTAACCTTAGCCCAACCCAGCCAATCCTCCAAATCAACCCAGCAGCAACTCTGGCAGACCTTGGAGAAACGGAACACCAGGCTTGCTCATGGGCTGTTTCCACTAGAGCATACCGCATTTTACAGGGGAATAATGATTAGTCATTTAGAAGGTCTACTCCTTGAGCAGTGAAATATTATAGTGCAGCCTGACATTTTAACATAACTTCAAAATTCTTGGCTAAATAAATTGCTAAACTTTACATTCAGTTACTGTTCTCCACCTGCTTACAATTACTCATCCTGCACTGCAACTCTCCTGGCCAGAATTGGAGCAAGTGGGACTACAAAGAAAAACCCAAAGAAGCTCAATGAGTCCAGGTAGGGAGGACAAGCCCAGCCTGACACGTAGTGGTCCTTTCTCTATTCCTCTTTCCTAGTCTCTCTGCCCCATTTAATTGTCTTCCACTAGCTTCCTTGCCTTTCCTCATTTGAGAGATCTTCCTGGCCACCAGAAATTCTCAAATATTGCCCAAACATCCTCAGCTTTTCATCCTTCTACTAACACTGGCCCTAGAGGTGCTAAATACAGTTATGTTGTGCTTCTAGGGGCTGAAAGTTAAAAATCACATTTATCAAGTATGTTTTCAGTATCAGGCCCAGAAGTGGGCTGTAGGGATAAGGAAGAGAACTAGACCCAGTCTCTACCTTGAAGTTCATTGAAGAAACAGTCACACACACAATGGTCTACACTGCATTAAGTTTTTATGTGAGGGCATGGAGGAAGTGTGAATTTATCCTGAATTGATGCACTAAGGAAGGTTAAACTTTAACACCCTTCAACAAAACCTATATGCTAAAACAAAGAAATATGCAAACAAACACTACCAGTTAAACCTAATCAGGTACAAGGCAATAAGAATTTTCAAGAATAGCTGGGTGTGTGTTGAATTTGGGGTAGGACTACTTTCCAGGGAACACTAACAGTAAAACAGATATATTTCTAGAAGAGTTTTGTACATTAGGAGAAAGGGAGATCAAGTTTGTGAAAGAGGTGCACTGCAGGAGGTTTTAGGACATGCTATGTATCTGTTTATCTTGGTAAATTCTTTGCTCAGAAAGAAGAAGAAAGTATGAAATGAGCCTGGTTCACAAATATGGGAGGCAGGACATGAACCAATACATTTTTTAAGTGCTTATTTTGGCTAAGAGCAATGCAGTGTGGCCTCTTTGCAAGTCAATAAGTAGAACCATAGAGAAACAATTGGTGAGGCCTACAGTCATCCTCTTACCCAACATCCTTGAAAAGTATTCGGGAAAAAATCTGATATTCCCTTGCAATGTTATAAAGACTGCTCTTTGTAACATTATCATATGTCCTTCCCATGGAAAGTTCTCCCCATTCAATCTTTTCTTCATTACTAGCAACCAAAGACTCATATTTGCAACCTAATTCTAGGGTTGAAGGCCATGAACTTGAAAGACAATTTTCAAAGTTGCATGTTTTAACCTATAATAAAAATGGTTTTAAAAAATGGACTAGAAATAGCACAGATCCCACAAAGGGTGTGGCAACCCAGGCCAATTTGGGGATGCAGGAATAGGGTGAGAGGAAACTCTAGAGGCTGGTGTCTCTTCATTCTTCTTTTATTCATTCTTTGTTCACTAATGAAATATTTATTATGAGCCTTCTCCATGCCAGCCACTGTACTATGTACTTGGGATGTGGAAATGAATCAACAGTTCAACTGAGCCCCTCAAGATATTCTTCAAGTAAGGCTGGGAACATGAAGGTACATGATTATAACACAGTATAAGGAAGACAAACACCAGGATAGCACGAAGCCCCAAGGCATACAAAGGAGAGTGTACTTCACTGAAATGAAGGGAGTCAAGGAAAGTTTCTCGGAAGAAAGAATATTTGAGTTGAATCTTGATGATGGCATAAGATTTCCCCAGGTGGAAGAGAGACATGACAGAAGGGAGAAGTATATACAAAGGTCTAGAGATAGGACACCTCACAAAATGCTGGGAAACAAGAATAACTCAGAACAGCTCCCTTCTTTCCTCCCACCTTTGTATCACTAATGATGATGGTGATGATTTTAACTTCCTCATAATTCTGTTCAGGCTGGTATGAACTTATATGTCCCACTGGGGGTCTACCAACTACCACAGAACCACTCTTGTGTATGAATTACCTTTGTACAGGCTTTGCTGCTCTTGAGGTTTGCTTCCACAGTGGATCTGTGGGCTGGTTGAAAGTGACCATCCAACACTTGGAAGGACCTACTCACCCTTGGGTAAGCCAGAAAGGACAGAAGTCTAGCCATCCTTGAGGTTGTTTAGCTGTTGTGTCTGCCTCCCAGATTCCCAGCAAAGACCAGCAGGCCCCCATGGCTGGTGAGGAAGAGCTTGGAAACAGCTTTCTCTGGGCATTGACAAGAAAGGGTCTTTAAGTGTCGACCATGTTCTCAGGAGAGTGTAATTCCACATCACACCAGCAGGAGTCACAATAACAAGACTGTATTTTGTTCAGTCTATGTGCCACAAATTCTCCAACTACAAAGAAAAAAGGAAGAATAAATGTAATTTAAGTTCTTAGAAAGTGGGACAAAATTTCATTACAACATTTAAAAAGACAAAACAAAGCCAGCACCCTGCCTAAACATAATACAGCATGGCCTGTGATTAAATTGGCTCCTTGGCCTGCTTCTGTGCCAGGGCTACCACGTGCATTATTATAGGCCATAGAAATGGCCAATATTGGTATTAATCTGTTTTTTAATCATTAACTTATCTAAATTTAAATTTTTTATGTTTTAAACAGCTTTAGTGATATATAATTTACACATCAGAAGATTCGCTGTCCACCCCCAAAAAATTTGCCTCATATTAAATGTACTATTCAATGATTTTCCAGTAAAATTAAATTTAGAGTCATCACCACAATCCCATTTTAGAACATTTTCACCACCCCAAAAAGATCCCTCATGCCTACCTGCAGCCAAACCGCTTTTCCACTTTCAGCCTGAGGCAACCACTAATCTACTTGCTGTCTCTGTAGGTTTGCCTTTTCTGGACACTTGATATAAATGGAATCTATAACAATAGGTCTTTAGCATCTGGCTTTTTTCAGTCAGCATAATATTTTTGAGGTTCATCTATGTTGTCATGGGTATCATAGTTCATACGCTTTTATTGCTGAATAATATTTCATTATATGGGCATTATGGACATATCACATTTTATCTATTATATTTTTGTCTTAAATTCTATTTTATTTGGCATTATTGGAGCCACTATAACTCTTTTTAAATATATGTATTTTGTTTTATTATTTTATTTTTTATGTTTACTTATTTTGAGAAAGAGAGAGAGTAGGGGAGAGGCAGAGAGAGAGGGAGAGAGAGAGTCCCAAACAGGCTCCACAATGTCTGCACAGAGCCCAGGGTGGGTCTTGAAATCACAAACTGTGAGATCATAACCTGAGCCGAAATCAAGAATCATACGCTCAACCGAGTGACCCAGGTATCCCATGCCATTATAACTTTTTATGGTTACTGTTTTCATGATACACAGACACACAGGTACGTAGATACATATTTTTTTAATACTGTATTTTTTAACATTTTAGATTCACAGAAAAATTACAAAAATTATAAAAATATAGAGTCTCCACATAACTCACATTAATTTTCCCCTATTATTAACATCTTACATTAGTACGGTACATTTATTGAAATTAATAAACTAATACTGATACACTATTATTAATTAAAGTCCATTGTTTAATCAAATATCTTCAGTTTTTCTCTAGTGCCCTTTACTGATTCAGGATCCCATCCAGGAGCCCACATTACTTTTGCTTATCATGTCTACTTAGGTTGCCCTTGACATGAGAGTTTCTCAGACTTGCCTTGCTTTTGATTACTTTGTCATATCCGAGGAGTACTGGCCAGGTACTTTGTGTAATGTCCCTCCATTATTATGTTTTCTTTGTGATTACACTGGGGTTATGCATTTAAGAGGAAAACCATAGAGGTAAAGTGCCATTTCATCACATCTTATCAAGTATATATACTATCAACATGACTTATAACTGTTGATGTTGACCTTGCTTAGCTGACTGAGGTGAGTGTTTGTCAGGCTTTTCCACTGTAAAGTTACTCCTTTTTCCTTCTTTTTCATACTCTACTCTTTGGTAGGAAGTCACTATATACAGCCCAAACCTAAGGAGTGAGGAGTTGTGCTCCATTTTTTTGAGGCCAGAATATCTCTGTAAACTATTTGGAATTTTTCTGTATTGGGAGATCTGTTTCTTAACTCCAATTAATATTTATTAAATCACTTATTTGTATCAGTTATGGATTCATGGATACTTATTTTATAATTTGGGTTATGGCCCAACAGTACTTTACAAATTTTGTTGCTCAAATTATCCCAGCTTTGACCACTGGGAGATCTTTCATTTACCTCCCGTGTCCCTTAGATGTACCTGCAACACTGTGGGGGTCTGTTTGTTAGCTTGCTTTTGGACACTTTCTTACTTTCTGACACTATAGGATGATCCAGGTTCATTTTGTATATGTCATGCCTTAGTCCTAGAATCAACCAGCTCTCCAAGAAGTCCTGGTTTCTTTCATAGGTGAATGTCATTAGAAACCAAAATCTGGGCACTAAGTGTGCTAATTGCTACTGGAGTGTTATTTTTCTAGACCTGCTCAGATGACAGAGCAAGGAAATACATGTGTATGTACTAACCTGTGCATATACACATTTCTGTATATAAACATCTGTATTGGTATTAAGCCTAATATGAGTTCATACTAATATCTCAAACTCTAGTCCATTACCACTCGAATTCTTCTAGCCCTCTCCTTTTCTTTATCAAGAATACATACTATCGACATGACTTATCATTGTAACAGTGAGACATCACCTGACATCTGACTCCTATTATCTGACATCAATTTACTTAACTTTTCAATTCCAGAGGTGCCTGCGTGGCTCAGTCAGTTTAGTGTCCTACTTCCGCTCAGGTCATGATTATACAGTTCATGGGTTTGAGCCTCACGTCAGGCTCTGTGCTGATGACTAGCTCAGAGCCTGGAGCCTGCTTCAGATTCTTTATCTCCCTCTCTCTCTCTCTCTGACCCTCCCCTGCTCATGCTGTCTCTCTCTCTCTCTCTTTCAGAAAAAAAAAAAAAACAATAAAAAAAATAAATAAATAAAACACTCAATTCTAGAATAGCAGTATCAGAATTGTTAAGCTGTATGCCCATGGGAAATAACTTTATCAACTAGTGACAGTGTATATGCATAGTTTCTTTTGTCACTATTTTTATAGACTTTACTCATTCCAAAAGTACTTAGGTAAGTATCTCTTACCCAAGCCCTCAGTGAGGTTGTTTCATACATTTGTAAGACATACAAGATTCAATCCTGGGATTCTTCTACCTCCTAAATGATTTTTTAACATTTGCATAATTAAAGTTCACTCTCGGCAAATTTTGGCAAATGCATAGTGTCACATATCCACAATTACATTACCACACAGAATTCTTTCAACACCCTAAAAAATTTCCTGTACTTCATCTATTGACCCTTCCCTTGGACCTCTACCTCCTGTCAACCCTGATCTTTTTTTTTATTGTCTCTAGTTTTCTTTTTTCCACATTGTCATTTATTAGAATCACAGAGTATGAAGCCTTTTAAAAACAGCTTATTTCACTTTGTGTATGCATTTAAAATTTATCATGCCTTTTTATGGCTTCATGTCTTTTTATCACTGAATAGCATTTCATTCCACAGTTTATCTATTCACCTATTAAAGGGCATTTTGGTTGCTTTCAGCTTTTGACTATTATAAATACAGCTACTAGAAACATTCATGTGCAGGTTTTTTGTGACATAAGCCTTCACATCAGTTGAGTAAATACCTAGGGGCACATTGCTGGCTCATAAGATAAGACTATGTTTAGCTTTATAAGAAACTGCCAAACTGTCTTCCAATGAGTCTGTTTCTACGTATCCACCAGAAATGAATGAGAGTTCCTATTGCATCCTTACCAGCAACAGGTATTGCCAGATTTCTGGATTATGGCCATTCTAATATATATTTGTCAAATGCTTTTACTTTCAACATATTTGTTGACATTTTATTTGGATTTATATTATATATTTTTTATATTTCTGTTCTTCCTTTATGGCTTTTATTGTGTTACATATTTTCTAGTGCACCACTTAAATTCATTTGTAGTATGCTGTTATGGACTCACTGTCTATGTCCCCCTAATGTTCACATGTTGAAGCCCTAACCCTCACTACGATCGTATTTAGAGGTGGGGTCTTTGTAAGGTAATTAAATTTAAATGAGGTCATGAAGAAGGGCCTCCATATTCATATTCATGCCTTTACAAGAAGAGGAAAAGACGCCAGAGCTCCTTCTCTATGCCACGTGAGGACAAGCAGCCACCTGTAAGCCAGGAAGAAGGTTCTCATCAGGAACTCAATCTGTAAGTACCTTGATCTTGGACTTATTCTCCAAAACTGTGAGAAAAATAACTGTCTGTTATTTAAGCCACCCAGTAAAAGGCATTTTGTTATGGCAGCTTAAGCAAAATAATACAGATGTCTTTTAACACACACAAACACACAGACACACACAGACACACACACACACACACACACACACATTAATATATATAGATGTATTTTAACATGTACATAGAAGTTATTTTCATTTTCTGGCATTATTTGTTAAATATTTTTCTTCTTCTTTGTCTCCTCTACTCCTGAAACACTTATGTTGGATCACTTGTTGGTGTTCCTCAGGTCTCTGATACTCTGTTTATTTTTTTCTGTAATTTCTTATAATTATTGATGTATCAGTTTTATTGCTTCATTTTATTCTGCCAGCTGAAACTCATTATTGAGCCCCTCTAGTGAAATTTTCATTTCAGTTACTGTACTTTTCAATTCCAGAATTTCTATTTGATTGTTTAAATAATCAATATTTCTTTATTGATATTCTCTACTTGATTAATCACTGTTATATGTTTCTTTACTTTTTAAGATATTGGTTCCTTTAAACATGTTCATAATAATTGCTTTGAAGTCTTCCTCTGCTAAGCCCAGTTATGGCCCCCTCAGAGAAACTGAGATTGCTTTTGTAGGAGAAACAAAAAGTATACCTCTAATCTCTTAGAGTCTCCATCTGGGCCTGAGAATTAAACTGATATAACACACATTAACAAGAGAAATACAAATTTATTTAATATTAGTTTTACCTGACATGGGAGACTTCACAGGGAAATAAAAACCCAAAGCAGTGGCAAAACCTAAGTGCTTATATACTGCATTGAACGAAGGGTGGCAATTGTGGAGAAGCAATTAAAATAAATGAAGAAAACAAAGGAATATTGAGAGTTATTTTAACAAGGTTGGTTTGTAAAGAATTTCTCCTGGTCTTGACTCCCATTTCTGGTGATAAGAATGTTTCTTTCCTCTTGGTGTAGGAAAGACAGCTCTCCTGTGGTCCTTTTACTTTCTGCTTCCAGAAGGAAAAAGAAAAATCGGAGTGCCCTTCTTACACTTGCTATTTTTCAAGTTCCTTTAATTCAAAATAATCAATATTCCAAGACAGCTTCTTTTGGGGTGGCATGTCCTGAACCCTTTTATTTTGCCCATCTGAGTAATTCCCCAAAGTTTCACATAGTTTCACAGCTGAGCTGATGGCTGTGAAGAGAATAAATGGGTTAGTAATTGACTGGCAAGAAATCTTTAAAGGAAGAGTAGAACATAGATTAGAACAAGAATGAATAAGCAGAAAAGAAAAAAAAATCGAAGTACATTTCTCCATATTCCATTAAACCAGTCTCCCATCCTTGGGAATAATCCAATCCAATTTAAAAAAAAAATAGTTGAGCCTCATACATCTGATAGAGAGTGTTTATCTTGTCCTTTAAAGGTGCAGATTAGACACTATTCTCCCATGTGATTTACAAGGAAACAGCATACCCCACCAATGATTGCACAAGCTCCTCATAATTGGGCTGTCAGTGTGTCCAGAACACATCTGTGGAATGAAACAGAGGCTAGACTATTAACTTCCAATTGAAGTGCTTCCAATGTTTGCACATTGAAGTTTGAACTCCTGTTTCATTATTATGAAAAGATTTCAAACTGTCTTTTGCAACTCAGCACTATCAAAGGGGGTCTCGATGCCAAGAAGAATTTAGAATTGTGGGTTTTCTATGACATTGTGCCTAGTACACTTAGTATCTTTCTGTGGCAGTACTTTATGAACAAAGGTGCTGAAGTTTGTGATTTGGCCTCCATTTAAAGTAGAGCACCTGGTGACAGAAGGCATCAGGTATCCAAGTCCATACTGTCCAGACCATTTTCAAATCCTGCATATATCTTGTCAAATAAGATCAGAATGAAAGTTTTGATGCATCTGGTTGGTGTTTGGTGTGTTTTGTCATCTGTCACCTCCATTTTCCATATGATTATATCAGTCTGTAGGAGCTGAATAGATTGCAAAATATCTAATATAGGAGACTTACAGTTCAGCTTTGGCAATTATGAGGCTTGATTTTGTGACCTGGCCAAAATACTGTGACCTAGTCCAGAATTCTGGTCTAGCCATATGTAACCTTTGGTGTTTGGCAGCATAATTAGGGGAGCAGCTGAGCCACCCCAGACTTCATAAGGGTGGCTTGTGAGCTAGCTATAACACCTAGTGATTTGATATGTGTTTGTACCATAAGAGTCAGTGCCAGGGCCACCTGTGAACTTTGTGAGGCTTGAAGACGTCACCTGTGGAGCCAAACCAGAGTTTGACTGTAATACTGTCTTGGTATGTCACTTAGGAAGGATCCAGCACCATTCCTGTCTTCAACTCAGAGGGGAAAATTCCCTTCTAATGACTTTACCTGAGCAAAGAACAGAATCTTTAAAGGTTTTTCTCATGTCCGATTAACAGAAGGAGGAATAGTAATATTGTTTTCATGGATGTGGATACCATATCCTGTCAAACATCTATTTTCCAGAGATAGTTGACATTGGCAGGGACAAAAATCAGTTCAGATTCTGTTGCATGATCTAGATGTTGACATGACCAATAGCCAGACTAGTTAGTTAATGTGGCCAGTGTTTGGAAAACCAGGGTAAGGGAGTATCAGGTCTATGCTTGACCTGTTGAAAAAAATAGTAAGGGTTAATAAGAGCAAGACACATTTTGAAAGAAAGGCCATAGTGGAGGATCAGAAGGAGAATAAGACTGAGATAAGCAATCTTTAGTAAGCCTTCAAATAAATGGCCAAAGAAAGAGGAGGCTTCATTTAAAGTAACTGTGTTTTAATTTGTTTTGTTTTTGTGGAATAGGAGACTTAATAGAAGGAGAAAATAGGTGAAAGTACAGCTCAGGAAAGCTGTTTACTTCATGATACCATATGCTTCTTGGGCTTAGGAATCGATCCTAGAAATCCTTACTTTAAGGTCACCTGTAGGAATGGTCTCCACTTGTCCTGGGAGTGCTGATAAACTTATGTGAACTTAGCTTATGTGAATTCAGGAGGATTTTTCTTTGTTTTGATGGCAGTGTATATGGTTACCAGTACTTGATAAGGTCCTTCCCAGTGAGATGACAGTGTGTACTATCTTCTAGAAACCTTGCTGTGTACCCAACCTCCTGGTGGAAAGGGATTGTAAGGGATGTTTAGAGGTTGTGACTTTATTTTACCTATTGATGATCTGTTCCAAGTATACAGCTAATTCTTGTATTTAGCTGATCATAATCTCACATTGCTCACCGAAGTCCCCATGATGTTTATTCAGTCTAAGAATGGAAGGTTTAGAGATGCCAGTAGGCATAGGGCAACCCAACTTTACTTCTCAAAAGGGGATAAACCATGTCCCCTATTTGGAGTATTCTAGATTTTTATAGGGGTAAGAGATAATATTTAAGTCCATTTTCTTGACAGACTTTTCCTAAAATCATTTTTATGTCTTAATTTTTATGTTCTACTTGTCCTATGATTGAAATAGTACAGGGTATGAAATTTTAATAAGCACCTCAGAGGTTTTGCAAGCAATAGCTTATTGCTGCTGTCATATGAGTTCCTTGATCTGATTCAATCCATAAAATAATGCTAAAACAAGGAAAATCTCATTTATTAATTTCTTTACCACTATTGTGGTATCAGCACATCTAGCTGAATAGCATTCAGTCCATCCACTAAACACAAAGACAAGTACCATGCAGTGGGAATGTCCTAAAGCTGAAGGCAAATCTGTAAAATACATTTGGAGGACTGCATGGGGCAATGTGGGCCTTGGAAGACTTCCAAAGGAGTTTCTTCTAAAAATGTGGTGAAATTTACAAGCAGTACACTGGGAAATAATTTGGTTAGAAATTGTGTGAATGCCAGAACAGAACCAATTATATTTTAATTCCATTACTATCCCCCATCTGCACATAAGTCCCATTAATGGGAGATAAGTACAAGCTGAAAGGTCAAAAGAAAGGGGACCACAGGGGCGCCTGGGTGGCTTAGTCGGTTAAGCGTCGACTTTCACTTAGGTCATGATCTCGCGGTTCTGGGTTCGACCCCTGCGTCGGGCTCTGTGCTGACTGCCAGCTCAGAGCCTGGAGCCTGTTTCAGAGTCTGTGTCCCCCTCTCTCTCTGATCCTCCCCCGCTCACGCTGTCTCTCTCTCTCCTAGAAATAAATAAAAATATTAAAAAAAAAGAAAGGGGACCACAGAAGTCTGCTTAGCACAATGTATTATCAGGTTAATTGCTGTGCATGCTTTTGTATTCATTGTTTTTTTCAGATTTGGGGACATTTGATAATCAAAAATATCAGTCAGAGATAAGGCAAGTTTACAAACTGGGTGGTGATAAAATAGGGACTCTGTTTCAGGCTGTATGTTTAGCAGCTTTGTCAGCCCTAGTGGCCCCTAGAGATATAGTATCTGTCTCCTTAGTATGGGCTGGACAATGAACAATTTTAGTAGGGAGGTGAATAGCCTGTAGTAGGACCAATTATATGCCCATTGGCAATAGGACTACCAACAGAAGTTAACAATCTATGAGGTTTCTAAATTGTGCCAACAGCATGGCTGACTCCAAAAGCATGTCTGGAGTCAATGTAAATAGGAGTATTTCCTTTCCATCAGTGTGCAAGCTTTAGTGAGATCTGCAAGTTTAGCAGTTCAGGCTGATTTTACAGTGGGCAAAGCGTGTGCCTCGTGTTTCGTGTGGGGAACCTAAGGCATAACCAGTTATTATGTTTCTCCAGAAATGTCATTGACAAGCATCACTGCAAAATGGAAGCAACTCTGGGTTGAATAAAGGGGTATCTAAGAAGTTTTCTGGTGGCTTTGGGACCAATTCTATAGTTGCAAGGAAATCACATGGAATTGTCAGGGAGCAATAGTAGAATAGCCAGATTCAAAGTGTTACAACGATGTAAGATGATGGCAAGTCTGTTAACAGGGCTTGTTCATAGGTGGTCTGCAGCCATGTAGAGATGCTATGTTTTATGTACCTGTAAGAGAGCAGACACAGCATGGGGAGCATAGACATGAACAGGGGAGCCTACTGTAAGAGTACTGGCCTTGTCAATTAAGGCAGTTGTCGCAGATACCACGGCTGCCACACACGGGTACAGGACCATGCCTGCTGCTACAGAGTCCAACTGTTATGAGAAATATGCTTTAGGACATATCTGAGAGGTAAAATGTGGTTCTACAGTAATCCGATTATTTTCATGGTAATATAGCTAAAAAGTTTGGTCAACATTAGGTAAGTTGAGAGCTAGGGGTGTGATGATGTTAATTTCAGGGCTTCAAAGGATATTAGTACCTCTGCAGGTGGTTGGATGGGGGCACGAAATGGGATTTGAAGTAGTATGGTGGGGAGAGCATACAGGGGGTTAGCAAAAGCCAACAAAGAATCCTTGGTGACAGTAGTCAGCTGCCCCTTGAAACATACGTGGTTGCTTTTTTTTTTTTTTTTTTAAGGGAAAGGAAGGACAAAATTGAGTCAAGGAATTTTGGAGTTAGCTTTTGAGTGCCTGAGATATCCCATGTCCTAAGTAGGTCACAGTTGTTTGTACCCATTGAAATTTAGACTCTAGGAGGCTTTATGGCTGCTTCCAGTCAGGGCCTTCAGGAGAATGAGAGAATCTAAGAGCACTGTGTGCAGTTTAGAGTAAAAGGTCATCAACATACTGAACAAGTGTGGAGCCTCAGGTAAAGGCTACAGAATCTAAGTTGGCATTAAGGACTCAGAACAATACTGGGGGAGACTCAAAATATCCCTTAGGGATGTGAGTCTCCATGTCAATTGTCTCCCTCTAAAAATAAATGCAAAGAGACATTGCAAGTCAGAATGCAATGGAATTGAAAAGAGGGATTAGCAGACATCAATTACTGTAAACCAGGCTGCATCAGCAGGAATCGAGGTAAGAATGGTCGCTGGATTAGGAACTATGAGTGGCGAGGAATCACAAAGGAGTTTATACTCTTAGATCTTATACAAATGGACAGATTTCATTCCCATTTCAATAAATTTCCCCCACTTTTTTTTTTTTTTTTTTTTACTGTCAAGATTAGGATGTTACAGGGTGAGGAAGTAAAGATGAGAACACCTTGCTATAAAAAGGAGTCTATTATAGGTTCAATTCCTAATACTGCTTCCCCTGAGAGGGGTAATGGGCTATTAATAGGAAAAGTTTGTCCTTTTTCCAGTCAATGTGCACAGGCTCTACACTCACTCAGCACAATCCAATCTCGTTTGCATGTGAGGGCCAGAGAGTAGTGGTACAACTTTAAAGGTAGCATCTTCTTCAGAGGAAGAAGTTGAGGTAGGTTTTCATTAAAGAAAGTAGCAAGCTTGAGGTTTAGTCTGAGGGCATGGAAATAAAAATGCCTTTCTTACTGCATTGTATGGTGGCATTAAGTTGCACAACAAATCTCTACCTAGAGGATCCTCTACCTAGAGGATCACTGGTGAGGATTCAGAAGTAAGGCATGAGGGGTGTTAAGAGGGACTAAGGATATTGCAGTGGCCTGAGATATGGGTAATGGAATACATTGTCCAGACACTCCAGCAGCTTAAATAGAATCAGAGATGACAGCGATAATCCTGAGTGGGTGGTAGAAAGAGTTACACTGGTGTTAGTTAAGAAGTACAGTTTCCAGAGGTACCTGGGTGACTCAGTCAGTGGAGCGTCTGACTCTTGATCTCAGCTCAGGTCATGATCTCATGGTTTGTGGGACAGAGCCTCACACTGGGCTCTGTGACCTGACAGTGAGGAGCCTACTTGGGATTCTCTCTCTCCCTCTTTCTCTCTCTCGTTCTCTCTGCCCCTACCCATGCTCTCACGTGCTGTCTGTCAAAATAAATAAGTAAACTTTTAAAAAAATGTACAGTTTCCAATCCTCAATTTTAAGTTTAAGAGTAGGTTCTGGGTGTGACTGAGAATTAGTTGATCCCTTCAATTAGTGGGGTATCATCCTACAGGCAGAGAAAATGGGCCTTCTGAGGGCACTGGTGTTAGGGAAATTATTTGAGCTTCCTTTTACTTAAGTTCAGCATAATTTTTCTTCCAAGGTCCTAGTTATTCACAATATCTGCAGAAGTCTGGAG
The DNA here is from genome assembly GCA_017311185.1 of Proteles cristata cristata. NCBI lineage: Eukaryota > Metazoa > Chordata > Mammalia > Carnivora > Hyaenidae > Proteles > Proteles cristata. Next base: position 1,554,794 of record JAESUZ010004016.1, on the reverse strand, counting down.
GCAAATAGGGAAGGCCCTGTGATTGATGAGAAAAATGAGTGGACTCTGAGTTACTATTAGAATCATCATTTTTGTTCTTGTAAAGACTCAATATGCACAGCAAGGGCTGTTGACTTTAATATTTTTTGTCTTATTTTCCTGTAAGTTATTTTCAAAGAATTATGTAGCTATATCAATAATAATACTGAGAGACTGACTTGCCCAGCCAGTGACACTATTTTGGATTTGTCTCTTTATATTAGAGAGACTAAGGCAGAAATTAAAAGATTTCTATATTCTGGGGTTTCAGGGTTTAATGGAATGTTTGTAGAAAATGTACCACAAAGGTCTTAGGATGTTCCCCTTCCTTTTGAGTGCAGAATTCAACCTTAAACCAACTACCTTAGAGGAAAAGGCCTCTATTATCTCCACTATCAGGCTCTGAGTGTTGGCTTGGATGAGTCATTTGCAGGAGAGTCTGGGAGAAGTTCTGGCCACCTGTTTCCTCTGTTGGGGGTGATTTTCTTCCTGAGGCCATCTAGCCTATCTCACCACTACCATGTAACCATGGGTGGGCAGAATAACCCTGAATAGCCAGTCAAGGTCCCTATGAGTGGAGGTGTGAAAGGCCACTAATCTTTCTAACTCATTTCTAAATTTGGCAGGATCAGGGCACCTGGGTGGCTCCGCTGTTCAGCTCATGATCTCATGGTTCATGAGTTTGAGCTCTGCTTCAGCCTCTGCGCTGGTAGTGTAGAGCCTGCTTCAGATTCTCTCTCCTCTCTCTCTCTCTCTCTCTCTCTTTCTCTGCCCCTCCCCAACTCTTGCACTTGTGCTCATGTGCGTACTCTCTGTCTCAAAATAAATAAACTTTCAAAAAAAGATAGGGGTGCCTGTGTGGCTCAGTCAGTTAAGCATCTGATTCTTGATTTTGGCTCAGGTCATGATCTTGTGGATTTATGGGCTCTGCACTGGCAGCAAAGAGCCTGCTTGGGATTCTCTCTCTCTTCCCTCCTCCCCCACTCATGTTGTCTCTGTCTCTCAAAATAAATAAATAAACTTAAAAACTAAATAAAAATTTAAATTTGGTAGGATCTTCTAAAATTAGAGACAAAACAGCATTCTTTGGAATTTAAAAGATCTGCTGCTATCCAGGGCACATGAATTCTCTGTGGGAGGGGTCCAGGATACACCCACAGGGTGGGGCACTACATAGAAAGCCCTAGAGTTGACTGAGTTTGGCTCCTACTGAGCCCAGGGTAGGAGGAAGAGGTGTAAAATATGGCAAATCTATTTCCTATATATTCCAGGCCTGGATATCAGGCCAGAGTGTTGTCTGTAAATCTTACAGGGAAAGAAAGATAAGTTAAAGCAGGCATCTAGGTGTTTAAGAGATTTTGAGGGCAAGTTGGAGGAGTTTTGAGAGTTAATGGAATTTGCTAAAGAAGACAAGGTCAGATTTTGAGAAGAAGGGTTTGAGGCAGGGACTCAGAGATTCAATAGATCATCTGAAGGGTCAGGGACAAGAAGTTGGGGGTTCAGGGAATATAGGTGAATGGAGAGAATAAATTTAAGTGGGTATAGATTTTAAATTTTGTTTTAAATCTGATAAGGCTAGCCAATGCATGCCGTTGTGTCCACTATTTTTTCAGTGTATTTATTTATTATTTTGAGAGAGAGAAAGTACAAGTGGGGAAGAGACAGAGGGGGGGCAGGGAGGGAGAGAGTATCCCAATCAGGCTCTGCACTGTCAGTGCAGGGGTCCAACCCATGAACTGCAAGATCATAACCTGAGCCAAAGTCGGGCATTTAACTGACTGAGTCACCCAGGCGCCCCAGTTGTATCCTCTTTTTAATTCGATCTTCCCAGAAGTACTGATAAGACACGTTTACTATGAGAGCTCTCTAAATTTTTTTCAAACATAGAAGTCTTTCCAATTCAAACAATCCATTATCTGCCCATTGACAAGTAGGATTTTCAAGGTTATAATTATTTCAATAGTCACTCAATCCAACAAGCCTTTTTATGGAAAGACTCAGAGGTAACTTTCCAAGCAGGGATATAAGACACAGCCCCCATGATCCAAAAAGTCCACTTCCAGAGTGACCCTAGGAAAGCAAAGATCTTCATTATCACAAATGATAAGAATAATATTTGTGAAAACTGTGTCTCCAATGTCCCATAAGAACATGAAATTGCCCCAGTCCAAGACCCACTCACTTGTGACACAGAATAGGCAATACTTGGATGGGGCTTCCCTCACACTAACAAGACAATGAAGGTTAAGGTGACAAGGCCCTTTATGGACTGGGGCCTTTTATTAAGACCCATTCCCCTGAGAACTGGCATGGCTAGACAGAGAATGTTGCTCATCACTTCTTGTCTTAAGTTCCCAACCTGTTGACTGGCCACCTAATACAAACCCAACCACCTGTGCCCACTCCCCGCCCCCTGCTGACAGAGACCAGAGAGAATATTTTCAGTAGTCACAAGCAAAGATCTCAGGATATAAAACAAGATTAAAGGAGACTCTCAGATAGTTGGGTTTTTAATTTGTGACCCACAGCAAAGTTTGTCCAGACAGATACTGACTGACCTGATGAGAACTGTAAACTTAGAAGTCTATGAGGTCATGGGGCACCTGGGTGGCTCAGTAGGTTGAGTGACCAACTTCGGCTCAGGTCATGATCTCACAGTTTGTGGGTTTGAGCCCCACGTCAGGCTCTGTGCTGACAGCTAGCTCAGAGTCTGGAGCCTGTTTCAGATTCTGTGTCTCCCTCTCTCTCTGGCCCTCCTCTGCTCACTCTGTCTCTCTCTCAGAAAAAAAACAAAACAAAACAAAGCAAAACAAAAAAAACATTAAAAAAAAAAAAGTCTATGAGGCCAGCTCAAACAACAGGCTTATTGGACCTATGCTTATATTTTACCCTATAATTTTCTTCCTTATGACAAGTGATGCAAAAGACAGAAACAAAGGAAAACAATGACCATCTCTGGGAGGAAGTAGATCAAACAAAAATAAGAATACTCAGAAATTACTAGATTTGCTAGACCCCAAAAACTAGCATACACAAATGTTTTCCTCTGCCAATCTGAACTTGGAAAGAGAAAAGGACATGAGGAGACTCTTCCCACTCTCTTCTAACTGGAACTTACAGGCAGAGATCTGGGAGACCAGCATGTAAGAACTCTTACCTACTGCAGAATTTGTCAATGTCCCAGGCTCTGTCAGCTGAGGTCCCCAGAATGAGCAGTGCCCCAGCCAGTACGATATCATCCTCATCTCTAGAAACTGTTGGGGAGGCAAAAGCTTTACCTCTACCCTCTTAAGGTTTCTGGTTGGGCCTGAGAATTAAATTTATATATGACCAATTAACAGTAGAAAAGCATACAATTTTATTTAATATTAGTTTATATGACATGGGCACCTTCATAAGGAAATAAAGACCCAAAGAAGTAGCAAAACCTAAATGCTTATATACTGGGTTGAACAAGACTGGCAGTGGTGGAAAAGTAAAATAAATAAGGAAACTAAAAGAAGATAAGAGTTATTTTAACAAGGTCGGCTTTTACAGAATTCTCTTGACCTGGACTTTCATTTCTGGTGATAAGGATGTTTCTTTCCTCCTGGCAAAAGGAAGGCAGCTCTCCCATAGTCATTCTAACTTCTGCTGTCAAAAGGAGAAGGGGGAATTAGACTGCCTTTCTTGCACCTGCTGTTTTTAAGCGCCTTTAATTCAAAATAATCAAATTGCCAAGTTGGCATATTTTGGGGTGGTATGTCCTGAATCCCTTCATTTTTCTTCCTGTGTATGGGCACACTTTCCTGGGTTTAGATTTGGGGTTTTTTTTTTTTGTTCTTTTTTTGCATATAATATTTTAAATTGGAAATTTTACATAATATATTGTAGCAACTCTGAATTGTTATGCCCTCCAGGGGTAGTTGTTGTTGCTGATTTTTTTGTTTAATGACTTGCCTGGATTAACTCTGTAGAGTCTGTCTTCCCAGTCGTGTGCAGCAACCAATGTTTGCTCTGGGGATTTTTTAAAATGTATTTTTGTTTTATTTTTAAGCCTGGATCCCTAGGGGTGGGCACAGTTTAATGGTCAGCCAGTGATTGATTAGAGGTTATGCATTAACATCTTGTAAGGCTTCTACTCCTTGCCAATGGGGCTGTGTGTATTTAAGGAGTGTAATCAAAGTTCAGGCAGTTTACAAGTCTGATCTAGCTTATTCTTTCCACATACTCAAGGCTTCACATTCATCAGAGGCAAGTAGATAGCCAGGGCCCTATCTGATCTTTTCTCTGTGTGAGTATACCCTGGAGCATGCATACAGTCTTCCAAATCACCAGGGCTAAGTGAACACTTATGAAGGCCCGCTATCACTATCTCAATCTCTAGATTTCCCTTTGAATTTTCTGGCTGTTCTGTCAATCTACTGCTTATCCAAGCAGTATTGTGACCTCAGGCCAACTGCAATATTGGCCTTCCTAAATTGTTTGCTATTATTCCTGTATTTTCCTATCATTTGTGACAATACCCTTGGGTATCTGTGCTCCACTCCAAAGCAAGCCAGTCCCCTCGGAGTAAGAGGCTGTCAGTCCTCACAGCTTGCCATGCCCACAATAAAATCACTAAATAGCAGAACCGGAGCATGGAATGGCAGAAGCCCCAGGATAAAATGCCACAACTCCTACCATTCTTACTGATGCTCAGAGTTTTTTCTGGAGTAAATACTTCTCAACTAGATGGATGCCTTTGGTCAATTTTCAAAATCCTAAAATGGTTGTTTTTGACAGTTTTGTCTGGTTTTATATTTGCTTTTTGGGGAGAAGAAAATGATTGACTTCCTCACTCAACCATTACAGAAGTCCCATCTCAAGTCAAAAGTTTTGCTTTGGGTTAGAGGTCATTGTAACATTTCATTATGACACATGAAAAATGAAAAGATACACAAGATTTATGGACAAAATTATGAATGAGGAGGTGTATGATATCTTAAATTAAAAATAAATATCTAAAAGATGAAACTGGGGTGTCTGGGTGGCTTTGTTGGTTAAGTGTCCAACTCAAACTCAGCTCAGGTCCATCTCAGGGTCATGATTTCAAGCCCTGCATTGGGCTCCATGCTGGGCTTGAAGGCTACTTAAAAAATAAATAAATAATACATACATACATACATACAGATAAAACTACATAGATCTAATGCAATTCCAGTTAAAATGTCAGAGAGATTCTTGATAGAACATGATTAGATAGTGTGGATATTGCCATAACGAGAAACCAATGCTACAGGTTAGAAAACTCACAGATTGTGGTAGGCAGAATTCCAAGAATGATTCCCAGTGATCCTTACCCTTATATGATAGCCTTCACTTTGAAAGAGGTCAAATATGATGAAATATTCCTCTTATATGATTATGTTATATAGAAAGATGGAGATTATATGGGCAAATGTAATCAAATCAAATGAGCTCTTTAAAAGCAGAGAATTTTTTCTGGCTGGCTGAAGATGAACTCAAAGATTAGAAGCATAATGAGAATTTGACATGCCTCTGCTGGCTTTGAAGATGGAGGGAGGCACATGTCAAAGAATATGGGTGGTTTTGATTTGCTAAGAGTGGACCAGGTTCCTGGCCAAAGAAATAAGGATGTTAATGCTATAGCCTCAAAGAATTGAATTCTGCCAACTGTCTGAGTAAGCTTGAAAGCAGATTATTCTCCAGAACCTTCAGATAAGAGCCTGGCCCAGCCAACAGTTTCAACATTTAGGAAAACCCAGCTGAGCTGGACTTCTGCTCCACAGAACAGAGATAATAAATAGTGTTGCTTGAAACCACAAAATTTGTGGTAATGTGTTATATAATACATAAATCTGTAGTTTTATAAAATTTGAATAAGATTGTATAAATTTTGATATATGGCACAGCTGACTTCACAGATCATTAGTGAAGGGGTGGAGGTCTAGTCACTGAGTAATTCTAGGAAAAATGGCCAGACATACAGGAAAAAAAAAAGACGGGATTTCTACTTAAAATATGACTAGCAAACAGAAACCTTTACATGCTTATAACAAAATTTAGAAGTACTTCATGAACCTGGGTTAAGGAATTCCTTACTCAAAGATTTAAAATACAGAAAAAGATTGAAAATTCAAGTACACAAAAAACTAAAATTCTATTTATCAAAGGAGGGTCAACATTAAAAAATGAAACAAGGAAGGAAAAGACAAGAAAGTCTGAAAAGCACACATGTAGGGTGTTTCAAGAGTCACGAGAGAAGCATTTTTGAAGAAAGGAAGTTGCCATCTGTGTTCAATTCTACTGAGAGGCATACTTAGAGGAACATAGTAAAATGTGCGTTGGATTTAAAGACACAAAGAACACTGGTGAAGAGCCAGTTTCAACCAAGCAGGAGGAAACCCAAGGTAGTGCATGGACAACTTATTCATCCCCTTCCAGAAAATGCTGTACCTTCCTAAATACCCAAAATGCCATGGCACTTGCAAATTCATACTTCTCCTCAAATATCTAAACATAGTAGAGATAGATTTCTATCAGCGAGCAAGTATAATTATGGCCTGTTTCACAATTTACTTAGCTGATTTCATGTGCTTTTGACAATTCTATCATTTCTCTGAAATTTCTCCCTCTAGGAAGAGAAGAAAGAGAGTTACCATAGCAGAATTGAGGCAATCTCTACAGCCAAAATAGGTCTTTATTGTTTCTAGTCAAGCTGAGCTTTGATAGATATTTGAGGTGCGTCCAGCCAGTGCTAAAATCCTACACCTCATATGTGTGTATGCAGCACACACATACAAAAACAAAACAACAACAACAAAAAACACCCTGAAATGAATCTTCCCCCTCTTCTTGCTCTCATTGCACCTTGCGAGGTTCACCTAATTGGTCATTTTGACCCCACTACTTCAATAAAAAGAAGTCAGGCTAGGAAGGTGCAGGGCATAGGAACAGAAGTCTGTTCCCCTACTTCCTCAGCAGGGGTCGTACCTCCACCCATGGAATCTTGAAAATATTCCCCCTCCTCAAAATTACTCTCCTCCAGCAAAAACCGCTCCTAACTACAGACGCTCTGCATGTGCAAAAGGATTTCAAAATTTCACTAATGAAGATTATAATTAAAATATTTAAATAGGTTTTTAATTTTCTTTCTGGGCTGTGCTATTTCCTAGTCCTCTCCAGGAGCTGCTATTGTTCAATCCTGACAGAATTCTCTGTTAAAAATTATAGCCTGCTGCCTTTCAGCATCTTCATTAAAATGCAATGCTGCCAGATATATCTGCATGCATATGAATGAAGCATCTATAGAATAATTAAGTCATGAATAACACATTGCTGAGCACGGTTTTTCCTGAATAGGGAAAGAATGTTATTTATGAACCCAGAGATTTTATATTATATGAAAAAATAATTGGCAATAATAAGTATTATTTGAGGATTCATTAATTTAAATTATGATTGCCCTGCTATAGACTCCATTTTTAATAAAATGGCCATTTACATTGGAAAATGGATGTGAATTTATGTGTTATTTTTCTTCATTTTGCTCAAAAGGCCACCCGAAAGCTTTTTGGCAATGAGGATTGCATAATTTGAGAATCTTCTTTTAGATCTATTATAAACAAAAAGTCATTAGCATCCCAGCAACTTTACAGGCCTGGGTTCAAACTCATAGCAACATATCAATGGAAAAACATAGATACTGTTCTTAAGCAGTTCTTAGGTTTTTTCAAGGAATATTGTAGAAGCAAACACTGAGGTTCCCTGAATTCATCCCTCCCCCAATGCAGTGTGTTTGAGCCACAAAGCAGTTCTTTTAGGAAAGGCCCCTAAGCTTAGTTATGACCATATTCTAGAGTTAATTGGTACTGTAGTTTCAGTTCTGTTTAACATTTAGCTCTGTGCCCTCCTAGGATCCTTAACCGCCATGAACTGTGTGCTAAAGTCACAGAGGCAGAGGCAGAGAAAGAGTAAGAGAGAAGGCAGAGGAAAGGGGATGCAAGACTGAAGGTGTAACATCTCTTCCTTCTTGACCTCCCTCAGGTCTCTTGGTTGATTCTCTTTCTTGGTCATAGTTCTTTGTGATTCATTTCACATTTAACCTTTACCTTCTTTTCCAACAGCCAGCATATATAGCAAATTTTCCCTGTGCAAGGGGTGGAATCAAATGTCAAGGGAGCAAACAACTGACATCTCCTTTGTCTCCAGGGAGCTAAAGATCTGCTTTAAATCTTGGGAACCCATTTTCCTCCTTTCCAATTTTCCCTTCCAGGGCCTGTATGCTCTCCTCCCTTTGCACCTAGATTATAACAGCTTCCCCTCCAGTGCCCTGCCTACAATCTCTCATGCCCCCATTCAATGCCCCATCTTGCCTTTCTATCCTCCACATCCCACCCAATACAAGTACACACCCCCAAACCATCTCTAACTACATTATTTCAGTGATAAAATCTCAGCGGTGGCTTCTCATGGCACTGAGGATCAATTCCAAACCACTCAACATGGTCCAAACACCCTGTAAGACCTGGCCCCAGACAGCCTCTCTGCCAAGCCCCCCATGGTCTTCCCCATCCAGAATTACTCCAGTAATTGCCAAAATTACTCACCACTTCTTGAGTTCATCATGTTCTACATCCTCACACGTACTGCTTCTCTAACTGACATCTGTTCCTACTTAAATATTCAGCTCAATACCCTGCTAGTCCTACAAGCATTCCGGGACCATCCCCACGCCTGCTGGTTTGCGTGCCTCTGATGGCACCCTAGGTATCACATTTATACCTCTAGGAAAACACTTTCCTGCAGTGCAGTTGTTCATTTGTTTGTCTGTTTTCCCCACTAGAATACAGTCTCCTTGAAGGCAGAAAAGCGTTTTGTTCAACTTTGTATTCCTGTCACTGGTACTAGTGCATAGTTATAAATGTTCCTTGAAGGAAAGAATGAGCTATATATAGGACAATGCGGGATGAGGTAGGAGCTATCACCTTCTGCTTTCTACGGCAGTAAGTAAAATCATAGGTTCTTGGAGACCGGATGGCTTGGGCTTATATGTATATGTATATACATATACACACACACATATATATACATTTTACAGATTAAGAAATGGAGGCCAAGAGGAACAAGATAATTTATTATTATCAGTAAATAGTAGACCCAAAGTGTAAACCCAAGCCATCTGGTCTCCAAGATATATTATAATATATATAATGGTATTTCATAGAGTTATTTGAACATTAAATTAAGTGAGAGAATATAAGTGTTTAGCGGGAGCCTGGCACATAGAATGCAATCAGTAATGGTAGCTATTAGTATTCATGTTACTATTTTTATTACTATTATAAAGCATAGCCAATAAAAACTCAAAGAGCCATTTGGGGTGGGGTGGGGTGGGATGTGTTGACCTTCATTTTAAAGGTTCATTACATCATTAAAATAGAATACTAGACCCCTAGGTAATCTGTAACAAATTATTATAACTAAAACAGCATAAGCGGACTGGCAGACTAAACTCATTTTGCTGCTCCCTCTGGTTCTTCAGTCATGGTGTGGTTGGGAGAAGGATCCTCTACTTTAACTGTAATAATTAAATTGCATCCCTTCTTGTTTGTTCCCACATTCACCTAATACATATGTTGCAAGAGGCACTGTGCTTAGTACTGAGTGAGGAATTTAAACAGCACCAAACACTAGAAGATATCCTGACCCCTGAGTCAGAAGGTCTGGCTTAACTATGGCATTGACAAGTGGTGTAACCACGGGCAAGTCACATGTATTTGGGCATCTGTTGTTTCCTCGTCTATACAATGAGAAAAGTAGACTATCTGACCTAAGGTTCCTCACACCACTAAAATCATAATTACAAGTGGAAGCACAGACCCTATCCTACCAAAAAATTGTCATTGCAGTGGGACTAAATTATTAAAGTATAAGTGACCTGGTTCTGTCCACTTTGTCCCCTCTCTCCCTGCTCTCATATGGCCAGACTAATACTTAGAGCTCATGTAATGGAGTCCCTAGAATGGGGGAGATGTCCAAAACACAAAGGCTGACTGGGTGGTTATCTGGAGTAAGAGCGGAGGCAGCTGCAAGGTGGTAGAGCAGGTGGGTGGAGAGGAAGAGCGAGAGGAGATTGAGAAAGACTGTAGGGATAGAATGACAGATAGGAAAAAGTTACCGAGAGCTAACGGAGGTAGTCGGGGATTTTCATGGGTTGCCATTGGATATAATCTCCAGTCCCATTTATGTCCTTCAAGAGAAGCACGTGAAACAGATGCTGAGGACTGTATTTCCCGGGATATAGCACCTTCTGAAAGACTGGACCAAATGAGTCAAAGTGTCAGTAGAGAGAAAGAGGTGCCAACTGGAGCATGTGTACTCTGAATATGTGTTTTATTATCAGAGCAAAGAAGACCCATGTATTATGCTTGGGGTGGCTTCAGAACCCCTAAAAAATTAAATTTTTGTCATTTTAGAGGCAAGCGAAATAGAAGAGTGGTGAACTTCATCATTGTCTGACAGGAAGATGGTCAGGCCTAACGAAATCCATTTAAATGACATAATCAACAAAACTAAACAAAGTACTCTAATATTGTGGATGGGAAATTATTTCACAAACATGTTAGAATTGCTAGAAAATTTACTTTTTGTCTTTTTGTTTTATTTTTACTTATTTTAATGTTTTTGGTTTTTGGTTTTTTGGGGTTTTACTTTTTGAGAGAGAGGGCACAAGTGGGGAATGGGTAGAGTAGGGGGGACAGAGGATCTGAAGCAGGCTCTGCACTTTCAACGGCAAGCCCAATGTGGGACTCAAACTCATGAACCCATGGGGTCATGACCTGAGCCGAAGTAGGATACTCAACCGACTGAGCCACCCAGGCACCCCTCTCTTTTTGTTTTCACAGATGCTAATAAGGCAGGTAATATGGTATTTGTTTTAAGGAATGGCAGGCCCTTTTTTCAGCTGGATTTTTAAGGAAATAAATGTCAGTTCGGTAAACAACATGTGTGAAGACACAGAACCCAATGAATTCAGGGAGCCTAAATCATTTAGTTACACTAATGGTGGCCAGTGGTCATTAGGGTTATTAGGTCTGCATTTTAGAAAGATTATTCTGGTTGCAGAGTAGAGGATGGCAGGGAAGGAAGGAAGACCAGGGAATCTAGTTTAGGGAACTGGGACATGAATCCAGATGAGAAACATTGGGAACCTGAAACAAACAATGGAGTTGAGAATGAAGAGGAGATAAGAGATTGGTTTGAGCCCCAGCTTTTACACTTACTATACAAGTGCTCTTGGACAAAATACTTCCCTAAACCTGAATTTCATAATCCAGAAAATGTGAATAGAAGCACATAGGGCTGCTGAAGAATTTTAAAAAGACACAGCATACAAAGCATTCAGCACAGTTCCTGGAATGAAAAATATAGACCTGGAAGAAATCAGTAAATGTGTGGGAGTTAAACAATGAGGCAGCCTAAATATCAGATATGGAAGGGCCAGGGTTGTCTAGTTAAAACAGTGGCTCTCTGACTCCTTAAACCTTAACCCTCCTGCTGCTACAGAATCCCACTGCTTCTTCAGGGAAGAGAAAACCCATACCATATAAATGCTGGCACTGCCACTACCAACCAGCAATTTGCTTTTTGGGAGCTCTGTCTATGGCCCATTTTCGGAACTAGAAGCAAGAAAAGAGAGAATAAGTATGGAGAGAAAAGATGTTATAAGTGAAGGTGTCTGGTCTGCCTTCCTGATAAATCCCACCATCCCTCACTAGGCCTACTGAAGCTAGATGGTTTTTATCAGCTGCTCAGACGGGATGGAAAAATGAGATCTGCCTTTTTATTCTGTTTTGATTTTGAGATTTAATTAGTGTTGTTTCTGGGGAATTCATTGCTTTAATTAATGATGTGCCCTGAATCTCTTAAGTGAAGAATGCCACTGCAAACATGAATATGTAATGAGTACAACTTTCTTTATCCCAGCTGAGGACGGTGGCTGTTGCTTGGCTATCACCTCTCAGTACAAGTACAAGGACCTCAGGTACTAAAAGGAATTGGGCTGCAAGGTTTTATTTGTGTATCTGCTTCTTCCTTTTTTTTTTTTTTTCCCCAGCTCAAGTGCTCTTTTGTTTTATTTAAAAGCTGGGTCCATTAACAAGAAAATCAGAGAGAAAAAATAATCACCTTGCTTTGATGCACTTTTAGACATTCTCTTGACTGCTTATAGATCAATAAGCTAAGTTCTAAATCAGGATTTCTCAATCTCAGCACATTTTGGACCAGATAATTTTTTATTGTAGGACACTGTGTTGTGTATTGTAGGATGTTTAGCAGAATCTCTAACCTCTACCCAGCAAATGTCAGTAGCATTTCCCATTTGGGACAGTCAAAAATTGTCTCCAGATATTGCCAAATGTCTCCTGGAAGCAAATTGCTCCCTGTGGAGAAGTACAGGTCTAAATGAAGGACTTACTTTTCAAGAAGGCAAAGGCAAGGCATATTAATCAACAATAAACATATGTGTATCGAAAATTTGCAAAATACTGTTTGGTGTGGTGGAAAATACAAAAATGCTAGAAGTATTATGCAATATTAGGAAAGACCTTGGACCGACAGTCTAGATGCACATCTACTGCATACAAGCCATGTGTCCTTGAGAATTCATTTACCTTTTCTGCATTTCCTCATCTTGCTAAGGAACAAGTTTGAGAAATGTTAAGTGAAGAGATATATGTATTTGCAACTGGATGAATCATCTTAATAGTGTTCTCTAAAAGCCTCTAGTGGTGAACAAAGGGTCTTTGTTCTCCAATCTGATTCATTCAACATTTTTTATTATGACTTATATGAATGAGGACACAACTGACTTATTGATCAAATGTAAACACATGATGTACTTGGAATGGTCATTAGGGATGACAGCACCAGAGTTTGAGATGATATAGAAAAGCGACATGTTGGGGTGCCTGGCTGGCTCAGTCAGTAGAGCATGTGAGTTTTGATCTCAGGGTCATGAGTTCAGTCCCACATTGGGTGTGGAGCCCACTTAAAACAACAACAAAAAAGAAAGAAAAAAGAAAAGCCACATCTAAGCAAAAGATTACTTGTATATACATAATGTAAAGTCATGCCTTTGGATTCAGAAATCCATACCATAGCACAAATACCAGTTTGGGGAAATCACTGTGTATTTGGGTGAACAAGAAGGAGAGTGGGAGACAATGAGATAAGAGATACAGAAGTTCAATTATATAGGGCCTCCTAGCTCATATTAAGTGAGATGGGAAGTCATTTGAGGGTTTGAAAAAAGGAGTAACTCATTGGACCAATTTTTATTTTATCAGATTACTTTGGTTGTTGCATTGAGTATAAATTAAATGGGGATAAGGACAGAAACAGGGAGACCAATTAGGAGGCTACTTCAATAAGGCAGGAGAGACATTATAGTGGCTTGGACAAGGAGTAGCAGAGGGTACAACAGACTGGACTTGGGATATCAGAAAAAGAGAGGAGTCGATATGACTGTAAGAGTTTAGGTCTAATAAGATGGAAAGATGGAGGGCCATGAGCTAAGTTAGGGTAGACAAGTTAAATGGTTTAAAGGTAACATGAAAAAGAACATCTGCGAAGGAAGGATTTGATTCATTCTGTAAAGGTTTTGGATTAAAGCCAAGAGGCAGAGTGTATAGATACCACCATCTGATTCAGTATAAGAAAGCAGTGGCACCAAAAGAATGGGTAAATATGTGAGACAGTGACTTAGTAATAATACCAACTTTTACTCCTACTTCCTATGAACCAGACACTGTCAAGGACTTTGCTATCATTGCTACAACAAACAACTTGGCACCCATGAAAACACAAGCCACATGCACTTGGGGAATCAAAAAAGACTGTTTATTGTGCACAAGTGCTGGCCCAGCAGTCACCTCCAAAGGCCGAGCCCTGAACCTTGGCATTGGCCTCCTTTTATGGCTGGAACGGTAGAGGATTGAGAGACAAAAGAAAAAGGGGAGGGGGCCCTTATCAGTCATGCTACATGGGTAGTTGATGGAGGCAGGAGGCAAACAAGATTATAAAAGCCAAAAGTATGAAAGGGGAGTATCCAGCCACAGGCATCTGGCTGGCCCGTTTTATCTTGTTTTTACTAGCTTTTCTTCTCACCATTATCTCATTTAATCCTCAGATCAGTCCCATTTTACAGATGATCAGAGTTTGTAAGTGACTAAGCTATGCAGAGAGGTTGGTCTGAGTTCAAACTGGCAAAACTGATTAATTCTGAGTGAGATAAGGTTAACTTTCCTGTTGTTTTACTCTTGCTTCAGTAAAAGTAAGCCATGCAAAAACAAACAAATCCAAAACACACATAAAAGAAAGATGGGGGACACCTGTGCAGCTCAGTCAGTTAGGCATCTAACACTTTTGGCTCAGGTCATGATCTCATGGTTCTTGAGACTGAGCCGCTGTCCATCCAGCTCCACGCTGACAACACAGAGCCTGCTTGGGATTCTCTCTCTCCCTCTCTCCCTGCCCCTCCCCAGTTCATGCATTTTCTCTCTCTCTCAAAGTTATTTTAAATAAACTTTAAAAAACTAAATAAAAGAGGGTTGCCTGGGTGGCTCAGTCGGTTAAGTGTCCAACTTTGGCTCAGGTCATGATCTCACGGTACGTGGGTTCGAACCCTGCATCAGGCTCTATGCTGACAGCTAGCTCAGAGCCTGGAGCCTGCTTCAGATTCTGTGTCTCCCTCTCTCTCTGACCCTCCCACACTCATGCTGTCTCTATCTCTCTCTCAAAACTAAAGAAAACATCAAAAAAAGTTTTTTTAAATAAATAAGAGAAAGATGGAAAGAGATAAAGCTCTCTAGTGACATTTTTTCCTCAAGGAACCAGCCTAAAGTGAAGTCACTTCAGCAGCTCACATAGTTGGGGATCCTCAAGGTTGGAAGAATTTGCAATACTTTGTCCTTTAATCCTTTTCAAGGTGGAAGGAACCACATCATTTAGACCCTAGTGTCAAGTCTCCAGCTTCATAATTTTTGGTTAAGCCACTGTCATCTAATCTAATTGTTTCCATATTTTGGTTCTTGCTTAGCCAAGGTGCCCATGTGAGCCTCCAATGCAGCAGGTCTGGCCATGGCCCACAACAGTAATGAGCTAGGATTTGAATGCGGGCATTCTAATTCCTGAGCCTGGTCTAAACAACTGCCCCCACACTATCTGCACATAAAAGCATTAAAGAAGAGACTCCAAACTCACTTGGAAAAATGAAGTTGAGACAATGTAAACCTCAGATATGGCATGGGTTAGGTGACAAATAAAGCAACTTCAAATGTCTAGAGCATAAGACTTTCTCTCTGCCAGCCTATTGGATTGGTGAGCTATGATAAAATATAGGAAACAACTGGAGAGGGATTGTTATTATTACATGTTTCTGCAGGGCAGAAATCTAAGTCATAACTACATCTTCTACCATGGGGATATCCTCTGTTCTAGATCTTATTCAACTTTGTCTCCAAATAAACAGTAAGTGTGGTGTATGAACATATTGTTTCTGCTCCCAGAATACCTTCTCTTAGCCTCTTTTCTCCCAGATAATAGCAACTTCAAGACTTGACTGAGAGACCACATTTTATGTAAAACCATTCAGAATCCCACTCCTCTATCCAGTCAGCTTTGAGCTCTCTTTTCTCTCTGATTCCAGAGACAGACTCTTGGACTGGCTGTGCTCATCTGATTGTCACATATATTTATTTACTTACAGGTTTCTTCCAATAATATACCATTTCCTTGGATTGCTGCTGATATTTTTTCTGAGCTCTTTTCCAAGATGCTGATACAAAATGCTGTTGCTGACTGTTTTGAGTTTCATTTATCTAAGTAGATTTCTGGCTATCACAAGCAGGATAAACTGGAAAATGAAGTGGGGGGAGGGGAATCTGTATTGGAAGCCCTTGTAATAGTCCAAATATACACAGGAGTTGAATTGTTATTTTAATTTTTTTTAATGCTTTATTTATTTCTGAGAGAGAGAGGGAGAGAGACAGCATAAGCAGGGGAAGGTCAGAGAAAGAGGGAGATACAGAGTCTGAAATAGGCTCCAGGCTCTGAGCTGGCTGTCAGCCCTGAGCCTGACAAAGGGTTTGAACCCACGAACCATGAGATCATGAGCTGAGCCAAAGTCAGACGCTTAACTGACTGAGCCACCCTCTAGGTGCCCCTAGAGGACTTGAATTTGAATGGGGATGAGAATGGGAAACATAATGAAGGAAAAATGCAAGAGATGTGGGGTTGCAAGATATAAGCATACAAAGCAAGATAAAAAGGATCTTTTTAAGTAAATGGGCATTTCTGGTAATATGGCTTTATAAACCTTAAGTGCGACTCCTTGTAATACAACACACCAGAAAATGCTAAGGAAAATAATCTTCTTAATGCAAAAAAATTTTAATGTATAAGTGAACTGGTGGGAAGAAACAGAATTACTCAAAGGAGTCCAATAATGCACAAGGAGTTAAACTAATACAAGAGCCAACCTTTTCCTTGGAGGCACTTGCTGATTCCTAGTGGCCTAATATATGAATTTTAATGAGTTTCTGCGAGCAGGAGACACAATCAGAAGCCTAAGTAGATTGGGAGGTTGAATCAAGGACTCTTCCATAAAGTTAGGACCACCAAAGGGCAATACTCTCAATGAGTGAACTAGAAACAAGGAGTCTCTCTCTCCCTATAGTGAGACTGTTGGTGATACTTACCTTTCTCAGCCTTAGCTTTGTGTGAAAAGGAAAAATATGAAAATAAAAGAAAGAGAAATGTCTCCCCTGGGAATTCCTCACAAAATCTACATTCCCATGGTTTAAGGGTGAAAATCCACACTGCCCATGTATTTGAAACCCTAAGCCAAAAGTAAATTGACCCTTGGTTGATAGTGCTTCCAGAAACCTGGCAGAAAAATTAAATCCACTCTAAAACTAATTTTAGGCACAGACTCAAAGAAAATTCTCAGAGATAAAATTCTACGATACGTAAGTTCACAATAAAAAATTATAGAACTGAGAGGCACCTGGGTGTCTCAGTCAGTTGAGCGCCCTCTTCAGCCCAGGTTATGATCTCACCATCCATGAGTTTGAGCCCCACATCAGGCTTTGCACTGACAGCACAGAGCTTGCTTCAGGTTCTCTATCTATCTCCTCTCTGCCCCTTCCCCACTTCTGCTCCCTGCCCTCCCAAAAATAAACATTAATTTAAAAAAAACCATATTTTTTGAATTGTTGAACTGAGAAGGAAACAAACCATGATGAATAGAAGCTAGCAGGCAGAATAAATAGAATAAGACAATAAAGACTAGGGTTTGGAATAATCATGCCCCAAATACTAAACGAGCATGTTTAATATGTTTCAAAAAATAGAAAAAAGCATTGAAAATATTGCAAAGTCACAAGAGACTATTAGAATTGGCCAGCAAGATTTAAAATAGAACCACATACAAATTCTAGAAACAGAAAAAAAAAATCAAAAAGCAGCAGATTAGACTCAGCAGTGGAGAGATTTAGTGAACTGGAAGATAGAGATTAAAACAAAAATTTACAAACCACTACCCAGAAAGATAAAAGGAAACTATGAAGTAAAGGATGAGACAAATGAAGGAGATAGTGAGAAAGTCCGCCTTAATCAATTGGTAAGAAAACTCTGAAGGGAATATGAGCTCTATCAACTGCAAAATTCAGGTGACTTCAAAAGCTGCCCCCTGGTATGCAGATGATTAATATTAAAAGAGCATGGGCAATTGCTGAATTCCAAAGCTGAGAGGAAAGTCTGCCAACTTGAGGCAAAAGATAGATGAAAGGGAAAATCTGACCATCCTCCTCTCCCTTCTCATTCAAATTAATAGTGTCATATTAATACAATCCCAAAAGAAGTGGGGAGCTGGGTCCTAAAAGCCACATGCCTAAGGATAAACTTATAATGGGACCATGGCACAGGGGATGATAGGTTTTCTGGAAGCAGCATTGATTATTACTCATTCTCCCTGCTCATATAACCCAATTAAAATAATCTAGAAAATAATTATCCACCCTTCCTCCTTGTCAGAAATGGCTAAAGATCCGCCCCTAAGAGAAGGTGTGAGAAGCCCATCCTTTGTGTCCTAGTTATGAGCATTCTTCTGCAGAAATAGTCACATGTAAGAACAGAAGTAGAAAACATTTTCTGTACAGGCCAGGTAGTAAGTATTTTAAACTTGAAGGCCATATGATTTGTATTGCACTATTAAACTCTACCATCGTAATGCAAAAGCAACCATAGACAAATGCATACACAAATAAGTATGGCTATGTTACAATAAAATTTACTTACAAAAACAGCTGGTGGGCTACAATTGGTAACCCCTTATCTAGAAATACAAATACTGCCAGCATTCAAGAAATGAAAACTGTACTAAAATGATATTTTAATGGTCATTTTTAAACTCACACCAATATGATAATTGAGGAAAAACATGCTCTAGCACTCAGGCATAGTGATAATAATAAAGCCTGGGAAATACAACCCAGTGAGTCACAGTGGCCCAGTTTAAACCATAAACTCATAAAGGATGAAGTGACCAAGTGGTTAAGGCAACAGTCTGCTAAACAATGTACACACGGTGATACAGATCTTAACAGATGGAGTGAAAATGACTCTTTCAGAAGGCACTACATGTGGCAAAAACTTTGTTATTTCCACACAGTGAAAGTCTTTCACTTCTGAGTAAGAGATACCTTGATGTAAAGGCTGAGAAGAAATCCCAAAGGAAGCACAACATTAGAAAGCAGATGATGTTGAAGGAGGCTTACCACAATGCCCTCTCCTTTGGATTCTGCCCCTGCTATTATAAAAGGTCATTCATGTCATTTTAGCACACCTCTAGCTACAAATGAACAAAGATTTCCCAGTAAATCAGAATTTCATGATTTTGCTATTATAGATACAACACAATGCTTCCTTTTTCCATTTTGAACAAAATGGGTGTGTTTTACAAATTCTCATTTTTTGAACACTCAAGAAACATGCATTGTAAAAGTTTTAGAGAATAAAAGTGTTTTTTATTTTTAGATAAATTTTTTATCATGCAAAATAATAGTTGATATTATTGTTTACTATGTCCAGGCATGATTCTAAACACAGTATGTATTATCTTGTTTAGTCCTCATAACTCAATAAGGTGGGCTCTATAACTGATTTGCAAGATGTATGTGACAGCCACTTAAGACATTGATTTTACTTTATTTTCTCAGCTTTCCCCATATCCACTCAAAAATGCCTAGATTAAACTCAGTAAGAAATTTACTATGTGTGACAACAAAAGTCTGAGGAAACTAGAATGGTTCATTTTCCCAATCCTTGTAGCCTCGCTAGGGGAAGAGAGATAAAAATAAAATGAGCTGAAGTCAGATCCAAGTTCCTGGATGTTAGAATTTACTACATGAACACTTACTCACTCCCTCCTTATTTGGGGGCTCCATGAGACAGACAGCTATTACAGTGAGGTTGCAAGAAGTGGAGACTTGTACCTTGCTTGCCAATTTCTTGTCTGCTGAGCCTTGGGACTTCCTACCAGAACTTGGGGAAAGGAATATGGTAGGAAGGGATAAGTACTGGCAAGGTCAGGCAGAAGAGGGCAAGGCTCAGACCCCAACACTACCCCCCACCACACATACAGCATGTTTCCTGAGAGACAGGAACAGCTGGATTACAACCACCCCTACTGAACTCAAGAACAGGAAGGCAAGGATATCAAAAGATAGATAGGAAGAGAAGGTTTTTATCAAATGGATCATGTTCACTAGAGACACAGGTAGGATGCATCCAATTACTTAATGGAAACTGTAGATGCCTAGATAAGTGCCTAGAGACAAGTCTATCACCATCCAGACCTGTATAGACCTAAAGTTCCTCCTCAACAGGAGATTTGAAATGAAATTGATCAATGGTGATGATCAACTGAGGACTGTGCAATTAGCCAACACCAACATCTAGGTGATCATGAAAGGTTCTGTTCCCTATCACTACTTCTTTTATAAATGGTGAAAGGAAGGAGGATACATATTCCATTCCTTTTTTTTCCACTAGCAGCTCCCAATTAAATGTGTGTGTCAGTTCAGATCCTCCAGGAAACAAATGATTAACTGGGGGGAAACAACTATGAAGAATAAAGGGGAAGGAATAGTAAATGGAAAAAGCCTTCAGACCATGATGTTCACCTGACAGTTGTAAAAGGAGAGAAGAAAGAAGGAAGATTAGGTAGGCAGAACCCCCAGACTGGAGTACAGATCTCAGAAATTCTTGAGCAGACCAGTGGGGCACCCCACAGCCAAGTTTACCCATTTGAGGAGTCCTTTGTTAGGCAGGAATAGTCCAGCTATAATATTTCTGCCATGGTGTTATTGGCTTGGAGCACTCCAAAGAGCATGTAGCCTCCTTGATATGGACACTTCAATGGATCCCAAAGGTACAGCATCTGGAGGCTGTCAGCTAACTATTCTCTTTGCAGCATATGCTCACATCAAGAAAGATATGAACAACATACATCATTAGCTGCACAAGATCTATGATGTCTAATCTGGGATGATGGATTGGGCTTCAAACTTGGACATTAGAGTGAATTACAAAGATTTTGCTCCAAGCTAGGGGAGTAAGACCAGTTGCAACCTCTTCCTTCACAATGTTTTAAGAAAGAACTAGGAAACCTGGTCCATCTGCTCTAGATTAAGCCTTTTATATATTCACTTCCTCCCACTCACTGCCTCCTCTCACCATTCAACCACATACCTGTCCCAAGAACACCTACTCTGGGATCAGGACCACATTCAGACAGCTGGCAATGCAAGTGATAATCTAAGTATAGTTTGGACATTGCTTTTAGTAGTTGACAAAAGGAGGCATAAATTTTTTACCAGTTTTTGTCTTAGCATCTCATTCTTGTTTTAAAAAATGTAAAATGTGGCCAAGAAAGAGAAATCACCCCTAATTCAGGATAGATTTCAAATCAAGATATGAGAGGCTATTATAGCATTACTGAACCTAATTAAAGGGGCCATAGAAAGTTTGTTTGAAGAAATAGCTCAAAGTTAACATCTGAAAATGGGAGGGAAACACACAAACCAGGCAAAAGAATCTACATGTACAGGGGTTCTGCATGACTGAGGTAGGGGTATGAGATGAGACTAGAAAGGTGGGTTGAGAGCCAGACCTTGTCATATGAGTTTCATTATCCTAAGAATAACAGTGGGGTTCTAATCAGAAGATTGGGATAGGAGGAGGATATGATCAAATTTGTACTTTGAAAAAATCCCTCTGGATAAAGAATGAGAACAAATTAGAAAATGCATGAAGGGATACTCAGATATTTAGGAAGTTTTGTTTGTTTCTTTTTGTTTTGCTTTGTTTTGTTTTGTTTTACTAGCTTAAATCAGATTATCTTGGACAAAGAGAAGTAGATGGATTCAAGAAATATTTACATGACAAAATATCCAAAACTCACTGGTGGACCAGATATGGGGCTTAAGAAAGAGAAAAGTGTTTGGGGCACCTGAGTGGCTCAGTTGTTGAGCATCCAACTCTTGATTTCAGCTCAGGTCATGAGCTCGTGAGATTGAGCCCCACTTCAGGCTCTGTGCTAACAGCAAGAAGCCTGCTCAAGATTCTCTCTCTTCTGCCTCTCCCCTGCTGGCTCACACTCTCTCTCTTTAAAAAATAAATAAATAACTGAGAAAGAGAGAGAGAGAGGGAGAGAGAGAAAGGGAAAGGTATCAAGATGACTCATAGGTTTCTAGCTTGCCCAGATAGATGAATGATAATGACATTAAATAAAATAATAAATAACAAAAGAGTACCAAGTTGGAGGACAAGACTATGAGTTCAGAATTAAACAGTTAACCAATTAGGAATCTTTTAGTTGAGAGTGATTAAAAAAAACCAGTTCAACCTCACCTAAACAAAGAAAAGAAGGTGGTAGCTCATGTAATTATAAAATTTATAAGTATGGCTGGCTAGGGGGATGCCTGGGTTGCTCAGTGGGTAAAGCATCTGACTTAGGCTCAGGTCATGATCTCACAGTTTACGAGTTTGAGCCCCATATCAGGCTCTGTGCTGACAGCTCAGAACCTGGAGCCTGCTTCAGATTCTGTGTCTCCCTCTCACTCTGCCACTTCCCCTTTGCGTGCTCTCTCTTGCTCACTCACTCTCTATCTCTCAAAAATAATAAACATTAAAAAAATTTAATAAGTATGGCTGGCATGATCAGTGGCCTCATTTAAGAATCCAGTGATATCACTAGGATTTCTCAATTCTATTTCCTCTGGATTGGCTATATTTTCAAACTTTGCATGGTGGCTCCTGGCAGCTTCAGGTGAACATCATCACAAGACTTCATTCAGTGAAAGAGGAAATTCTCTCTCCAAAAAGTTGAACCAAAAAAACTCCAAAATCAAATCTCTTTATCCTTTATGGTCTTGACTGGGTCACAGATCTAACCCTGAACCAATCACTATTGCTAGTATGATATATGCTCATTGGATCTTGCTAAGTCATCTTCAAAAAGAAGTTCATGGCTGAAAATGGAGGAGGGTTACATATCTCAAAACAAAATCAGGTGTTATTGCCACAAAAAGGGTAGTGGACAGAAATACTGAAACCAAAGATAACTATCCCTTACAGGTGAACATGATTTCTGAGGTTAACAAAAGTCAGGATATGGTGGATATTTAAGAAAATCTAAACTGACAAAAAAGGTGTACTTAAAATCACCTCTGAGGTCAGAGGTCAAAACTATGGACTTTCAGTAACAACTAGCTTGATATTGGGGGCAAAAGCAATCTTAGATATAACCAAGAAAATCTGTTTTTTAATGAAGATTCTCTGGAGGATCCATCAGGTATCTTGCTGTGGAATAATCAAAATTGATTTTTTTTTTTCTATTTATGTTTGATTCACATTACATACTATGGGGTTCAATCAGTCTGTCTTACTTTTTCCATTTTTTAAGTATCCCTCCAGATAGTACTAGAAATAGAACCTAAAATGGACAGAAGCAGGAGGGAGCGCAGCCTCTTTATTTCCTGTTGTTTCAGCCAAACCTATTTCTATCTGGGAAATCTAACTGGTACACAAAGAAAAACCCTTCTGGGGGCTGTCTTGGTATGATTGAAAAATGAAAAATAGTTTCCACTAGAGGGTGCTAAGCCTCAAAATAAAAATACAAACCAAGTACAGCACTTTTGATTTTTCCATACTTTTCAATATTCATTGAGCAACTAATAATTGTATTAACCTGGATTCCCCAGAAAGCAGAGCCTGAGGCAAAGCTTATGTGCTACTACTTTATCATAGAATGCACTCCCAGGAGCAAGAATAAGGGAAAAGGAGAAGGAGGCTTGGAAAAAGTAAGAGCCAATCCAAGAAGATACATTACTGCGCAGGTCACCTCTTGAATACATTGATTCCTAGATCTTATGGTACCTTCTACCACAAACCCATATAAAGTGCTGCTTCACAGAACTGTCTCTCTAGACTGGCTCAATCTTCCATTGTCAAAATTTCACCCAGTGGGACACTAATTTGCTCCATATGTCTAAGTTGCATGTTTGTGGACACTGAGCATGTTTCCAGTGTCTCATGCCAGTGACTACAGAACAGAAGGTGAGAGATACACAGAAAAGGAAAGAGTCAAAATGATGTCAGATTATTCTGTGGAATTGGTCCCAGTTCATGCACAGCTAGATGCTCATTGACTGCAGCTAGAACAAGTGGCCATAGGCCTCAGAGACAGGTAAGAAGCACACAAAAGGTGTCTGACATAATGAACATGCTCATAATAAATAATACACAACTAAAAGGGGAAAAAATACCTTGCCAAAGATTTAATTTCATGCAAACAGCAGTTGGAGAATGTTTGTCCTTTGACAGTAAACATTAATTACGCATCCTGTTTAGCAAGACAGTTGTGAGTTTCTTAGGTACTTTTCTTTTTAATATTTATTTATTTATTTTTGAGAGAGAGATGAGAGAGAGAGGGAGAGAGAGTGCAAGTTGGGGAGGGCAGAGAGAGAGAAAGAGAGAGGAGGGTCGGGAGGGAGGGAGGGAGGGAGACAGAGAATCCAAAGCAGGCTCCAGGATCTAAGCTGTCAGCACAGAGCCCAATACAGGGCTTGAACCCACAAACTGTGAGAACATGACCTGAGCCAAAGTCAGACACTTAACCAACTGAACCATTTGGGCACCCCTTTAGGTACTTCTTAGTTGAAAACAGGTTGCATTAGACTTGCTAAGAAATCAGTTTTGTTACTTATCTCCAAATTAATCTTATTTGCCTTTGCCAAATAAATGCCATGTTATAGTTGAATAAACCGTGTTATTTTTTTTAAGAATGAGAGCTTCTGAATTGTTTTCAAGTTGATTCAATTTGAAATATTTATAACTTTTCCTGTGGCATTAGAAACAGATGGACTATAATATTAAGACAGTTAAGCTGTGTCTTTAAACAACTATTGCACAATACCACAAGCTTGTTTTACATTTGTTCACTTAATAAATCAAGCAAATTCTGTAGAGAAGGCTTTGTCTAATGGCCATAATAATTTGCACCCATTTATCCTACCTGTTAGATAATACTTGTTCTAGATCCTCTTCTGTTCATTTTAACATTTTATAAAATATGCCATTTTTAAATCAATTTATTATTTGGAAATAACCCCAAGTTTATAAAAAGTTGCAAAAATAAAAATAGTACCAATGAATACCCATACACTCATTATGCAGATCTGCCCGCCCCCCACTGCCAACATTTTATTCTATTATATATGGTTGTACTTTAAGACTCTTTACTCTTAAATAATTCAAAGTGTATTTCCCAAAAATAGGGGTAGCCTATCAAATAATCAATTACATAATCTATGGTCCAAATTCCAATATTATTAATTAATCTACTAATGTCCTTTATGCTATTTCTCCCTCTAATAGAGGGCCCACTCTAGGGTCAGGTACAGTATTTAGCTGTAATGTTGCCTCAGCCTCCTTTCGTCTGAAATAATGCCACAGTCTTTACTGGCCTTTCATGACATTAACATTACTGAAGAATATTGTCCCATCTACCTTTTTATTCTTCATTTTATTATTGTCTGATGTGTCCATGTGACTAAATATATTATCAGCCAGTGCATGCATAGGCTATGTTATGTCCTTTTAAGGTTATCACAGCTGGAGCCCAATAACTTCTGTTTGTCTCTCATTAGAAATAATTTTGATCACCTGGTCATCTGACTTCTGCTTTGTACTTATTGCTATTTAAATTCCTCCTTACAATAAGCAATATGTAAGAAGACACTAAAAATCCATATAAATATCCCACTGCTAAGCAAAATTTCCCTCTGAATTTAACATCTGTTGATGATGCTTGCCTCATCCAATCTTCACTATGATGGTTTGAAAATTTATGGTTTTTTTCACTAGAGAACAGTCAGTCCTTGGCATTCTAGTATAAGCAAAAACCCTTCTTTCTTCTCCATTTATCTTTCATCAGTATGGACTCATGAATTTCTATGCTTTTCAAGAGTTTAGAATTAATTACTGTACTTAATTACTTTGTTGTTTAAATTATCCCAGATTTGGCCAGTAGAAGCCCTTCAAAGCTAGCTCCTGCATCATTGTGACTCTTTTTTTGGTAGCATTTCATTCCTACCTGGTATAATAAGATGTTCCAGAACCATCTTGATCCAAACCCATTCCAATTTCTTCAATCAGCCATTTTTCTAAGGAGCTCTACTTCCTTTTGGCGGAGAATAGTATTAGAAATCAGGATTTGGGTGATATATGTCCTCAGTCCTACTGTGGGGGGAGAGAGGGTCTTTACTTCTTGGCTTTTTCTACCTCAGCTAGGAAACCTATGAATACCTATGCATACAAATATGCATATATACATAAATATATAAAAATACATGAACATATAAAGATATGCATACACCCAATTTTTTTTAGAAATCAAGGGTCCGCACTGAAATTCCGAATTATAACTCATACCTACAGTGTTTTTTCTTGCTTTTCTATATTCCACATTTGTCCCGTCTTCTACAAAAAGACTCCTGATTTCCAACATCATATTTATTCAACTGTTGAGTCCAATATTATATCCTCAATAGTTTCAGAATTTCTTCTCCAATACTACTATAATAAATAAAACTACTAAGAAGAGTTCAGAATTCATTTCTAATTCTAATCCCCCAAAGGATTGAGAACCATTGTTCTATGCCCTGTCCTTCAGTGTCTTCCTGGATAATTCCCAAATCTACCCCTGACTCCATATCCTCCAAACTCTATTTTCATAATAACAATTATGTACTTGATATTCCATCTGGACAGGAGATCAATATGTCCAAAACTGAATTTTTCTTCAACAAGCCAGTCCATCCTTCCACCTAATTCATATTCTTTTAGACTTATTCAATTTTTAAAATTTGGATTTAAACTCCATCTCCTTTCTTTACCTCACTTCTTAGTGCCTCATCTCTTAAGCAAAGTAGAAAGGACAAAAGATTTGGAGTTCCACCAGACCTGAATTCAATCTCAGCTCTTCTATGTAGTTGTGATATCAGGAAAATTACCTCACCTCTCAGAGTCCTAGTTTCCTCATCTCTAAACAGGAGAATAACAGTACATACTCTGCAAGGCTTTTATGAAGATTATAAGAAGGAGATTTTGCAAAGTGCCCAGCTTTGGCACATAGACGTCTATGTATATAGATCCCTACATCACTGCAAGATACTTTCCAAGATCTGTATGGTCAGTATATTTCTTTCTCATAAATTGGTGTCTCTAGAAAACTCCAGAATCTCTTTTCACCCTCCTTTAACCCCAAATCGCAAGAACCAGAGTCGGTCAAATCCCAGGAAACTATACTGGACCACAGTCCTAAAGAGAGATGATAATAAGCAGTTAAAAGACTGACCTCACTCGTAGATGATCAATTACGGTCAGAAGCAGTGCTAAAGGGTAGCTTGGGTGGGGGCCCTTAACTTTCCCCAAATCTCCATCAGCACATCCACCACACCTAACTTTTTGAAAATGATAATTTTACATGGACAGTTTATACTTCGTCAATTTTATAGATACTGCCAGAAAGGCATATTCTTAAAACCTTGCTGTTTTTATTATTCTGTAACAACCAGAATAGCCATGTCCTGGCCCTCTCTCTTTCTAGATATGCATATCTATCAACACCCTTCTAGATAGAACATACTACCCATCCCTTCCTTTCCTATTGCTTCTCCTTTAGGATTGTGTCACTTTATAATCTGTCCCATTTGCAGCCATCCAAAAACATCTTCCTAAAGTGTAGCTTCACACATGCCATGCTTCTATACATTAAAACTTTCCTTCACTTCCAATTGTTCAAAGAAAAAAAAACAAATTCCTCTTCCAAGCCCTTTGCACTCAGGTTCCAAACTAGCTCATATATCTCATAGTTCCCCAAATTATAGCCTACATGTTAATTCTAGCCAAAATGGATTATTTGCTATTTCCCAAATTGCTCTCATACTTTTTTTTCATGTGGTTCACTCTTCCTGGATGTCTTTTATTATCAGACCACTTGCTTTTTGAAAGCCTTCAGTCCTGCAAGATCCGTCCTCAGTACTGCTTTCTCCATGATGGTTTTTGGTTTTTTGTTTGTTTGTTTGTTTTAACTTACACTGTTTTGGTTAGGGAAAAGCAATAGTTTTTTTTTCTGTATGCATTTATTTAAAAAACACCACTTTACTTTCCATGTAGAATTTGTAAGAAACTGGGACTGGAAGTAAAATAATTGGCACCTGCTAATATATTGTGAGGGCTTGATACTTTGGCCTCCACAGACTTAAGTCATTGTTGATGGACCCTAATTCGCTATCAAATAGCCTTGAACGAGTAATCTCTCTGGTCTATGTTTATCAGCAATTAAAGAGGCATTAAAAAATATCTTCTTTGGAGAAGTCCTGTGGAAAATAGAAATAATCTTACACATGGTAGCCTGTTTGTCACTGTTGCTGAATATGCTTAATAAATGTCTCAGATGAGTTGGGATCCAAGAGAGACCAGATTCTATTCCCAACTCTACCAGCTCCTTGGACCAACTCACTTCTCTCTAGGCATCTTCCCTCCCATGTGTAAATCAAGGTGATAAAACCTGTGTTCTCTGACTCTGAGTCAACCAGGATAGTTAATCCCAAGGCTGCAATGTCCTTGGTTTAGGCCCATACTTTGTGTCGCCACTAGCCGGCAGGATTGCCACATGGTTGTTTGGCCACTCCCTATTTCCACCTCTATCTCCAGGAAGGACTTGCCTTCAGAATTCGGGACCAAAACAAACAGAATAATCCAGCCTGGCAGTAGCCAAGACTTTGGAATGGAGTCTTATCAGGCTATAAAAGGAGAAGGGAAAGCAAAAGTCTCCAGTGTTTTTCTGCAAAGAAGACACTGATTTGTTGCAAGCCCAAAGGAGCAACTAGGACTCCAAGAGTCAAGAGACATCTCTCCAGCCCATCTACTGCATGACAGATGCCCCTGTAGAGAGATACAGGTGACCCAGGACAACACCAGGGCAACCTTTGAAGAATCTGATGCTGCCTCCCTCAGAAACCACTTCTCATGCCTTATGAGATCATTGTGAAAATGTGAGATTTGGACTTGTAATGTCCAAATGTGCAGGTAACTCACTTTAATTTCTCCAATCCTGTTTTCTCCTTTGTAAAACAAGCATAAACCAGGTTTCTGAACTTGCTCTGTTTCCCAGGGCTGCAGGTAGTGCCAAATCCTAGAAAAAATATGGGTTTTGTGAATACAAAGATTTGCTTCAAATCCTGTTCTTGTCATTTATATGAATCCCAAAAAGTCTTTTAAGTTTCCACATCTATAAAATGGAGATAGAAAACCTTTTATTTCACAGTGTTTTCTGAGAATGAAATTAAATAGAGTCACGAAAATGGCACAATATAATGGCTCAATAATGTTAAATCTCATCCCTGATTATAAAAATATAAGACAGCATGGTTCCATAGTCATTAAAAACTTATACACATGCATAGAAAGGATAAAATCAAAACATGTATGTCAAATGATTAGTATTGACTTCCAATATGTACCCTTCTGTCACTTCTCAGCTTTCTAAAATGAACCATTATTACTGTTGTCACTTTTTTTTTATGGTGGTAAAATACATGTAACATAAAATCAACCATTTTTACCATTTTTAAGTATACAGTCTGTGGGATAATGTACATTCCCACTGTTGTGCACCCACCTGCCACCATCCATCTCTAGACCCCTCTTAACATTCCAAACTCAAAACCCATACCGGTTAAATCATAACCTCTACTCCCCCTTCACCTTGTCCCTAATAACTACCATTCTACTTTGTCTCTATGAATTTGACTATTCTAGACACTTCATATGAGTGGAATCATACAATATTTGTCTTTTTTTTTTTTTTTGTCTGGTTAACTTCTTATTTCACCTAGCATGATGTTGTCAATGTACAACCATGCTGTAGCGTGTATCAGAATGTCCCTCCTTTTAAAGGCTGAGTACTGTCCCATTTTGGAGATACATCACATTTTGTTTATTGATTTATTCATCAATAGATATTTGGATGTTTCTACTTGCTGGCTATTGCAAATATTTGTTAAAGTCCCTGCTTTCAGTCCTTTTTATTACATACCCAGAAGTGGAATTGCTAGGACATATGGTAATTCTACATTTAATTTTTTGAGGAACGGTGATACTGTTTTCAACAGTGGCTTCATCATTTTACATTCTTTTTTTTCTTTTTTAATAACAACCATCCTAATGGTGGGATGTGGTATCTCATTATTGTTGCATTTACCTAATGTGCTTATTTGCATTTCCCTAAAGATTCGTGAAATTGAGCACCCTTTCATGTTGTTAAGGAACTAAAAAAATTATTTTTCTATGAAACAAATGGATATATTACAGAATAGAATATAACAGTCATATAAATTTTCAAGTTTTTCAAGTTAAACCATGAGACTTCATAGAAATTTCCCATATTTGGTGGGCATCTTTGATTACACTCCTGGATTTCCCAGGAGATGCCATTCATTCTCATTCCTTCAATTCTCCTCCACCATGGGGATGGGTCAGGGGACAGTTTGAAAAAAACCTTGTCTCTGAGTTCAATCGGGAGAAGAGAGAGTGTAATAAGTCAGGAAGGCCAGCTACCTTACTAGATAGTATTTAATAAGAGAAAGTTTCCAGGGGTACCTGGGTGGCTCAGTGGGTTAAGTGACTGTTAGTTTTGGCTCAGATCATAATCTCACGGTCTGTGGGATCAAGCCCCACTTTGGGTTCTGTGCCAACAGTGTGGAGCCTGCTTGGGATTCTCTGTCTCTGTCTCCTTCTCTCTCTGTCCCTCCCCTGATTGCTCTCTCACTCTCTCTCACAATAAATAATTTTTTTTTAACAAAGGGAGAACATTTCCAAAGGAAAGTCAGCCCAAAATTAAAATGAAATCAATTCAATAAATATGTAAGGCATATGGAAGGAAACTGTTCTGCATGCGAGTGATCAAGTTACTCTTCATGAAGTAGTAAGTAAAACAGACATAGCCTAATGAGTATCACTGATGGAACAGAGGACCACAGGAGGGTGTTACAGGAGGATCTAAAACTAAGGAGTGAAGGAAGCACAGAGCCAGATGCTGAAGTGATATGTCACAGAGGGAGACAGACCAGGAGCTAAAAGGAACACATAGAGCAGCAATTCCTAAACATCTGTCTGTGGACAAATGGTAGCTAGTCAGCAGTGAAAAGAGAAAAATAAGAACATTCTCCTGAATTTTTTATAAAGCCAAATTTACTCCATATGGGAACTACCATTAGGGATTAAATGTCCTTTCTTCCATAAAATAAAAAATAGTCTTAATGAACCAAAACAAAAGGTGCAAGCTCACATCATTTCTCAAATTTTATTGTGACTTTTTTGTTGTTGTTGTTCTGTGACATCTCAGTTCTCCCAGCACTCTAGGAATTGCCAGCAAGGATCAAGAAGTAGGGATGGGCCATGGAGAAGGGTCAGGTAGTCAAGACGAGTTAAGGCCCTCAGAAGGTTTGGTTTAGGACGACTCTCAGGAACTCCAGCCTGTTCCAGACAGGGCCCTTGTATGACCTGATAGATGCAGCCTCTTTCTTCAAGCTAGAGACATGGATTTAAAGAGGCAGGAGTCTGCTAAAATCTTTTGGATTTTTCTGACCCAACCTCTAGAGAAGGGTTGGCAAACTGTAAGAGGCCAAATAACAAATATTTTAGGCTTTGTGGGCCTCATGATCTCTGTCATGACTACTCAGTGCTGGCATTGTAGTGCAAAAGCAGCCACAGACAATATATAAACAAATGGATGTGGCTGTGTTCCACTGAAACTTTATTTACAAAAACAGGCAGAGGCCTAGATTTGGTTCACAGGACAGAGTTTGCTGAGGGGTACTCTCAAGAGCCGAGAGGAGAACCTTATAAATGCCAGATCGGACTCAGAAATAAAAATAGACCCTGGTCATTTTATAGACATGGAATTTGTGGCATACAAAAACTTGTGGTTTTGAGTGCAGCTTAAATAGATGTTTTCTGAGCATCATTATCATCATCACTGCTAGAATTTTATGACTACAGTTGACCCTTGAATAACGTAGGATTTAGGGATGCCAACCTTCTGTGGGTTTGAAAATCCATATATAACTTTTGATCCCCCTAAAACTTAACTAGTAATAGCCTAGTGTTGACTGGAAGCCTTACCTACAACATTAATGGTCAATTAACACATATTTTCTATGCTCCATATATTAATACTGTATCCTTTTCAATGAAGTAAGCTAGAGAAAAGAAAATGTCATTAGGGAAACTATAAGGAAGAGAAAATACATTTACAGTACTATATGTATATTTGTTAAAAAGATATCCATTTGTAAATGGACCTGCGCAGTTCAAATGCATTTTGTTCAAGGATCAACTGTAATTGCTATACATCAAGCAATGTACTAAAAATACCGTACGAATTAGTTTACTTAACTCTTGCAAGCACACTATATGTTGATATCACCAGAATTTTCACTTTATAGCTAAAAGAATTGAGGAATTGGGAGATCTAATAACTAGCTTAGGCCCCCTCAGTTGGTGAACAGTGGGGCTGTGTTTCATAAAGCAGAACATGGACTTCTGCTTCCAGTCATGGTGAGATGAGATTTACCTTCCCACCTTACACAGCTAAAAAACTGAACACAATCTATGGAACAATGGTTTTCAGACATTCAGTAATTGGCAGAGCAGGACAATGATCCCAGTGAGAAGGTAAATCAAGAGGTAAGCCCTAGGATGCCCCAACTTACTATCTGCAGAATTTCCAGGTAATAACAAAGGAAAGGGGTTGAGGACACAGAGCATAGATGGAGTTCCCAGAGGCCAAAGCAGGTAAAGGAACTGAAGAAGAGAGAGCTGCACAGAAGGAGACTCCAGAGAGATACAGAGGCTTCCCCCTTGTATCTTTAGCTGAGTGCTCATCAGCACATGCGTGTAAAGAAACTGCTGACCCAGGGAGAGAATGATCAAAGAGGAGTACTTCCCCGGGCTCACCAAGGGTTGGGAATATTTTATGTTCCTTCCAGCCAGAGTAAAAAGATCTTTTAATATTTGCCTCCTCAAAAGATATCACCTTAGTCGTAGGGTTGTATCAACTCTACACTAAAGGCCATTCAGAATCTGCCTAAGAAAAATTAAAAGCAAGTCAAAAGGATCAATTTGTTTCCAAGAAATTCAAAAAAGCCTAAAAAAACATTTAAAGGACTGAAAAACAAATCTGCAACCAGCAACATAAAATTCACAATGTCTTCCACCCAACAAAAAATTAACATGCATTCAAAGAAGCGGGAAAATATGACCCAAAACCTGAGGGGGGAAATGAGTCAATAAAAACAGATACAGAAATACCACAGATGATACAAATAATAAACAAGGAGGTTAAGGCAGCTTCTATAAATATACTCCATATGTTCAAGATGGTGGAGGAAAGCATAAGCATGATAAGAAATTAAGGATATGCAAAAGGCCTGAATGATAGAAAATAAGCAACAGCAATATCTGAGATGAAAGGTCACCCAACCAGTAAGTGGCAGACCTGAGATTTCGCCCTGGCCATGCTCCAAGTTGTGGTGTGCATTACATTACTGTAACAGTTTCATAGCAAAGAAGACTGATCACAGAAGGCAAACCAAGCACTATTTTCCTAATTAAACCAATTGGTTCACACATGCAAGTAGCATTTTAAAAATTTCCCTAAATATATTAGAACTATCTTCTGGTTACACTGCACCATGGGGATCAAGGCTCAGTAGACACTGACCTGCATGATATCTGACAATCAAAGTAGAGGGTACTAGGAAAGAAATAGAATAACACCCATTGCTACTCAAGTGTAAATCTAACCATACCTAGGTGAATTTGCTTAGTTTCTTTCTTGTTGAGAATAGTCACACCTTGTTTGGTTTTTGCACAAATGTGCATATAATTAAAGTTCATTAATTGTGCTTTAGCTCAGTGACTACTCAGATGCTATAGAGATCTTCTTTGATCCATGAAAGACATAAGAGGCATTAAAGAAAGAGAAGACACTATTTTTTTAAGACTTTAAGTAATCTCTACACCCAACATGGGGCTTGAACTTATAACAGAGAGCAAGAGCTGCATGCTCTAACAACTGAGCCAGCCAGGCACCCCAAGAAGACACTATTCTTAATGGGAGAAGATCTTACATATCCCCAAAGTAAGTCAACCTATGATTCTGGCACCCACATTCCACCACAGTGGGGATGGAGCTCATCATGTGGCCTTTTAGGATACTTTGAGACCAATATCTAACCAGTGGAAAGGAATAAAGAGTTTTCAAGTTCCTTGCCATACTTATATTCACATTCCTAACCACTCCTAAGTTCATCTATTTAGGTAAAGACTAAGTAAGACCATAGTTTCACATGTAATTCACTACATCTTAAAATTAGACACCAATCTTGAAGATCATTTAGTCCTTTCCTGCCATGTCACAGGTGAAGACACCAAGGCCACAAACATAGATAATGGCAGAACTAGAACTAAAACCTCTACTTCTCAGAGAACTAGAGGACATGGAGGAAGAACTAGCTGTATCTTTCAGAGCTGTTGGTTATGGAGTCAGAGCCTTAACCTTTCTAAATGGGACTAATACTTTCTGCGGATTACATGAAATAATGTATGTATGTTGCTTTAAGTTTACATTTATTTCAGTGGCTGCCACACAGAAAAAGCTTACTAAATAAACTTAATTTCCCCCCCACCTCAAGAGCCCTGTTGGAATCTATGCAAAATTAGAAAAGTCAAGCATCCTAAAAGCCTAATAAACATGGATATTTTCAAAGTCTAGGCAACATAATTGTGATGAAGTCTCAGAAAGGTATAACCAGAATACAGTTGATGGTGGGGAAAAAAATCTGTGGCCTAATGAATTCTATTTTAATCTTCCTAAAGAAAGATGACAGTATAAGGGGATCTGCATGGGAACTAAAAAAGGGTCATGAAAGAACATAAGTTGGCCATGTTGACTCCAATTTTGTCCAAAAGAGGCGATGCCATGAGCTAGATGATATTGGCTGTTACTTTCATCCAGGGAATGCTTTCTTTTCTGATTCTGTGCTTTCTAAACACCTGAGAGTAATAAATGTTAGGACAATATCCCTACCTTCTCAATCTCAGGTTCTCCCCTCCTCCCCCCTCCTCTCTCCTCTCCTTTGGCTTCCTCTCCCCTCCTCTCCCTTTATCTTTCTGCCTCACTCTCCTCAGACCCACTCTATTCAGGACCATGTGGTAGGCAGATGTAAAGCCAATGCATTCACTTGGCTACCATAGAAGAAACCAGCCTTAGAATGAATAGACATTGTAGTAGGCAGAGATAAGGCACATGAGCATGCACATATACATACACACAACAAACAAGCAACTAAAACCAGAACTTGATAAAATGGCTGAGTATCTAAGTCAGAAGAACTCCCCATCACATTCTGCTTTGGATTTCCAAACATAGTAACCATTAATGCTCTCCCCACCACCACCACCATTCATGTCACGTATTTTGAAATGCAATTCCTGTTACTTACAACAGAATGCAACCTAATGAGTCAGCAGTGGATTATCATGAGGACATTCCCACATAAGAGACAATGTACCAATCAGCCAGCATACATATTTGGTCCAACTGAAAGAAGGCTTTCAAACAAAACTAACAATTAGCATTAAATTTTATGTTGAGGTCCTATATGATTTATTTATCATGATTCATTTACTTACTGTGTGGGATGTGTCTTCTAGCCTAAGTGGATCACTGCTACCAATACCAACAATTTCACATTTCTGAACCTACACATCTAAAGGACAGACCATAAAATGTGGCCACCATGCTCCAGTGTCACACTTGTGTGACCTAGACTAAGTATCTGCTCTGTTCATCTCTTCTCTCTCCTTAACAGCATCAAGTTCACAAAACTCCCATTACAGTGCTCTTTCTACCATGCATCAGTCTCATTAGGTGGTTAATTACATCATGAGCTTGAAAGTAATAAAACAGCATTTCTTACTTTTTGTTAATTCAGATAGGCCTTCCCTCCAATTAGTGCAAATTATTGAGGTTTTATTATATACATACATATGTGTTTGTGTTTGCAAAATTTCATTGATGAATAATGACTATGCAGCCACCCACGGACCAGATGGAAATGATTGGAGATCATTAAATACAACATTGTTAGGTCATTTCCAGCATGTAATCAGCAACAATGGCTGTGGTTAGACTTGTTACATAAACAGATGGAGGAGAGGATGACTCACTGAGTACAGAATTGTTGAGGCCTTAGGTATCCCCAACAGAGCTTACAAGAAAGAAGCTTGAGGACTGCTAAGCATGGCTTGGGCAGTGCCTAGGCTGAAGGAATGGTGACAAGAGCTGGGTCTGCTTGTTGCATGTTGACCATAGCTTGAAGTTATGAAAAGACTCTCCTTCCTCTTCTCTTGCTTCCTTTCCTTATGTTCTTTCTTTCTTTCCTTCTATTGCTTGCTCTTTTTCTGTCTTTCTGTCTTTCTTTCTTTCTTTCTTTCTTTCTTTCTTTCTTTCTTTCTTCCTCTCTTTCATATTTATTTTGAGAGAGAAAGAAAGAGACAGTGTGAGTGGGGGAGGGGTAGAGAGAAAGGGAGACAGAGAGAATCCCAAATGGGCTCCACACTGTCAGTGCAGGGCCCAATGTGGGGCTCAATCTCATAAGCGGTGAAATCATGACCTGAGCCGAGATCAAGAGACAAATGCTTAACCGACTGAGGCACCCAGGTGCCCCTATGTTCTTTTGTCTTAAAAACACTTATTGAATGTGCCACTCACTGGGCTGGTTATTTAAAATGGTAGTGCCAGGATGCCTGGCTGACCCAATCAATACCGGATGTGGCTCCTAATCTCAAGGTTGTGAGTTCAAGCCCTCATATAGGGCATGGAACCTCCTTAAAAAAATTAAATTAAAAAGACAGTCCTAATTTCTGCCACTACTATTTCCTGATTTTGTGGCCTTACTCAAGTAATTAACTTTTAGAAACTCAATTTCCGCATTTAAAACTGAAGATAAAGTTGCCCTCCATGCCTCTACTCCAGAATTGCTTGGAAGATAACAATAAAATCAGTGAGATAAAAGGAAGGAAAGCCTTTGGAAACTGCTGTTGTTACTTCGTGTCCAGCACTACTGTAGCCCTCTAGTATGTAATGTCATCCTCGTGCATCGCTTCTAAGCACATTTTCATTAACAGTTATGTAGTACTTTATGTATGATATTTGTTATCAAAACAATCAGGTTTAAGTCCCAGCTCTACCATTTAATAGCTGTGCAGCATTGGGCAAATCTCTTAATGTCTCAGGGTTTTAAGAGATTATTGAGAGGAACTAAGTTAGGTTAAGAAGGAAGCGGGGAAGGAAGGAGGGAAGGAAAGTAGGTAGGTAGGTTGCAAGGACCATCTTTTAAAAAGGGAGAACATTTGGGGTGCCTGGGTGGCTCAGTCGGTTAAACGACCGACTACAGCTCGGGCCATGATCTCACAGTTCGTGGGTTTGAGCCCTGCATCGGGCTCTGTGCTGACAGCTAGCTCAGAGCCTGGAGCCTGTTTCAGATTCTTCATCTCCCTCTCTCTCTCTGACCCTCCCCTGCTCACACTGTCTCTCTCTCTCTCTCTCTCTCTCTCCTCTCTCAGAAATAAATAAAACATTTTTAAAAATTTGAAAAGGGAGAATATTTATTTTCAGGATTTATATTGTCTGGAGTAGGAACAAGAAGGTGACAGGACTTAAGCCTCCTCTGAGGACTGGACGAATCTTTCAAATTCTTTCTCACTGCATCTATTTCTCTCCACCTATCTGGTTAGTACTCACAATATTATCTAGACATAATCCTGAAGCAAACCAATCTGGATAAGTTAGCAAATCATTATGGGTTCCATGAAACAGAGCCCCTCCCCACCCGATTATCTCTAAACAAGCCCACGCTGGCCCAGTCCATGGCCACTTTTGCTCAAAGAACAGTCAAGCACTACTCTTCTGATTAAGGGGCTGCAGATGGGCCAAGGGATACTGTACATGGCAGGAAACAGCACTGACTATTCCAAAATAAGTCAGGAACATAAGACTATACTGTGTTGAGAAAGAAGCAGTAAATAGGAATTGCCCCCTGAGCACTCTGAGGGTATATTTAATGGTGTCCCACAGAAGGTACCATGGCCTAGGGAAAAATAGGTTAGATTCCAGTCAGAAAATAATTTTTCTCGCTAAAAGCTTCTCTTCATTGCAGCAAATAAAGAAAAAAAGAAAGTTAACATGTATGTGGGGGGATATATAAACTCAATACCCAGAGTGTAGAGATGGAATGAGGGGAACAGAGATGAAACACCTCGCAACCATTCCCACAGCACAAAGGCAGGCAGCCAGCATTTTGCAGCAGGTTTGGGGGGATCTAATTTCCTCAGCAACATTGATGACAAAATTTGATACTCAGTGTGAATCCTGAGTAATACCATAAGTAATTCCTACTAAGTGCCCTACCAAAAATGCACAGAGTAACTTGGGAACAAAGAATGTGGGACACCAGAGGAAAATCAGAGGAAGCTGGAAGAAGATAAAACTAAACTATCAAAATCAAAGCTAACCTCCTCAACAATACCCATCTGCCATGAACTGAATTGTGCTTCCCCACAAAAAGACATGTTGGTACTAACTCCCAATCCCTCAGTACCTTAGAATGTGACCTTATTTAAAAATAAGGTCTGGGGTGCCTAGTGGCTCAGTCGCTTAAGTGTTCAACTCTGAATTTCGGCTCAGGTCATGATCTCATAGTTCGAGAGTTCCAGCCCCACACTGGGCTCTGCACTGACAGTGTGAAGCCTGCTTGAGATGTTCTCTCTCCCTCTCTCTCTGCCTTTCCCCTGCTTGGTCGCTCGCTCGCTCTTTCTCTCTCTCTCTATCGCTTGCTTGCTCAAAAGAAACTTTAAAAAATAATAAGGTCTTCACAGAAGTAATCAAGGTAACATAAGGTCATTAGGGTGTGCGTATATGATCAATACAACAGGTATTCTTATAAAAGAGGAAATTTGGACACTGAGACAGGCACACATAGAAGGAAGATGATATGAAAACACAGAGGGAGTGCCATCTACCAGTCAAAAATGGCCAGCAGACTACCAAAATCTAGAGAGACTTGGAACAGATTCTCCCTTAAATCCCTCAGAAGGAACAAACCCTTCCAACTTTTTGATTTCGGACTTCTCCCCTCAATTTCTGTTGCTTAAGTCACCTAGTTTATGGTACTTTTTATGGCATCCCAAGCACAGCAATATACTATCTGAGGATATTTATCAGTTCCTCAGGGAGGAGAATAGAAAGTGACAGTCAGAATTTCATTGATAAGTATACATTTTCATTGCTTATAAAGTATCTTATCATATTCCTTTTGTATAATGTATAGGTTTTCAGGCTCCAGTATAAATTCAGTCCTGGGTTGGAAGCTCTCTAGCATCTATTCTAAATATCTGAACTTAGTGTCTTCTTTCTGAGTTTTATAGTCTCAATTCCAGTAGCTGTATTAGTCAAAGCTAGAATCCCCCTTTAACCAGACTGACTCTTTAATGTGGATTTTATTTTTTTTCTGTCCAAGTGAGCTATGATACAGAAGCACTTTACAAACTGTGAAATACTAGGAAATAACAAGAATACACATCCCACTGATAAAAAAAAATTCTATTTTATGTTTCTTCCCTATCTACAAAGATAGCTGTGTAAAAATCCTAAAAAAAACTCCAGGAAACTAGTACCATGGCAAAAGTTCTATTGCACCAGAACTGCCCTAACAGTAATGCACAAAATCCCTTCCGGGAATTCATTTCTCTTTTCCCCTCACCACCCTTCATACAACTGTATCATCATCTAGATGAGTTAGAGGAAGTTTCTCTGTAGCAAAGCCTGGTAAGTGCTCCTCAGTATATCTATTCTTTTATTAGTTAGCCTGTAAATTTTATCTGGAGGTATAACCTCCCAAAGTGAAGACAGACTTTCAAGATTCCACATATATGCTCCTGTGTGATTAAGTTCTGACCAGTGGCAGGCAAGTAGAAGTGTTGAATGTGGTTTCCATAAAAAGGGAAGACCTTATGTGAACAGTATCCTTCTGTCTTCCTGGTTGGAACACAGACACAAGAGCTGGTTCTTATAACACGATCCCAAAGTCATTTGTTGTGGATGGCATAACAATATGACAGAGCGAGGCCAGGCCTTTGCCACTGTGGAGTGTAGGCCAACCCTGGACTGCTAACACCAGTATGTTTTTATCAAGAGAGAATGACAATTCTATATTGTTTAAGTCATTATTCTGGGATTTTTGTAACATACAGTCAAGATTCATCCTAAATGATTCAGTGCCTTGGAATACAAAGAACAGAAAACTTATGTCTCAATGGTCCAAAGAATATCGAAGCTTATCTCACATAAGGAGAAATCCAGAAGTCAGGCAGCCCCAAGACCAGTTAATTTAGCAATTTAGGAAGTTCAAAGTACCCAGATTTGGGCATCTTTCTGGTATATTTCCCACTGCTTCCCCCAAAACACCCTATACTTCAGGCCTGATGAAGTACTGCGGGTTCTCTAAATATGCCATGCTCTTTTAAGTTTCCTTTCACTTAAATACACTGTGGCTTCTCCTTGGAATACTATTCTTCCCTTTTTAGCTGGTGTCTTAATCACCTCAGGCTGCCATGACAAAATTGCACAGACTGAGTAACTTAACACAAATTTATTTTCTCACAGTTTCTAGAAGCCCAAGATCAAAGTTCTGGCCAATTCAGTTTCTGGTGAGGACTCTCTTCCTGGCTTGCAGAAGGCCACTTTTCCTTATGTCCTCACATGGTCTTTCCTTAGGGGAAAAGGGAGGTAGTTCTCTGGTGTCTCTCCTTATAGGGACACTAATCCTTTTAGATCAGGACTCTACTTTTATGATGTTATCGAATCTCAAGTATTTTGGTAGAAGACCTACCTCCAAATATAGCCATATTAGGAGTTAGGGTTTCAATATGTGGATTTGGGGAGGA
This sequence comes from Proteles cristata cristata, assembly GCA_017311185.1. Taxonomy (NCBI): domain Eukaryota; kingdom Metazoa; phylum Chordata; class Mammalia; order Carnivora; family Hyaenidae; genus Proteles; species Proteles cristata. Next base: position 1,514,093 of record JAESUZ010004016.1, on the reverse strand, counting down.
CACACACACACATTTAGTTTGTAACACCTGGAAAGCTACTCTTAATTCTCTAATATATAACAAAACTTCATCTCCTTCTGGTAAGCCTTCCCAGACTTCTAAGTTAGAATTAGATGTTTCTCCTTCAGTTTCCACATTAGTTCCTATCATGCAGTGCTGATCCCATTGAACAATAATTAAATACATGTTTGTCCCCTTCTTGCCAGTCCACAAGAGTCTTAAAAACAAGGATAGTAGTTTGTTTGTTGTTTTATATACCTATCACCTAGGACAGCGCCTGGCACAAAGTTGGTGTATGGTGTAAGGAAGAGGAAAAGAAAGGAACATCACATCTTTAGAAGAAGATGTAATCTGTATTCCAAATGAATTACACTTGAATTACAATTGAATTACAAATTACAAATGAATGCCAGAATATCCATCATCCACTGGATTTGTCTTAATGATACATAACTTCAATTTCCAGTTTACTAAACTTGGTATAGTGGGTGTCTGAATTAAAATGCTATCTTCCAACTTAGTGGCTATATGACTTGATTAATTACTTCCTTTGGTAAATTTTAAATGATGCAAATTCCTTGATGTACCTCCTATTCCTTTCTCCTTGAATCTGGCTGGTCTTAATGACTTGCCTGTGCTAAAGTTATCTTCTAGGGGATCTGAGGCTATTATCATAAGAAGGCTTGCAGCTTCAGTTCAGGCCTCTGAAAATCCTTGCTCTTCATGTCCTGGGGCACCATGCAAGCAGCTCACCTACCCTGAGTCCACCATGCTATGAGGAAACTCAAGTTGGCCGTGTGGAGAGACCATGCAGAGAAAGAAAAGCCTGAGTAGCACCCAGACACTCAAGTCATCCCCACTGTAACAAAGCTGACTCTACTATGCTATGTCCAAATTCATGACCTAAAGAAGCATGAGGTAATAGTAATAAATTGTTGTTCTAGGCCACTAAGTGTTGGAGTAGTTTGTTAAGAGGTAATAGATGATGAAACACTCTGCTGGGCCTCAGCGTTCGTGGCTGAAACTGAAGATAAGAACAGTTTCTACCTCTTGGCATTACTATAAAAGTTAAACAGGTTAGAATTTATAAAGCACTTGAAACAATACCCAGCCCAAAGCAAGTGCTTAAAAATACTAGATATTTCTATTTTATTTCTTTATGTTTGGTTTCCATAGATCAAAACCATTTCATTTTGGTGAAATTAATGTTGGCTTACCTTAGGCAGTGGAACTTGATTCATGCCCCGTTATAGGTAAGGCGATCTCTTGCTGAGAATCTTATAGGTGGAGAGGGTGGAAGGAACAAGCCCCCACCTCAATTACCAGCGAATCATCTCCTCAAGACATCAGACTATGGCCTGGGCAGAGAAGAGAAGCTTCCTAGTAAGGTTCCAAACTTTCTGTTTACACAGTTGGCATTTTTTTCTTTTCCTCCTCCCTCTTGGGATAATTTGACACTAATGGGTAAAACTATTGAGAGTGGAAATTGGTCTTTTCTCCCCATGTGCCTGGAATCCAGCTTCAGAGGAGGAGAAATACAAACATGACACTAATGGACTTCCCTTGTTCTCAGTTCTTCTCAGGCTCCTCACTTCAGATCCATTAGCACCAGGCAAATGAGCTGTGTGGTTTCTCTCATCTCCTGCCCATAAACCACTACACGTACCTCTCTCCTGACCCCTCCCTCTAGTTAACATTGTTTAACAGACTCAAGGACACAGTTGTGGTTCTTTTATTCCTAGAAGAGCAAAATGTGCTAATGTACCCGGTGCTGGCCATCTGGGTTGGTGGGCTGTTAGATGCTCTCTCTTTCGAGACATTATTGATAGACTGTTACTGTGCACTAGAGTGATGCGAAGGGTCCCTAGGAGCCCACTGACACCTCTGTGTTCCTCCACTGACACCCCATGGCACAACCCAGTCATTTACTCTCCTTGGACTTCCCAACCTGGTCCTGGTTTTACTGACTCTGGGCAGCATCAAGATCCTGAGCTGCTGGGGTTGGAAGTTTGGGGGGCAGAAGAGGGACCCAGGACTTCAACTTAAACAACAAGTACCCTAACCCAGCTAACTTATGAGCGAAGGGGAAGCATTTATGGGTTGGGCTGGATATTTAAGCAACATCCAAAGTATGGGAAAATGTATCAATTTTAAAACTGCAGATGTGGATCTCAGGCCCTCTTGGCCTTAGCTGTCTGATGTTGGGTAAGCTATCTAGATCTCAGCGTGCTTAATTCTTTAAAGGGAAATAAACTATTTAGCTTAGAGGGCAACTTGACAGTTGGACGAGATGAGGTTTTATCTTTATGCTATGCAGCATCTGGGAAGGAATGCAGATATTGACTATTACCAGAAAGAGTCTGGTTTTCTTGCAGCAAACACACTTGGAATTCAGAGGATGCTGCAAACGGTTTTTGCTACTCTTCCTAACAGGTTGTCTTTCAGTCCACAAAGAATATGCGATCTCTATTTTGTCTTTACTTCCTTTTTCCTTTCTAGCTCTGTCTTGGGTCCCAGCCATAGGTTTGGTCTGTCCCTTGTGGCTGAGCATGAGACAAGCCATATTCCAGGAACCTTCTAAGTGGCACTCCTAAAATGAAACAAGAATCTCTTGCTGATCTTGACTGTCTCCTCAGCATAGCCTGATGTGTAATAACACTGAAAGTTGTGTCCATACCATGGGTGAAAATGTGACCAGTTTAAAGGAACAGAGAAGTGCACCCTGACCAAGATGGAAAGCACCTAACACATAGTAGGCATTTAATAATGACCCTGCTTCCTCTAATGAAATCTTTATCCTAACTCTTCAGCCTACCAAATGAATGACCGAGGGTAAGTTGCTTACCCTCTTACACCTCAGTTTTCTCATCTGTAAAATAGGGATAATAATAAAAGCTAGGTCATCCATGAGGTTGTTACAGAAATTTGATGAGCTATACATATAAAACATAGAATGATGCACAGCAAATAATAAAAAACATATAAGTGTTTGTTGGTATTACTGTCATTATCTGCTATTTTGATTGCATTTTTTAAAATAGGGTGTCAGGACACCTGGCTGGCTCAGTCAGTGGAGCAGGTGACTCTTGATCTCAAGGTTATAAGCTTGAGCTTAGATGTAGAGATTACTTAAAAATAATATATTTAAAAAATGAAATTGGCTTCCATCTAGGTTAACACAGTTTAAAATCGAAGGTTCAAACAATCTAATCTCTCCCTTCCCTCTCCTTATTTATAGATTTTAAAAAGTTGTTTCATTTGTTCAAAATCCCATTTGTTATGGTGCAGGGTGACAGATTGGGAGCATACAAGTCTGAGGTCTTCAGGCTCAGCCACTGTGCGACCTGGGGCAAGGCACCTTGCCACCTGCTCCTCCCTTTTCTCCTCGATGCCTCACTCTTAGCAGGTGATCTGTGGTATCAATTCATCTTCAGGCCCTGAGAATGGCAGGGCCCCTTTGATACCGAATCCCCATATTTCTCCTTCACCCTTGATTCCAGGCAAGACTGAATACAGCCTGTTTTCAAACTGTTCAACTCTCGAGAGGAGGAAAGCCTGCCTTCAAACATAGCTCACTGCCTTTCCCTAAGACAAGCACCACCCCCGACCAAGACTTCCTGATTATCAAACATGTCAGCAGTATTCTAAGAATCCTATATAAAATAAGCAAACCAGTCCTCCGGGAAGACCTGAGGGATTGCTTTGAACAAAGTGAATAAGCCTTAATGCATAAATGGATACATCCTCATTAAGCTGCAGACGCCCGGAATCACCAGGATGGTGACCCTCACACAGGAGGCGCTGCCCCTCTGCGGGTGGGGGTCATCAGGGAGCATAATTGTCTACCCTCTGTGGAATACTTGCCTCCAACATCTTTATATTCTCATCGTGATACCTGTAGAATCACAATTTTTTTCTTTCTTTCTTTCCTTTAATCTCTCTTTCCAAAGTAGTCTCAAGCCGCTGCTATGCACCAGATTCTGTGCTTACTGACAGTTATATAAGGAAGATTAAGACATGCTTCTCGCTTTCAAAAAAATTCACACATCAGCAGGAAAAACTAAAATGTAAAGAATTCTATAATACAATGCCAGGCTAAATCTGGTTTCCCTGTTAACACTCTAATAGCACTTAGTACTCCCTTCCTATAACTTGTCATACGTTAGAAAATGTATTTGTCTTTTCCAGTAATTAATTCTGCTCTCCCTCTCCCTCCTACACAGTATAGGCTGCGATGCTTTGAGCTAATATTTACTTAGTACAGATTATATCGCAGACACTGGTTTAAGTGTCTTACATATATCAACTCTTAATCTTCACAACCACTTTAAGATGAATGTCTTAATATTATTCTCATTTTACAAATGAGGAAACTCAGACATGGAGAAATTAAGTAACATGCCAGAGGTCACACAGCTGGTAAGAGTCAGAGGCAGGTCTTAAACCTAAGCAGTGTGGCTTCAGACTCCTGCTCTTAGTGCTATGTTAAAAGGAAGACATCAAAGCTTTCTTAAAGGTGAGAGATAAGTACATGATACCGTCTAGAAAGATCTCCTTGTAATGTTATTGTGTTTTGGTAGCGTGGGTAAACTTTCATTTGTCTGGAAAATATATTCATGTGGAATCCGCAGTGTCAAACTCAAGTAAGTGAGGTATTGCAGTGTGTACAAAAGATGAAGAAGGAGGAAATGGCAACATTTAGATCAGATTCAGGAAAAGAACATTTACTGAGGGGCATCTGGATGGTACAGTTAGGGAAACGTCAGACTCTTGTTTGCGACTCAAGTCATGATCTCATGTTCATGAATTTGAGCCTTGCATCAGGCTCTGCGCTGACAGTGCACAGCCTGCTTGGGACTCTCTGTCTCCCTCTCTCTATGCTGCTCCTCTGCTCGCTCGCTCGCTCTCTCTCTCGCTCTCTCTCCCTCTCTCTCTCTCCAAACAAAAACAAAAACATTAAAAAAAAGAACATTTACTGTAAAGCAAGTCTATGTGTAGAACTAAACAATGCAACTATCCTAAGAGCACAGGGCTGTACATGATCAGATTTCTGACTTGACCTAAATTTATAATTATGAAAACCAAATAATTGGTCAACAATTCCCTAAAGAAGATCCACCCTGAATGCTATAAGAATTCAATTCATTAGACTGTGGGCAGCAGGTACTTCTCTGGTAGACCCTTACCATCTCATCAGTGAAATAGCAAAATGCCTATCAAAAATAAAAGACTCCTTTATCTGACTATGTAATCTAAAGACTTACTAAATTCAAAGCTGTTTAACTATTCTGTGTCTTATGAAAGTATCACACAGAGACTTTTTATCTTGATGTGTTAAATTCTTGTTTAATTCTTGGTAATTTAAAGCATGAGGCCGCACCAATTAGGTTTTGACCCTCGATCTCTTACTGATTGTCTACATAGATTTGGACACTTTGTATAGCCTCTATTGGTCTCAATTTACTTAACTTCAAAATTAGAAGACTGAACTGGATAGTTTTTAAGACCCTTTTGCTCTGCTCTAACATTCTGAAATTTGATGAGGTATTAAGCCTTTTTATATCTCTGTATAATGTTTTATTTTCATTCAGTTATGTTAAAAAATATTCATGCTTGACTCCAATTCAAATTCTTTCCATGAGTATTTACTATAATAACAACCACTGAGCTCACTTAGAAAATAAATTGGGTTGGTAGAGCACCTGGGTAGTTTGGTTTAGTGTCTGACTCTTGATTTTGGCTCAGGTCATGATCTCACAGTGAGACTGAGCCCCTAAGATTGAGCCACTGACAGCACAGAGCCTGCCTGGGATTCTCTCTCCCTCTCTCTCTGCCCCCCCCCTTACCCCCCAATAAACAAACAAAAAACTTAAAAAAAATAAAAGAAACTTGGAATTAGGATTTGTGTTCAACAAAGTCATGTGGTTCTCAGAGCATCAATAAATAGACAGGATGAGGACATCTGATGTAGAGATTGCTGGTGCTTACTAATGCCAGGGCTCTGCTTTTCTTCTGGGCACATAGCTGGACCACATCCTGCAGTTAGCTGAGGCTATGTGTCTGAATGTCTACAATGGGATGTGAACCTACGTGGTATAAGACACTTCCAGGCTGAAATATAAAAAACTCCTTCATGTATTCCATCCACTACTAAATAGAAAGAATCTGGAAGGTAGTGAAGGAACACAGAACTGAGACTAAAAGAAGTTTGTTCCTGAATGACGACATAGAGCAGAATGCTATTGGATTGTCACATGAAAGGGAAAAGAAAATATCTATTGTATTAAACTACTGAATTCTGGGCAACAGCCTACCCTGACCAATACATCATCCTTTTATATTTTTATCCCAGTGAAATTACATTATAGCAAACATCTGGTTCAACCCTGAAGGAAGGCATTCTCACAAAATGGTAAGTCTGAGGACTTAGGCTGTGACACCCCAACACCTTATCCTGCCATTTTACACAGGGTCGCCCTAGTTTGCCAGTGGTCCATGGCACTTTCCACACCTCACCGGCTGCTCCCTATCCAGCCCTTCCACAGCTTCCTAATGCCCCATTATCCAAACCTCCTTTCTCATAAGTGTGGCTGAGCTGTTCTTCATTTGTGTTTGCATCTGGTATTTTCTATGACATTACTTGCAAAACATGTTGAGTTTTCTAATCTGTCACATTATTGACGAATGTTTCATCGCAGTTAAGACTGAAAGCTGTTTAAGAAAGCTGTCTGTAGATTGATCTATTTCTCCTTGCACGTCTATCAGTTTTTGCCACATGTATTTTGAAGCTCTGTCATTAGGTGCACATGTGTTTAAGATTGTTATGTACTCCTGTTGCAATGAACCTTTTATCTTAATGAAGTGACATTGATTATTCATGGTAATATTCTTTGCTCTGAAACTTACTTTGCCTCCCTGTTCCACTGCCTGGAAACTCTTTAAAGGCAGGAAGCTAGGACAATTACAGGGCTCGCCTCATGTGTTTCCCATCTCAAGAATTACTGCCTTTTGTTGCCTGTTGTCCAGTGTTTTAAAAGCTATTGGGTCACATATTTTAGTCAGTTTTGGTTTGTTTCAGCCAGGAGGGTAAATCTGGTCCCTGTTATCCCAATCTTACTCTGAAAGGAAAGTCATAAATGCTTTTATACATCATTTCATTTGATCCTCAGAGGAATGCTCACAAGGTGATTCTTATTATCCTTTTTTTAATCAAAATACTGAGTCTCAGAGAGGCTACATAATTGGCCTAAAGTTACATAGTTAGTAAAACCAACTGAAACACATGGAATAGTTCAAGATTTGCATGATAGGTGTATCAGTTTTCTGAAACTAAAATTAGGCACATGCCATGAGATTATTTACATAATAAAACAGTTAAAAATTCAAAATGGTGGCACTTGGGTGGCTCAGTCGGCTAAACTTCTGACTCTTAATTTTGGCTCAGGTAATGATGTCAGCATTCATGAGACTGGCCTCGGAGCTGACAGCACAAAGTCTGCTTGAGAATCTCTCTCTTTCTCCCTCCCTCTGTCTCTGCCCTTCCCCCACTCACATGCACTCTCTCTCTCTCAGTCTCTCTCTCCCTTAAATAAATAAACTTATAAAAATCAAAATGCCTGTAGGTACAAATGTAGTAATTTGCCTTACCTGGCAATAGTTGTAGTACATGAAATGAGGTCTGTCTCAGAAAATCTGGGCAACGAGTTCAAAATATTTGATGGGAGGGATTATGAGATATTATAGCCAGTGAGACTGGACAAAGGATCAAAGTTAGTAATACTTACTTCAGGCAGGTATTGGTCCTGACATATTTTTAAAATATCCTCTGAGCCATCAATCCTGAAGGAAATGTCTTTAGTATTCATGGAAGAATGTAAAAGAAACAAATAACTGACGTGTGTTTTTAATCCCGTATTTTCTTTTGCCCATTGGAATGAAGCAGAAGTAAATCATCTGGAATGACTTGGGAGGGGTCATCCAAAATAGATGATTCAGTTTATGCCAAAAACACAGTACTAAGGTACAAATGCTTCAGTTTAGCAATGTTCTCCGGTGGGCTGGTGGGGACAATGGGAAATCCTAGTTCCAAGATTCCTTCTTCTCTTAAAGTACCTATCATGGTGTCTGACACATCAGATTCCCTTCAGCAAATGTGTGTCCCCTTCTTTTCTCTCCAACCAGAATAGATCAGACCAAATACTATCTCTGTCACAAAGAAAGCAGCAACTCAAGGACACACAGGCAAGGCTGGATGAGGAGGCTTAATTTGTTTTTATCTTGGAGATCCTTCCATTGACACTAATTAATCTCTCCCTACAACTTGGAAGGTTAGCAAACCTCTTTTAAAATAGCAGCAATATAATGCTGCCTAAATGGGATTTTAACTAATGTATAATAATTACTCTTATCATAACAGCATCTCTTTAGCACATTCAGAAGAGAATCTCGCCTGTCTGCCCTAAGTGGTGTTATTAGAGGGAGGAGAGTGTTTTTCCTGTCCATTCATGCTCCAGCTGCCATTTAGCTGCATTCTGTGGGGACAATGATCCTGGTCTTTCATGGAGTGCAGATGGAAATGCAGAAGTGCGGCATTCAGAGAGATTTTGCTGTCTGCCACACAATTCTAGTTAGGCCTGCCTCTTTGGAAAGGCTTAATATTTCTGAGCTGTTATGAAAACTTCCTTTAAAAAGAAGACTGCTTTCTGAGTCAACTGTTGCCCAGAAATAGAGGTTAGACGTGGGAAACTGCCACAGCAGACCTGGCCTTTACATAAAGTGTTTTCTTCATCTGTTGAAATGCAAAGAGAAGGTTCACATGAACCAAAACTCAGTCACACAAAAATCTAATTGGAGAGCTCATGTTACCCTTGAACACAATAGCAGGGAAGCATCTGCTTGGACTAGCCCCTCTGCAACCTGCTTAAGTATTAAAAGCATGGGCCTTTAACATCGTATCAGACCTGTGTTCAAGTCTTAACCTGCCATGTACAGACATAGTCCCAAAGGCAGTGCTGTCCTATAGAACTTCTGCCATCACGGTTATGTTTCTATATCTGTGCTGTCCAATAAAATAGCCATGAACTACATGCAGCTATTGAGCACTTGAAAGTGGCTAATGATGGGGCACCTGAGTGGCTCAGTCAGTTAAGGGTCCAACTGTGGCTCAGATCATGATCTCACAGTCGGTGAGTTTGAGCCCCACATCAGGCTCTGTGCTGTCAGATAGGAGCCTACAGCCTGCTTAGGACTCTGTCTCCCCCTCTCCCTCTGCCCCTCCCCCACTCATGCTCTGTCTCTCTCTGTCTCAAAAATGAATAAACATTTTTGTTTAATTTTATTAATGGGGTGCCTGGGTGACTCAGTTGATTGGGTGTCCAACTTCAGCTCAGGTCATGATCTCATGGTTTGTGGATTCGAGCCCCACATCAGGCTCTGTGCTGGCAGCTAGCTCAGAGCCTGGAGCCTGCTTTAGATTCTGTGTCTCCCTCTGTCTCTGACCCTCCCCTGCTCACACTGTGTCTCTCTCTCTCAGATATAAATAAAAAAACATTAATTTTTTTTATTTTATTAAAAAAATGTGGCTAGTGAACCTATGAAACTGAATTTGCATGTATTTTTTATTTTAATTCATTTAAATTAAAAAGCCCACATGGGTTTAGCAGCTACTCTACTGGAAAGCATATCTCTAAGATAAAAACAAGCTGTTGCATCTTGTACCTTCTCCTATTAAGAAAGAGTTGCACCAGGGAGCTTGGCTGGCTCAGATAGTGGAGTGTGCAACTCTTGATCTCGGTGGTTATAAGTTCAAGCCCCACATTGGGTGTAGGGATTACTTAAAAATAAAAATCTTTTTAAAAAAATAAGAAAGAGTTGCACCTTCGAGCACTAAATTGGCCTCTTTAGGCTCTGAAGAAGCATGAGATAATGGGGAACACCTTTTGTATATAATATAAATGGGGAACCATTTATAAGATGACTCAGATGGCTGCTGGCTTCATACATGGCCCAAAGCAAGAGAGGGGTTTGCAGTAAGTTGAGGCTCTGGGCCCACTTGCTCTCCCACTCTGGCTGTAAACTGAAGGTAGCAATGGCAGGTGAGAACACTGGGTGGAGGACCAGGCAAGCCTGATAGGAGAGTTGCAACATAATCTCCTAGAACTTGAGGGTAAAGCCATGTCTTTTGTAGCACAGAAAAACTTTCTGTTTGAAAATCAATACCCAACATTCTACCCAGACCCTAAGAGGGACTAAGTACTCATATCAAGGACTATGTGACCAGAGCTGCCCATGATATGCTGGATATTGTTTGATCCACTGTGTTGTAAGTCCAAGCAGGTGCAACACAATCTATGGAAATGGTACATTAGTGATTGGGCCCAAGTAATTCAACAAGGTACAAGTAAATTGCAAGCAGCTAAGACTCCCGCTCATCTATCTTTATTGTATCAATATCTTTCCTAAAACTCAAACCTATAACTCATGGTGAGATTCCCTACAACCAATCGTGGAAGAGGAAAGAATCTAGGCTTAATTCACAGATGAGTTGGTATAATATGTTGGTGCTGACTGAAAATGGACAACTGTCATTACAGTTCCACTCAGGGGTATTTCTAGAGGACAACAGTGAAAAGAAATACTCCCAGGGGGCAGAGCTGCTGGCAGTACACTTGGTCATTGAATTCTAATGGAGGAAGATGTAACGTGAGATGTTTAGACTCCTGGCAAGAGGTTGCATGACTTGGCTAGTTGTCAAGGGGCCTCAAACAACACTGGAAGATTAAGCACAAGTAGTTCTGGGGAAGATGTATGTAAATGAATTAAAAGAAGTGAAGATGAAGTGTGCAGACCTTTGCGTCTCACCACAATGCTCACTGGAGAGTGTTCACTGCAAAGGAGGCTCTCAACAGTTAGATATCATCATTTGGCCCTTTTCTTAGCAGCCTCAAACCTCATGAAATGGGTCAATCAACATAATGGCCACACAATATGACTAAAGACACTGGATGGGACTAACAGCATGGACTTCCTCTCATCAAGACAGTTACAGCTGCTGCCATGGTGAGTATCCAGTTTCCCAGGAAAGGAGACTAACTCTGAGCCGTCATTATGGCTCCATCCCTTTAGGCAACCTAAAGGTTGGCAGTAGACAAATACAAGAGGTCGCTTCTACCATGAAAAGGGTAGTGATTCTGTCTTACTGAAATAGAAATCTAGTTATGATGTCAACTTGCCTTCCCTTGCACTTCCCTCAGCATCACCATCCACCAGCTCACAGAATACTTGATCTATTAGCATTGTATTCCATACAATATTTTCTTGGAGCAAGATCATGATTTCTGCCAAAGGAAGTGTTACAAGGGATGCAGTTACAAGAATCACTTGTCGGGGTACCTGGGTAGCTCAATCAGTTAAGTATCTGACTTCAGCTCAGGTCATGATCTCACGGTTTGTGAGTTCAAGCCCTGCATCGGGCTCCATGCTGACAGCTCAGAGCCTGGAGCCGGCTTCAAATTCTGTGACTCTCTCTCTCTCTCTCTGCCCCTTCCCCACGCATGCTCTGTTTCTCTCTTTAAAATATAAACATAAAAAAAAAAAAAAAAAGAATCACTTGTCTAACTACATAGACTATCACCAGGAGAAGCTGTCTGATAGAACACTGGAAAGCCCCATACAGCTAAGGTACCAGGTCAGGATTGGTAGCTGTCCTCTAGGATCAAGAGTATGTGCTGATTAATGGCAGATACACAGTGATGCTTTATCCTAAAGAGTATGAATACATGGGCCTGGGAAGCATGTGGTCAAAATAAAATGAGTTCTTTTACCATATTTCTAAAATTCACAGAAGATGTACTCTCCAATCTTAGATTCTACAAGATTAGATATTGTGGTTCCTGGAGATCGGATGGGTAGGGTGGGATGGGAGAATGCTTCTATTGCATCACACAGAAAGGTTCCTGCTGACCTTGAATATGTGACCTACCTGTTCACTTTGAGCCCCTTATACCAAGAAACAACAGGAGTTATTGCCTTGTCAAGGGTAACTGATCTTTGCTATCATGAGAAGGAATTCAGAATTACTTCTATATAATAGAGATAAAAAAGGGATGTGTCAGGTACCCAGGAATTCACTACAGGATCTCTCAGTGGTTTTAGGCTGAGCAAATAATCAATTCTAGCAACGCTGGCTTGACAAAGGCAAGGCAACTATGGATACATACCCTCAGGGATGAGAACCACATCATTCCAGCAGGCAAACAACTGAAGGTGAGGGAAGTCTAGAATAGATGGAGAAGAAGGGAGATGATATTTATTATACTCTTGGAATCAACTGAAGCTGACAGCATGCTGTTCTCACCAACCGAAGGAAAAAGAGAGAGAGATCACACTGTAATGTGGTAGACAAGTATCATGACAGCACATGGATTGATGTGAATAGTGCAAGCGGGTAGACTGTTTCATATACCACTTATGGTTGCTTCAGGTTCTCTTGACCTCACTTGTTTCTGTAGTTGCCACACTATTCTAGCATCAGTAGCTGATATATTGACAAACTTTGGTTGGACTCTGACAAATCTAATGTGGGCCCAACCTAAGAGCATTTTACACATCTCCACACAATGCACATCTTGCCTCCTACTCCAGTTGATACTGAGGGATGAGATGACGTGGGACCTACTAGGTACCACATAGCACAGCTTAGAAGTGCAAAAGAATCAATGCGTTAGGAAGCAAACTTTTGACCAGTAAGAAATGAAAGCACATGGATAAGTTCTCCCTCTTTTCTCCCCTGGAAGGACTGACTTAAAAAGCAATGGTTTTTATGATCTCTCAGAAAGTCTCGTGAGATTAGGTAACAGACACACTTGATACCACATATGACCAGCCTAACAATGCATCTTTTCATCAGCTCTTCCCCCAATATCCCTATTTTGCTCTTCTCCTTCCTCAGCCCTGCTAAGATTAGAAGAATCCAAGCCAAGAAAGAATGGAATTACTGAGAATTTTGTTGATGTGTGTTTAAACATCCTATGAAGAATAATGTTAATATGCATCTACCCACTTCAGGGAGGCAGCCTCTAACTCTTGCTTATTCATTGTCTATCAATTCCAACTCCTCTGTCCTTCAGACTTCACCCAAATTTTTCAGACAGCAGCACCAGCAGACACACGGAGGTTTCCAGAAGAGAAGGCCATAAAAAAAGGAAATCAATCCTGATGAAGCACTGTGCTACATATACCCCATATATTATCTTATCCACTCTTCACAGGTAGGAGGTATTATTACCTCTATTTTACAGAGGAAGCAATAGGAGGGCAGACCAACACCACCCAATTACCAAGTGGCTGGAAATCAAACTCGTATTTTTTTTCACTAATGTAATTTCTCCAAACTGGATTCTTTTATTGAGAACCAGAGTTGTGTTAAGATATTTTGTTTTGTGACCTTTTTTGACTCAGAGAAAAGAAGGTTGGTATTTGCAGAAGCAAAAAACAAAACCAAACAAACAAAAACCCAAAAACAAAAAAAACCTCCCACAAACTATCTTGGCAAAAGCATAAGTTAAATGCAACTATATGTAAAAGAGGAAAATAAAAGAGAACAGAGAAAGTCAGAATCTTAGACTGCATTTGTCCAGATATCAATGGTTTACCAATAGCATGATGCAGAACACCTATGAATCCAAAAACAATCTAGATGTATAGTTAACTCTTTTATCAATATGCCCAATACACTTTGGCTATCACTAAAGATATTCTATTCAACAAAGCCCACTAGTTAAGCATTGCATTCAGTGGCTTGTATAACATAGTGTAGTCAGAGGAAAACCTGTTATGAACCAGGAAAGGTTTTATCAAAGATTCAAGCAGTTACAAAGAAAGAAGTGTTTGCAGGAACACTTGAACATTGTCTTCTGTGTATACAAAAAAGAATATTTGGAGTCAAATTTCCTATCAAACAGCAACAGCAATGGTGGAAGATCAAGGGAATACTGCAAAAAAAACTAAAGTGTGAAACAATATTATTCTCTGTAGTTCAGACTGATCGGTAATGACTGCTAACTTGTTTACTGCTGGTAGATAAATCTTTTAATCCTTTTAAGTCCTGCCACTAAAAATACTAGGAACAAGAAAAGTGTGAGAATTACTGTTCTAAGAAGCCTATTTATGTCACCAGACTTGCCACCCCCACCTAAGCTGAAAAACCAAGGGAAACCTTGCTAGTTAAAGCAATTTATTGTGTTGGAAAACCACTTTCCCCCATCAGTACAACCAAAAGCTAAATAAGGAGCACTTGGGTGGCTCTGTTGGTTAGGTGACCCACTCTTGATTTTGGCTCAGGTCATGATCTCAAGGTTTGTGATTTCAAGCCCTGCATTGGGCTCTATGCTAACAGAGCAGAGCCCGTGTGGGATTCTCTCTCTCTCTCTCTTTCTCTCTCTCTGCCCCTCCTATGTGCTCTCCATATCTCTCAAAATAAGTAAAATAAACTTTAAAAAAAAAAGAAGAAGAAGACTAGCAAGACAGAAATCTACATTCACGGAGCTTTCTGTCAGAATTAGCAGCATTCCTTTCAGACAGGTGCCTCACCTGGACCCAAATGGCCAAGAAAACCTGAAGGGAAAAGACGCCATTTACTAAGACATTTGGGACATAGAAGAGCTAAAAATGAAATTCCCTGAGACCTGGGCAACAATTACAACATGCATTAGAAAGGGCCAGAACAGGGGCACCTGGGTGGCTCCGTCAGTTAAGCCTCCGACTTCGGTTCAGGTCATGATCTTATGGTTCTTGATTTGAGCCCCACATCAGGCTCTGTGCTGACAGCTGGGAGCCTGGAGCCTGCTTCAGATTCTGTGTCTCCCTCTCCCTCTCTCTCTGCCTCTCCCCTGCTTGCACTCTGTCTCTGTCTCTCTCTTTCAAAACTAAATAAGCATTAAAAAGAATCTTTAAAAAAAAAAAAAAAAGAAAGGGCCAGAACAGGCATGCCTGGGTGGCTCAGTCAGCTAAATGTCTGACTCTTGGTTCCAGTTTGTGTCATGGTCTCTCAATTAGTGAGTTTGAACTCCTCATTAGAGCTCTGTGCTGAAAGTGCAGAGCCTGTTTGGGATCTCTCTCTCTCTCTCTCTCTCTCTCTCTCTCTCTCTCTCTCTCTCTCTCCTCTCTTCTCTCCAGCTTGTCTGCTCACTCGCTCTCAGACATACATACATATATACATACATACGTATGTAAGTAAATAAGTTTTTGTTTTTTTTTTTATTTCTAGGAGAGAGAGAGAGACAGCGTGAGCAGGGGAGGGTCAGAGAGAGAGGGAGTCACAGACTGAAACAGGCTCCAGGCTCTGAGCTGGCAGTCAGCACAGAGCCGGACGCAGAGCTCGAACCCACGAACCGCGAGATCATAACCTAAGCGAAAGTCGGACGCTTAACCGACTAAGCCACCCAGGCACCCCAGTAAATAAGTTTTTTAAAGAAAGGGCCAGAACAAGCTTCGAAAAAAGAGAGCCAGGATTTTGCTTGTAACTGGCCTTTCTCCCTCCATTTTGTGGCACATGAAGGGAGCCTGCAAAGTGTAGACCCTTTTCCCCACATTTGCTGAAGAGCAGAGATGAAAGAAGCCACCAAATGCTCCAGAGAGGCTTTGAAAGAAGTCAAGACCCCTGGCCAGTCAGAGACTGAGGAAGCTGTTACTGACCCTACAATTGACTACATACAGCACTTTCAAGAGAGTTGGCTGCAGTTTACTTTGCAAGATTTAACCACAAGGAGACAGGTTTCACTTGCCAGAATCTCTTCCTTCACATTGCTGTCCTTTTATCAAGATTTGATGACAACTCAATATGCAGCAGTGGCTTCCACATTTGGCACCTGAAAATACCTACTGACATGTGAAAGTGGCCCATGGTACAAAGGGTATAAAGGGCGCTGGATGAAAACATGAACTCCACCACCTACTGATTGTGTAACAACTCTCTGAGCTTCAGATTGATCTGTTAAATTGGGAAAAAATAATACTTGCCTTACAATAGTATTATGAGAATAATTTTAGGTAAAGGGTCCAGCCTGTAGAGGATGCTCAATAAATGTTAATCCTCTTGCTCTGATTACAGTTAAATTCCTTATTTCCTTTGATCCTCACAGCTTTCTAAGGAACGTAGTCCAGTATCCCCACGTAATAGCCCAGAGAAGTGACACTGATCAGTTTATCATTCTGGTGAATGACAGAATTAAGGGTTATCTCCATGTCTTTTTTTTTTTTAATGTTTGATTTATTTCTGAGAGAGAGAGAGAGAGACAGCGTGAGCAGGGGAAGGTAGAGAGAGAGAGAGAGAGACAGAGAATCTGAAACAGGTTCCAGGCTCTGAGCTAGCTGTCAGCACAGAGCCCGACGTGGGGCTTGAACCCATGAACCGTGAAATCATGACCTGAGCCGAAGTTGGACGCTTAAACGATTGAGCCACCCAGGCGATCCTCTCCATCTCTCCATGTCTTTTTAAACTCCTAACAGCTTTGCTCCTTTAGGAGTCATCAGGTTTTGATTAATTTATTTGTTTATTCAGCAAATATTTTTTCAGTGCCTAATATGCATAAGATATTAGAAATAAAGGATTCAAAGAACCAACAAATCTATTTCCTTGTAGAATTTCTATTCTAATGGGTGTACCATGTCAGAAGGAAAATGAAGTGGGGAGTAGGGGACTGAGTATGTGTGCTCATTTAAATCAGCTGGCCTGGAAAAGGGTCTGATAATCTGAATTTTGAGCAGACCTGAAAGACTATGGAGTGAGCCAATATAGATATTTAAGTGAAGAATGTTTCAGGCAGAGGAAACCATCAAGTGCAAAGGATTTGAGGTAGGAACATTCTGTTTCCATCAAAGGAATATCAGAGAGATTCTGCCTTTGCACTTACATTAATATCTTGATTCTTGTGGATCCCTTCAAAAAGAAAGTGAAGGAAACAGAGTGCTGCCAAGCTGAACTTTAAATCTGAGAAGTCTGGGTTTCAGACCCAGAAGCTAAAAAACTTCATTTTTCAGTTTTGTCTATTGCTTCCCTCAAACTACTCCCAGCACCCCTAAAGTGTAGCCAGTGGGCTGATTTGAAAGCTAGACAAATAGAAATTCTACTAAACAAATGGAAATTCCTATCTCCTTACTAGATGGCTTGTAGAGCCCTCCCATATTCACTTCACCGTTGAATCCTTCTAACAGCCCTATAAGAAAAGAAGGCAGGGGGCACCTGGGTGGCTCAGTCCATTAAGCGTCCGACTTCAGCTCAGGTCATGATCTCGCAGTTCGTGGGCTCGAGCCCTGCATCGCGCTCTGTGCTGACAACTCAGAGCCTGGAGCCTGTTTCAGATTCTGTGTCTCCCTCTCTCTCTGCCCCTCCCCTTCTCATGCTGTCTCTCTCTCTCTCTCTCAGAAATAAAGAAAACATTAAAAAAGAAAAAAAAAAGAAAAGAAGGCAGGACAGGGAGTATTGTCCCATATTTACTAGTAAGGAAACTGAAATTCAAATTATTACTATTGCCCAAGAAAACCACTGTTAAATGCAGGGTCTACATCAAAGTCACTGGAACATGGGTCTTCTGATTTCTATACATAATACTATTTAATAATAATAACTGCCATCTATCAAACACTGTATACTTAATATTCTGTGAATAGTTTATATAAGTTATTTTATTCACTGTTTACAAATCCCCTATGAAATGTATGTATTACCCTTATTTTGTAAATGAAGAAACACTCAGAAAGTTTAAATAATTCAATTATACCTCAATAAAGCTGAAATTAAAAATATAATAAAGTTCTTATATCGACTTCAAAAAAAGTTAAATAAATTGCCCTTCTGATACTTATAAGAGATTGAGCCAAAATCAACCTTTCCCCGGTGGGTGCTGTTGAGTGTTGTATAGAGAAGTTTGGGGCTACAAATGGATTCTGACACAGTTGACCACTTCTTCACTCTTACCACACTTACCCTCTCCAAGAGTTTTTTTCTCCCTATAGACATCACTTAAGATTTTCCTCCTACCTCAAGGCCATGGCTTTTTAGTTTCCACTGCTAATTCCTTTTCCTCTACAGTCATCTTAATTTTGGAGTCCCCAAGGGCAGATCCTCGGGCCCAGTTTCATTCTTCCTCTCCCTAGATGACTTTACCCATCCCCTTGGTTTCAAATAAAAACAGTTTCTAGGGGCGCCTGGGTGGCTTAGTCGGTTAAGCGTCCGACTTTCGCTTGGGTCATGATCTCGCGGTTTGTGGGTTCGAGCCCCACGTCGGGCTCTGTGCTGATTGCCAGCTCGGAGCCTGGAGCCTGTTTCAGTCTGTGACTCCCTCTCTCTCTGACCCTCCCCTGCTCACGCTGTCTCTCTCTCTCTCTCCTAGAAATAAATAAATAAAAAAAAAACAGTTTCTAAAGATCCTTAAACTTCTATCTCCAGCTTAGTAGTTTATCTGAGCTCTAGAGTTTCTTTCACATCCAATGACTTTCTGGCATATCTGCCTCCCGGTCTCACCAACATCTCAAACTAAATGTTTCTGAAATGGAACAGATGAGTCCCTCTTCGCTCAACTCCTAAACTGATCATATCACAGTCTTCCCTTTCTCTGAAAATGACAGAACCACCAGACAGTTGCTAAAGCCAGAAACCATGATTTTTTCCTTTCTCTCACTATCAGCAAATGCTATTGCTCTGTCTCCAAAATGTATCCTGAAGCGGTCTAGTCCCCTCTGTTCTAAGCCATCGTCCATTTTCATCTATGTCACCTCACAGCTGTCCTACTGTGCCCACTGTTACCCATCTCCCATGAGCCCCTTTTTTACAGTGATTTTTTTTTTAATGAAAACCAGCTTATGTCACTCCCCTATTTCAAAGCCCCCAGTGACTTCGCATAGACATAGAAAAATTTCAAGTTTCCCCTTCTTTCCTTCATCATACTCCAGTCATGCTGGCTTTCTAGAAGTTCTTGAACTTTCCAGCTCTTTTCCCTCCTCAGCGTTGTTGGTGGTACCTCTGTGGGGAAAGCTTCTCTTTTGACTATTCAGGTGGCTGGCTTTTTGGTCTCATCTTGAACCCCGTCTCCTATGGGAAGCCCTTTCTAACTATTAGAGTCTCTGTCACAGCACAATGCTTACTCTCACATCACACTTACCACAACCTGTAATCATCTTTTTTATTTATGTATTCATTTAATGTCTGACCTCACATGAGGACAGGGTTTTGTCTCTCTTGTCACTAGCATGCTACAGTGTCTGTACATATGTGTTCTCAGTACACAAAGTTCAGTGAATATTTATGGAGTGAATGAACAAATGAATAAATTAATCTCAGGTTTAATATTGCAGACCTCCATTTCCATAAATATGATGTCTTGGTTATGTTTAGCCTCTGTGGTCTGCTGTTCTGAAAACTCAGGGAGGTGTCCCAAGTGATGAAGTCATGTAGAAATGAGCCGTGGTCAGGACCTAACTCCTATTAAATAAGAACAAAGAGGACAAACCATATTGACTCAAAAGAATCCAGGCCGTTAGGCCAGGTGCCAGAAATTTTTGGCTTTTTCATTTCCTTAGGTATATAACAGACTTGAGTTTCTGAGAAGTCATCCAAGATATAGCCATATATTACAAAATCCATTTCACTTAGCCCTTAAACACATGGCATGCTCCTTCTCAGTGTCAGCCAGATCTCTCATCAGCATTTACAGTGTTCGAGGTCATATCTGATCCAGGTCTTCATCTTTGTCACCAAGGTAGGCAATGCAACAATATAATCATAATAGCTATCTGTCTCATGTTAAGAGCCTACTATATGACAAGTACTGCTGGTACTAGGTGCTCTGCATGTTCTTTTCTTAGTTAATCTTCGCAACAAATGAGGAAGATTCTTTGCCCAGTTAATAGATGAAGAACCTAAAGCTCAGGGAAGTTACATTATTTGCTCTCACATCAGGCTTACAGCTGATAAGAGATAAAGCAGAGACTGAACTCAAGGTTTCTGATTTGAAAGTGTACATTATTTAAATTATATGTTATTGCCTTTTGGAAAAAAATCATACCACTGTAATTTTATTAAATTATTTATCATTGAGCATACAAGATTTTCTGATCAACTCATGAAATATGCTTCTCTTCTGAAGAGGCAATCTGTATAAGCTCTCTGGCTCTCCACTATTCCTCAAGGGTGAAATACTATCAGTGATCCTGTCACAGGGGATCATCTTTATTTACCTTCTCTGAGTAAACAACTGGCTCATAGACATTAGAGATTCCTCTCACCTGAAGACTCCTCAAAGAAGAAATGAATCCACTTCAGTAATGATTTGAGGAAACTTAGGATTTCACAAAGTTGCTGATAAGGTCCCTACAAAGGAAAGACGAAGGTATCATTATTCCATTGCTCATTCTCTATCTGGAGCTTTAACTTAAGATTTCATTTGAAAATCACTGCCCTTGAGGAAAAGAGAAAGAAAAAAAGAAGGAAGGAAGGAAGGAAGGAAGGAAGGAAGGAAGGAAGGAAGGAAGGAAGGAAGGAAGGAAGGAAGAGGAAGGAAGGAAGGAAGGAAGGAAGGAAGGAAGGAAGGAAGGAAGGAAGGAAGAAGGAAGGAAGGAAGAGAGAGGGAAGAGGAAGAGGAAGAAAGGAAGAAGGAAGGAAGGAAGAAGGAAGGAAGGAGGGGGAAGGGAAGGAGGGAGGGAGGGAAGGGGAGGGACAGGGAAAGGAAAGCGAAGGGAAAGAAAAAGAGGGAAGAATCTTCTTTTTATTGGAATAGCTTATACAGTTAAGTCATCCAGACACTCTATGTAACAGAAAAAGGAAATAGTAGACAAAGGATGATGTCTCCTTACCAAGAAAAGTAGAAATAGATGTGTTCCAGCCCCATAAAGAAAGTTAGGTTGAATCAGAATATAAAAGTCTTCAGCTAGAATACCTACATAAATGTGAGAGAATAAGAGCACTGTTTTAAACAGACTCAAAGAATAAGATCTGGTATACAGATAGTCTCCACTTTTGTAAAGAATTTCTAGGAAAACACACTAAAGTTGTATGAGTAAAAGTTCAACAAGAAGTCATGCAAATAATGTGAGAGGAGGACAATCCACAGAAAATTAAATGTATTAGAAAATTCCTAAGGACACCTTAGATGATATACTGCTAGCATTTCATATATATTCTTAGATTTAGTTTTTCCTCTGTAATTTAACACACAGTTGTCATCCTATGTCCAATCGATGACTACCTGAGACTTTCAGTTTATCTAATGACTTCGATTTACTAAATCTACTGATTTACTGCTCTTTTCTAGCCACACATTCTCTTTAGGTAATTTCCTGTAGACTCTTACCTTTCAGGTCACAGTTCACATATCACCTGCTCAGAAAGCCTCTCCTCTAGGGGCACCTAGGTGGTTCAGTCAGTTGAGCATTTGACTCTTGGCTCTGGTCACAAGCTCACAGTTAGTGGGACTGAGCCCCAGGTCAGGCTCTGGGCTGACAGTGTGGAACCTGCTTGAGATTCTCTCTCCCTCTCTCTGCCCCTCCTTCTCTCTCTCCCTCTCACCCCCCCCCCATAAACAAACAAACATTAAGAAAAGAAAGCCCATTTCCTCACTAATCTAAAGCAGCATCCACCACTTCTCTATCACATTACCCTGTTTTATTTCCTTATGCTGCTAACCGTGATCTTGCATATTTGTTTGTTTGTACATGATCTTTCTCAGCCCTCCTGACATAAATCGCATAATGCAGGGACCTTAACTGTCCTGTTTGCCACAGTCCCCCATTTATAACAGCATCTCAGTAACTACTGGTGCATAGAATATTGACTGTTTCAGTTTTACATGTGTTTGTATAAAAGATGGACAGCTTATAATGAAATGCTTAAATAATTATAGTAGCACTGCTGTGAAAACAAAAATGCTGTGGCTAACACCACACAGGGACTAGCAGGAGGGACCGGTGGGAGAGACTGAGTGGCTCATTTGTCAGCCAATTGGGGAAAACCCAAATTCAGTGTACAAAAATGCAATTTCTTGGCCTGCACAGTATGAAAACTCAGATTAGTTGACAATGAGCATCAAATAGTTAGGGACATTGTCGTAATTTTTGTCTAGTGTCCTGTGGTCCCTGGCAACAAAAATCCTTAAAAATAAAAGTGTTCATCATGAATTCCCAAAAATGAAACCTGCTGTGGAACCAAAAGTAAAATCTGCATCCAAAACCTTCTATCCTGAATGAAGGACAAGGGACCCAGAAAAGCAAGTAAATAGCAACAACCAAGAATGACAAGATGAGGTCAGGGTCAGAGTGGAACCTGCCCTGTGGAGCCAGGCCCAGAAGGGGACCCCGGAGTTTCAGAAAAAGAGACCCACCCAGCAGACTCCTCCAACGGGTTATTAGGATTATCTCCTCAATCTTTAATTCTTTCCAGGTGCCCGATCATAAAGGGGCTTGTGTGCTAAGCTGAGGCATTTGAACTCTCTTCTAGGTGCTCTGGGGAAAGTCTTAAGAGTTTAGCGGTGGGGTACCTGGGTGGCTCAGTCGGTTGAGCGTCTGGCTTCCGCTCGGGTCATATCTCGCGATTTGTGGGTTCGAGCCCCGCGTCGGGCTCTGTGCTGGAGCCTGCTTCAGATTCTGTGTCTCCCTCTGTCTCTGCCCCTTCCCCGTTCACGCTCTGTCTCTCTCTGTCTCAAAGATAAATAAACTATTAAAAAAAAAAAAAAAAAAAGACTTTAGGAGGGGAGTGACCCATCGGTGTGTTCCTCCTAGAGCGATCCTCCCGGCTGCAGTGCGGAGGGGGCTGAAGTTCCGCTGGCTGGAAGCCGGAAGATCTGTGGCAGGCACTCCAGGTGAGAAGCAACCAGAGCCTAAACAAAAGCGAGGGGTGGTGGGAACCAGAGGTTATACGGAGGGACAGACCCTTGTTGCACTCTGACTCCTCCTACTTACCAGTTACCACTTCCAGTCTGTGACCCCGTGCTGGTTAGGAATTTCTAAGCCTCTTTGTCCTCTGTAAAATAAAGCAGAGAATGGCACCTACTTCTGAGACACCTCCCGCCCCCCGTGAGGATTTAACGTGATAATGCATATAAACCCTTAGTGCCCGCCGCATAGTAAGTGCTCAGCAAATGTTAGTTATTATTTTCAGTCAGGCACTATTATTATTTTTGAGTACTACGGAAGGCACCGACGTGGACCTAGACAGATCCTTCCTCCAGCAAAACAGAACATACCTTTGGCCCGTCACAATGCTCTGCAAGTACGAAGAACCCACAGCTTAAACTTGCCAGGGGCGAAGGCTTCACAGAGGTGCGCCTGGAGCTATGAGTGGAAAATAAACAGCATTCTGAAAGGCAGTGGACTTAGACTGAAAATCGCAATTCAATTGAATGCAAACAGAGTGAAACTAGTCCTGACTGGGGTGGTGTGTGACGGGGCCATTGGGGGAGCGGGGGGGAATGGGGCACAGGGCACTTTACCTCTGGCTCCTCTTTTCTGAAACATGGCTCCAATCTTAAGCTAGTAGGAGAGGCCGCAGGGGTCCAGGCCCACAAAAGGTCGGGGGTTGAGGGCCCCTCAGCACAGGTTTTTGTCTGCAAACCTAGTTTCCGAGGTGCCTAAAAGTGTACAAATAGTGAAGCCAGGCCCAGCCGAGCCAATTCATTACCTCGCCTCCGTGCTGCATGCTGATTATTTGCTCTCCATATCACCTCTCCTCAGGGGGCTCAAAGGAATCAGCAAATCCCCCGCATCAGAGCTACGAATCCCCAGCACAACCCATTCACACACAGCGGGGTGGCTGGGGATTAATTGGAGGGGGAATGTTGTGAATTCCAGAGAGTTCTTTCTCTTTGCCTCACAGCCGGTGGCCGGGGATATTGCTACATGAAAGCTTCCCTGTCAGTATCAATCATCATTGCCTGGGCTGCTACATTCCAGAGAATGAATTGGCCTCATTTGGTAACTCAACTAGAGTTGGGAGGTGGGGGTGGGGGTCATTCCTGAGGGGCCACATTTGTGGGCCCCAATTCTTATTTCATAAGTGGTTTCCAAAGCAAACAGAAACCTAGAGGGCCCAGCTTTCTTTTTGTGGGTTTCCTCCTTTAGTCATGTTAGAGATGGAGTCGATCTAGAAGAAGGGTGGGAAAGTGGTGGTACCTGTGTTAGGGCCTGACAGGAAAATTAGCTTGGGCAAAGCCTCGGCCAAGAACAGAGGCAGCCCCATACCCCCTCCCCTCCCCTGGGGGTTTCTCTTACTGCTTTGATTCTAGGCTGACTTTCTCCTCCCATCCCCAGGCTGATCCACAGGAGGCCTATGGGCTGTCCCCCACCTCCCTGCCAAATGGGGCCCAGCGCCCCGGAAGCCTGTGAGCACAAACTCCTCGGGTAACCCTCCTGGAGGAGGGCAGATAAGAAAAAATGCAAATGTCAAACGTTTTCCTCAAGTAAGCAAATGCTAGGACCCCATAGAAAGGACAAGGAGGAGTCTCTTCCTGGGATTTCATCTCTGAAGTCTACACACGCGACCTGTACCCCAGTTCTTATTTTTCTAGATGCAAGACTTCCAGGCTGTCTTCTCTACTCACCCACTCCCTCAACCCACCACTTTCCACCACCTACCTACCTGCTCTAGCTCCTCCTGAGCACCTCTCTCCACTTCTAGGCCCTACCTCTGGGGGAAAAAAACCCCGCAAATCCTGCAAAAAATAATTTCCTGAAACTCCCATCAAGTCAAGAGCTCAGAGAATGCACCCTAGGGAATCCAGGTAAACAGGCAACTGCTCAGTGGGAGGGGTGCCCAACCTCATAGTCCTGGGAGGCTGGAGCCCCCAGCCAGGCTCTGTTCACCTGCTCTGGGGCCTGTGACCCAGGGGAAGTGGTCAGACTCTTGCTTAGTGTGTCCATAAGGTGGATGGTGGTAATAACTGCTCTGCAGTCCCTCTTAGGACTGTGTAGGGATTAATGAAAGGAGATTAAAACGTGCATTGTGATTTGTAAAGCGTTCAGTATAAGGTATTATGATTATTAAATTATCTCATTGGGCCCAGTATTAGTGATCTTTGTAAAAGCCTCACTCTGCATCTACCTGCCTCTGTCCAGGAGAGTCCCAGTAAAATGTGCCCTGGGAGGGACAGAGATTAAAATAACATGCCAATATATACAAAGAAAAACCCAAACAAAAAGCAAGATCATTATTATTTTCAAAATTAAAAGTGTGATAACCCTTCAGTATCTCAAATTACATATGCCCACATTGTGACACTACCTCTTGTGGGTATTATTCTAAACTAATGGTCCATTTTCTGGGATTCCTTGACATAGCAACAGGCAAGCCTTGGCCCGAAAAGCAGAAGACTCTATGTAATATTGTGCAAGTTGTTTCCCTTCTCCAGGCCTGTTTCCCTACTCCTAAAATATGTAAGTAGGATTGGGCTTCTTTAAGATCTTATCCCATTCTTCTGTCTGGTAATTCCTTGGATGCCTCCATTAGGCATCCTAACTTAGCAACAGTTGGGGCTCCAAGGTCATTTCATACTTGATAGAATATCAAAGAGTTTAACTAATCCTCATCCTGGGATAAAGGACTAAGTGAGCAAACAATCCAAAATCATGCCAGCCACTTAGGGACTCTTAATTCTACTTAATCATAATGAAAATTTTTCAACATTTGGAGACTGCTCTGGGGAGAAGCATGACATAATGCCTCCAACACTTAGAGCTGTGCCATTGGCACAGAATCTCCATCACAATTAGCAGTTTTCCTACCCCAAATGCTTTAATACAAAGTGCCTGCTTCACTTAGTAACTCCACTCTACAGACACCTGAAAATCACAGCCTAGGTATTGTCAAGGTTCCTAAAGAACACAAGGTCTGTACTCCATCTCACCATTTCATCTCCCCAAACTCAAACTCAAATCTAGTTTCTGACTTGGGGATTTTTATTGCCCAGCTGCACACGTCTGCCTAGAGAGGCACTTTCCCTTCCTTTCCAGCTGCTTGCTGTCAGCCGGCTTTTCTGTCCTCAGTGGGAACTTTCAGGTTCAAGTCTTTGTCTGGGGAGTCCATATACAGCCTTGACTATTATTCTGATGGATCGTTTTAATTCTTTCCACTTTGATCATGTCGGTTTCCACAACAAACAAGGCTCACCAGAAGCATTCCTGGGCTCACAAAGGCAAACACACTTGGCTTTGCATCACAAACCAGAGGCCAGAACTCGTCTGCTTTTAGCTTCAAGGCTATTTTAACCCTTGGTTGCACAAGTTTTCCAGTTAACCCTTTTTACCTTTCATTCCCTGCAACCATAGACGTGTTAGTCCTCTCCAGAGAAATGCAATGATTTCCAGCCTTTAATTAATTAAGGATCCAAGTGGCAGATGCAGTTCACAGGCACTGGAGCCAAGCCCTGGCTAAGAAGATTCTTTTGCTCCAAATGCTCTGCAGTTCACTAAGAGTAACTTCGGCTAATAAAAATAGCTCTGTCGACTGAGTTGCCAGGA
Organism: Proteles cristata cristata; assembly: GCA_017311185.1. Lineage (NCBI taxonomy): Eukaryota > Metazoa > Chordata > Mammalia > Carnivora > Hyaenidae > Proteles > Proteles cristata. The sequence goes on along the minus strand of JAESUZ010004016.1, from coordinate 1,487,594 downwards.
GCCATTTTAAATCATTGAAAATATTATCTCATTTAATATTGGCAAAATATTAAAGTGAAATAGGAATTATGTTGACTTCCTAAGTAAAGAAACCTAGGAGGTAGAAGCCTAGCTTTCTGCCCAAGATTACACAGCCAGCGTGGAATGGTGCAGGGGTTTTAACCTGGATTTGTCTGACCTCAGGGGTAGGGCCTAATGCTGAAATGTTCAACATTAGACCTTAACACTCCTTATGCTGTAGTAAGAAGAGCTCTTGATGGACGGTAAAGAGGCCAGCATCTCTGTGGCCACTTCCATCAAGTCCATTTTCTCTATGCCTTGATTTCACAAATTGAAAATTGAATTAACTCAGTTTTTTCCCAAACCTCAGTCATTCACTTTATTTCTCATACCACTCATATGATTATTTACTAGCTATTCTTCCTTAAATCAATGTACTTTTAAAAACTAAATATTTTTAAATAAATTAAACTTAAAAACCAATATAACTTGCTCTAAGTAGATGGTAATAATAAAAATTAGACGATTAAAAAAGTCATTAAATTCTAGCTAGACACTCTTGCCAGCCTAAGGCTCTAAGACTTAGGCTAACCTTATGTTAAATTGGAAAATATGCAAGTTAGTTAAAGACACTGCAAGTTAGTTAAGGTATATTGAAGCCATACTAACAAATACACACTGAGACTTTCTCCTCAATGTAACCAGGTGGGAAGAGATTCCAATAGGAAACAACTTTCTCACCACCTTACTCAATGTTACTTAACATCTTGGCTCTGTACTACCTCAAGTTATCTCACCTAAAATTGTCTTTATATACAACCGGAAGTCCTCATCTCATAGGTGAGCAGATGATATCATGAATTTCTCTTTCAGCATTTCCAGCTTTCAAACACTTCAATTTTAACTAGAAAAGTTAATATTAACATCTATTAAATTTGGAACTTGTTCACTAGCATTCAGTGAGTACTCACTGACCTACAGAGAAATGAAAATAGGAAAAGACCTTGACAATAAGCAATCACTGTTATCAATTTCTTTAAACAGCAAAATAAATTAAGACTTTTCTTTGGGAAGGGCCTTTAAGGACTACAAAGTGTGTCACCCCATAGCCATGTAAGAGTTTTACGTATTTGCTAGGGTTGAAGTCCCCAGGGATAATCAATATCCTTTCAGGTCAAAACTATTTTCAAACTTTTTAAAATATGTTTTTATTATTTATTTTTAAGAGAGAGAGAGACAGAGTGCGAGCCGGAGAAGGGCAGAGAGAGAGGGAAACATAGACCCCGAAACAGCCTGCAGGCTGTCAGCACAAAGTTCTACATGCAGCTCAAACTCATGAACTGTGAGATCATGACCACAGCCGAAGTTGGATGCTTAACAAACAGGGCCACCCAGGTGTCTCAAAACTATTTTCATGATAATTCTAAGATGTCCATGCCTTTTTCACTAAGGTTCCCAGAGGCTACATGAAGTGAGATACTGCAACAGATGGAATGCAGAAGTAGACATGAGAATCCAGCTGTCTTCCATTGACACAAATATTAAAAAGATTTGTAGAATGTTAAACAATGCCATTCTTCTCACTGAATTTATGTGGGAAAATACAGTTGTTTTTCATAAAAATGAAGTTATTTATGTTAACATATAATGAATGTGTTATTGTTATTTTAAGACAAGTATTTTTAAATGTTTCAATTTAACTTCTAAGGTGAACACAGGTAGATATAATTCACATAAACAAAAGCTCTTTAGATCCTCAGTAATTCTTAAGAACAGAAAGATGTCCTGTAGCAAAAATATTTGAGAATGACTGAGACCATTATAAACAGCAGGCCTAGTGTACTTCAGCTGGGATATGAAGTAAGTGAAGTCAAAAGCAGTTCATTATAGAATTATCTAGAATGGGGAGGAGTAAGAAAAAGCCATGCAGTTAGCAATAATGAATTATTATATTTAGTAATAATGAACAGTTAGCATTTCTCAAATGACCGTCAACTCAAAGATCATTTCTGATTGTGACAAGGGAAAATTAAGAAGAGGGGCACCTGAGTGGCTCAGTTGGTTGAGCATCCAAGTCTTGATTTCGGCTCAAATCATGGGATCGAGTCCCAAGTCAGGCTCTATGCTGAGTGTGGAGACTGCTTAGTATTCTCTTTCTCTCTGCCTTTGCCTATATCCCCACCTTGTGCTTGCCCTCTCTCTCTTTCTCTCTCTCTCTCTCTCTCTCTCTCTCTCTCTCTCTTTAAAATTAAATAAATAAATAAAAATAAATTTAAAAATAAAAGAAATTAGAGATATAGTAACCAGAAAATGTTTATATATATATCCACATATGTGTGTGTGTGTGTGTGTGTGTGTGTGTGTATACAGGGAAATAACTTTGAATTCCAAACATCGTGACTGTAGCAGTGTAAAACATGTCTACTAGTGCGCAGGCCTAAAATGGGAATGTGAAAAATGGAGACTTGGCTTGGGAAGTTTGCAAAGGAAAGTTTATTCTTTTACAAATTACTTTTATGGTGTCCCAAATGGCTTATGTAATCTCTGTAAAGTGGTAAAGTTTAATTTCTTGTTTGGTTGAAAAACTGCTGAAAGGTTGGGATCCTTAAAGCCACGGTTCTCTGATCACATGGCTGATTAAATCAACAAGTTAGGCCTATGTATCTTAGCCCTTTTACTAGCTGAATCCCATCAGTTTTATAGCCATAAATTGTCATTATCAGTTGAGACCATGGCCAAAAAATATAATTGTCAATTGGTGTGTTTCATGTAGATAAGGCCAAAGTGTATTCATACCTATACTAAATGTCTCACTCCCATTTTGATTCTGGAAGCTCAATTTACAAAGAGAATTAACATTTCTTTTTATTTTAAGTGGTTTCCATGGATACCTTCCATGAAGCATTTCATTCACATCTATCCCATTTAAGCTTCTTATTTTAATTTAAATACATTTTCCATTCCTCCAGAATTTGTATATGATATCTACAGTTCATTTTCTGGGCTTAACCTACAAAAAGCATTTATGCACACAAAATTTTAAATTAATATGTTTAAAGGTTTAAAAAGAAAGAGAAACTCCTACAATACAAAAAGTCATAATTTCACAGTTGGAATTCTATTTTTATTTGCCTCAAACTCGCTCAAAACCTGACATGTAATCTAGAAAATCATGTTTTCTGATTTTGGTATTTTGGGGGTCATTACTGGGTAAGATTTTCCTCCCTTTATTGACCTTATTTATTGTTATACTGCAGTTTTCTTACTTAGCAGAGAGGGGATTAAAATGTTTTTAGGTTCTAGTACAGTTAAAATTCAATAATAATTTAATAAATTCTTAGTGTAAAAAATTGGGAAAAAAGGTTTTTTTTAAAGAATACAACCTCAAGGGCACCTGGGTGACTCAGTCAGTTGACTATCCAACTTTGCCTTGGGTCATGATCTCACGTCTCGTGGGTTCGAGCCCCACATCAGGCTCTGTGCTATCGGCTCAGAACCTGGAGCCTGCTTTGGATTCTGTATCTCCCTCTCTCTCTGCCTCTCCCCACTTGTGCTTGCACTCTCTCTCTCTCTCTCTCTCTCGCTCTCGCTCTCGCTCTCACTCTCGCTCTCACTCTCTGGCTCTCTCAAAAATAAATAAACATTAAAAAAAAAAAAAGAATACAACTCCAGATGACTGATACAATGTTGCCAGCATGTGCTAATCAATGCACACTTGTAAAAAAAAAATTCTCTTTTCCAAGAGAAACTAATAATATATAAACCTGTTAAGAAGAGATCTGATGTCATCTCTAACTACAAATCTTTCATTTATTTATTATACAAGTTGTATATGCCTCAGCCGAGAAACTAAAGTCTTCCACATATGATTCCAGACCCCTGCCAGTTTTATCCACTACCCCTCCCTACACAGACCCACTACACTACAAACTGGCCTACTGAGTTCTCCGGGGAATGAGTCTCCTTGACACCTCTACTTTTGGTTCTTACCCCTTAAAAAGGGGTTCTCTCCCCTTATAATGCCTCCTTCAGTCACCCCCCGGCTGTTAACTGAAATCCTATCCAGGCCCCAAAACAAATGACCAATGTTCGTCCCCTTTCTTGAGCTTCCCAAATAGAAGTGCCTACTCTTCTCTTGATGGCCACAGCCTTCTCATTACTCTATCCCATGGTTTCTAAGACTCATTTGTGTACTTGCTTTATCTTCTACTTCAAAATAAAAACTCCTCAAAGTTGTTTATATTTTTAATAAGTAATGCATACATAAAATAATTATACAATTCAGAAGTCATCAAAGGATATTTGAGGAAATATGTCTGCTTACCCTTCTCGCCAGTTCTCCTCCCCAGAGACACCCAATGTTACCAATCTCTTGCATATCTTTTCAGAGATAGTCTATAGAAGTATGGATGTGTGTGTGTGTGTGTGTGTGTGTGCATGTGTGTGTTTGTATATGTGAGTATGTATATACACAAATGGCAGTATACTTTCATGTTATTTTGCAGGGTGGACACATCATGTTGGGCAGGTTGTATCTTAAACAAGGGCACCCAGGGGAAAGGATGTGGGCTGACATCCAGGCCATGCTTCCCTTACCAAGCTGTATGCTCTGTGGTCTTGCTCTGCACATCCTAAAGAAAGGGAGACTTTCTTCAAATTTCCACAGCGTTCCTTCGAGGCTAGCAGTGGTCCTACTGTGCATTTTTATTTCATTTTTAATTTTCACTTTGTTGTAAGATATCTTTGTTGTTTTCTTCACTTTGCACTATTACAAGAAAGGCCTTGTGTTACAAATCCATGTTTAAACACTGTCATTGTGGGAAAAGATTAATTTGCAAAACCTGTTTTCAAGCTGTGGCCTATTTCTTTAGACTTGCCGATTTACAAGTCATCCATGGATATACTAAGCTGATGTTATTGTTTTCAAATAAAATATCCATGAAAAGACTTTTCGGAAATCATGGAAATATCAATAAGCATACTTATAATGGTTATTTTTTGAAGAATCTCAAGAACATTTATTAGGTTAGGCTATTTAGAGTTTATTACATCTAAAAAATGTTAATAATTACAAACTCCCCAAATTAGTGTAAGACATTTAAGGGGAAAAAGTACTATCTTCCTACCTTAAAGGCTCATTGGGTGTCAGTTGCAGAACATGTCAAAATCCAAGATCCTTACAGTTTCAGAAAAAATTTATTTTTAATGCTTCTCACTCCAGGGGTCCCTTTTGATGTATTTCTGCCCTCATTTCCAATAGTTAAGTCTAAACCTGTGTTTCTTCTTAGAAAATTCATCATTCCACTTTGGAGCCTGAAATTTGCAAGCCAAGACCATGGGTCCTGGATATGAAAACCCAGAGATTCATTCTTATATCCAACCACCTATATATATTTTATAAACCTTAGATACATCCTCTAAGAACTTCATTTTATTATTTTAAGTTTATTTATTTTGAGAAAGACAGAGAGAGAGAGACAGAATGAGCAGGGAAGAGGCAGAGAGAGAGAATCTCAAGCAGTCTCCACACTCAACGCAAAGCCCAACACAGGGCTCAATCATGCAACCATGAGATCATGAACTGAGCCAATTAAGGGTCAGTTGCTTAACCTACTGAGCCACCCAGGTTCTGCAGAACTTTAAGTGGTCCTGTCACTCTGTTTGGGAATGTTACATTTAGGTCAGAATCTCTGTAAGACAGGGGCATTTGGCTGGCTCAGTCAGTAGAGCATGCAACTCTTGATCTCAGGGTCATAAGTTTAAGCCCCATGTTGGGAGTCGAGATTACTTTAAAAAATAAAATCTTTTTAAAAATTTTTTAAAAATAAAAAATAAGGGCACCTGCATGGCTCAGTCGGTTAAGCTTCCGACTTCAATTCAGGTCATGATCTCACAGTTTGTGAGTCATGATCTCACAGAGCGTCAGGCTGTGTGTATTCTGATAGCTCAGAACCTGGAGCCTGCTTCAGATTCTGTGTCTCCCCTTTCTCTGCCAGTCTGCTTCTCTCTCTCTCTCTCTCTCTCTCCAATATAAATAAACATTAATTTTAAAAAATCAAATAAAGTAAAAAATAAATAAAAATCAAGTAATGTGCCAACAATCATCTGCAAACCCAATACCGGACTTTATGCTGTTCATCACACTCAGTCCTCTTCTGACCTCAGGCTTAGAGAAGAGTGAGCAAGATGATGCTGCTGAAGATGATAAACAGAAGGAGAAGCAGCAGCTATGAACTTAGTGGTGGACTTTTTTCAGGTCTCCAAATGCCAGGGAGCCAAAAGTGCCCTGTGAAAACATCATGCTTAATTTAAGGTAAGATGTGTCCCTGGCACGGTTTTGATAAAGTCAAAATAACTGTTAAGACATTATCGCCTTTTCTTTACATTGAAGGGGCCGAGAAGACTTCACTATGGCCAAAAGAAATTATGTTGAACTGAAAGCATTTGAGAAGGCCTTTTTCCTTAATCCCTTATCTGCCTAAGAGCAGAGCCTCCCAAAAGAATGCAAGAGGACTCAGTTGTCATAAATCCCCTCCCCGTTAGGAGCAACCAGGAAAGCTTGACTCTTTTTTTTTTTTTTTAAATTGTATTTAAGTAAGCTTTACACCCCATGTGGGGCTCAAACTCAAGACCCTGAGATCCAGAGTTGCATGCTCTTCGGACTGAACTAGCAAGGAGCTGTGGAAAGTAGGACTCTTATCACTGGTGAATAGAAATCAGCACCACATCTAAACAGATATTGTCGTATAACCGTTGTATCCCCTATCTATTCTCATAAGGGGCCATTTATCTTTCCTAAAAGTCATTTGTTTTCCTATGTGTCCTTCCCTCAGCTCCAGATACCATAGTGATGTGTGCATTTGTATTACTTCCTCATAGCCTAATAATGTGTTTTAAAGGTAAAGACTAGAAGGGACACCTGGCTGGCTCAGTTGGTTAGGTGTCCAACTCTTGATTTCAGCCCAGGTCATGATCTCAGATCTCCTGAGTTCAAGCCCCATGCCAGACTCTGCACTGACAGTGTGAGGCCTGCTTGGGATTCTTTCTCCCCCTCTCTCTGTCTCTGTTCCTTCCCTGATCGCACTTTCTTTCTCTCACTCTCTGTCTCTCTCTGTGTCTCTGTCTCTATCTCTCTCTCTCAATATACATAAATAAACTTAAAAAAATTTTTTAATAAAGGCAAAAACTAGATCTAGCCTATCTTTGGGTGACCAGTAATACCAAGACAGTAATTTTGTGTTTATAATAGATATCAGATAGAAAGAAAACTTACCTAAGGGCCCAGCATTTTGAACTGGAGTAGTTCCTAAGGTAGTCAGTTCTTCACTATAAGCTTGGACAAGTCCCTTTCCATTCTCAACCTCAGCTTCCTCGTTTGCAAAATAAGAATCCTAGCACTCGTGTGGAAAATTTCATTTTCCCAGTGATTAGAAAACCCATCCCATTCAGGCATCTAGCAGAAAGTCTAATATATCAAAGACAAGCTGTAAAGTTAGTTCCTCTGATCCCTCCCACCTCCTGAGCACACACCTGAGCACCGAGGAAGCTCAGCAGTCCTTACATCTGGATCCAACCACATCTTTAAGGAGCCTGCCACCCTCTCTCCTGCCCATGTGAAAATTCCCCAAATAAGAGTTCTCTCTCTCTCTCTCTTTTTTTTTGTTTAATGTTTATTTTTGAGAGAAAGAGAAAGGGTGTGAGCAGGAAAGATGCAGAGAGAGAGACACACACAGAATTAGAAGCAGGCTCCAGGCTCTGAGCTGTCAGCACAGAGCCCGACACAGGGCTCAAACTCCTAAATGGTGAGCTCATGACCTGAGCTGAAGTCAGACACTTAACTGACTGAGCCACCCAGGTGTCCTTGGAGTTTTTCCTTAATAGGCAAAGATGATGGGCAAAATTCCTTCCAAGGCTATAAAGAGTCAAAATGTCAAGACTTCTGGGAATTGCTGTATTCTTGTTCTGGGCATACTGTTACATTAGCTTGTCAGTCAGCTTAGTGTCTCCTGGGTTGGCGGAGAGAGGGGACTGGAATGGAAGTGTGGAGGGGGAGGGTGGTAGAAGGGACTGAGCTGGTGCAGTGGAGCTGGGAAAAGGAGGGATGGAAGAGGTCATCATACTAGTCGGCTGCGCCACCAAAGGGAGGCCTTTGTTAATGAGAACAGTGACCTGTTTTCTCTGGGAATATATATGAATGTATGTGATTTTGGCCTCTATGTGAACCTGTGAGTCCGTGTCCATGTGTGCAAGTGAATCACACAAGAGAAATCTATCCATGCATCTATTCATTTATTCTTCTGTTCATTTTCATCAAATTAAATGAGCTTTTTTAAATGCCCCAAATAAAGGCAGTGGAGGAGGGGGAAGATACATAGGAGATCCCCCATCTACAAGAGTCTGACTACAATTTGTTTACACTCTGTTGGAGAGAGACAAGTAAATGTTTTACAGGCCTTGTCCTATGAGAGAGATATTAGCATCAAGCACTGGGAAATTTACCCAGGAAAATAAAGAAGCTGTAATCTGGGAGTTATTTTTCTCTGCAAGTTCTACAAGTACATTTAGCTTCATATATTCCCCTTCCCAACCCCTCCCCACCCCAGGAATTCATTTGGAAATAGAAACAAACTTAATGAGACCTTCCCCCCCCCCCCTTTGACATGTGCTGAAAAGCCAGTACTATGTAGCATTCCTCCTCTTTTCCTCCACCAATTTCCAGCAAGCAAAATAAAAATGTCTCTGAGTTACAGAGTTTCGCCTTGTTAGTTGTGGTTAGATTGTAGACTCTGAGGCACTGGCACAAGACATAGCACATAGGAAAGCCTCAGAAAATGTGGTCTGAATGTTGTTAAGTTAGTGAAATGGTTTCATTTATAGAAGGGAGATACCTCCTCCTCATTCTCTGCTATTGTGAGAGTAGCCTTACTCTGAGCCTGTCCTTGAGAAGCACTTCATATATGGTAGGTGATATTGTTATTATCATTATTAATATCAATACTTACAGTTTAGTGGATTATACCAAAACATTTAAAATATTTATATTTGCTTTTATAGTGAAGAGAGAGAAAAAGAAAGAAAAACCATTCAGGCCATGATTAAAACCATGTGGGGCACTCCACAGCTCTGTTTTCCAGACTTCTGCAAGAGCACTACATATTGTTTCCTCCTTTTAGCCAAATTCCAAGATCTAAGAGTTACCCCCAGGAGAGAACACGCCTTTCCAGACAGTGGCCATTATCTTGCAAACCTCTGTTTTCTAAACGAATTGTCTCCTTGGCTCCATGCTTGGATGAGTAGATAACCATACCTGAGGACAGGACAGTCAGGCCCTCTGCTATTTACATAAGATTTCAGTCCCTTGGGTCACAGCCTAGTGCCTGAGGAACCCAAGCAACATCAGTTTCCAAGGGCTGCCTCACTCAGGACTCAAGACTTTGACTCCTTTGCCTCCCAGGCATTTGCTGACCACAGAATTCCCCACCACCAGGTCTCTTGGCCAGTGTGCAAACCAGTGTGGTTCCCAGGTCTGATCCTAAATCGGCAGCTCACATCTTCCTTTGCTGAGATTACACTCCAAAGGCAATGTCTGAGTCATCTGCAAATGCCACCATTGGATTTGTTATTAATATGGGAAGTGGATTATTTATTAGCATTTGTGAGAAATATCTGAAATGCCACCACAAAATGGAAGACTGATTTTACTCCCTCACTCCAACTGTTACCGGAGTGAGTTCTCAGACCCAGTAACAACATTAGAAATGAGGCTGGATCCCAAAATCAAAGACACATTCAAGGTTTTATTGGGGGTAAAGCTTGAGCGGAAGGAACACACAATAACAAAATAGTTAAATGCTGGCCTCCTGACACATCACAGAGGTCCTGCCTATATAGAGAAACTTCCCCCCTCAAGTTCCCATTCCTGCACAACATGCCAATGAAGGAAAGAAAAAAAAAATACCTTGTCCTGATTGGTTGAAAGGACCTCATTCTAATTGGTCAATATCTGGGTCCTCTATATGAAGTCCAGCTTGTGTATAGGGCCTCATTCTGGTTCTTCTCTATCAAAGAAATCGTTTAACAACAGCCAACAGACAGTGGCTTAGGTGCATAATGTTCTTCACTTAGGGCTTGTTCTCATGGTCCCTAACTCTCTTAAGGCTACCCGGATTTTCATTTTGAAAAGCTGGCTTCTGGGCCAGATGCTGTTAAGTTCTCCCAGTTCAAAAACATCACCCACCCAGTAGGTACACAAGAAATAGTTTCAATAATGAAGAAAATGTCACTGGGGTCCTAAACTGAATGAAGACATTTACTTATCTAGGTAGAAGATCATGCTTGGCAAGATAGCTAGTCTCTCAGGTTACTCATTCAGAAAGAAAAGCTGTAAGGAAATTATACCTGACAGGCAGTAGACACTTTTTTAAAAGTTTGCTTCATAATGGTAGGACCAGAGGGAACATGTGTATGTATATAAGTGTGTGTGTGTGTGTATTCTTTATGTAATTGAAAATTTTTATGCCTTAAAAAAAGAAAATATGACAAAATGCTAATATATATTTTCATCTTGTGGAAATATATATTATGTCTCTTCTATATTCTATTTCTGTATAGTCTATATTTTTCAAAAAAGTGCTCGAAGTTAAAAAAAAGAAAAAAGGATGTTGCCTGGATTTGGTTGCCTACAGAATCTGGCCTAAAGGGCACCAGAACTCTTTCACAAAGGCAGGAGTGGCTTCTGCTGACCCTTTCATTTATTCATTTGTTTGTCTATTTATCTGCTGACTCTTTTTTTTAAATATAGCCTGAGTCCTACATCCTTCACAGCAATCTTACATGTCAGATATTATTTTTTTAATGTTATTTATTTTTGAGAGAGAGAGAGAGAGAAAGACAGCACGAGCAGGAGAGGGTCAGAGAGAGAGGGAGATACAGAATCAGAAGCAGGCTCCAAGCTCTGAGCTGTCAGCAAAGAGACTGCCGCTGGTCTTGAACTCAAGAACCAGGAGATCATGACCTGAGCCGAAGTCGGACGCTCAACCAACTGAGCCACCCAGGCTCCCCATGTCAGATATTATAATAGTCATTTTACCAATGAAACCAATAAATGAGGCACAGAAAAGTTAGTTAACCAGCTCAGGATCACACAGCTGTATATATTGATTGAATAGGGATTCAAACCAAACAGCCCATCCCTGAGTCCTCCTCTTTACCCACTATCATGATGAACTAGAACCACTGAAATTGCCATCGTTGAACAGAGTACCAAGCATAGTCCTGTCTCCTGTCTTCTTCCTGGAATCAAAACTGAGCTACAGAATTTTTGTTTTCTGTAAGGCAGTGTTTCTCAACTTTTTTTTCATTATCATGTCCCTTAAAGAGTCTTTTTTATTTCCTAATTTCCTAATTGCCTCCTCCCTGTAAACTTTCAATATTCCAGATATACTATTTACCTATTTATGTACTGGGAAGGGACACAAACATTGTAATACCTGGTTTTCTCATCCTCCAAGAACCAATTTTTACCTCCTTGGCAGTAATGTCCTCCACTAAGAATACAGGTTCTAAGCAAGCCAATATCAAGGATTTCTCAAGGCCTTTTATATTGCCACTGTTCACCCACCCGTTACAAAAACATGATATGAAACACAAGCTCTTACCTTGGCTGAAATCACAGGAAATACAGCATTGGAAGAATTTCAGTTTTTTCTTCCCCACTTCTAAGGTGGTGTGTCTGAGGGGTGGCTGCTGGTGAGCCTGGAGAGAATGGGGAATGCGGAACACCAGAGTAACTGCCTCAGAGCTGGGGATTCCAGTCGTCCTATTACAGAGTCAGTTTTCAATTATGTCCACTAATGAGGTCCAGCAATAGGATGGGTAATTAAAATCCACAAAGAATTCCCAAACCTCATTTAGAAAACTATTTCAAGCTCCTTCTTGAGCCTGTGAACATATAAGAACCAGACTGGGATAACTGTTCATTTTCTTCTATTGTTTCCAGACTCAGATGGAATGGGAATAACAAGCATGCCAGGTTCCTCTTGCATTCATTTACTCAGGACCTTCTCTGTACCAAGCACCTTGAACGTCCCGTTCACCGAAGTATCTCGTTAAGGCCATAGGCTCCATATGTGGTGAGTATCAATCATCCTTTCTAGTTAAAGCTGTGGAAACCAACTTCCCTGAAGGGCTGGGAAATGGCGGAATCAAGGTTCAAACTCAGGTGTTTCTAGTTCTAAGTACATTCCTTTTTGGTATCTTCAAGGCCTTATGAAAGAGTTAGAAAGACCTGGAAAATGTTCAATTCAATTGAATTTAGTGCATTTTGAATTGCTGATCAATTCAAATGTTAATAATTTGAGCTTTAAAGTTAGATCGACTGGATTTATTTCTTTTAGTCATGTGTCCATAAGCATTTCTTATGGCTCTTGTGTTTCTCTCAACATTCTAATCAGTAAAACCATTGTAAGGAGGATTAGATGATACAATGTTTTCAAGCAACTGGTACATCATCTGCATCAAAAAAAATTGTTTCCTGTCCCATCCATTAGTCCTCAATCATTTACTTGGCTTTTGTCCTCTGCTGCCCTGCATTGTTACCTCTCATTTTACAGTATCTGCCTGCCCTTAGCCAAATTGTGAACTCTGGGATCATAAGCTTTTCTCATGAAGGTGATTCTCAAATTTTCAAATTGGAATTTTTCAATGTATGAAATTGTATACACTACACATTTACACTCCTAAAATGACAGTTCTAAGCTAATTTTAGTCTTCTACACATCACCCAATGAGCAAGAATTTGAACTCTCAAATGATGGTGTCTCTTGCCAAGAAGAAGATCATTTTTGTTTATTCTCTTATATGCATAGGTTATTGCATTTGTCCTCCTAATTTTACAACAAGTGCAAAAAAAAAACAGTAGCAAAAAAGTGATAAATAAGATTGTGAGATGATAAAAGCTATCCCCTAAATGGCAGATCTATATCCTCAACTGAATGTTCATTGAACTTCAACCTATATCTCCATTCAACTTTGGAGGGAAAGAATAAAATTCAGGGTCACTATGAAACATTGGGAATCTCTTCTCAGTCTCTGCCAAAATGGACAGAGTGGTTGTAGGAGACAAGAAGAAATCTTTAGGTTATGAATTGTAAATCTGTGTAAAAATCATTGCTATCATTCAAAAGTCCAGAGGAGTTCAAGGCCAAAAGAGATATTGCCAGGGGTAAAGCTCACACTGATCCCTGGAAACAAATGCCAAAGTTCAATTTCCTTTGACATAAATTTTTTTAACAAAAAGATAATATAATAAAATCATCATCATAACTCCTACTCAATCTCCTGCAAAATCCTTTGCCAATCCTTTTTCACACAATGAAATGATTTCTTTTTTCTATTTACAAGATGCCATTTTTAGAAACTCAGTTCTTCAAGAGCAAAAATATCTGTTTTGTTCACCGATGTGTTCCAAGCACATAGATCTCTGCACAATCACTTAATAAATATTTACTGAATAAATTTCAATTAAACTGAAGTTGAAATAATATATTACTTTATAAAATTACTTACTATATTCTGTTTTCTCTGTGTTTAATAATCATGTTAGCCTTGTGTAACCCAGGAGTTTAAGAAAATCTAAAACAGAGAATACAGTTAGAATTTTCTTATTTTAGGTCTTGGGTCCAGAAATGTGCTGGGCTAGGTTCTGTCTTGTATTAGGTATACAATATTGATCAAGTTACTAAACCTGAACCTGATTTAAGATAGATAAATAGTAACATATTTATGTACCAAACTATTGATTTATTTATATATCCACCTCACCGTTAGGACAGCTTATAACAATACATGAAATGAACCAAAACAAATCCATACACATAAGTACACATAACCTAAAATAATATAGGTTAGATGAGAAGCTATGATAAAGTAAAAAGCCTTAACTTTTTTATTTGTAAGTTAAGAAATGATAACCAACCACACAGGCTGGTATAAGTATCGCATGTGATAGTAACTTGTTAAGGTTAACACAATTTTTTTCTTTTTTGAGAGAAAGAGCATGAGTTAGGGAGGGACAGAGAGAGAGGAAGACACAGAATCCAAAGCAGGCTCTGTACTGAGAGCAGTGATCCCTATGTGGGGCTCAAATTTATAATCTGTGGGATCATAATCTGAGCCAAAGTAGGACACTCAACTAACTGAGCCACCCAGGCGCCTCAAGGTTAACACATTTTAGACCTTTTAGTTGTTGCAGTCATAATCGTAATCTTAAAAATGAGTCGGGTAACTTCATGTTTCTACCTACACACCACACTATTGGTGCCATTAATTTCCCCTCTCCACTTTAATCTTCACAATGGTTGTAGATGCTCAGTGGGTTTTCAGTGCATCTTACTGAGGGTGACACAGTGTGTTGCAGATTATCTCCAAACATGGCCAGCAACAACCCCTCCTATTCCCACGTATCTGCTGGGTCTCTCATCTAGAAGTAGTCTGTTTTCCTTTCCCTTAAATCTGGGAGGGCCTTGTGACTTGCTTTGACCAAAAGAATGGAATGGAAATAACACTTCACCAAGTTTCGTGAAGCATTGAAGCTTGTATTCTCACTCTCTTGGGAGTCCTGAGACACCATGTAAAGGAGCCCATGTACCCTACTGGAAAGGGAAGCCATATGGGGAGAAATCGGCCTGACCATCCCTGGACATTCCAGCCACCCCAGCTGGAGCTTCAAATATGTGAGTGAAACTAGCCGAAATTGTCCAGCCCAGGTGAGCCATCCCAGCCAATACCATATGGAGCAGAGATGAGCTGCTGCCACCAAATCCTGCCCAAACTGGAGAGTCACTAGCAAAAATATAGTTATCGTTATCTTAGGCCTCACTAATTTGGGGGATATCCCCTATTCTACAATTGATCAACAGTGTGGTTTTCCCTGGGCAGAACCCTAGCCTCGGAAGGTGCTATCCAATAGTGACAGCTTTGTCTCAGTTTTTATGTTGTGTCCTGAGCAACTTCCTCTTTATTTTGTCAATTGCCACTCCCCTATCTGACATATCTACTATTCATGGGTTTTCTTGTTTTTTTTAAGTTTATTTTTTTTTACTTTGAGAGAGAAAGAGAAAGAGAGAGAGAGCAGAGAGGGAGAGAGAGAATCCCAAGCAAGCTCTGCGCGGTCAGCACAGAGCCTAATGTGGGGCTTGATCCCTCCACCATGAGATCATGGTGATTTGGAGCCAAAATCAAGAGCTGGATGCTTAACCGACTGAGCCACCCAGACACCCCCCTACTATCCATGGATTTTCCAGGAAAATCAGTGATGTTGTATAAAAGGCCTTAATGCCCTCAGAGAAGACCACTAGATGTGAATATTAGGTAGGTGAAGATAACATGTAAAATTCCTTTGTTTGGCAATATAGAAAGGGAGAGCTGGGCCCTCTATAGACCAAATACTAGAAATCAGATGTCACAGTGGCTTGCTTGCATTAGGAAAGAAGGAAGAAAAGAAGAAGGAAGGAAGAAGGAAGGAAAGTCAGTCTCTGTAGACCCCAATGAGATATTGGTATTTCACAGGAAATACAATCTCATTTCCCTTATAAACTTATAAAGAAGATTAACACACACACAAACATGCCCTTTTTATGCCCAGTTTTAATGTATTGTACAATCAATATTTTAATGACAAGGAAAAGAATAAAATAAGCCACAATCAACTATCTCCATTTGCCAAGTTCCTTTCCAGTCATTTTCCATGCCCATTAACTGTAAGCCCTTATTTTTAGCTGGGTAATTATCCAGCTTCTCTTGCAGAGGCCCAAAGACCAATATGAACCCAAAGCAATGAGGGAGACAAGAAAGGGAAAAATAAAGGAACTGTGCTCCTTATCTCCATAGAGGCATGGAGTGAAGGTGTTAATGGTTAATTTATCTCTTCATTTATTCAGTCAGTGAACATTATTGCAAGTATTTTAAGTACTTTCCATTTCTTAACATTTTCAACTGTGTAATTACTTGTTCATTGGTCTTCTGCCCAATTAGACTGTAAGCTATACATGACCAGATCTGTTTTATCTAATTCACTACTGTTTTTCTAGCATTTAATATAATGCTTAGCACTTCAGAGGCATTAAGTAAATATTTGTTGGATTAAAGCAGGGGAATTGCAAGTCTAGAGAACACATTTACCAAACTAGAGATGGAAAGGAGGAAGTAAGAAGAAATGGTGGTTTTTAAATTAAATAGTGTCTGAGAGTCTATATATGAAAACGAAAGTATGCATGCCCTAATGTACTTTAAGATGAATGTGGCTTATTTGATTAATGCTGCTAGTTAGAATTTGGGTCTTCTGGAAAAAAAAATAATGAAACCATCTCCGGAGACATTGTGTATTCAGTTCATTTAATATTTATACTGAGCTTCTTAACTCAGCATCCTCAAGGAGACCAAAAAATGATCATTGCAATGTGCAGAGTGATACTCTGGAGGATGGGGTAAGAGCACTCCCCACTCTCCCAGTCCCAGATAAATCAACACAGATTGAGTTAAATTTAGGTTCTCCTAAAGGGTGGAGTGAGCACTCCAGATATTCAGAAAGGAAACATCCTTTCTTATCTCTTTCTCCATAAGACTTCATCAGAGGCTCAGCCGAGGACTGATGGATGTGGGGGGCAGGGGGGGATGGGCATGGAGGAGAACACTTGTAGGGATGAGCACTGAGTGTTATGTGGAAACTAATTTGACAATAAACTATTTGTAAAAAAAAAAGAAAAGAAAAGAAAAAAGACTTCATCAGAGGCTCAAAAAGGAGGTTTGCTATTACAAGGAATAAAAATCTCATAAGTTAGGGTAGAGGTCAAAAAGGGATCCCCAAATTCAATGGGTTAAATAAGATACAGTTTTATCTGCTCTCTCATAATAGTCTACAGGTAGGCAGTCCAGGTGAGGAGACAGCTGTGCTCTAATAAAATAATTCCTCCCATCCTGTTGATTCATCTTCCTCTACTAAAGCAGTACTTTTCAAATGTTAATATGCATTTAAATCACCTGAGGATCTTGATAAACTGCAGATTCTGTGTCAGTGGGCCTAGAATGGGGCCCAAGATTCTGTATTTCTAAAAAGCATCCAGGTGAAGGGGGTACCTGGCTGGCTCAGTTGGAAGAGCATGTGACTCTTTTTTTTTTTTTTTTTTAATTTCTAGGAGAGAGAGAGAGAGAGAGAGGCAGCATGAGCAGGGGAGGGTCAGAGAGAGAGGGAGTCACAGACTGAAACAGGCTCCAGGCTCTGAGCTGGCAGTCAGCACAGAGCCCGACGCGGGGCTCGAACCCACAAACCGCGAGATCATGACCTAAGCGAAAGTCGGACGCTTAACCGACTAAGCCACCCAGGCGCCCCGAAGAGCATGTGACTCTTGATCTCAGGTTCATGAGTTTGAACCCCATGTTGGGTGTGTAGAGATTACTAAAATTAAAAAAAAAAAACCTATCACAAAGAAATAAAAAGCATCCAGGTGATGCTGATGCTGCTAGTTCAAGGGCCACACTTTGAGTAGCAGAGCCCTAGGGCACTGTCATTATCTGCATGGTCAAAGCTGGGTGGCTGGCACACCTTGTTTACAGTTCTCAGGAAGGAAAAAGAGAACAGGTCCAGGGCAAGAAGTTTCCTTTAAGCAAACAATGTGGAAATAATATACACACTTTCTGTTTACATCGAAAAGCTAGAGCCTAGTAAGAGGGCCACACCTGGCTTCCAGGTGGCTGGCAAATGTGCTTAATCTCTAGTTGGCAGTCACATTAGAAGCAACAAAGTGTGGAATAGAGGGGACAGGCAATATCACCACAGGAAAATGGGAATGGGTATCGGGGAACAGTTAGCAGTCTGTGCCACAAAAACTAAGAAGACAGGAGCTTCTATTTAAGCAATAGGATGAAATGAAGCACCAAGAAGTAGAATACATGAGCTAGATATTATTCTGACACCTGCGAAGACAGTTAAGTGAAAAGCTGTTGGATCAGAAGTCAAGGGGCGCTGAAAGCCTTCCATGTTGTTTTTAACTCCTGGCCCACTTGGCTTGAACAACCTCCATGACTTGTTCCTGGAGGTGCTGAAAATATGACAGCGAAGTGAGAACAACTCAGAGACTTTTAGAAACACCGAGTAGACTCTGATACCTACCTGTGGTTTGAGAAAATAAATGTAAAAAAAATCAAGAACGTAACTAAGGAAGACATTAGGCCAAATGATAAGGTAATTATAGCATAAGTTAGGAACTCTGGAAATATCTAACCTGAACTTATATCCATATGGTTATCAGTTTACCCAGGGTCCAAATTGAAATTTATGTGTTTCTGACAGCATCAGAAATATAACTCATTGCCCACCCTCTGGATAGACAAATTTCCTTAGAACTTTCAGCTGACTATTAATTTTAGGAATGTCCAGCAAAGAAAGTTGCATAACCTTTTCTGATATCCCCACCCCATTTCAACATTTAATTATCTTGGGGTGCCTGGGTGGCTCAGTGAGTTAAGCATCCAACTTCGGCTCAGGTCATGATCTCACAGTTCCTGAGTTTGAGCCTCACATCAGGCTCTGTGATGACAGCTCAGAGCCTGGAGCCTGCTTCAGATTCTGTGTCTCCCTCTGTCTGTTTCTCCTCCACTTGTGCTCTGGCTCTCTCTTTCAAAAATAAATAAAAATTTTGGGGCACCTGGGTGGCTTAGTCGGTTAAGCGTCCAACTTTCACTTAGGTCATGATCTCGCGGTTCGTGGGTTCGGGCCCCGCGTCGGGCTCTGTGCTGACTGCCAGCTCAGAGCCTGGAGCCTGTTTCAGTCTGTGACTCCCTCTCTCTCTGACCCTCCCCTGCTCACGCTGTCTCTCTTTCTCTCCTAGAAATAAATAAAAAATATTTTAAATAAATAAATAAATAAAAATTTTAAAAAATTAAAGAGATCTTTAAAAAATCATTTAATTATCCTGTATTTTTAAAAATTTATTTATTTTTTGAGAGCGGGGAGAGAGAGAGAGAAAGAGAGTAGGCCAAGGAGGGGCAGAGAAGAGGGAGAGAGAAATCCCAAGCAGACTCTACACTATTAGTGCAGAGCCTGTCATGGGACTCCAACCCATGAAACTGGGAGATCATGACCTGATCCAAAACCAAGAGTCAGACGCTTAACTTACTGAGCCACAAGGCACCTCTAATTATCCTGTGTTTTCACAAGATCCTTTTTGTATTTAATCTAGTTGAAGTGACCACTTTGGAACACTTCTGAGATTGAAAGTGGCATTGTTAAAATTATGCCAGGATGATAGATGTAAACCAGGACTATTCTGGGTAACCAAAGAATATATAACTAAGTCTAGGTAATACCTATCATGTATTTTTTATACACATTACTTATATATATTTGCATATAAAATAATATAATATTTTATATGTATATGTATTATTTCTTAGGAAGAATTAGGGAACATTAATTATATTAGTAACGCTCTCATAATTGTATTGAATAGTCAGTTGCAGATTACCTTTGGTAATGACAGTTCTAAGTATTTTAAGTAATGAAAGTAACATGGAGGTGTGACAGGAGAGCTGTACTGTCAGTCACTGTTGGCTCTAATCCTGTACTTTCAACAGATTAGAGTTCAACGTTGTTCAGAATATAATCTAGTTTCCACTGTCTTCCTCTCTCTGTGTGCCTTCGTTGGGCACCAATATTGCCAAGTCCTTTCTAGTCCCTTGGCCTTCCTCACATCAAGCCCATTCAGGTTTGCTTTGTTCAATCAATAGTACCCAGGGAACAAGGATGATTTAACTCATTATGAGGGCCACCTGGGTGGTTCAGCTGGTTGAGTGTCTGACTTCTGATCAGGTCATGATCTCACGATTCATGAGTTTGAGCCCCACGTTGGGCTCTGGGCTGGCGGCTCTGAGCCTGGAGCCTGCTTTGGATTCTGTGTTTTCCTGTCTCTCTGCCCCTCCCCTGCTTGTGTTCTATCTCTCTCTCAAAAATAATAAACATTAAAAAAAAAAAAAGGAAAGAAAGAAAATGTTGTGAACTTTATGTAGATTTTTTGCAGGAAAAAAAAAAGCCCTACTTAAGGATCACTTGCCCTGAAGTCACAGCGTGCACATAAAACATTGCAGATATTTCTTAGGGGAAAAAAATCCAAACTCTCTGTGTTATATATTTCCATTTATGCTTTTCTTTTACATGAAGGAAGCTTACAACTGATTGAGACATTCAGAAGGGAAATAAGGTCCTTTCTTATCTTTTTTCACATGACTCTGGCAGATGTTAAAAAGTAGATTGTAAATTCTGGTCCGTTATGAGCATAAAGCTTATTGCATTATTTGGTAACTTCTATATAGAATTCTGTTACCAGAAGAAGCAGGGAGAGTAAGAGTAATGGGCAGACAAAAACACAAATGCTATCATACTGGACAAGTGATAAAAGCTGATGAGAGTGTTGTAGAATGTGTGTGGAACTTACCCCAGTGATATTGGCAGTCTGAGCAGGAACTGCCCTCCAAGATGGGAGTTGGGATGTGTCTGGAGAGGAATGTTATATGGAAGGTGTTAACTCAGAATCACATAGCCTAGAGAAATATAGAGAAAAAAACCCCATCATGCAGGAAACGGAGCTAAGAAAAAATCAAATGCAGCCTTAAACCACAGAGACTCAAATGGGAGCATAAATATGGTAATGCATAAGATAAAGACAGTGAAGTGAGAAATGAGAGGCTGAGTGGTCAAGGTCAGGCATTTCTGTATATGACTTTTTAAATATTGCACATTGGGTAGAAAATTTTTCTTTTAAATGTGGGTTCTGGTTTATTTTACCATAGTGGAAAATACTCCTTAATTAAGTTGCAGGGTACCAAATAAGATGAATTTGTCTTTTTAATGTCTCTCAGAAAATCTCATTTTAACATTTTTTCTTATTTATTTACTTACTTGAGAAAGAGAGAGAGAGAAAGAGAGAGAAAGCATGCGAGCACAAGCAGGGGAGAGGAAGAGAGAGAGGGAGAGAGAGAGGATCCCATGCTGTCAGCACAGGGTCTGATGTGGGGCTTGAACTCATGAACCATGAGATCATGACCTGAGCTGAAATCAAGAGTCAGACAGTTAACCAACTGAGCCACCGAGGCGCCCCAGAAAATCTCATTTTTGACTTGATTCAGAGGTAGAAACTCTCAGAGAAGACAGCCTCCATCTCTTGGCAATCTATTCCTGGTGGATTTGTTTGGCCTCCTTCATTCTCTTGGCCAAAAATTTAGTATATTCTGAAATTTCTTTCTTATTTTTCTTAGTACACTGTTTCCTTAGAGCAATATGCCTACATCTGTGTTGGGAGACATGTGGAGTAACAAGACACTGAATCTTGGGCATTTTGGTTCTAGGTTTCTTACCTTATCTGTGTAGGGTCTTCCTCACAACATACTGGACATCATCTTCTTTAGATAGATTGCAAAGTTTGTGGATTCTGCTAGCTCTTTTGAGCCCCAGTAGTATCAGTGAGTCCAGGAATATCCTTCTCCCCTTTTTTTAAATGATGACCAAGTTGAGAACATCAAGATTGGCATCCACAAAGCAACTCCGAACAGATTTACATTTTTTTCTCTAGTCCTCCTTGGTTTGTAGAAGGAATACCCCTTACTCAGAAGCAGGTGGACACAGCCATGGGTCAAGAAACCCTGCTTCATGGAGAAGGCTTATTTATTACTGCCACCACTGACTCAGACCACATAGCCCTCCATTCTTTACCCAGAGCATCAGCAGCAACTTCTGTGGTCATACACTTCTCATAAAGGGTAGGAAAGCTGTGTGCATCATCCACTTCACTGAGTTTCTGGCAGCCAGTAGCTGGGAAAGAGATGCTTGGCTTCATCCTGAAGCAGCTCACTGCCTCTGAGGCACCCTGAAAAAGAGCATGAATTTGTCATTTCAAGGAATTATAAACCATGTCTTGAGACAGGAGGTCACTTCTCTAAACTCACTACTGCTCCAGTGAGAGGCATGAAACCAGCAAGGAGGCAACTCGAAGGCAACATTGGTGGTACTTTGGAAGAGAGCTACACTTGAGTATTCACCCTTTCTGTGTTCTACCTAATACTGCCAGCACTATCAATAACCTTTAAATGTGCTGCTTCCCAGCAGAGTTGTGATGTTTGATAAACCTTTGTTGGATGAATGGACGATTGGGGTTTTATTTCTTTGTCTCCTCCCCCTCAAATGTAAACACAGCCTGAAAGTCCAACCATCCCTCTCTTACTGCTTCACAGAAACCAAGTACAATCAAACCTGAGGACCTCATTTCAGTATATTCCACAAACAAACTTTTGTTTGTTCAACTTGTTAGTGGCTATATCCAAAGACTTCTCTTAATTGTATTCCCTTTCAGGGTGAACAGAACTAATTGCTGGTATCTAAAAGAAGGACATACGGTTAACGGGCTTGAATCACAGATACAGAACCCAGCTACTAGGCATGAGTCAAGCAAGGGCTTACTGTGGCAGAGACTGAGTAGCTATACAACAAGTCTATTTTTTCCTTTTCCTGGAAGATTTTCCAGCCTTGTTTGTAATTAAATGTGATGATGTTTTAGCTAATAGAGTGTGAACAAAAGTGATATGTGCTAATTGTAGACCTGTCCAATAACCCTCCATAACATACCATCTTTGTTTTCTATATTCCTGGCTTAGTGACAATAAGCATGGTGAGCCAGGAGGCCAAAATAGCAGACCCACAAGATAAAAGAAGCCCTAAATCTTCACTTGGAAAAGAGCTATATTCCAGTCAGATACCTGATTTGGACTTTATATGAGTGAGAACAGAACATCTTCTGTATTATGTGACTGAGATGCTAGTGTCTATCTGCTAAAGCAACTACCATTACCCTAACTGAATCATATACACACAAAGAAAGAATCGTGGAAATTACAGCTCAAAAGCACTTTAGAAATCAAATACAACTCTCAATATTCAGAAAGGTGAAATAATTCCCCAAGACTAACAGTCTAGTACTAGAACCTATGTGTTATTTATTAGTCAGGATGAAATGAAACTGCAGTAAACAAAAGGAGTAATATATTGGCTCATTTAATTGAAAAATTCATGGATAGGCTTGGATCCAAATGCTGAGAAAATGCTATCCTGAATTGGCCTCTGACTGAGCTCTGTTCCACTAGGGTCTCTGTTCTCAAGAAGGTTTTCCACTTCTGGGAGCAAACAGTTTGCTGGCATCTCTAAGATATAACACTGACAGAATTAAAACTTTTTCTTTGTCTATGCTTTAAACAAAAATCTTGTAATAATTGCTTCTGATTGACCTATACTCGTCATATGCCCATCTCTGAACTAAATGATGCATCCACCACCCTCATTGACTAGCTACATAACATCAGCCTCAATCATAAGATCTATAAAAGCCAGAGGTCAGAGTTCTTACCCTACTTTACTAGATGTACCATCTCTCTTTCACAAGAGCATTAACTATGCATTTATTGGGGCACCTGGGGACTCAGTGGGTTAAGCATCCACCTTCATCTCAAGTCATGATCTCATGGTTCATGAGTTCAAATCCCACATTGGGCTCTGTGCTGATGGTGCAGTCTTCTTGGGATTCTCTCTCCCTCTCTGGCCCTCCCCCATTCATTCGTGCACATGTGCATGCATACTATCTCTGTCTCTCTCTCTCTCTGTCTCTCTCTCTCTGTCTCTCTCTCTCTGTCTCTCTCTCTCTCTCTCTCTCTGTCCCTCAAAAATAAATAAATAAACTTAAAACAAACCTATGCATTTATTCATTGAACAGTTACAATATGCTAGGCTCTGTGTAGACTGCTATAGTGGATAAAAAGAACAAGACACAGGTCCTTCACTCTCTATCCTGTGTGTCTGATAAAACATGTACACAAATAATTACCTGGCCACCAACCAACAATTTAAAAAAGCTGACTATCAGTCATAACTAGGATATGCTTAGAGTTTATGATTATGATTTCCTGCTATGGGACCACATGTTTGTTTAAATCCACAGAGAAAAAGGGGCACCTGGGTGGCTCAGTCGGTTAAGCATCCAACTTCAGCTCAGGTCATGATCTCACAGTTTATGAGTTTGAGTGCCACATCAGGCTCTGTGCTGACAGCTCAGAGCCTGGAGCCTGCTTTGAATTCTGTGTCTCTCTCTATCTCTGCCCCTCCCCCATTCACACTCTGTCTCTCTCTCATGCTCTCTTTCAAAAAATAAAAATAAAAATAAATAAATCCGCAGAGAATCAGTGCCACTAAAAAGAGCAGACACAGTTAAACTAAGGGATTAAAGAAAGGCAAATTGAAACATAGTTGGGTAGAGTAGGATAAACCTGGTTTTCCCTTGCAATTCCAAATTCTAACTTTACTTGCCAAAACAAAATGCCCAATTTATCAAAAGTAATTTAAACAAGTTAGAGGTATATTTCTCAGGGCCTCTGGGTGGCTCAGTGGTTGTATCTGACTCTTGATCTTGGCTCAGGTCATAATCTCACAGTATGTGAGTTCAAGTCCTGCATTGGGCTCTGCACTGATGTCATGGAGCCTGCTTGGGATTTTATTCTCCTTCTCTGCCTCTCCCTCTCCCTCTCCCTCCTTCTCTCCTTCTCCCTCTCTCTTTCTCTCTCTCTCTCTCTCTCTTTCAAAAAATAAACTAATTTAAAAAAATAAGTATATTTATCTCTCATAAAACATCCTAACTAAAAAGCAGATAATAAGGTAGCTTCTTAGTGTTAAAGGCTGAAGTTGCTTCTGTGTCTGCCATTTAGGATGGTGTTGTTCTCTCCTCATGGTTCTCTCCTCATGGTTCTCTCCTCATCTGAAGATGAATTGCTAATACATATCCTTAGCATCTGAGCAAGGAGAAAAGGGGCAGGATTCAAGAGAAAGACATGCTTTTTGCTTTTAAGTTACAACCCAGAGATTGCAAACATCACTTCTGTCCATATTGCATTGACTACAAGGAAGTTTAAGGAATATCTTTTGTAGCTGGAAGTTCTAGTAAAGACCAAAGAGAGTGGATACCAAGGAACTATTAGCAACCATGCCACACAATAGAAATAATCACCTAATCTATCAATGAATGATTAGGGAGAACCTATAAGCATTCTTTAGTCAAGTTGTATCATGGGAAACCAAGGTCCAGAGAGGCTGAGTGATTTGCATAAGGTCACATAGCAAATTATAGAGGAAGCCAGGACACAAATTAGTGCCAGTCAACTTTGGATGGTAGACTATTAATTTCTTATGCTGCCTTTCAAAGTGCTTTCTTACATAAAGTTGTGAGGAGGAAAGTAATAGTGTAGACATCAATGAGAGTTTTTATAATAAATGTCAAAAGGTAAAATACTGATTTTTTCATTGCACAGTTGATAGAGCTTATATAGATTTTTAAGTATTTAGTTGTGTCTTTTAATGCAAACTGATAGGCTGTCATAAAAATCTAAATAGTATACAAGTTGTTAAAAGTGAAAATCTTCCTCTTCCCAGGAGTAAGCACTGTTCACAAGCAGATCTTCTTATAGAGATTTTAAAGATTATTTTGTCTATTCCTAAAGTGATACTGTTCCCAACAATATTTTTTCGTAGAACCAGGGGGAAAGGAATGGCAAGTAGATGAGCAGAACCATTCTCTGTCACTCCCATTGAGATGGTTCTTTGGCTGGGAAACTTTGGGGGCACCTGAGGCCAGGCAGCAGAGAAGAACTTCCAGCACTGGCTACAAGGTGGGGCACATCTATACTTGTCATCTTTCCAACACTAGGACTGGCTACTTAGCACCAATTCTTTCTTCCACCTTCACAACCCAGCTTCCCCTACCCAAGCTGGTATATTCCTAAGGATACCACTTTATTTCCCCCAAGAAGACTGGTTTCCACAGTAGGTAGAAAATATTAAAGATGGCGGTGTGGAGACAGCAGGAGGATAAATTTTCTGTGTTATTTCCTAACCATTCAGAATGACAGCCCCAAGAGTTTCTCTGTATTCACAGTTTACTCTCTCTCTCTACTGAAAGGCAGGGTCAGTCTTACACCACAATTTACTATATGTGTGCCTTATAACAAGTCATTTAGTTCTGAGCCTAAATTACTTTTTTAAAATTTTTTAATGTTTATTTATTTTTGAGAGAGAGAGAGAGAGAGAATGAACAGGGGAGGGGCAGAGAGAGACACACACACAGAATCCAAAGCAGTTCAAGGCTCTGAGCTGTCAGCACAGAGCCTGAAACAGGGCCAGAATCCACAAACTGTGAGATCATGACCTGAGCCAGAAGTTGGACATGTAACCAACTGAGACACCCAGGCACCCCATGATCCTAAATTTATTTATGGTGACTAGGGACATTCTCACAGGGTTGAGAAAATTAATGAGATGTTGTATATGAACACTACTGTCTTATAAGCCTATGTGGAAAAGAAGCTTCAAGGCTCTGCTACCAATGGACTACACTAACTTTCTCTTGATTCAAGTAATTCCTAGTATCAAAAAGAATAAACAAACTCGTACACCATTGACATTAGTGTCAACAGACTACACTAATGTGCTTTATAATAAGATTTTGAGAAATGAAGTCATAAGAACAAAAAATATTAAACCAAAACCTAGCATTCTTAATTCTTTAGGGATTTAGAAAGCCTCAGGTTATAGACTTGAATTGCCCTGGATATTTTCAGCAGTAATAATAGGAGTCTTCTTAATGAATAGACAATAATTCTATATGATTATTCTTGATCTCAAAGACTCTAGTCCTTTTTGTTGTTGTTTTTATTATGACTTCTATTATTTTTACTTTTAGTTCTGAAGTTTTATCAAGATTTTCTGGACAAAAAGAGAAATGGATTGAGGAAGCCTGTAGGGCTAACAGTAGGCAGTTATCATTAATTCAGCCTAAAGGTGGTGGTTTAAGGCTGACCTCTTTTCTGACTGGTCAGCACCTATACCAGTGCTACAGTGTACTTTGTATTGAAAAGGCAAATGTCAATTTGAAAGCCAACTCATTCTGGAGGAGAGAGGATAAACTTAAAACAAAAATGTCTTCATTTTGTTTTTGGTTCAGAGTTTTAAATCAAATGCAGATATGTTTTTCAAATACCCAAACACATGTTATTTACAAGTTAACTAAACTGCATAGAATTGTCCTTGAGTTTTGGTGCTCTGATAGTCATAGTTTGGGGTCCCTTATAAAAGAAACAAATGAATCACCCTCCTTCACTGCTCCTCTCCCTGCAAAGAAACCCAACAAACAAAACCAGTGGATGCCATTAATGTACTAACCCTGGTTCCTCACAGACATAGGTCACATATTTGTCTTCCAAAGAATACAAACATTTAATCTTTTTCATTCCCTCAGAGATATTCCTCAATCTACATTTTCTGTTTAGATTTGAAAAGTTATGAACAGAGATATGTATATATTGGTTGCTAAGTATTTGAAAAGAGTGATCTGTGAATTATTATGAGGTTTGTTGTTATTGTTGTTTTTGAAACATTTTAAGCTAGTGTCTAATAAAACTAAGATTTCCCAGCTTTTTCTTTAAAAAACTTTTTTTTAAGGTTTTTATTTATTTCTAGAGAGAGAGAGAGACAGCGTGAGCAGGGGAGAGTCAGAGAGGGAGGGAGTCACAGACTGAAACAGGCTCCAGGCTCTGAGCTGGCAGTCAGCACAGAGCCCGATGCGGGGCTCGAACCCACAAACCAGGAGATCATGACCTAAGCGAAAGTCGGACGCTTAACCGACTAAGCCACCCAGGCACCCCTTTAAAAAGCTTTTTAAATTTTTATTTATTTTTGAGAGCGAGAGAGATGCAGAGAGAGAGAGACAGAGAGAGAGGAGACAGAGCATAAGTGGGGAAAGGGAAGAGATAGAGAGGAAAACACAGAATCCAAAGCAGGCTCCAGGCTCCAAGCTATCAGCCCAGAACCCAATGTGGGGCTCCAACCAATGAAATGTGAGATCATGACCTGGACTGAAGTCAGATGCTTAACTGACTGAGCCACCCAGGTGCCCCAGATTTCCCAACTTTTTAACCAAACATTAGAAACTCTTCCCATTTCCTGGCCTCTAATGATTTATCCTGTATTTATAGGACACTAAGGAAAGACAGCATGGGGAATCATTTAATTTAAAAACTCCTTTTCTGTCATTTATATATACAGAAACCAGATATATAGACATGTAGAAACCAAATTATGAGGAAAACAAAATCAGAGAACTCTATCATATTTCTATCATGACTGAATCCAAACAATAAATTATTTAAGCCACTATATCTCCAAGTCTAAGCATAGCTCAAATAAATGAAGAATAAAGGTCAAGCTTGTTTTATTTTATTTTTAAAGTTTATTTATTTTGAGAGAGAGAGAGCAAGCATGAACAGGGGAGGAGTAGAGAAGGGGAGAGACAGAATACCAAGCAAGCTTCTCATTATCAGTACAGAGCTCAACTTGGGGTTTGATCCCACAAACCATGATGTATGACCTAAGCCTAAATCAAGAATTAGACACCCAACTGACTGAGCCAGCCAGGCACCGCAAGGTCAAGCTTATTTTAAACTATGAGTTATTCTCCTATTGATGCTTTTCTACAATACACTGAAATCTTCACTTGTTATGTTTTAGATGTGAGATTGTGAGATCAATTGCTTTGTTTTTACTTGAAAAAATTTTTTGACTTACATATAATACTAAAATTGGAATTTTTAAATGAGAAAAATAAAGAAAATATTGTAAAGTCACTTCTATCATGAGAATGCTAATATGTATGCTAAAATGTTGATTCCACTGTTTTGCCAAGCTCCAAAGAAATCTGAAATGTAAGAATGGAGTTATTCATTTTGCCATGTCCTCTACTGTTCAATTAATCTTAGAATTTTTTGATGAAATCTATCTGTGTTGGCAAGATACCATAGTTATGAAGTCAGCCTACTTTCATAAAATTGAATATTCGTCTTATGCAGTCTCAGGAAGGTATCAAGAGCCAAATTATTCAACCTAGAAAGAGACTGAATCAACTCTAGTGGAAGCTAAAATTCATAATTTGGTTTAATTTTGTGTTATACTCATTTCATGAACTTCATTTTACTTTTATTTTAGAGAGAGAAAGTGAGAACAGGGGAAGGGCAGAGAAAGAAAGAGAGAGAGAGAGAAGGAGAGAGAGAGAGAGAGAGAGAGAATCTCAAGC
Organism: Proteles cristata cristata; assembly: GCA_017311185.1. NCBI lineage: Eukaryota > Metazoa > Chordata > Mammalia > Carnivora > Hyaenidae > Proteles > Proteles cristata. The sequence continues at coordinate 1,458,390 of JAESUZ010004016.1, read as the reverse complement.
AGGTTCTATGCTCAGTGCAGAGTTCAATGCAGGGCTCTATCCCATGACCTTGGGATCATGACCTGAGCTGGAATCAAGAGACAGACACTAAACCAACTGAGCCACCCACGCACTCCATCATTTTATGAACATTTAGTTCAAGATTTGGGCACCTGATTCTGACCAGGAAATGAAGCAAGGACTTAGGTCCATTTTCCTTAAACAAGGAAGGTTCATATTTCTGATAATGATATAATCATTAAGGCAACTTGTTACTTTTAATATTTAGCAACCAGATAATTTCTAAAAAAGATTGTCTAATGACTAACATTAGTTAGAGGAACTCTACTAGTTAATTAAAATCCCCAAAAGGAAATATAACAACAATCTTCTTCAGTATAATTTATGAAACCAGTCAATGAGACTGAAATCAAAATTTGCCTTCATGGTAGAAATGACTAGTTTGTTATGAACTTTGAATATCAGCAGTCAAGTACAGCAGCATTAGACAAGGAATACTTAAAATGTGCTGGCTTTCAGGGACTTAATTAATCTCCACCATTAAAATGGTTATTTCAAACTTATGTTTCAATGCTTATGTTTCAACCTCTTAAGGAAAAAACCTCCATTGACTATCTCAACAAATGCAAAATGTTTATGTCTTTTACCCTAAGCATCAAGGCTAGAAGTTATTAGAAATTTATTAGCAGTAAAAATAATAGATGTAACTGCAATAAAAATCATCTCTGTGTGTGTATTGTATATTTTTACTAGATACTAATACCATCTGTGTAAAGTAGAATAGCCTAATGTTTAAGAATGTAGATCTGTATCAGGATCCTGGAATCAAATCCTGACTCTGCCAATTATTAGTGGTAAAACCTTTAACAAGTTAATATAGCCTATCTGAGACTCCATTTCCTCATCTGTAAAATGGGAATATCTCACTGACATGTTATAATGATTCTATAAAATGCAAAAGTACAGTTTCTTGTTCAAAACCCTAAGGTGAAATATGTTTCAAAATTTAGAGACCATGTTTACAAAAGGAAATATGGTTTACATACTGTACAATATGCAATACCTCCAACAGAGTCTGGGGTAGCACTCCAAGGTCAAGTACATTGTGTTAGTCAGCTCTTGCCTTAATATTTCCACATTAACAAAACACTCCAAAACTCAATGGCTTACAAAAACATTTGTGTTTTTCTTACTTATAAGTCTGTGGGTCAGCTAGGATGACTGCCTCAGGCTGCAGGTCTGGGATCAGCCAGGATTGGCTGTGTGTGTTCCAGATTGCAGTTTGGAGAGGCTATTCTCTCACTGTTCTCACTATTTCTTCTCACTCTTCTTGGATCAGCAGTTTCCTGGGGCAGGCTTTCTCATGGCAAATCATAGGAAGGCCAGAGACCAGCCAAACTCAGATCTCACAAGAACACTTAAAGCCCCTGTCTTGCTCTCATCACCTCCAGTCATGTTTTCAAAGCAAGTCATATGGCTAAGTCCAAAGTTAGGGAAATATTTTTTAGGAGAAAGCAAGTGAATTATTTCTGTAAAATACTCAAATCTACTATACACGTTGCCTTGTCTTCAGTAAAACATATAAATATATTCACATTAAGTGGGATAAACACAGACTATAAATAACCTGATGATTGGTTTTCAGAACTTTTTGGATTTCACATCCATAGATAAGACATTGTGGATCAGTAATGCAGGGAAAGCATTTAGTATAGGGCCTGATAATGGTCTTTTCCTGTGCTCAGGTATAGTTTATAATCTTTATGATACCTGGAAACTTAACTATTGGAAGCTTTTCCCCATATCACACCAAACAGAATGTATCTCTATCTCCTCTTGAGTATATGAATGAAATTGCATTGCAACTGGTTAAATGACCTAGTCTAGATTGTACTGATGCATAAACATTTATTAATTTTATCAATATTTATTTATTTATTTTGGGAGAGAATGAGAGAGATTGCAATGGGGCAGCTGCAGAAAGAGAGGAAGAAAGAGAGGAGCCAGGCTCCTGGCTGTCAGTGAAGAACCTGACATAGGCCTGTATCTCACGAACCTCGAGATCATGACCTGAGCCAAAATCAAGAGTCAGATACTTAATCAACTGAGCCACCCAGGTCTCCCTTTTAAACATTTTAAAATTAATGTTTATTTATTTATTTTGAAAGAGAGAAAGGAAGAATTGGGTGTTTTGTTTTCCTTTTTTAAAGTTTATTTATTTTGAGAGAGAGCAAGAGCATGCGTGTAAGTGGGGGAGAGACAGAGGGAGAGGGAGAGAGAAAATCCCAAGCAGACTTGCACTGTGAGTACACTGTTAGTACAAAGTCTGATGCGGGGTTTGAACTCACAAACTGTGAGATCATGACCTGAGCTGAAATCAAAAGTCGATACTTAACCCAGTGAGCCACTCAATGTCCCTCTTTTATTTTTATTTTATTTTATTTTTGAGTTTTATCTGCTTAAGTGATCTCTACACCCAACATGGGGCTCAAACTTATGACCCTAAGATCAAGAGTCAGATGATCTATGGCCTGATCTAGCCAGGCACCCCTAATTTTAATTAATTCATTTTGCAGTTTTCTTTTAGAATGTGAAAGCCAGCAATATTTCTTTAAATCTGAAATACACAACTGTAAATATAACATAGGGCTTACTGTGAACCAGACACTGTCATACTTCACATTTATAGTTAGTTTAATCCTCTGTGAGTCAGGCACTTTTGTAATCCTCAGTTTGGTATCCTTAGATAAAGAAATAAGCATAGTCACTCTTAAACTTTAACCAAATTCACATACCTAGGGACCTGCAGAATTGAGACTCAAATCCAGATGGCTCTCGCTCTATTTTCCTTTCCATTAACCTCATGCTAAACATTTGAGTAAAGACAGAGAAGCTCAGTTTCTCTGAGCTTCCAACAACCCATCATGGATTTTTTTAAAAAAAAAAAGTCGCTGTTTGCACATGAATCTAGGACTTCTCCAGCTATCTTTCAAGATTTGGAAAACCTAGTCACTACTTTGCTTTTTATCAATGGCATTTATCTGTGAGCTCCTGAAAATCAGGAAAACGATGTGATACATCATATTCCAAGTATCTGGCATAATTCCTGGCATATAATAGGCACCAAGTAAATATTTGTTGAACAAAAGAAATAACCAAATGGGGGCGCCTGGGTGGCTTAGTCGGTTAAGCGTCCGACTTTCGCTTAGGTCATGATCTCGCGGTTCGTGGGTTCGAGCCCCGCGTCGGGCTCTGTGCTGACTGCCAGCTCAGAGCCTGGAGCCTGTTTCAGTCTGTGACTCCCTCTCTCTCTGACCCTCCCCTGCTCACGCTGTCTCTCTCTCTCTCCTAGAAATAAATAAAAACATTTAAAAAAAAATTTTTTTTAAAAAAAAAGAAATAACCAAATGGGTAAGCTACACATAAGTAATTAATGCGTCCTAAACATGAGGCTTTAAGATAGTGGTTTGTAAAATTTCAGACCAGTCATGTAGTATTTCCTCTATTGTCCATTTACATTGCAATTTCTACTCCTGAGACTAGGTGCTGCAATAAAGATGGCCTCCTCGGTGCTCGAGGCAGGCAAAAGCTGCAGGGCACCTGATTCCTAATGTTCTCCACAGTGCCTGACTGTTTCAGATTTCATCTACTTCTTTTGTGCCCCCCACAGGACCTACCAGAAGCTCCAGACCCATATTGGATTTTAATACCCCTGAAGCCTGTGGTCCCATGCAAACCAATTGTGAAAAGGCTTAAGGAGTTGAGCCCCATGGACATTCCTGCCATTCAGTTAGTACATTTCATCCACTCCTACTCTGTTATCTCTCTGCTTAAAGAACATCTAAACAATTTCAGGTGTGTTAATTAAACTTCACATTCTCCATTAATTAACTAATGCATGCTATCATGTTTTTAACCAGAGTGAGACAGTTATTTAGACTTCAACAATATTCTCCCAAATAAAGAAAAAACAATGTTGGCATTAAGTTGTCCTAAGGCCAAGTAATATTAGTGACAATAACATTTTTTGTACTTCCTTAGTTATCTGAGGATCATATTTCTAAGGAGATATGAAGTAGAGCTGTGGACTTATGTTTAAAGTGGAATATTGCCCAATAATAGTGCTATCTACTATATACTTATCCCTAACCCTTCTTGCCTAGATTGTAATTAAAAGAGAGGGCTATTATAACTTCATGGTTATTGTTTCATGTTACAGTAAGTTGGTTGATGTCTTCTTGAAAAATAAAGAACTCAATTTTAAGCTGAGGCATTTTTCTAAATACACCAATGCAAGTCTTGTGTGCCAAAATTAGGATTTCTCGAGTTTTGGAAGAAGATTAAATAAATCCAGAGATTTATGAAAGAAAAACAATAGAAAATAATACTGCTGAATTACTTGCAACTGAGCCAGACAAGATTCAAAATGAATTGCATTGATTTTTCAAGCTAGATCATGAAGAAATAGTAAATCAAAAATGAGTAAAATAAGAGAAACTTTTTATGTTCACAAAGATTTCTCAGTGATTTTCTGGGACTTTAAAAAGTGACACACACACACACACACACACACACATACACTTAACACAAACTTTCCATTGCCTTAAAAAATTAACCATTTTATTACAATAGTAATACAGGTGTGATATTTTAAAAATTAACAGATTAGAAAGGTACAAAATCAAGCAAAATTTCCCTGCCTTTTAGCCTTACTACTTTGTATTCCTACTTTCTGGAGATAACCACTGGTAACACTCTCTTCCTTTTATAGCCAATGAAAATATTTCACTTTTACTATTTGTATTAGTTTTGCTAGGGCCACCATAACACACAATACCACAGTCCAGGTGGGTTTAACAACAGAAATGTATCTTCCCACAGTGCTGGGCATCAGAAGCCAGAGACCAAAGCGTTTACAGGGTCATTTTCTTCTAAGATGTCTCTCCTTGGGTCACAGGTCGCTGTTCTCTCCCTTGGTCTTCATGTGGTCTTTCCTCTGTGTTCTAATCTCTTCAGGACATCAGTCTGATTAGATTAAGGCCACTTTAACCGCCTCATTTCAATTTATCCATCTTTGTAAACATCCTATCTCCGAATGCAATCACATTCTGGGGTTCAGGGCTTCAACACATGAATTTTGGGGAGACAGTTCAGCCCATAACACTATTAAAAGCAATACTACAACAACAAAACTGCAAAATTCCTGTACATATATCTGAAAACTTTTGCAGGTATATGAGAAGGATAAATTGCAAAATGGACATCAAAGGATATGCTCATTAGTAACTTAGAAAGATATTCATTAATTTTTATAAAAGGTTTATAATAACTTATACTATCAACAATACATAGAAATACCTATTTCCCTCAGCCTTGAGCCTACCTAATCTTTTAATTTTTTAATTGTATAGAAAAGATGACAATTTGTTCTTGTTAAACATTTGTACACTTTAAAACATTAATATGATTAAGTACCTTTTCTTCTGTTAATTGTCTGAAATATTGTTTCCATGAATCCCTTGCCATTTTTTTTTCTATTGAGTCATTTATCTTTTGTTTACTTACTTGTAAGGATGTTTTGTACATTAAAGATGGTTTGTCATATGTATGGCAAACATTTTTTCAGTTTTGTCTTTCCTCTTGACCTTTTTTACTGAAGAGAGTTTTAAAATTGATATGGGGCACCTAGGTAGCTCAGCTGATTAAGCGTCTGACTTTGGCTCAGGTCATGATCTCACCATTCATGTGTTCAAGCCCCATGTCAGGCACTGTGCTGACAGCTCCGAGCCTGGAGTCTGCTTAAGATTCTGTGTCTCCCTCTCTCTGCCCCTCCCCTGCTCACACTCTGTCTCTCTCTCTCAAAAACAAATAAATACTTAAGAATTTTTAAAAATTAAATAAAATTGATAAAAATTAAAAGTATTATGATGTAACTTTGGATATTAATTTTTCCTGTATAGCTTGATATCTTTGAAAATACTCAGAAAGGCCTTTCCCATGCCAAAATTCTTTATGAACTAATATTATCCCATGTTTTCTTCTAGATATTTTATGTTGTTGTTTTTACATTTTAGTATAGAAGGTAAAGAGGAAAATTCAGCTTTATGTTCTTTAAGTATTTAGCTAGTATTAACAACATTGTTTATTCAACAGTTCATAAAGTTCATAATGCCTCATTTACTAAAGTGCAACTTTTATCATTTATTAAGTTCTGATAATGAGGATATTTATGGATTCTCTCATTTGTCTCATTGATTTGTCTCATTGTTTGTCTAGGCTGAGATCAGGGAAACATAATTTTAAATATTTTATCTATTACTTCCCTCGTGATTCTTCTCTTTTAGAATTTTTTCTTATGTGTATTTTTTTTAAATATTTATTTCTGAGAGAGTGAGAGCATGTGCAGGAGGGGTGGGGAGAGGGGGAGAGGATCCCAAGCAGGCTCCAAGCTGACAGCAGTAAGCCAGACCATATAGGCTCAAAGTCATGAACGATGAGACCATGACCTAAGCCAAAGTCAGGTGTTCAACCAACTGAGATACCCAGTCGCCCCTCTTACATGTATTTTTATATGTATTTTAGTATCATTTAGTTTAAGTTCAAAAAAGAAATCCTGGGGTGCCTGGATGGCTCAGTCTGTAAAACATCCAACTTCAATTCAGATCATGATCTCACAGTTCATGGACTTGAGCCCCATGTTGGGCTCTGTGCTGACAGCTCAGAGTCTGGAGCCAGCTTCAAATTCTGTGTCTCCCTCTCTTTTTGTCCCTCCCCCACTTGTGCTTTGTCTCTTTCTCTCTCTCTAAAAAATAAACATTACAAAAATTTTTAATAGAAAATAATCCGAAAGCCTTGTTCACATCTTTGATCGATTCAAAGATAATTGATATCATTCTAAATATTGAATCCTCTATCCAAATTAAGGATGTTTTTACACGTATTTAACTTTTATCTATGTACCTCAGAGGAATTTTAAATTTCCGTGCTTTCTTATTACATTCATTCCTGAAATCTCACCTTTTCATAGTAATTGTGACTGAAACATTTCTTTCCATTCTATTTTCTGAGAGATAATCATTACTTGAAAGTAAAGTAATTGATTTGACTTTTATATTAAATTTGTGATTACCATGTTAATGAATTCTTTTATGTCTTGAAATAATTTTTAGGTTGTTTATATTTTTAATTTTAATTTTAATGAACTTATTTATTTATCTATTTATTCTGAGAGAGAGAGAGTGTCAGCAGGGGAGAAGGGCAGAGGATGAGAGAGAAAGAATCTCAAACAGGCTTCATGCGGAGCATGGAGTATTTGTATTTTTAAGGTTTACAATTACATCAATTACAAATGACTATAAGTTTGTTTCCTTCTTGCCTCATTTTTATTCTCTTATTCAGTTGCATTGGCTAGCATTTCCAAAACAAATACCAAATAACAGGCGGTGACTTTTCAATTCAGCATTGCACTGGAATTATCCATTATAATAAGACAAGGAAACAAAAGAAAAGCTATGAAGTATGGAGAGCAAGAAGTAAAATTATCATTATAGATATATGACATGATTGTTCATGTAAAGAATGAAAAGAATCTACAGATAAATTATAATAAATTAATTTTACAAGGTCACTGGATAGAAGATCAATCTAGAAAAAATATATATATATAATCAATTGTATTTATATATATCAGTACAAAACAAGAAAATGAAAATTTTTTTAATTACCATTACTTATGTACAACTTACTCATTTGGTCATTCATTTTGTTCAACAAATATTTACTTGGTGTCTATTGTATGGCAGGTATTATGCCAGATACTTGGAATATGATCTATCACAACAGTTTCCTGATTTTCAGGAGCTCACAGCAAATATTTGGAAATAAATCTAACAAAAGTTGTGCAAGACCTTTTTACTAAAAATTACAAACTATGACCGAAAGAATCTGAAGAAGATTCAAATCAATAGAAGAAATCCTATGTTTATTGATGGGAAAGTTTAATATATGAAGATATCAATTCTTACACAATTGATTAATGCAATCCTGTATTTGTAGATAAAGTCTTTAAAGAGTTGATTAAGTTAAAGGAGAGCATTAGGTAGGGGCTCTAATCCAATATGATAGATGACCTTACGTGAAGAGAAGGAGACACCAGGGGTGTAAGCACACAAAGCAAAGACCACAGAAGAGGCACTGAGAGTGACTACCTGCAGGCCAAGAGAAAGGCCTCTGAGAAATGCAACCCTGCCAGCACCTTGATGTTGTACTTCCAGCCTCCAGAACTGTGAGAAAATAAATTTGTTGCTGAAGCCACCCAGTCTGTTCTATGGTATTTTATGAGGGCATCTGTAGCAAATAAGTATAAAATTCATTTGTAGGAATTCATCAATGTGCACATGTATGATTTATATTGTTTAATGTATATAAGTTACATATGCATCAGTCTAAACAAACAAACAAACAAACAAACAAAGTTTCCTTCTGGCAATCAACCCAACTTACCCCCAACACAACCTACTAGTCATCACAAACCTGTCTCACAGTTCATCCAACATCTTCTACATGGCTCATCATGATTTCTGATTGTTTTTCAACTCCACCCTATCCCTGTCAAGCTACAGCATTTTGCTCTATGTTTCCAAAACAAGGAGAAGTGTGTGTGTGTGTGTGTGTGTGTGTGTGTGTGTGTGTGAAATTAGAATGATCTTGTTATTTTGGACACGTTGGTGAACAACAAATTATTGGATCTAGAAATCCACCAACAACTTTCTGAGTAACCCTGGATTTCGGCTTTCCTCTCCTCATACTTCAACTTTCCCATATGAAAATGGGGATAATTATAATTGGACAGACCTCCAAGGTTGTGAAGATTACTGAGATATTATCTTAAAATTGTACAGAATTGGTGCTATACAAACAGGAGAAGGTGTTATTATTCTCTGTCTAGTAATAAACATGGTTTCAAATGATAGCTTTTAAAGATCTATAATCATAATAGACCATCACTTCCCCACCCTTGTTATGTTCCTATCTCCCATAGCCGTAGGTCTCCAAAGCAACATACTGAAGACATTCTGACATACCATCTCTTCAGCTGGATGTTCTACCTTTTTCAGAAGTACTGTTCCTTAATTTTAACCTTGCCCATCTATATTTTCCTTTCTGTCTACCTGGAGAATATCTACTCATCTTCTAAAACTTATCTAGAGTTGTGTTTTTCTCTAACTCTAAGTTTTCTTTAAAGTCTTATCAGAACTCCTTTTTCTCCAATATAAAAAAAATCAGTCTCTCTTTTTCCAGCCTTCTGATGCCAGTGTACCCTTATGTGTCAATACCATGACAATGACAACTACTATTATTTGCTATAGCTGCCCTTGATGTTACTATGTCCTAGGCACTGATCAGAGTTCTTCATGTACATTAAAACTTAAAGTCTTGAAAGCAATCATATAATATAGGTACTATGAAAAAGAATAAAACACCGATAGTTTAAATGAATTTCCTAAGTTATGTGGCAAAATTAGGCATTGAACAAAGTCTGTCTGGCTCTTGAATTTGCTCTTTTAACCTCTGTGCAATCCTACATGTCACACTTCATTATATTTGTTAGCTTTAATGTCCTTTCTATTTTCTAGATTTTTATTTTCTTGAGAGAAGAAACATTATTTGAAGTATTTAATGTCTTGTATACAGAAGGTATTCAATAAATGTTTGCTGAATGGGTAGAAGGTTGAATGAACAAAGAGATGCTCACTTTCATACTACAAAAGTACCTATTGTTCATAATCTGAGAAATCTAAAATTCCAAGGAATTCAGGAAATTTACTCTTTTAGAAGAGGAAAATGCATATTTTTTTCACTTCCATTTTCCTAGGTTTCCAATTTGAATTTTTATTTGACTTTCCTTAAGCCAAGTTTATTTGCATAGGTAATCAAGGAGAAAAACATAGCATTTACCTCACAGAAGATATTATGAGGACTGAATGAAGTAATACCTGTATTCAGCACCTGATACACAGAAAACCTAAGGTATGTTACTCTTACTGTAATAGTGAGAGAGTAACAGTTAAGTGCATGGACTCTGTTGCTAGATTGATAGGGTTTAGAGCCCAACTCGTGTTTATTAGCTGTGTGATCTTGGGTAAATTATTAATCCTTGCTTTTTAGAAAAACAAATTTAATTTATTTATTTTAGAAAAAAAGAGTGAGTAGGGGAGACGGGCAAAAGGAAAGAGAGAGAGAGAGAGAAAGAGAGAGACTCTTAAGCAAACTCCATGCTCCATGCGGAGCCTCACGAGAAGCCTGTCATGGGGCTTGATCTTGTGACCCTGGGATAATGACCCGAGCAGAAACCAAGAGCTGTATGTTCAATCTACTGACCCACTCAGGCACCCCATTACTAATCCTTTCTAAGCCAAAGATTCTTCAGTGTCTAAAATAGAATAATAGAGGAGCATCTAGGTGGCTCAGTCCATTGAACATCCAACTTCAGCTTAGGTCATGATCTCATGATTCACGAGTTTGGGCCCCACGTGGGCCTCTGTGCTGACAGCTCAGAGCCTGAAGCCTGCTTCAGACTCTGTGTGTCCCTCTCTCTCTGCCCCTCCCTTGCTCATGCTCTCTTTCTCTCTCAAAAATAAATAAACTAATACATACATACATAAAATAGAATAATAGTATGTATCTCAACTGTTTACAGTGAGGATAAAATGTCCTCAGTGATATATACAAGAGTTCACTTAAGACACTGAATCTTTGGACCCCTGAGTGGATCAGTCACTGATCAGGGTTCATGTGATCAGAGTGATTAGGTCATGATCTCAGGGTTCATGGGATCCAGCCCCACATCAGGATCTGCAATGACAATGTGGAAACTGCTTGGGATTCTCTCTCTCACACTCTCTCTCAAAAATTAATAAGTAAATTTTAAAAAGACATTGAATCCTTACCATAACCATTTGAGGTACATACTTTTTTAAAACGTTTTATTCATTTCTGAGACAGAGAGAGAGACAGCATGAGCAGGGAAGAGTCAGAGAGAGAGGGAGATATCGAGTCTGAAGCAGACTCCAGGCTATGAGCTAGCTGTCAGCACAGAGCCCGACATGGGGCTTGAGCCCACGAACCTGAGCTGAAGTTGGATGCTTTACCGACTCAACTGAGCCACCCAGGTACCCCAAAGGTACATACTTTTATTGTTGTATTTTAGTTATAAGTGTTATATAGTTATATATTCTATGTATCTATGCATCAGTGTATCACTGTATCTATGTGTCTATCTATCCATCCATCCATCTTGTTTCAAACAGTGCCCATTACACTGTAAATATAAGTGCTTGGTATTATTATGATGATGTATTATTTATGAGGCTGGGCAGATGATATTCTCAGAATCTGTTGATCATGGTTATAAAAGAGAAGTCTAGGGTGATTTTTAGGTTTCCATTTGGTCTCAGGATAGCCATCACTTTGGAATAGGTTATATAGGGAGGAATACCACAGAATCATAGTTTGGTGACACTATCTTAGGTCAACTGGCCTATCCCAGTGATTATGTTATAAGGAGAAAGACATGAGCTAGACTGAATTATACACAATAATGTACAGAGAAATATCTTGGTAAGTCTAGGAATTAGATATAATCTAAAGTAGCTAGATGTTAGAGTATTTGGTGAGATTTTACCATATATGGACTTTATCTGTAGGCTTTATTTGCAGGCAATGGGAAGATATTGCAGAGCTATATTCAGAAAGTGCGGAAAACAGATCTGTATTTTATAATGATCACACTTTGGAAACTGTATGTAGACTGGATTATCTATAGTAAGAAACTAGAGATTGGAGATTTAATAGGGAAGGTCTTCAATAGTTCAAGTTGGAAAGACGATAAGGGTCCGGACTTGCACAGAGGTGGGGAGGATGGAGAGGAGAGGTTAGTTCATGTAATAAAGCAGGTAGAATCTGGTCTGGATAGCTGATTGGATGTGTGGGTAATGGATCAAGGATAGCCTTGAGATATGCACCTTGGGTGACTTGTTGAAGAGTTGGGCCATTAACTGAGATAGGGAAGGCATCTGATTGATTTGGATGTGAATATAATTTCTTTAGACAGAGATGTCTAGGAAGCATAGGCTCTATGAGTCTCAAGTTGTTGGGTCTGGAATTTAGATTGTCTGCAGGAGGTCAGGAATAGAATGGGAAGTGAGAGTATAGAGCCAGCAAATGTGAAGTGTTATTTTCAGAAATTCGATTTACAATTAAAGGAAAGAAGCTCATAAAGATTATGGATTAAGAAGAATACAGGGAAGGGGCGCCGGGATGGCTTAGTCGGTTGGACGTCCGACTTTCGCTTAGGTCATGATCTGGTGGTTCGTGGGTTCGAGCCCCGCGTCGGGCTCTGTGCTGCTGCCAGCTCAGAGCCTGGAGTCTGTTTCAGAGTCTGTGACTCCCTCTCTCTCTGACCCTCCCTGCTCACGCTGTCTCTCTCTCTCTCTCTCTCCTAGAAATAAATAAAAAACATTAAAAAAAAAAAAAGAAGAAGAATGCAGGGTTGAGAAGGATATTTTTTAGGATGGATATTTGAATGTAAGATTGAGGAAAGATAAGAAAGGATATCATTAAAGAAGCAAGTTATAGAAGGTGATGGAAGATAATTAATAATAATAGCTAACATTTACTGAGTGTGTACCATGTGCTAAGTACTTTATCTAGTAAGTACTTTTCAGGTGCTAACTCATATGACCCTGGAATATGAGTTACTCATATTCTTACCCTAGCAGGGGCTAAACAGGACAAATGCCCTTAGCTGTTAGTCTATGCTGGGAAGCTGTCCAAAATAGCTCTAAGAGCATAAGTACAGGTGGATGTTCTTAAGTAAAGGTATATACTTTGCCCAAAAGGTGGTTCATTGACTCCTTGGAAATCAGGCATAGGAAAATATTAATCAGATTGGAGACTGAGAGTGTTTATAACTAATGGCTCCTTCTCCTGACTTACCCAGGAAAATAGAGCATCTGTTTTGAGAAGGAAGTGAAGAGGCAAAAAACTGGAAGTAGCAAAGCTCTGAGAGAATTGCAAAAAGCCAAAGATTCTACTAGAATTAAATAAAAACACTTCTGAGTACAACAGCCTTTTTATCTTAAAAAATTTGTGACCTACTGGAATAGATAAGACAAATCCCCAAATGACTACAGTATCGAGGTAGCATGTGTAAAGGGTGTAACATACCTAGTTATATGAGGGTTTACCCAAGGTAGATACTGTATCTGCTTAAGAAGCAAAAGGATCAAAAAGTATCTCAAAGTATGTGTGGTACTTGAAAGATAGAATTTTTTTTTTTATTAATAGCTTATTGTCAAGTTGGTTTCCATATAACACCCAGTGCTCATCCCCATAAGTGCGAAAGATAGAATTTCAACAGGCAGTTCTGAGACTTACCATCCGATTCTTTCTAAGTGACAGCAGGGTTGTTCAAGGAGAGAGAGCTGTCAACAGGATTATAGGAAAGTGGGGTTGAGGACAATGCACCATCGTGGGAGAAAGAGCCCCTGAACAGGGCAGAATGGAAGAACAAAGAGCAAAGGCCTTGAACCTCAGTTTTCTTACTAAATAATGGCAGCCACCTGTAAGATTGCCCTCTGCCTCCTCCTCTAGTTCCTCATTACTGAGGGCTTATCAAATACCTGGCACCTTGCTAAGCACCTTATATACTGAATGTATTCAATCCTCACCACAGCTTTTGTGAAGATGCCATCATCTCCACATTTATAGGTGGCTTAGCTGAGGCTCAAAGAGGCCAAGCTATGTGACCAAGGTCCCACAGTTCCACCCGGGTCTGTTTGATCCTTATCCTTGCTTCTCACACTGCCTCCAATAATTATGCAGCAACACCTAGCACACAGGAGATGCTCGATAAACTACTAATGAATAATAATAGTAATAATTACTCATATGTGGATAAATTTGGGCGATTTATCAAGGTGTGTAATGTGAACAAAACCTTCAGGGCTGTAGTGGGAGTGGCAGAAGACGGGGAAATATATCTTCTTTTTAGGTAGGCTTCACATACAGCATGGAACACCATGCAGGGCTTGAACTCATGACTCTGAGATCAAGACCTGAGCTGAGATCGATAGTCAATGCTCAACTGACTGAGCCAACCAGGCACCTCAAGACATTATTTTAAATACTTGACACAAATTATCCATTTAATCTTTATAACAATCACATATGGGGAGAGTATTTGTTTTAATTTTTAATATTTATTTTTAAATCTTTTTTAAATGTCTTATTTATTATTTTGAGAGAGAGATAGACAGAGCATGAGTGGGGAGGAGGCAGAGAGAGAGGGAAACACAGAATCCAAAGCAGGCTCCAGGCTCCTAGCTGTCAAGCACAAAGCCCGACTCAGGACTCAAACCCATGAACCCTGATATCATGACCTGAGCCAAAGTCAGATGCTTCACTGACTGAATCACCTAGGGGCCCCAAATGTTTATTTATTTAATTTGAGAGAGAAAGGAGTGATCAGGGGAGGGGCAGAGAGAGAGGGAGAAAGAGAGAATCCCAAGCAGGCTCCTCATTGTCAGCACAGAGCCCAACACAGAACTTAAACTCATGAACTGTGAGATCATAGCCCTAGCCAAAATCAAGAGTCAGGTGCTCAGGGGCACCTGGGTGGCCCAGTTGGTTAAGCATCCGACTCAGGTCATGATCTTGCACTCCGTGATTTGGAGCCACATGTCAGGCTCTGTGCTGACAGCTCAGAGCCTGGAGCCTGCTTTGGATTCTGTGTCTCCCTCTCTCTACCCTTCCCCTGCTCTCTCTCTCTGTTTTTCTCTCTCAAAAGTAAATAAACATTAAAAAATAAATAGTCCAACACTCAACCACTAAACTGCCCAGGCACTCTGGAGAGAGTATTTTTTAATTTTTTTTATTTATTTTTATTTTTTTAAAGTAAGCTCTATGCCCAACGTGGGGCTTGAACTCACCACCCTGAGATCAAGAGTCACTTGCTCTACTGACTGAGCCAGCCAGACACCCCTGGGGAGAGTATTATTAATCCCACTTGGCACAGAGTGACCAAAAAAATTACCCTAGCTAGTCTAGGCATACAAGTAGTAAGCGGCAAAGCCAGGATTCAGACGCCAGGATATCTGGTTCCAGAGCCCATACTTCTCTCGGCCATCCTATGCTCATTCCAGAATGTGGAGGATCTTGTGCACCAAGCCAAGGAGAGCACCTGCTGTCCTTTCTCTTTCTCCACCTGAGGTCTCTTCCATGCCTCTTACACCAGTGATTCTTTAGGACTGACTCTCTTGGCTAATACAGCTATTGCATCATGCCTTTATATAACTGACATGAAATGTTTTGTGAGAGCAAGAGCATATCTGTCTTTTTTGTATTCGTATCCCAGCACTTCTCAGATACCTGGCATATGGTAAACATGTAATAAATATTTATGAAAGAAATGAAAGAAAGCATCATCAAGTCATTCAGGCTCCAGAGTTCTTAGAAAAGTAAGACATATATCAGAAATTGGGAATTTTTGCCCTCATAAATTTTTACATTAAGATGAATAATATTGATCAAGCAACTTCAAATCCTTGGCAAAGAGGGTCTTTATTAGGAACTCACATGCTGACAACAAAATAAATAATCAAACAGAAGTACGTTAGGAATCAATTTGCAGGTTAGCTAAAGCCAAAACTAATTTTGTACACTGAATCTTCTGCTAACCTGAGTGTCATTTGCTAGCATGTATTCTTGAAGAATGTCCTCGAAACATTGAAATTATGCTTAATTACTTTCATGAGTCATCCGACTTGAAAATTGATCTTCAGCTTGGAAAAGCCTTAATGGCAAATACTACCAAAGAATGAATTGCAAAGATTAAGGCTTAATTGGAGGGAGTTTGATCTGAGTGGGAGTGAGGTGCTGAGGAAGAAAACAGAGCTGGATGTATGAACAAAGGAGCAGTAAAAACCACTAAAACAGTGCCTGTCTCTGAACTGGCAGGAAAAAGGGTTTCTGAATAAATGTCTCCTGAGGGAAACATGAGGTGAGGCCCATGTGCACACCAAGGGCCCCATTTCTCCTCGCTTCCACAAGTCTGTAGGTTTCTTTCTTTTGGTGAGTTCAAAGGGCATAGCTGACAAAGGAAATAAGAACTAGGGATCTAAAGTGGGCTTTCTAATGTAGGCTGCATGAGCGCAAGGCCTCTGTGGGGCCCACTGCTCTTCCTCAGCCTCTAGATCAGTTTCTGACACTCAAGGAGGTCAGTACATATTTGGTGACTGAATGAATGAATGTTGTGTTGCAGCTACCTTAGAATCTCAGCTTCCCAGTTGAATGAATATTCCATAACTTCTCTTAACCAGCTTTCCTCTCTTTAAAATGATAAAAGTAGTACATACCTCACAGATCGTGGTATAGATTAATGGAGATAACATATACTTTTAGCAAAGTGCTTGGGCTGAGATTAAGTCTCAGACCGTCTTCCTGCCATTGGCCCTCTGTGGAGGGCCTTCCTGAACCCTTAGATAGCTGGGGACCGTAACGTGTTCCTTCCTCATTTACTCATTTAACAAAACTTGTGTACCAACTCTGTGCTATGGGGCTGAGTGTTGTCTACACATCACCGGATCATTGTCCGAGGAGGTGTGTCTCGGCCTGTCCCGACTCTTCTCCCACTGCCACTCTCCGTGGGAAAAAGCAGATGGAGAGGTGCTCGTGAGCATGACTAAGTACATGGTGAAATGGCGAGGGAGCACGGTCATGAGGGCAAGGTGTGTGGGGTGTGTGGGGGGGACAGAAGGGTTCAGCATAGACCCCATAAGGCTTACACTATGGAAACTGGCAAAGAGAAAAAGACTTTTCCCTACCTCTGCTCCAGGAACTGAGCACACGTGATCTTGGAGGTTTAAACACCAGCGCATCCCAGCCCTCGGCAGCAATCTCTTTCAAGCCTGGGAAACAACGGGGGCCTGGCTGACTACTTCAAGTTGTCAGCTGCCTCCCACCAGAGGCCTCTGGAAACCTATAAAGTTTTTCATCCTTGCCCTTCCAAGTTGCCTGGGTTCAAAAAGCAATTTCATAAGAGACAATAATTAGGGGTTTTATAGTTCTTTTTTTTTTCTATTTGGAAACAGAAACCTTCTCCCTTATAACATGCAAAATATTTGTTGAGTGCCCACTCTGTGTCAGGCTCTGAGCTAGGCACTTTTTAACATATATTTAATGCTTACCATAACCTATGAAGCTAGTATTAGCACTTTCTCTTGTTTTAAGAAATAAGCCTCAAAAAGGTAAGTATTTTTCTTATTTGCACAACTCATAAGATTTAAAGCTGTGATTGAATAAACCTAATGTCTAAAACGTATGTGGAATGTCAAAGAAAAGATGTAAAGCTGGGTGCTGATGCATAAAAAGGGAGGGGGTGGTGGGCATTTATTAAACAATTTCATCAAAAAAGATCACCTTAATGCACTGGTCTTCCAAGCTCTGGGGTCTGAACAGTTCCTAGCCAAGGTTAGTGTGTGAAAGGAGGTGCTAGAAAAGCTCTTGTATTTACATACAAAACAAGGCAATGGGGCTCATAGAGAAAGAAGGGAAGGATGGTTGGGGGTGGGGAAAGAAAAGGATTTTAAAAGAAGCTGTGAATATATATATATATTCATGTATGTATACTGAGTGAAAAGTGACACTGAATAATAAAGTAAGAACCCAAAGTGCCTGCTCACATTCACAGGCACTAACTACAAGAAAATACCAAGAACAGAAGAGCCCTGGGGATGCGGTTTATAGGTAAAAGCTATTTATGAGAATGAGAAGGCTCTGAGTGGGATTATTACTCTTGTTAGGTCCCTCTGGGAAGTAAATTAGGTGTTTGAGTAGGTATATACAATTCTTTTAGATCTCTGCATTACATTTATTTCAATGACCATAATGGAATGCTGTCCTTGGCTTCCAAAGTGGACTTTCTCAGCACCAGGAACTGAGCCCTCCTCTGTGCAAGGTGTAGTGCTGGGGCTGTAAGAGACAAAGGCTCAGATCACACTTACCTAGTTTTTAAGCAGCTTGCAGACCAGAGTGGCAGTACGGCACATATATAGGTATATGTGCAAAATACAGCCCAGGATATATATGCCAGATAAGAATTTAGTCAGTATATGCTATAAAGGAATTGGGGGGTGGGGATGGCCATGGCTGGTTGCAGTTAATATATCTTCACTTACTCATTTATTCATGCGTTCATTCATTCATTCATCCATTCAATAAATATGCATTGAATATCGATGTATTCTTCCATAAGACAAACCTTCAAATAAAACGATGGATAAATCAGGATCTCCAACTTAAAATCTAGTGAAATAGAGTTAGAATGATCCAGTGCTGTTTGAAAAAGTTGGATTGCACTCTTGAATTACCCAGTGTCTGGGGCAGTCTATCTCAGGACCCACAACAAGTGCTTTATTGGTGACTGAAAGCATTTTTTAGAAAAGAATGTTTCTATGTTTCAAGTTGACCGAGTGCTGTTCAGAGCTCCATACTAGATGTTGGCCTTTCTAAAGCCTTTCTCAAGCAGAGTTAATCTCTCAGACTGCTCCTAAAATATGCTTCTAAAAATAATGGTAACATGATAACATTTTAGAGCTGAGGAAAAACCAATTAATGATCATTTTTACTAGTTTTTAATGCAAGCTTATCGATTTCCCTTAAGGGTTCTTCAGTATAATCATCATCATCATGTCTTGCAAGAATACCATGAGAGTTGTCACTATCTGCATTTTAGAGATGAGAAGGTTAACCTTCAGAGGGCTAGGTAACAATAGTGGCCCACAGTCACACATAACAAGCCAGGGGCAGAGCTGGGGGCTCCATTTCAAACCCAGACAACTCAAACACTCATGCTCTTTTCTACTTGTCTGTGTTATTCCCTTGGGAAATAAGGATCTGACAGCCACTTTTCATTTTCAAAAAGATAACATAGAAATTTTAAATTTTTCTTGAAGCAGCTCATAGTGATAAATACTGAAAATGTTCCACATTCAGTTTGGCAATATTGGTCTTCTCACGAGAATCAGAAGCATTGATTAGCAATTAGAAATATTTCTTTAAAAATTTTTTAAACATTTATCTATTTTTGAGAGAGAGAGACACACACAGCATGAGCAGGGGAGGAGCAGAGAGAGAGAGAGAAAGACACAGAAACCAAAGCAGGCTCCAGGCTCTGAGCTGTCAGCACAGAGCCCGGTGTGGGACTCAAACTCACAAGCCATGAGATCATGACCTGAGACGAAGTCAGACACTCAACCCACTGAGCCACTCAGGCACCCCAGAAATATTTCTTTTTAAGTAAAATGGTTGTCTAATAAGTGCCCTTTAAAAATAGGGGACCACCCTGGTGGGGAAACAGTATTTTATTCCAAGAATCTCATTTTCCAATGAGGAAACTGGAACCAAAGAAGTGAGGCCAGTTACTCTGAAGAGATGCATTTGGGAACTGAGGGAGTAGAATGTACTGTAGCAGTTAATATAAAAATGACTTGAGGAGGGGCGCCTGGGTGGCTTAGTCTGTTAAGCGTCCGACTTTCGCTCAGGTCATGATCTCGCGGTTCGTGGGTTCGAGCCCCGCGTCGGGCTCTGTGCTGACTGCCAGCTCAGAGCCTGGAGCCTGTTTCAGTCTGTGACTCCCTCTCTCTCTGACCCTCCCCTGCTCACGCTGTCTCTCTCTCTCCTAGAAATAAATAAAACATTAAAAAAGAAAAAAAATGACTTGAGGAGCCTGCTTCAGATTCTGTGTCTCCCTCTCTCTCTGCCCTACCCCACTCATGCTCACTCTCTCTCTCTCAAAAATAAACATTAATTTTTTTTTAAAAGGAGAAAAATGACTTAAGAGCTTGCTAATGTTAAACAAATAGAGCACTCTCTCTTACCTGTGGGATGTATATTCTAAGACCTCCAGTGGATGCCTGAAACCTCAGATACAACCAAACCCTATATATACTATGTCTTTTCCTGTATGTATATACCTATGATAAAGTTGGGTACAGTAAGAGATTAACAACAATAACTAGTAATAGAATAGGACAATTATAACAATATACTATAATTAAAGCTATGTGAATGTAGTCTCTCAAAATATCTTATTGTACGATATTCATCTTCTTGTGATGACGTGAGATGATAAAATGCCTACGTGATGACGTGCATGAAGTGAGGTGAATGACAAAGGCATTGTGTTGTAGCATTAGGCTACTTATTGACCTTCTGAAAATAGGTCAGAAGGATCATCTGTTTTCAGACCATCAGACTGCAGTTGACTGCAGGTAACTGAAACCACAGAAAACTAAACCCTGGATAAGGAGGGACGACCATAAGTCAGTTCTACATTCTCGTGGCTCCCTTCATATTTGAAGTGCATAGAATACCATTTCTTTCTTAAATAGTGAAACTTAATATCAAATGGAGAGTAAATCTTTATCTTGAATCCTATCAACCTTAATTTAAAAAAAAATTCCTTGGTATTAAAAAGAAATTCTAACCCAAAGGCATCATTATTATTCAAATATGTGGAAGTTGGTAGCTTGCTGAGATGAGAAAACAGAATGTGGAGTTAACTAGCAGCAGAGGTGAGAAGGGCATTCCTACTTCTTTTTATGATGCCCTGGGACCTACTACAGTGGGGGCAGGGGGGGTGGAGGAGGGAGGTGATGCAAGCTTCTGAAAAGGTAAAAAAGGAAAGAAAATAATGCACACTGGTCTCTCTGTGTTTGGGTACCAAACACTCTGACCACTACTGTTGACAACAATCCTGTGTGTTTCTTCCCATCTAATCTGGTATTCTCCAGAGTAAAGGTCGTTAATCACTATTCAGTGAATAACAGCTTGACTTGGCCTCCCCCAGGACAGGGACAAGTGTCTTCATATATTGGTATCCTCAAGGGCTTAGAACAGAAAGCCTGGAACAGGTTAAGAGCTCAATGTGTGAGCCCTGCTGGTTAAAATGTTGAAGGAAAGAATGAATAAATAGCAGCTATATCCCTAGAACTCTTAAGAAATGTTAGATTCCAAGGAGATGGGTTTTCATATACATAAAGTTTGGTGCCTGTCCTTGAGGAGTGTCTAGTCTAGCCAGAGACTAGAAATGAATACTTCCATTAAGTGTAATCTGCATGGCGTCTTCCATAAGGGCAATGCAAGTTCAGAAATAGAGTAGAGGAGAGAGGATTTGGGGTAGTCCCGTGGCATGAAGAGGCTGTGGACAGAGGGAAGGAGTAAGAAACCAGGTGTGCAAGGGGCAGTGGGTGGTGAAAACCAGAGCCAGGAATTTAGGCGTGATAGAGCAGGACATCTCTTAAAGAGTCTCACCGTCCTTTTCCCCTAGAAGTTAAGTATAAATATAAATATATCCTCACAAAGAGACAACAAACATTGCAACTTAAGAAGTGTACTATCTAAACCACATAAGATCTCTTTCAGGCTTTTGAAATGCAAACCGTGGGCTTGCTTTCACATTCATTTATTCATTCCACAAAAGTTTATGGAGGACCTACAAGAGGTAGAATTTTGTTAGGCACCACGGGGGGTGGGAGTGGGTACAAAGATGACTAAAACTCGGTCCCTATCGGCCTGGAGTTTACAGCTCTGTGGTGGAGACAAACATGTACACACAAGTCCTCACAATAGGATCTAAGAATGTAAACACAGGAGTCGTAGGGGTTTAATTCACGGAAATACTACACGGAGGTGATTTGGAAACTTGGGTTTTTCAAACGAGCTGGTTTTTAAATGAGGTTTAAAACTCCGATGGAGTAGAATATATATATTTAAAAGCCAGGGTCAAGGCTCTGGAAACTTCTGGAATTGGGGATAATGAAAGGTGGTCTGATTTGGCTACAGCACAGGATTCCTCCACGGGTGCGGTGGGGGAAATTTAGTGGTGTATAAGCCCAGTAACTAAGGGTGGTACCAGGTCGAAGGAAGCGAAGACTTTATTCTGCATCTCTGTGCTTTGACTTAAGCATTTTTTGGGTCCCTTTAAAAATTTCTTTTTCTCTTTCCTAAAGAGAGTTCTAGCATTGCGGGTGGGGCCCATTTCCTAAAGTCAACGCGTAAGTTAAAGGTCTGCAAAGCTGTCCATGGGTGATTTAAATCTCGCACCAGAAAAGGAAACGTGAGAGGCGGGGTAGGGGGAACCCACTTAACAACAACATCAACCCCCAAACGACACCAGCCCCAGGCGGGACAGGCTGCCAGACAGAACCGAGGTCGGGACGCCAGCACCCTCCCGAGCTCGGAGCCCCGCACCGGCGGGCAACGGGGAGAGGAAGAGAGAGGGAGGAGAGGGAGGGAGGAAGCGCGAGAGGGAGGGAGGAAGAAAGGGAGGGAGGGAGGCAGCGTCATGTGATCCGCTTCCCTGCTCCTTTAAGCGTCCACAGGCGGCGGAGCGGCCACAATCACAGCTCCGGGCATTGGGGGAACCCGAGCCGGCTGCGCCGGGGGAATCCGTGCGGGCGCCTTGCGTCCCGGTCCCATCTTCGCCGCGCTCCCGCAACCCTGAAGTTTTGCAGCGCCCAGAAAGGAGGCAAGGGAGGAGGGAGCGTGAGAGGAGAGGAGGCAAAAAGCACACCCTAAAACATTTATTTCAAGGAGGAGAGGAAAAAGGGGGGCGCAAAAATGGCTGGGGCAATTATAGAAAACATGAGCACCAAGAAGCTGTGCATTGTTGGTGGGATTCTGCTCGTGTTCCAAATCATCGCCTTTCTGGTGGGAGGCTTGATTGGTAAGTGCGAGAGCTCCAAACTTTTCCCCCTTTCTCTCTTTTCGGGCCCCTTCCCTCTTTGCCTCTCGGGCTACTTGTTACAGTATCACTGCCTTGCTTCTATGATCTAATTAGTCCGGCTATTGTGCTTAAGAAAGCAGAGCTCCATGGGGCTCCGTGGGGCACAATCCAGTCTAGTGGCTAAGAGAAAAGGAGGGGAAAAAGTTTTGGCCTAGTTTCAGTATCCACTTGAAAGGAAGGAGGGGGGTGACGGGGGTGGGAATCTTAAGCATGGCGACGGATCGCGCGAGGAAGCGCTGGGTTACAAAGTTGATTGCTGCCCTCCCCGCTTTTTCCCGCGTTCCCCCTTTTTCCTCGCCGTTCCCTCCCAATCGGCTGCCGGAGGCAACGTAATAGACTTTATTGGGAACAACAGAAGAGTCAGGGAACTGCGCCCGGCGCTAAGCCGGAGTCCTGCTACGGGGCTGTGATCGTTGCCTGTGTAAACCCATTTGGTCGTCTCAGCTAGGGGGTGAGCGTTTGCGTTTTGGGTCCCAACCTTCGCGTCCGCCGCTTCCTCGCCGCACCCCCTCCACCCCCAGCCGCGGCCACGGACGGGTCAGCGAGGCGGGCCAGGAGGCGCGATGCCGTGGGGTGCGGTGGGAGAAAGTCCTGGCTGGCGCTGCGGGAAGTTGGAGAGCTCGGAGAGGAAAAGCGTATCCGTAAGGTGTTGCTCTTGGCCTCCTGCCCTCTCGCGAATCTCCCCTCCCCCACTTCTCGGAGCCCGCGGAGCTGGGGATTCGGAAGCCCCCAGCCCTCCCCGGGCGCCCAGCAGAGCGCCTCCCGCCCCCGCCGCGGCTCCCCGCAGGTGACAGCTCTCCGGCCCCCGGGGACTGCGCCTCCCCCCGCGAGCGCGGCCCGACCTCTGGGAGCCAAACAGGCTTCCGGGTGAAGAAGATGGTCTCACGGATCTTCCACTCGGAAAAACTCCCCCTTGGCTGTCTCTCCATCGTCATGCATCCTCCAGCCTTGCCGTACACTCGCGTCCCCCTCCCCCTTGAGATTTAGGACATCCCGGCAGAAACTTCAGAGCCAACTTTGCAGCGGGCGCGGATGGGGTGGTTTTGCTTTCTTCGCGGATCCGTGAAACTTTGCGGAGTGGAGAGGCCACGGAGGGGCTTTCTCCGCCCGTTCCCTGGCGAGAGTCCGCGCCGCACAGGCTTGGGCACCTGGAGCCCTGTGTGTGGCGTTTTGACTCCACACTTGGGTTTGATGCGAACGAATTAAAGGGAGTCTGGTTCTTCAAATCACTGTAACATCCAAGCTAATTGTTTTAAACAAAGGAGAGTGGATGAAGCTTCACCGAGGCAGAAATTTCTGGAGGAGATCATGCCTTTCTCTCCGTGTATGTATCCACAAAGCAGAAAGGGGTTCAGAGTTTTACAAGCTCATATTCTCAATATGGGCCAAACAGCTTAATCTTTTTGTTCCTGGAACCCTCACTTCTCAAATGCACACAGGCGCACGCACACACACAACGGGGTTTGGCTTTCCTGTTAGGAGCTCCTGTTTGGCTCGTACAATCTCCATGTTTCCCTGTATTGGATTTTTCGAGGCTCTTAATACATTCTCTGCTGGGAGCTGAAGGCAGCCTTCCCTGTGCCCTCACAGTGATTATGCAGCGGTTACAATTACACCTCTTGTCTCCCTTGATGAGCAGTTGCAGTTAGATGCCATTGGATCTTGTGTGATTTCAGTGGCAGACCATAATTAAAATTTCTTGCACCTTGTGCTTTCAGAATTAAATTGGCCTATTATCCCTGTCTGACCTTCATCCTCTTTGAGGTTTTTGCACAAGCAGCGAACCATTACACATAGTTCCCTGGTGTTTGTTGGTGTGTGTTTCTTTTTCTTTTCCTAAGAAGCTGATCTCCTAGCTTTGAAGAACCCATTATCCACTGTTGTGGGTTTCTTAGGGCACTTCCTGAACGAGTATAATCTCTGGAATCTCAGTACTGTGGAGAAAGGTGCAAGGACACTGGTGAGTGGCTGCTGGACATTAAAGGTGCTGTAGGATCAGAAAGGATCAGAACAGTTATATATTCAAAGGGGGTTTGTCAGAGTAAGTGGTGACAAGGGTCTCTTGATAACCATCTCCAAAGGTTAGTGACAGGTCCTAATTCTAGCTGGATTCCTCTCAACAGATAAACTGTTGCAATTCCAGTTTCCTTGGAAAAGAAAAACATCTATGTGTGACACTTCCTGGGGAGAGTTGTGGAAGTTTACTGCTTAGCTTCCCTCCTTAGTCCTTTGCCAGGGCTATGTCCCCTACTCTGGTGGGTGGACTGCAAAGATCAGCACCAGTTCACTTTAAACACTGAATAGTGACTTAGCCCTTTTCTCGACTATTTAGACAGTATTTTTGCTTGTTTTTGCTGTTAAACAAATCTAGGAACTGGGGTACACTACAAGACCCCAAAATGGGAAGTAAATATCAACAAAAGGTAAGTGCAGTGTTTTCCCAGCAGACTTCCCTAAAATGAAAAGCAGGTGACACCGAGCAAAGACTGGAACTTCAACAGAGTGGGCAAGTGGAATCAGTAGTTGAAGACGCAGTTTGTAGGCTGTAAAGTGGAAGTTCAGAAACCTCTTCCTCCACTCTACCCAGTGAAAAGAGAACTCCACTGATAAGTAGAAGTCAGGTGTGTGTGTCATGGTAGTGGAGGGAAGAGGGGGATGACTTCGCTTCTTTTTAATGCATCTGGAGAGGTCAGTTGAGAAAGTGATACAAACATAATTTACTTTTTTTTTTTTGATCACTGCTGTCTCCCATGAAGGGAAACATGGCAGCCTAGAAAGGGGAGGCTCTGAAAGGCAGAGGTCCTGATTAGAAGTACTCCATACACATATGTACAAAGCAAAAACAACCAACACCCCCCCACACACACCAGACAGTCATGACACCATGCACCCCGAAGTGACCAGGCAAATGAGTTAACCAACAAGTTTCATTTTCTTCATTGGTAGATCAATGAATTCAAAGTCCCTAGTTAGAAAATTGTACGAATGTTTCAGTACTTGGAGAGTTTTATATGCTATTTAGACTGGCATTTGGTTGCAGCCTTTAGAATTGATGATGAAAATTTGAACATTAGATCAAAAGCAAATAGGAGGGATTGGGTTTTGGTTTAGCCAGCTTACATACTTCCCTACCCGAATGGCCTTTTTAGAACCAAGTTTTTGTTTTGTTTGTTAGTTTTTCTTGTGACAATGTCTATATACTGCAAACCTTTAATGGTATTTTGTAAAAAGTCTCTAGAAAGGAATATCTTATAAGGTAGAATTTGGGGTATTTAAAAATTCACTGAATTATGCCATGCTTTTATAAAAACTTTGAACTAGTATAAAACGATGGATCTGATTGTTTTCTTATGTGTTGAGAAGGTTTATTAAGTGGCTGGCTTCTTTAGAATTTAGAATGCATTTACAAACTTAAGAACCCCTAAAGGAAAAGAAAATATTTTTAAAGATGTAGCCTAATCTTTATCCTCCTTAAAAATAAGCCTGTAGAAAATGTAAAAAATAATTTCCCTTTGATTTCATGTTTGGTGAATTTAGTTCATGGAGAGGCAGCTGCAGGGGTGGTGGAATTGGGGAGGGGAAGGAGAACCATGTGCCCTGAAACAAGAGTGCAGCCTACTAAAAATCATGAACTTGAATCCATTATGTGCAATTTGCTCAGCTTCAAATTAGTCATGTCTGGGGGATATAATGGTTGAAAAAGCAGGTCACTGTTCCCACCTGTTCTAAA
The DNA here is from genome assembly GCA_017311185.1 of Proteles cristata cristata. Classification (NCBI taxonomy): domain Eukaryota; kingdom Metazoa; phylum Chordata; class Mammalia; order Carnivora; family Hyaenidae; genus Proteles; species Proteles cristata. Next base: position 1,431,814 of record JAESUZ010004016.1, on the reverse strand, counting down.
ACTGTTAAGAGTATGAAGATCAGAACTGAATGAATAAAAAATGATTTCATTGTTTTAAGCATAGCATAAATGAGAATATTCCAAACTTAAACTCCACAGAAGTATCAACAAATTGCCAATTATTGTATCTTTAGGGAGGATTGATTTCTTTCAAAAGCTTACCATACCAGTAGCCTTTTCTGTTTTGTTTTTTTTAATGCTGAGAATGCTATGTGTATATATAAGCATATATAATCACTTAATTTTTACATGGACTTATCTACTGCTTTTCAATGATATAACCCGTATTTTTGTGCTACTATTATTTAAATGGGAACTATTGATAATCTTGATTGTGATCCACTTGTGTGAATTTTTGTTTCTGCTATTCTTATTTGGAAGTTCCAGGATTTTAAGAAATTAAAATTATGCAGTGTTAATGTAAAGGCTAAGCAGAGTATGTAAAGGTTTGCCTCCCGGTACATTCGGTTTTAAGTCATGGTATTTATTATTTTATCAAATATTAATAATATAATACTAGTAATTCTGCAGTGTTGGGTGTCTGGTGAAAATCTCAAAAAGAAATAATTACTTGGCTTTTGATTGATGTTAGCCCACATTACTTTCTGTATTTGATTCTACTTTTTATTTTGTAAAATTTCATATCTGATTAAACCGTGTCATTTGTTTTCTTTGTTAAACTACTGGAGTAATTAATGTGGTTTGTATGAGTACTGTGCAGTTTCAAAAATTCTTCTTGTAAAAGGTGGGAAATTTTTTATAGCTGATATTACATTACTTGACTTTTAAACTTAACTACTACTTGGTTATTGCAACAAAACCATGCTTGTTCTAACAATCCCAAACCATGCTTTCATCTAATCATTCCATACAGCCTGTCTGGCCTTCTTTTGGTACTTTCCCTTTTCCTTATTTCAAGTGAGAAACATTTCCTTGAGATAATTGTGCACTGTATGGCTTTGTAAGGTTTTCAAATCTCAGATCTAGACTCAAAGCCTTGCCTAGCTAGTTGACATTTTGCAATAATTCGGCATTAAAAATTTTTTTTTAATCCATATAGACTGAGGAAAGATTCTTACCTTATCTTCCTCATAAAGGTGTTTCTATGGAGATTTAGAATTTGAGATTGTATGAAAGTTCTTAGCGTAGAGTTCACACCTAACATATAAAATGTTGATTAGAGCCTGCTGTGTGCCCAGGTTAGGGCTGCAGTGCTGATTGGGGGTTAGGAAAGAGAGAACTTGAAGCCTAAGTAACCTAGGAGAGCCAGAGGTAGAAAAGAGCCCTTCTTAATCTGAGAACGCATACATGAAATGAGAAACCCTGTTAATTTAATTATACTAGCAAATAGTTTTGTTAATATTTCATCTTGATAAGTTTATTGCTAAAAGAATATAACAAATGTTATAACATATTAGTTTAATGCGCACTGTGTGCCAGACCTTATCTAATTTAATCCATGCAAAGCCTTGCCAGATTGGTGGTGGTGTACCAATTTTACATGTAAGTAAACTGAGATTACCTAGCTAGTCAGGGGCAAAGCTCTGAATGGGCTCCAAACAGTCTGACATCAGAACCACATTCTCCACCATCAGCCCCTACTTCCCAAAGCCTTGACTTTTAAGATTGAATAAACGTAGTTTAAAGCCAGAAAGATGATGAGTAACATTATAAATGCAACTGCTTTTTTATTTGAATCATTAGGTAATGTTGCAAATGGAAAAAAATCAAATATGATGATGAGTGAAATGGAGTTCAGCTTTACATAACTGCCTGGCTAGGGCTATGGGAGGACACCTTTTGAGAAGTCTGTATATGCCCATCTGACCACCTTCTTACAGGCTCCAACTAGTTTCTATAATTGTATGAATCATCTAGTTGGCTGAGCAACCAAGTTCATTATCCATAAAAGCATTTGAGTTCTGCCACTTTAAGGAAGATTACTTGATTTTATTTTCTCAGGTTAGTGGTTTTAACTTATTTATGGAGTTGCATGTGTCTGGACTTTTCCAAAGGAAGCAGAGAGAAGGAAATCAGCTGTGGTTGGAGAGGATTTTAGAGGCTGTGGATTGACAGTGATGGTAGAGCAATTGAAAAAAGAGCCTTTTACTTAGAGTTGAAAATTCTGTTCCCCAAAGGATAATTTCTGTTTGTGTACACACCCATGCATAATAATGAGAGCATTTCAAACTAGAGGTTTCCATGCTGACACCATGAATAGGTGCATTTTGTTCTTTGGAAAAAACGCTGATAGACTTTGTCTATTCAAAGATTTACTGCTCTCAATTTTGATAGAGACTCTAAGAGATGATAAGAGACAGGCAACATCAAGACGTGAAATGATCATATCTATTTCATTAATGTCTTGTGTCTTCTCTGGAGTGTTGTGATGGTGGCTTAATAGAATAGACGGATGTGCCAGATGTGGGCATTTCCGAGAGAACATGTCCGGAGAAGGAGAGAGATGGGGGTGGAGAGGAACTAGAGGTGTTGACAGTTTCAAACTTGATGATGAAATGTTTTGCAATTACCATTTTCATAATAGGACTGATCTAAAAGGATTTCTAAATAGCAGAAGAGAGCAACTCATGTTTTAGAATACAAAAATACTTAGGCTCACCTTTTCACCTTTTACTGCCACCTCTTCTCCCCTGCTTCTAACATGTTCTACCTCTAATTAAATTTTATAGGGGAGCAAAAGCAATAATCAGATTGTCATCAGACCAGTAGTGAGGGATTTGGTTTATTATGATTTGTTGCTTTTTGAGGATTTATTAGGTGGCAGTGGAAAGTATTTTACTTGTATTGATTCATTTAATTATCGTAACAAACTAGAGAAGCAGATTCTTTCTCCAGTTTTCAGATGGATCAGATGCTTGTTTAAGAACTTTTCAGAGGTGACAGAGGTAGTAAAGAAGGCAGGCACTCAAGTGCATGATCTTTGACTGAGTCCTAAGCGATACTCTAATGCCACTCTCCTATTGTTCCTTTAATTCCTATAGGAAACAAGTTGTTGAGTGTGATAAAATTGACTCTGCACGGATTTAATAGAAGATGGAAGCTGAGTGTCCCCTTTTTCTGTTTCTACCTCTTTCCAAAACCACATACTCCCGCCACTGCACGGGTACTGATCATTGTCCTAGTTATTCCTAAACAAATGATCCCAATTTTGAATACAGCAGCCACTGTAAATGTTGACCAGTGCTTGCAGGCCATTCTGGTGGCGGGAATGGTTGCAAACCTGAAAAAATAATATCCCAGCTCCCTCCAAAAAGAAATTATTACACACAGTAAAGAGGAACTGAAGATTGTTGTTGAAATTGTGTCAAAATAACCAACCTCCTGAATGCCCGGAATGCAGCCTGGACGTAGAATTCAGAATAGATCCTGAATATAGCTGTTGAGTAAAAGAGAGGGGAAGGAAAATGAGAGTAGAATATGGACTCAGGAAAGAAAAAGTAAGGCCTTTATAGAATACAAGGCCATCTCTTTGGGATACAGCTTGTACTTGGATTTCCAAAACCTATTTCCGATACCACCCACTTCCTGCACGCTGTGCTAGAGTTTCTATCTCCTCTGGGCGATAGAAACAGGATTTTAAAATCCTAGGCCTCCAAGGGCAATTTTCTGCTCTCTCTTTTTCCTTCCTACTCCATTCTGTTAACATTTCCAGGTAAAGAAGTGTTCTTTCTTCACTAGCCCCTAGGAATTATAGGGCCTTCTTAAACTTCTGGTTAATTCAGAAGGCTTAACTCAGAGGCTTTATCCACAAATACACATTTCCAAGAAAGCAGAGGTAATTGAAAGAAGATGCCAAGTTATTACATTTGTTTTGGCGAAGTGTTATGATTTTTCATTAGAAAGAAGGTAATAGATCTGTAAACGGCTGGCTCAGTTTCTTTGCAAACCCCAGATTAATAAGGCTAAGCTCACGAGAGCTGGTTGGGGGCCAGTTAACTGCTGCCTTTGCCCTGGCTGAGCCCCTCCCAGAGAGAGCTCCTGATCTCAAGACCGGATCACATGGTGGAGAGAAGCTTGACTGGAGCCACAGAGCCCACCTGTGGTCTCAATGATCTCGAGTCACAAAAGCCCCTTGGCATCCCTTCTCAACTGTGATGTGGGACAGAGCCCTCCTACGTCATGGATGATGGCTGTGAGGAGCCACCCTATCCAGGACATGGCACCCCTTGGGGTTGTCTCACTGAACCAAGCCCACCAAAGATGTGATTCCCAGAGGACTCTTCACTGACACCATCTGCTTAACCCCATATCCATCTTTCCTACTTTTCTTTCTCTGTTCCTCTCTCTTCCTAGATCTGGAGCAACTTAACTACAACAGTGTTTATACTGTGTCCTTTTTCTAACACCTCCAGATTCAGGAGGAATGGGAATGACCCAAAATATGACCTGGGTTTGGATTTAAGAGTGCACAGAGAGATCATCCTGCTTTCTCACATTAATTCTCATGTTATCATGGCATGTCTCATAATGAGCCTTCCCCAAAAGGTAGATATTAACATGTTGTAGATTACTAGTAAATAAGAATGCAAGTATAAATCAAACATTGTCCTAAAGCATGCACATTTTATTCCAGGAGAATCCCTCATGCTTTTACTCAAAGTCTGTTCATTACTTTTGCTTTATACACAGTTTAAAAAAATATTTACATAATCTCTACTCCCAGTGTGGGAATGTGGGTCTTCTACAAACAACCCCAAGCTCTAGAGTTGCGTGGTCTACCCACTGAGCCAGCCAGGTGTCCCTATTTTTTTTAAGTTTGTGTATTTGTTTTGAGGGAGGGAGAGAGACAGAGAGAGGAGAGAGAAAGAGAGGGAGAGAGATAGCGAACAATAGTGAGTAGTGGAGAGTCAGAGAGAGGGAGAGAGAGAGAATCCCTAGCAGGCTCTGCATCACCAGCATAGAGCCTGATGTGGGGCCTGAACTCACAAACAATGAGATCATAACCTGAGCCAAAGCCAGAAGTCAGATGCTTCACCAACTGAGCCACCCAGGAGCCCCTAGGTGCCCCTGCTCTACACACAATTTTAATAGAGCTTTAGTAAGCCATTTTCTAAGTCCACGACAGTTGGCATGATTTGTCACCAAAATTCAGTGGTAGCAGAAAGATGCAGGAGTGTAGTAGGTAATATCAGGACAAAGGAGGAATGTCCAGGATTCTGGGACTCTGGGATACAGGAGAGTCATTTCATACCTCAGTAGCCCTCCTTGGTGGCATCATTACTTTATAGGCCGATATAGTATTTGATTCTGCTCTAAAGCTGTGTGGTCTTATTACTTGCCATGAATGTAGCTTTTTGGTTCCACTCTATCTGTATGTATTGATGGTATTTGGCCTGAATGGAAGTTGTGGGGCTTTTGCTATTAAATTGTAAAAAGGGCCTTGGAGGCCATCTTGTCCTACCTCCTTGGAGGAGGAATCAAGAGTCCCAGGAAAAGGAAAGGACTCAGTTTATATAATTAGAGGCACAGCCATGGCTTGGACTCAGATTCTAATGCTAATCAGCACTGCAAGCAGATATGTGCTTCTGAGTTTCAGCATGAAGATCATCTAAAGGCCATAGACTTAATGTGCAGAAAATTCCCAACTTGTGGTTTTTACAACTCTGTTGACTCTTCTGTTACTCGAAAATAAAATAGCAATAACTTTAATGCCTTCTCCCTCTAATATAATATTTGTAAACTTAATATTCTTAGCAATAGAGTTACATATAGTGTTATGCCATTCTTTTGTTTTTTATTTTTTATTAATGTTTATTTTCTTTATTTTGAGAGAGAAAGTTATAGGGTATGGACAGAAGAGGGTCAGGGGGAGAGGGAGAGAGAGAGAATTCCAAGCAGGCTCCATGCTAGCGTAGAGCCAGCTTGGGGCTCCAAGTCAGGAACTGTGAGATAATAACCTGAGCCAAAATCAAGAGTCAGATGCTTTACTGACTGAGCCACTCAGGTGCCCCAGTGCTATGCTGTTCTGTGTGAATTTTAAAGAACACCACAGAATTTAAAACAACAGCTAAATTCCTTCCTTGCTTGCTGAAAATGGTACATGCCCTAACTCTTGCTTGAAAAATGTTGTACATTTGAAACATAAATTTAAAAAACAAAACAAAACAGGGGCCCCTGAGTGGCTCAGTGGGTTAAGCGTCTGGCTCTTGATCATGTCATGATCTCATGGTTCGTTAGTTCCAGCCCCATGTCTGGCTCTGTGCTGACATTGAAAAAATTGCTTCTGATTCTCTCTTTCCCTCTCTCTCTCTCTGTCCCTCCCTGCTCTCCCTCTCTGTCTCTCAAAATAAAGTAAATAAACTTTAAACCAAAAAACAAAAAAACAAAAGACAACAACACTCCAAGACTATGGCCCTTACTAATCCAATCAAAGTACTGTCCTTCTGTTTAGTTTTAAGACTTAATCAGCCTGAGGCTCCCATGTCTAAATTCTGTGACTGACTTTTGTGCTTTCAGGGAATGTTTGTGGCAGGCATAATTCTGAAGTTGTAGTGAGTTTGGGGAAGCGACATGCCCTAAATTTTTTTGGTCTTTTGCATACAAAGGAGACAACAAACTTGTTCATTCTTCATCTCTGCCACCTCTTTACTTGGAAGGTAATTGCAAGCGGAAAATTCAAATTGTGAAAATAGGGTTTAAAACATTGAGAGTCCCATGACATTATGACTGCCATGCATATTTTTGTGATTCAAGAGGCACAAGGGTTATATTGTAAATTCTTAACTCCTCTGGCTTTTTGTTGAAAGTAAACAGAGTCACAAAGCACTATGTTTTTTCTGCATCCTCTGATTTAGTGGGAAGGAATATGGACTTTTTTGTTGAGGTATAATTAACCTACAATGTATTAGTTTCCAGTGTACAACATAATGGTTTGATATTTGTATACCCTGTGAAATGATCACCACAATAAGTCTAATTGCCATACAAATTTGCAAAGCAGTTTTTTCTTGTGATGAGAATCTGTTTATTTATTTATTTATTTTGAGAGAGAGAGCACGCACAAGCATTAGTATGAGTAAAGGGAGAGGCACAGAAGGAGGGGGAGAGAAAGAATCCCAAGCAGACTCTGCACTGTAAGCACACAGCCTGATGCAGGGCTCAGACCCATGGACCATGAGATCAGGACCAGAGCTAAAACCAAAAGTTGGACACTTAACCAACTGAGCCACCCAGTTGCCCTGGTCATGAGAACCTTTAAGATGTACTCTTTTAGCAATTTTCAAATATGCAATACAATATTATTGACTATAGACCATGCTGTACACTAATTACATCCCCATGGCTTATTTTAGAATTGGAAGTTTGTACCTCTTGACCTTTTTCATCAATTTTACCTAACCCCTAACCCCCTTCTGGTAACAACCAATCTATTCCCTGTGTCTATTAGTTTTGTTTTGTTTGATCATTTGTTTTGTTTTTTCAGATTCCATGCATAAGTGAAACCATATGATATTGTCTTTGTCTGACTTATTTTACTTAGCATAATACATTCAGGGTTCATCTGTGTTGTTGCAAATGGCAAGACCCCATTCTTTTTTATGGGTCAGTAGTATTCCATTGTATATAGACACCACACCTTCTTTATCCATTCGTCTATCAGTGGACACTTAGAATGTTTCCATATCTTGACTATTGTAAATAATGCTGCAATGACTAGGGGCTGCATATATATATTTTTAGAATTAGTGTTTTCATTTTCTTTGGATAAATAACCAGAGGTAGAATTACTGGATCATATGGTCATTTAATTTTTAATATTTTGAGGAACCTCCATAGGTTTTCCACTGTTTTACAGAGTGGTGCTCTAACTTACATTGTAACAGTGCACAAGGGTTCCCTTTATTCCACATCTTTGCCAGCACTTGTTATTTCTTGTCTTTTTGATACTAGCCATTCTAACAGGTATGCAGTGATATCTCACTATGGTTTTGATTTGCACCTCTGTGATGATTAGTTATGTTGAACATCTTTTCATGTGTCTGTTAGCCATCCGTATGTCTTCTTTGGAAAAGTGCCTATTCAGATTGTCTGCTCATTTTTAAATCAGATTCTTTGTTTGCTTGTGTGTGTGTGTGTGTGTGTGTGTGTGTGTGTGTACGTGTGTACATGTGTATGTTGTTGTTATTGAGTTGTATGAATTCTGGGATTAAAAATTTTTTTAAGTAGGCTCCATTCCCAGCATGGAGCCCAGTGTGGGGCTTGAACTCACAACTCTTGAGATCAAGAATCATATGCTCTACTGAGTCGGCCAGGTGCCCCAAGTTCTTTGTGTGTTTTGGATATTAACCTCTCTTTGGATATATGTTTTCCAAATATTTTCTATTCAGTAGATTTCCTTTTCATTTTGTTGATGGTTTCCTTTGCTGCACAGAAGCTTTTTAATTTGATGTAGCCTCGCTTGTTTATTTTTGCTTTCGTTGCCCTTGCCTTTGAAGTCAGATCCAAAAAGTCATTGCCAAGATCAATGTCAAGGAGCTTACCAGCTATATTTTCTTCTAAGAGTTCTATGGTTTCAGGTCATACATTCAAGTCTTTAATCCATCTTTAGTTTATTTTTGTGCATGGTGTAGGATAGTAATCTAATTTCATTCTTTTGCACGTGGCTGTCCAGTTTTCACATTTGCTGAAGAGACCAACCTTTCCCCATTATATATGCTTGCTTCAAATCTTGACTTGTAAGACTCTTTTTAACATGCTTGCCTTTAGGTGATCACAACCAAAAAGTTGGATTCCACATTTTATTAAATCCATCCCTTTCTCAAGGCAAATCAGGTCTTTTTGAGGCCCTGTTCTTTTTTACTCTGGGTTCTTACAGATTTTATCTGCTCTCATTTAGGTTGTAACCCAAGAACGGAATGCCTTAAATGTGGAAAAGACACGTCCCCACATTCCTTTCTTTTCTCTGTTTCTGTTGAGCTAGTTGTGGCTTGTGTAAAATGGGCTCCAACTTTAGCCCCAGCGTGCCTGGGCCAAGGGAAGTTGTAGATAAGATTTTTACTGAGACTGTGAAAAGACTGCACCATGGGCCTGGCTGTCATTTATAGAACGCACCTCTGTAAGCTTAGAAGGGATCAGCTTCTTCAGAATTAGAGGTGAGAGTGGAGTGGTGAGTGGCTGTGACTGGCAACCCTGGGACCTTAGACATCCTTTGAGTCACTCTTCCTCCTTATTTTACAAAGTTTGCAGGTTCATGAGAGAGCTGGTATTAAATCCCTGGCACCATTCTTTCAACGTGCCCAAACAGAAAAGAGTTTTGCACTATGAGAACATGATATTTCTGGATAATAGTTGATGAAAGAGGAAGAAATAAGATAATTTGTACACACAAGATTTTTAAACAAAAAGGACACTTGAGGTCACCTTTCAATTAGCATGTTTCTTTTTTTATAGGTATCAGAAGAATCCCTCCCTTCCCCACTTCTCTATCCCACTCACCTGTTAAAAAAGGGAAAGAGAGAAAATATAGTTTGGAAGAAAGATCAGCCGTATGTTTGGGATTTGAACAAAATCAGCATTAAATATATATTTGAGATGATAGTATTTCTTTGTCAGGACTTTCTTTGTTAGGTACTGATACCAGCTCCATCCAGGGAAGCCCTCTGTCTCATTATAGAGTAAGCCTCGTGGTGAAACAGAACTGCTGCAGTAATTTGAAAATTTCCTTTGAGGACTTGGGCTTCTTGTGGCATTCCTAGGGAACACTCTGTAAACACATAGTGCCAGTTTCTGGCATATGGTTTTCCTTATGAGGTTTCTGTTTTTGATAAATGTACTGATCCTTCCATTCAAAGTGATCAGATTTCTAACTGATGGCCTGCGGTTTTATGTTTAATCAATGGGTGTGATCTGGGATATTATCAAACTTGCTTTGTAACTTGAATAAACCATTTACATGCTGTGAGCCTCAGTTTCCTCATCTGAAGGGCACCTGGCTAGCTCAGTAGAGTATGTGACTCTTGATCTCAGGATAGTGTGTTCAAGCCCCACATTGGATGTAGAACATACTTAAAAAAAGTAAATTAAATAAATAAAAATTTCCCTTTCATAGAGAGGTTGTAGGGTTTAATGAGAAAATGTAAAGTGTTGGATCAATCCATATATGTTAACGATTTCCCCGATGTACAAGTTGTCGCTAATTAACTTCTCAAGGTTCTCTTCCTCCCTCCCGTCCTCCCTCTTTCTTTCTTTCTTTCTTTCTTTCTTTCTTTCTTTCTTTCTTTCTTTCTTTCTTTCCTACTCTTCTCTGTCTGGTTAGGCTTGTAGTAGATTATTTCTGCTTCTTAGTGGATTATTGAAAATTAAAACGCAGCAACCCTGTTCGATAGCCTTCTATTAGGCACAATGCATGCTAGCCAGCAATTTAAGAAGAATGTCATTTACCCATTTGGCAAATTAGACTGATTAACTTTTTGATCCAGTTAGTGATAGTTTTCACCAAGGTTTAATTTGAATCTTAAATTTTGTTTTTAAAATGCTAGATAAGTTTTCATGGCTCTTCACAGCATGGATAAGCGCAGGTAGCAAGACTTTTAAATGGATATTATTCAGTACATGGAAGAGATATATTCCATCCATGCTTGCTACAAAGGGAATCCCAGTAGTTCTGTTTTAAATTATAAAATTAAAGTCGTTATCCATTGGGAATTTATTTTGCTTCTAGATATAACGTAAATGACAAAGACCTTTGAAAGTCAAGCTTCAAGGAAAAAATGATTCTTTTTCTTATAAAATATTAACTACTTCTGAGACAGTAGCTAGAATTATAATGCTATATTGTAAGAAATTATAAACAAAAAGTAAAGATGAAAATATAACCTCTGTAAGACTGTAAGCTACATGAGAGCAAGGAGTATCTAATTTGCTTACCTTCATCTTTTTTTCAAAGTTCATTTATTTTGAGAAGAGAGAGAGAGTCTTCAGGGCAGGGACAGAGAATGCAGGGGAGAGAGAAGCTTAAGCAGGCTCTATGCTATCAGCCCAGATTCCAACATGGGGCTCAATCTCATGAACTGTGAGATCATGACCTGAGCTGATAACAAGAGTTGGATACTTAACCCACTGAGCCACCAGGCGCCCCTGCTTACCTTTATCTTGACTGGCGACAACAGGGTAGTACAGTATAGGTGACCAGAAAAACTTCTAGAAGAAAGAAAGAAAAAGAAATGCCTTACATTTGGACTTACTGCAGAAATAGCTAAAATGCTTCAACTTTAAGGTTTGCCCTAAGACTTTAACATTATATTCCAAACTAGTCTCGTATAATTTAAATGAGAGGGATGTTTCTTATTAGTCACTTGAGCTTAAAAGATTGTGCCACCTTCATGGTTTGTATGCTTCCATATATAAAAATGTATAATTTTTGGAGTTTTGGAAAGGGACCTTCGCTATTACATTGTGGAAACTAAGGCCTAGAGAAGTCACAGTGACACAGTAAGATTTGAATGAAGTGTCCTGAGCACTAGTGTTTAATTGCCCATGCCTGTGGTTACACTGATTACCATTATGTCTAATCTATCTATTTGGTCCTCACTTGGCCATAAGGGCAGAAAATTGACTGTGACTGCTTGCCCCTATTGTTGATAAAGTTTTCTGGGAGGAAGGGAACACATACTAGTATCTGTATTTCCAAACTTAAAATATTCAGATGAGAATATTGAATGATAGTGGCAGTTTTGCATCTTATTGTCTTTAAGAAGTAAATGTGTTTCTTCTGCTCCATGAGGGCTGGTTTTTAGGAGCTTCTTTAAGAATACCATATGGTTTGTTTTATTTTCTATAAATTTTTAAAGATGGGAAATTCGTTTTTCAAAATTTCCCTCCTAATAATTTTGCAGATGTTACTTGTGGCTCTTCGTAGAGATTGGTAGTATATTTATTATGTCAGCTTTTATAACTAACTGCCCTTGACAAGAAAGCTTAATACATTCAAATAACCACGTCCGTGTGCCATTGTGTTCAGCCTGCGGACTGGTATGTGGGAATGAATTCCTTCTCACCATCCTCCAGGTTCCTGAAGGATACCGAGACACACTGTGCTGAATGTTTGCCTGTGGGCAAAGAGGAACTGGGCCTTCAGACTTGTTAGTGGAGCAGGTGAAGATGGGAAGAGAGATTTGGGGAGCAGATGTCAACTGAGAGAGAAGGAAGCAAAAGCCAGGGAGAAAGCCACGCGGAAGCTGGACTTGAACTTCTCTTAGTTAGAGGAGGGAGTACTTGGGCAGGGGTGGGAGGTGATACAGAGCAGCACAGAGTAAGGAGAGAGGGAGGTGGTGGTGTTGGGAGAATGTGTAGGGGATTGAAAGAAAAGCGGCTAGGAGTGCCTCCTCAGCTGGTCATGATGTTATCCTGTACTCCAAAATAATGACTTTTTTTTTTTTGCTATGGCTCTATGCAGGACTGTAAAGAACAAGTAAACCCCCACTGGCAATGGGAGTTTACTATTCTAAACATAAGCAAGGACTGTGGGGTTTGGAACACTGGATACATATTGCAGCTCCATGTGCTGTCTCTGTGGCCCTGAGCAAATTACCGTCTCTTAGAGCCTGAGTTTCCTTGTCTCTCAAATCAGTAAAATGGGAGCAGTAAAGCTCATCTCATGATGTTTCTGAGAATTAAATGACACAATAAATGAAAAGATTAAATGAGATAAGAATGTGTACAGTGGCTGACAAATGGTAAACATTTACAATATTCTAGATACTGTTTAAAAAATTTTTTTTTTTAATGCTTTATTTATTTCTAGGAGAGAGAGAGAGAGACAGTGTGTGCAGGGGAGGGTCAGAGAGAGAGGGAGTCACAGACTGAAACAGGCTCCAGGCTCTGAGCTGGCAGTCAGCACAGAGCCCGATGCGGGGCTCGAACCCACGAACCGCGAGATCATGACCTAAGCGAAAGTCGGACGCTTAACCGACTAAGCCACCCAGGCACCCCAACTAGATACTGTTTATACTAGGTCCCATTTTACTATCAATGTTATTCTTTTTTTTTTTTTTAATGTTTTATTTATTTCTAGGAGAGAGACAGACAGACAGACAGCGTGAGCAGGGGAGGGTCAGAGAGAGAGGAAATCACAGAATGAAACAGGCTCCAGGCTCTGAGCTGGCAGTCAGCACAGAGCCCGACGCGGGACTCGAACCCACGAACCGCGAGATCATGACCTAAGCGAAAATCGGTCGCTTAACCGACTAAGCCACCCAGGCGCCCCTCAATGTTATTCTTTTAACCCAGGAGGGAGTTCCTGTTGTTGAGTCCCCCATGGTCCTTTGAGAGGCTGCATAGAAGGTTTTCTGCCTACTCCAAACTTGGCCATCTTGGTTCAGACAGATGTAGATGCTTCTAGAGTCAGGTTTATGTTGCTTGTATACATTTAAAGCCTAGTGGTTAGGAACATGCACTTTTGTTCCCTCCCAATTTTTTTTTGAGCCAGAATACAATGATGTTAAAGGTTTTAAAAACAAAGAAAAAAAAAAAAACCCTACTGAAATCCATCATATTAATACAATTCCATTATAATTTTTTATTCTTTTACTTTCTATGACTGAATATTGCCAATTTTATATAAAAAATATAAAAGCCTAGTTAGCAGAGGCTAAAATGTTTATTGTTTACGCCTCCACCAATTGTATGTTTACTTTGGAAATGCAGCAGTCAGCTCCCCCTCTCCTTCTAAACTTTCCTCTGATACTTAACTCAAGATTGCTTGTTGAACCATTGAACCATGGGAAATTCATTTTCAAAATCAGCTTAATTGCTGTGAGACTTTTAATTTGTTCTGGATGATGGTGCTAATGTCTGGGAACTGGGACTGAAGCCCTCCGAAGTTGTTAATTCAATCAGCCGCCGCGCCCTTGCCATGCCTAATGAAGGAGGGGGGGCATCCAGATCCTTCTCACAAAGAGGTTGGGTCCCTCCTGACCACTTCGTCAAAGATGAATAAGAGAGGCCCCACAGTTAGGTCGAACACTTGGGGCAAATTACCAGGGTGTCAGTCCACGTTATCCAAAGCCCTGGGTTGTACTTCCCCAAATAATTATTAAGTAGGTTTTATGTAGGACCCCAGAGTTTTAAGGCATGGATGGGTTCCATGTGCATGTTGCTCACACCTGCTAATCTGCAAAATTCTTTAATCACTGCAATTCTGTTGTGGCTCTGTCTGTAATCTGTAAGATCATAAACATCTCCCCCAGACTATTGATATTCCCGTTAACCACTGAAGTTTTCTGTGGCGAGACTGGTGAAAGCTTGCTCTGTCCTCATGATAAATTAGCTTGTTTATTCCTCTTCTGCTTATTTCTATCCTGCTGTTGATTAGTGTAATGAAGCAGAAGTCCATTGTGTATGTTCATTGGGTAGCGATCCTCTGGCACCAAAGGGGGTAATTGAGTAGAAAGGCAGAATGCTGTTGGTGCATGGGAGAAGTTAACACCACATGAGGTCACCAGGCTTCAAGCTTTAATCAATGTGGACACAATGCAATTGAGATTTTGAAAAGGGTTTGTTTATAGTGTGAGAGTAAGGGTCAGTAGTTAATTTGAAATGCTGTAGGTGTGTTTTCCTTGAACCAAGAAGGTACAGAGCATGTGTCATAGAGGATTGTAAATATCCTCAAGGGAGGGATGTAATTGGGGTAGAGGTTTAAAAAGAAGGGCATTTAAGAACTTGAGTACGGTTATTATTGACCCATCCCTGCTTTATTTAAACTTTTACCATTCTTAAAAATGGGAAAGAGACCGTAGAAGAAAAACTATATAAGTCTGTAGTATAGAGGCACAGCGCTACCAAGAAACAAGTTTATTTTTTTTAAAGCAGTGATTTCCTTTGGGATGATATTAGGAGCACTATAAAATATTGCTAGTAGTAGTAGTATGTGCTAATTCTAAAAGAATTCTCACTCTCAGAAGTTTACATCTTCTGGGATTTTTAATTGCTCTGGCCTGAATGAGATAGTATGAAAACCATTAACCCCTGTGCTTGTTCATGCTCCTGCCCTTTTCCTTTTCAGGCTCCCGTCTATACCAGGCATGCCTGTCTTCCTTTTGGATTATCTTTGGCATTTCCCTCCATTCTTTCATTACTTCAGTTTCAACCGTTAGAAACACCATACTTTGTGATCACTCTGGGTGATCTGAAGGTAGAGAAGGCCCTGCCCTTCTGTTGCAGGGAGACCTTGTAGGCCAACATCTGGTTTCCACAAATGACTTTGGGAAAAGAACGTAAAGTCTGTGGCAGAGCCAGAGGCTTGACATGGACTCTCAGGTGCTTTGTTGAATATATGTCAAATGTAGGTGCTGAATTTGTACTCTTACTGCCTCACATTTGGAGAGTGCTTTTATCGTTCTTCAAGCACTTACATAGACATCATCTCATTTGGCCATACCAGTGGTACTCTGAGATAGGCTGCTGGTTCACCAGGGATATTCACATTTTAAAGTTATGGAAACTTAGAGGGAGAATAGTTGTGTTTGTGTGGAGTTTTATTGGAGAAAGTTTGACTTGGTGAGATTTGTTTGTGGTAGAATTACTCTGGGGATTTGAAGTTCAATTGCTATATGATGATATGAGGAAGATAGTGAAAAAAAGCTTAGGTTTTTTTTTTGTACAGAGAATTATTTGTCATAGAGGTCACTGTATGTTAGCCAAACATTACTTTTTGAGCTGCCTCCAAGAAAAATCAATGCCATCAGTGGTCTATCTTTTTCACCTTACCTGGTAACACTCAGATGCTCCCATAAACAACTGTTAAACAAATACATAAGGAATATGTCTTTGAAGGAAAAACAAATTTCAGCCTACTGAGGATATCCAGATGTTTTGATCTTTACCTTGGCAGAATTGGGTCCTTAGAACCCTGTGGTAAATCTTAAGAAGGAGGTAGGAGCACCTAGATGAGAGTGAAACTAATTTGCTAGGTTTCACTAGTAAATGGTGCTGTGATAACTGAATTCACTGTGTTAACACTTCTCTGTGCCTACCTCCCTTATTTATGTCATGATAGTAAGTATCACCAAAAGGCCATTTTTGATGTTGCTTTGATATCCGTTGGAATGGATGTACCATAATTAAGTTACCCAATTTCTTATTGGTGGACACAAATGGTATTTCCAGTTTGGGGACTGTGTATTAGCAATACTGGGGAAGCCTTCCTTGTAGTTATATTCCTATCCATACCTTAATTATTTCCTTAGAAACTTCACTTCTGTGAATTTGTCTTAGGTCAAAAAGCATGCTTATTTTTTTAATGTTTATTTATATTTGAGAGAGAGAGAGAGAGAATGAACAAGTAGGGGAGGGGCAGAGAAAGAGACAGGATCCAAAGGAGGCTCCAGGCTCCGAGCTGTCAGTGCAGAGCCCAATGGGGGCTCAAACCCATGAACCATGAGACCATGACCTGAGCCAAAGTGAGACACTTAACTGACTGAGCCACCCAGGTTCCCCAAAAGGCATGCTTATTTTTAAAGATTTTGATTGAGACTGCCAGCTTGCCTTTCACAGATCAGTGATAATCCCCATATAACCCATTAGTCAAATCTGGAAGTGTCCATCTCCCTGCATCTTGGCCAGTACTGGGCATTATATTTATTTAAAAAAAAATTCTAATGCACCAAGAATGTCTTTAATACATGTCTTTGAATACTGGCAAAAATGAATCTATATTCATATGCTTTCTGGCTATTCTTTTGTGACTTGCCTGCTTATTTCCTTCCTTTATTTCTATCCCTGTAATATAACTTCTTAGAGATCAGAGAAGGAAGGAAGACTTACTGGGGAGGATGGTTCAGCCTAATTCTGTTGATTGCAGGACCTTGAGTTTCCTTGTTGCAGTCTGCCTCTCCACTCTGCATCTGTGTGGTTGAAGAGGATCTTCACCTGTGTCTCCAGGGATGGACAGGTAACCAAGCTACAGTGAGCATGTGGCTCAAGTTAGTCTACTCAGAGTGAATTCTGAGGCTTGTTGAATGCCACCAGAGAGATGTCTTCTCTTTTTCTTACTGAACTTGAACCCAGATAATATGAGCCTAGAACTGTTTGGGAGTTCCTCTAATGAAGCCTGAGAATGAAGCTAATAAGATAGAATTCACTGACTGTAGAGAAGTGAGATCTGTTCACGTAATCTGATTTCTCAAAATAACAACTGTCTATAAAGACTATTCTATCTCTGGACATTTTCAGCTTCACCTTGCTAATTGATTGATTAGTTTATTTTCGCTAAAGTAACTTTGAGCAAGATTTCCATTTCTCTTACAACAAAAAGACTCCAGACTGACACTTACTGTGTCTTGGTTTAAAGATAGGTTGATGGAGACAATTAACTATATTGCAGAAAGTGTATTTGGAGAGTTTGTTCATGTTTCATGGAATATGTCTTCTGTAACAGTAAAAAATAAAATCAGGTATGGAGCCAACCTCTGTGAGACATAGCTCATCTAACCAGAGTGGTAGATGAAATGGTGTGTGTGTGTGTGTGTGTGTGTGTGTGTGTGTATTGTACCACTGTTGGAGCATCAAGTGGCTGGTGAAGATCATTAGTGACACTTCCTGAAACCTGGCCAGGCCGTTGGCTTTGAAGTGAAGCTCATTGCACACGTACTCCTGCTGAGCTGGATGTCTGTGTGAAATGGATGGCAACAGGATGTCCCAGCAGATAAAATGAGGTTCTTGAAGGCCTAGGAAAAGCTTTAATGACTGCCCAAGCAGAGCAGTATTTCTGGGGATGGTTGGGAAACTTGAGTAGATGTTACAATGGCTTGAGGTTTCTTTGGGACATCCAAGAGTCTGCAAAGCAGAACAGAGAATGAGCCAGCATATTACTGCAGTCCCTGAACTGGGTTAGTGATGGACTAACAGAAACAAGTGCACACATGGCTCTTGCCTTCAAGCAACATAAATTTGATTGGAGACACAGGATCAATAACATTAGACAGTTTGTCATTAAGGTCAAAGTTGGATGAAATAGAGTGTGTTCTAAGCATTTTTAAAATCAGATAAAAAGTTTTTTTTTTTTTTTAAAGTACTAGAGAGTTTAACCTGAGCCTTTGAAGTATGGGTGGTCATTTGAAACACAGCTTGATATGCATAATCCATAAGACTCACCTCATTTAAGACATTGAATTAAAAATGAGCTTAATACAAAAAGCTATGAACAGAGTATCAAGAGATCTGACTCTGACTACATTTGCCTCCTTAGACTTAACATTCAATCCCCATGCTTCTTCTTACCTTTATTATTTGCTAATTGGACATGGTAATGCTTTCTCTTGGCAAATAGAAACAGAGGCATGTTTTCCTCAAAGCCAGATATGTTGGCCTTTCCACCCATTTCTTTTCTTTTTATTAGAAAATCCTCAGTAATTCCTCAGGATCTTTAGGTTACCTACAGATTCAAAATTTGTTTCGATGGTGATTAAGGTTTATTTTAGTACTTTGCTGAATTCTGAGGAATATAAAGAGGCACAAAACATGATAATCTGTTCATCTATGGTGTTATGAAAAGAAAGCACTGGATGTGAAATGAACGAATCTGGGAATTGACTGCTTGCCAGCTGTGAGACTAGGTTTGCTTTTAGTAACCCATCGGTAACCTACCATAGATCTGTAGGGTCCATGACAATGATGTATAAGAAGATGAAAATGGCACTTATCTTTTGTAATGCAGCAAAAACAAAGCAGCACTGTTTTAGTTGATTAAATAGGCAGGATATATATAAGAATATTATTAATGAAACAGAACAGCATATTACCAAAAAATTAGGTAATATTAATTGAACAGTTACTATATGCCCAGCAAGATGCAATGTGTTTTATACATGTGATCTCAACTGCTGAGGTGGTTGAGTTGGAGCTAGAATCTTTGTCTCACTTTTGTTTTTATGTTTAAAGATCTTAGAGACAGGAAGATCCATAAAGCAGTGATTTGGACTTCTTTAACTTGTTAATTGTATCAGAAAAGAACCCAAAACCTTTATTCTAAAAGCAGTGGAGTTTGGGGGACAAAACCTGGAGGTGGTTGTAAATTGACCAGAAGGTTTACAAATACCCATAAGGACAGGCATTATGTTAGACATTGTGGGCAAACCCATTCACCAGGGCCTTCCGTCGGTATTTTCCTTTGTGAACTCTTTTGCTGAATGTCCCATCGTCCTTTGTTGAGATGAGGTCCTGTTCATCCTGTCTGCTTTCACGACATGAATGTTTTAGGAACTCTCCACAGACTGGCTGGATTGTCTCTCTGGGCTATGAACAGATTGTGTGGGTGATGAGACAAGTAGGAAAAGACTCAGCAGTCAACAAAGCGAGTGGAAAGCTCTTTCTCTGGCTTTCAGAATGGAGCTTAGACACAAAAGAAACTTCGTTAATCATGCCTCCTTTGTAATCAGAATGGTAGAGGCATTTTTTTCAGCCACTATTATTTTGTCCTCTGTCTCGTCTGAGTTAAACCAATTGTTAATAGCTAATCGAGGGGTTAAAAATTTCCCAGACACAGCCAGGCAGAATCAACTTCACTTGATAAAGGAGTGGATCAGTTCTGATTGGAAAACCAAATCAGGTGTGGGCCAAGTTTCCTCTAGTCATGGCACTGGTCTGGTAGGATGCCCTTGTCCAAGATCTACATGGTGGCAGCTTTGTGCTTAGAGGATGAAAATTTCATGTGTGTGTGAGGAATGTGGAAGAGATGGGTAAGACTTGGGAGTTTTGGTGAGTTTACAAGATCCAATCACATTTCAGTACTAAGTACCTAAAATAGGCACTAAATGGAAAACTTCAAGCATCTCAACTTACTGAGCAACCTTGGACAACTTGTTTAATCTTTCTATAGTTGCTTTCTTAGAAATTAAAGAAGGATAGTAATCTTTGGTATCCACTTAACCTGCATTGTGTAAAATAATGAGACTGTAAATGCTTTGAATGCCCTGGAGATGAAGAGATAGGGAACATTCTCTTAAGTATTATTCACATTTAATATGGAAAGATGAATCAGAATAGTTTTTTTAAACCTGTTATGCTTTCAGCACCTTCCTTTTATAAGGAAGTTGTGTGCCTTAACAGAGGTTGACTTTGTAACAATTTAATTTTCCAAGACAGGTCCTGCAAATTTACAACGTGGTTGATTTTCCACGAGGAAAGTTTGAGGTTAGCCCTGTTCTCTCCATTCCCTGACTCTAATCGTGAGATGTTTTATAATGAATTGTTGGTTGAGGGTGAATCAAGGGTAGTGAAACCAAAGACAATATTAGTGTTTTACGTGAGCGCTGATCAGCGATTACTCTAGCTATCCCTTAACTGTATGTTTGCCTTTTTTTCTTTTTTTAAAGTTTATTTATTTATTTTTGAGAGAGGGACAGAGACAGAGAATTTCAGGCAGGCTCTGCACTGCCAGTGAAGCACCCAATGGGGAGTTCGATCTCATGAACCATGAGATCATGACCTGAGCCAAAATCAAGAGTTGGACACTTAGCCGACTGAACTACCCAGGAGCCCTTTGCCTGTTTTCTTTTAATGGAAATTTGAAACCAAAATATTAAGAAGTGGCTCTAATTTCCAAGAAAGAGGAATCACAGTGTTTTAGGATTGGAAGAAGAATAAGAGATACCTGGTTCTTGGTCTATTTTTCTTTTTTACTTCTGTTACTCTATCCCTTGGTTATCTGTTTAGAGCAGAAGGAAAAAATCCCCCACAAAGGCTGATCTGATCTCACCGAAGTATTTTCTTCCCAGGCATGATTGGAGTTTACCTCTCCTGTTATGGTGATGAGCTGCTGGTGGTGCTTTCTACCCAGTGGGGATGCCACCACCCCTACCTGCTGTTTGAGTGTTTTCAACAGGAATTGACCATTTCACAGTTCTTCAGAGAAGCAGATTCTTATTTTGTAAGGGGACTGGGAACTTGTCTAGTTCAGCCTCACCCATACTGGGGTCTTCCAACAGGGATGACCTCCCTCCATCACCCTCCCATTCCAGTGATGAATTAACTGTTCTTTAGACAATGTGTTTAATTTTTTGATCCAGTTGAAACACTATGATGGTTAAATGTTCTTTCTTATCATTTAGTGGAAAGCTGGTTTCCATTACCACATCGTAATTTCCACTCACAAATCCTGGATTTTCCTTTTGAAATAATCTAGGACATGTGCTTGCCTTCTGTTAGGCGGTGGCCTTTGAAATCACTGAAAATGATTATCATTTCTATCTGTTGACTTTCTATTTTCTAGGTGGAAAATACTCCTCATGTGGTGTAGACTCCTTACCATACTTGCTGTCCTTCTTTGGTGATTGTATTCCCAGTCAAGATTAGATTTATCTCAGCTACTATGGCAACCAGCTGCTGCTTGTTGTTTCTACTTAAGAGGAAACCACCATTTTCCTGTTTTCAGTAGAAAATCCATAATTTAAAAGTCAACATACTAATGTCCTTAGAACAAAAGCATTTATATTGCTGATGGCCAGGTTATTGCAGAAAACCTTGAGTTTTGCAATAGTCTGTGCACCGGCCTCACCATTTTAACTCCTACACCTTAGATCAAACGCATTTCCCAAATATCTCTCTGTACTGGTTTTTCTCACTAAGAGACATAGTATGGCATGAGACAAAGAGAGACTGTAGACTCAGATGAATTTGAGTTCAAACCACTTACTGACTGTGACCTTGGATGAGTTGTTTACATTTCAGAGCCTCATTTTACTCACCTCTAAGTGGAGATCATATCTGCCATTTCTGTATAAGAATGAAAATCAAGTTAAATCCCCTAGCCCAATACCTGGTACATAAGAAATTTCCAACAAATAGTAGCTGTTGTAATCATTTATAGTTTGTAGATGACAGCCTGCTACGGGCAGTCCAGCAGGTAGGCAACTGTAATGGTCATAGGTTGCTAAGAACTTGAAATCCCTGTAGTTGCAGATTCTGAAAAGGGAATGTTACAGAATGGCTCATGAGGTAAAAATATTTCTTCTAAGCCTGGGTGGTTGGGATAAATCAGAGGTTCTCAACTAAGAGCAGTTTTGTCCACAAGGGGATATTTGGCCATGTCTTGAGACAGTTTTGATTTTAATGACTTGCTGGGGAGGAGGGAAAATGCTACTAGCAGCTAGTGGTATGAACAACTAGCATCCTGCAATGCACAGCATCCTATAGTGCACGGCATCCTGCAGTGTACAAGATGGCCCCCAAACAGTTATCCAACCCCAAATATCCGTAGCGTCTAGGTCGAGAAACCCTGGGATAGAAGGACAGAGCAAGACATATAGGACTACTAAGAAGGAATTGACAGGTGTAGCTGTCTGATGGCGAGGAGCCCAGACTTCAGACAAAATATTGAAATAAGATGATGACTAGTGTAGCTGTACCTCTAACCTCATATAGTCTAGCCTCACAATCCTAATATCCCTTTCTAAGGTGTCAATCCTTTCCAGCTTCCCAGTGCCATGTGCTAGCTAAATAAACCCTGCCAAAGGTTTATATGAGGTTTTTGTGCTTGTTATCTTATTTTTTTATGTTGACCCTACTAAAGACATGCATGACCTAATTGGTCTAGTCTTGATGTAGTGATTCTGTCACAGAAATGGACAACCAACAGAAAATAAATTTAATATAACGTAATAACTTCAGTTCTTTATTTGTACTACCAAAACGTGGTGAAATCACCCATTTCCTTTCCCATGAACTTTGATGCTTCTAGCCTCTCTTCTAAAATCTCTCAAAGACCTCCTCTGATAAAATTGCTCACCCAACCTAAGCCTGCTTCTTCTTCTAGCCCCTTTCTCTTGATTGTGTATCATGAAAACCCAGAGAGTCCACCTAGCAACAGCTGAACCCTCATTGGAGTCAGGGTGGGAGGGAGGACAGGTGAGGGCGTGCAATAGAACAAGCAAAAAATATTCTCTATATCTGTAGGGAAGGTAGGGAAGAGGGGGAGGAGTATAGAAGACATGTTAACATTTCTGGCAATAATTATTTTATAATAATTTGTGAAAATAACTGGAGAAAAGATGTTGTAGTCCCATTTTACTGCAGAGAAAACTAAGGGCTAATTTTGTGCTCCCCCAAACAACAATACTTCTAGCGTATTTCTCAGGGAATGATATCTGAAACATGCAAGTTAAAGTTCTTATGGAATTGGGGCACCTGGGTGGCTCCTGGGTGGTTAGGCATCCAACCTTGGCTCAGGTCATGATCTCACAGTTCATGAGTTCGAGCCCCACATTGGGCTCTGAGATGACAGCTCAGAGCCACGATCCTGGAGCCTATTTTGGATTCTTTGTCTCCCCTGCTCTCTACTCCTCCCACACTCATTCTCTCTCATTCTCTCTCTCTCTCCCTCTCGCTCAAAATAAATAAATAAACATTAAAAATAGTTCTTCTGGAATCATCTCTGATTGTTGGGTCTATTCACTGAGTGACAAGGAGAACTTCTGTTTTTAATGATCAAGATCCAGACCTTCTAGTTCTCTAAATGTTGGTTAACAGTTCATCCCTCAGGGGAAGACCACAGGCTGTAGAATGGGCAGTGTGTCGCCATCTCCCACCAGATTATTCTTCTCCATCTGTTGGAAGTATTGTTATTACCAAGTTAACATTTAAGTCCTCACTACATGCAAGGTGCTGAAATAGGCCCTTCCTATTAATTATTTTATCTTCACAAGAAATCTGTAGGGTAGAACTCTAAGTAAAATTTTGCAAAGAGGAAACTGGCATTCTGTAAAGCTCTGTAAGTTCTCCAACTGAACTGCTAGTGTAATAGAACTAGGATTTGAATCCATGTTTTGCTCTTTTGTTTGTTTGTTGGGTTTTGTTTTTGTATCAACAGCTTTTGCTTTTAACTTCTCTTATTCTGGCTTTGTAGAATCTTTTATGTTTCTTCAGCAACATAAGAACCTTACTTTAAAAGCAGTTCCCTTGCTGCATTGTGATCATTGTTTTTCTCCTATGGAATATTTTTTGTAAAGGGTAATCTGGGTACATTTTGAAATATATTAAGAATCCAACAGTTTAAATGAAAAGTTTGAGTGAATGTTAGGAGTTGATGTCTCATTAGCCAATTTTGTCAATGATCTTTTGGCTTAGGGCAATGTGTGCCACAACGTCCATTTCTTCTGAATAATAGACTCAGCTCTGGTGAGCTTATTTCTATCATCCTGAAAAATAGAGGTTGGACATGCTCCAAATTATTTCATTGTATTGGAATGTCTTTGTGTTGTGGTATACTGTGAGTGTACAGGCCACTGGCTGGAAGCTGCAATGGAGTTTTGCTTTTTTATCCAGTAAACAATTTCATTATGATTGGATTGGACCCACCTTTCTATAGTTTATATTATGGGGATACATTTCATCATGCTGAATACATAAATATGAAGTTTTACAGTTGGCTCTTGTTTGCCCTTGCTTTCTAGGGCAGTTCAGTGGTCTCACCAGTAGTTGGGAGATAGAAAATACCCACAACCCCTTCTGACCTCTAACAGCAATAAACAGAGTAGGATGAGTAAGGTTTCTTCCTCTAACAGATGTGAACATTCAAGGAAAATGAGGGGTCAAGGGGCCTAAATGGACAAGGTTTCGCAGCCTCTTCTCATGGCATATAAATTGACTCTAATTTAAAAGGATATTTTTTAAGCTTAAAATGAATGACTTTTACCATAATGCAGAGTATATAAATTCCCTTAAGAGTCATGGAATTTCTAAGTCAGAAGTGACTAACAGTTAAAATACTACCTTGCATGGTTGAGAGAACTGGGACCCAGTGTTGACCAAATAATGTGCCTGCTTAGTCATGTATCCAGCCCTCGAACTCAGCAATCCTGCTTCGTGGGATCATTCATTCGGCCAAGTTTCTTCTCGAATCTGCAGTAATTCAGGAATAGCAGACCAATTTGTGGCCCAGAACTGGAACTGTAAACGTGTGAAGGCGGGGTGGGGGGTGGAGGGGTGTCATAGAATGTTAATACTGCAGAAAGCCCTACAGGCTGTTTTTTCCTCCCCACCTAGTGCTCTAATGGCCTCTGCACGCTTTGCACTCACCAAGTGTTACCAGCAGGAGCATCTGTATGTGTACAGGTGTGGGCAGTTCATTGTCTTCAACTGGTTACCTTAGGATGCTCGGATTTTACTGATCTCAGATTTCCTTCCTTAGAAGTTGCAACCTTGGGACTGCCTAGAATAAATCTAATTTCTCTTCTAAATCTCAATCATTCATGTATTTGACCTTTTCTCTGTAACCTCTTCCCTTCTGGCCCCCTCCAAAGTGGGCTCTTTGCCGTAACAAGATGTCAGCTTTTACATATTCTACCTGTGATAGGATTTATTTTCCTTTGATTCCTTTCCTAGCAAATGGCATTACTATCCATCTGCTACCCATGCAAGAAACTTGGGAACATCCTTGACTTCTCTTTCTCTCTCACATCTCACATGGATCAATAGGGTCTGCAAATCCTTCCTCCTAAATAGTGTTTCCTTCCTGTCATGATCGCATCTACCTGTCACCATTCAGAATTCCTGTGTGTTGTCTCAAGAATTCTGGTACCCATCCCATGCTCCACAGTTCCTTCACACCAGGTCTTCCATTGCTTTTCTTTGCTAATTCTTTGGGAACTTTCATATATAATTCATAAGACCTGAGAGAAAAACATCCTTAGAGCTTCTAGGTAAATAAACTGTTTATGTAGCTGAGGGTTCCTTTGCCTAAATTTCTGTCTGAGCCTGTTTTGTAGATTTGACCTCAAAAGTAGTATTTGATGCCTTTAGATGGGGGTGTTGGCCTTTCACTCTGATAGGACTTGTTTGGAGGATATTAGTGATATGGCCAGAATTTTCCCTCTGTGTGTGTTCTTAAGAATGTAGATTTTGCTATTAAATCTTCAAATTGCAGCCATGAATTCTATACATTTAAGGCAAAGGTGTGAACATTTTATCTCATTTTGTCTCCTGTTTTCTTTCTAGCATGCAGGTATTGATCTCCTTAGGGCAGTAGTCAAATAGGATAAATCACTGTAAGTCCTACCTTTGAGAACCTCAGTTTCCAGAAAATATGCTTGAGAGTAGTTGCCTAACCAAGCTCCCACAATTTTTATGTTGGCTACAATCCCTTTGGGAGAAATTTTTCAGAAATTACCATGTTTTGGGGGGTTCCTTGGTGGCTCAGTTGGTTAAGTGTCTAACTCTCGGTTTTGACTCAGGTCATGATCTCATGGTTTTGTGAGTTCTAGTCCGACGTCAGGGTCTGCACTGGCAATGTGGAGCCTACTTGGGATTCTCTCTCTCTCTCTCTCTCTCTCTCTATCTATCTCTCCCCCTCTCTCTCTGCCCTCTCCCCAAAATAAGCTTAAATAAAAAAAAAAAAATTACCATGTGTTTGCTTGCCTATTGTCTGTCTTATACACATTCTTTTGTGTATAAATTTACTTTATTTCCTGTGGACTGGGATGATAATATTTCAGTTTAGGAAAAGTTCATTTTGTTGTTTGTTTGGGTTTTTGTTTTTAAAGTTAATTATTTTTAGTTATCTCTATATCCAATGTGTGGCTCGAACTTACAACTCTGAGATCAAGAGTCATGTGCTCTGCCTACTGAGCCAGCCAGGTGCCCCTAAATCAGCATAATTTAATGTTAATGTGTCTATTATGACATAAAGTCCCTTTAATTCAGGTTTGGAGGATGCGCATGTTCAAATCTCTATGATTAATGTCACAAGGAGCAATAAAATGTGGTCCCTCCTCTCACGAGCTTGTAATTCTGTAGGGTTCAGAAGATATGTTTGCAAATAAAGTGTGATGCTATAATAAGGACACAGGCCAGATGATCTTGGTATCAGAGGAAGTAAGGATCATTTGTTACTGAAGGAGCATTGGCGCAGGCCTCAGATGCTGACACATTAAGGCATTTAACAAACTGAACAAAGGCGGTGGCACTTTAGGTAAGACCTAGAACTAATGAAAATATTAAAATATTTAACAGTTATGTGGTGATTTTACTTAATTTTGTTATTTGAGGGTTTTTGAAAAACCCCACAATTCCTAAGAGTATGACTGTTAAACTTGCAATTTACCCTTAAAATTTACCTCTTTGCCTTCAATTCTAGGGAATTCAGAAGTTCTAAGGTCTTACATTTTCTTCAAATAATCAGGGAAGGAGATATGAATATTCCTGGCATTTGTGAAATCGCAGATAAAGCCATTAATAAGCCTTGCTTGACCTTAGCCTCGGCTTGTACTCTTCAGCACTGAAGTTTTGACCCTTCAGAATGCTCCCTTTGGTTCCTTTAATTGTTTTGTGTTTTTCTGAAATGGGTCAGAATAGACAGAAAAATAAATTAGTAAACTGCATGAAGCTTCATTCCCTAGTATCTCACATGTGCGATTGAGAGACTTTATCATTTCAGTGTCACTGAGAAAACCTTTATTTAGTAAAGACTTTTATCTATTTAGTCACTTCCTGAATGTTTCCATGGATGGAGAACTTGCCTTTTCCTGAGTCAAGTTGTGCCGTTATTTGCTTACCCAAATTGTCAGCGAATTCTTCGTTAGGTTTCTCTGAAGTTAGCCTACCTCTAACTTGTATCCTTGGCCCTTATTCTGCCTACAGCATCTGCTATAGAGTCACCCATGGCCGCTCTGTCACGTGCTCCTGAGTTGGGGTTTCTCTAGGCTGACATTCCAGCCTAGAATCTGAACCTCAGTAATTATGGGAGAGTAGCCATTAGTTTCTGTCTGTGGATTTTGGGGAGTTTTTTCCACCATGCCTTTATGGAACTCTCTGGAGGTACTTTGTCACCAGCTGAGTCACCCAGATAAGCCATCCTGATGGTTCCCTTTGTGTGGTGCCCAGTCCAGTGCTAGGTCGTGCCTTGTCTGTGGAGCTTCAGCAAGTTCCCGATCGCCCCCGTCAGTCTTTCTCATCCATCTCTTTGTTCTACACATTACCTCTCAGGTAATTTGAGAGAGCTAATTAATAGTATGAGCTAATAATAAACAAGCAACGGAGAGGCAATGTGAAGTATTGGAAGGAGCACTGGTGATTTTAGTCTGAGCTCTGCTGCTTGCTGGTGGGACAAAACCCATCGATCTTCTCCTGCGCAGTGGGGGTCATTATAATGACTTACTTGTTTACTGTGAGGATTCGATGACCCAAGCATGTGAAAGTGCTTCATACAGTGTAATATGTAGTCCACATATTAGTTAGCATTTGTGTCAGATAATATTGACAAAAGTAGAATATCTGTGATTTATAAATAATCAATTATAAATAACAAATGTGTGAAATTTATAGAGTGTAACAGGTACTCCAGAACAAAGCAGCTGTTTCTCCTACCATGTTTAATTTGGGGCTTTCCTAACCCTAAAATTTTAATGCGAAAATGTGCCGGTAGCAAGCTTCCTCATGAAGTGGGGCTGGTTGCCCACCTTTTTGTCACCCCTACGGCTGCAGCTCTGCCAGAGCAGCTTTGGGGGGCCCTCCCAGAGCTCAGAGATTTCCCACACAAGAGCTGGTTCACCCTCCATGCTGGGTTTATGAGATCATAGCCAAGGTAGTAAATTATAAGATGCTATAATTCACTTTCCATAGGTGGTCTTGGCTATATTCCACAGCCTTTTGGCTAAAAGGTGGCTGATTTTGAAGCCCTGGCACAAACTCAAAAATCCACCCCAGATGACTGGTTAGCCGAGCAGTGAGCAGTAACGTCAACAGACGAGCCATTTTGGTTTTTCTGTGGAGGTCTTTTGTGTTTACTTCATGTGCATTTACTTTTTACTGTTTTGAGTATTTCTGGAGTGATGGAGAAAGAGTAATTGCAGACATTTTTCACAGACAGAGGTTAGAATAAGTCATTTGATGTACTTACAGTGAACTGATGTAGTCTCTCTTTGCTGCTAGATGTTAAAGGTGAGGGTCAGGTTTTTGATCTGAATTCAGGATTTGGGATTTCTCTCCCAATTAGTATGTCTAATGGTCAGTAGATTTATGTGTCCTTTTGCGCCAAGTTGTTTATGTGCATTTCATTTTTTTTCATAAATGTTTTTAACCCCCACTCCCAAACTACACCAGTCTTGAGCCTAAAGTAGTTTCATGTTTACCACAGCATTTCAGATACTATGTAAGAGTTTGGCTCTATGTCCCAAAGCACTCTAATTTTTTTCCTCTCGGTTCCAACATTCCTCATTTCCACGGGATCCACGCCAGGCAAATAATGGAAGCCAAGTGGCAGGGCTTGCTTGCTGCATAGGTTCTAACAAACATAGGGTAATTCTTCTTTTCTTCAAAGCTGTTACATCTTTGGCTCTGCAACAATTGAGTTTGCAGGTCAAGCATTTAAAATCCTCATTAGCCTAAAATGTAAAACGTAATATTTTCCAATATTTTTAAAATCAGAATGAATTATATGAGCATTTGCTGCAATTTCTGAAAGTTTGCTGTCAAAATGGCTGTATCATTTATTCACGAGTTTATGAGGTAGGAAACTACTTGTAAGTAAGTGCTTGACTTTTGTGTGTATGGTACAAATTACTTTGCATTCAGCTCGGCTGTGTGGTGTGTGTGTGTGTGTGTGTGTGTGTGTGTGTGTGTGTATTTTGGTGGTAGTAGTTTAGTGTAGAGGAATGTTCTGCTGTGTTTAAAAATTTAGCTTTCCTAGAACAGATGTTAGCATAATTAACTACTTACTGAAAATTGCTGGCAAGAACGAATTACATTTCACTTAGCATACCCCATTACATGCACTAGGGCATAGCTAGGATAATTCAGAAAATCACTTCTCCACGTCTTGGCCCTGTAGACCCACTTTCAGTTGCCCAGTAATTAAGATTGAATTGTGAAATAATATTTCACTTAGTAATCTAGTGAGATTTAATTGATATGGTTGTAGTATAGGAGAATTTCATTTTCAAAGTCAGCAACAGAAGTGGAGTGAATGTCTGACCATTGTAACTTCAGAGCAATTTCAGTAAAGGAATTAGCAGACTGACTCAGTTAATTCCAAAGCACTAAGTCAGTTTAACACAAGTATTTACACTTTCTTTAGCTAGAACTTTTGAAGCTGTCATTATACTGGGACATTTTACAACTTGCATACCTGCTGTAGCAGATAACTAAGAAATCTTTTTAGGAACTGACCTGGAGAGAACAATAAGCAGAATTGGCTCAAGGAATGGCTAGTTGCCTAAAAACGTCCCAACTCAACCAGATAATATGATCTGGCTACTTCATTTGTTCAGTATATCTCACATGTTTCCTTTTAACTAGAAATAAAGCAGGAGGTTTTTGAGCTTGAGAAAGGGAGGGAGAATCTCTGAGGGAACTCAATTTAACACATTTAAAAGCTAATTTCTAAATTAAGCTGAAGTTTCTTTTAGGTTAAATAAGTGCTTTGGGGGACCTTTGAATAAAAACTGTACTTGCTCAAATAACAGAAATTTATCTGGTCTCCTTGGTTTCTGCCACCTATGTTCCTTTTCCTCTTCTTTTCTCCTCCCTTCCTTGAGGCACATCAAAAAATCTTCAACACTCCCTGGAGTTATCCCAGGGCCTGAATACCCAATACGTTTCATATAAGTTCTCATTAAGGCGAACATAGGTATTCAGACAGGCAAAGCATAGAACCAATTTAAGTGTATAATCTTTAATGAATTATAAATCTGTTTCATTGTGAAGCAGTGGAAGTTTCTCTACATTACAAAGTGAAAAGTAGTTTTCAGCTACCTTTAGCTCTGTAGCCCAGATGTACATTGTGGGGACTTACATTATCCAGTGACTGCTTTTGTCCTCTACTTTTCTAGATATGGACTGCAGCCAAGTAATTCTTAGTGTGCCCCCCAACATTAATCCTGTCCTTTTAAATCAGCTCAATTCTTCTTTTAAAATAAAGTCTAGGGGTGGCTGGGTGGCTCAGTTAAACATCTGACTTTTGACTTCAGCTCAGTTCATGATCTCATGGTTAAACATTAAAACAAAAATAAAGTTTTGGGGCACCTGGTTAGCACAGTTGGTTAAACGTCCCACTTTGACTCTCAGGTCATGATCTCACAGTTCATGGTTTTGAGCCCTGCTTCCAGCTCTGTGGTGACAGCTCAGAGCCTGGAGCCTGCTATAGATTCTGTGTCTGTCTGTCTATCTCTCTCTTTCCCTCTCTGCCTTTCCCCCACTCATGCTCTGTCTCTCTCACTCCCTCTGAAATAAATAAACACTGGGGCGCCTGGGTGGCTCAGTCCGTTAAGTGTCCAACTTTGGCTCAGGTCATGATCTCATGGTGTTTATGAGTTCGAGCCCCACATCAGGCTCAGTGCTGACATCTCAGAGCCTGGAGCGTGCTTCAGATTCTTTGTTTCCTCCTCTCTCTACCTCCCCCCATCAAAAATAAATAAGTATTAAATTTTTTTGAAAAGAAATAAATATTTTAAAAAGATTTTTAAAAATGAAGTCTAATATCTACTTTCAACTTTCTAACATCTATCCAAAATCTTTTAGGAATGAGGTAGAAAATAAATAAATGACATTATAAAAAACAGATAAATAAACAAGCATTTGTATTTTTATAGGTGTGGAGATCATGACAGCAGATTTTTGACTGTCGTTAGATTTCAAGAGTTAAAGCAACTCTCCTTGAGTCAGAAGGTGGTATCTGTTAGCAATTATGTGTACATTGTTTAAATCAGGGTGTATAGTTTTGTTTTCATTTCTGTTAGCTAATTGCTATGGTGAAAGTAAAAATTCTCTGAAATATTTCTTAAATGTTTGATCATTTTTACCTAAAATCGTTTTTCAAGCTGAGGGGTTCTGATTATTAATCTTTGTAAACATGACTTACCTTATTTTTTTACATGCAGTTTTCTTTTTTTTGTTTTTAAGTTTATTTCTTTTGAGAGAGAGCAAGAGAGAAAACAACTGGAGAAGGGGCAGAGAGAAGGAGGGACAGAATCCCAGCAGGTTCTCCACCATCAGCCCAGAGCCCAATGCAGGGCTCAAACTCATGAACTGTGAGAGCATGACCTGAGCTGAGATCAAGAGTCAGGTGCTTAACTGACTGTGCAACGCAGGTGCCCCATGACTTACCCTTTTAACTGGTCTGTTTGTACACTGCTTCCCCTGGTAGCCCAGAGCAGATCAATCTTTAAATAGCACCTTTGTTGCAAGAAGATGTTCTTCCTCTGGGTTAGGTGATCTAGACTTCAAAGACTCCTTGGAGGCCAGGTTGCCAGGGTAGAAGGCAGACCTTTTCTGTTCCCTCCCTGTCACCTTCCTCCTTCTCTTTCCAGGAGAGTTCATGGCTGGCCTCATGGCTACCTACAGGACAGAGATGATGTCTTGGAAGGAAAGAGCCCTCTAAATACAAACGCTTTGTTATCTGTGGATCTTTTTATTTTTCTTCCTTACGTCGCTCTGCAGCGTGGAACAGAGATGGTAGGGAGCTGAAGCCAAAGCACCCTAGTAGGATGATGCTGCTAATTAGAGAAAGCACACAAAGTTAGGCTGATGCTACATTTTTGACTATCAAATGATCTCTTTATAAGTTTTAATACTTAAACTCAGACCTCTGCAGAGCTTACTGTGATACGCTAGATATCCTGTGATCTGGCACATGCTCTTCTTCAGTGTCTTCCTCGCTTGGCTGTCCCCTTTCTTCCTCTGGCCAACTGACACCTGCTCTCTTTCAAGGCGAAGTCCAGGCCTTCTGAAGCAGTACCCCTGCCTCCACCTCTCTTTACATCTGGTGCATCCTGCGCAAACCTCTGTCCTAACAAGTTTCAATCAGGATGTACTTCTCTGCCAACTTCTCACCCTCCCACACTCGACTGTGACCCACAACTTGGGGTCTGGGACTGTCTGTCATTTGTCTCTGTCTTTAGTTAGCACAATGCCCACATAATAGTGATACTCCTAGATAATTGCTAAAGGAAACTTCTTTACTTGTAATAAAGCAAAGAAAGAAATAGTCTGTGTTGGCTTAAATGGAGACCATGTGTCATGTTAGCATGTTGTTTTAATTTTATTTTAACTTTTCTAGGAGGCAGCTAAGTCTTGTATCTCTGTCCAACTCTTTAATTACGGGTTCTGGAGGGAGTAGGGGCTAATGATTTGATGTTGACTCAACTTTGAGCATGATAGCGGTAGTGGTTGGCTAGATGGTAATTTGTAAACTGGACAGCCATTTGAGATGCTATAACAGGAAGCTGACTGGAGTCAATGAATATTGTTCCAAAAGGAGTACAGGTTTAGTCATTGTTCACTTACATTTTTACTCCAGGTTATGTTGTAATGGTGACTGGAATTTGTACCTCATTCTAGTGAATTCATTTCTCTTACCTCCCAAGTATCTTTCTGTTGCCCTTTCTCAGGTAATGCCAGGGTAAATGTAGCATCCAAAATTATAATTACTTTTCACTGTGAATTATTTATTGCCTGTCAACCCCATCATTTGTACATTCCACATGGCTGGAAGGCTGATGTCTGTTGGATTCACCATAGCATTGAACAGTACCTAGCGCATAGTAGGTACTTAAGACATATTTGGTGAATGTAGTGTGAAACTTTGTAATATACGTAATTGAGGAGCTGCTGGATTTTCAAAGAAGCTTCAAGATGAGTTTGTGCAGTTTTTCAAAACCTTGAGTTAGAAGTCTTATTGATTTCATATCCCTTTAAAGTTAAATGTCACACAGTATCCCATTTCACAATTCCTGTACCGTAGTGGAGAGGTGGAGGCCAAAAATACTGGCAGTTGAAGTACAGATAAGGAAGGAAAAAATGGCCTGTGTTTGACATAGTAAAGGGAACTGAACTCAAAATGGGTCAGAGTTTTTCATGGAATAACTCATGGTTTTATGATTTCTGTGCGTGATCTAAATGCTCTCTTTAGCTACCACCAGTTAACCAATTCACAGTGCCTAGGTAAATTCATATTTGGCCAGATTGCTCTGACTACTAAATTGCACTGATGTTAAAATAGCTTTTGGTCTTTTTTTTTTTTCTTGAGTAAATGTTATGGATGGGTAGAGGGGACATTTGTAATGTGTGCTGAGGCAGCTGGGTGATATTGCATTACTATCCTAAGAATACTGAGAAGTGGTTATTTTTAGCTTTCACCTGAGCAAACATGACTCAATTTGTTGATGTGAATCCATCCAGCCCCTTCTTAAATATACAAACTCTATTAATCCCTAGAACCATGCTAGTGACTAAGTAGGGCATTCATTACATATACTTGTTAGTTAATTGTGGCTCCTTCAAAGGTTGCAGAAAATGTCAACATTTTCTATTTTATTCTTTTCTCTTACAGTAATATCCTTCATACTTTTTTAAATATAAAGATAGAAATTAAACTTTTTAAATTTTAGACACTTTTATGATCATGTAGTCACAATTTTGGCTATGGC
This sequence comes from Proteles cristata cristata, assembly GCA_017311185.1. Taxonomy (NCBI): domain Eukaryota; kingdom Metazoa; phylum Chordata; class Mammalia; order Carnivora; family Hyaenidae; genus Proteles; species Proteles cristata. The sequence continues at coordinate 1,397,444 of JAESUZ010004016.1, read as the reverse complement.
TAGTAAAAACACTTTCTACAAGCTATTAGCTTTGCTTTAAGTTTACTTTGATAGATTTTCTACATAAAGAAACACCTGGGAATTCACTTTTAACTGTTGTAGGAAGTTGTCTTAAGTTGTAAATATTTTAGTGGGAGAACATCAACTGTCCATGTTTGAATATCAGAATGTCTTTTTTACTTTCTCAAACAATACAAATATTTTGCCTTTTGAGCATTACTGGAAAAATTGAAAATGTTGAATTATCTTTAGGTGTTTAAGTTATGCAATTTATTTATTTATTCAAGTGTAAAAAAATATTTGTGATTACCATAGTATAACTTGAAATGCACTTGAGGCTTCTCAAGTTCATTGCCATGAGATTTATGAAAATATTAGTATTCCTGGGATTTTTTTTCTTTATGCGAGATACACTAGACTAATGAAAGAATGAAAATAATTCAGGCCGCTACAAAGGCAGGCGCTCACTGTGTCCATTAAAAATGCAGCCTTTGTGCCCGTAAAGTGTTCAGCTTCTCTGTTATTAAGTTTGGAATGTGGTTTTGGAGCTTAGCTGAGGAACTCAGCTAGTTATTTTTCATTTTGGTCTAAGGAGGGAGAGACTTGTTTTTCAAAGGTGGGGGGAGGAAAGAAATGAAAAAAGGTTAGGTTCATTTTAGAAGAATTGAAGTTTTAAAATGTAGTAACTATTTTCTGCAGCAAATAGTCAGTTTGAGTATGTTAGCCAAAAATAGAATTCATGACTTTTGTCTCCCTGTTTCTTTCTCCAGCCACATTAAAAAGCATTCAGTTAAATGTGCCATTTAGTTTTTCTAATGTCAAAGGGCTGTTTGGCTGAGTCAGGATAACCAAAGTTTGATTGATTCATATTTCTAATAAGCTAGATGTCTGATTTTAGGTGGATTAGGTATAAAATGTCTTTGTGATACAGCTTTGGGTTTTAAAGAAAGCCTTCCCTTGCGTGGATTAGTGGGGACTCTGTAGTGTACTGAAAGACTTTAATCTAGAGTTCAATCATACTATGTTTTTGGGTATGTTTTATTAGACATTGCCCCAACTCTGCAAACATAACATTTGACTACTCAGAATTTACCATTAGAACAGATATTTAGGGATACAAAAATATGTATTTGAGCATTAAAAGCAGGGCAAATATTAATAATGTACACTTTTGCCTCCTAAATGACTTTCTTCTTGCTTTACATATTTATCTAGTTGTTATCTGATCTCTATTACAAAAGAAGTGATTTCTGTTCCTAAAAGGTCTGAAAACACAGTATGCCAGTTATAAAATGCACAGAATTAAACATATTTAAACTTCCCTAACTTATAATGTTTTCCTTTCCCTGCTCATCTTGTAAGTTTTATAAATACCTTTTAAAAATGTATTGAACTAGCAGGACCCACATGATGAAAATTTTCAAAGAAATATAAAATTGGAGTCCATTTAATGGGAAAGCAATCATTGTTTTTAGATAGGAAAACTAAATGTTGGGAAAGCATGCCAATTCTGTTCACATTCATTTGTAGATTTAATGTAATTTCAGTCAAATCCCAGCAAAAGGATAAAAAGGATAAACTTGAATGGATTTGGGGAGAGGATTTACTCTACCAGATACTGATACAAACCATCATTTTATTGGATTCAAAACAATGTTGTATTGAGCCATGAAGTGACAGTCCAATACATGAAATAGAGCAGATTGTCCAAAAACATCCATTGGTATACATAAGATAGAAGTAATATCCTAAATCAGTAAGAAAGGAGAGTCTGTTCAATAAAGAATAATTTAAATATATAGAAAAAAAAAACTTAGAATCTCACTTCATCTTTTACACCAAACAAATTTCATATGGTGTAAATATTCAAAAAAAGAAATTGTAAAAAGATAACTAGAAATTAATAAAGGTGACTGTTTATTGAATATGAATGTAAAAAAAGTCTAAGCACAAAAGCGTGGGGAAAACATAAAGCAAAAGAGACATTCTACATAAATTTGGAACTTCTCTAGATTTAAATATGCCATAAACAAATAAAAAAGTTAAGGTAAATTACTAGCAAAAAATATTAGGTAAATAATTATTTATAGACAACCTTTACAAGCCAGGGGGATTTTGAGGAGATTAAATTTAGGTATATCGTGACTGATTATTTTGCAGACATTAGTTAAAAATTTTTAATTATAAACATGTAATAGCTAATTCTTGTACTTTTCGTGTGCTCAGGCACTGTTCACAATACATACTTTTCATGTTAACTTGTTTAATGTATACAATGATTCATAATACTGTTGTTATTGCCATTTAAGAGATAAAAAAAAAATTACTACACAGATAGCTTTAGTAATTCACCCAAAACTTTCTTAGTGTGAGTTAGTGGTGACACAGGTAGGAATTAGGGAACCAGTATGGGACACCAGGAAGGTTGGCCTGGAGCTTCTGGTACTCACCACTGAACTATTCTGCTTCTTTAAGTGAATAAAAAGAAAAAGCTACAAACCTATGTATGATGTGATCCTATTTTATAGAAAAATATGTTAATATGTATGTATTTTAAAGTTATAGAATTCATTTATAATTTTTTATCTAATTACACTCGTAGAAAAGACAATATTTTGATATTTTTCCAATAGTGGTTACTTCCCTCTAGTGGGATTTTGGGTAAATGTTGTTTTGAACTTTAAAATTTCTGTATTTTGCAGATTTTTTTTATAATCATAACCATTTTACAATCACAAAACTGTTTATTAATATTACATAGTTCAAATGTGATGATCTCTTTTGAAATGCACAGATCAAAAGCATGGTTTTTGTATATCTCTGAAGTAGCAGTTAGTGTTTCAGTGTCTACCTCTGATAGGTACCATACTAAGTGAGAGCCTGAGGTCAGCGGAGTTCTTTCGGTCAAAAGCAATGTTAGAACTAAGGCGAGAATCTTAGAAACCAGCTGCCTTGGTCAATCTTAGAAACTAACGATTTCGTTTCTCAGATGAGTGTCCTGAAACCACTAGATTTAACCAATTTTCCCAAGACAAACTGACAGTAAATTGTTCAACCAAGCTTCAGACACAGGTCTTCTTACTTCAAACACTGCGCTCTATAAAAGTCCCAGAGGCCTCTAAGCTGGTGGGAACTGAAGCACAGCTGCTTTTTGTGACATTTGTTTGGAGTAAGGAACCAAAGTTGTTACAAATATACTCTTTCAACAAAAATGATGGTGATTGAGGACATAATGGGAAAACTCAGAAATACTTTATGATACCTGTGGAGGTCACTAAAGGATCCTCACCTGGATTTGGGGGGATCCCTAAATATTACTGATCCCGGTTATAGAAGGCGATATGAAAACTGGGTACAAATGTTAGCCAAAAGATGAGTACTTCAGTGGATGATTTTTCTAAAACAGAAAACCATTTCCTTTTCAGCTCCAGGGCCCACAACGGCAGTATCCTACATGTCAGTGAAATGTGTGGATGTCCGTAAAAACCATCACAAGACAAAATGGCTAATGCCTTGGGGACCCAACCAATGCGACAAGATCCGAGACATCGAGGAAGCAATCCCAAGGGAAATCGAAGCCAATGACATTGTGTTTTCTGTCCACATTCCCCTTCCTTCCATGGAGATGAGTCCTTGGTTCCAATTCATGCTGTTTATCCTGCAGCTGGACATTGCATTCAAGCTGAACAACCAAATCCGTAAGTGTCCTCTCTTACCCTTTAGTCCCTTGGACATTTCTCTCTTCAGGTTCTTTCAGAGCCAGTTCTAATAACAGTAAAATGAAAATATTAATGGCAGAAAATTACCAACTGCTTACTACTTGCTAGGCACTCTTTTGAATATCCTACTAATATATTTCATATTCCTAGCAGTTTTGTGAGGAGGTCTTATTATTTCATTTTACAGATAGAAACCTTGGGCATCAGTGAGATTGCTTAAGGTCAGAAGGTAAGAGAGTTGAAGGGCTATGAGTCAAACCCATGCAGGCTGTCTTCAAAGCCTTGCACTAAACACTAAGCTTCCCCACCTTTCTAGTGTTAAAAAGGAGCTCATCCCAGCAGAGTGATTTGAGGATTTCTTAATGGTCCCATGTTGAGAAAAGCCATCATATTAGTCAAGATCCCTGTCAATATGGGAATACTAACCCATTTTCTCACAAAACCAGGGTTGTTTGTTTGCTTGTTTTTAGCTTACTGAGTTGTAGTTCAGGATTTTGAGGGCATGGGGGCACCTGGGTCACTCAGTCGGTTAAGCGTCCGACTTTGGCTCAGATCATAATCTCATGGGACTTGAACCCAAGAACAGCCAGCTCAGAGCCTGGAGCCTGTTTCAGATTCTGTATCTTCGTCTCTCTCTGACCCTCCCCTGCTCACGCTCTCTCTCTGACCCTCCCCTGCTCACGCTCTCTCTCTCCCTCTCTCTCTCTCTCTCAGAAATAAATAAAAACATTAAAAAAAAATTTTTTTAAAGGATTTTGTGGGCATGGGACATATAAACATTGCATGAGCAGGAGATTATTGGATGATTTCTGGAAGACAAATCCATGTGTGGCATCTGAAAAACAGTATAGGGAAACATAGGTTGAGAAGGAAGAAAACACTTTTTAAAAAATGCTTTATTTATTTATTTATTTATTTTTGAGAAAGAAGCAAGTGAGGGAGGTACAGAGACGGAGGGAACAGAGGATCTGAGGCGGGGCTCAAACTCACGAACCATGAGATCATGACATGAGCCAGAGTCAGATGCTCAAACAATGAACTACCCAAGAGCCTCTAGGAAGAAAACATTTTTTACTGACACAGCATCCAGGGTGAGATGGAAAGTGGAAAAGGTGTGTTGGAATCCTCTCTGCCTGAGGCATGTCCATGGATTAAAGCAGCACTATTTCCAATTCTAATTTTCCTGTATAGGCAATAATCTCAATATATAATCATTAATTTCATTTTATATAGGAGTTACCAATGTATGTGCTTGACTGACCAATTATTGGGAACAAAAAGATATGCTAAGATGTCTTTCCAGAATGGAGAGCGTCTTCCATTCATTCAGTCTCTTACCCATTATTTCAAACTGTCATTGAGTGCCTACTACCACTAGGGATTGTGCTGATAGCTAGACATCTGGATACAGATGAAGACACTGTACTTTAAGGGGTTTATAGTCAAGTGGCAATGATGAGCAAATAATCATTCCAGTATGATGTGCTAGGGGCTGCAACCAAGGTGTGCACAGGAGGCTGTGGAAATACAAAGAAAAAACCTTAGAACATGGAAAGGGAAGACTTCCTTGGCATGCACGTGCTTGTGTTTGTGTGTGTGTGTGTGTGTTTATGTGTGTAGAAGTGAGCAAATAGATATTTAAAGTGAGTGTCAAAGAGTGAAAACCCAGATCAGGAGTTGAGGGTGAAAGTGGGGACAAATAAAAGAACATTCAAGATAGAAGGAATGGCTGATATAAAGGTCCAGATTTGCACAACAGCCTTTAGCATTCAGTGGTGTATTTTGTATTTCACATGTCCATGTTCTCTTGCCTGTTGTCTTCATCATTGGTTGCGTAACACATTTATTCATTCACTCATTCAAACTTTATTATGTCCCAACCATATGCTAAACACTTAGTATTGAGGATACAAGACTGAACAAAACATGTTCTTTTAAGGAGTTGGGAAAGACAGTGTTTGGGAAATGACATTTGACTTGCCAAAAAGAAAGATATGTGCTACAATTACAGGAATATGCAATGTTGTGACACTGTGATTTATAAGAAATACATATTTGGTCCTTCACATCACCAAAATATACTTCATATATATATTTGGTCTTTACCCACAGTTCCTGGCTCACAGTTCCCACAACCATTGGAATTTCCTGAGTGATAAGAACAACGGGAACATCTTTTGTAATAATATTTGGTGCATCAATCCGTAAGGGTGAAATGGGTATCTTGTTCATAACAAGCCCTTTCCACCATAACTGGGCTTATATTAATGAGGCGACCTTTGGAAAGCACCCCAAAGGTGGGGGCTGGTTACCAGGGGAACCAAGTATGAACAGAGGGGTGCTGAAAGTGCCACTCTTGATTTTCAGGGAGGGGAGAGGAGCTGGAGGTCGACTCAGTCACCAATAGCCAAAGATTTGATCAATTGTGTCTATGTAATGAGTCCTTCATAAAAACCCCAAAGGAAGGGATTTCCGAGAGCTTCCAGGTTGGAAAACCAGAACACCTCCTATGCTACCCTGCTGGGCCCCAAGCTTTGTGAGGAAAGAAGGAGTTCCTTCCTTCCTTCCTTCATTCCTTCCTTCCTCCCTCCCATCCTCCCTCCCTTCCTTTCTCTCTCTCTCTCTCTCTCTCTCTCTCTCTTTCTTTCATGGTTATTTTTGAGAGGGATGGGGAGGTAGCAGAGAAAGACAGAGGCAGAGAATCCGAAGCAAGCTCTGTGCCAGGGCTTGAACTCATGAACCACGAGACCATGACCTGAGCCAAAGTAGGACACTCAACCAACTGAGACACCCAAGTGCCCTCAAGAAGGAATTTCACTAGGGACCTTGCCCCATGTAACTCTGATCTGGCTGTTGATTCATATCCTTTGTAATAAATTGGTAATCTAGTGAGTTAATGGGTTTTCTGAATTCTTTGGCCTGCTCTAGCAAATTAAACTCAAGTAGGGTCTTGTGGGAACCTCTAATTTTATAGCCAGTTGGTCAGAAGTACAGGTAACACCCTGGGCTTAAGACTGGTGTCTATAAAGCGGAGGACACTGTGGAACTGAGCCCTTACCCTGTGGTATTAGATGCCATCTCCATTTAGATAGTGTCAGAATTGAGTTGTGTGTTGTGTGGTAAGATACTTTGCTGGTATCAGAGAATTTTTGGATATGGGGATACCCCCTCCCAACACACACACACACACACACACACACACACACACACACACACACACACCCTATTTGGTGATCAGAACCTATTCTATATTTTAACAATTTCACAAATGAATTACTTCCCAGCAAATATTAATTGTAAATATTAAAAATGCCTTCAGTGGTGAGGCTTTAACTAAAACATTTTTATATGTAAATGAATTTGAATGTCTGTTTTTCCCCCTCTCAAGTGTGTATTCTGCCTCCAAAATATAGTTTATCTTCATCCAGAAAAAAGATTGTACCAAAGAGTCTTATCTTTTAAAAAAAACTGTTAAATTTCTTATAAGTGAGGGCCCATACCTAATAGGGACACATTAATAGTTCCTTCAATGAATGTATAAAATAACTGACACCATAGGGCCAGCAAGAAAACCAGGTCAAAAAATACTTTTTGGGGGCAGTAGCCATAGGTGAGAGCTGTTAACTTTAGTAGGAGAAGGTTACATGTTAGGTTTGTGGGAATATTTTTTCCTTACATTTATTCTCTATACCTTTGTTTATGTACAGTGGTTTGTCTGCTTATATAGAGATTTTTATTTATAATATTCATAAGACATTGTAGGTCTATGTTTTTCTCTGATCTTCTGTTAACCCATGAGACTGCTGTCTACTTTTTATATTTTATCATTAGTTTAGATGCCTTTCTGGCAGCAAGAAGTAGGACAAGAGAAAAGGGATCAGAGATGTGGTAAATAAGATCCTAGTAAATGTGGATAACTTCCTATTTATCAAAGATTCAGCTGTAACAGTATTACCTCAAATGTAAGGAAAAGTCAGGACCAATTCTGTTTTTTTTCTTTAAGCTTTCTTAGACAGTCTGTGAAATGAGTTCCAGATTTCAAATAAGAAGAGATTTTATATATTTTATATGTAAAATTTTTATTTTATATATATGTGTATATACATATATATATATGTGTATGTGTGTGTGTATATATATATGTATAATATACCTACCTTTGAAGAGTCTTTGAATAGATAAAATAATCTAAGAATTGTGTATTGTATTGTACTGTATTTTAATTTGAGAGAGAGAACACCAAGGGGTGTAGAGGGGCAGAGGGAGAGAGGAGAGAAAGAAAATCTTAAACAGGCTCTACACTCAGCATGGAGCCTGACATGGGGTTCTATCTCATGACCCTGGTATCATGACCTGAGCTGAAATCAAGAGTCAGACGTTCAGCCAACTGAGCCACCCAGATGCCCCAAGAATTATATATTTTAAATGACTTTCAGTCATTTGGTGTTAAATGTATATTCTTTTCAGACTTTTCCGTTTAAGGTGATACAGGTTTTAGCTAAAATTTGAAATCTTGACAGTCCCTCAGAAACTGGAAAATATTGACTTACCCTTTAAAAGCTTGTCATTATTTAATCTGTTCTAAGATTTCATCAGATTGATTCCTATAATGTCATCATTATAGTGACAAAAGTGGTTAAAGAATGTATATATTATATTTGATTATTGACAAAGAAGATAGTCCATGTATGTTATGTAAAAAAGGTAATCCATGTTTGAAAAAGCAATTTTATTTATTTATTTATTTTTATTTTAATGTTTTTTATTTATTTCTAGGAGAAAGAGAGACAGCATTAGCAGGGGAGGGTCAGAGAGAGAGGGAGTCACAGACTCTGAAACAGGCTCCAGGCTCTGAGCTGGCAGTCAACACAGAGCCCGACGCGGGGCTTGGACCCACGAACCGCGAGATCATGACCTAAGCGAAAGTCGGACGCTCAACCGACTAAGCCAGCCAGGTGCCCCAGAGAAAACAGTTTTAAACAGAACCCCTTTTCTGTTTAAACACAACCCCTTTTATTTTATTTTATTTTATTTTATTTTATTTTTTATTTATGTCTTGGAGAGAGAGAGAGATCGCGTGAGCAGGGGAGGGTCAGAGAGAGACGGAGTCACAGACTGAAACAGGCTCCAAGCTCTGAGCTGGCAGTCAGCACAGAGCCCGACACGGGGCTCGAACCCACCAACCGGGAGATCATGACCTAAGCGAAAGTCGGATGCCAACTGACTAAGCCACCCAGGTGCCCCTAAACACAACCCCTTTTAAACCTAAACATTTTAAAACCTACAACTGCCCTACAGTGATATGTATGAAAAGTAGTAGCTGGTTCAGCTTTGAAGTGGTGATAGTTTTAAAACAATAGGCTATAAGAGCTGGGGAGGGGAGGCCGATTGAAGGGAATCTAGAGACCTATAAATTCTGGGAAACAGGAGTAATTGACCTTTCAGTGAATACCAATGACAAATTCCTAGCAGACCTATCTGTCAAAAATCTGTGATTGAGTTGTTGCTGACATTTTACCTGAGCACTTCAAAGCCTTGGAATTAACCTGTTTGTCTGGGCACAAACACGGTGCTTCTCTAGAGTTATATGGGACATGGGGACTTCCAGTTTTTACTACATAGAGGAAATGGAGGGAGTGTGAGTACCCAAAAGAGTGTCAGAAAAGTCAGCTGAAACATCTGGCATCTGAATATATGGTTAATCATTGTGAAAAATGAATGCTTATCTGTGTGATGGGCTTAGATTTTTCTGTGACACCCAGATTCCATTATTTGAAAATATCCTCTAAACTGGGTGTATCTCATTCTTTTTGAAGTGTATTATCAGTCACTCAATTTATGTATGTATTTTGAGAGACAGGTTTAGATTGGCTAAGATGGTGCCCACTTGTAAAAAAGAATTTCACTCTACTGATTACAACTGCAAGTCACATACTTAGTGTAACCTCAGACTCCCATGGGGCTTCTTTTGAGGAACCTGGGTGCAGAGATCAAAGAAACTTTTTTTTTTTTTTGACATGTCTCTACCCCACTTTCAAATCTACAGGCTGTTGAAGTAGAAGCACTGAGGATTCATTGGCAGAGAGCCTCAAGATGGATTGATCTGTGTTGAGTAGTAAATCTAGAATTTTAAGGAGTTTGAAAATTCCTTATGCTGAAGAAATAATGGTAAATGCTGTGGGTTAGGAAAAGCCAGCATGTCTATGCTGTTCTTAGGTAATGAAGTCATTGTTTTGCCTTGAGCTCTGTGCTGTACACTGAGATCGAGTGTTAAGTCTTATTTTCTTGTTTCATTACTGCAAATGACTACATGAAATGATGGAATTATTTCTGTAACTGACAAGTGATTTTTCTTCTCTCAAACTGCAAACATTTCTGTAAAACATATTTTTAGTAAAAAAAAATTAGAATGATAATATTACCCAGTTTTCAAGTTCGATAGCTGAGAGTCCTGCCTAACTTTTTATGAAGTGATTGTGCTCTTCCATTTGTACACCTATTATGGAATGTTAGGTAGACACCACACAAAGACAATTAGAACAAAAGAACAATCTGTTGGCTATAAAAAAGTCATGTTATCCAGAATGAGTAGGGATGAATTTATAAAAGGAAGAAAGTCTGTGAACTTATTCTTAGCCATTAGCACGAATCTAATGTTCTTCATCTTGGTTCTTAAATCTGGGTTTCCAGATGCCTTGTGGGAACACTCCACAAAGAGAGCTTAATGGGGGAGAGGATTCCATATGCCATAGAACTACAACTGCTAACGATGGAACCAGGCCTTTGGTAAAATGGTCACATGGCTGTAGTTCCGTGCTTTATCAGATAGTCTTTTTTAATAAAATATGTTGAAGCAACTACTGAGAAGAAATCTAATTCTACCCTCCCATTCCTTTCAAACAGAGACCCTATTTGAGTCATGACCATGTGACAGTCTCTGTTTTTAAGAAACATTTCCGATTGGATAGTTTTTATTACAGACTGGTGTCACCAGTAATTTTTTAGTTACCTTTTACATTTCTTTACCTACCTTAATCAGAGTCAATGTGAGCAAAAATGACTTCAGATTTTCCCTCTGCCCTCTTCCCCCTCCTCCCCAAAAAAGATAAACTGAAAAAGCCCAAAATACAGCAAAAAGGTCCAGCAAAAAGATCCAGGAGACTTAAATGTGAGGCTTGAGGAGGTGGGTAAAAGATAGGGAGGTTGTCAGTATTTGAGATGAGCTTATGTGGCCAATTGGCTTTCTTCTTATGGAGTCCTGTGCCCCCAAGGAAAGAACCTAGAATTTTCTAGTGTAAATCCGTGTTACCTACTGACTTCGGATAGAAAGAAACTAAAATCCTAAAATCACGGGGGGAGAGACCATTATTCTATTGATAAACCAGGACAGTGGAGATTAAGAACATCATGTTTGTTTGCCTTCATTTATGGATTATCTTTCCCTTTGAGGGACTCTTCAGCCACAACTTTGGAATTAACCATTGTGAACAAGTTTATATTGGCAGGAACATGGGAAACTTTGACTTTGTTTTATTTGGGTGTGATTATTGGTAAGCTCATTACTTGGATAGCATCACTATAAAACTCTCCGGATCTCCATTGTCTGGCTCAAGGGTTTTGTGTTATGTATATCCAAGAGAAGAAATATAGCCTAGAAACAGAGTTGGGCTTCTCTAAAACCTTCCTATGATTTTTAAATTAATGTTTGTAGTTTGGTATATCCACTGCCTCCTATTTCCTTCCAGTCATCCATTGGCTTACGGGTCAATTTAACATTGGAAAGTAGATTGTATCAGGTCGGTTTCTAGTCATAACAAATCTTACTCATCTATGGTTTGAATAATTGACAATAATTGTTATTAAACATCAACTGTGTGACTGCAGACTTTGAGCCCTGCAAGGAACTATAAAATGCTGTTAGTCTAGTACTCTTCAACCAAGAAGCCTTATGGGTAGATTTCAAGGGCCAGGCAAGCCCCCTGGTATTCTACCTAAAATTCCAGTCATATTTTTTATATATCTATTTTTAAAGTAAGAGGGTTTGTGGCTTTTGTCAAGTTTTCAAATTGGGTACTTGATGCCAAAATGTTAAAGGACTAATCCCTTAATTTACTGGATGAAGAAACCTTATACCCTGAGATGCTTGCCCACTGTAGCATAGCTGGCTGAAGACGAAGAAGGATCTCTTAGTTGTACATCAACCACGTAGGTAGGTGGATGTTACATAGCAGCAAGTACACAACATACACAGGTTAGTGAGCCCTCTACCAAATAGCACCCAAATATTCTTGGACAGAAGTTGCACTGGTCTTTCTCACATGGTGCATTTTCTGTTTTTCTCTTTTAAATCTCCCAATCTGTAGTTCAGCGAATGTAGTCCAGTCTAGATCTGTTTATAGTACCACAGCTGCAGATCACCCACGTGTCTGATTTCCTGCTCTGAGTTTAGAATATAAACGAGGAGATTCTCTTTGCATCCATAACAAGTATATCCTGGTTACTAAAATAAGTCCTGGTGACATCAATGAAGAATGTGAATAGCAAAGCAGCTAGCAGCAACAGATTCCTTCTTGATAGCACCCCCACTATATATAAGGAGTTTTCAGGGTTCTTTTTTTCTTTTCTTTTTTTTTACCACCTCTTCTGACTTTGGATATTCTTGTCAGTATTTAAATGCCAGTCAGTCATCACATAGCTAATGTGAGGTTATTTTCCCCAGAATCATACCTCAGTTTTGGTTAACCTAAGAAAATATGAAGAAAAACGATTTTCTAGATTATGCTTTTCTAAACAAAAATAACTTAGATGGGGGAAGGAAAATCCTGTATTCAACAAAGCAGAATTCTACTTGCAAAAATGCCAGGGACTCTGGAAAAAAAAATTCCCTTAATATCTACCTATTTTCTCCACACTGATGCTAGACATGGTTCCAGTTCCTTTTTTGCTTTAGTAAATTAGGGCTAGTAGTGTTATCTGGAGAGGTTGTAATAATTCTTTAAGGCAAGAAGAGGTTCTGGTTTTTTAATTTTTCTGACCAAGGTTATTTCCTAAAATTACTATCCAATGAATCAGTCTTTCCTCCCTTACTTGTTATACATATGGCGATAAGGGAAATTCAGGCCTAACCTAACCAGCAAGGTTATATCTACTTTACAGGTAAGATTTGGGGGAAGATTGAAAATATTTAAAATTTAAATTTATTTTAATTTAAATATTTAAATTTAAAGTATTAAATATTCAAAATATTTAAAATCAGAATCTTAAAAAAAAGTTGCTGTCACGTCGTTGAAGTTGTCTCTTCAAGTATGGGGCAGCTTGTCACTGGTAGTAATCAAGCAAAAACTGGTTGGAGGGGAGAGAATCATGACAGTGACCATAGTGATAGTTTGCACTGGGTGGTGCTGATGCTTGTCTTTGTGGCCAGCCATTTGCCTTGACTTCATACCATTTTCTTGCAGAACTCGCGTATTTCCTCTTCCTCAGAGTGTGGGCTTCCACCACACCAGCTAAGTGGGCCACTGGCCACAGGATCCACTCCCCAGCCACAGCTGATTAGATTAGGATGGGCCCTTGACTTAAGGAGAGCAGTCAGATTCTCTCTTGTGCAGCATTGGGATTCAGCATTGCTAGGCCCACGTTCATTGGCATCTAAATGAGAAGTCCTGAGGGCTCCCCGGGCAGCCATCACTCACCACATGCATGGAGAAGCACAGAAAGCTGGTTCGCCGAGTGCAAAGAGACAAGTGGAGGTGAAGGTCTGTGGGGTACAATTATAATCGACTACAAGCGATGATTTTCCTCCTTGGTTCTAGTCTCACAGGTTTGGTAGTACTTTCTGCCCTCAAATTTCTTGAGATACCCTAGTTTCCTTCCAGCTGATTTTTTTCTTTTTAAAAAAATTTTTTAACGTTTATTTATTTTTGAGAGAGAGAGAGTGAGAGAGAAGAGAGTGTGTGTGAGCTAGAGAGGAGCAGAGAGAGAGAAACATAGAATCCAAAGCAGGCTCTGCACCCTGAGCTGTCAGCACAGAGCCGGATGCAGTGCTCAAACCCACCAACTGTGAGATCATTACCTGAGCCAAAATCAGATGCTCAACTGACTGAGCCACCCAGGCTCTTTCCAGCTGATTTCTCTCTACCTAGTACAGGTGAAATCCTGCTACCTGCAACCAAATCCTTTTAAGACTACATTATTTTATTTAAGACTTTATTTACTTTATTAGGAAATAACTTTACTTTTATTTCACCTGATCATATCAACAGGCCCCCTGGTGGAGTGAGGAAATCGAAGACTTGTTCAGAGTCTTATGGCTGAGAAATAGAGGGGTTATAAGCAAAAGTGCTCTTTGGAGTCCAGTGCCTTGAGTGGCCCCTCGTCTGTCTGTAGTGCTATGGAGCGTCTCCCTGCTCTGAATAGGAAATTATACCAGATGGCTCCTGAGGTCCTATCTACTCTAGCTCTCTTTTGCTGCAAGTCCATGACTCACTTAAGATTCTCTGGCTTTATAAAAATCTTATGAGTATCCCTTCAGCCTTGTAAATTGGTGACTTCACAGACCCTCAAGTATGAACCATTTTTGAAGATGCCCCTTTGTTAGTGGGTGAGCTTAGTGTTGACATGAGTGAGTTTTCTAGTATTTTATTTTGTTATGTGTTTACCTTGTGTTCATTTCTAGTCCTTGGGTAGGCAGACAGGGTTGGTGTACTGGAAGTGTATTTTTAGTCTGACATTAAAAAATGTATCATAGACACCAACACAGGAAGCAGTTTTTAGGTGAGTCAGTGTATAAATAACCTCAAAGAGTTTTCATAAAGGGAAGGTAGATCTTTTAATTCAACAGTCCAGCTTCTAAGTCCCTCTTCCCAACTTCCTTCATTCATTCAGTGGTCATTTATTGGGCTTCTACTATCTGCTGGCATTTTTTGTACTTAGGATTTAAGATACACGTGTTTCAGAAAACCTCATGGCCCTTGTCTGTCCTTTCTCTATCCTGCAAGACTGAATTTTGAGGGTGGTGACTGTATCTTGTTCATCTTTTTATCTCCATGCTTAGCATAGCCCCAGGCTGTATAAATACTCAAGATGTACTCAAAATAATTAATTAGGAGCTCACAGTCTAGTCCAGAGAGAAAGAAACAAAAATTAACACCAATGTGTTCAGTGCTAAGTGCCTAGAGTATTTCATAAACAAAGAAGGGGAAATGATTAACTTAACTTAGAAGGTAATTTTTTAACCGAGTCCTGAAGGGTGGAATCTTCAAGGAGATGTTGAAATTTGTGACTAATGTATCGTGGCAGAGAAACAGTCCAAGAGTAGCTAAATTTTGTTCTGGGAAACCAGAGTGTTTAGGCTAAATTCTTGACCTGACGCTTATAAATTTTGTGATACCTTTGATAAGTTAATGAACTTCCTTGTACTCCATTTTCTTCATCTATAAAACAGAGGTATGTAATTGCAGTGCCACCCTTGTAAGATTGTTTTAAGGATGAAAGGAGAATAATACGTACGTAGCTTTTACATACTAAGTACATGGTAAATGCTCAATAAAGGTGAGTTATTATTGTTCTTGGACTCGAGCAGAAAGGAGTGTGAGTTCTGGAGAGAACGTAGAAGTCCAGAAAGGAGGACAGCAAGGCTGAATATGCAACACAAGGACCTGGGTGGTTGCTGGCCATAGGCCTTTCATTACTTCAGAACAGTGAATCTTAACTTTGGATCAATGACCTTGACCTTCGGAGAAAAATGTGCATAAGTCCCATTCAGACATTTTGTATTCATGTTTCAACTGAAACCCCAGAGGTTTTCCATGAATCTCTAGGTAAGAGCTCTAACTTCATGATATCAGTGGACCCCATGAGTTTCAAATTACATGTTGATCAGCACTTAAGCAATCGGGAGAACACCCTAAAATAGAAGGTGTGGGGAATTTTCAGCATCCTTAGGAGAATATGACCACAAGGCATGGTTTAATTACATTTGACTGTAAATGTGTGTTAACATATAAATTAAAATGTTTTGGAATAGGATAATAATTTAAGATGAGAGTAGAAGTATCTGGGACATGACCTCTCAGAGCTCTGCAGACTGAAACTATGGAAGTGAAGTGACTTTTCCAGGGTTGCCTCGTTTGCAGGTGAGGAAGCCAGGACCAAGATCTCTATTTTCCCACCTTGAAATTCTGTGAAAGAACATGTATGTGAAGGACAGAGAGCCCATTTGTTAGGCTGCAGAAGAATTTCATATTGGAGAAAAAAGATAAGCTCTTAAAAGACTGAAGGGGCAGTTGGTGAGTTGCACTGATAGCCAGGCAAAGAAATTTGGAGTTTGAGCCTTAAGAAATTGAAAATCACGTTATCTAGTGCTGAAATAAAATGTGGAATTCAAGATTTGAGATTCGTAGCTTGTTCTTTGTATTATGCAGCAGCTGGAAATCGCATTTCTTTTTCTTTTTTTTTTTTTTTTTTTTTTTTCCATTTGGACTTCTCGCACGGTGGTATTCCCGACGGGAGGGCATCTGTGAACTTTTTAATGGGAGAAGTCCTAAAGCTGGGCTAGGGCTGCTCGCTTGAGGCTGCCTTCGGAGGCAGGTAAAATCTGACTCCCCTTTTGCTTTTCAGCTACAGACACAGCCATCGCTGGCACCACCAGCTGAGTGACTCGGAATCTAGGGGTTGCCAGTAATTGTGGGTTTAAGTCACAGAGGAAAAAGATAAGAGAAGAGCAAGGCTGGTTTTTCCACAATTAAATGTTGCCTCTCGGGCTTCTCTGACGGCAGGAATCCAAGAGGTCAGGAACCACCAGCCATATTATTTCTCTCCCTGGCTGCCTGCCTTCATTTGTATCCCCTCCTCATTCATGGGAATGAAGAAAAGGTGGGTTGGAAATAAAAAGCTTGTTCTAGCCTACTTTTTCCTTTACGAAACTTGTCAGAAACAAAGCTTTCCCGTGAAACAGACGGAATCCCTTCTGGTAGCTGGCTTGTCCTGCTGGCAGCAAAAAGATATTTTGGGGGGAGTGGGGGAGAAAAACATTGTTGAAATGTGCTATTGTCCTTTAATAGCTATGATGGTGTTTTTCTCAAGTGATGCCATATACGCTGGTATTTTTGAATTTGCTACTGTTTAACTCTTACATTCATCAGTTTTTATCCCTTGTCACTCTAACACCATTACAAGTGGCCTGAGGGCAGGGATTGTGTTATTGTTCTTTGTTTTTTGCCACCGTGCTGCAAGTGCAGAATGCAGTTCAGCAGCTGGTGGTGTGTTACATTTCTACATTCACAAAATGTTAGAACTAGATGGACCTTAGTTTGATCCAACTTCAGTAATTAATGAAAGAATACAATGCATAAAATACTCAAATTGCACAGCTAGTAAGTGGCTTTACCTAGACCAAAAGAGGTCCCCGAACTCAACTGATCTGTGACATAATGGCAAACAACTTGAGCTATGTAGTCAGGCACACCTGAGTTCATAGTGTGCCTCTCTCCTACGCTAGCAGTGTGATCGTAGGCCTTGATTTCCTGGTTTTGAGACGGCAGATGATCATCTGTATCAGGCTGGCATGTGTGTGTCTGAAAATGTTTACACATCTGAATATGTCTGCATGTAGTAGGCACTCAAAAATAGTAGCTTTTGAAAATCATTGTTTTACTTCTTTTAAAAATACAATACCTTCTTTATCCAAAAATTCCCATTTCTACAATCTCTTCAATATCAGAAAACATAGCCCAATTGTTCTTGGGGAGAACTTAGGAGAAAGAGTAGGTTAATAGGGCTTTTAGGTGCATCCTGGAATGGACTAGAAATGAAAATTGCCCCCCCACACACAGGAAATAAGGGTCACCCCTCAGCGCAAAGGACTTTTTGTTCAGCAGTTAGTAAAGGAGTGCCTGCTGTGCTGAGCAAAGAGCCTAGAGACTCAGGTAGTGAAGGAACAAGTCAGCAGGTCCCGCTTGCCTCAGAGGTGATAGGAATTTAAGTGATGTGACTAGAGGCAGGGAGGCCAGGGGCTCCTGGGAGGCCAGGCTTTGTGTTCAGGGGCAAGCTTGTAGAGGCAAAGGGGTTGCCAATGACACCTGAAAGGCAAGGGAAGTTATTTCGAAGGAGAGACTGAAGGAGATGGCAGGAGGGAAAGAGATAGTACAGGTGCCTTATATTGAGGGAGGGGCCGTGGAGGTCTTCCGGGGCTCACCTAAGGGTGCTTTTTGATTTTGCTTCCTTCTTTCTCTCTCTGTCTCACAGACATATTGCTTTCTCCCACCTGTTTGTACTGTTAGGACTCAGTCCATCTCCTGGAAGGCTGGGTGGTAGGCCAGTATCGTCTCATTGCTGTTTGGAACTCGGGTCTGAGGAAGGCCCTTGCCAATTGATCAAGGGTAGGACCTCATCTGCAAATAGAGCCCCAAATCCTGAATTCCCCACACAGATCCTCTGTGTGAAGAACACTGGCCTGAATCCAGCAATAACACAGCTGTTGAAACAGCTTAGTCACCAGGGCGATGGAGGCAGTGTGGCATGGGAATGCTGGGGTACAGTGCTGCGACATTTAGCTGGCTGGCAGCGCCCCTGAGAGCCTGCGCTGCAGAGAATCTGCTTCCCACCCACAGGCATTCCCTTGTTTCTTTGAAGCTCAACCATAATCCCCTCCCTGGGGAGCCCAGAATGAGGGGAGAAACTAAAACATTTTAGGACCCAGAAGAGGAAAAGAAATAGTCACTCCTTTTAGACACCTGGTTTCTCCCTCTTAATGATCCTTGTTTATTTCTTGGATAACTTTTTTTTTTTTTTGCTGCCCCAGGCTAGGCAGTGTGATTTAGATGTGGTGGTGGGGGTGGGGAATGTGCTCATTTATCTTGTCCAGAAAATGTAGCGACTTACTGAGCTTGTGGGTGTCCAGGTGATGCATGGAGAAGTTAAGAGGGCAAATCTTGGCCCTTCTGCCTGATCTTGCTTGGATTCCTTTATCAGCTTCCTCTGCCAGAGCTCTTGTCTGAAGGACTCTGGGCAGATCTGGGCAAAATACTTGGCTGATTTCATCAGGATTTGGGGAGGACTAATAAACTGCCACCAAGTGACCCCATTCCTCTTCCAGCTCTTTGAAGAGCTGACCTTTGTGTTTTCTCTTTATCCTGGACTACTTCTGCCCTGTTTGTTTTGGAAGTTGTTAAGTTAAATTAGCCATCCCTTTCCTTTCCTGGTTACTGTATGAGAATGCAGCTGTCAGTCTGTGAACTCTGCCATCATCTATTTTTAGATTCAGTGTGAATGAAGCTCTCTTCTCTAATTGCTTTCAGAGAGAAGGAAGGGGTGGGGGTGAGAGGAAGAGCCAGGTAGATTTCTGTAACCATCAAGTCAGCTATTCTGAATGCTGTATGCGTTGACAGTGTCCTGGGGAGAAAGCAAAGAAGCCCACTGTGTGTTTTGCTCCGTTGGCTGTCAAGTTTGTTTTCTCTCTGCATTTATGTTGATTATGGTCAAATGGGAAAGAGCTATGCCATGTTTGCTTTCCAGTGTTTTAACACTTGCCAGCTTGAATGGTTCTGATTTCTCAAGCTTTGTTAGGCAAAGATATTGTTGAATTCAGATTACTTGGAAAACAGGGAAGGTCCTTCTGGTGATAGCTTCTACAAGATTAGGTAATCTTAATCTTAGGTATGCTGAGAACTGTGTCAATGCAGTGGATCTGAATTTTCTCTAGATCTCTCTATGCTAATTTCCCTACCCTCTCACACAGCTGCCGGGCCTCTTTGCTTATCTTTCTAAACAAAATGCTACAGCATTCAGAACAAGCTTCATCCCTTTGTCATCAGACCTGCCCTGCTCGCCGGCCTTGCCCATTCTTTCCACTCCTTCTCCCACTCTCTGCCATATTGAATTAGTTGATTTGTCAATTTCTCTGACTCCACGATATTGTTTATGTTTCCATGGCTTTGTATTCATGTAGCTCCCTCTGCCTGTAATTCTTTCCCTTCATTACCTAATGAACTCTTACTCATTCTTTAAGTTACACTTAAACATCACCTCTTATGTATGAAGTGATCCAGAAGATTGTGTATTCTGTGCTATATTCTTTGACCCCCAAGCCAACACTCTTGACATCTTTGTACTGACTGTATAATTATACTCTAATGTAGTACTAACCACATGTGAATATACTTATTGGTGTTTATGCCTGCCTTCCCTACTCTGCTGTGAACAAGTAAGAGCAAACTTTACTTTGTATGTCTTTTTTTTAATCCCCCACTAATGTGCATGGAAACTAGTAGCTACTTAAAAATATTTGGTGGAAGAAAAAATGAATTGGATGGAATGGTCCACCTATCATTAAGGATTTCAGAGGTATATTGATTCCCTCTTGGCAGCACCAGATATTATCAGTTCTCAGTTCCTCATGAACTTCCTTTCCAACTTGGCATAGGAGGCTTGAGTAGTTTACAAAAGACAAAAGACATGACATGTTATACCTCAGTGAATGCTATACAGTTTTTCTTCTCTGGAATTTCTTGCAAGTAATCCCATCTATCCTCTTATCCCTATAGACTTGGAATACAAACCTCAAAGGCAACCCTTTTATGGTTTTGTTTAATCCTTAAACTCAGAGAATTCTTTGGTTTCTAGCCCATGAGGTTACCTGTCGTTTTCTTCTTTGCCCTCACTAGCCCTCTCAAGCAGAATGTTAGTGCAACCCTGTATTATAATTTAGACAGAGATGAGGAAAGGAGACAGTACCCCCCTCAAGATCATTTCCCTTAAAAGCTCTCCTTTCACCCTGGGGAACAGGTATATTGTTCCTCAGTGGGACCATTGGGCCAAATTTGAGGAACATCTTTCTGAGGGGTGTGTGTGTGTGTGTGTGTGTGTGTGTGTGTGTGTGTGTACATGTATGCATACGTGTGGGAGTAGGAAAAGGGCAGCAAGCAATGGGGAAAGAATGAATGCCACCAAAACAGAGCAAACTAAAGACCACATGTGTGGGGTATAGAAGTGATGGAATAACAGATGAAATTTTGGGTTGTAGAAGTATTTGGAGAAAGAAGATGATGTTAATTTGGCAGATACTTGATGAATATCTGTTCTGTAAGGACATGGATGATAATAGTTGTGAAGGAGACCGAGGCAGTCTCTGGCTTTCGGGAACCTCTCCATCTTAGTGGGAGGTGGGTAGGGAGAGAAATAGTCATGTAGCACTGTAGTAGGGTTAGTGTTACAGTGCTGGATGCGCAGAGTGCAAGGGCTATTTCATCCAGGTTTAGTGAGTGAGGGAAGGTAGGATTAAATCTATCGAATTTTAGAAGATGAACAGGAGTCTGGTATGAGTGGGGATGCAGAGTGCTGTCCTCAGCCCAGAATAAAAGGAACCTTCTTTGTAATTCATCCTCTCAGAGGGGATACCTTTTTAAAATTTGGAGTGCTGGCAGACACCTTGAGTACAGCCAGTGTAGGTGACCTTGAAGAGCAGCCAGCATTTACTTCCTACGTGTTTACTCTATGCCAGGGCTGTACTGAGCAATTCATGCTCATTATCTCATTTAATCCTCATAACCATAGGAGATGGGCATTACTGTTGTCCTCATATGTAGATAGAAAAGTTGGGTGACTTGCCCATCATGGCACAGGCACCAAGTGGTCTAGGTGGGCTACAATTCCAGGCTGTCTCCGCAGCCTGAGCTCTCACTCATATTCCAAGGCTGTAGGTGGACTACCCGGCTACACTCAAGGTCACCTGCCACCTGGATGGCAGGAATAGAGAACTCCTAACAAATGATCCTAGGATACCAACCAGAGGCCAGAAATTAGCCTTTTAGGCCATATAAGGAGTTTCATATTTTATTTTATTTGTTAATGTTTATTTGAGAGAGAGCACGCACAAGCGGGTTAGGGACAGAGAAAGGGAGACAGAGGATCTAAAGCGGGCTCTGCCCTCTCAGCACAGAGCCTGATGTGGGGCTCAAACTCACGAACCACGGGATCATGACCTTGACTGAGGTCAGACACTTCCCTGACTGAGCCATCCAGGTGCCCTAGGAAGTTCAAATTTTAAACATTTTAAGGAGGACCATGTAGAGGCATTGAATGTATTTCAGAAGTCATTTCCCTGGCTTCAATGTGGAGAACAGACAGAAATGGGGCATAAGGTTGAGTTACTTAGGCCTGAGAGTATGGTGGCCTTGAGCAAGAGGAGTGACTGTGAGGAGAGAGAGGGGAATATATCTGCAAGACTTGATTAACAGAGGGTGTACCAGCTTTGGTGGTTTGGCTTTCTAAACCATGGAAGTAGAGACCTCCAGTGGGAAGTGAGCCTGCAGATTTCAAACTCAGGAGGGAAATTTGAACTTGAGAGAGGCTGGCGACACCTCTCAGGCAAGTGAGGATGAGTGACAAAAGGAGACAGCCACTCTACAACCTGGTGAATACCAATGGATGTAGTTTTACTATCCATTGAAGTATCTTTGGTACTTAAGATCCATTTGTTTATGAAACAGTTATATCCCCAGCTCCTTTTCCAGATGTACAGCCTTTTTAGCAGTACAATAGGGAACAATAAGTGGATGTTTTCTCAGTTGTCACTTTGCAAAAGGACCAATGTAAGGAATGTTTCCCCCACTGCATATTTCAGACCACTTCCTTCAACTAAGAGATGGTGCTTCACATTATAGCGAGGGATCATTTTGACGATGCTTAGCAAAATGTCTTCTTACACGTGGAAAATATTTCTCCAGAATGCAAATGCTTGACATGATGGAGAAAAATGACAGAGGTAATGTGGTAATGTGAACTAAACTGTTAGGCTGGTTTGCGAAATAATTGCACTCATTCATTTTTATAACTGTGCACACCCAGGCCTGTAGGGCATCTTAAGAAAACAGCCAGGGCCAAATTTATAATTAGCTGAGTCCATTTTTGCCTGGCTTAACCATGGATGTAGGACAGGGTTGGTTTTGTTATTTCCTTAATTGAAAGCGTCAAGAAAATACAAGCCAGGTCAGAGAGTTTTTGATTGGGGAAGGAACGCTGGCATAAATAACCCCAGATTATATGTCTGCTGGAGGCTGGGAGGAGGCTGGTCTGTGCGGCCTCCTTCTGAGGTTACCCAAACAATCCTTGGTGACTGGCGGCTCCCGTATGGAATGTGGGAATGCATGTGAGCATTTTGAAATTTCTTTAATGTTTTCCCAGGGCAAAGGCCCAGGAAAACCAAGGTTTCTCAGGGAACCCAAAAGCTTTTGACAACCAAAAATAATTCTTTATTTTCTCTTAATGTAACTTTCCCTCCCGTCTCTCCCCTTTATTTCCAGGTAACTGGTCAACCCAACCATCCCAAATGAGGATGAAAGGGAAACTAGTATTTTTAAGTACTTTGTACCAAATGGTCCTGTCAACAGCCTAGGGAAGTAGGTCCCATGGTTTCTGTTTTGCATGTGGAAACTGAGACTCATTCAAGGTCATTCATTCAGAAAGACGTAAAGATAGAATTCCAAAACAGACCTCGTTGGCCTGCAGACTCTACCATCTTGGCTAGAAAATGCCCCATTTCAAAAAGTCTAAATGAGAAGCATCCTGAAGCTTCCTCAGTGAAGCTTCGTCTTTCATTGCTTCACCCCACTGGGATCCATTCTTAACATTAAGCAGCTGCCCTAGATATTTTGGGGTGCTC
The DNA here is from genome assembly GCA_017311185.1 of Proteles cristata cristata. Classification (NCBI taxonomy): domain Eukaryota; kingdom Metazoa; phylum Chordata; class Mammalia; order Carnivora; family Hyaenidae; genus Proteles; species Proteles cristata. The sequence continues at coordinate 1,374,068 of JAESUZ010004016.1, read as the reverse complement.
AGATTCTTCCTGTTTGTCTGCCCAATCATTTCTTGCTTTATGAAAAGGGCTTGCTCCCCTCCCCAGCTTTCTACTTGTTTTTGGAAAAATGATTGGCAAATGATTTTCTTCTGCAAGGCAGTGCAGTTCAACTGAAGAGGTTACATGATTCCTAAGGCTCTGATTGGTTGGTGCTTCCCAATATGGAAAAACATAGATATTTCTACCTGTAATAATACTCTGCAGTCAGAGTCTGCACCTACAGAACCGTGGAGTGCAGATTTCCTGATGTCAGAGCACTACCCCCATAACAGGATGAAAATAGTAAATGTGAAGAACCACAGTGCCTTTCCACACCTCCTTTCCCAGTATTCCAAATGAATTTTCCACTCAACTGAAATGTGTCTCCAAAGCTATTGGAGAAATGTGAAGCTTGGAGAGCCCACAGAATAGCAAAGCTGCTGGTTTGGTATAGGTGTGGAAAACCATAGGTTTCAAATCTACAAATGCCATATATCGATACCACTTTTCCGCATAGAACAGGTATAACCAGTGTCCTTGTTTCATAGGAAGTGTTCTCCAGGTGCCAGAGGTAGCCTTGGCCTTCTTGCCATTCTCCCAGGGAGTTCAAATTGGATTCTTCACTTTCATTATCTCTGGGGGTGTTGGTGGGGGAGGGAGGGCAGTATTGCCCACACAATATCCCAGGAGTCACGAAACCAGTGTTTTATTACATGCAACGTGGTCATTAAAGCTGAACTTTATTTCCGAGTCCATTGGAGGCAGAAGAGAAAATGATTCAGGTGGCTGACTTCGCAGCTTTGCTGGGTTCCTCTGCCCAATGCTTTCCTGTTTCTGAGTTCTGTGTTCCAGGTTTGGATAGGGATTCATAGTGGGAAGTTCAATGTTCCTGAAACCTGGGAATTATTTTGAATTAAAGGTAGGTATAAGATTTCCCTCATAAAATGACAAAAAACAGTAGTTAATCCTTCATGCTTTCTGCGGTGCTCTAAGCATTTTTTTCCCATGTAGTAAGTAACTTAATGGTCACAAAATCCTAGGAGACAAGTCCTATCCCATCAGAGTTAGAAGCCTGAGCATGTATGCTAGAGGGTGATATCACAAAGTCCAGTGAGGGAAGGTCAGAGGGTCACTTGAACCTACCACTCTCCCTGTGGTTTCTTTTTTTTTTTTTGTCAAAAAATTATTTTTAATGTTTTATTTATTCTTGAGAGACACAGAGACAGAGTGTGAGCAGGGAAAGGCAGAGAGAGAGGGAGATACAGAATCCAAATCAGGCTTCAGGCTCTGAGCTTCAGCACAGAGCCTGATGCAGGTCTCAAACTCATGAACCATGAGATCATGACCTGAGCTGAAGTTGGACACTTAACCAACTAAGCCACCCAGGCACCCAAGTTTCTGTTTTTTAAGTATACTACGAAGATAGCAAAAAGGTAGAGGGCTGCAGTTCATGGAGCTCTAGAAGCTTGTTTCTGATGTTTCTAGAGGTGGGGCTTTCCCTGACTTGTCTACCTCAGGAAAGATGACACCCATCCCAGACAACACAGGAAGTAAGGGATGGTGAGGATGAGGCAGAACATGTGATACGGATCATGAACAGTAACAGAAAGCTTTAGAAAGAACTCCACTTGATTGTGGAACAGAAAGAAAAGAATGGTGGTGTGGAGGCAGTACGAAAAGTGTCGCCTCTATAGTATCACCTGGGTCGCCTGGTATTTTATTAGCTGAATTGCATAGAGAGTTTGTTTCATTTTGTTGTAGCTTAGTTTTTGTTTTTAGTGAATTAATTACAGGCATTTAAAAATGGAAAGATGTTTCATAACAATCTGCATTTCTGCTTTGTCTTGAAAAGCGCAGGTCTGGTGAGACTGACCTGTACTGCCTCATAATGGCTGCGGTCTGGAGCTACAAGTGGCCACTTCCAATAGACAGGGAGTAGTGCCCTGTCCAGTCCTAGCCTCTCCTTGATCTCCCATGTGGTTAGGGGCAGACCATGACATGAACCCAGCTGGCCCCAGGTCTCCAGCTCCATCATGTCATGTCACGTCACATCACACTTCCCCAGTCAGGTTTCTGAAATGACGCTGTGTAGCTCAGATAAGAGAATTCCAGACACACTGGAAGCCATGCTCATGGCCTCTGAGGAACCTACATGTTTCTCTCCTGTAGGAAGCTGCAAAGGGTGTTTGGTTAGAGTTGAGTGGCCCATGTTACACAGTGTGCTGGATTCAACTGTCAAGTTTCATTTTGCTTGTTTTTAAAGCAAGCTCTATGCTCAGCTTGGGGCTTGAATTCCAGACCCTGAGATCAAGAGTTGCACCGACTACCAACTGAGCCAGCCAGGTGCCCCCTGTTAGGTTTCTTTTGAAGTCTACTGTTTTCTACCAACAAAAGTAGTTGAGGGTAGTGGGGTTTCTGGGTGATCCAGACCCAGGGTTATTACGTCGCAACTCTGCCATTTATTAGCCATGTATTCTTAGGAAGTTTCTAACCTCTTATGCACAGGATGGATGCCAGGCATCAAGGAGAGGGTGTCTGCATAGAGCCTGCATTTTTATTGAAGACCTACATATTCATCTTTTGTGACTAGTTTGATGGGCTGCTTTTAACACCAGGTAGTCAGTCTTTTCTAAGCAATGTAAAAAAGATGATTGTGTTTTAAGGCAATTTGAAAAGGGTTGTCTCCCTTCTGTTACCAACATCAGTATGACCTCGGGCAAATTAATTACTTAATACCTGAGGACCTCAACTAACTCACTAATCAAAAGGATATATCTGTGCCCACTTCATAGAGTTTGTTGGGAACCTTAAATGAGGTCATTTAAATGAAAGCACGGAAGTCATAGGGGCTAAATACAGAGTAATCAGACATGAAAGCAGTGTTTAAAATTTGTTTGCTTTAACAGCATATTTTAAAAACAGTTTTTCCTTTAGGGATTCCCAACAGATGGGAATAACGCTAAAAGCTGGGAGAGGGCCAGGAGATGAGTCTGCCTGGCCTTCTCTCTCTCTGAGGCACCTGTTCTGATGAGGCTCACCCCTAACATTTGGGCTCAAGGCAAGAGTGCCTAAGAAAGCATAGCTGTCATGTATCTAAATACTTAAAAGTGATAAATCAGGCCAAGAAATTGTTAAGCCAAGTTAAGTTCTATTATCTGATTGTAACAAATTTGCCTTCATAATGAACTGGAAAGCCAGATTTGAATTTAGTATTCTTGAACTTCTTGGAATTCTGTGCCAAAATGAGACTGACCAAGGAGTTGTGGACCCCTAAACACCTTTTCTTTCCACCCCTGGCGCCATCTCCTACAAAAAAAGGAGCTTTGAATTCTATGTGTGTGGACACCCCCCAACCTCCATGCTCAATCTCTGACTGTATCCTACAAAGAGTAGCCTTTGACCACTCCTGAGCCCAGGGGTGCACAAGTAGTTGTATAGTTCCCTTTGGGGGACGAGATCCGGGGAAGACCCCCCCCACCAAGGCCATGGAAATAGGCTCAGAGCTATCAGGGTAGGGTATTCTGGGGTCCTGAGTTCTTAGAGCATATTCTAAAAATAGGGGTAAGGATTTTAGGCTCTGGGTGGGCATGCCCCTTTCACTTGAGGGTTTCTCTTTCTGTGAGAAAGTAACAGTTAGAAAAGTGCCAGACAGCAAGGCCTTTTGAAATGTAGATCCCAAAATAAGGGCCCTTCCTTCCAGTAACTAAGGCCAGTGCCATTCTGAACCCTGGGGCTCCTAGAAGCCCAATATGTGGACTGATAACTTCTTTTACAGCTTTTCAGATTTATACTCTTGAGTCTTGTGGTTTCTGGAAGTTTTCTTTCAACATAGCTGAAAGTCCCAGTTCCTAATGCCAGTTTTAGAAATGAAAAGGATGTAGGGGCGCCTGGGTGGCCTAGTAGGCTAAGCGTCCGACTCTTGGTTTCAGCTCAGGCCATGGTCTCACAGTTCATGGGTTTGAGCCCCACATCAGGCTCTGGGCATTCTGTCTCTCTCCTCTCTCTGCCCCTCCTCCACTCGCTTGTGCTCTTTTTCAAAGTAAATAAACTTTAGGGAAAAAAAAAATGAAAAGGACACCATATAGACACCATATAGCTTGGTGTCTAATATGAGAGCTCTGACCAGTTGATTCTGTTGACCACTGAGGCCATTAAGCAAGGAGCAGCAGTGGCCAACTTGAGCCCCAACCAAGAGGACATACAAACTCTATACACATTGCTTCTGTCAAACTGGGCGCCCTACAGTTTCTTGTGTATAGACTTGTACTTCCCTGTTTTCAGCCCCGAGTCTCTGCACTGCATGGTGTCTCCAAGTCCAGAGTCTCCCCTCAAACTGTGAAGAGACTGGAAGATAAAGAAGACCTGGAGATCCAATGATTTTGTGTACAGACTTTGAACCAGTTACCCTGTTGTCAGCACCATGCCTCACCTCTGTCTTCTGCAATACCGATGTTTTTGAATTTTGATTCCTTGGGGTCTACTGGACATGATGGCTCACTTTTCCATAATAGCCCTTCTGTAGCAGTTTAGGCTGTGCTCCTCTCTGTGGCTGTCAGGAAGCCCTACTTCAATTTTTCATTAAAAAAATTTTTTTTTATGTCTCTCTTTTATTTTGAGAGACAGAGACAGAGCGAGCAGGGAAGGGGCGGAGAGAGAGGGAGACACAGACTCTGAAGCAAGCTCCAGGCTCTGAGCTGTCAGCACAGAGCCCGACACAGGGCTCAAACCCACATACTGTGAGGTCATGACCTGAGCCGAAGTCACACGCTTAACCAACTGAGCCATCCAAGCACCCCAGTTTTTCATTTTTTAAACAGTCATTGCAGTCCCTGATCTGTTCATGTCATTACCATGCTTTTCCCCTGTGACTTAATATCCTTTGAATTCCTTTACTGTTTGTTCTGTGGTGTTTCAGGAGGGAAAGGAAGAAAATAGAAGTGGCCAATTCACCACGTTTGAAGATTTAAATAGTACTAATAAAGTAACAGGCCACTGGTGTTCACTGAGGATTTCATGTATATCCAGATGACCTCAAATCTCTCTTGCATTCTCTCTTTCTCTGGATTTCAGAGAACTTGGGGTTCACATTGTCAAATTGGCTTCAGGTCATACTGGGTCAGTGGATAGAAAGCCCCTAATTTTCCAAACAGTAGTTATCACCTGTTTTTAGAACCTAGAATTGAACCCCATCTCATAACGCCAATGAGAGCTGGCTCTCCAATCATTTTGGAAATGTGATCTATGTTTTTCCCCCCATTAAGACTCTTCTGTTCTTGAACTTGCTCAGCACAGTGTATGACAAAATGGGTAGATGCAATTTTTATTCATCTCATCTCCTTAATGAGTTCTGTGGTGAGTTAAACCCATTTATGGTTCTTACTGATATGGAAGTACTTGTGAATATTCATTTGCACAATTATGTGCTTATTACATTCTTATCTTTGTATATAAATCTTTACTTTTGGAAAAATCCTCCATCTTTTATATTAACTTCCCCCTTAATTTGCAGAAGGGGTTTTTTGGGTTTTTGAGAAATAAAAGATCCCGTTTTTGAGAACTTCTTTGGGAGTAATTTTAAGAATGCCTTGAGACTAGAGTGTGTTACAAAGGCAGCACGAAGGGTACTTAAATCATGTCTCTGAGCGGTGGTTATTTTTATCAGCTAGGAGAGAAAACACCAGCAGATGAAGTATGAGTTTCAGGCACCTAAGGCACTTCTGTGGAAGAAGGACCTCACGTTCCATGTAACTCCTCCGGGCAGACCTAGGACCTGTGTTGCAAGTCTCAGGAAGATAAGTGTTGATCATGAGTCACAATCTGACCATTTGAGCAGCTTCAGAGAGCATGAGACCCCAACCTCTGAAGGACTTTACGTGGAAGCTCTTTGACTCTTTGGCAAAGACGTTATGGAAGGGACCAAGCATCTGACTTTGACATTCACCTTATGACTTTTAAGTTTCTGATTTGGAGACTTGGATCTGGAGTTTGAGAGTAACTAATATATTTCTTTTGTCTTGGTTTCCATGGCAGAGCCTATGAGAATTTTTGACTGTTTCCAAAATACCTTCCTAGATGCCATTTCTGAATTGTGAATCCTTTCTCTTGCAGGAGAAAATGCAGAAGTTTCCATGGATGTTTCCCTGGCTTACCGTGACGATATGTTTGCTGAATGGACTGAAATGGCCCATGAGAGAGTGCCCCGGAAACTCAAATGTACCTTCACATCCCCCAAGGTAGGATGTCTTGGTGTCTAAGTTGATAGCGGTTTTTATTTGGATTCCAGGTATGTGGGAAGATTTACTTTACAGTTCACAGATATGTTCCTTCATATGCATGACCCACAAAGGTTAGTGGTCATCCTTTGTCTTAGTAGAGAAAAGGACAATGCAGAGATTGCATGTCCCTGCCCAGGAAGAAAGAACAGAAGAAAGAATGTGTGAAGTGAGGTGGTTGTTTCTCTGAAATCCCTCCATACAAATAAACTCTTGGTTTTTAAGCACTGAGAATGTCTGAAGAACGTTGCTAAGTTATTTTGAGGCGTGAGAATTTGTTCAAATTGGATCAATGCTTGCGCCTGCTTCTCTGTGTCTTCTCTTTGTTGCAGAGTTAATGTGCAGGTACAGAGACTCAAAATCCCAGTGAATCCCACATACAAAAAGAGGCCCTGAGGGAGGAAATCTAATTTCACTTGAGACCTGGGTCTTCTAACCCATTTTTGAGGCTCTTCCTTCTCTGGTTCATCCAGGAGGACTCTTTCAACTACCTACAGGAGGGAGGTTACTCTCTTGCATTGAAAATAGGGAGTCTTTTTCTTTTGGGCAAAGGCCTTTAATTTTATGATTCCTCATAAATGAAAATGCAAAGATTGACTCAGTGACCCTCAAAGGATATTTTATGCTTAAGGACCAGGGCTCAGTTAGCCAGGGGCCCGTGTCAGTGCCAAGTACTGTCCTTAACACATGCCTTCTCGAGATTCTGACTCCCTTACCTCTACTGACTCCCTAGTTTGGAAAGTTTCTGTGAAGATGAAATGGAGCCATGGCTACTGTTACTCATGGTTACATTCGTCAAGTGTCTTGACATAGACCACCATCAGCTAGGTGACCTCTGATGTCCCTTCTGGTACAGAAATGGTCTCATTTTCTCTGTGTGAAGTACATGAGAGACACAACTGCACTGAAACACATTCTTGATTATGTCATTTGTCATCTTCAGATCAGTTGCTTTTAAAAGATTTGGGCAGCTTTGTAGTACCTGCTTCATCGATCAATTTAGTGCTTCTTCTGTCCTAGCATTGGCCTTTCCTGAACTCACTTTTGACTATCACTGCCAGGCTGGGTTGCCCTGTGGAATGGTAGAAGTGGTAGGTTGAAGCTTCTGGGTCTCATGCCCCCCCCCAGCTCTCTGCACTGAAGAGAAGTAAGATAGAGAAGATCAGGTTCACAATATTAACATTAGGTGAAAGTGTAGATTTGGAGCAAAACATACTTGGCTTCAATTCCAGGCTGTATCACTTCCTGATTGTATGGCCTTAGACAAGTATACTTAATCTATCCAAGTTTAATTTTCTCATCTGCAAAATGGGATAATATTTGCTTTGGGGTTCTTTATAAGGATTAAATTAGATAATGTACACAAGCAGGGTGACCTTATTATTTAATATCCACTCTCGGATATGTTTGGGAATGAAGGGGGTTATTAACCAGGCAGGCCACCAGGACTCTTGTGGACAAGCCATACACCCTATATATAAGCACCTGTTAGGGCACCTGGTATTTATGAACTCTCCCTTCCCCAGGTTCCCTAGACCAGAACTACAGAAAGTGTGATCTGAGAACCAACAACACCAGTATGACCTCAGAGCCTCTAGGAAATGTGGATTCCCATTCCTGACTGGGAATCTACGGAGTCAAAATCTCAGGGTATAGGACCAAGGAGTCTGTGTTTTAACAGGATTCACCTCCTTCAATTCGATGAAGTTTAAAGGTCACTGCCCTAGACCCTCTGCTGTTGCCAAATATAGCACCATCCCCTAAAAAATCATCTGGAATTGTTTAGGGTAGGTACTTGGGGGTAATCTGTAGGTGAAAATGAATGGTAGAGAGAAACTGGGTAGCAGGAGAGAGGACTGACATTTTCAGATCTCTATATGCAGTGGGGGAAATTAATTAAAACCTTTCTGTCACTACAAGTTGATTGCATCTTTCAGAGGTGAGACTGGTTGGATATCTAAGCTAAAGTATATGAAGCTTTGGATATGGAATTTCATCCTCAGAAAAGGGAAAAGTCATTTCTTGCCTCACTTACACACATGGAGGGCGCTGAGAAGCAAAGTGAAGGGGGAGGTCATTAAGAAGCCCTGCAACTGCTTCTTAATGATGGCTGCTTAATTATCTTTAGGATGTGTTGATCCCTTTCAAGAAAGATATTAAACCTTGAAAAGTGTGAAGGAAATGAATCATCAAATCTCTGCTTTTTGATTGCAGTGAAATTTAGTCTTGAGTCTGAAGATTAAATGAGAAATTGCTTTAAAGCTTTTTAGTCCCTGGTGGATTGTGAAGTTGAAAAAAAAAAGTCAAGTTGCCACCTGCTGTAATTTGTCCTAATTAGCCAGTCTCATGCTGGAGTTGGGGGAGGACTGAGGGGGATGGGGGAAAGGATTGGGGGAGTGTCTTTCTTCCTAAATGCCCTAAATACTGGCAGAGGCAGAACCTCGGTGCATAAAGATGAGTCCCCAACAGGATACAGTGAATTTGTCTTCGAGACAGGTAGGCCAGGCCAGGATCCCAGAATCTGATGTGTCCAATTTGTTGAACTTAGGTAAATGTGTCTCATGGAGTGGTAGTGTTACCCTCTCTATAAGGACAAGGAAGTGGAGGAGACTGAGAAAACCATGAATGGGGAATTGAAAGGAACTCTGGAGATCTTGTTTTACTTAGGAGGAAAGTGAGGCTGAACAAGGCAGATGACCTTCCCAAGGTATCCAGTAGGGGATTAAATCAGGGCTAGAATCTAAGTCTCCTGGCACGGCATTCTGTGCTTTCCTTATCACAGCACTGTGCCTGCCATTGGGCATGTCTGAGGCAACATCACTCTTCTCCCTGCTGTACCTGAGGGTTCTCTTCTCCATCAGAGTTAGAGGCTGGACTAGGAAGACCCATGTCCCTCAACCCAGTACTGCTACTACTTGGGGCCTTGGGTGAGATATACAATCAAGTCAGTGGTATTAGACTAATTAGTTTTGTTCCTTCCCTCTCAAAGCCTCAATTTCTAGAAATGAAACAAGACTCTGAAGGAAAATGTATCAGAAAATCTTTTTCTTGCAGTTACCATAGAGGGTAACCAACTTCTTCAGTGTGGCTTAATCTGAGGCCAAATTCGAGCAGGGTAGTTCCTGTAGAGCCCCAAAACTTGCCCTAATTTATAAGTGTAAAGGAAAGGAGCAGAGGGGAGAGAAGGAATCTACATAGGAAGAATCATCCAGCCTGCAGCTGAAGTTTGGAAAAGAAGCAGAAAGCTTTCTACAGAAGAATTTTTTACATCTATAATCCAAGTCTAGTCAACTAATAATTGTGAAAGAGCCCCTCAAGTCTTAGTGGATGAAAACCTATCATGATTGATTAGTAATATCTGATATGAGTGAGGAGGGAAGAATGGAAGGGTAAAAGCCAGATATTAGCCTGCTGTACCTCTTCCTTTGTCTTTGTCTCTCTATACAAAATTCTGTTTATTGCACTCTAAGCTCTAACTGTCCAATAAAGAACTCTCCAAGATCACAAAAGGATGATGAGAGACTCTTCATACACAAGTTGGGTTGCAGATTACTTGTTATCTTCCTTCTGATTTCTCCACTGGACTTTTTACTCTGAAGATATAAAAAAAATTATGTTGGTCCTGAGAATATAAGCTTAGGAACACAAATTAGGTCTTCCCTATCACTTGGTTAAGAGGTGTACACCCAACAAATACTGAAGCTGGCATATAAACCCTACATCAATGGCAGACACTCATGTCTTTTATTAGGAAAAAGTCCCTGGCTGCTAGCCGATGCCTCTACATGCCCATATTTACTCCCTTACCCTGAACCCTCAGCAGGGACACATAGCCAGGAGTCCTGGAGAGGTAGAGCAGAATTTAGTTATCAAAAGCAACCTGTACCCCTCCTCTTTAATCTCTCACCACCATACACTGAACAGTAACTCCTCAATCATTGGCAGGAAGTCCAAGAGGCTTTTCTAGAAATTGGGCTAAATTTAGTTTAATTAAAAATTCTGCTTCCTTCTGCCATCTAACCTCTTAGGCAGTTAGGAAGCTTCAGAGGCAGAAAATTGCAAGTGAGCATCTCTGACAAACTAAGCCCATTATTACCTTTTATCCCTCTATCTTCCCCAAATTCTAAGTGTTCTATCAAATCAATAAAAAGAAGATATTTTCACCTTGTAGCTTCTTGAGACTAAAACCATAAAAGTAATTACTCTTGTCATCTATGAGTGTGATGAACATCAGCAAGGTCTTCCTCCTGAACATTTCAAAAGCTGTCTGTTCCATTCAGCCAACAGTCATGGAGAAGCAGTGGTCTCCCAACATGTGCTGCAAGTGAAAAGCCCTTGTAGGCCTGGTAAACTGGGTTATTCTGATGTGAAGCTTAATAAGGATCGAAGAACTGAGAAAGTGTTAAGAGATGAGATTTCTGGTTCCACTTCAAATGTGGTTGGGTTTTTAGGGGGTGGGGGTAGGGAGCAGCCATTGGATACCATGCGTGCAATGTGTCCTGTTGTCTGTGACTCTAAGGTATTCGTTTAAGCCTTAGCATTTTAGCATTGGTGATAATGAGGCAAAGGTAAGACAATTCAGACATAGTCTACTGGAAATAGCAATTCTGTCTCAAACTCTCTGCCCTTCTTCCAGACCCCGGAATATGAGGGTCGTTACTATGAATGTGATGTCCTTCCTTTCATGGAAATCGGGTCTGTAGCTCATAAGTACTATCTTCTGAACATTCGGCTCCCTGTGAATGAGAAGAAGAAAATCAACGTTGGAATTGGGGAAATAAAGGATATTCAGTTGGTGGTAAGTGAAGCTACAGGGTCCAGGCAGCCTATGACATTAGAACACCAGTAAGGGCAGTGGTTTGTGAACATGTGGATTGGAAGGGAACTCCATCTCACTCTTGGCATCTCCATGTGTTCATTGCCTCACCTGAGAAATAGAAATAACATACCTATGATGGCTGAGATCTTAAATTTACATGAGAGATTATAGAAATGGAAAGTAATGCAGTTATTGTACCCATTTAAGATTTTATTATGATGGTCATGATTGTGTAATAATACCAAGATAAAAGTAATTTTTTTACATGTCTCACCTTGCAAGCACAATTTTTTTTAAGTTTATTTATTTTGAGAGAGAAAGAGCAAGTGAGCAAGGATTGGAGGGGCAGAGATGGAGAAAGAAAATCTCAGACAGGCTCTGTGCCTGTTCGAGATGTGAAGCTCGAACTTAGAAACTATGAGATCATGACCTCAGCTGAAACTAAGAGTCAGGCACTTAACTGACTGAGCCACCCAGGCACCCCCACTTCCTTTTCTTTCTTTTTTTTTTTTAAGTTTATTTCAAGCACAAATATTAAAGGGAGCAGTGGTGTTTTAGGTTCTTTCCATTTTATTTGTTTAACAGGCAAAAAAAAAAAAAAAAAAAGAACATGGGCAAGAGACTTTTTTCTAAAAAAGTCACATAAGAAGTACATAGTAGAAAATTAGGAAGCAAAAGCAATCACAATAAAGAACTTTAAAATTACCTGTAATATCTAGAGAAATAATTACTGTTTAGGTTTTCATATATCTCCCTACAGACTTCTTCTATACAGATAGATATATAGATACATACATTCTTTCCAAAAAAAAAGATCACCCTCAACTGACTTTTTTGTTCCTTGTTTTTTTTTCATTTAATAGTATATTGTGAATATAATATAAACATAGTTTGCAATACTGCTTAGCATTGCACTGAACAGATTTACCTTAACATGTTTTATCATCCCAAAATTTTGGGAGCTATCTTAAAACAGCTCCAATTTTTCAATAAAAATCTCACAGAAAAATCTTTAATCATGCTCTTAGTGATTCCCTTTGTATAGAGTGGGTCCATTTTTTTTTTTTTGCCTTTTATTTAGATTTCTTTTTTTAACAATAAAAATTTTTTTTAATGTTTCATTTATTTCTGATAGAGAGACAGTATGAACAGGGGAGGGAGGGTCAGAGAGAGGGAACACAGAACCCTAAACAGGCTCCAGGCTCTGAGCTAGCTGTCAGCACAGAGCATGACACGGGGCTCAAACCCATCAACTATGAGATCATGACCTGAGCTGAAGACGGACACTTAACCGACTGAGCCAGCTCAAACCCATCAACTATGAGATCATGACCTGAGCTGAAGATGGACACTTAATCGACTGAGCCACCCAGGAACCTCTTTATTTAGATTTCTTACAGTGCCTGAGGAGGGGCCATGGGGAGTGTGAAGAGAGTACCTGCTATGAATGTTAAAGCTCTTGATCTTAAAAGTTCAGAAAAGATCTCTTCACTTCTCCCCAGAATGCATTTGCTGGTAGAAAATAACACTAAGATATATTCACCTTCAAAATTATGATTGGTCTTTGTCTAGGGAATCCATCAAAATGGAGGCTTCACCAAGGTGTGGTTTGCCATGAAGACCTTCCTTACGCCCAGCATCTTCATCATTATGGTGTGGTATTGGAGGAGGATCACTATGATGTCCCGACCCCCAGTGCTTCTAGAAAAGTAAGAGCTGATTTCAGAGCACTCTTAAGGAACACTGGCATCCCAGATCTGCCTGCCGTGGTCCCAGTTTTGCTGGGGTCTAGTTCAAGTGGTCAGTGTGGTACTTGGGCTGGTGATTAGACCAGGAATCATCCTGGACTCTTTTGCTTTCACATGCAAATTATTATGAAATCCTAAGAATTAAACCTCACTCACGTTTCTGGCTCTCTATTCTGTCTTTGCTCTTCATTCCCATGGTCTGAGTCAGATACTTCTCTCTGTCATAGTGAACAAACTGCCTTTCCCCTAAACCCAACCCTCTCACCTCCATAAAGACGATATGCTCATAGATATATCCCCTTTCTGTCCCACATTACTGACTTTTCCTTTCTGCTGCATTATTCCCATTAACGTACAAACACATTCTATCATTTCACATTCTTAGACAAAACTCTTACTTTTCCTACTTCCCCCTGATGCCGTCTTTCTACTCCTCTTTGCATCAAAACTCCTCAAAAATCTTTTCTATATATCTTTCTCACCTGTTCTTTCTTGAACCCATTTCATGCCTCATTAAAACTGCTCTTGACAGGATCACCAATGATCTTCACATTCCAAATCCAATGCTCACTTCTCAGTTCTCACTTGACTCCTCACCAGCATTCGACATAACTGGTCACTTCCTTTTTCTTCACAGAGCCTCCTTCGCCCTTCTCATGGTTATTCTCCTCCTTTGCTGATCATCACTGTCTCCAGTGCTGTTTCCAACCATCTTTTCAACCTCTTAAACTTTGGAGCCAGTGCTCAGTCATTAGGGCTCTTCTCTTTATTAGCTATGCTTATTCCGGTAGTGATGTCGTCTAGTTTTGCCTTAAAAATCACCTACACTCTGATGACTCTTAATTTATATCCTCAACCTCAGCCTCTCCCAGCCCTCAACCCAACTATTCTAGCTGTTATTTAACATTTTCACTTGCACAAAAATGTAACACCTGCAAAGAAGAACGTTTTATTTTCTCCTACTTCAAACCTGCCCCTCTCCTAGGCATCCCCACCACAGGAAATGGTAGCTCCATTCTTTCAGCTGCTCAGGTTAGAGAAGTAGAAGTTCTCCTTTACTTCTGTCTTTTTGCACACCCTCATCCAACCCAGCCAGAAATCTCACTGCGTCCATTGCTACCACCATAATAACTCACTCTCATTTCCCATTTCTCACCTGGTTGTTTGGAAATAGCCTTTCTTTCAACTGCTCTTCATGCTTCCACTCCTGTCCTTCCTATAGTCTATTCTCACAGCAGTCAACGTTCCCTTTCAAGTGTAAATCAGATCTTGTCACTCCTCAGCTCAAAGCTCTCTGTTGGCTTTTCATTTCCTTTACCCTGGTCTGTAAAGTACCTGGATCCCCTGATTTCATCTCTGATCCTCTCTAACACTCACCATCCCCCTTGGTGATGCTCAGACATGCCTGGTATGCTCCCACCCCAGGGCCTTTGCACTTGCTGTCCTCTTCATCTGAAATGCTCTTTCGTTGATATCTGTGTGGCTCAATTCCTCATTTCCTTCAGGCCCTGCCATAATGTCTCTTATCTTAGAGACTTTTTCCTCCCCACCTTATATAAAGTAGTACTCCTTCTCTCTTTATTTTCTACCTTGCTTTATTTTTCTTTATTATATTTTCTATTTATTTGTTATTTTTCCTCCCAGACCCATCCTCTCATCCGTGCTGAACACAAGCATCATTAGAGCAGGATCCTTGCCTTCTTTGTTTACTGTATTCCCAACATCTAGAATAGTGACTGACACATAGTAGGAACTCAATAAATGTGAATGTGTTGGATGAATGAATGATATTCCTCCACTGTTTGACCTTCTTATTGGATCCTCAGGCCTTTCAAGATAAATTTCAAGTTCTCTGATGGGGTAGACAAGTTTCTTCTTGAGCTCAGTCTTTTCTTTTACTTAACTTGGTGTCATTTCCTGTCATTTCCTGGTATGTGCTACATGCAGATCTCCAAATGCTTCAGGCTGTTCCAGGCTTCTGTGCCTTCATCCAGGCTTTTCCCTTTGCTTGAAATGTTCTTTCACCTCCCCAGTCTTGACTCCCAGCCCCTCTCAGTTTCTGTCTCTGTCAAAGTTAGAAGTCCCTGTGGCAGCCTGTGCACACTTCTGTCATATCACCTGTCACACCTTATTTGGCTCAGCCACTATATGTATCTCCTTGAGTAGAAAAGGGCTACTCTCTTAGGTTATCTGTAGCCATAACAAAATGCCTGGTATGTGATCCGTGCTTAATTAATAGGTATGAATGAAAGTATGAATAAATTAGTGGCAAAATGAATGAACTTGATAGAGCAGTGGCAATTAATGGTGCAATAGGGAAAGAGCAAAATAAAAACTAAACAAGCAGGTAAAAGAAATTGTGTTTCATGTTGTTTGGAGTGATTTATTATTGAAACAACCATGCTTGGTCATAGTTGCTGAGGATATCATAATAACAATGATAGTGAGTGTTCTTAATGATTACCTGAATAGGTAAACGAGGATAATTATGTTCAACAAGGTCTGCTTAAGAAGGCAAAGGAGGGGAAAAACATTGCAGGAAGCTCTTAATCTGGTATGGTGCCAGAATGAAGTTCAGGGCATTAAAGAGGTTAGGTTCAATCTTATAGGAAAGTTAATGTAACACTCCTTCGTTCTGCAGTGGTGCCAACAAAATAAGGCATTTTGCCTCTCTGTGTACAAATTCATGAGAGCTGAGACATGGATCGTGTGGCTTCAGTCCCAATATGTAACATCTCATTTCCCAAAACTGGGTTGTTTTCTTGAAAATCTGCCTCCCAGATGAATAAAGTGGTTTTCTTGATATTCTGTCGTGATCAGAGTCATCTTTGCCCTTGGGATTTCCATGACATTTATCAACATCCCGGTGGAGTGGTTTTCCATTGGATTCGACTGGACGTGGATGCTGCTGTTTGGTGACATCCGACAGGGCATTTTCTATGCGATGCTTCTCTCCTTCTGGATCATCTTCTGTGGCGAGCACATGATGGTAGGAGCCTCCTGACGAAGGAAGGGATGGTGTATGAGGCCAAATAAACTATAGTGGTTGCAGGGCAAACTCCAGAGTCAGACCGTTGGTTTAAATTCCTACTCCAGCACTTGCTAACTAGCTGTTTGGCCTTAGGCAAGTCATTTAATTGCTCAGGATTTCAGGTTTCTTGTCTATAAGATGGATTTTTCTTTTAATGTTTTATTTATTTCTGAGAGAGAAAGAGAGACATCATGAGCAGGGGAGGGTCAGAGAGAGAGGGGGACACAGAATCTGAACCAGGCTCCAGGCACCGAGCTAGCTGTCAGCACAGAGCCCGATGTGGGGCTCGAACCCACAAACCATGAGATCATGACCCGAGCCAAAGTTGGCCGCTCAACCGACTGAGCCACCCAGGCGCCCCTATAAGATGGATTTTAAAGGCCTAATGCATAGAGTTTTTGTGAGATTTAAATGAGATCATGTATTTTTTTACAGAAAGTAAACACATAAATGTCAACGATTCTTACTATTTCTTCTTCTTGGGCTTTAGCTCTGCTTGTCCCCAGGACCAAGGTAACCCCCAGTGAATGTGGGCTTGGCTCTTTGCCACTGGCAACTTATCCAGGTGGCCTAGTAACCCCTGTCACCTCCCTGGTTTTGGTTTGCACAGACATCAAATCATATTTCAGGAGGGACTGAGGGTACCATGGATAAAAATATGAATGGAGTAGTCATCGCGGTGTGGCTAAGGTGATGTGCCAGCTGGAGCTGGGTCCTCCTGTCAGGCACCGTCAGCTTCGTAGTAGTAGACTGTTTTTAAATTCCATGGTGGTTTGATCATTGCTTCTGAAGGCTTGCAGCCCTTCTAGGAGAGCAGTGAGAGGAGAGAGAGGTGTTAGCTTACGCTGGGGTAGGCGTGAGGGCTCCTCCAGCAGTGATGTACTGAGAATGAGCCCTCACAGCAGGGACAGCAGTACAGGAGACTCAGGTAGAGCAGCACAGCCCGCCACAGTGGGCTGCCCAGAGTGAGCTGTGTGCAGTGTCCCACCTGGGCTCCAACCTGGCTGCTACGATTTGTCTTTCCTGTTTTCTCCCTTTACGTTCCTTCACTCTCTGTCTCTTGGCATCTTTGTGTATCTCTCAAGAGGAACCACTCTTGATTTTAATGAAGATAGGGAGAATATATGTCAATTCTCCTAACAGTGAGAGATGTTGATATATCTCTTGACATATTTTAATGCCTTAGAGTCTTTATTTTGTCCTCTGGGGACCACCTGCCTGATCCAATCCAAGTGTTATGTCACATTGGAATTTAACTCTGAATGAGTTGTTTTGCAGACCACAGATCTTTCACTGCTGAGGGTACAAGACCTTTCTCTGGGTTCCCATAGCATCCTGTTCCAATTGCTGTGAGGGCCCCTATGGATGGGCTGATAACAATGAGCTGCTTTGGAACAAAGACTTTGCTCTTACTCATTCTCCTCTGTCTAGAGTCTAGCATGATGCTTGATCCACAACAGGTGTTTGAATGACTGACTTACGTATAGAAGTGCTTTGCTTTCCCC
The DNA here is from genome assembly GCA_017311185.1 of Proteles cristata cristata. Lineage (NCBI taxonomy): Eukaryota > Metazoa > Chordata > Mammalia > Carnivora > Hyaenidae > Proteles > Proteles cristata. Next base: position 1,356,693 of record JAESUZ010004016.1, on the reverse strand, counting down.
TATCTCATTTCTCAATTTGCTTTTCCTTAGGATCAGCATGAGCGGAATCACATAGCAGGATATTGGAAACAAGTTGGACCAATTGCTGTTGGCTCTTTCTGCCTCTTCATATTTGACATGTGTGAGAGGTGAGTACATGCCTGGGGGAGCCTGGACTAAAATCTGTATCCCCATGTCCACTCCAGCTTCTGTAGAGGTATTCAAAGAGAAGAAGGGTGGCCAGGAGCCTATGGGGTTAAAGCATTGGACATGGTCACATCCTCAGATAAGGATTGGGATTAAATCAAAGACAAAGCCCTTTATAGATGGAAGATATCTGTGAGGGCCCTGTCCATCAGACTCTGTTTCTCTTTAAGTCTGTGAACTTTTCTTCGTCTAAAGACAGCCCCCACCCCTCTGGCTGAGAAGCTAAGAATGTGTAAAAACGAAAGTTCCCCTTTGCCTCTGTATTAATTGTGTCTTTCCATATTGTTTTTCTTTGTAGAGGGGTACAACTCACGAATCCCTTCTACAGTATCTGGACTACAGATGTTGGAACAGAGCTGGCTGTATCCTTCCTTGATGGGTTCAGTGTTTCATTTCTTTCCATACCCACCTGGTCCCCCACCATGATTTTCTGAGTCCTGCTAATGCTCTCCGTGCGTGCTCAGTCAGAACTTTGATCCTCAGACCACTGATAACGGCACAATTAAGGCAACTAAGAAGAATGAATGCTTGCTTTTAAGCCCGGTGAGAGGAGGCAAAATGAGGAAGTTACAGTGCGTCCTCACGGTGCAGACGGATCAGAGTTGCTAGTCTCACCGCAGCCTGTCTAAATGATCTATGTGCTTGTTTACTGCAGACTCCAGCATGCCTAGCTTTTCCCTGCAGCCACGGAGGTTCGTATCTGGGGCCCTGTGGGAGAGCCCGTTTCCAAAGTCATCTGTGTGTGCGACTTCTCACAGTGACCACACTTGGTGTGCCAGCCTGCCGTGCTGCTGTGATTCGTTTCTGAGACCACATGGAGATAAGGCTAAGGTGATTAGTTCCAGAGGAGTTGCCGACGCTTCTGGTTGGTTGGCATAAACTCTGTCTGAGTCATCTTCATGAAGCAGAAGCGATGGTCTTAGCTTATCCCCTTCAGGATGCTGGATTTAAATATTTTATCTTCCTGAATAATATGTCAAGTGCTATGGGAGAAAAAGCGTCTCCTCTGTAGTGGGGAGAAAGGTTAGAGTTGTATTATTTCCTGATGGATAATATCTTGTCATGTGCTGGTAAATAATGGTTTGTTTGGCCATGATGTTTATCTGGGCTTCTGAATATCACAAGAACTTTGTGAGCAAACTGTATCAGTCGTATCATTACCTTAAAGATGAGAGAGTTGAGCTCCCCACGACTCCCATCATTGCTTCCCAAAAAGTGAGCTGCACAACAGGAAATACTCATAATATTAAGTCTACTTCAAGCCTTTTGCTGTACAGATACGATGGAGGTCCAGGAAGGTAAATAAAATGTCAGGTCCTGTAGCAAAAAAAACTGTATTTTCTTCATTCTAGGGTTCTGTTGGCTTTAGAGAAGAAAGAGAAACTCCATTAAATGTATTATTTAATGAAATATACATGCTGAGTTCACACTTATTAAAATGTTTTAAAATATGCAACTTGGAGGTAGAGTTGGAGCAGAAAGGACTTGCATTCAGGTCACCTGCCTCCCAAGCCAGCTCAGTGTACCCCAAACCTTGGTGGTTCTCAAGTTGAGCTTTAAAGATAGGTCTCAGAGTTGCCCTGATAGTTTCAAAGTATATACTGCCCCTACCCTCATCTCCCGACTTGGCCGTCTGTTCTGCTCCTTGTCCCATTTGACAAGATTTCTCCGTGGTAACACAGACTGCAAACAGAACTTCCTCCCTGGTTTTACTTCAAGGACTTCTGTCCCATGCCCAGCATCCCTTCCAGCTGCTGTGGCTGCTCCCATCCCACACTTCATCACCTCCTGATTCCAGGGTGTCTCCGTCTCCTTATAAATCCAAGGACTAACTAGCCCAGTAGTTCTCAAACTTGATCATACTCGGTTTCCCTGCTCTTGGAGAATCCGATGTCGTATATCTTCGGTGAAATCTGGGCTGCATTTTAACTCTGAGTGATTTTAATGCAGCGTTCTATCTGATCAGTAATTTGCAACCGTATCCGGTATTTTAGTGCGTTTCAAATTTATTGTACATACATACCTCCTGGGCATCTTGTTAAAAGGAAGATTCTTACTTAGTAGGTCTAAGGCGGGCCCTGGAATCTGCATTTCTAACAAGCAAGGCTCTGTTGCTCTTTTTCCTTGCCTTAGAAAGCAGTTTGGTTCATTCCATTCTGTTGTACTTAAGTGTCAGAAAAATCTCGATCACTATTATTAGAATGCCAGGTTTTAATATTTTATCCCCCTGAAAATTGCCTAGCTATTTGGAGACAGAGAGTGTTTTTGCCGACAGAGTTGCGAAGTGCTTGTGTCCCCAGCTAGCCTGCCATTTCCTTAACTGGAAACCATCAGATGGCCTTCATCATTGTGGCTGGTATCTGCCTCTGCCTCTACTTCCTGTTTCTGTGCTTCATGGTGTTTCAGGTGTTTCGGAACATCAGTGGGAAGCAGTCCAGCCTGCCAGCCATGAGCAAAGTCCGGCGGCTGCACTATGAGGTGAGCAAATCCCTTGGCTCACACAGGGTCGGGTAACTCTCCTGCTTAATGTGTAAACACACACCATACATCTATGCCTGCAGATTAGAAGCCTTTGTTTCAAATACACTTTGAGACGTTCTCATGTAATGTAGGATCTCTGGGTGAAATAAGAGGCTACGTCGGACTCTACAAACATGCAGCTGGCCTGCGTGGGTCTTGGGGTTTTCTGTGGAATATGTGTCTTTCTGTCCTCAGTAGGGGTGAACTTGTTCAGCAGGTTTTTCAGCTTTGGGATGGAATGCGGGTGATACTAGATGGGAGATTTGACTAGGGTAGAGTCAGGCTTTGGCTGGGGTGAGGCTTTAGGTAAGGTTCCCTTGCTGAGAATCAGCCTTGAGCCTGGGCTTCAACCCAGGTGATCTGACTGTTAGATTCCCAAGAGGCTACATTTCCCCTAAAATATCCAGCAGCTGATCAGATAGAATTCCGTAATCTTGGTTTATGTATTATGTGTCTCATTCAAGGGAAAACACTTAACATCCTCTAATCTCTAATGCAAGCAACACATTCTTAATTTTTCAAGGATCCCTTGGACGCATGCCTAAGTGGCTGTCCTTGGAGACACATGGACCTAATTCCTCCATGAAAAGAAACAGAAAGTGCAGAACCCCAGGGTTTATATATGCAGTGGATCTGCAATTGAATAAGAGGTGTCTCTCCCTGAAACACAGGTTCCCTTAAATCCTGCTCTCAGGAAAGCCTGGGCCCTTTCTGAAGCTTTGCCTGTCTCTAGAGCTGGAGTGACACATGAGAAAATTCAACCCAATCCACTTCATGTTGATTAATATGCACGTTTCTTTTTGTTCACTGGAGCAGAATTTTATTACAACCACAGAAAACTTGGATTTGGTGACTTTGAACCCTTGCAGAGAAGCATAACCAGCTTAGCAGGGAAATTAGCAGCCTCACAACGTGCTGTGAATATAATTTCCCAGGCTCTGGTATCACTGTTTTGTGAGAGATAAGAACATAAGAAATATTTGGCCCAGTAAAATTTTCAGCCACATTCACCTCTGCAGCAGAAATGTTACTATGTGAAATTATTTTACCAATCACTTTTAGGGATTTGGTTTTATAGATTTCTTTAAAATTAGTTTTTTTATAGATTTATATATTGAGAAAAGGATTGGTACCAGCTGGGAGAGTGTTAAGCTACTCTTTTTCTCCTTCCTAATAGGGGCTGATTTTCAGGTTCAAGTTCCTCATGCTGATCACCTTGGCCTGTGCTGCTATGACTGTCATTTTCTTCATCGTTAGTCAGGTAAGTGGATCCTGAATGGTCAGGGTGAGAATATGCCTGGAGTGGTGACTCTATTCTGCATAGAAAATTCTAGAGAGCTGCTGAGGAAGGAGCAGGGAGGCTCTAATGCTGGGCAGCTCTTCAAACCATGTTTTTAAGGCTGCTCTAATCAGGGACATACCACCTGGCCATAGGTGGATGGAATTTTCTCTTTCGGTACAGCCTCACGGGAAGAAGTTGCTGAATAAATTAAAAGCCTGCAGCCAGTTTGAAGGACACTTACTTCATTTACTTAAGAGAAGGCACCTTTCAAGCCCTATAGCAGAACACCGAGAAGCAAGTATCAGTTTGATTTGATCCTTATCTAGTATTAACATAGATCCTTTTACAGTCCATCAGCCATTCTTTGCAGTAATTATATTGCCATTTAAACATGAAATATAATTCACAGGTCTCCTTGACAGAATCTTAACCTTTCTGCTGGTTATTTCTAAAACTCAAACTTTGGCTCTCTTGACCTCAATAATGGTAATAATTTTAAAATATTGGTAACTGGATTTGGAAAGTGGAAAATACTGCTTAAATCTGACATGTTACTTTTCTGTCATTTGCTGGAGCTTCATGAAAATCCGGCGGGGAAGTAGGGTAAGGTTTGCTATCCCAGTTGCTAGGATATGAAATCAAATGGCCTTCAAGACATTTCCCATTTGTGCTGTTTTCCAGCCAGGTGGTACTGTGGATGGGTTATTTCACAGTTCTAAGGTTGAAGTTTCTTATACATAGAATGGATGTCATAACAGTACTGCTGCAAAAGGTGGCTATAAGGATCACGGGAAGTAATGTTTGCAAAGCGATTTGCAGAGTGCCTGGCACATGGTGGGTAGGAATAGCTGTACTCTTGTGAATAAGAAAAAGGGTAAATGTTGTGCCAAAGGACATTTAGTATGTGAGGGACCCGAACCCAGTCATTTTGACTTTTTTTTTTTTGCCAACTATTCTGTCATCCCTGTATTTGGCCCAAACTGAGAATGTAAGTAGTACAGATAGAGCCTTAGGTCCAGATTTGTCTCTTTCTGCTAGCTAATTTCCTCAGAGGGGCTCCTGTGCTTTTATTGTGCCATAGACCCCCTTGGGCAGCTTGGTGGAGGCTGTGGGCCTCTTCTTGGAATGTTTTTAAATGAATCAGATAAAATACTTTGGATTTCAAAGGGCATCAGATATATAGGTATTTGCAGATATATATGTTACAGGTATTACAGATCTATATCTATAATTGTGATTGATATGAAAATATTATTTCTGTTGGTGGCAGAATTACCAGCGGTGCTAATAGTAACAGGAACTTGTTTTCTACATTTATAAATGAAAGAAACGGTAACTTTCAGTTAGAGACCAGTGAAAATAAAGATATAATTATCCTCATTCCAGTTCATGGACCCCTTGAACTTTATGGAAGGACATCCAAGGGTGCCTCTGACCCAAGTTAGGAGCCCCTGGGGCTATGTGGACTCTGCCCACCAGGCGGTGTTAGTGTTGCTGTTGAAGGCTGACATGAATGTGGAAAAATAATAAAACAAATATGCATATCTGTCTTCGTAGCTCTGCTTACCACATCTGCTGTGACCTACACCAATACTGTGTTTATATCAGACTGTTTGTTTATAAAGCCCTGGAAACTTCACTCGCACTCCAAATTCTGAATGAGTTTTTTATTCCACCAGCTGAGACTCAAACAAGGGTGTCTGAGGCCTGACTTCTTTGGCCTGTTCCCTCATGTGACCAAAGCGTCCAGTCCTCCAATGCCTCGGTAACGTGCCATGACACTTAATACAGCTGGTTAGGGGAGTCCGAGAGAGCAGGGCAGGCTTGGAGAAGCAGAACCTCAAGTTAAGCTGGACTGAAGAGTAAAAGGCAGTCCCAAGATATGCTCTCAGGGAGGCAGAAGGAAAGGACACTGGGTCCTAACACATGTGTCTGCCACCTCAGAAAGCTGAAGCCACACCCCCACAGTCCCCATACCACTTACTCTCCTGGCTCTGCAGAGGGTCCCTTCCACGTGTATTCAAGAAGAGACAACGGGCCGGGCCGATCTTTGAGGCAGCTACATGTTGCCCAAATTTAGCCTTGTATATGTTAGGCAGTGCACCTTTTTAAAGCAAGGTAGGCCAGTTCTTCTAAGGAGCAGAGTTTGTGGCTTTTCTTTGGAGAAAAAGATTAATATTCCATTGCCCCAGTATTTTCTAACACAGCTCCAGCCTGTGGCTGGCTTTTTATATCTGCCGCGACAGTCAGCCCGGAGTGGATTTCAACTCCAAGGGGGTAGCAGCGAGTTCTTTTGGATTCCATTAGCTCCTCACATTCCTCCTGCTGGGTTATTTTTTTAAGGTTTATTTATAGATATCTAAGACGTTTTCAGGCATAACTCTCAATGTCCCAGGTACTGTACTAATATAGTCATCAGAGGATTTATTTTTTAATGTCATTTTGGAATGTCTCAGCAATGAGCTCACCTGAAAGAAAACCTATTGGGTAACTTTTTGAAATAGATCCCAGCCTTAGGTAAAAGGAATGTATTAAAACTCCCATTATACTCTCAGGCTTGCTGAGAGAGCTTGCATTTAAGCCCCATGAAATATAATGCGAGGGGATCTCGCCAGGATATTGAAGCTCTGAGGCCAGGAATGAAGGGCTAACAGGAAGCTGTGGAATGCAGTGACCTTGAGGCTTTGTAGCTGGGTCCTGAGGGGCAGTCTTTTAATGCCTGCCATTTTAATGGCCTCAGTCATAGCAACCGAGAGATGGTACATCACAGTTTGGTATTTTAGCCCTTTCCCTCTGGAAAAGAAAGAGGCGTTCCGTTTAGAGGTGGTGGACAGTAGGGAACATAAGTGCAATGCAGGGGAGAAGGTTACCAACCTTCACTAAGGGGACCCCCAGGTGCCTGACATTCAGGTCAGGCCACATGCAGCAAACTCCCAGAGAGCCTGTCCCCAGCTCTTTTGTGTGTGTGTGATCACTTCATTCTGTTACTTACAGAGGAAATGTTTCCAGTAAGAGAGCCTGTGTCTGGGATTTGGAAATCTTGTTGTTAAGTGGAATGTTGGTTGTCAAGACTACTGGGTGTAAAGGGATTTGACCTTCACTTGGCTCCAGGGGTATAATTGGGTGGTTTCACACAAAAGTAAATTGTTCAAATGTTAAATCAGGAAAAACAGGGACTTTAAGAAATAAGACTTATGCAGAGGGAAGATGATTTTGCTTTTTTTTTTTCTTTTTTCTTCCTTCTTTTTCAATGGGGGCTATCTGATTTTTTCCTCCGGAAGTTAGAATAGGGTGAGTGTCACCTCTCTGCCTTGGCGTTAATAAGATTTTGGATTGACAGGGCCTGATCTGTTAAGGCTGCTTACTGTGGTTCATGTTGGTGGGAATGTTTTCAGATCTCAGGAGGTCTCAAGCAGATATAACTGAGAGAGAAGAGCACGCACACACAGTCGAGTGACACTGTGTATACAGCTCATTTATGCAAATTCAACTCTTTGCCCTCAGCAGGAAAGAATACATTTAGAGATGACAAATTATGGGTATGGGTAATTCTGCAGCTCCATGCTAAATAAGGTGCATGTGTCTCATGGCAAAGATGAGATAGTAGGCACGGATCTGCTATGGCTCCTCAGGCCGCGCAAGTGCCTGTGTGCCCCCATGGTATGAGCATTCTAATTTCAGTGGTTCGACTGTAAAGTTGTACTTTGCATGTATATCCAGTTTACTATGGATTACTCTGTCTAGGACATACACATTATTATGTCTATGACATATAGTGCATATATATTACTATATGGATTTGAGTATACAAACCTGTGTATAATAATGTACATTATAATAAAATAAGTGAATTTTCAAGGGGATTTGGTCTTCCACAACAGTGGCTCTATATGCTAACTTAACACACTTACCCCTGTTTACAATAATATTCCTACTGTTAAGAATACCTTCTTCTGGAGTCAGAGCCATGACTTTTAGGCTGAGCCATCTTGGGCGAGATAATGTACCTCCCTGTGGCACAGTTTGCCATATGTTGAGTGGAAATATTACCTGCTTACTATTATTAAGACTGATATCTTCCATGTAGGATTCTTACTATAGTGTCTGACATATTAGCACTGAATAAATATCAACTATCATTATCTTTGTTATTATCTTAAAAAGTCTTAGCTTTGCTAATATCTGTGTTAGAGAGCAATATTTAAGTGAAATAACACTTATTAAGACATTATTGATGTCTTACTTTTAAGTAAAATTCTTATTATTTACTATGGAATGCAATATTTTATCTTTATTTTGCAATCAGATATTTCCCTAGAGTGACTGTCTCTGTTCTCCCTTTCTATTCCCATGGATTTGTACCAACATTCCTGTACATGCCAGTACTTTTGCCTATATTCATTCAACAAACATCTGTCTATAGAATACCACTGTGTACCAGGAATACAAGTGGCTGTTTCTTTGAGATCAGTCATGCCAGTCCTGACAAGAGTCAATTTCAGCAAAATTCAGTATTCAGTATTCCCAGCTTATGTCATAGGAAGTAGGGTCTCTTGCAGGCCCTTCCTTTATTGAGGGGCCCACCGCCTTAACAGAGTACAAGAAAATCAGAGCTGCCTTACTCCCTCTTATCCATAGTGCCCAGTCCAGCCTCCCTCCTTCATCACATACAGAAGGGTCCCCTATGTTATGACAGCAGGTGCATATATTTCCAGGAACTATCTTAAGACTTCCTCTCCTCTTTCATTATATGCACTAAAGTCATCTTTAGTATGCCCTAAGTACAGTCATTTTTATAAAGTTAGGATATTCTTCGTTAAGGAGAGTGACGTTTGGAGATATTGCTAAGAAGTCAGTCCTAAGTAGCTTGAACGTTCTTACATTGGTCTAAAATCAATAATGATTATGAAATTCTTTGCCCAAAAATATTTCTGAGCACATCATATCAAGTGAATTTTTTTTAATTTTTTTTTTTATTTTTTATTTTATTTCTAGTAGAGAGAGAGAGAGACAGCGTGAGCAGGGGAGGGTCAGAGAGAGAGGGAGTCACAGACTGAAACAGGCTCCAGGCTCTGAGCTGGCAGTCAGCACAGAGCCCGACGCGGGGCTCGAACCCACGAACCGCGAGATCATGACCTAAGCGAAAGTCGGACGCTTAACCGACTAAGCCACCCAGGCGCCCCTCAAGTGAATTATTTTTTAAAATAAACAAGAGTTTGTGATGGTGGTTTATGCATCACAAAAATGAAAAATTATATATCACCAAGGCCAAACTAAAACTGGTAAGTCTACAATTAGTTAACCCAATTAACTGACCTGCCAGGTCTTTCAAAAGGAAACACCTGTACTTACAGCTTTATTATGCCTGGGGCCCCTGGGGTCATGGGCTATAAAGTCAGTGTCAAATGAATACAGACCTATTGCCTCATGAACAGGAAGTGAAATCTGCCTGCTTGTTTAAGTCATTAACGTTTAGGTATAACTTACCATCTTACACTTTAGCTTCTAGAAGAAGGGGCTCCTAGAGATGGTTTGCATAACCCAGCCTCATTAAGTTCTCACAGGAACATTTATCCAGTATTCTTTTACTCCCATTTAAGATGTCCTATAGCAAGCAGAATTGGTCAGAGTCATTTCATTGATCTCAGAGCTGGCGCAATTTTTAGTCACTTGGGTCAGCAGTTCTGTTGACAGTTTTTAGTGTAATCCATGTGTCATCAGACAGCCCTCCAAACAATGATCAAGTCATTAACATAGACAAAAGCAGCCTCAAAACATTCTTGTAGAATTGTAAAGCATATGAAATCTTCATAATTACCTTCATGAGTGACACTTACATAGAACGGCAGTGTAAGACCTAGATTTATTAAGTGCTTACCGTATGTCAAGAAATTTCTCTTTTTTAGTTTTTTTTTTAATGTTTGTTTATTTTTGAGAGAGAGAGACACACAGAACATGAGTGGGGGAGGGGCAGATAGAAAGAGGCACAGAATCCAAAGCAGGCTCCAGGCTCTGAGCTGTCAGCACAGAGCCTGACGTGGGACTCAAACCCACGAACAGTGAGATCAGACCTGAGCCAAAGTCGGACTCTCAACCGACTGAGCCACCCAGGCACCCCATGTGTGCCAAGAAATTTCTAGGAATGTGTTTACTTAATTCTCCTTAGTAACCCAGCAAGTTTTTATACTGCACTTAAAGAAATTGCAGTTGAATCTTAATTTTACTTCTCTTATATTAAACAGAAGTGTGAGTGGTGAAGTCTGCATAGAATCCCATCTCTGACTCCAAGGCTGTGTCTCTCAGCTTCCCCACACTGCCCCACAATGGAAAGCTACTCACTCTTACTCATTTGCTTCTTTGATCAGCTTGTCTTCATTGAGCCACTGTGATGCATCAGGCACCAAGAGTATGGTAGTAATCAAGTCAGAAATGGTCTCTGCCTATAGGGAGTTATTTCTAGCTGGGAAGACAGACAGCAGAGAAGGAGTTATAGTTAGGGATAAGTGTGATACTCAAACACAGTTTCTTTTTTTTTTTTTAAGTTTTATTTATTTCTGAGAGAGAGAGAGAGAGCATGAGCAGGGGAGGGTCAGAGACAGAGGGAGATACAGAATCCGATACAGGCTCCAGGCTCTGAACTCGCTGTCAGCACAGAGCCCGACGCAGAGCTTGAACCTACGAACCATGAGATCATGACCTGACCGAAGTCGGGCACTTAACCAACTGAGCCACCCAGGCACCCCAAACACAGTTTCTTTAAATTAAGGATAACTATGTACTGCTGTTTAAGGAAGAGATACTCTCTGGGTGATTCTGATGTACAGCCAATGTGAGAACCACTGACTTTGTACCTGATACACAGTGAACCTAAATTCATACTGGTATGATTTAGATTAAAAACGGAGTTTTACATGGCCCTTTACTTTTCCTCTATGTAGAAGACAAATGTCTTTTTGTGTTTTTGTGTTGGTTGGTGTTCTGTTTCTTCTTGGTTCTAATTGAATGTCACTGTCCTTTTTTCATAGGTGACTGAAGGCCACTGGAAGTGGGGCGGTGTCACAGTCCAAGTGAACAGTGCCTTTTTCACAGGCATCTATGGGATGTGGAACCTGTATGTCTTTGCTCTGATGTTCCTATATGCACCATCTCATAAGAACTACGGGGAAGACCAGTCCAATGGTGAGTTTCAGTCTCGTTAGAACAATTGTATTCAGGGTATAGACTTTAGTCTCTTCAAGGCTCATGTCTCAAAGGCACTGGGGTTCCCTAGTCAGACTTTCCCTCCAGATGTCACTGAGCACAACCCTAGGGGCTGGGGAGCCAAAAGACAAAAAGCCAGCATAGGTGGATATTTCTTTAAGTCATCTTTTTTTTTTGTTTTTAATGTTTTATTTGTTTTTGAGAGAGCACAAGCAGTGGAGGGGCAGAGAGATAGGGACTGAGGATCTGAAGCAGGTTCTGTGCTGACAGCAGTGAGCCCGATGTGATGGGTATGAACTCATGAACCGCGAGATCATGACCTGAGCTGAAACAGGATGCTCAAACGACTGAGCCACGCAGGTGCCCTGTCTTCTACTTTTTTAATCTTTAAACATCGAGAATATTGCATTCTAGCCTGAAATATGTGCCAGTTTTAGTATAAAACTTATATTTGCTTTCCTCAATTTTTTAAGCAAAATTGACTATTGGAGATTATGCTATATTTATTCTTTTGGTTTGAGAGGAAAGATCTTAAGGTATCAGGTAGAATGGAACTAGGTGCTGAGAGTTGAAGATTGAACTGGCTTTATTTTTTTCTCCTCTTCATTCTACAAGGCTGTTTTTTGCCCTGCATCCAGACCAATAGCTATTTACCTGTCCCCAAGGCCTTCTTCCTAAGGGCAGTTGGTGCTACAAGGAACCTTAGGGAACTTAGCCAGTCTGATTATTTTGTAGGTGATGAAACTGAGGCCCAGGGAAAGGAAGGGCTTGCCTGGGGTTTCTCTCCCAGCCATAGGGAAATGACTGTCCCTGCCTAGGCTGTGCTCTTAACTTGGAATAGGTAACCTACTAACCAACAGATCTGATGGCTTCTTTTCCTTTGAATACTTTGGCCTATGCTGTTTGGCTCCACCCTTATTCTTCCTTCTCCTTTTCACACCTGCTTTACCCGAGCCATTTACTTGCTACTCCTCAAACATAAGGTGTTCTTTCTCAATCAGAGTCAGTGCCCTTCACTGCCTTGGAGCAGAGATCAGGGCTTGAAGGTCTGCGTGTCTGCTGTGGCACCACAGGCGGGCCTTGCTCATAGGAAGTGCGTATCATGTGTGTGCTGAATGAATGGATTCATATCCTATGTCCATTTGGGCCTAATAAAACCCTACCCATCTTTTGGGCTCATTCTAAATGTTCCTATTTCTTGAAACCTATTCCTTATCACACCAGTTGCAGATGAGCAAACTGTGTTCAACAGAATATTGTTGCCATAGGATATTGATAGGTTTTAGTAGTCAAGCAATTTGAGAATCATTGGGGTTTTAATCAGCATTAATGAGGTTTTTACTTCAACACATCTTAATGCCTTTAGTACAGTAACTTTTACTAAAGGTCTTTTTAAATGAGTAGTAATAATAGTGTTTCCCCAGATTATTTTTTTATAAAGTTTATTTTGATAGAAAATGAGAGAGAACCAGTGGGTGAGGGGCAGAGAGAGAGGGAGAAAGAGAATCTCAAGCAGGTTCTGCGCTGTCAGAGCCCAGTGTGGAGCTTGAATTCACAAACCACGAGATCATGACCTGACCCCAGATCAAGAGTTGGATGCTTAACAGACTAAGCCACCCAGATGCCCCTCCAAATTATTAAACCATTTGGCCCTGGACCCTTTTTTTTCCAGGCACTATATTTGTTTGGAACAAGTGTTCTGAGGAATAGACTGAGGGAACATGATTACACATTTCACAGGACACTGCATAAATGTAGTAGATGAGTTTGCCTGTGCTTTCCCTTTCCTGCTGGCTTGTTAACTCCTTAAGAGCCAAGGACAGGTTCTTAAGGTATGCTTTGAAAGTATTGATTAAATTAATGCTTTAAAAATAAGAGTTCTAGATTAGCTTTCATATTTCACAGATGGGCCAATGATCTTGAGAGTTGGGGTAAAAGGAGGGGGTGATGACATGACAGATGATGTGGGAAGTGAAGGGCATCTGTGTTGAGGGTTGGGATAGTGACTAGTCTCAACCACCATATGCCTCCAGTACTATACCTGCCACTTCTGTGCAAGAGCATCCTTCAGGCCTGACGCCTCCCTACTCCTCGGCTGGTCACACTCAGTGTGGGAAGTGGGGGCACATAGCCTCTCAAACAGTAGACCTTCATAACACCAGCAGGAAGGGATTTTGGGCTTGTGAATAAGAATCTTGATTTCATTTCCTGGTCATCCTGTTGGACTTTGACAGAAATCACATGTACATGTCTGTGACTTGAGAGTATTAAGCAGGAACCCACAAGGTGAAGTTCCTATCTTCCAAGGAAATACCACATATACAGTCGCTAGACTTCCTGAGAAGTTGGAATGATACAACTAATGGGTGGTAGTTTTTGAATACTGATCGTGTGCTAGGCCACTTTATGTAAACTGTTCTGGTTGTTTTTGCTATGTGACCAGTGGCAGGCTGCTTAACCTCTCTGTGTAACCACTTCTTCCAACTGTAAGTGATCTCTTTAAGTATTTTGGAATCATAAAATTCTGTGGTTTTTTCTTCCCGTTCACAGAGAATGGGCAGAAGAGCACCTCCTGGGGGCACCTGGGTGGCTTAGTTGGTTAAGCGTCCGACTTTCGATTAGGTCATGATCTCGCGGTTCGTGGGTTCGAGCCCCGCGTCGGGCTCTGTGCTGACTGCCAGCTCAGAGCCTGGAGCCTGTTTCAGTCTGTGACTCCTTCTCTCTCTGACCCTCCCCCACTCACGCTGTCTCTCTCTCTCTCTCCTAGAAATAAATAAAACATTTAAAAAAAAAAAAGGAAAAAGAAAAAAGTGACAACACTACTCAGTGTGGGGAAAGGATAATCTTAAAAAAAAAAAAAAAAAGAAGAAGAAGAGCACCTCCTGTCCTAAAATGGCAGCCCAGAGGGTGATTCTGTCATAGGTTAGGGGTTTCCAAACGCTGGTGAGAATTTTCCCATCGCAGCACTTTGAGGCACACGAGAGGCCGGAGTGGTGGCCCAGCCTGCAGTGGTGGGGTGACTGCCCGCCATGTTATTGGACCAGATGCTTGAATTGCAAGCCAGATGTCAGGCAGCTCCTGTTAGGACTTCTTACTCTGCACAACAGCCACCCCCTGAGGTTTGAAACCTTGCAGTTGAGAATAGCACTTGATCTGTTCCCCATCAGAGTTTTTTTTTTTGTTTGAAAGCAGCTTGACCTGTAATTTCAGAGAAAGCTCAAAAGCTAGTTCTCAGCAGGTGGTCAGATCCCCCAAAACCCTTGCCAACTGGTTTTCAGAAGTATTCATGGTTTTGTTTAGATTTTTTTTTTCTGGATTGTCACTATGACTCAGATGTACCACTAGCATTTAGTGGCCAGATTCTAGGGATGCTAAGTGTCCTGTGATGAGCACAACAGTCCCTTGAACTAGAGAATTACCCTGCCTAAAATGCCGATAGGCCCATGTTGAAAGACATTCTTCAAGCAGTTACATGGGCTGACTCTTCTGGGACCCTGTTCTGATCATAAACATATGTCACACAATTGAGCAGTTCTGTGATGGTGACATGATCAGCTGTGACTTCACAGCAGCCCATGAGCACCTGACAGTTTGTTGTACCCTTCCCTTCCCACGTGGCACCATGACTTTGTGCATTTGGAAGGGACTCTTCCATGTTGGGTTCTCTGATCATTTTCCTTCTCTACCCACTTTCATTTTCATCTCATCTTCTGCCACCAGACCACGCAATGTCTCCTAGGAACTGTGGAACGTTTGCCAACATTTTGAAGCTCCTTGGAAAGAGCTAGTTTGGAATATTACTTAGAAACCTAGAAAATGAACTCCTGGATTTTAAAATTCTCTGGGTCTCTGGATGACATCCCTTCTCCTCCCCCAGCCTTCCCATGCTCCTCTTCCTTTCTCGTGGAAAGTTTTTATTTTTAAGTTGGCTTGGGCTCCCCCACGCCCCCACCACCTTGCATTTAAGGTCTGGAGCCAAGAACTCAGATCTTTTGCTATGGAGAATGAATCCCAGGTTTACGGTGCTTTTTGCCTTCATGAGACGGATCCTGGATGGACCTCTGGAAAAAGCTCCTTTCCAGGAACTTGTCAGGCAGTTTCTGATGCAGCTAAAGGGGATAAGGAAACAGAAAGAACATTGAGAGGGGTTGTTTTGTTTGGATGTGGAGAGAGATGCCAAGAAGTGTCAGGAGGGAGTGGGTAGTGAGGACATGAAAGCAGAGAGCATAGACTTTGCTTCTCCCTTTTGGTCAAGGAATGGACTGGGAGAAACAAAGCAGATGGCTGGATCTAGAAAAGGTCAGTTTCCAAAGAGCATTTTTTTCCCTTATATATATATTTTTTCTCTTTTATTGTGTGCATCAGATAGCGACCCTTAGAAATGAACCACTCAGTGCTTCAGTACTTAACACTGTGCTGGTTTGGTAAGATGGAGTGACATGAAGCCCAAAGGAGTGACTAAGACACAGTTCCTGCTCTCAGGGAGCTAATAGCCTCATCTGAGAGACCAGGCTTCCTTGACTGCCTCCTGAAACGCGGGGTGTGGCGGAGCGGCTCCAGGCCAGAATGCCCTCATGTTTTTAGCACCGATGGGTGCTGTGAGGATGTGGAGCTATGGGTTCAGTCTTATTGGTTGATTTACCATAGCTGCTCATGCCAACATGTTTACATGGGCCAATTTTATATACGTACCTATATATGTGACTCTGTGTCTATGTATATATCTTTCTATTTAAACACTGTATGTGGATGTGTACATATATGTATACACACATATACAAAAGTGTATAATATTTTTTAATTTAGCAAAAATATTTTAGAACTCTTTCTTTTAAGGACCATTCACATTTTCTATCCTGCTCCTGCTCCCTTTTCATTCAAGTTGTTCTTTTTACCTGTTTCCATAAGCAACTTGTGAATCATTCTGGATGTCTTCCCAGGCGGGAACGGATCTTAGCAGGCTGATGTTAACCTTAGGCTAGAACGAAGGCAGCATCTCTCAGGGGTTCAACATCGGTGTCCTGCACACACGACACACTGCCCAAATCCCCTCAGCCACCAGTTCATGTGGGAAGGAAAAAGTTGGAGCTGCTTATAAAGTCAGATGATTCTTAATAATAGCTTTCATTTTTGTGTTCTTTTGTCTATAGAATTCTTGTCAGAAGGTTTTAGAAAAAACTGAGAAACGGAATTCCTGACTGGATGACTATGACGAAGGGAACAGGAGACACTCTAATTGCCAGCTGGTTCCTTTCTATTTCTATTCACACTAAATGTCTTCTGTGTGACACACTCATTCTTCTGGGAGCCACGGCAGCGGCCCCGGGTCCCATGTCATGGTAGCTCGCTACCACACCGCGTCAGTTTTACTGCCAGAGGCTTCTAAGGTCTCCTGCTGCTTGTTTCACAGAAAAGGTGGCTTTGGCTTTTGTTGCCTCAGTAAATGTTTGGTTTGAGTCATGAGGCTTTGACAGTGGCTGCCTTTTATTGAGGCCTTCCCCTTGGTTGCACATTAGATGACCCACCCATGGCTAGCCTGGCTTCTCAATGTCTGTGAGCAGTGATGGAAGTGGCTGGTCTTCCCACCAGGGCTGGGCTCAGACTCGGAAGCGGCTCTCAATATACTTTTCCCATTTCCTAATGAAGATGGAAAGCAGGTGACAAGCCATCACCAGCCTAGCACCTCTTGCTCTGTTATATGTAGTTGGGCACTTTCTGTCTCCTGCCTCTTCCAAGGCTGCTGTCCTCCCACTGACCTGATTTCTCCTTTCCCAGGCAAAGTAGGCCATTTTTTCCGGGTCATAGAATGACCATCACCCCACTATGATAGGAGATACCTCAGTCACCTTTTTGGGAGTAACTTTCTGCTTCCTAAATGTATCAGTTTGGCAAGGCTGCTGTTACAAATACTACAGATTGGGAGGCTTAAAGAATAGAGATTTATTTATTTTTTTTACAGTTCTGAAGGCTAGAAGTCCAAGAGCAAGGTGTCCCCAGGATTGATTTCTTCTGCAGTTTCTTTCCTTGTCTTAGAGATGGCCATCTTCTCTCTGCGCCTTAACATAGTCGTCTTTGCTCTTTGTGTATATGTGTCTTCATTTCCTTTTCTTAGAAGGACGTAGTTCATATTGGATTAGAGCCCACCCCAGTGACCTCTTAAAAGGTCATTTTAACTTAATTACCTCTTTAAAGACCCCAGGCCCCAATACAGTCACATTCTGAGGTACTGGGAATTCAGACTTCAACACATAAATTTTCAGGGGTTATAATTCAGCCCATAACATTAAGATTTTACTTACAACTTCTAGGTTTTATCATGTCCCCCCTCTTGAAGTTGCCCAAAACTCAGTTTCTGGAGGTACTTTGGAGGTGGGTGGGGAATGGGTCATCCTAAACTGCTATAAACCACCTCACTGGTTGAAAGCAATTGAGAGATGGCTGAGTCCCAGGGTTCTTGAACCCTGGCCCATCAAGGCCAACATGCCCTGTCCCCTGGAAGGGGTCACTAAAGCCAAGCCATGCCAAGGCACACCTATTTTCCGATTCAGGGTTTGCCCCTAAGCCCCAGTGGAGAACATGAGTGCTGCGGTGCTGGGCTAGCCCAGCCATACAGAGTGGCATAGGGAGCATCTGGACTGGCCTATGCCAGGAGAGTCTTTGTGGGTATTTTAATGAGCACCTACTACATATCAGATACTGCACTGGTTATTTACATTCTTTGAAACGTTTTTTTTTTTGTTTTAAGATTTAAAAAAACCTACCATCCACTTTTATTATTAACACCCAAAATGTAGGAAGGACATAACCATAGAGTAAACAATAGTCCTTTGCATGGACATAATTTAGCTTTACAAATACTATCCTCTCCTTGTTTTTCTCCTTCTGCTATGAACCAGGCTGGACTTTATTATAGGGAGTATTGTTTGAGCTTAGCTTTGAAGAATAGGAAGTTGGTAGGTATGGAACTAGAGACAATTCCACAAGAAAAAATGAAGTCAAGAGTGTTACAGAAAGAACATAAGGTTTGGAGGTAGACATAGGTTGTTTGGAATTCTGGCTCCAGTATATGTTGAGTACGACATAAAGAAATATAAACCCATGATATGGGAGCTTTTTGGCTTCTAGATCTGGGTAATGGGGTGTTCTTTTGCCTTAGTTGTGGTAGTGAGGCCAGAATTAGGTAGCCCCATTCATACTCTGAGACTGATGGTCCCCCAGATTCTGTGAAACAATCTTGGAATTATCATAGCAGTTTTTCTTCCTTTTATACTAAAGTAGCCACAGATACACATGGGATGGGCATTAAGTTGCTGCCAGTCTTAGGGAGCTGTGGTTATTGTCGTCTGGTTATAGTGCAGTTTCTATAGCTTTCTGTGGCCCTGTGATGCATTCCAGCCAGTGAATCCAGCAGCAGGCAGCTACACACCTTTGGGTGCAATATCATAAATATGGATCCATTGATAGTCCTTGGTGATTAAATCCGATCCCAGAGATTGGTCTCATTTTGCAACGGTTAGACAGAAACAAGCCTCCATCTCCTTGTTAATTAGCTGAGAGGAGCTGACACCAAAACCAGGGAAAGAGACTACGGCAAACTAAAGAATTCTTTGCTTTACCTTCCTTAATATATTTTGTTCCCTTTTATTCCGCTCCTTCCCACTAAGTAAGAAACATACTACATTTTCAGAAAGGGTGTTTTTTTGTTTTTGTTTTTGTTTTTTTGGTCTTAGATGAGAAGAGACTCTGCACATGTTTGTGCACTGAGTAGCAGGAGCCAAGAAAGAAAGAGAGTAACAGATGGAGCAAGACCTTGGCAGAAGTAGGAGTTGATGGAATTTGGAGGGGATGGAGGGATCCCCACTCCTGCAATGTTAGTGCCCACATTCACCCCCTATGGGTACAATAAAAGCACAGGTGAATCATAGAGTTTGCTAGCCAGACACCCGTGGCTGGGTCCCCATCCCAGCTCTACCAGGAGCAAACTGGGCCACATGAGAAAATAATTTCTCTAATTGCCTGTTTGAGCCTCAGTGTCTTCCTGTCTTAGAAAAAAATACAGGTCATGCTGAGCCCCTAATCGTGCATAGGATAAATACTCATAAATAATAGCGCTCTCTACTATCCGTGCACTGATATTGTGTGCTATAAATTCTTGTTCATCAAATGCAAAAGCAAAATTAATATGCTGAACGATTCATCCAGATTAGTGCATGTACATATTTATGACCATAATGCATTGCATGTGGACTCCTGCTTTGCTGGCAGATTCATTAGCTGCTGGACACTAGAATATTTACAGAAGAATCAACATAGCCTCAAGGTTGAGAGCCTGGATTCCAGAGCCTTTCTGCTCTGGTTTGAATCCCACATGATTAACTAACCTGGCCCTTGGGCAAGTTACTTAACCTCTCTGTGCCTCAGTTTTTTCATCAGTAGAATGAGAATGATGACAGTCGTATTTCTGTCAAAGGACTGGTATGAGAATTAAATACATTAGTATTTGTAAAGTGTTTAGAATAGTGTCAGGTACATGATAAATACTATAATATGGGTACTCATTAAAATAAAGAAGCCAAAGTAATTTCGGCTCAAGTGATCTGTAGAATCATATACATTTTTTAGAACATGCTAATTAGAATCACATTTTAAGCTTAAAGAATTACCCTTTGGGGTTCAAAACCTGGGTAGAATTACATTCTAGTGTCTATTTTTAAGTCTTCAGTGAAAGAGAGTCTTTAGGTAAACACTTGGAGATGCTAATGGATATACTGGGTGGGCGGGACTCTCTTTGAAATTTTGATGACTCACACCCACATGCAGATCCTGACAGTGGCTTTGAAGTTTTGATGGCTCACCCAGATATGCAAATCAAGAATTAGTTTTGAACAAGAAATTTGAGGCCTCAGCATTGTGCTAGACCGAGGAGTGGGCTAAGTTGCAGCAGTGAGAATGCAAGCTAGTGACCTGGGAAAATTTACTTGTTGTAAAGGCACGGTTCAGCATGACCCCAGGGGGTCTTGTGTAAAGCGTCTGCAGCCTTTGACCCAGCTGGTCTGTGCCTTTGCCCAAAGGACAATGAAGCTGGACCTGCTGGAGGCCAGGCCGATACCCCCTTTATTACTTGTTCTTCCCCTAGTCCTGTGGATTGGACCCTTGCCTCAGTAACCCCCAATAACCATTAGCTGTCCTTTGCGCCAGCTTAGATAGGACTGCTGCTGAAAGTAGGGAGTCTCTTAGGTAGAGAGTTGCAGACCAGCATTTCATAATGAGACTGACTTAGCCCCGCAGCTGCTGAGAAGTGGGTCTGCAATAATAGCCGTGGCACGTGTGAAGGGCACCAGCCAAGCAGCCTGTGGGACCAGTATGTGGGGCGACTCTTGGGGTTCCGAGCCCGTGAGATTCTTTGATGCCCTACAATTCTTAGGCTAGTGATAAGACATTAGTTGAAAGCATAGGGCCAAAGCCTGCTTCTAAGTTTCAATCCCAATTGAAAACAGCACTCACTTACTAAATTCCGCACTTTGAATTAGGAAACATGTTAGTTCCAGAAAATATGAAATTATGTGTACATGGTATAAATTTAAAACTCACAGACATAACCAGCACCCCTTTCTGCAAATACAGAAATCCGTGTGCACCCCACACAGACAAGTCTGAGAATAGTTGGGCCCTGATGTTTTCCATTTTCCCTTTGCCAGTTATGCATTCATTTACTTTGTGTCATGGCAGGTAGGAAAACGCTTTAATTTACAGAAGCTTATTTATTTCTTGCTAGTGGAGAAAAGACTACATTATTCATTTTAGCAGAGGCACACACCTCTGTCACTGACGATGGCCCCAGAACACTGGCGCTGTGTACAGAATCCTGGGGGAAGCCCAAAACTCAGAACGCATTTCTTGTACTTTTTTTCCTGGAGAAGAAAACTCTAAAATGTTTCTAAATGTGTTACATGCAATCCCCTGCCCAATCTGTTGGTAAATATAGGCAGGTCTTGTTCCCCTTCATGTGGCGTAGCTGCTTTGGAAATTACTCACATCGAGTGGGGACGTGCGTCCCTCCCCATCGCTGGGGAGGCGTGTGGAGCTGGCTTAGCCACAGCACAGGGCTTGGAGACTTTCCTTCCCTGGCCTAGTTCCCGGCTCTGTCATGTGTCTGCGCCTCTACCTGGGGCAGTTACCTTACTTTCCTCCCTGTTTCCTCGTCTGTAAAGCTACCATGCATGATCAGCGTGCTCACCTGGGGTGGCTCTTGTGAGAATTAAATATGATTACATATAAAACATTGTGAATAGCGTCAGGTACAAAGTAAGCTCTCATTAAATGTTAATAATTACTACAAATGATACAAGCATTGTGCTGACTCATCTGTCATTAATACCTCTTCTCTGGGAGACAGAAATGCTATGAAAGTACTGCAGAGTCTGAGTAAAAAGGTTGGGAGTTAGCCCTGCGCATGTGTGCCCTGGGTGTCTCTGTAAGCTCAGTAGGTGAAAGGGGCCTGGGGTTGGGGCAGTTGGTACTGAGGCAAATCCCAGCTTTCTTCTTCCCTGAACAAATCTAACATCAAAACCCTGTTTCAGGTGATTTGGGTGTCCACAGTGGGGAAGAACTCCAGCTCACCACCACCATCACTCACGTGGATGGACCCACCGAGATCTACAAGTTGACCCGCAAGGAGGCCCAGGAGTAAGAGGCTGCAGCACCCGGCTGGGACTGTGCCTCATGTCCCAGCCCCTCTAACTAGAGTGGAGAGTGCACCAGAGAGAGCTCAGGTGCAAAGGAATGCTCGAATGCTCGAGGCTCTTAGCTGGGGTTTCTTGGACCTGCGGCATGGACATTTGTCAGTTTGCCTTCTGACTGTAGCTCTCGGAGTAAGATTCCTCCTGCGGCCACTAATGCGTTGTGTATAATAACAAAACCTCTGATATGACACATTTTCTGTGATCATTGTTAATTAGTGACATAGTAACATCTGTAGCAGGTGGTTAGTAAACCTCATGTGTTGGGGGTGTTCTCCTTGGGGGATGGTTTGGGCCAGATGGGGTCTATATGGAGTGGAATTATTTGACTCTTTTTCCTGTTTTAGATTCTAGGATAGATTTTAACATTTTCTGCAGCCCAGGATAGGCTGACGTCATAGTCTTCTCAATCCTAGTCTGTGACCACTTGTGGTGTTTTGTTTTTCTATTTATATCACCAAGCAGCCTATTGAGTTAATATTTAAGTTGTCGATAGATATGTGTCCCTATTTTTAATGGCATAATATAAAATAACTGAATCTCATGAGAAGGTCTGTTACGCCTTCAGGGGCATTTCAGCTTTGAAACCAAATCTGTATATCCAATACTAACCAGTCTGTTGGATGTGGGTTTAAAAAAAAAAATGTTTGCTAAACTACCCAAGTAGGATTTACTGTATTAAATGGCCTTTGGGTCTGAAAAGGTTTTTTAACCCCTTGCTTAAAATGTGTTTTATTTTGGTAAGATGCTTCCAACAGCCTCCAACAGTGTAGATCCGATCATTTCAATAAACCTGTACGTGTACGCACATATGTATATGTACACGTCGCTGTCCTGCCCTTCCAGCACACGCGCCCCCAGATTCTTTTCCTTGCTGAGTCTGTGGGGTAGGGAGAGGGTGGGGAAACAGCCTTATGAAAAATTAAAATATTTTGCCACCAAATCAGAGTGCTTGGGGATGGTATCTATTTCTGGAAACAGGGTAATATTTTCTGTGCTGGGTGGTTAACCACCACCCCTGCCCCAGCCACAATGAGTGGCCACAGGGGTGGGGAAGGGAAGTTATAGGATGTACAAGCACACAGCTGCCCCCACCACCTTATTCCCACTTCCCCAGTAGCCTGTTTCATTGTATTTTAACCCTGCCTTTGAAGAGACAACATGGTACAGCAGAGAGAAAGGATACTGGGTCTGACGTTAGAAGGCTCAGTTTCCTGTCAAAGGTCTCTCATTAACAATATGACCTGTTGTAGCCACCTGACCTCGCTGTCCCCTCACCTACAAGCTGCCACTCATAAACTTTAACTGCTTCATGGACTTGCAGTGCCAATTAAATGAGTTAAAGTATATGGAAATGTCTCTTAAACTCGAGGCCATAGAAATGTGTTCTTCCTGAAATCTAAAAGCAATTTTGTATTTTTCAGACACACACGCCTGCAGGTCTGGGGCACAGTCCATGCAGTGTACCCACTCAGCAGCTCCCATCATTCCTTCCCCCTGATTTTGGCTAAAGTCATGTTAAGCCACAGTGGAAAGAAATGCTTTGGCTCTTCTCCCAGGCCTTTTCCTGTCCTAGTCAACATATGATGGTGTATGATCCAATGCATTCACCGTCCACTGTGGTGCCAGAAATTCAGCATAACCTGTGCCTAATTGTCTGCAAGGGAAGATAAACCTAAAACATGACTAGTGGTCTCCTCTCCCAAAGGATGGAGGGAGAGTTTCTTCGAAGGACATCGGAGAGGACTGAAATAGGCCTTGAAGGAGTAAGATTGTACCAAGGCCAAAGGGCAGCGGGAACAACAGTACCAAAATCATAGAGGATGTGAAGAAAGAACAGAGAATGTTTGGATCAGGCTGGTCCCAGGCTTGGCTGGCCCATGGAAGGAGGGGAAATAGCAGATGAGCCCCATGCACCTTGAGCCACAATGGGAAGGGTTTCTAGTGCTATGGTAAGCGCTGTAGCCCTGCCCTAAGGTTTTAGGCAGAAAAGTGATAAGATCGGAATGACCACCAGAGCATTGAGAACCGAGATGAGCCCAGCAAAGAGATCACAAGGGCCAGAACCAGGGTGATAGTAGAGGACATGGAGTTACTTGGAGATAAAATTGACATGGTTTGAGTGTTCTAAATGTGAGCCTTATGAGAATCAAGAGCAGAGTCAAATCTCAAGCTCTTGTTGTGGAAGGGAATGGTAGGGCCCTTGACAAAATTAGAGATTCCTAGAGATGTGTCTGTGTGTCTATTATGTAAAGGTCTATAAGTAGTAGAAGACAACTCTAGCAACCTTAGCTAAAAGGATTTTATTAGCACTTTCCTAAAGTATCTCACGGATCCATGAAAGAGTGGAATTCACCAGAAAGATTAGTAACTGGGACAACTCTGAGAGACCTGAGCATCAGGAATTCATGGACCTTCCCCCTAGAGCTGTACCATTCACAACTAGTCCAAGTTTCAGTCTCACTGAAAAACTGGGAGGGAGTACGTGAGTGGTCAGCCTCAGTCAGGTGCCTATCTGTTTGCCAATTAACTGTGTTCAGGAAGTCAAGTCAGGCCGCTAGTGGCTCACCTGTGAATTGGGGTCAGTTTCCAGAGAATCCGTTGTGAGCTGGACAAACACTCAGAAAAGATCTGCCACGATGTGCAGGATGATGAGCTTGGATTTGCCTGGGATATTTTAAAAGCCATCTTCTAGAAGAATTGACAACCTAACCATCAGGACTGAAAGAAAAAGCAGACCACTTGGGGTAGGAGGCTTGGCGGTCATCATCATTGAGAATAAAGTACAGCTGGAGCATGGCATCAACGCATCAGGGAAAGTAACTGGCAAGAGCGGCGAACCAGGCACAACCTCGTTAAAATGGGAAAGACAGAAAATGAAGTAGATTACCCAGAAAAATGCAACTTGTCAAAGAAGCCAAAAAAAAAGCCAGATTCGTGGGGGAAGAAGTTAGAAATCCTGACATGTGACAGCGTTTAGGGAATGACACCTGTTGGATTTGGTGGTTTGGATGTCTGTGACCTTCTCGAGTGGTTAGGACAGAGGTTAGAGGTGGAGCAGAATTAATGGGTGGTCATTTGGGGGAAGGAGAGAGGGAGGATTGTTGCTCCAAGAGGAACCAGAGTAAAGGGAGGGCTTGCTTTTTTTAGTCTGAGGAGAGAACTGGACTGAATTTGTAAACCTGAGGAGTGAGAGCCAGCCATGAAGTCAAGATGATGATGAGGTAACATAAGCCCCAAGGAAGTGCAGAGATTTGGGATCAAGGACACAAGTTCATGGGTTAGTCTCAAAAGAGTGAAAGTTTACTTTTCATCCTGAGACAAATAGCAGATGGGTGTTGGAGGAGAAACTTGAAGTCCAAAGGAGAGAGGCTGCAGCCTGTCCCTCTGGGTGTTCTGTTTCCTCTGCAAACATAAAATGAGAAATGGAGTTCTGCTAAAGATCTCAGTTTCGAGAATGCAGTTTGGGGGCGCCTCGGTGGCTCAGTCAGTAAGCGTCCAATTTTGGCTCAGGTCATGATCTCACGGTTCGAGGTGTCGAGCCCCATGTCAGTCAGGCTCAGAACCTGGAAGGAGCCTGCTTCAGATTCTGTGTATTCCTCTTTCTCTGCCCCTCCCCTGCTTGCATCCTGTCTCTCTTTCTCTCAAAAGTAAACATTAAAAAAAAAAATTTTAATGCAGATTGAACACAACTATTTTCCATCAGTGGGAAATTCAAGAAAGTCTTCAAGTGGTGAGAAGCCTTTATTAAGGACCAGCAACCTAGAGAAAAAAATTATTTCTTGGTCATGGATACCAGTTTTACAAGTTGTCCTGAATTTTGCAGGTGGCTTTGAAGAGTATTCTAGAAAAGAAGTATAAGCTTCCCCAATTATCTGCTTTTAAAAAATAAGAAAATTCACCAACATATTCAGCAAGCAAATAAAATACAGTTGCTGTTTAAAAGAGAAAAC
Source organism: Proteles cristata cristata (assembly GCA_017311185.1). Taxonomy (NCBI): domain Eukaryota; kingdom Metazoa; phylum Chordata; class Mammalia; order Carnivora; family Hyaenidae; genus Proteles; species Proteles cristata. The sequence continues at coordinate 1,330,813 of JAESUZ010004016.1, read as the reverse complement.
CATCAGCTTTATGGGTTCAGTCCCACTGAGTTTTTACCAGGTGTTCCTACATTTTCCCCTTCTGGGAAGAAAATGTGCATACTAATGAAATAAGTGGTTCCCTACATGACCTCCAGGTACTTTTAACCTTTCTCAGAATGGAGATAAGTCACTGCAGCAGTGACTCTGATGTCCAAGTCCCTCACTGCATTTCCCAGAGCTGGTGGAGCCCATGAAGTCACACCCCTTGCAGGTACATTTGAAAAGGTTGAAGGAAATTCAGAGGGAATATTGGTCTTGGGTCTTATTCACACCTTGGCAGTTCTAGAAACGATGTTTGATCAACTCTTTCAAATTGATCAAGCTCTGAGAGGCTGACTGGTCATATTGGGGAATCCCAATAAACTACAATTCCCATTCAATCTTTTACAATGTAGCGTATACATACTTTCTGTCCAGTAACTATAACGGCTAAAAGAGGAAACAGAAGAAAGGGATAACATGTCAACCACAAGAAACCTGAGGGATCATCCCTGAGCGTCCAAGAAAATACACACAGCTCCCTCCAAAGTGCCTAGCATTATGTGGGAATTCAATCGGGGAGGGTTGGTGAGTGAGTGAACATACCTTGGCTAATCCTAATCTCAGTTTGCTGTGGAAACATGAATTCTTTAGGAGCCCTGTCTTTTCTTGATTCAAGCCAACTTTGTTCCTTTCAGGATATGTTAGTGCTCCTGATTTGGCCGAACTTGCTGGTGCAACCTGACTTTCATGGGACCATACCACTGTCCCCTGTATTTCAAGGTCCTTTCGTCCTGCTTGGGCTACAAGAACCATTCTGATTTCTGCAAGCTCTCACCCGTCATACTTTGATACATGACTGATTTGGCTGTATAGAGATAACTTGGTTTCTAAGACCATGTCAGCATTGCCTTTTCTTTGGACATCAGAAGAGTCTTCTAGGCACTCCTTGAACTGTCCAGTGTACAGAGCTGCCTGTCTGTAGCAATGCACTTATCTTCCCTTGTTGAGAAGGCCCTTAAGTGTTGAGACCAGCCTTTCCTTTGTGGCTTTTTGACCCTCCTATTCTTACTGAATTCCTTCCCACAGGTCCTCTCCCACACTGGGCTGCTCTTCTCCAGGTTCATGTCTCAGTTCCAAAGCTCCTCCTGCAGACATGGTTTCGAGGCCCTTCCCTTATGACCTCTTGCCTGTTAACTGCTTTCTAATTCCTCACCATTCCAAAATGTGATACTCAGACTGCAGAATTGCTCCAGCTGGCACAGATTAGTGTGACAATAATACTTCTGCTGGGGTCCGACATCCTAAGAAAATGGCACTAGGGTTTTTAAAAATATCTACATCTTTTTTTGCTTCTTGTGACCATGCAACCACTCAAATACTTAGAATTTTAAAAACGAGTATCACCAATACCTTTTTTTGTATTCAGCAACATTTTTCAACTTAATTGTAGGACTTTACATGTATCCCTGTGATATTTCACTTTTCTTATATAGATTCAATAGGTAAAGCACATCTTTAAGTTTTAAAGTAAGCACCGTTTGAAATGTAAGTGCAAGTAGTAAAGTCCTTTCCAAGTGCAACACGGGTTGGTTTCAGTTGCCACAGAATTTACAAATATATTCATCCAAGACCGGAAAACCCTCACAACAGCTTGCACTGCTCTCCTTTGTCCAGCTCTTGCTCTACTTTAGACACACACATACACACATATCCCATTGCTGTTAAACTCCCTTTATTTGTGTGTGTTTTGTAATAAGGAAATTTATAATTTACATATTTTCTTCCTAATATCACCTCTTCATAGTCACATAGTAGATAATGAAGAATGAGGCTCAGAGAGGTAAAGTGATTAAGTTGGAACTGAGAAGAGATTTTCAGTCCCTGAACCTCACTGTCTTTTGAGTAGCATATTTGTAGCAGAAGCATCAGGAATTTTCTTTTGAGTTGCAACTCTCATTAGAGCAGAATGACCTTATTAGGGAGATGTTATTCCAACCTAAAAAAAAAAATTATCAGCCTGCTCTCTACCTCCATCAATGGCAAGTGTCTGCCCTCTTCTGGCCAAAAGGAGAATGACAGCTACCACTGGACAAATCCTCAGGACAAAAAGCAGACCTTGGAATCTGGGAAATTTGTAATTGCTCCAGGATTAATGATTGCTTTTTAGTGAATTCTGGTCCTGGCTCTGCATACAACTTCGATCTGGAATTCTCAGGGCAGCTGAGCACCTCCCATACCCCTTGAACGAGGTAATCTCTGAAGTCCTTACCAGCCATCATTCTAAGAATCATAAAGGAGGCTGTATGTAAAGATGTCCTGTAGTAATATAGGGTTTCTGACCCAGATCCACTGGGCACCTCCATTTGGGAGGTGCTAACGTAAATAAATCCCAATCAGTATTGGCTATGGAGCCCCACAGACACCTCTCACTGTTCTTCTGAGCTCCCTCAGGTGGCTCCTGTCTCCAGCAACTCTTTCTACCAGGTGGGGATCTACCAGGTGGGGATGGTCTTTACTCCCAGTTAAGCAGACCGTCTCCAGTTCAGAAACACTGAGAGATTGAGCTACAGACAGAAGTGGCCACCACACGAGATCTTCCCACCAGACGTTTGGCTGACCTTCCTCACGTGCTGACCCAGTGGAAATGTGGCACTAGCTGCTCAAGGTAATAGAGTGAGTTACCCCTGTTTTTTTCTAGGTATAAAATTTTCCTTTTTAGTGTTCTTTCTTTCTTCAACTCATCAATTCATATAGAATTTGTTTTTCCATAGGAAAAGCAATTAAATATTTTCTCCAAATAGCTATCTTTGCATAATCTTTTAAAATAATATTGGGAAAGACAGGATCTTAAGCATTAACTGGGGAGGCCATGGCTTTGGGCCACCCCTGAGCTGAGACTCTAGAGCTGCGGTGAGGCTGACGCAGGGAACCATTCCAGCTGCCGGCCGTGTTGGAAGCTGCCGGTGGGGCATGCATTCTGTCTTCTTCTCTCCAAGGAGCTGCCCAGAGGCTCCCAAGAAAAGCACCTTTGATTTTGGCAGTGTGGGCCCTGTCAGGACCGAAGAAACACACCATCTGGGGAAGATGGACTCGCCCTGAGTAACAGCGGAAATGCGGGAGCCGTGGGCAGGATCTGAGTGAGTAGCTGAGTGGTGAGTAGGCAGTGATGGCCTCCTGCCCACCGTCCCTGGACCTCTGAGTGAGCTGTGCTGGAAAGCAGTCTGCTCCTCTGTGCCGGTGTCCAGGGCAACAGTATCTGGGGCCAGAGGCTGACAGCTACATTGATTAGATCAGCACTCAGGGACCACTTGAGTCTCCTCTGTGGGTAAAAATGTTAAGTGGTGACCTGGTGCGGTGGGCAGAACAGGAGGCTCTGCCTGGCTAGTGCTCTCACTCTGCAACTAATCATTGGGTGTCCTTGGCCAAGTTACAGTACCTCTCTGGGTCAAGCTTGATCAAATCAGATGTTCCTTTTTATTATGTCACATTTAGCATTGTTAGTTGGGAAGAATTACTGCATAAGGTTATGGACTGTAGATTTCATGGTTTGGAGCACAAGGCTGCAGTTGTACTGATAAAATTTGGGAGTGTGTAGAGTTTACTACATGATGCAGGAAGAGTGTGTGTATGAGAAACAGAACCTTAGAGGACAAAGAAGGGAAAGAGGAGACAGAAGGTGGGGGAAGGAAATTGAAAATAAGGCGGGTCCATGAGAAAAAAATCACACCAAAATTTGTTGTGAGTTGAAATTTCTGCCAGTCATTTCAACTGACACAGAGCGAGTCGGAGGGGTAGGGACCATACAGGTCATATAGGTGCAATGACAACCTATTAACCTGCCAGCCAGCTCAGGAAGGACAGTCCTATTAACCTTTAAAGTGAACATTGAAAACCACCTTTGCCCAGAATCAGTGTCAGTCATAGCTATTTGCTGACCTCTGGTGGCCAAAATAAATAATGTCTGCATTACAAAAAAATGATTTATCTGATTGTGATAATATTCGTTTACCCAACAAATGTTTACGGAGCTCCTATTAAATATTAGACACTGTTCTAAAACAGACCACGGGACACCTGGGTGGCTCAGTTGGTTAAGCGTCTGACTCTTGATTTCAGCTCAGGTCAGGATCTCGTGATTTGAGTTCCAGTCCTGATTGGGCTCTGTGCTGACCATGTGGAGCCTACTTGGGATCCTCTCTCCATCTCTCTCTGCCCTTCCCCTGTTCACTGGCACATACACGCATATTTTCTGTCTCTCTCAAAATAAATAAGTAAACAAAAAAAAAGATTAGACCAGTAGTCAAAATAGACAAAGATTCCGACTTTCATAGTATTTAATTCAGTAACAACAGATGTAACATCTAACGTTTAGAGTCCTCGCTATGTAGGTGCCAGGTATTTTTTTTTTAAATATTTTAATGTTTTATTTCAGAGAGAGAGAGAGAGGGAGAGTGAGCAGGGGACGGTCAGAGAGAGACACACACACAGAATCTGAAACAGGCTCCTGACTCTGAGCTGTCAGCACAGAGCCCAATGGGGGGCTTAAACCCACGAACCATGAGATCATGACCTGAGCTGAAGTCAGACACTTAACCATCTGAGCCACCCAGCCACCCTTGGTGCCAGGTATTTTAATTGTTTGATATTTATCAACTCATTTTAACCCTCAAATCAGTCCTATGATTTAGGTATGACTATTTCCCATTTTACCAGTGAAGAAATTGCTGCAGAGAGAGAAGTTGACTGATTCACCCGAAGTCACAGAGCTGTGAAGTAATTGAGCCTCATTTAAATCATTCTGGCTCCAGGACCTGTTCTTAACCACTCCATACATCCCTTTTACTGTTATGTCCTAGTACATATGCTTTTCTTCCTGCCCCAAATATCATATAGACAAAGGCATAATTACATGGTGAACACCTGCTCTGCTCCTCTGCCTCAGCCACTCATCAGTCTCTGCCTCTGTACAGACTCAAGCGAGTCCCTTACCTCAGGCACTTGTGGGAAGATTAATGCATAGCAAGTGCCTGCTCCCAGCAGGGCTCTATCAGGTGTTTTCCCCATTCTCCTCCCTCGGAGGGAAGGTCAAGGAAGCTACGGGGGGTGCTGAATTTCTGACCAGCTGCTCCAGGCGCTTGTCCTGAGGTCTCTGTGATTCCTGGTTCTGCAGGGCAGCATCAAGTGCAGGAGGCAATTTGGAAGTTAGTGATAAAACCAAAAGTTCTTCCCTGCCTGGACTAGATCTCTGGGGCAAAGAGACAGCAAGAAGGCTTCAGGTCTGCTCGGAGAGAGCTGCCTGCACCTGGGGGGTGGAGGCCCGCCAGTCTCCAGAGAGGGCTGCCCTAAACCACCAGCAGCTGCCGCCAGGAGGGAGTGGTGGATGGGTCAGAACACCGTAAGAGTGAAGGAGTCCTAGAATTTTTTGTCTTTTAAAATTTTTTTTTCAAGTTCATTCATTTACTTTGAGAGGGAGAAAGCATGAGCAGGGGAGGAGAAGAAAGAGAGAGAGAGAGAGAGAGAGAGAGAGAGAGAGAGAGAAAATGAGAATCCCAAGCAGGCTCCACGCTATGAGCATGGAGCCTGATGCGGTGCTTGAACTCATGAACCATGAGATCATGGCTGAGCCAAAATCAAGAGCCAGATGCTTAACTGACAGAACCACTCAGGTGATCCTGGAGCCCTAGAATTTTTAGAAGCCCTTGATTTTTATTTGCTTATTTTTTAAATCATGTGTGCTCAACCTCATACAATATATTAATTTTATAGGGAGAGAAGAACATATTTTTTAATTACATTAAATTTTTGTTGATGTTTTTAAAAGACAATTTATAAGCGTATTCTGTTATGGTATACTCCAGAATCCTCTCCTTTAACCAGTGTCCAATTAACAGCAATAATGATAGCTACTTTTTAAGAAGCACAGATTATGTGCCAGCATCTCACAGCAGCCCCATGACATTGGTATGGGTTATTCACAAAACTTACAGATGAGTACACGAAGTTCAGAGAGTTTATGTCATTTGCCTGGGGTTACACAGCCAACACTCAAAGCTGTGCTTGGATGACTTCATTACCATACTTCATACTATGTCCCAAAATGAGGGAAGTGATATAAACTGAGTGACTCACCTCTAGGTCCCAGGAATCTTTAAGTATCATCCCAGGAAGCAGAGAGAATGTATCCCTGGGTTTTGTCTGACCCGTTGGTGTGATTTGGAAGCAACAGATCCGTGTGTCCTTGAAAGAGGAGTGGATAGGTCTGTTCTCACGTGATGCAGATCTTCCCGCCTGGAGCAGCACAAGCCCAAGAGAGCCCCAGAAAGGACCTCTTGAGAAGCAGTGAGTTGAAACATCAAGTGCCAAGGACTGTCCCCTATAGTAGGTGAGTCTCTCAGTGGACTTATGTAGGGGTAGAGGTGGGGAGTACCATTTTTCCAAGCATTAAAAAGAAGAGACTGTGTCCCAGGGGAGGAGGCTTGCCAGAGGCCATGTAGCACTGGGGGCCAGAGCTGGGACTACAGCCCAGGCCTTACAAGTGCAAGGTCAGTCCTACCTGCAAGCCAGCACCATGTCCTGTTCCAGGATAGCCCAGCAGCATGATAGAAATGCAGAATCTCAAGCAAACCCGGCATCTCTTCCCAGCCTTGGGCCCACCGCTGAGGCCACTCTAGGTTACAGTTGCCCACTGAAATAGCACCCTTAAATTGGAACATGAGAGACTTTTTCTCAAAGGAGATTCAACTTTTTTGGTTTACATTATTCCATAGTATGGTGACTGGAAGTTCTGCTGGGGCACAAATTTGAACCATGCTCACCTTGGGCTGGGCATCTGGTCAAGGCTCTCAGCTCTTGGGGAGCTGGATGAGGAGATGGGGGTACCAGGAATTACTTCATCATCTGGCCGGCTTGGTCTCTACCAGTCATTTGGTACTTAGATCTTAGAATCTAAGATCTTAGATGTTTCCTCATATGTAAAATGAATACAGTGCTGCTCTCATAGGGTTGCTATGAGGAAAACATGAGTTAGGATAGTGCTTGGGATGTAAGGAACTATCAGTAAATGTTAGCTATCATCATCATCACGGATTCTTGACACCTGTAGACTACATATGTCTCTGGACCTTCTCAAATTCCCTCAGTGACAAATAAGAAGTGCTATATTGGCTCCTGAGTTTCTCCAAATGGCATTTTCCTTCTAGAATGCAGTATTTCCTCTGTATAGCCTCACTATAAGTTAGCCAGCAATTTAAACCAGAGTGAAGGCTTATCTCTCATGGGGTGGCCAGTATTCATGGTGATTCAGTGTCGTTATTACCCTGTAACTATTGCCGTAGATTCACTCGGTCATGGCAGAGACCAACCCAGCCACATGAAGGAGCAGACTCTGGGTCCCATTCATCTCCCTAGCCTGCCCCCAAGAACTGCGACCTTTTTGCCCAGAGTCTCAGTGGGGCAGTGGGCCTGATTCAAATTTGGGCCTTGGGAAAGCTGCCAGTTATCATGCTATAGACCCATTCTACCTGCAACTGTTTAAACCAAGTAAACTGAACCTATGAATGCCAGGGGGCAATGCAGTTTTTCCCCAAGTGCATTTCATAAGACACTAGTTCATTGAATGTTTACATTTGTTGAGTCATTGTTGGGCTGCCAAATAAATTTGAGGAGCAGTGGTGTTTTAAGCAAGTTTCTTTCCTGAAGACATCGCTATCCTTCACATGCCAGCTTTCTGAGTCTGCAAGGGAGAGCCAGGGTATGCTCCTTCTCAAACTTATTTGGCCATCCAGCTCTCTCGTGTTTGTGGGGCAGGTTGGGGGACTTGGCATTCTATAGCAGTCTTTCCAAACCTTCCCCTGCACAAGGTTTACCGGGGAGCTTATTGAAGTACAGTTTCTGAAAGGCAGTTTCTGCTTCAGAAGGCCTACGAGGAGCCTGAGATTCTGCACATCTATCGTGCTCCCAGGTGGTGCTGATGCTGCTAGCCTGCAGACCACGCTTTGAACAGTGATGTTTGAGAAAAATTTCTGAGGGGTGTCTGCTTCGTTCCCTTCCCCAGGGCTCCTGTGACACCCCTGTCACAGTCCAGATGTCCGCTGCCGTGCTTGTATCATGTGAAAAGTGGATTGGGCACTGAGCTGGAGTGGATGCTTGGGAGGGCAGGGAGTTCTGTCCATTTTGTCTCCAGCAGTGTATCCAGAGCCTAGAATTGTGCCTGGGTCACAGAGATGGTCAGTAAACACCTGTGCAATGATTGCATTGCCAGGGAAATCGGCAAAGGTGCCCTTTTCCTAGCATTTTCTGAAACATTTGCTCTGCTGAGCTGTGATGAAATTGAGCCCTTAAGGTCCCAGACTGCTGCAAACTCACCAAAGATTATGAAAACCACCCAGAGCACATCTTTCTTAAACTTTAAATCTGACTCAGCCAACTACTAGGTGAGGCCTCTAACTGTGAAGACAAGGCTGTTTTTCTTGTTAGGGGAACCTCAGCCCTTGTGGTCTCCAAGTCTCATGGAGAGCGTACTTTCTGGGCTGGCATTCAGGCTGCATCACAGGCCGGGCGGTAGCTCCAGAAGGAAGCACTTTCTTTAACATGGCACCAAAGCATCACAAGCCAAGTTCATGGGCAACTTACTAGGTTCTCAGACTTGGCCTCATCCTTATCCTGATGCCCTCATTGTCAGTCCAGACAGGGAGCCAATTTTCTTGCTCTTCAACAATTTGTCTGTTTGTTTTGATAAGAGAGAACAGGAAGATAAGCTCTTTGTTGCCATGGTGACTGCTTATTGAGATTCTTTTTTGTTAATGTTTATTTATTTTTGATGGGGGGAGGGGCAGACAGAAAGAGGGGCACAGAGGATCTGAAGTGGGCTCTGAGTTGATAGCAGAGGGTCTGATATGGGGCCCAAACTCATGAACCATGAGACCATGACCTGAGCCCAAGTCGGATGCTTAACCGACTGAGCTACCAGGTGCCCCTCTCACTGATATTCTTAAGGGTACATGGGGGTCAAATCTCTTTCAAATCAGTTCTTACCTTCCAGGAACTTATAATTTTCTTGGGGAGCAAGGCTACCAATGCATGAGATATACAGCCAGTGACCAATGGGAGATAGAGTGAGTGCTTTTCAGTGACTCCTTTGCTGTACCCAGAAGGCTTCCTGGAGAAGTAAAAATGAGTCAAGTTTTCAAATAGCTGGATAACAGGGGAACACAAGAATGAGTGTGAGAGTGTATGAAGGTGAAGTCTCATAAGCATAATTATTTGGGAGGTAAGGACTAAATTACCCTGCTTAGAAAAAAGTCATGGGTGTGGTGGGTAGAAAAGCAAATTGGAACCTGGAATGTCAGGTCATAGGGGCTGGACACCTGGATGCACTGCTTTAGAACTAGAGTCTGGGAGGTGTGTGCTCTTAGGTTCAGGCAGACACAAGGCAACCACAGAGAGACAGGTTTCTGAGTTAAGCCAAGATGGGTCACCAGATTGAGAGAGAATGAGAGGGTCTGGCCACTAAATACAGTTGTATAGCTCATGCGCTGCGTAAGAGCACCTGGCCAAGAGAGCAAGTGAGCACTGAAACCCAGTTCTCGCTCCTCTGTGTTTACCAAGGCCCCTGCATGGACTGACGGTGGTCTGATGGGCACTAGTCATAACCACATGGTGTTTTCTCTTTATGGCAAGACATTTTCTCAGAGTAACCAGTCATGTGCATTCCCAGTGTTGTCCCAAGGAGGGCGCTGCTCAGCTTTGCACAGGTGCTCTGAGAATGCAGTTAGAACTGGAGCAAACCAGTTTTCTTTTCCTGCTGGCGGACCCTACAAGCCAGCGTGGTCTGCAGTATCTGTAATTGTCCTCTTTGACTGAATTCAACCAAATCTTCAAGAATGATTTAGCTCCCAAGCAGGAAATAAGTGAGAACAAAGCAACTGTACCTCTCAGGGTCCTGAAGTTAGGACCAGCAACCAACTGTCCCAAAGGGTTGGGCAGAGATGTGCACACTTGACAAAGTGTTCCACAGTTTCCTAACTGGCAGCAGTGAATATCACAGATGCAGATGACACAGAGAAATGCAGATGGCTTGAAGGTCTGTAAGACCCAGTGCTTCCCATTAAGGGTACCACTGGCATTTTGGTTCCCCAGTCACTCTGACAACCAAAAATTTCCCCTACGTGTTTCAAAGGGCCTCTCCCGAGGGTTGAATCGCCTCCAAATGAGAACAACTGTTCCCCACTCTTGACAGAAGAGAAACCTGGGGCACGGTAAGGTGTCCAGCCTCTCACAGACAAGAAGATGCAAAACAGGGTTAGCATGCAGGGCGCCTGCTCCGCACCACTGTTCACCAGCTTCCCTGTCACCACGATTGTCTCTCCCCACCCCCACCCCCACCTCTGTTTTACTCAGTCTCTATATAGTTTTCTGAATTGAGACCAAGGATCATAGTGGAGCCAAGTGATCCAAGTTCACCCATGGTTCCAAAATGCTCCCGACAGCTAAACAGAGAAAAGGTAAAGAGAGCAGTTAGGTCCCTGACTTTGGTCCATAGCCATCTGTTTTGAAAAGCAGGCACCCATCAGCACAGATGAGCTGAGCGGGGCTACAGGCTGGCCCTGATGACCAAGGTCACATGTGGTCCTGCTGTGTCCTCTCTTTACCCTGGGCGGGACCCACATCCCCATACTACCTTCTCAGGCTGGGTAGTAATTCACCCCTTAGTTCACCCTGCTGATAAGTACTAGGGGAACCTTCCCCTCTTCTTGCCTGGTGGCTGTGCTTACAGTGAGAAGGGTAGACTCATTCTCACTCCTCGAGGAGGCGAGGTTGAGGACCCCATGGACAGGCAGCGTGACTGTCCAGCCCTGGAGCTTATGACCGCATGCCTCCTCCCCAGATCTCTATCTGGACCCAGCACATGACCCTGGGAGGCTAGTGGCTCACAGCCAGTCATGGGCTTCAAACTCACGCACCGTGAACTCTAGAAACAGAACTCAGAAGGGGCCCCTTGCAGATTCCTGCGCTTCTTGCATTAATAGCTAATAATAAATTATAGCCAGCAAATGTCCTTATTAGAACTTTCAGTATTCCTCTAGTATCTTCACATTTTTTAGTATGTAATACTTAATAATACAAAATATGTATGTAATGTTTATGTAAGCAATTAAATGAAATGATAAAAGCCCACCAACAACTTGAGAATTAGCATATTACCAGTGGTTTTGTATCTGTCTAGGTACCAGTGCTCTACTCCCCTGGCCTGTTCCAGGTTATCACTTTTCTGAATTTGGTTGTTTACTGTTCTTTTGCTTTATTTTTATATATACTTTGAATGTTTCATCTTGCTTGTTTTAAACATTAGAGAAAGATAATACGCTAAATGAGCTACTTTTTTCTACAATTCAAAACCATGTGAGATGCGTTTGAGTGGTCACATGGCTGCACTCTATGCATTTCACACTTTTGAACGTGTCTCCAGGCACACGTGTGCAAGAGTTCCTCTAGGTACACGTTTAGAAATGGAGTGATGGGTCATAGAAAATGCAGGTTTTCAACTTTACGATATGATATCACTTTGAAAACTGATTGTACAAGTTTCATTGCTACTAGCTGTGTATAAAGGTTCCCATTAACCAACATCCTCATAAGCACTTGCTATTGTATTAACTTTTACCAATACTGTGTAATCTCATATGTAAAAATAGCATCTCATTGGTCATAGTTTTCATTTTCCCAGTTACTGAGATTAACCATTTTTATATGTGTATTTGCTATTTGTGTTGTTTCTTCTGTAAAATGCCTATTTGTGTTCTGTTTCCATTTTTGTTGAGCTGTCCTAATTGATTTGTAGAATTTTAAGAAATACATTCCAGGGGCGCCTAGGTGGCTTAGTCGGTTGGGCGTCCGACTTCAGCTCAGGTCATGATCTCATGGTTCATGAGTTCAAGCCCCATGTCGGGCTCTGTGCTGACAGCTCAGAGCCTGGAGCCTGCTTCAGACTCTGTGTCTCCCTCTCTCTCTGCCCCTCCCCCACTAATGCTCTGTCTCTCTCTGTCTCCCAAAAATGAAGAAACATTTAAAAAAAATTTCTTGAAGAAATACATTCTGGATATTAACTCCTTGTCAGTTATATACGTTATATCTGTTACAAATACTTTCCACCAAGATATTTGATATTTTCACGTTATTTCTGGTGTCTGTGGTGGGATCAATGAAGCTGATTTATTAATTTTTGAGGGGTGTGGTACTTTGTGTGTCTTTTAATAAATCCCAAGGTTTATTATAAAGATATTCAAATTTTGTTCTAAGAGTTTTAAGCTTCACTTTCCATATTTAAGATTTTAGTCTACTTTTTGGATATCAGAGTAACCATTGGATATCAGGTTAACCATTTGGATAACTAACGACCTCTGCACCATTTATTTAATACTCCACTCATGATCTACAACAGCGCTTTCTTCATCTTGCAACTTATCATATATACATAATTCTATTTCTGTGGTCCATTCCTTAGACCAATTTGTCTGTAATGACTAGCCTGTTTTAATTACTTTAGCTATTGAGGAAGACATGCAGTCTGGAAAGTCATGCAAGTTCTTTCATCCTGCTTGTCTTCAAATTAACTTGGCTGTTCTTGGATATTTGCTTTTCCATTTAATGATACGATCATATGCTGGTAAAGCCATCTGAACCTTCTCTTTGCAGAGAGATTTTGGGCTACGGCTTCAATTCATTTCCTAATGATAAGGCTATTCATATTTTCTATTTCTTCTTTAGTTACTTTTATAAACAATATTTTCCCCCATGAATTTGATTTTATCTCTTTGAAAGTATAGGTATAAATACATTAGAGCATTCTATTACCACCTTTTAAAAACTTTTGCTTATCTGTAGACATACCTCTTAGTTCATATAGATTCATAACTTCTTTTCTTCCCAATATTACCAGAGATTAACTCATTTTTATAATCTTCTCAAAGAACTTTTGCTTTGGTAGTTTTTATTTATGATATTTTTGTTTCCTATTATACTAATTTCTCTATTCTGTCCTTGCTTCTACTTTCCTTTTGTTTGTTTTACCAGAAAATTAGGTTGATTCAAGACTTCCTCACCACCCGTTTAGGATTTGGCTTTCTTAGTTCTAATAAGTTTGCTATCGCTTGTTCATTACATTTTCTAAAAGTTTTCTAAAAGTTCCATTATCTTTTGTCATATTCTGCTCAGTCTTGTGGGTTTATATCATTTTGAAAAATCCCTTTATTATAGTTTTTTAAAAAATTATTAATGTTTTTTATTTATTTGTGAGAGAGAGAGAAAGAGAGACAGTGTGAGCAGTGGAGGATCAGAGAGAGAGAGAGGGAGACACAGAAGAGAGAGGGCAGGCTCCAGGCCCCGAGCTGGCTGTCAGCACAGAGCCTGACACAGGGCTCGAACCCACCAACTGTGAGATCATGACCCAAGCCAAAGTCAGCACTCAACCAACTGAGCCACCCAGGCACCCCGCTTTATTATAGCTTTAATGGGTTTGGGGAATTAGAATTGTATGTGTTCAATCTGCTATCTTTATCTGGAACCTATGATCATTACTTATTCTTTCTTATTTATCATCTATTTCTCCGTTGGATGAATCTGGTCTAATTTCTTCAACTCTATCTTCCATTTCACTAAGTCTTTCTTCTTCTGTTTAACCCACCCACTAGGTTTTTTTGAATGATAATAATTTTCCTTTATAAAACTTAATTCTCCTTAAAATCTCCCATTTCATTTTTTATAGCATTGCATGCTTATGTCTAGGACTTCATATTCTATTTCTTTAAGGATTTAATACATAGTTATTTTGCACTTACATATGATTATTACACTACTTAAAGTCTTTCCAGATCTAAATATGGTGTTCTTTGTTTCTTCTTCCTCTTCTCTCTCATGGTGGTTTGGTTTATCATGTGTTTGGTTGTATTTTCCTGAAAGTTGATATTTATATTGTTCATCTTAATCAGTGAAAATCCTAGGAAGTCAAGGAGAGGAAGCTTTCCTCTACAAAGAATTTGCATTTGCTTTTGCTCAGAGCCAGAGGGTGCTACCCACCTATTAAAAACCGTAGCCCCCAGGCTTAATCTGCCTGCCTTGTTACTTCGCTTTTGACTGTGGTTTGAACTTCAGCATTTGCCAGCAGGGCCAACTTCCGTGGGTTGTGGGTGAACTGCTTTCACCTTTACTTATCACTTACTGCTGTGGTAAGGTGGGAGCAGGAGAGTCCTAGGTCTCTTCCTGCAAGCCTGGAAATCAAATTGAAAGTGTGTTTTATCAGGTCGTAATGGTTTTATAGTAGCAAGCACTCCATCATACATAGTTTTCCACAGTGCCAGAATGGTTTTTAACACTAATGGATTCCGCTAACATGGGGATTTTGGTATAGATGTTCAAGACAGAAATTATCTGAACTTCACAATCATCTCTATCTCCCAATCAGTGCCTGAGTACCTTCAAGCATTACCATTTCCTTTCTTTATATTCCTTTGGCTTTTTTCTGAATTCATAGCCTCTGGAGTGTGCTAATTTTTCCCATGATACAAAAATCTCCACCAAATTTTTCAGCCCTTTGGCTTCTGTTTTACCTTCTCCAGAAGATAAGCTTATATACCTGAGCTGTTCAATATGGTAGCCACTAAAATTCCATGTGGCTATTTAAATTTACATTTAAATTTAAATTTAAATGAAATAAAATAAAAAATTTAATTGTCAGTGGAAAAAAATTCTCAAAGAGGAAGATTCTAAGTGACTCAGTTCAGCATATTGATGGATGACTTTGAGTTCAGCTAACTTCTCTTTAATTTAACTGCCCACCTCGGTCCAATCAATCATAGTGAAGAAGTAAGTGGGAGGGGGGAATCTTGTGTAGACTAGAGAACATGTGGGGCTGAGGGATAGAAGTGGATGGGTACACTGCCTTTGAGGGAGTAGGGAGGCTGTTGGTGGACATTTCTTACTGTCCCTATGACATCATCTGGTCTTCAAAACAATCCTGAGACATAAGTGTTATTATTATCCCCATTAATGACCCCTTTTAAAAGATGAGGAAACTGAGAATCTGAGAAGTGAAGTGAGTTAACCAAATCTTTATAGCTATTAAATGGAAAAGCTAGGATTCAGGTCTTTTTTACTTTAAAGACCAGTTTCGTGATGGGTATTAAGGAGGGTACATGTTATCATAGCACTGGCTATTGTATGTAAGTGATGAATCACTAAATTCTACTCCTGAAACCGATATTGCACTATATGTTAATTAACCAGAATTTAAATAAAAATTTGAAGAGGAAAAATGAAAAATACAGACCAGCTCCTTTTCCAGCAAGCCAGAAACATGCCTCTTTCCAATGATTTGGGAACCGGCCATCTGGGGTTTTCTCTGTCCAAATATATAGTGTCATGTTTGAAAAGCCACTCTTCCCTATAAGATATGTACCTCACCCACAGCACAGAGCTATCAGTGGGACCAAAGGAAAGGATGGAAAGCAAACAGCTTTAAAGTATACAGGTGTTGTGTACATATAAGCATTATTATACCTATTTTCAAAGATTGATAAAAACTTACTTTGAGCCTAGGCTGTGGGACTTGTCAGGACCACTTTGGCCTTGGGGTTGTTTCCACCAATGATTCCATTTATTTCCCAGAAGAGCTGGGTGTGGAGGGTGGCAATGGTTCTAGAGCTGACTTTCTGCAAAATTGTGGGATGTACCTTCTTCTGCATTGTGCTCACCTCAGAGCCTGGGCCTCGGGTCAGGCAGACCCGGGTCCAAGTCCCTGTTCTGCCACCTCCAGCATTGTGCCTGTGATTGGGTAGATTGTATACCTGTCCCATTTTACTCCTGTATAAAATGCAGGTAATAGAATAGTACCTGCCTTATAAGTGTGCCATTAGGATTAAATGTTCTCTCTCCCAAGGAACATCAGGAAATGAGTGAGGCTTGTTTGCTGTGTAATAATGTGTGCGTGTGTGTGTGTGTGTGTGTGTGTGTGTGTGTGTCCATATGCACGCACGCACGCATGTATGCGTTTGTATGGGTGGAGAGGCCTCAGACATTTAGTGCCTGAGAAACAGAGAACTTTCTGCCCTGAAATCTGGCATTGTTGAACATCTGGTGATTAGTGCCTAGATTCATCAAGTTTCTAGAATCAAGTTTAGATCAATTTGCCTCCTAGGTGAAATCAAGTCACAGCCCAATTTTCCAGCTCTAAGAGGTGGGTCCCAGGCCAGGAGGCCATTGGGCCTGGGGTTTTACCTCCTGCCCAGAGATGTCTTTACCCTCCACACTGCCTTTTGGTGCAGTCAAGTTGCAGGTCACACAGAGACTAGGGTACGCAGAGGACACTACCTTCCAGACATACTTTCAGGGATCCCTTAGGGTTTCCTTGCAGCCAGCCCTGCCTACGCAGACTCAGCATCTTGCTGGAACATTCTCCCATGACTCCCCTTGGGGCATGTTGCCTTACACTAACATTTTCTCTTTATGAATAGTTCTAAGTGCCTTTTAATAAACCACTCAAGAATGTATATATTATTGATGTATCTCCATTTCAAATACAGAGCCTTGCTATGGGAGTGACCATTAGTTGTTTTTAGCTGGGATCCTTCCCACGCACAATCTTCACCAAGGAATTCTAGAATTTCAGAGCCATATACATGGTTCCCTATAACAAAACTTTAACTGCAGTGACCAATGTTAAGTGTAAGATTATTATTCCAAAAGACAAGAGTAGAAAAATGATGATATATTACTATCTTATCCTCTTATCCCTTCTCTCACCCCTGGTACTTCCACATCAAGCCCATGCCCCTTCTCATGAGGAACCAAAAGCCTTTTTTTTCTTTTTTCCTTCTTCCTACTGAAATGTCTTTGTATACTCCTCTGACTTTCAGTGTGGAGTACTAATATATTTCCACAGGTGCAGTCATACAATCCAAATCTATCTTTCCACTCCCATTTCCTTAGGTCAGACATATTCTGACAGCTTACTCTGAGGCTGAGGTTACTCACACCTCTACATTCCAAGAAATATGTCCTTTCTGGATTTCTAGTTTTGCATGGCAGCTAGTTTCTTAGTAAAACTTGAGCAGAGTTCAGAGAGAAAACTAGGATCCCCTTTCCTCTGTAATTTGGATTTTCTAGAGCCCAGGACCCCTGGACAGTGGTGATTTCTGACCCCATTTCCTTGTTTGGAACCTGCAAAGTTGCCATTCATGAACGTTTATTTCTTTTTTTTTTTTTTTTTTTGTAGGTGCTTTTTGTTGTTTTTTTTGTTTTGTTTTGTTTTTGTTTTTTTTCTTTTTTTCTTTTTTTATTTTTTACAAATAGTTTATTGTCAAATTAGTTTCCACATAACACCCAGTGCTCATCCCCACAAGTGTCCTCCTCCATGCCCACTCCCCCTCCCCCACATCCACCAGTCCTCAGTTTTTGTCAGCATTCAAGAGTCTCTCATGGTTTGCCTCTCTCCCTTTCCCCCACCATTTCAGCCCTTCTTCTCCCCCTTGGTCCTCTGTTAAGTTCCTCCTAATCCTCCTATACGTGCACACATATGATATTTGTCCTTCTCTGCCTGACTTATTTCGCTCAGCATAACACCCTCAAGGTCCATCCATGTTGCTACACATGGCCAGATTTCATTGTTTCTCATTGCCGTGTAGTATTCCATGGTATAGATAAGCCACCTCTTCTTGATCCATTCATCTGTTGATGGACACTTAGGCTCTTTCCAGGTTTTAGCTATTGTGGAGAGTGCTGCTATGAACATTGGGGTACATGTGCTCCTATGCATCAACATTTCTGTATCCTTGGGTAAATTCCTAGCAGTGCTATTGCTGGGTCATAGGGGAGTTCTATTGTTAGTTTCCTTAGGAACCTCCACACTGTTTTCCAGAGGGCTGTACCAGTTTACATTCCCACCAACAGTGTAGGAGGGTGCCCGTTTCTCCACATCCTCGCCAGCATCTAGAGTTCTCTGATTGGCTCATTTTAGCCCCTCTGACTGGCGTGAGGTGGTATCTCAGTGTGGTTTTGATTTGTATTTCCCTGATGAGGAGGGATGCTGAGCATCGTTTCATGTGTCTATTGGCCATCTGGATGTCCTCTTTGGAGAAGTGTCTGTTCATATCTTCTGCCCATTTCTTCACTGGGTTGTTTGTTTTTCGGGCATGTAGTTTGGTGAGTTCCTTGTAGATTCTGGATATCAACCCTTTATCTGATATGTCATTTGCAACTATCTTTTCCCATTCCGTTGGTTGCCTATTAATTTTCTGGGTTGTTTCCTTGGCTGTGCAGAAGCTTTTAATCTTGAGGAGGTCCCAACAGTTTATTTTTGCTCTTAATTCCCTTGCTTTTGGGGATGTGTCAAGTAAGAAGTTGCTGCGGTGGAGGTCAAGGAGGTTGTTTCCTGCTTTCTCTTCTAGGGTTTTGATGGTTTCCTGTCTCACCATGAACGTTTATTTCTTCCTGGATTCTTTCTCTACAATGGGGCAAACCTTGGTTATGGCTTTGTGGCATCTATACCTGACTTTACATAAGAGTAATGGAACTGAATGAGAATTTAGCATATATGTCCATTCTAATAGACCTCGGAAGTCTTTGTTAAAACAAGTATAGCAATACTAGATAGTATAAGAGGACTATGCAAAATATAGACACTCAGGTGGGAGGTATTTTTCCAAATTCCTAAATTATTACCTCTCAGAAGGGCAACATATTATCAGGTAAACTAATTATGATGCTTTAACAGACTAGAGAAAGAGCAGAACTCCTCTTCTCCTGCCTTTCCTCCAACTTTTCTGTCAAGGAATTGGAAAGAGGAGACTAGACTTTGATAAAGGACAGATGAGACATTTAGCTTCATTAAACATGCTGGTCTAGATAAATTAGAGTTGAAGAAACCGGACCATGCAAATAAGATCAATTATCCACAGGCAGTGACCTCCTGGGGCCTTAAAAACCAGGAGAGATGCCAAAGAACCAGAGACAGGATTACACTTTGGTTTAGGTTTTTATCACAGTGAGGGAAATAGTCCCTGCAATCCCGAATTTTAAAATACTAAAGGTGGGCAGATGAGCTCGACAACAGAACCAGCCAAGGGGCCAGAAGAGGCCCTGGACACCCACAGACCAAAAGGAACTGGGGTGGGGAGTCTTATGATGTTGCCCCAACAAAAGAGCTGGCCTGGGGATTTGCACTGGTGACGCAGCGTCCAACATGAGTCACCAATGGGATGCACCTGCCATGAGCTAATGTGAAGTTCAGCCACATTGACGAAACTGTGGTGTTTCCAAAAGAGGGCACAGTGACCCCCCTGGACTTAACACCCCTGGCCACATCTGGAACAGAGTCCTCCTCCATTGATCCCAATACTGTAGAAAGAAGTATTTCATATGACATTTACCCTGGGCAATAGGGTCTGCACTTTAATTTAGGTTTTTATCACAACGAAGTGAACATCACAGGGCCCTGAGAGACAGAAGTTGTTCAATTTGTTCTTAATCAAATGCTGCATCAAGGAACATTGAGTTTTTTCCCTACTGCTTCTCCCCTCTGCCAGAAGGTGGGAGTCTCCAAGTGGCTGGGTAGTCCTGGGCCCTAGCGACATTGTGGCTTGCTCGGTATGGGCACATATGACAGAGGAAGAGTATGTCTCAGGCTTATAAACAAGCCTTTGAACTCAGCCAGTAAGCAGCATCAAGGAATGAACCCATTTTTAAACTCAAGATAGGCAGCTTTGCTAACAATTTGGGCTGTTTTAAAACAAAATTGGCTGCCTTTGGAAAGGGTTCTTCATCACTGAAAATGTCCGAGAGCGGAGTGTAGTCAACCCTCTGATCATGGATGTGAATCAAGAAAGGGCTTGGCAAAGATGATATCAGTCTCTCTTCCAAATCTGACATGGGTTTCTTTCCTGATGATGAAACTTCCCAAATAGTTTGATTCTTCTAACTTGAGGTTAGGAGAGTGTTCTGAACTATAATTTTAGGATTCAGAATCCATTTTATTTATTTGTTTATGCTTTATTGTTTTAATTTCAGGTTTTCATTTAAAGTCCAGTTAACATATAGTGTAATATTAGTTTAACATGTACAATTTTGTGATTCAACACTTTCATACACTACCTGGTGCTCATCACAAGTGCCCTCCTAATCCCCATTGCCTATTTTACCCATCCCCTCACCTACCTCCCCTCTGGCAACCATCAGTTTGTTCTCTGTAGTTAAGAGTCTGTTTCTTGGTTTGTCTCTTTTTTCTGCTTTTTTTTGTTTCTTAAATTCTACATATAAGTGAAATCATATGGTATTTGTCCTTCTCTGACTGGCTTATTCCACTTAGCATAATACTCTCTAGCTCCATCCACATTGTTGAAAATGGCAAGATTTTATTCCAAATCCATTTTAAATGAAAGTCCTTGCAGGTGTTCTTTAATCTCTCCCCATTGCTTCAGGAACTGCTCACAATCACTCTGCTCTGACCACCTGGTTCATAAGAAGAAAAGGACTTCCCTATTTTGTCCCTTTCCAGGTCCACTAGAAGGACACCATGGTGTTCCCTTGAGCTTCTTCTTCAATCCCTTTGGCTTTTTGGCAAAACAAGAGAAAAAACCCTTTATAAGGACTGTGAATATCTCGCAATGGAAGCCAACTTGTGATTGTTCCCTCCTCCTTGTCTTCTTCCCAGTCAGCTCAGCCCAAATCATTTTGAAGCAAAAGCACAAATTACTGCTAACTTGGGGCAATCACAGGATTTACAAATTAAACGTGTTCCCATTGGTTTCCCTAGCAACCATCTCTGAATCACACAATGAGCTAAAGCTATTGTTCTATTTAATGGAGCCTGATATTAAAAGAAGCCCAACTACATAATTCACAGCGAGTAGCCACCCTAGCGTGAGCAAAAGAACACTCACTAAGCATCGGGCGGGAGACCTATATTCAGCTTCCAGTCCACTGGGGTCCAGAATAGGATCTTATCCCAAGACACTGGTGGTCATGCCCCCAGCAGAGAAAAGAGGTCTGAGCAGCGGAAGGGTAAGGAAGACTCCGGTATTTCTGAGTGAGTGAAAGCAACAGGCACAGAACAGTTTGAGGCCAGGGGTGTCTACCAGACAAAGCCAAGACACAATGAGGTCTGATGCAGGGCCAGCTCATCTAGCTCCAAAGGGCCTGAGCAGGGCTAAGAGTGCCAAGGCATGGAACGATCTCAGGCGATGCACTCTATTACGCTGCCAGCACCTTGCAGGGGTCTGGGTGGGTGGGCCAGCCAGAGGGCATTCCGTTCTCAGCTTTTTACCTACACAGTAAGGGGCTTGAGCTGTATCATTTTTTTCTGGCTCCTTCAAGCTCTTTAAAATAGCAGGAATTTCTGGTTCTGAACCAATTTAAAAATGTCATATTTACAGTCAAACAGAGATGAAAATAACAGCTTTATTAGTAACCCATGTTGGAGCCCTGAACCTGGCCTGCCATCAAATGACCTTCAAAATGGCACTACCATGACTGAGTCTGGACCCCCACAGGGGCAGAATTGGGGCTATGTATGGCACAGATGCATGAGGTGGGCAGCCTGCCTTGAACCCATGAATTCTGGAGAAAGAGAGACATAGCTCTCTGGGCCCTAAGCTGGTATCCAACTGTTCTTCCCATGGGAAAGCAGTGGGAAAGAAAAAAAAAAAAAAGGCTCCAACCTGTGTACAATCAGCCTAAAAAGAAAGCCCACCATTCAGTACTTTTACATTCACCAGGAAGAGAAGTCATTTACTCCTGTTGGAAGAAGTGAAGGAGAGGTAGAGGGATGGAGGCAAACTTTCTAATGTTCTTAAGAGGACAGTTTGTAGAGTGGCCAGAATGCAGGAGGAGAGAAAATGGCTTCCTAACACAGGGATGTAAATGCTGAATGAAATACTAAAGGCACACATCTGCTCATGGTAGATAGTCCTTGCCTCTGCTTGCTTCCCAGAGAATATACATCTGGCCACCCACACCTCTGTGTGCAGAAGAAGCTGATAAGAAGGCATTTACTGCTACCCACGTACATGCAGGTCAAAGTCCCTTTGAAAATTAAAATCTGCCATAAGACATTTCATTTCTTTCCAGTGACAGGTTTGAGTGGAGTGGGACTATTGAGTTGTTGAATTTTTAAGGGTATGGAAACATTTTAGTAAACTTTCCAATATTTCTCACTGTGATGCAATATAGTTTTATTATTTTCCTGGTGAAAGAAAGAGTATGTTTGTAAGCATGTATTTTGCAAAGCCCTTTGCTGCCAATCATTCTGAATAGTCACAGTCAGAAGACTCTTCCCTGCTCATTGCCTTTCTAGATTTTTTATTTCAAAGTTCTTCTTTAGTAACTATCACATCAATAATGGCAAGCCTGTTATGTATTATGTGCTGGACGATGAAAGAATATTTGTCTGAGGATCAGAGAAGGAAAACAACACACTCAAGAACATGCTACTGTGAGTGGCTGAATTGGCTTCAACCCCAAATCCATCCTCTTTGTGCCTGCTTCACATGGGCCTGAAGTGACTTAACGTTCAGGTTCTTTCCTTCCAGACATCCTTTTGCCCTTCACTAGGCAATTGTGTTCATGGAGGAGAAAGACACTGAAATAAAACCTTTCTGGGGTGGAATAAAACATGGCCTTAATTTTTCAGAGAGTAAAGGAAAGACCTCTCTTGTGGTAGGTTGCTGATGCCCAAAATAATCACAGCAATGGTGATTGACATTTATCGGCACCTGACTCTGTGTCAGGCATGGTGCTACATACCTTATATTATTTCATTTATTCTTGACAGCAATCCCAGGTTACAGATGACACAAATAAGGCATGGAGAGACTCTTGAGTAACTTTGTGTGGAGTTTCAACTAGAAAGTGGTGGAACTTTGCCAGTCCAGGTAGTTTACTTTTAAATTCTTGCCAAAACCTTTATGTCCTACTTACCTATTCCTGCTCCTATCCAAAGTTAGAGATTTACAGGAAATCCACTTTGAGTTTGCATATTCCTTAAGTGTTGGCAATTATGGATTGCCCACACCTGATTTATTTTGTTCCTTGCCCTCTGTACTTAGGAAGGGATGGGAGGAGAAAGAAGGTGGGGAAAGGCTGGATTTGGGAGCTTCAGGAACTCTGGGTAGGAGCGATAACAGGCTGATTCTCTGTACCCCAGGCCAGCTCTAGGCATGGTATATTTGAAGGAGCAGCAAACAGGAGCCAGAGACCTGGATCCTTCACTAACTTAGCTACACGAGCTTGGCCACTAGACTTCCACTCTCCAGCTACAGTTTTCCTGCACTGTAGTACAAGCAGATTGGAATTGATGAATGATGTTAAGTTTTCCCAGAGCATCCAAGCTAGATAGTTCAATCCTACACCATTCAGTGAGAGAAACTGTTAGAAAAAGCTGTGTTTTCTCTGAGCAATGGTATTATTGTTTGGCAAATGCTTATATAACACATACAACTCGCTACTATGTACTGCTTTAAGTACCTTATTACATCAACATATCTAATCTTCTAAACAGGCCTGCATGGTAGGTATTATAGGTGCTATTACTATCAGTTTATAGGCAAACAGAAGTACATGGTGATTTATTCAAGGCCCGAAAGCTAGTAATGGTGAAGCCAAGTTGAATCTAAGCAGTCCAGCTCCAGAATCCATGTTCTTAACATTGTTTTTATTTCAGAGACAATGGAATTCTGTAACTAATCAAATGCCTCTCATGACAACCAGATTGCTTCTCACCTTTAGCAAATGTGCAGGCCCCAGGAATGTATGATTTAGGTTCACCACAAGCTTTGCCATGTCTTCCTGTTTTTCTCTTACTCTTTACCCCACCAAAATTTTTCCCCTTGGGTATGTCTGTTTGTAATTTACCAAAGCATCCTTTTTGGAAGATGATAAAATTTTTTAAATGTTTTATTTATTTCTGAGAGAGAGAGAGAGACAGTGTGATCAGGGGAGGATCAGAGAGAGAGGGAGACACAGAATCTGAAGCAGGCTCCAGGCTCTGAGCTAGCCATCAGCAGAGAGCCCAACACGGGGCTTGAACCCACAAACCGTGAGATCATGACCTGAGCCGAAGTTGGATGCTCAACCGACTGAGCCACTGAGGCGCCCCGATGATAAGAAAATTTTTTAAAGTAATAAAAATAAAGGTGAATCACTGATACAATTTGGAATCTTCCTAAGTGACTTGCTATATCCTCCATTACCTATGCTGTGCTTGCAGAGGATTTGGGAGAGTGGGAGTGAAGGAGGTAGTTGTATCTTCACAGGAACTAGGTACAGATTCTCAACAAAGATGGCTGGCTATTCTCGGTGTTGGAAAATTTGTTGGGTGTGGGGGAGGTTGATTATCACAATAATTAGAGGGATGTTATCGGGATTTTCTGGACGAGGAACAAATCTGCTGATGTTCTACAATGAGAGACACAGTCCCACACAAATTTTAAATGCTCCCCTGGAACTTCAGGCAGGTAAAAATCTCTACGGTTACCAGAGCCTAGCACCTAACTCCATTTCACGTATTTTTTAAAAGTATATTTTGCATGGTTAATTTAATATATGCTGAATTTTCCAGGAATGCAACTCCCATGTAAATCAAGGGAAGATTGTACTTTGTTTCCAAACTTTACCAAGAATTGATAATCATTTAGAAATATTCCAGCGTCAATGATACTGTTTCTGGAATTTGAGTCCACAATACAATATGCCTGTATCAGTTTGTGTTTGTATATGTCACATCCATATTGATTCTACTTATATGTACATACAAACATGCCCGTGTAGTGTTTATCTCAAAATGTTCAATATAAAGACAAAGTGTCAACAATAAATATTATTTGAATATTGTCTTACTTGCATCTAAATTTACTTACTGTCCACAGAAGCAAGCATGCCAGCTCCATTATATCTTTAGTGTAGTCATGTCTGAACACATCCAGGTTGAAATACATACTCTTTGTTTCTATTTACTGAAGTATAGTTGACATACAATGTTATGTGAGTTTCAGGAGTACAACATAGTGATTCAACAATTCTATACATTATGCTCACCACAATGAGTACTGTTACCATCTATCACCATAAAATGGTATTTCAATATTATTGACTGTATTCCTTATGCTGAACTTTTCATCCTCATGGTTTATTTATTTTACAATTGGAAGTTTGTACTTAATCCCTTTCACCTATTTCATGCATCTCCCCCTAGTCCCTTCCCCTCTGGCAACCACCAGTTTGTTTTCTGTATTTATGATTCTGTCCCTGTTTCATGTTCGTTTGTTTTGTTTTTTAGATTCCCCATATAAATGAAGTCCTATGGTATTTGTCTTTCTCTGTTTGACTTATTTCACTTAGCATAATATCCTCTACATCCATTCATATGGTTTCAAATGGCAAGATTTAATTCTTCCCTATGGTTGAATAATATTCCATTATATAGATATGGCTATAAATATATAATATCTTACTCATCCATTCACACATCTATGGACACTTAAATTGCTTCCATTTCTTGACTACTGTAAATAATGCAGTAATAAGCCTAGGGGTACACACATATTTTCAAATTAGTGTTTTTATTTTCTTTGGGTAAATATCACATGATCCAGTAATTCCACTACTGGGAATTTCTAATTTTAATTTTTGTTAGTTTATTTACTTTCAGACAGAAAGAAAGACAGCACATACTCACCAGGGAGGGGCAGAGAGAGAGGGAGATAAGCAGGCTCAGCACAGAGCCCGATGCAGGGCTTGAACTCATGAACCATGAGGTCATGACCTGAGCCAAACTCAAGAGTTAAATTCTTAATCGAATGAGCCCCCAGGTGCCCTTATATTTTTAAATTTTGAGGAGCATCTATACTGTTTTCCACTAGGATTGTACCAGAAATATATACTTTTTATTATAAATTTTCATTTGTTTATTCTCTGTTCAACATAATATATTATTTTCTAAACATGTATATTATTTGTGAATTTCTTTTCAAGATAGAAAATGGGGCATTACAAACATATGTTTGAAATGGTGGTGGTGGTGTTTGAGAACCACTGGCTAAGGCCACAAACATGTAGTTTTCTGGCATGTACAAAGGCCTCCTTCAACTGTGACTCCTAGCTTAATATGGAAATAGATAGCATTTGCTCAGTATGCCTTCATTGTTTCTGCCTCACTCAAATTGATTTAGTCATTTTTCAAATAATTTATTGTATACTACAAGGGACTAGATACTGTGCTAGGTGCTAGAATGGCAGTTTGCTTAAACTCAAGTAGACACTACAAAATTAACAAGAGGATAAAATAAACATTATTTTGCCAATAAACTTGAACTTTTACATGACACGAACAAATTCCTTAAAAAAATCATAACTTATTGAAATTGACATAAGAAGATACAGAATATATGAATAGTCCTATAACTATTTTTTTATATTTTAACTTTAAATTTTTTTCCCACAAAAAAACCTCACTGGTGAGTTATACCAAATATTTAAGAAAGAATAATGCCAATTCCATAGACTATTACAGAGAATAGATAATGAAGGAAAACTTCCCAATTTGTTTTATGAGAGCCTATAGCCTTGACACTATAGAACTTGATACCAATAGCATAGGCCAATATTGCTAATGAACATAGGTGCAAATATCCTAAGAAAATATTAACAATCCAGCTATATATAAAAAGTGCAATTCATCAAAATTAAGTTGAATATTTTCTAGGAATGCAAGACTAGTTTAACATTGGAAAAACCAGGCAATATAATTCACCATATAAACTCTAAGGAAAATAAAAAGCCTTTCAGACATCTCATCAGATGAAGAAATATTTAATTAACTTCAACATTGATTCATTAGAAAAGAAAGCTCCTTAAAAACCAGGAATAGATGGGCACCTGGGTGGCTCAATTGGTTAAGCATCCGACTTCAGCTCAGGTCATGATCAAGCAGCTCATGGGTTTGAGCCCTGTGTCAGGCTCTGTGATGACAGCCTGCTTCAGATTCTGTGTCTCCCTCTTTCTCTGACCTTCCCCTGCTCACATTCTATCTCTTTCTCAAAAATTAACATTATTTTTTTTAAATCTAGTGATAGAGAAAAATTTCTTTAATTTGATAACCATTATCTGAAAAAAAAAACCTAGCATCAAATTAAGGGTGAAATGTTGAAAGCTTTCTCTCTGAGACTAAGGAAAAATATGGCCAGTATCACCACTTCTATGCAGCATTTTACTGAAAACCCAAGCAAGAACAAGAAGAACAGAAAATAAAGGATATAATGAACAAAAGGTAAGAGATAAAATTATTGTTGTTTACAAATAGTATTTTATGCAGAAAAATTAATAATTTATTATTAAATTATCAAAAATAGTTAAATTTGCAGAATTCAATTATCAGAAATAAATATTAGTTTAGCAAGGTTGCTGGACACAGGTCAAAATACAAAATTAATACCAGTAGTAAAAGTTACAGAAAAATAAAGCAGATACCATTTATGGTAGCAACAAAAATACCAAATAACTATGAATAAATCTAATAAAAAATGTGCAAGGCCTATGCATATAAAATAACATAATATTGAGAGATATTAATGAAGACCTATATAAGTAGAGAAATTTCCCAAGTTTGTGAATTGAAAAACTCCATAAAACATAAACTCCATTATTTACAATCCTCATAAAAATCACAGGAGTGCTTTTTAATGAAAACTTATAAGATGCTTCCAAACTATAAATGGAAATACTAAGGGTTACAAATAGCTGAGATCCTACTATGATAGAGTAAGGCCAAAGAACTTATTCTGCTAGATATCAATACTTATTATAATATATAGAAATTAAGACAGTGTGATATTGATATAAGTGTAGACAAATAGACTACAGAAGAGTCTTCAAAAAGAGAACTTTGAATACTTCACATACAAATATGTGAATACACATAGGTAAATACTTGTTCTTATAAGTTAGCACTGAAAAGCAGAGAGGAAGGAATCATTGAGTAGTGTTCAGTCTCTTGTGTAGCTCTATGGGGGAAAATAAAAGAAACTTGATTATTATATCACATCATACACAAAATCAAATCTCAATTGATGGTAGCTCTAAATGTGAAGGATAAAATAAAGTTTCTGTAAGATAAAGTAAGAGGGGCGCCTGAGTGGCTCAACTGGTTAAGTATCCGACTTCGGCTCAGGTTGTGATCTCATGGTTTGTGAGTTCCAGCCCCGCATCAGTCGCTCTGCTGTCAGCACAGAGCCCACTTTGTCTCCTCTGCTTCTCTGCCTCTCCTGCCTTGCTTGCACTCTCTCTCAAAAATAATTAAACATTTAAAGATGAAATAAAATGTTTTCATGATGTGAAGATAGGGAAAAACACTTATGAAATAACACAAAGATAACCAACAGTAAAGGAAAATATTAAGAACATGAGCTACATTAAATTTAGAACCTTGTTTATTAAGTGATATCACTAAAAGAGGGAAAACATAAGCCATAGAATAGAAATACTTGTAACACATGTTATTGACAAAGGACTTGTGTTCAAAATACATGAAAAATCTTTTTTACAAATCAGTAAGAAAAGTAAAGATGATTCAATACATCTTCTTTACAAAAAAAGTATATCCAAATAGCTGGTGTACCTACAGTAGGTGCTCAATCTCATTAGTAGCCATGGAAATACAAATTGAAGCAGACATCTACTCTGTGACCAGCAGCTCCACTCCTAGGCACATAATCAGCAGAAGTGCAAGCATATGTGTACAAAAAGATATTTACAAGAATGTTCATTACAGTATTATTTTAATAGCCCCAAATTGGATGCAACCCAAATGTCCATTCATGGTAGAACCATATCCCTATTCAGTGAAATAGTCTTAGCAATAAGTTATGAAAAAAACTGCAGAAACATGACATGTGAACAAATCTCACAAGCATTATTTTGAGCACAGAAATCCAACATAAAAGAATATATATTGTATGACTCCACTGACATAAGGTCAAAAACAAGCAAAACCAAACTATGGCTTTAGAAGTGTGTGTAGTAACTACAGGGAGGGAGTAGGTTTAGGGAAAGGAACTGAGCTTGGCTTTTAGGGGTGCTGAAAATGTCCTGTTGACTATGCAATGGATTATACTGAGATATATGCTTATGATTTGTACACTCTTTTTTTAAAATGTTTATTTATTTGGAGATAGTGAGAGTGCATGCACACAAATGAGGGAGGGGAAGAGAGGGAGAGAGAGAGAATCCCAAGCTGGCTCCATGCTCAGCACAGAGCTCAACATGGGGCTTGATTTCACAACGTTGAGATCATGACCTGAGCTGAAATCAGGAGTTGGATGCTTAACCGATTGAGCCACCCAGGCGCTCCTGTACACTCTTTTTTTTTTTTTTTAGTGTGAGATACATTTCAATAATCCAATAATCAGCAATGCCTTATTCAGGTCAATCTCGCAAAATTGTTTGCAGTTCAGTTATACTAATGTAACAGGTGATGTGACAATTTATGAGCAACAGTGATGAAACAAAAGGGTGAAATTATCTAAGGTTAATAATTACTAATAAAAGAATTAAATTGAACTCATGGGGGAAAAGCTACACATAACCAAACACCTTAGAAAAAGACTTTGAGTCTCGCCGGCATTCAAGTACACTCTGTCCTGATCTGTGAGGCTGCTGCTGGTTCATACCCCACCTATTCCTCCTCCGGCCCCAGTGACACTTTTATCTTAATCTTGGATCAGATGAGGGCAGAACCCTGTGAACACTGACTGGCCAGTAGCAGAATGGAAACACCTTCATCAACACAAAGCTGCAAATTTGCGGGATTCGTCCTGAGTGAATGCAGCCCTTAGAGAGCTTTGTTGTAAGAGGAGTACACTCACCAGAACCCTTCTGTGTGGCCACTAGCTCCCTCATCTACATGTGGGGTACTGAGGTTTGGGTTTTAATTTTTAATCTGAGAGTGTAGCTTAGTAACTGGGCTGTTTTCCTCTGAGGGGTTTTTGTCTTTGCTCTTACTGTCTTTGTTGTAGAAGAGAAAGGCAAGGTAAGCAAGGAGAAACCTCATATTC
Organism: Proteles cristata cristata; assembly: GCA_017311185.1. Taxonomy (NCBI): domain Eukaryota; kingdom Metazoa; phylum Chordata; class Mammalia; order Carnivora; family Hyaenidae; genus Proteles; species Proteles cristata. Next base: position 1,300,721 of record JAESUZ010004016.1, on the reverse strand, counting down.
CTTTGCCTAGATTTCAAGGCCCTTATAATCTTTCCTTAAGCTAACCTTTCTAACACATATCCTGCGGATCCCCCTGGGTGGTGCCTATTAACCAGACAAAAATCACCACCACAGGGGTGCCTGGGTGGCTTAGTCGGTTAAGCGACCGATTTTCGCTTAGGTCATGATCTCGCGGTTCGTGGGTTCGAGCCCCGCGTCGGGCTCTGTGCTGACTGCCAGCTCAGAGCCTGGAGCCTGTTTCAGTCTGTGACTCCCTCTCTCTCTGACCCTCCCCTTCTCACGCTGTCTCTCTCTCTCTCCTAGAAATAAATAAAACATTAAAAAAAAAAACCTTATAAAAAAAATCACCACCACAAAATACCATGTGCTTTTTGCATTTAAGCATTTGTCCATGACTTACCCACTTATTTCTACCTAGATGAATCATTTCTGCCTTCAGGGTTGAATTTAATGCAGCTTCCTCTGAAGAGTTTTGCTGACTATTAGAGGCCCCTGTGCATGCTCTCTCCTGTGCATAAATTCTAATGGCTACATAGTGACTCTATTTTCCACATCCTGAATCAGCAATCACGGTCTGTAGGGGACTTGGCAACCAGTTATGGGTATGAATAACTATTCATGAGATGTTTGATGGTGGAAATACTGGAATTTCACATCGTTTTTCCTATGGTACAAGTGCGTATTATAGATGGTGTGCACTGTGTTAACTACTCACATATGTTATTTCCTTAATCCTCATGAAAATCCTAGTAGGTAGATATTATTGTATAGTTACCTAATGTTATTCCAGAAACAATATATTGCAGAACCAGAATTCAAATCCAGCTCTGTCTGACTCTTCAGGCTGTGCCCCACCTCTGCACAGAGCTTCTCATAGATGTGGAGAAGGGCATGAGTGGCAGAGGTTAGGTCAGCTGTGCCATCCAGTATGGAGAGAAGCTGGGCAAGATGAGGCCTGGCCTGACCATGGAGTTTTGTCCATGTCAGATCAGTGCACCCTGAGCTGGAGCTCTGTCCCATGAGCAACGGGAAGACAATCCATGTGACTAAGAAGGCTTCAGTGAGCCTTCTGGAAGATGTTCATTAGTTTCAGAGCTGGTAGAGCACTATGGCTGCAAGCACAGACTTGAGAGCCATGCAGTTCAGTCCTGGCTTCATCACTTATTAGACGTGTGACTTTAGATAAGTTACTTGCCCTCTTTGATTTCACTCTTTGTACCTGGTTGTTGTTTGTTTGTTTTACTTTTTGTTTGTTTGTTTTCATCTGCAACATAGCAATAACAGTACCTCCTTCACAATGCTGGTGTGAGGATAAACTGAGTTAATACATGGAAAGCTTTCTTGCTCCTTGTCTCCAAACATTACCCCAGTCTCATTACAAGAAGAACATCAGACAAGTGCCAAGAGAGACATTCTACAAAATATCTGACCAGTAATCTTCAAAACTGTGAAGGTCATCGTAAACAGGAAAAGTCTGAGAAACTGTCACAACCAAGAGGAAACTAAGGAAACAAGATGACTAAATATAACACAGTAAGTAGCTTTCATGGGATCCTGAGATAAAGGACATTAGAAAAGAAAATGTGGAAATCTGAATAAAGAATGGAATTTAGTTTAAAAAGTGTACCAATATTGGTTCATTTATTATAATAAATGTATCATAGTAATGTAAGATATTTATAAGAAGGGGAACTGTCTATGAGATATATAGGAGCTCACTAAACTATCTGTGCTGGTTAATTTTATGTGTCAATTTGGCTAGGCCATGGTACCCATTCATTTGGTTAAACACAAGTCTTGATGATTCTATAAAGATAGTTTTTAGATGTGATTAATATGAAATCAGTAGGCTTTGAGGAAAGCAGTTTCCCTCCATAATGTGTGTGAGTTTTTTTCCAATCAGTTGAAGGCCTTAAGAGAAAAACTGAGATCCTCTCAGCAGAAATCTGAATAAAGTGTGGGCTTGAGTTCATAATTATGTATCAACATTGGTTCATTAATTGCAACAAATGCCTCATACTAATGTAAGATGTTAGTAATAGGGGAGACTGGCTGTGGGGGAGATGGGGCATATCTCCTTACTGTCTTTGTAATAATTCTATAAATCTAGAATGGTTATAAAACATTTAAAAAATCAGACTTGCAGAATTCAGTTTTACTGACAGAAATAGGATTTTGCTTTCAAACAGTGAAATGAAGAACATATGCCGTTCTGTTCCACAACAGCATCCAGAGTCTTGCTGTAGTGGCACAAAGGAGTGAAAATGGATTTCTCTTTATGGACTTGTAGAAAAAAATACTTTTGTTTAGCCAGTGAGGTTTTTTTTTTTTTTGCAGTAGAAACACTGCACATATGGAAATAGTCAAAAGAGAACATACTGAAGAATTCTGTTATTTAAAAGGAACATAAAATATGCTTCTTGTTTTTAGACCATTTTAATAGACCATAGTGGTGAAAATAGAGAACTGGGAGCAGGGGTAAGGGATGTCTAGGGAGGAAAGGTCTTTGCTCTCTCTGGCAGGTCATGTTCAGAACATGAGGCAAGTTGAAGATGAAATGGTTATCTCAATCATCTTATCATTGTTCAGGGTTATAACAAACACACACACATGCTTTACATATGAATATATAAATTATATAATTTATAATAAGAATATATAAATTATATCCATATATAATGTGTGTATAATAATTGTAAATATATGTGATACATATATATGTATATCCTGCATATCACTCTTTCCTTGCCTCCCATAGGTAACTTTTCTAATGTGTTTAGTATATATCTTGGATGTAAGTATTCCTGCAAAAATGTATAATATTGTTTTGTTAGGTGTATATACGTCTTTAATTTATACAAATGGTGAGGTGTCATATATCTCATTCCATTTTCTTTTTCCAGCAAGCACTATGTTTTTAACACCCATTCTTATTGTTATGTGAATATACGACACATTTATAATTGCTACATAATATTCCAAGGTGAGCGTCCTGGAAAGAAAGAAGGAAAGAAGGAAAGGAAGGAAGGGAGGGAGGGAGGGAGAAAAGGGAAGAAAAGAAAAGAAAAGAGAAAAGAAAAGAAAAGAAAAAAAAAGAAAAGAAAAGAAAAGAAGGAAGGCAGACAGACAGACAGAAAGTCCCTCTTTTGCCAGTCCCATTGTGGTATCTGACACTCTCTTCCCAACAGTCTCCTCCTCTAGGAGGCTTCAGTCAGTTGACTAATTCCCTTGGGTCTAGAGTATAAGTATTCACTTATACAGACCTGACTGTCTAGGAAAGTTTCCAGGGAAGGTGTTTTATTCTATAAATCTTCTCTGCCTCCTGAGAATATATCATTTTTTATTCCTGTGGAATTTTTTCTTCCTTAACCCCAGAATACTATATTACCTTCATCTCTAAAATCCCCATAGGATTTGTGAGCATGAATTATATTTCAGGATGTTCACCTGTGGGAGAATAAAGATGGAGGGTCTGAGAGACAGAAACAGGCCTAGTCCTGGCTGTGTCTGATGTGTCTGATGTGTCTGGCTGGGCCATCTTAATCTCCTTATGTGGTTAGAATAGGTGATGAAGTTACTCTTTCTATGTTTGTCTTAGTTCTGCAATTTTCTATCTGTGTAGCATTGGGCAAATTACTCATCTAGGAAATGATGTAATTAAACCACAGATGATTTCTAGGATAAATTCCAAGTCAACTACTGTTTCATCCATAGATGCTTTCTTGACTCAGTGCCCTTTTGGCATCATTCTTCTCTCTGAAATATCTTTTCCCCAATGTCCTCTTCTCCCTTCAAGGTTCTCTCCAGACAGAATATTCTCTATAAGCTTTTCTTTAAAACTCAGATTTAAATAAAGAATGAAAGATTGTTAAAGACAGGATAAATGAAGGTAAGATAAAATTTTTTATATTTCTTAGTAATTGTTCTAATAGATAACCGTTCAAAGTAACAATAGTAAATAGTAACAATTTATTAGGTGATTATAGCATATGGGTGAGTGAAATGAATGACATTAATGGTATAAGGGATGGGAGGTATGAATTGTAAATACTGTGTTATAAGATATCTTCATTGCATGTGAAGTGGTATTTGAAACTGGACTTAAATTTGTTATAAATGTATATTGTAAATTGATATTCTAAGAGAGGAGAGAAAATGGAATTATATACAATGCTCAGTTAAAACCAGAAAAGGCAGAAAAATGGAAAAAATAGACACAGAACAAGTACAATGAATAGAAACCAGTTACAAACATGGTAGATATTAAACCAAATATACCAATAATCACATTAAATATGAATGATCTAAGTACATTAATTAAAAGACAAAGACTGTCAAAGTAGATAAGAAAAAGACCTAACTATATATTTTTTATAAGAAACCCATGTCAAATGTAAAGAAACAGATTGAAAGTAAAGGGATAAAACAAGATATACTATAATAGCACTAATCAAGAGAAAGCTGGGATAGCTATATTAATTTCAGACAAATTAAACTAGGAAAATTATCAGGGATAAAGAGGGTCGTTACATAATGATAAAGGTATCAATTCTCAAAGAAATTATAACAATCTTTAACATGTATGTACCTAATAATAGAACATAAAAGACATGAGGCAAAAAAAGTAAATAAACTGCAAATAGAAATAGAAAAATCTATTATTATAGTTGGAAACTTAAATACCCCTTCAGTAACTGATAGATCCAGCAGACAGAAAATGAGTAACAATACAATTGAGCTAAACAGCACCATTAATCAACTAGATCTAATTGACATTTATGAAAAACTTCATCCAACAAGAGCAGCATACACATTTTTTTTTTCAAACTCATATGGAACATTTACCAAAATAACCACACTTGGGACCATAAAACAGACTTGAACAAATGTAAAAGACTAGAAGTCATACAAGATATGTTCTCAGATCACAGTGGAATTAAACTCAAAATCAATAACAGAAAGATAAATTAAAAAAACTCCCAACTATTTGGAGATTTAATACACTTTTCATTTGATGTAGAGAAAGCAGTGCTCACAGGGGAAATTTGTAGAATGAAATGCCCATATGAAAGAAGAAGAAAAATCTAAAATCTATAATTTAAGCTTATACTTTAGAAAACTAGAGAAAAAAGCACAATTTAAAACTAAATCAAACAGAAGAAAGGAAATGAAAAAAATCAGAGCAGAAACCAACAAACTTAACTGGAAAACATACAAAATAAACCAATGAAACAAAAAACCAGCTCTTTGAAAAGATCAGTAAATTTAATAAACCGCTAGCCTGGCTAACCAAGAAAAAAAAAGAGAGAGGACACAAATTACCAGTACTGAAAATGAAATAGGAGTCATCATTACTGTTATGACAGACATTGAAAGGTTAATAAAGGAATACAGTGATCAAGTAAAGTTCTAAAGGAGTAGTTTCTTTCTTTAAGTTTATTTATTTATTTTGAGAGAGAAAGAGAATCTAAGGCAGGCTCTGCACTGCCAGCATGGAGCCCAATGTGGGGCTTGAATTCACAAACTATGAGATCATGATCTGAGCCAAAATCAAAAGTCAGATGCTTAACAAATTGAGCCACTCAGGAACCCCCTAAAGGAGCAGTTTTAAGATTTGTTCTATGTCAGAATTACAAGACCGGGCCTGTAAAGTACAGCCTTGCCTCAGGCCTCACATATAGATTCTGATTCTGCAGATGTGGGTTGGGTATTTTTAACAAGAACCCCAAGTGATTCCAATACACTTGATCCTAGGACCACAGACTGAAAAGCACTTGAGGCTTAGATGAAAGCATTAATCCTAGATGGAGAAAAGAGAATAAATATACCACAGGAGATGTGTGGGCCAGGGGCTGGTGGAGTGTTTTTTTGTTTTGTTTTGTTTTAAGGTCTTTTAATCTATATTTGAGAGAGAGAGAGAGACAAAGAGAAAGAGAGAATGAGCAGGGGAGGGGCAAAGAGAGAGGGAAACAGAATCCAAAGCAGGCTCCAGGCTGATGAACTGTCTCAAACTCAAGAACTGCAAGATCATGACCTGAACCAAAGTTTGACACTTAACTGACTGAACCACCCAGGCGCCCCAGGGATGGTGAAGTTTCATCTGGTGGCCTCCTTTCTTTATGGAGAGGATACCTCTGTGAACAGGGGCTATTTGTAGCCAGAAGGTTGTAGGAGCAAGTAGTCAGGCTGGAAAGAGAAGTAGTAGGAATGGGAAAAGATGCTTGCATGGGGTAAGGAAAGGGATTCTGAAGTAACCTTGATCATGGAAGTCAAAACTGTAAAGATACTATGTCTTTGTGAAGGAGGGGGAACACAACTGCCATTAGTTTTCTACAGAGCTTAAAAGGAGGAGCCTAGAAAGAAACTGGAAGAAAACAGGCTTCCAAAATTCCAATTGTGAGGGTCCCAAACATCGCCACCTGTCTCTGCTAAAGACGCAGCATGGTGTGAAATGCACAAGCCCTGGAACTAGCCAGATTTCCCAGCTAAGAGTAACCACTTAGTTAAGCTCTTTATGCCTGATCTCCTCATTTATAAAATGGAGATAAAACAGTCTCCACTTCATAGACTCAGAGTTAAGTTCGAAATGAGTTAATACATGTAGAATTATTCGAGTAATGCCAATCTCACGGCTAACACTCAGATGAATGTTAACTCATTCACATTCTACAGGCAACACTCTGCTTGAATTTTACACAAATAAGTCGATTAGTTTTACTTCAGACTTAAATACTTTTGTCCCCATTTTACAGGTGAAGAAATCATGTAAGAGGAAAACAAATGGTTTGTTCAAGTCTCTACAACTCCTACATCAGCAAACAGGAACTGGAGACCAGGTCTCCAAACTCTAGCTGCATTTTCTGGGTGCCTGCTTGGTGCCAGGTAATGAGCAAGGTGATTTTTAACATGTCAGCACTTGCCATGTACTGCCCCTATTATCAGTCGAGGAATTGAGGATAGTTAAAGGCTAAACTGTGAAGAGGTAGTGGAAACAGGGCTGGAGAGCAGTTAGGCTCTTCCACACCCCATTGATGGGCTATATTATCCCCATACCCTCCTGGTTGCCTCAGTGCTACCTGCTAGTGCTTAGTAGCACCTGTGAGGAAATCAGAGTTAATGAATGTCAGCTCTGTCAGAGAAAAGCTCAGAGCTTTTTGGAAAATAGAAAAAAGAAGTACCTACAGGGCTTTAATACAAGGTGAAAATGTGCCTGGGTATTTGGAGAGATTCCTGGCAGTTGGAGGTAAACCTTGAAGTGGAGTAGAACTGGGGCACGTGGATAACAGGACTTGGTTGGGGGAAGAGCTGACTGGAGAAGCAGACACAGGGAATTCCCAAGAATATCCAGTTATGAAGTCAGTGTGCTCAGAAGGCTCATGGAAGGTAAGATTTGAAGGGGAATTTGAGGTCTGTTTGGAGGGAGCTGGGACTATGAAACTAAAGAGTTGGGGCTCTAACTGGGAGCTGTGAGAGTTGTGTTGTTTTTGGTTGTTTTTTGCAAGTGCTTCTTAAACTTAATGTTTTTTACTTTGAGCTAATTGAAGATTCACATACAATTATAAGAAATAAGAGACCCTGAATAACTTTTACCCTGAGGGAACTTAGTTTCCCTCAATGCTAAATACCTCACAAAACTGTAGTCTATGTTACGACCAAAATATTAACATTGATACAATCCACTGCTCTTGTTCAGATTTCCCCAGTTTTACTTGTACTCCTCTGTGTATGTATTTAATTCTATTGAATTTTATCATATATGTAGGTTTGTCTATAACCACAGTTAAAAATCTATTTCAATGATTTTCTGTCTTTTTTTCCTAACAGTTTTAAAAATTTTACATATTATATATAAGTTCCACTATCCATCTTAAATTAATTTTATAAGGTGAGAGAGAGATTTAGGCTGGGTTTTTTGTTTGTTTGTTTGTTTGCTTATGTGTTTTTGTCCATGGATGTCCAATTGCTCAGCACCGTTTAGGGAAAAGACCATCCTTGTGTATTGAATTGCTTTTGTGCCTTTGTCAAAAAACAGCTGAACGTATTTGTGTGGGCCTATTACTGGGTTCTCTAGTCTGTTCCATTGATCTCTATATCTATCTCTCTGCCAGAATTAAATTGTCATAATTACTGCAGCTATATCATAAGACTTAATATCAAATAGAGTGATTCTTCTCACTTTATCCCTCTTTTTCAAGAGAGTGTTAGCTATTCTAGGTACTACGCCTTTCCATATAAATGTTAGGATAAGCTTGTCTATGTTTACAAAAAGCCTTACTGGGATTTATGGCAAGAATTTTGTTAAACCTATAAATCAATTTGGAGGGAATTAACATCTTTACTAAGCTGAATCTTCTAATACATGAACATATTATGTGTCCATCTATTTAACATGATTTCTGTTATTAGTACATTGTAATTTTCAACATTCAAATCCTTTATGTGTTTTTGTTAATTGTATACATAGTATTTCATTTTCTTTATAACAATTACAAATAATATTTTATTTTTAATTTTGGTTTCCATATAACCTGAGTTACTCTGTAAAAACATCCTTTTGCTTTCAATTCACCTTTGTCATTAAATGTGAAGTGAGTTTCTTCTCACTCCAAACACCATATAATTGGTTTATGTTTCTTTTGGTTTGCTTGTTTTAATCCACTCTACTAATCTGCTTTTTTAATTGGTGTATTTTTAAAATTTGTTTAATGTCTTATTTATTTTTTGAGAGTGACAGTATGAGCAGGGGAGGGTCAGAGAGAGAGGGAGATACAGAATCTGAAGACAGGCTCCAGGCTCTCAGCTGTCAGCAAAGAGCCCCATGCAGGGCTCAAACCCAAGAACCATGAGATCATGACCTGAGCTGAAGTCAGACGCTTAACCGGCTGAGCCACCCAGGCACCTTTTTAATTGGTGTATTTACATTTGCTTATACTTAATTCTTTATCTGTTTGAGCTTAAGTATGCCATTTAAGTATGTCATTTGTTTTCTTGTTTTCCTGTTTCTTTTCTCTCACCTTCTGGTGGGTTACATTTTTCAGAATTCCATCTTAATTTACTTTTAGAGTATTTGAGTGTATCTCTTTGTATTAAAAAAAATGCTGTTCTAAGTATTACAATATGCATATGTGACTTACCGCAGTCTGTTGTTATCAACATTTTACCACTTCGAGTGAAGTTTGGAAACCTTCTATTTAGGTATCTTTGCCTTCCCCAATGTTTAATACCATTACCTCGAGTATCAGATGTTATGATTTTTGTTTCAATCATCAAAAATGATTGCAAAAACTCATGACAAGGATATATTATTATATTCACTCCAATTTTTACCTATTCTAATATTCTACTTTCCTTTCTAAAATTTCAAATTGTTCTCCATTATCATTTTTCTGCTTGGAAAACTTCCGTTAGCCATTTTTTAAAGAGCAAGTTTGTTAGCAACAAATTGTCAAAAAAAATTTATCTTAGCCTTTCCTCATCTAAACATGTCTTTATTTCCTCTTTGCTCTTGAAGGTGCATTTTACAGTTGACTTTTCTTTCTTTCTCTTTATTTCTTTCTTTCTTAATGTTTGTTTATTTTTGAGAGAGAGAGAGAGAGAGAGAGAAAGAGAGAGAGAGAGAGAGAGACAGAGCTTGAGTGGGGGAGGAGCAGAGAGAAAGGGAGACACAGAATCTGAAGCAGGCTCCAGGCTCTACACTGTCAGCACAGAGCCCAATGTGGGGCTTGAACCCACAAACTGTGAGATCATGACCTGAGCAAAAGACAGACACTTAACTTCCTGAGCCACCCAGGCACCCTGAACTTTCTTTTCTGACATTTCTTCTGCCATCTGTGGTTTCCAATGAGATCTCTGCTGTCGAATGAGTCAGGTTCCTCTATAGGTAATGTGCTTTTTCTTTCTAGCTGTTTTCAAGGGTTTTCCTTTGTGTTCAGCTTTCAGAATTTAATTATGTGTCTTGGCATGAATTTCCCTGAAGTTATCCTGATAAATTTGCTCATCTTCTTGGAAGTGTAGATTTGTGTCTTTCACCAAATTTGGGAAGTTTTCAGTCATATTTTTTTCCAATACTCATTTAGAACTATTCTCTTTCTCCTCTCCTTCTAGGTCTCTGGTGATACAAATGTTGGAATATGGGTCACTGTCCCACACGTCCTTGAGACTCTGTTTTCTCCCAGTTGATTTTTCTCTCTGTTGCTTACACTGAATAAATTTTATTACTTTATCTTAAAGTTGAATGATTCTATCCTCTGTCATTTCCGTTCTACTATGGAGCTCATTCAGGAAATTTTTAGTTACTAAAAAATACAATAATAGAAATTGTAAAAATTTCCTGAATGAGTTCCATTTAGATCCTTTGTATACATTTTATTTCTTTGCTGATTTTTTAAAATTTTTATTTGCTTCAAGAAAATTTATAAGTGATTATTGAGGTATTCCTATGATGGCTTTAAAATCCTCATCAGGTTATTCCAACATCTGACTCATCTCTGTCTTGGTTTCACTTAATTATCTCTCTCTCCCTTTTCTATTTTTCCGGACTTTGGATCCTAATTAGCTCCAGAAGTCTAGTCTGGTCTATTCCTTTGATTCTTTGGCCCAGTGCCGTGTTGGCTCCCTGGGCTAGGTCTCTTTATTAAGGTAAAATATTTTATACTGGCTTTGAGGTATAAAACTTGATTTGGGTATAGGAGCTATGGCTTCATATGTTCATTATTCCTTGTGAATTCTATTTCATAATTTCTTAATTTGACCTTTCTAGCATTTAAAGTTTTTAGCTTTGGGTATAAAGCCTCTCCTCACTCCTCTCAGTTTTTCTCTGTGTGTCTCTCTCTCTTCTTTTTCTCTCTTTCTTTATCTTTCTCCCTCTTTCTCTCTCTTTTTCTCTTTCTTTCTTTTGTGTGAGGACTCCATCTTCTACATTGGTGCTTTCAGAAGCCTCTTTTCTCGTCTTTTTCATTCCCAAAAACTTTTCAGTCGTTCTAATTATAATAGGCAGGATAAATTTTGTAGTTTAGGGAGAATGAACAACAATTTCATTATTGGTTGTCATTCTCACCCTGATTCTTTCTTCCCCTAAGTTCTTCTCCCCTCCTCCAACTTATTTCCTCCTGAACCTATGTTTTCCAGACTGAAATCTGCTTTCCTTTGGGTTAAATAAAAAGGTCACGACACTTCTAAAAGCCATTGCTACAAGGCTGAAAGACTGTGAATCTTATTCTGCAGTAGCTCCTTGAATCCTCCCCACAATTCTTGTTCATAGGTATTAGTTCTTACTCTACTGAAGAGTAATTTTTCCAAGATCCTATACATGGCTCAAAAGCATATTCAGGTGTATTCAAAAGAATAAAAAAAAAAAAGGGAAAAAACCATGTAAACATTCTAAACCAAAATTTTTTCCTCTAAATCATGTGCCCCTGATTTCTCTCCACCATGGATGGACTTACAGGTAAAAATAAAAAAGCTATGGAAAATTTTTTTACTAATCAGCAAGAAATAGGATAGCAGATTAATCACCTAGAATGATAGCACCAGAAAAAAAGAATAAGACTTAAAGTTAAGAAAAGTAGGTCCAGGCCTATGAGCATCATTTATGAGCCCTGTAACCTTGAATGAGTAATTCTACCTGCTACATTAGTCCTTCTTTGGCAAACAAGAAACAAATTTGTAAACAAATTACAAATTTCTTTGCCTAACAAATTACTTCAAACTTCCTGGCTTAAAATAATACAGACCCCACAATTTTGAAGTCTGGATGGTCTCTACTTAATCAAGGATAAAATCAAGGTGTTGACTGTTCTGCAGTCTTCTGTGCAGTTTCTAGAGAAGATTCTGCTTTCAAAGTGCATTTGGGCTATTGGTAAAATCCAACTGCTAACAGTTGTAGGCCAGAGGTCCATGTTTGCCTGTTGGCTCTCTGCTTCTAGAGGCTGCTCACACCCCTGCCCCAATTTTCTTAGAAAGTGTTTGTGGTAATGACCAAATGAACCCTATTGTACAAGTACTGGTGAGCAATGTCATAGCCCTTTAAGATCACTGGGTTAAGGGGCACCTGGGTGGCTTAGTCGGTTAAGTGTCCGACTTTCGCTTTCAGAGTCTGTATCTTCCTCTCTCTCTGACCCTCCCCTGCTCACACTGTCTCTCTCTCTCTCTCTCTCTCTCCTAGAAATTAAAAAAAAATCACTGGGTTTAGAGGACATCCCTCAACCTTCTTACACAGAACCTCTAAACCACAGGTAATCCTACGAAGAGGCATGTTCTGAAGTCTCTTAATACAGATGTGTTAGTTGGACTTTCTGGACGGACAAAAAAATGGGTTTTGTGTTGGAGAAATGCTTACTGACCAAAGTGGATGAGACACCATGGAGTTTGGCACTTGAGGTGGGAAGGATTCTAACTGGCCATTCTGAGTGAAGTGAAAGCAGCGAGGCTTGGGCAAGGCTAAGCCCACAGCAGCCAAAAGGCATAGAAGTGTAAAAGATGCCTCCATGGAACTAAAAGCAGAAATCCTGTAAGCCTTCCCACCCAAATGTGCCAGGGCCTGAGAACCCAGGGTCTCTCCCTCACCTCCTTCCCCCCGACTCCCATCCCTCCGCTGTGGGCACAGTTCCCCTCCCTTGAGGGATGCAGGCACACAGCCCCGCCCCCTCTCCTGCTAGTACTCCCTCCGCACATGCGCAGACACAGACCAAGTACAATGTCTCGAAGCCCCCGCGCTCAGTCGCTGGCTGCGCGGTGGTGTAGCCCTTCTCCCCGATAGCGTGTAGATTGTATGCACCTGCGAGGGGAGGCTGTGATAGGTCTTTGCTGTTGCTGCTGCCCCCACCCCACCAACGCTGACTCTAGAAGCAGTTAATTTGCCAGGCCGAACACTTGGTGATGCCTTGGAGCGAGGTAAAAGCTGTTTTCTGCTTCTATCCCCGCCCCCTGCCCAGGCACTCAGAGGGTCGTGGTGGGGGAGGCCTGCTTGTCAGGAGGGGGTATCCATCCCTCCACGTTCTGGGGACAGTTGCTGTAGGCAATAGGTCTATATTGGTAGAGCATCTCGGCTCCTGTGGGCTCCCTGGACACCCCCCTCATTACCCTCATCATTACTGAACCAGGTCCTTGACGGTTCCACCGGGTCCTTGACATTTCCAAGCAATAGCAATTGACAAGAGGCCAACGTCTTTCCGTCTTTCTTTCTTTCTCCCTTTCTCTCTTTCCCTCTTCCTCTCTCCCTCTTCCTCGGTGCCCCCACCGCTTTGCCTTTTGTGACTACTGTGGGTGGGCAATGAGCCTGGCTCTACCTCAGTGGAGGGCAGGAGGTGGGATTGGGGAGCGAGCTGAGACTCTCCGGAGGGTCCCCAGGGAATAGCTAGCAAAGGAGACACATGGACAATCTTCCAGGTTTGAAACCCCATCTTTCTCTCTTCGTTTCTTCCTCCCCAACCATCTTTTGCTGCTGGGTAAGTGCCAGGAATTTGTACGCGCGTCTCCCCAATTCCCTGCCATGGGCAATGACCGCTTTGGCTTCAAGAAACTGCTGATTCAGAACAGCTGGTTCAGTGGCTGCATCCTCGGCCCACCCCGCTTATCCTACATTCCTTCATGCCCTGGAGCAACGGCAAAGATGATGCCATCGTGGCGCTTGGTTCCGCTGGCGTGGGCAAGAGTGTGTCGGCGCAGAGGCGGGTGCGTGGCCGCTTTCCCAATGTGTGCCTGCCAGCCGTTGAAGACACGTACCGCCAGGTGCTGAGCTGCAGACCCAGGCTTGGGTCTCTGCACTTCACCGACACCACCCGCAGCCACCGCTACCTGGCTCTGCAGCGCCTCGCCATTGCCTTCATCCCGGTGTATTCAGTCACCAAGAAGCAAACGGCGGAGGAGCTGAAGCCCTTCTATGAGCTGCTCCGCAAAGTCTAAAGCAACAACTTGAGTAAGTACTCTGTCTACCAGTGGGCAGCGAAACGATGAAAACGGCTGGGAGCCGACTGGTGAGAGACGGCGCTGCCTGCGTGTTGGAATGGAATCGCGCGTTCTGGAGACGTCCGCAGAGGTGGCTATCAGTGTGCATGAGCTGTTTCACACACTGCTGACCCACGAGAAGCATCCTGCCACCTACCTCCCCCATCCTGAGAAGAAATCCCAGATGCCCAAGACCGCTGAGAAGCTGTTGAAAGCTGCTCAACAAATGCATCATCGCGTGAGTTCTGGGTGTCAGGATCCGGAACTTCTCCTAGAGTGTGCATTAAACCTGGACCCATCCCGGTGTAACGTGTCACCTGTAGCGAATGACTTCTGTGCTGAGGTTTGGGTAGCAACTAGAGATGTCAGTAAATGCCGCTTGTTAGTTGATAGCTCTCTTTTTTTCCACCCAAGAGAATTCAAATTGTTAAAACATTGAAGGAGGAGGAAAAAAAGGAGATCGATGCGTTTAAAGACCATTTGGACAGACTGTAGAGATGAACGTTTGAAAAAGAGAATGAGGGGCGCCTGGGTGGCTTAGTCAGTTAAGCGTCCGACTTTCGCTCAGGTCATGACCTCGCGGTTCGTGGGTTCCAGCCCCGCGTCGGGCTCTGTGCTGACTGCCGGCTCAGAGCCTGGAGCCTGTTTCATCTGTGACTCCCTCTCTTTCTGACCCTCCCCTGCTCACGCTGTCTCTCTCTCTCTCTCTCTCTCTCTCTCCTAGAAATAAATAAAAATATTAAATAAAAAAGAGAGAGAATGAAATGCTGAAATGTAGAGGCCACTGCTCTGTGTAACTCTAATTATCGCATGCTATTTTTAAACATTTCAAGTCCTGTGAAGCCTCCATGTGTACTTAATTGTTAAAAAATGTATTTTTTGCAACAAAAGCAGTGACAGATGACTTTTAGACAGGTATGTTAAACAAGATAAATAAATGGATATTCTATGGCTGAGCATTGGCAGGGTGGGGGGAGGAGAAAATAGTGAAAGTGGAACTTGCTTACTAAATATGTGCTAGTTATTTTCCCAAGTCATTGAAAAATGTTTGGGTATTCCACATAGCAGTTTTTGTGACTTAATAAGGCTTTTCCTGCATGCAATAAGCTTTATAATTTCTTTTTCACTGTTCAGCAACAATAAAAATACCCATTGCATTAAAATTTCAACCACATCTGTGGGTGGTTTCTAATAAAAATTTTACACAAGGAAGCTTATTCCCAGTTGAAATTTGCCAGTGGTGGCAGGGGTGCAGTTAAAGGGTCCCTGCCATGCAGAGCTGGTTTATATCCATAACCTTTCCTGTACTAACATCCAGAACTCCAGGCACCTCTGAAGAGGATGCTCATTCTGTTGCTTTCCCAGAGATTAAAAGGTGGTAAATAGCAAACCTTAGCCTTTGGCTGCCTCCAAAGTTTTCCCTCAAGAAATGCTTGATAATAGAGAGTGGGGAGGGGGATGGAGGTATGGGGGGAAATGGTGGAATGTGAAATTTAAGAAATTTACCCTTAAGGGAGTTTTTTTTAATAAAATGATTAGTTTTATATTTGAACATTATTTTGAGTAAGAGACTATATAGGTATACATATCCTTTTGATTGTCTTTTTTAATTGGGGAAAGGATGTTCTTAATCTGGTAATTTTTTTCCCCTTGAAATATTTATTTTTTTAACAATGTATGTATCTTTAAAAGTAGCTTTTTATAGGGGCACCTAAGTGGCTCAGTAGGTTAAGCATCCAACTTTGGCTCAGTTATGATCTCAGGGCTTGTGAATTTGAGCCCCACATTCAGCTCTGTGCTGACAGCTCAGAGCCTTGAGCCTACTTCAGATTCTCTCTCTCTCTCTCTCTCTCTCTCTCTGCCTGACCCCACTAATGCTCTGTGTCTCTCTCTCAAAAATAAACATTTTTTAAAAAGTACCTTCTTATAGCTTGACTTTTAGGGAAAAAGCACACTGTTGAGAAGTAATCATAAACAGAAGGCAGGTTTGAGGGAAGATCTATTTGCACATGCACAAGAAGATAATAAGTTACATTTTGGATAACATGGTTGCTAGGATAGCCAAGTGGAGCTTTCCAATGGGAATTAGGCTGGAATTGGGGGCTGGAGACAATGAATATGGGTTTTCAGCATAGAGCTGATGGTAAAGCTGTGGAGGGAAAAAAAGAGGCAAGATAAAAGGGTTTAGGACAGAACCCTAAGAGAACACAAGCACCTTAGAAAGCTACTGACTTAGAGGAAACTGCAAAGAACACTTAGAAGTAACCAAAAGAGGGATGCCTGGGTGGCTCAGTTTGTTAAGAACAGGACTTGGGCTCAGGCCACCATCTCAAGGTTTGTGAGTTTGAGCCCTACATTGTGTTCTCTGCTGTCAGCACAGAGCCTGCTTCAGATCCTGTGTTCCCACTCTGTGCCCTTCCACCACTGGTTTTCTCTCTCTTTCTCAAGATAAATAAATGAAACTTTTAAAAAATGCCCAAAAGACAGGAGGAAACTCACAATGTACAATAATGTTGAAGGAGAAATGAGTTTCAAGGGAAAGCATACACTCTATCATAGCAAACATTTCTTAAAAATAGAATAAGATGAGAATTAGAAAGTGTTGCTTACCGTTAGCAGATTTCTGGTTCCAGCCAAGGTAGAGTAGCCCCCCTATTCTTCTGAACTAAAGTAGCCCTGGACATAACACAATAAGCAAGCAAAGGAAAATATTTAAAGACGGAAAGAAGTGAATGACCTAGGAACCTGGAGATATAAGGAACGGCATAATGGTATTTCTTTGAGTTTTCTTATTGTCTCCATTCATGCGGAACAAAACAGTATAGAATGTGTCAAGGTTAGAAATACCAACAGGCACGGACCAAAAAGGACACATTTTCCCCTAGCTAAAGTGCCAGAAAAAGAGTGGTCTAATAATAGAAAACCTTTTTTGGTAATATGTACCCAACTATCAACCAACAGCCAGACCCCTGTTCTTCTTCCTCCACCCAGGGAGAGCTGGTCTTCCACCTCACTATTCCCTGCCCTGTAGAAGCAGATGGTAGTGTTCTGATGTCCCCTTCTGGTGCTGGACAACAGGGCAGAGCAAGGAGCAAATACGCACCTACCCTAGAGCAGCAGATGCCACCACCCTCTCATGCCGGCAGGGTGATGTCCATGGGGCTGAGCAGGGAGTTCACACTCTCAGTCCCCTTCCAGGGTTGTCAGCAGGTGGATGGCAGGGAGCCGAGTCTCCATCTCCACCTGCCAGCAGCAAGGCTGGATGAGATGGTGTGAAACAGAGCAAGTCAGTGGTCTAGTCCTCCCTCAGTCCACCCGCACCTTCATGAGTCTCAGCTTCCTTGACCATAATCAAATATTTGGGATACGGTCAACTCTTAGGTCTCTCCTAAAAAATCGTAAGTGAGAAACTTGACATATTACCTTTGGATGGAAGCAGGGAGAATATAAGCCATTCTAACCATTCTTTGAGCTAATAGTGTTATTCAAAGGAGCTAGAATCTATACTTCTATTTTTGTACTATCCAATATAGAAACCTCTGGCCTTATTTGATGTTTGCAGTTGAAACGTGACTAGTCCAAAGTGAGATGTACTGCAAGTGTAAATGTACTATGGACCTAACTGCAGAAAGCATGAACATAGAATAGCTCATACTCTTACACTTATTACATGTTCAAACAATAATATTTAGACATGGTGGGTTAAATGACATATATCCAAATTATTCTGGTGTTAGTTTCTACTTCTCTGAATGTGGCGACCAGAATATTTACAAGGATATTTGTGGTTCATCTTTGTGTCCTATGTTATATTCCTCCTAGGCAATGCTGATGTACGTTCAGAGTGGCTATCAGATTTCTAGTTTGAAATCTGAGATGTAAGGAACAAAATATCAAATTTCTAATTTGAATTTGATTACATACATTAACCAGGATCAATGATCAAGTGTCGAAAAATGTTAGCATGTATATAAATAATAGGTGTTGTCAGATTCTAAGTAACTTCATGAAATTCGGGGCACCTGGGTGGCTCAGTCCATTGAGCGTCTGACTTCAGCTCAGGTCATGATCTCACAGTTCATGGGTTTGAGCCCCATTTGGGGCTCTGTGCTGACAGCTAGCTCAGAGCCTACAGCCCGTTTCAGATTCTGTGTCTCCCTCTCTCTCTGACCCTCCCCTGCTCATGCTGTCTCTGTCTCAGAAATAAAACATTAAAAGATTTTTTTTAAAAAGTAACTTTATGAAATTCAAGATTAACAAAAATGTAGCAAAATCCACTGAGAAGTATGTTTGCTTATAAACTAATTTGAATAGTACATCTCTATAAGCCACATTTATAAACCTGAGTCCAAAGGCCTAGAGCTTGGGAAAATAAATATATCAGACAGTGAATTCAGCAAGTTTGTGAGGATTAAAATAAATGAAACCTGAAAATATGCCCACTGACTTGACAGATGTTTTCCCAGGCTACTGATACTGACAGACCTGGCATCCATGTGACACTGAGAAGTGAAAAAGTGGAGAAAATAAACTTAGTGTAGAGACAATACAATTTTATAAACTAAGATTCCATAAATTTAACCATTTGACAGTAGTGTTATAGGTATATGTGGGTGTATTCATAGATGCTCATCCATTTTGTCCTCCAGGTTAAGAAATGAATGTGTCCTGGGAAAGATCTCACAAACTCTGAATACCATTAGAATTCCCTTTCTACCTCCAAATTTCCTTCCCAGTAGCCTCTGTGAGCATATCACAGCCACGCACCCTTTTCCCAACCAGCCTGGATGATTTGCTGTTCCACCAAACATCCTATGTAGTTGTTCCTTTGCTGTTTTCTTCACACAAGGTACTTTAGATTTTTCATCATCAGCTCACCAAAATTTTATTCGCCCTTTCAAATCCAGCCCCAATACCAAAGGCCACGCCCATTGACGGCCTCCAGGTTTTTCAGTGATCATTCACAAATGTTATTAAGAGTTGGCAATATGCTGGCCCTGTGCCAAGCCCTGGGGTACAGAGACCCTGCCTTCAAGAAGATTGTAATCCAACAAAGGAGACCGGGAGGAAAATAAAAATGCACTGCACAGTGTGACTGCTCCTGTAAAATGGGTGCATTCCCCACCCTGCTAGCATATTGACCTTTCAGAAATGCAGTTTGATTACAGTGCCACTTTTTTCGAGGGCCATCATCTGCCAGCTATTCTGACAAATGTGCACAAAACTATGTAGACAAAGATGTGTGTTATAGCGTTGTTCAGTCTACCTGGATGTGTTCTCATTTCTTGTTTGTGGAGTAAGTATTGACATTCTCAAGGTGGTGTTTTCCTCAAAGGTAAAGTGGGGGTGATGATAATTGCTTCTCCCGAGGATGACTGTATTAAATTAAATACACATAAAACACTTAAAATACCTCCTGGCACATTGTAAGCAATCCACAAACACTATCTTCTAGTATTTTTAACAAAAGATTGGAAAATACCTAAATAACCTTTCAATATGGGTTCAACTATATTAAAATAATGAGGTGTATATGGGCCATCATATATCTCCAAGATTTATTTTGAATTTTCTCTTATTTGAGGGTTAATGTGTGTATGTGTCTATGTGGTTGTGTATACATAATAGAAAATTCTTCTAAAAGGATATTTAAATAATTGATAATTGACATTGATTTTGAAGATAGGAATGTCCAGTTTTCACTTTTGTAAACTTCAATATAGTGTGAATTAGAATACCACGTATATGGAGCACCTGGGTGGCTCAGTTGGTTAAGTGTCAGACTCTTGATTTTGGCTCAGGTCATGACCGTGGTTCCTGGGTTCAAGCCATGTATTGGGCTCCATGCTGATGGTGTGGAGCCTGCCTGGGACTCTCTCTTTTCCTCTCTCTCTCTCTCTCTCTCTCTCTGCCCCTCCACAGCTCTCTCTGTCTCTCTCAAAATAAATCAGTAAAACTTAAAAAAAAAGAATACCATGTATATATATTATTTTTCTAATTATTGAAAGAAACCCAGGTAATTTCCTTCTGAGTCCCAACAGGGAAGAACAGAGTGGGGGCTAAAATCCAAATTTTATGACACCAATGTCAGTGCTTTTTCAATTTTATTCAACATTAAAGTAATCCCCATGAGGAACTTCCTGGTCTAATTGAAAGAAAATAACTATAAATGTATCCAGCGTCTAATTTCTAATGTATGGCATTTAACAGACAAGGAACAGATGAAGCTCATAGGGTTAAATAAGTAACCTAAAGTCCCACGCTGAGGTCACTGGAGTGGTGGGTCTAACCCTGAGTCTTTCCTTCTGACTTTTTTGCTGCTCCCAACCTTGTGAGTTGTGTGAATGAAATCAAATAACATCTATGAAAGCACTGTGCACAGAGCTCTCAGCCACTTAGTTGAATTAGGCTGATGCTCCCTTCTCTCTTTACCTCTCTTAGATATTTACTCCGTGGTTAATGGAGTTAACCATTTTCTCCGTGGTCATTCTACCCAACACCCACTGCCTCTCAACTCTCAAACAGATTATGTTTGCCGATATTGGTAGGAGAGGCACATCTAAAGCATCCCATTTCGAAGAGCTCTGTACTCAGGTGTGGGAGGTAACTAGTCTGCCAATGAATGCATGTCCTGTTTACTCCTTTTGCTCTGAAAGCTCATGTAACCTCTGCACAGGTAGTCATTAATACAGAGTGAGAGAGAAAAAGGGATTCAAAGAGAAATTACTGGTAATTGCTGTCCTCTCTCAGTATGCATTCTTCTCTCTGCAACCTGGATCTCAATATTGGGAAATGTATTTGTTCCTAGTATAATTGAAATGGGAATTAAGTAGTGCGATGGAGCTGGGCTATTTGAGGACAAGGCAGCTTGTCACATGTTTGGAATTGTTGCTTGAAAATGCCCACCTAGGTCAAAATGCCTCCTCTCCTGCTGGCAAGGGCGCTCCTTGAGGTACTAACTTTGACATCAGCTCTGCCATTCTTAGCTAGCTGGCAGTCTCTGAAAACTTCAGTGGACTGAAGTTTTTTTCACCTGTAAAATGAAAGGACCTCAAACTCATGGTCCACAGTCAGCAAGTAGGGAGTCTAAGTGGTGGTGTAGAGGAAGATCATACCCAGTCTAGAGGGAACTGCCTCTACTCTGTTCTATTGGGAAATGTGGACCCAGTGTTACAAAATTTTTCTGATTTTTTTTGAGAATCTAACAATCTTTAAATATTGGCAGCTAATTAGAAATTGTTCTAAAATAATTATGTTTGGCATCAAATTATGTCAGGCCCATCAGCCACCAATTAATGACCTCAGGCTGGAGAATATGGAAAGTTTCTTACTACTAAAAATATTGAGACATCTTCATTATTATCTGGGGGAATAACTACTGAGGTAATTCCCTTGCAATGTTCACAGCAGCACTGGTGAACTGATGAATTGTGTGGAGAAGGGAGATAGAAGCTCATAACTGAGCCCACTTCTAGAAGTGCTGTGATTTATCCTTTCTAAACCCCAGTTTCTCTACCTGGAAAATGACAGTGCAAGTAACCTCTTCATATCACTGGGCTATGTGAAGTGTGTTGAAAGCTGTAAATGTAACACAAGAGATTATTGGGATTATTGTTTGAAGATGGAAGATGGCAACAATCCAGGGTAAACAAAAAAAATAATAACTTGCTGAAGTTTATGAAGAGAGGAATCCAGACTGGACCATTAGCCAAGTGTGGTGACAGAGCTTCATAGTCAGGAGCATGGACTCTGGGGTCAGGTCTTCTGGATTGGATCTCAGGCTCTCCTGCTTACTAATCATGTGAATTTGGCCCAGTGCCTTTGTTTCCATTTTGCAAATGAGGATAATAATAGTTTTTTCCTCAGTGTTGATGTGCATATGCCTAAAGTATACCCCAGTAATTCCCATTTCATAGTGTTCACAGTTTTGTAGAGTTCCCTCTTCCTGAGTAGGGTCAAAGAAAGGGGACAGTGACTTGCTCCTAACCAGTAGAATAAGACAGGGGTAATGGGATCTCACTTTGTAATTATGTTACACTTCATAGGACTCTATCTTGACAGGCTGGGGCTAGAGCTTTTTGTGAACTCAGTGAAATAGGCATGTGGGCTTCTAGAAGTAGCCTCTAGAAGCTGTGGGTGGCCTCTAGGACATGAGGTCAGTCTCCAGCCAACATCCAGCAAAACTCTGGGGCCCAAAGTGATACAGATGCAAGGAGGTGAATTCTGCCAACAATCTAAATGACCTTAGGAACAGATTCTTCCCCAGATGACTCTCCAAATGACAATGCAACCAGCAGACACCTGATTGCAGCCTGGTTAAGACTCTGGGCAGAGGACCCAGTAATGCTATGCCTGGACTTCTGACCCACAGAAACTGTGAAATAAAAAATATGTATTATTTTGAGCTGCTATGTTTGTGATAGTTTGCTACACAGCAGTAGAAAATGAATAGGCTCTCATATTATTTTTATACATAGTAGATGAGTTAATATTTGTAAAATGTCTTCATTTCAATGATATAAAAGTGTTTACATAATCATATTCTACATGACCAGTTCATTATCAAATACCTGAGTGCTAGACTTTTTGCTTCTGTTTATGACTCTACTGGAGACGTGTGTTACTCCTTTAATAATCTGAAACACATGAGCAAACAATTTATATGGAAGATCCCACTCTTGCCCTCAATTGGTTATACAATACTCACCACCCATACTCCCACCAAGAATTTCTGTGAGACCCCTTGGATTATAACTATGCACAAATTGGTCAGTCCCACTTGGCATTTGCCATGTTCATCTAGAGCTGGTCAATCCCCCAGAAGCAAACTCCAAAGCCAAGTTCAGGTGATGCTGTTCCCAACGCTAGAGAATGTCAGGGCTTCATGAAGAAGTGGGGATAATTGCCTTGTCTCAAACTTTATGCTCTTTGTCACCTCATCCCCAGAGTGGTATGTCTTTTCCAAGAGTCTCCCCAAATCTCTTATGAAAACAGAATATTCACCTCTAGCCCTAAACCATAGTTCAATAAAAGACCTGAAACTTTTTCTCTTTCTTGGAATCCACTCACTCACAGCTCCTCTTTGCCTAACTCAGTTTAACCCCATTGCCTCAGTTAAACCTTCTCTGATTGTCCAGACTGGGTTATATTTCCATTGTAAGTTCCTATCACACCCTGTTATTTCCCTTTGCATTATTATTTTTAATGGTTTTCCAAGAAGATAGAGTATAAGATTATGATCATGAGGTAACGTGTGGATTTGCTCATTGGTGAATCCTAAAGTCTAGTACGATGCCCGGAACTTAATAGATGCCAAATGAATACAAGTTAATGAAGGAAATCACATTTTACAGAGGAAATTGAGGGTCATAAAGGTCATCTATCTTCCCATGAAACAGAGCTAGTATGGGGCAGAACTAGGATTCAAGCCCAGATTTGCCTGATTCCAAAAGTCCTGATGTCCTAACCACCATAATCAAGAGCAAAGCCCCATGTTCTGCTTGCCAAGTTCACTCTCCCAAGGGAGAACCCAAGGATTTTGTTCTTAAGTCAGAATAAGAAACTAACTCTTCTGTATAGATCATAAATAAAAATACATGCTTGGAAATGCAATTGGTCCGTTTTTGCCAGAAACGTGTCATTCTGTGGTTAGCTTCATCAAGTCTGAAGCGAAAAAGTTTCCTAGTAACAAACCAAATGATTTCCTAGGAGAATCAGAAAGGAAAGTTCCCAAGGAGGCTTCTTATTTTTCAGAACAGTGGAGAAGGATGGTGTCATCAGGACTTGGAACTGCTACTTGAGAACAGACCATGAACTTGAGGAGGCCATGGCAGGTAACATGTGTGGAAGAAGGAAGAAAGTCATAGATCCTGGAGTACAAATGAGCCACCCGATGGGACGCTTAATACAAAGGGAGGTATTTGAAAAAAAACATGAAATTATTAATAATCAATATATATATATTTGGCTCTTCATCCCCTTCCATCCATCTCCATCAATCTATTCATCCATCCATCCAACTGCCTAATATTTAGTGAAAACCTACTAGATTCAAGACTTTTTAGGTACTGAGGATATAGAGTTGAATGTGGCAGATGGAAACTTTGCTCATAACATTCTAGAGGGCTGGAGGGTGGTGGGGGTGGAGGAGAAAATGAACAAATACATAGATATTATGTAATATATAACCTCAGGTAATGGTAAGTGGTATCAAAAATGACAAGGATGAGGGTACCACACGTGACAGAGGAGCTTTTTGGATGACATGGACAGGACACTTTGTTAGGCACAGGACAAAAACATGATTGCATGTGATTCTATCCTCTGAAGTGGAAGCTAGTACTCCCACAGAAGAGGAAATTGGACAGTAGTTAACTAAAGTGTCCAAGAGTCAGACTCAAACCCAAATCCACCTGATGCCAAAGTGTGCATTTTTGACAGTTATGCTTTCCAATCCCAGGGATGTGGGCTGGGCTGGTCTCAGCCAGATAAGCCCTGGTTTGTTGCTATTATGTTTGCTTTAGCACAAATATTTATGAAGTTTGTATGATGTATGAGACTCTGTGCCAGCCTCCGGAAAGTAGACTCTGTCCCTGGTCTACTGCAAGCGAGCATGCAGTCTGGTCAGAATGCAGATGATTAGGCAAGCACTCAGAATACAGCAGACGTAACCCTGGGTCTGCAGTCAGGTCCATGCAGGTGCGGGATGGGAGCAGAGCCTCGTGGCCCCACACCACAACACTAACACCCGCCCTGTTCCGCCCTACCTTCCTCTGGATCCCAGGCCCTTTCACTCATTTCCCAATGAGGGAAATGAGTGCTCCACCCTCCAGTATCTCTTGCTGTCCCTCAAGCTCCCCAGCTCGCTCTTGCCTCCAACCTTTTACCATCCACTCATCAGGTTCTGTTCTTCAAAGAGTTATTGCTATCTACAAGTATAGTGTAGAATCTTTGCTCTGTGTTTGTGTATTGTCTCCTCCACTTGGACATCAGCTCCTCAAGAGCAGAGTTTTGTTGTTGTTGTTTTATTCAGTATTATCTTCCAGGCACCCTGCAACAGTTTCTGGCACAACATAAGCTCTTAATAAATATGGGTTGAGTACTTGAATGAAGGAAAGAATGTACTTGTGCTTGATGATATCTTAGGGGCTTGGTACAACTGCAAATGCCTGGGCCTCACCCTGGAGAATTAGAGCCAGTAGTTTTGGAGAAGAGCCTGGGCATCTAAAATTTTCAAATGCTGCACAGTTAATTCTGAGGTACAAGAGCCAATTCTTAAATATTGAGAAATTTTGTGAGCTGGTTGCTAAACACAACCATTGTTAAAAATTAGAGTATATAGAACTGCAATGAAATAAATTGTTTAATTATATTTAAAACACTCAAATTCAGAATACTGAAGATCCATCACTATAATTCCTAATTATTTTACTACATTTTACTATTATTTGTGTTCTTGAGTGTTTTATGTTGATTATATCTCATGACAGAAATCCTCTAGGATATGCGCTCCTGCATGTCCCTTCCCAACTCTGTGTTTAGTGATGTCACATTGGTGGCTTGAAAATGGCTGCCATGGAGTACTTACACCACAGAAACTGCCAAACTTTACAAATCAGGGCTTGGTCCCTCTGGAGAGGCAGCTGTTGAACATTTACCAGAATACCCCTGGGCACACTCAAGTATGACAACCACTGATAGAGTGAGAAGAGAATGGATTCAGATCAGCTGTGGTACTCACTAGCTGTGTGACCTGAGGAGTTTCTAACTTTCTCTGAGCCAAAATTTCCTTAGCTCTAGACTGGAGTTGATTTTCTCTTTCTCCTTCCCTGGCGCTTCCTGTTCCTGCTTGAGCCCAACTCAAAGGAAGAGAAAATGAAGGGAAAGCAATTATTACTGTGGTTGTCATATAAGACGCCTCCAGTAAAAGTCCTGCTGGGGGGCTAAAGGGAGTCTTTCCCTGAGGAGTGACTCTCTCTCTCTCTCTCTCTTTTTTTTTTTTACAAATAGTTTATTGTCAAAGTAGTTTCCATATAACACCCAGTGCTCGTCCCCACAAGTGCCCTCCTCCATGCCCATCCCTCCCTCCCCCCTACATCCATCAGTCCTCAGTTTTTGTCACATTTCAAGAGTCTCTCATGGTTTGCCTCTCTCCCTTTCCCCCACCATTTCCCCCCATCTCTCCCCCTTGTTCCTCAGTTAAGTTCCTCCTAATCCTCCTATACGTGCAAACATATGATATTTGTCCTTCTCTGCCTGACTTATTTCACTCAGCATAACACCTGAGGAGTGACTCTCTTGCTGAATACCAAAACATGCAAAAGTAGGCAAAGTGGGGCAGAGGAAAGGTTATATGATTGGGAAAGGTGTTCCTGCTGAAAATACTGAAAAGAAGACTGGAGGAAAAAGAGAGAGAGAACATGACACTTTGGGATACTCTGGCTGGCTCCATTAGGCTAGAGCAATAGTTTTCAAACTTTTTAGTAAACTTTTTAGTGTTGGGACTCCATTACAATGCTAAAAATTATTGAGGAACTCTGAAAGGTTTATGTAGGATAGATCTATTGGTATTTACTGTGTGGAGTTAAAACTTTAAAAAAATTTTAAAATAGGTATTTATTAATGCAAAGTAAGAATAAAATAAACCCATTATGTGCTCACATAGATAACATACCTTTTGTGAAAAATAAATGTATTTTTCCAAAGCAAAAAATATTTAGCGAAGGACTGGCATAGGTTTACATTTTTGCAAATCTCTTTAATGTCTGGCTTAATAGAAGACAGCCAGGTTCTCATACCTGCTTTCTTGCTCAGTCTGTTGCAATACTGCATGTCACGTAAGCTTGGAAAGATGTCACTGAATGAAAGTGAATAAAGCATGGTGTTTTAATATTATTAGGAAAATGGTTTTGACCTCAGACCCCTCGGAAAGGCCTGGGAAACCCCATGGGTCCTCAGACCACACTTGGAGAATCGCTTGTGTTTTGTCTAAAGTTCAAAGTGTGCAGTGAAGGAACTGATGAGGCTTGAGAGCAAAGCAGGGGTCAGATGGCACCTCATGGGATACGTGGAGAACCATGAGGGCTTAAAACCAAATCATGGGTTGTAAAGAGGAAAGTAGATTAGAAAGACCAAGAGGGGTTTGGGGTGGGGGACCAGCTACGAGGTTGTTGCCATAAAGTACATGAGACATGAGAGTGACCAGAGCAGCAGCTATGGCAGCAAATCTGGAGAGCAAGGGGAGGAGGGCGAGTTGACAGGATTTATGATAAATCATATGTGAGGGACAGGAAGGTGGAGAGGGTGTAACCCCCACTTTTTCTCTCTCTCTTTTTTTTTTTTAATGTTTCTTATTTATTTTTGAGAAAGCACAAGCAGGGTAGGGGCAGAGAGAGGGGGACTGAGGACCCGAAGCAGGCTCCGCACTGACAGCAGAGAGCCCAGTGTGGGGCTTGAGTTCAGGAACTATGAGATTACAACCTGAGTCAAAGTCAGATGCTCAACCAACTGAGCCACCAGGCGCCCCTCCCCCCCCCAATCCCGCCACTCCTCCTGCTTGCTGACTTGGGCAGCTGAGTGGATGGTGGGGACACAGGAGGAAAAGCAGGTTTGGGATGGGAAATAATTAAGTCCACTCTGTATGGGCAATCAGAATTTTCTAGTACATAGTCCACAGATGGATCAGAGAATAGGAGACAGAGGTATGTGGGCAGAGGTTATGGTGGTCTGGGGAAAACAAACAAAGGCATTGAGAGACAAACTGGTTTGATTGTGGTCACACAGCATCTCAGTGCCTTTAACATTCTTCATTAGGACAAATGTATGAAAATGTTAACACAGTAGCTGGGACATGGTGGCCCTGAGAATAAATTGGTTATTTTCTGCCTTCATTGGCTTATGTTTCTCTAACCTACAAATGGGCTGCCCAGGCGGTGTCTCTGCAGTTCACTCGCAGTTTGGGACATTCGTTTGGGGTATACAATGGCGGCCTTAACGTGGAAGGCTTAATGCCATTTTCTTCAGCTTTGTGGCTGGGAAAATTAGGAAGATTGGAAAATTTACAATG
Source organism: Proteles cristata cristata (assembly GCA_017311185.1). Classification (NCBI taxonomy): domain Eukaryota; kingdom Metazoa; phylum Chordata; class Mammalia; order Carnivora; family Hyaenidae; genus Proteles; species Proteles cristata. The sequence goes on along the minus strand of JAESUZ010004016.1, from coordinate 1,272,712 downwards.
TGGCTATTCTGTAATTTGCCACGGAAAAAATTAAACAGTATAAGTCTGCTAGCAGGATATAAGCAGCTACCCCTTATTCGCTCCCCCCGCCCCCAACCTCTGGCAATGTTGCAGGAGCAGAAGAAATCTGATGCCAAGTTGTACAGTTACTGCACAGGGTCTGCTGCTGATCACGATGATTGGCACCAACACTGACCACATGATTGATGTGGGGATGGCTTAGTCACCAGAAACCCAGAAAGGCAAGGGGTATGGTCAGTACAGACTCATATAACTGTCATTCATTCATTTACTTACTCAACAAATATTCATTGAGTACCCAACTGGAGTCCAAGCAAGATGGTTGGTCCTGTGGGAATTATAAAGTGAAATGAGATTAGGGTCTTACCTTTAAGGAATTTACAGTCTCTGACATAAATAAGGAACATTTCTTGAACTCAGGTTAAGCCAGGAACCGTTCTAAACATTTTACATGTATTAGCTCTTTTGATCTTTACAATGAATATATAGAGGTAACGGGTTAGTACTATACTTCTTATTATACAAAAGGGAAAGCTAAAGGTAGGAGGAATTAAAGCACTTGCTGAAATCCCTAGCGCTTGTGCTCCAGTAGAGGAGATAAGTGAAAGTCTCTGAGACGATGTTGCATGTTTCCTGCATCTTCACAAAGGGGCCCAGTCGGAAGCACACCAAGGAACAGAAACCTGAAGGAAGGAGCATACAAGACTGATCTGGGGGCAGAGGCATGATGTGGAGAGTAATGGACAATGAGGAGGAAAGCCTGGTGCCAGCCTGGTAGAGTTGGTGCTTCCTAAATATCCATTGAGTGAGGATTTAAAGAGAACAAATACTAATAAAAATAGATAACATGCCTGGACCAGGTTGACAAAGATCTGGAAGGTCAAGTTAAGGAGTTAAACCACTAAATATGTATGTATGTATACACACACACACACACACACACACACACACACACAAGTGGGCCATACACACACAAATGTTTAAACATTTCTTTAAACAACCACATATTTGGTTGATTGAAACATGGTGTAATTTAATTAGCTCTTGTTGGATATTTTCTTTGGTTCCCATTTTGTTTTTGTAGTTGCAAATTGTGCTACAGGAAACAGTACATTAACCTCAGTCCTTGTCTCTGAACATCTCCCCAGGTTCAAGGCCTAAGAATGAAATTACTTCATTAAGGAGGTATTACCATTCTTAAGGTTCTGGATCTGTATTTCTAAATTGCTTTCTGGAAAGATTGCAACAATTTGCATATCTACCAGCTCTGGGCAAAAGTCCTACCACTGGACTCCCTGTTTTGCGTCAGCCTTGAATTCTGTCAATTTTGCCAGACCACAGTTTCAAATTGGATTTCAAATATTTTGACTTGGATTATGTATCAGATGAGAACAGTTCTTTTTTAAAGCCAGGTTTGTGCAGTAGGCTAGGAATTAGATAAGTAACTGTTTATGTTGCGGGAGTAGAAATGAGGGCTGACGTCATCAAGCTCATGGCCTGACCGAAAGGGATGCAGCTTGGAGAAAACTAAAGACCTGAGAAGAGGATTGATTTTTCAGACACCTTATTGTTAAATCAACTTCAGCATAAGCAATCCTGATTATCTGGGGCCTGATTACCCTGAATTTTTATCCCTTTCTGTCTCCTCCTGATGAGTTGGGATTTGACCACCTCGCTTTCCTTTCTATTTTTTTTTTTTACAGTTCATTGGCAAGTTGGTTTCCATATTACACCCAGTGCTCATCCCAATAAGTGCCCTCCTCCATGCTCATCACTCCCTTCCCCTGTCCCCCACCCCCATCAGTCCTCAGTTTGTTCTCAGCATTCAAGAGTCTCTCATGGTTTGCCTCCCTCCCACTCCCCAAATATTTTTCCCCTTCTCCTCCCCCACGGTCCTCCGTTAAGTTCCTCCTAATCCACCTATACATGCAAACATACGACATCTATCCTTCTCTGCCTGACTTATTTCGCTCAGCATAACACCCTCAAGCTCCATCCATGTTGCTACACATGACCAGATTTCATTCTTTCTCATTGCCATGTAGTATTCCATTGTATAAATATACCACATCTTCTTGATCCATTCGTCAGTTGATGGACACTTAGGCTCTTTCCATGTTTTGGCTATTGTGGAGAGTGCTGCTATGAACATTGGGGTACATGTGCTCCTATGCATCAGCACTCCTGTATCCCTTGGGTAAATTCCTAGCAGTGCCATTGCTGGGTCAAAGGGGAGTTCTATTGTTGATTTTTTGAGGAAACTTGCTGCACCAGTTTACATTCCCACCAACAGTGTAGGAGGGTGTCCATTTCTCCACATCCTCGCCAGCATCTATAGTCTCCTGATTTGTTCATTTTAGCCATTCTGACCACCGTGAGGACCACCTCACTTTTCATTAACACCTCCACCAGAGAACTTGAAGAGGAAATAAAAGGAAAAGAAAATCAAAACTGCCCAGACTTCTTTTTCGATTGTTGAGAGGATAAAATTAGCAAGTAAGTGAAGGTTCTCATAATCCCTGCTCTTTTTGACCCCCTCTCCAAGTCACAAAAAATTGAGAGATCGTCTTAGAAATGATGGGGAAGGGTTTCTTTCAGTCACAAAAGATGTATGATTTTTCTGGCTCTGGATAGTATAACATCTAATCTTTTTTTTTTAAACTGTAGCATACAGGTTTCCTGTTTCTCCAAGAGGTTCCCCAGATGTTGCATATCTCCTAGCACTCATCCTCATTGGCCCAGTTTGCATATCTGCAGGATGAGCAGGAAGGGGTAAATTAAATTAGTATTAACTCTAACCTCAATGATTCTTTGATTTGACCATCTTAATCCAGGTTAAATGCCCTCTGGGAAAGATCAGAAAGTAAAAATTGGAGGAAACTTTCCCTTGTATTTCCTATGGGCAAAGTACAGTTCCTTCCCATGACGGAACACTATTCTAAGTGCTCCACGAATGTTATCACAACCAGTCCACATGAGAACAGGTATTGTTAGTAGTGTCACAATTGACAGATGAGAGAACTGAGGCACAGATGGTTTTAGTAAGTTGGCCAAGGTCACACATATACTAAGTTGCAAAGATGCCTTTCCTACTGGCCTCAGAGTGAGTGCTCTCAAAACATGGTGCTGTGCTTCTTCATAATAAAGTTTTGCTCAGTTAGACTCTGGAGGGTTCTAAGCCTGCTGACTCTGCTTCCTGATATTGACCCCTTTGAACAAGTCTGTCTAGCTTGCCTCAAACCAAAAATGAGAACACAAGAATCACACCTCACTGTAGTGGTGTGAAGTATAAGTTAAAGTGTTTGTAAAATAACTTTATTCATTTATTGATATTTGCTAGCTATGTGACCTTAGGAAAGTGTACTTGCCTTCCCTGTGTTTCAGTTTACATACCTGTCCAATGGACATGATAATAATATCTATTTCTGGAGATTGTTGTCAAAATCAACTATATGTAAAGAGCTCAGAATGATAGTTACACAATGAAATTATTCTTTATGTGCTGTTATTATCATTACATTATGTTATGTTATAAACTACAACTGTATGCTAGATACTGGGCAAAGCATTGGAGAAAAAGGATTAAAGACAGGTAGGTTTTTCCCTTTTGGTCTAGTGAGAGACTGATGATGGTGATGATGATTTTGAGAGAGAGAGAGGGTGTGTGGGAGAGAGGCAGAGGTCAGGAGAGAGAGAATCTTAAGCAGGCTCCACACCCAGTGCAGAGTCCAATGGGGCTCAAAACACAAACTGTGAGATCATGACCTGAGACGAAATCAAGAGTCAGATGCTTAACCAACTGAGCTGCCCAGGTGCTCCTGAGAGAGTTATTTTAAATACATAATGACAAAAGGTAAATGTTGGGGGTGTTACAAAGGAAAACTGCATGATACTCTAGGAGCAACCAATATAAAGCTCTAACCAGAACTGACGAGGGAAATCATCAATGAAAATTAACTTAGTGCGGCAGACACTGAAATATTATTTTCTCTCCAGGGTTATTTCTTCCTTCCTTTCTGTATTTCCATCTCTGTTTTCATCACCCCTGCCATCCAGTCCATGAACAAGATCCACTGGCTCTAGTTCTAAAATTCACCCCAATCTCTTTTTTTTTTAATATTTTTTATTTATTTCAGAGAGAGAGAGAGCAGGGGAGGGTCAGAGAGAGAGGGAGACACAGAATCTGAAACACTATCCAGGCTCGGAGCTAGCTGTCAGCACAGAGCCAGACGCGGGGATCGAACCCATGAACCGTGAGATCATAACCTGAGCTGAAGTCGGACGCTTAACCGACTGAGCCACCCAGGCACCCCTCACCCCAATCTCTTGAATTCCACCAGTACTAGCCTCACTGAAACCACCACCATCACCATCTTGCCTCCTGAAGAAATCTCTGAATATTCTCTTCCCTTGTGCTCTCTCTGTCACCTCTACTAGCCATTCCCCACATAACATCCTGCATAATCTTGTTCAATTCTAAATGTAAAACAAAATGTTCCAGTGGCTTCCATTTATACTTAAAATCTGAATCTCTTACCATTATCAACATGGTTGATCATGCTCTAGATGACCTGTCCTACCCTCCTCTCTGATCTATGGTATACTTGTCTATCCCCATCACTGTGCCCTAGGACCCAGGCCTTCTTTTTCCTCTTGACGAAGCTCATTCCTACCACACAGCTCAGATTACTAAGAGGTGATCCAATCAATACATATTGCCCTCTCCTGACTGACTGCCACCCTCCAGAGAGCCTGGCATTCCCTATTCCATTACCCTTTTATTGCCCTGTCAATAACCACCATAAGAAATTATCTTGCTTGTTTACTCTCTGTCTCCCCACTGCTAGAAAATGAGATTCATTCATTCAGTCATCAGGGTCTCTGCCTTTTGATCCACAACTATCTCCGGCATCTAGGACAGTGCCTGGCACATAGTAGGCACTCGATAAATATCTGTGGCTGGCATTAACTCAAGCTGAATCCTAAAAGAAAGATGAGTGTTAACCATGATGAGGAGCAAGAGTCTTCCAGCCAGTGGAACAGTGTGTTGACAGGTCTCACTTGGGAAGAGTATGGTATCAAGTGGACTAGAAAGAAGGCAAATGCAGCTGGAGAACAATTTGCTAAGGAGGGTCTGCTACAAGATGAACCTAGGAAATGAGTAGGGCTAGAACCTGCTGAGCCCTGTAAGTCATGCTGAAGGTTGTAGACTTTTGTAAGGACAGTGGGAAATTGTTTAAGGCTTAAGCAATAGGTTCAAGTTAGTGATTTTAAAAGAAGCCTCTATAACCAATGGGTGGGTGTAGAGTGGATACATAACACAAGGTCATAGCTCCCTTTCCCTTACTTCAATCTTTACAAAAATCCTGTGGGCTGGATAATGAAAGTATGATGATTTACAAGCTATAAATTAAAAAAGCAAAGGTTCTGAGAGCATAAACAAGTCATTGATGGTCAAGGTGACTTTATTCTGGACTCTGTTGGCTTGAAGCAGCCATCGACAAAGAAAATAGGGAGGTGTGTAAGGAGACTGCTCAACTGCCCTGTCTCTCCTCACTGTTGTAAGGAGGGAAGGTATCAGGCACAACAAACATTTAGAACCTTGGCTTGTAATAAATTTTCTACTTCCTTGTGAAAAGAGCATCATGAATTCTGTGTCTTTAAGGCTCTGCTCAATGAATTTTAACAACCTTCTTTAGTGTAGAATCTTGGCCTCTTGTTGTCACGGTTAACTTTTGAATCTCAGATGAGCAGATATATTATACTACTGGTTGCAAGAGCAATAAGGCCATCCATCCATCTGCCTCATTGTAGGTCAGTCTTTCACCTGTAACTGATGAGTCCTCTGCTCTGGTTTGCTTCTAAGTCACTCTTCTGCTCACTACTCTCTCCCAGCACGATGAGAGCCCAGAACTGTGGCTGCTGTAGAGGGGGCAGAAGGGAGGCAAAAGTTAGTGGGTGCCTATACTATGTGCCAGGCTTTGGGTGAGGGGCTATACATGCCTGATACATACCTGATCTCATTTAATCCGTCCACAACAATCCCTTCCCCGTTTTATTGATTAAGAGAACTAAATCACATTTTTTGGGTAAACCTTCCAGCACATTGGAATCAAAGTCAACATTCTCTCTTCTGACTATCCTCATGCTGCCTCCAACCTCACTGTCTCTCACATTATAAGAACATCTCATAGGTGTTTATCTCAGCCTTAGGCTTTTCTCTCAACTATTCTATACTCTGTTACTGACAGGGTCATCTGACTGAAGCACAGACCTGATTGAGTTTCTGACCTACTCAGAAATATCCTGTGCCCCCCCTTGCCCATGGTTTATTGCCTGATAAAGAACAAAACCAATCATGCCAGAAGTACAATAACAGAAGAGGGCTGTGAGGGCAATGTGAGGGGAACAATTCATGATTCTTTTGCTAGGGGAGCGGGGGGGGGAGGGGAAGGGGAGGAAAGACTTGACAGACAGTGGCTGAGCTGAGTTGGTGGTGGATAGAGGGATCTCTCTAAAAAATAATGCAGCAATGTGAGTGCAGGCACTGAAAGGTGAAAGTCGTGGCTCTAGCTGCCCCCGACATGCGTAACTGGTTGTTACCGCACCGTGGAATCTTTCTCTCAGGGCTCCAAGGAGCAGCATAGCAACAAGCAGTGATTTGTTACAGCTAGGCTGTCAGGCAGTTGATCTGATGTTAGTGCCCATGTGAACTGCATGATGATTTATGAAACTCAATTTCTCCACCTATATAGGCAAACAGAGTTAGCAGCACAATGAGGAAGAGCTTAGGGAAGGGCAGCCTACCCCCTCCATCGCCCCAGCTCCACCTCTATGGAACATTGAAACAGTGATTTGGATCAAGGCCATGGAGAAATAAAGCCACAGGGTTAGGCCAGAGCTTCCAGTGCGATAAGGAAAAATGATTAAAACAACAACAACAGCCCTGGAATTCAAATGCCATGGTGTCTCTTTAGCTTTTACCTTTTTGCCTTCTATACTTGACTTTGGAAATACCTCTTCTCGTATGAGCTGAAGGGAGGGGTGTCTGTGCCCATGGAAGATCAAGTAGACAGTCTAAAGGTACCAATAAAGGGGCTCAGGGAAGGGGAGGCTTCATCTGTCTGCTGAGACATTTCCTGTCTAGACTTAAAGCTAAAGGGACAAAGAGCGTATTTCAACATTTTCCCAGCCCTACTCATTAGGACCAGAAAGAGGTCCTCATTAGGGCTCCAGAAAGAGATTAGGTCTGCATCATAGCTAGTAATAAAGAGGGCCCATGTGCCCAGACTCCTTCTCTATGTTTGTTACTTTCACGAAACTTAGCAGCCTAAGGTCAATGATGTATGCTTGAGGGTAGTCCCAAAACTTAGAGTTGCCATGTCCCAGGGACACACAGAGAAGAAATAAGGAGGACTTGAATTCAGGCCTTGTGATTGGTTTGTCTAGGACTCTGGCAGGCTCTGACAATAGGCTTTAGAACCAAGGGTGGAGAGAGTCAGCCTTAGCTGCTTTCCACTAAAGGCTGAATTCCCACTCAATATTCACATTAACCTATCCTAGGCCACCTGCCCCTCTTGCACTATGTCTGCATGCCCTTACATTTACTCTCTAGGCTTGTGCATGCACGTAACCAGCCCATAGGAGTCACTTGATCTATAGATTTAATGCAACTCCTATAAAAACCTCAGCATGGTTTGTTAGACTTAGACAAGCATATTCTAAAATTTATGTGAAAAGGAAATGTGGTGTTAGTATGGCCAAAGTAATTTTTCTTTTTTTAAAAAATTTTTAATGTTTATTTTTGAGAGACACACAGAGAGAGAGAGAGAGAAAGAGAGAGAGTGCATGATCAGGGGAGGAGCAGAGAAACAGGGAGACACAGAATCTGAAGCAGGCTCTAGGCTCCGAGCTATCAGCACAGAGCCCAACATGGGGCTCGAACCCACGAATCATGAGATCATGACCTGAGTGGAAGTTGGACATTTAACCGATTAAGTCACCAAGGAGCCCCCAAAGTAATATTAAAAAGAGAAATAAAGCATGAATAAAGAATCAAGAATCTCAGTGTTAATTCTTAATGTTGACTTAATATATAGGTACAGTAATTAAGACAGTATGATATTGGCAGAGAGGATAGGCACACAGATCAAGGGGACAGAACAAAGAGCCCCACAATAGACTCCCACACATGCCCAACAGATTTTTGACAAAAGTGCAAAAACAATTCAACATAAAAAGAATAGTCTTTCCATAGATGGTGCTGGAGTGATAGAACATTGTTATGGACTGAATTGTGTCCTCCACAATGTCCTCTCCCCAATTCGCATCTGAAGCTCTTACCCCCAGTGTGACTACATTTAGAGATAGAGCTTTTAAAGTGAGGTCCTAACCTAAGATTGGTGGGCTTATAATAAGGGGAAGAGCTCTCTCTCCTCCATGTGAGGACACAGCAAGAAAGCAGCTGTCTGCAGGCCAGGAAGGAGCCTTCACCAAGAACCCAGCCCCGATCTCAGTCTAGTCTCCATAACTGTGGAAAAATTAATTTCTATTGTTTAAGCACCCCATTCTATAATACTTTGTTATGGCAGCCTGTGCTGACCTAAATATCTACAAGAAAAAAGAAAAAAAAAGAACTTTAATGTAAACGCCACACTTTGTACAAAAATTAATGCCAAGTGGATCATGGACTTGAATGGAAAATACAAAACTATAAAACTTTCAGAATAAAAAGAGCAGAAACTCTTTGCAACCTAGGACTAGGTAAAGAGCTCTTAGACTTGACACTAATGTGTGCTCTATATGAGGAATAATTAATATGTTTTTATCAACATATATTGAAAATCTTTGCTTTGTGAACAGCTCTATTAAAAGAACAAAGAGACAAATATACAGGTTGTATATTTGTAAATCACCTAACAGACAAAGTATTTCTATCAAGGATATATAAAGAAATTTCAACACTCATCATTTGAAAGAAAAAAACACTCCAGTTGGAAAGTGTGCAAAAGACACAAACAGACATTTATCAAAGAAGATTTACAGATGGCAAATAATTGCATAAGATGTTCAGCACTATTATCCATCAGGGAAATACAAATCAAACTACAATGAGATATCACTTTACCCCCACCAAAATTGCTAAAATAAATTTTTTTTAAAAAGGCAAGACGAATACTGGTGCAATTTTGATTGGGATTGCACTGAATGTGTAGATTGCTTTGGGTAGTAATGGCATTTTAACAATATTTATTCTTCCAATCCATAAGCATGGAATGTTTTTCTATTTCTTTGTGTCTTCTTCAATTTCCTTCAAAAGTTTTCTATAATTTTGATCATACAGATCTTTTAGATCTTTGGTTAGATTTATTCCTAGGTACTTTACGGGTTTTTTGGTGCAATTGTGAATGGGATCAATTTCTTGATTTCTCTTTCTGTTGCTTCATTATTGGTGTATAAAAATGCAACTGATTTCTGTACGTTGATTTTGTACCCTGAAACTTTGCTGAATTCATGGATCAGCGCCAGTAGGCTTCTGGTGGAGTCTGTTGGGTTTTCTATGTAGAGTATCATGTCGGTGAAAAGCGAAAGTTTGACTTCTTTGCCAGTTCGGATGCCTTTTATTTCCTTTTGTTGTCTGATTTTTGGTGCTAAGACTTCTAGCACTGTGTTAAATGACAGTGGTGAGAGCTGACATCCCTGTCGTGTTCCTGATCTCAGAGGGAAAGCTCTCAGTTTTTCCCTATTGAGGATGATGTTAGCTGAGGGCCTCTCATAGATGGCTTTTATGATGTTTAAGTAAGTTCTTTCTATCCCAACTTTCTCAAGGGTCTTCATTAAGAAGGGATGCTATATCTTGGCAAATGCTTTTTCTGCATCTATTGACAGTATCATATGGTTTTCATCTTTTCTTTTGTTAATGTGATGTAGCACATTGATTGATTTGTGAATATTGAGCCAGTCCTGTAACCCAGTAGTATTGAAGAAGAAAACCAAAACAGGAGACATCACAATCCCAGACTTTAGCTTCTACTATAAAGCTGTAATCATCAAGACAGTATGGTATTGGCACAAAAACAGACACATAGACCAATGAAATAGAATAGAGAACTCAGAATTGGACCCACAAATGTATGGCCAATTAATTTTTGGCAAAGCAGGAAAGAGTATCCAATGGAAAAAAGAGCCTCTTTAACAGATGGTGCTGGGAGAACTGGACAGCAATGTGCAAAAGAATGAAACTAGATCACTTTCTTACACCATACACACACACAAAAAATAAACTCAAAATGGATAAAAAGACCTGAATGTGAGACAGAAAATCATCAAAACCCTAGAGGAGAAAGCAGGAAACAACCTCCTTGACCTCAACCACAGCAATTTCTTATTTGATATATACCCAAAGGCAAGGGAATCAAGAGCAAAAATGAACTATTCGGACCTCATCAAGATTAAAAGCTTCTGCACGGCAAAGGAAACAATCAATAAAACTAATAGGCAACTGACAGAATGGGAAAAGATAGTTGCAAATGACATATCAGGGCTAGTATCCAAAATCTATAAGGAACTCACCAAACTCCACATCCAAAAAACAAATAACCCAGTGAAGAAATGGGCAGAAGATATGAACAGACACTTCTCCAAAGAGGACATCCAGATGGCCAAAGGACACATGAAACGATGCTCAGTGTCCCTCATCATCAGGGAAATGCAGGCCAAAGCCACATTGAGATACCATCTCACGCCGGTCAGAGTGGCTAAAATGAACAAATAGGAGACTATAGATGTTGGTGAGGATGTGGAGAAACGGGCACCCTCCTACACTGCTGGTGGGAATGTAAACTGGTGCAGCCCCTCTGGAAAACAGTGTGAAGGTTTCTCAAAAAATTAACAATAGAACTCCCCTGTGACCCAGCAATGACACTGCTAGGAATTTACCCAAGAGATACAGGAGTGCTGATACATTGAGGCACATGTACCCCAATGTTCATAGCACCACTCTCAACAATAGCCAAAACATGGAAAAAGCCTAACAGCCATCGACTGACGAATGGATCAAGAAGATGTGGTTTATCTGTACAACGGAACACTACATGGCAATGAGAAAGAATGAAATCTGGCCATTTGTAGCAAAATGGATGGAACTCGAGGGTGTTATGCTGAGTGAAATAAGTCAGGCAGAGAAAGACAGATATCATATGTTTTCACTTCTAAGTGGAACAGGAGAAACTTAACAGAGGACCATGGGGGAAGGGAAGAGGAAAAAATAGTTGGGGAGAGGGAGGGAGGCAAACCATGAGAGACTCTTGAATACTGAGAACAAACAGGGCTGATGGGGGTGGGGGAGAGGGAAAGGAGGGTGATGGGCATGGGGGAGGGCACTTGTTGGGATGAGCACTGGGTGTTGTATGAAAACCAACTTTACAATAAATTATGAAAGAAAATAAATAAATAAATAAATAAATAAATAAAAATAAATGAAAAAGCAAGAACACTAAATGCTGGGGAGAATGTAGAGAGCCTGGCCTATTTTGCTGATGGGAATCTAAAATGGTACAGCCACTCTGGAAAACAATTTGGTGATTTTTTAAGAAGTTAAACATAAATTTACCATATGACCCAGAAGTTCCACTCCCAGGCATATATCCAAGAGAAATGAAACATATTCACACAAAGACTTGCACATGAATGTTTATAGCAGCAGTTTTATTCATGGTACCTCAATTCAGGAGATCATCCGGTGTCCATCCCATGGTGAAGAGATAAGCAAGCTGTCAGTTGGTGGATGGATAATCAAGTTGTGGTACATACATACAACAGTACTCCACTCAGCAATGACAGGGAATGAAGCCTCGAAACAAGCTACAACATGGGTGCACCCCCGAAATACTATGCTTCTCATTTCTGCCGCTTGCCTCTTAGAACATCCTTGATGTGCTTAGCTGAGTGACACCTGGGCCCGGACTCTTTACTGTTTTTTTAAAAAAATCATTATTTTGTGGCCACTCTACAATGGTATGGCGCTGGTGGAGAGCTCGGATGGTTTAATCTGACTCTGTAAAAGATGTTAGTCATAACAAGGTTTCTGTAGGTGAACCTGGAGAAGGCTCAACATCGGTTGTTTCGTTCTGTGTGTCAGGAGGAAGGATTTGGCACAATATGTCCAGCCGACTGCAATCAAGAGCCGGTGCCAGGGCCTTACCTGTGCCTTTGTTTACCTGCATCCTCTCTGGTTCCAGGACTTGCTCCCTGGTTTTGCCTGGCTGGACTGAGTGACTTTGAAGGGTACATGAAAAGCCGGACACAGAAGACCCCGTATGGTAGGATTTCATTTATGTAGCATATCTGGAAAAGGCAAATATGTAAGAAACAGAAAGTAAACTATTGTTTGTTTAGGCCTGAGACTGGGAGCCAGGAGTGAAAACCGGTAGGAGGGATCCTTTTGGGGTAATGGAAATGTTCCAAAATACCACTGTGGTTATGGTTACATAACTCCCTAAATTCACTAAAAATCATTGAATTTATGTGAGTGAAGTTTATGTTATATAGGTTACACCTCAAAGAAAGGTGATAACTTTTTAAAAGTTAATTTTTCATTTGAAAGTTAATTTACAGAAAAACTGTTAAGGAATGAATAGTGTATTTAATATGCAGATACCACTGTAAGCTAATCCCCAGGTAATAGAAACTGGGAGACCCTTTGTTCTATGCCTCAAGTTCCATTCTGGTACTGAGATTCCCTAATGCTAAGATATGGGGTTGAAATTGAAGTTTATCATGGAGAATCATAAATACAGTGGGTCTGCAATTATCCCATGGCACACTGCATGTTCAGATTTTCAGACCTCCATTTCCCAGAACTTTCATTATTAAAGAAATTATCGCTTTTTGGAGAAATTGTTCTTAGAATTTCCATGTTAAATTAAGAAATCAGGTCAGTAGCAGAAATCAAAACGGTCCATCCAGTGTCTGTGTTCTGCTCTTACTCAAAAAAATCTCACCCAGTGCAAAATCATAATTATAGTTACATATTTTTACCCAGTTCTCTGGCATCCTTAAATTCACTCTCAGGCTAAGAAAGTGTGGGAGATAGCTGTTTATTGCAAAGAACTTCAGCTATACTTAGAGGACAAATGGGCCAAACTAGAGAATTCTAGTGAGAGATCAGCATATGGCTTGCCATTATGTTTGCTAAAAATATGTTTACTGTAGTAGAACACATTTTCAGACTGCCAAGATGTGGAATCCTCAGCTCATCCTTTTATATCTCCATCTGTTCAGTGCTCTGCCACTTTTATTTTTATAACATGAAGATAATTTAGTCTCAATAGAACAAGAGAGTTAGAATAAAGCCAGGTGTGTGTGTGTGTGTGTGTGTGTGTGTGTGTGTGTGTGTATCATGATGTACAATATTCTTGAGTTGGTTTGTTTTAATACAGTTATTTTTTTCTATTTTTTGTTCTAATTCTTTTTTTTTAAATTTGTTTGCTCTAAAGAGGACTCTACCTTAATGGTCATGGGTGTCATTATCTAAATATGTTTGAAAACCAGTTTTGACTAAAACACAAGCTGACGCAGGAGCATTTGAATGATGAAAAGGAGGCTCAGGTTCTTGAATCATCTATGTCTCATCACATGGGTCAGTCACTTGGCATCTGCAGGTCTCCTTCTCTCATCTCTGCAGTTCTTTGAGATTTAGGGGAGATAATCTCTAAAGTGCCTTCTAGGCCTAAAATCTATGATTCATAGATATGGTTTTAAAAAAAAGAATTAGTTCAACAGACAATTGAACAACAGTTTTATATAGTATACTATGTGGCATTGTGGAAATATAATGGTCTTTGGAGTCACGATTCTGCCTCTGCCACTTTCAAATTTGTTACCTTGGTCAAGTTATTTCATCATTGTGAGCCCTAGCTTCATTACCACTAAACATGAGGTTGGTAATATACACTTCATAGAGTTGGAGTATGGTTAAAGTGACACTAGCTGATGTAACAGATAAATCCCTCAGTCTCAGTAGACTGCACAAATAGAGGTTTATTTCTTGCTCTCAAAAGATTATAATGGTGAAAAGGGACAAAGTCTTCCACTTTACAGTTTCCGCGTTGTTAATACATACTTCCCAGGTGTCTGTAGAGGGGAAAGAAAGAATGGAGAAGGCATATGTGCTTCCTAATCACACTACCTCTGCTCAAATTTCATTAGCAAAATCTAACCGTGTGGCCATACCTACCTAACAGAAAACTTCTAAGAAATGTAGTCTCTGGTTGAGCAACCAATTTCTTGAAACAACTCTGTCCTGTGGAAGGGAAGAATACATTTGACATTGAAAGCTAGCTATTTCTACCACAAGATTGTTAGGAAAATAAAATGAGTCTTTATTTGTAAAGTACCTAGTCTAGTGCCTAGAACAACATAGACAATGAAAAAAGTTAAGATTTTGTAGGAGTAAAAAAAAAAGTAAAAATTTTGTTGGAATAGATTTTTGGTTGGAATGTATATAGATATATATTATATATATATTAAATAAAGCATGATATAAGAAAGTACAAAGTGCAATGGGATATTTTTTAGTTTCCTATTGCTGCTGGCAGAAACGACCAGAAACCTATGAGGTTAACGCAATACAAATGTATTATTTCACGGTTCTAGCGGTCAGAAGTTTGAAATGCATCTATAGGACTAAGATCAAGGTGTCAGCAGGCCTACATTTCTTCTGGAGGCTATAAGGGAGAATTCATTCCTTAACTTTTCCTGCCTCTAGAGACTGCCCTCACTCTGGCTCATGGCCTTATCTCTCCAACCTCTGCTTCCGTTGTCACATCTCTTTCTCTGACTCTGATCCTCCTGCCTCCCCCTGATAAGGATGCCTGTGGTTACATCAAACCTGTATGGGTAATCCTCAAATCAGTCTCCCCATCATAATATTTTTTTCCTTGACTTCATGTGAAAAATCCCTTTCACCTTATAATGTAGTCAGTTTCTGGAGATTAGGACATGGACATCTTTGTCAGGGGGACATTATTTTGCCCATTATCAATATCAAAGGAAGGAAAGACACTGGTTATAATTTACAATTTGGAGGGTGACATGGACTTGAAAACCAGCTGTCTTTTTTCATTGTTGTTGTTATTTATTTATATATTTTTTAATTCTCAGGTTAGTTAGCATACAGTATAGTTTTGGATTCAGGAGTAGAACCCAGTGATTCATCACTTACATATAACACACAGTGCTCCTCCCAACAAGTACTCTCCTTAATGCCCATCACCCATTCACCCCACCCCACTCCCCCAATCCTCAGTTTGTTCTCTGTATTTAAGAGCTGTGGTTTGCCTCCCTCTCTGTTTTTATCTTATTTTTCCTTCCCTTCCCCTGTGATCAGCTCTGTCTTTTGCATTGGCTAAATGACCTTGAAATTTGTTTCACTTCCCTCTTCTGTAAAATGGGAATAGTAATAGTGATTACCTCACAGACTTGTTATAAGGATTTAAGTAATAATGTATATAAATTGCCTGACCCATGGTTGATGCTCAGGATAAGAGATTTATTATTATTTCACTATTTTAATGGTATATACTGGAGCCCATACACATCGCTGTATCATTCTAGGGCCCTCTAACATCCCAGCTGAATCAGAAATGAGTATTGTGGTTATTGTGTACCATGAGGGTAAAAAGATACTATCAGTTATGTTCATCATACTGACCTTCTCTTGGAAGAAAAGCAGAGTCATTCATCTTAGAGAACTTTGCACTAGCAAAGATTGAGCAATATGGTTCTTCTGTTGTATCTAGTAACCCCTATATTCCAGGATGTCGTCATGACTTGAGTTTTCTGAGGATTGTGGTTTTGCTGTGTACTTGATCACCCAATGAACCATTTGGCAGGGAATAGGAAAACTGAAGCATTTTCTCCCATGAGAGAGATAGTCACACAAATTGATTACAAGAATTCGGCCACACAGTGAGCAGAAGTCAAAATGACTTCCTGAGAGGCTACCTTCTACCACCAGGGCTTAAGAATCCAATAAGAAGCCCCTACCTCACCCTCACTTTTTGGTGATTTAGAACCCTCCCTCTTAACTCTTGTCACAGCTATCAGATGTCATTTCTAGTTAGAGAAATCCTCTGGCTGGAATTCTACCATACCAAAAGATTTGTAGGCTCAAGTGTATCCTAAACAATTTGGCTTAACCAAGAGTTATGATCATATTAGTGTTAGTGTCAGGTAGGGACCAATCATCTAGAATGGCTTCAAAGTTCCTCCATTTCCTCATCAGCAAAATAATATATGTAAGGGCAACTCCATCATAACAAGGATAAGCCTCCTCCCAAGGTTAGTTTCCAATGTCAAAACCCTTAAGATTAGGGTTTTTTGGTGTGATTAAAGAAAGGTCTATTACTCATACAGGTGGAGAAATCCCAAGCTGAAGGACAAAGGGGATGGGTCTGCTGGAGAAGGTCAGAAAAGAGTGTAGAAAATGCACAGGCATTTTATAAAGAGAAAGTGCTGCCAGTGGGAGGAGAGCCCACCTGCTGCAGTGAAATTTGAAAGAGGCAGTAAGAACACACATGAGCTCAAGAGACAGGAGTGGGAGAGTGTGAATCTTATTGAATAGGAGGTATTAGACACAGGAATGTCAGCTGGGGTGGGGGGGTTCAAATTTCTTTTTTATGCTCTTCACAACTCATTTGAGATATTTGGGTTAATATAGCAGCCTCCTATAAATAAACATGTATTTGAAAACAACCAGATTTGCAAGGCAAACCCAAAATAAGAAGGCCAGTAATTGTTATTATAGCTCCCTGAAAGATAGTGGGTATTTACTGCCCCAAGCAGAATGAGATAGCCAGAAGAAATGAATGGAGTCCCAGGAATGTCTTACAGTATTTTAGTAATAACACTGACTATTTTAATTTGTTGCTTTATTTATTGGACTCTTTTGCAGACTTTATCTGTGTTATTGGCCTACGTGTAGTGGGAAGTTCACTTCAAGGCACACACTCCACTTTGAGATGCCAGTAGATAGTCTAATGCCAATCTGTTATTAGCGATCATAGCAACCAGAGAGTTTTACCTCTCATTAATGGCATCAATGGCTTGGGCTATTTGAAGTGTGTGGTCTTTCAGGAGTTGTGACATTGTCTTGTGGCCTCTCTGAGTTGAGCCTGTATTACAGAATTGAAATACAGAAATTACAGAATTGAAATCTATTCCTGTTATGCCAAAGACGTGATGTGGCCCTTTTGAGGGAAGTCTCCATGAGACAAGTGAATTCTCTGACTGGAAGTAGAGTGATTTGGGTGCTGTCTGATGGCAGGACACAGGCCAGTTTGCGGAAGTGAGAAGGGGTGTGGTGGAAGAGGAGAGCATGAGTCGCTGTTGAGCAGGAATAATGCCACAGAACAACTAGTAACCCTATGGTCTTAGACGGCAGAGTTTCTGGTGGGCAAATTTATATTGATACAGACATGTGAGAGCCAAGTAATCTCATCGGGGGTTAGGGAGAATCCACAGCTGTATATAATATTGTTTGGTGGGGGAGGCTGGGAAGGACAAGGAGCCTGTGAGGGGAAGGTTAATACAGAAGCACCTGGCGAGGCAAGCGGGTGCTGAGAGGTGTACAGAGGCTGAAGGTTGACTGGAGACAATGAGTAGTTAAGATGAATATTGCAGACCTGTAAGAGGGCAGAAATTAGTTGTAGAAGTGGTTTCCCAAAATCAAATGATTAAAGAATCCCAAATCCTTGAGCCTCTAGTGCCAAAGATTTGGAACGGGGCTGTAATGGGGGTATTGTTTGAGAGACACATATTTTAATTTTTAGTTATTGTGACAATTGTAAATTTTATTGAAGCTAGTCTTTGCTGGAATTGGGTATACTGTGGCATCCAGAACAGATTTAGGTGCAGTTAATAGGTCTAATGTGTCTAGAGCCTGCCAGTCTGGCCCATTAAGTGAAATAATGAGGCTCCATAAATGCAAAGAGATCCTTGCAAGAAGAGATTGAAGGTTATCTAAGTCTAAAGGGACCTGTTCAGGGATGGTTAGGGTATCTCTCCTTCAGGGTATTTGGCATGGTGATAGATCTGTAATAGGACCAAATAGGATGATGCCTGTTTTCCATGATATTTGGTAACTCTCCTCTGAAATAGTCCAATTACTGAGGATACATGCATTAAGAACAGTGGCAACTAGATGGGCCGACCTCCATGCCATCAACACCCACTGGAGGAGGGGTAAGGCCTGGGTTATGTCTTGGTGCCAGGCATGAGAAGGTTTGGGCTGCCTATTTGAGAAGCCAGTTCAGAGATTTCAATAGTTAACTGAAGGAGCCCAAGAGACACTGACATCTGTCTAATTTTGTGATGGTTAAGTTGAATTCTAGGTCTATATTGAAGAGAAAAAATAATCAATAGGCTTCTTATGAGATAAATAAGCACTGGGAGTGTAATATACATTATGACTATATAAAAGGTGTAAACAAGAGTACATCCTAAGATGTACTCACAGCAGGGAAAAAAACATTTTTTTCTTTTTCTTTTTTTTTTTTTGGTATCTAATGAGATGATGGATAGTAACTAAACTTATTGTGGTTCATGTCACAGTACATGTAAGTTAAATCATTAAGCTGTATACCTTAAACTAATACAGTGCTGTGTGTCAGTTATATCTCAGGAAAACTGGAAAAATATGAAACATAAGAAACTATTTTAAAAACTGGGAAGTGATATACCAACACAAAGTAATAGTAGTATTTTACAGCTTAAGTATTCAGTATTCATTCATTGAACACCATTTATCAAATGACAGTGACAAATACCAGGTTGTTCTGACTAGCATGAATGGTGAGTGGATGATGCTTGACAAGAAGTTTGAAAAAGTAAATTAAGAAATGTGGGTGCCAAAGGATAAATAACACATGGAAGACAGACATGTCTATAAGATAAGGAGGAGAGGAGGTTGGGAAGACAGAAAGAAGGCAAGAGATAGATATTCCATAAAATGGCTATAAGAAAAGAAAAAATGATTATGAAAGACAGAGTGAGCCATGTTGTTTCTCCTTGGAGTGGAGGAGGTAGAGTGAAAGATGGGGTGGGGTAGGGGGACTCATCCTTTCCCATTGTATCTAACATCTTCCTACAATGCCCTTTGTTAAGTCTGCCATTTTTTTTACATTAGTATTTAGTCCATTTTAAAATTCTTGAGATCTGAGCACCTGGGTAGCTCAGTGGGCTGAGTATCTCACTCTTGATTTTGGCTCAGGTCATCATCTCATCAGGATTATGGGATCGAGCCCCACATTGGGGTCCACACTGAGCATGGAGCTTGCTTATGATTCTCTCCTTCCCTCAGCCCCTTTCCCCTGCTCACATTCTCTTCTCTCTAAAATAAAAAATGAAAAAAAAATAAAATAAAATTATTGAGATAATCATAGTAATTACTCTGAGGCTACAATCCACATAATTGATACATTAAAAAACTGGATGTATGGATTATAGAGCAGAATCAGGTTAAAAACAGAAGTAATATGTTCTTATTTTCCCCAAGAAGAAGTAAATAATCTTCCACCTCTGAACTTCCACAGCATTTTTCAGGTGTGCTTTGTACTCTGGTGTTTGTGTAAAGTGAAATCACCTCTAACAGACAATGAATTCCTGCAGAAGAGGACCATGTCTCTCTTATCTTCAATCCCCATTCCTGACATAATGTCTAGCACATCGCAGTTAAGTGTTGTTGAATGAATGATGGAAGAATATATTATCATTAGATAAACTAGTCTATTCCTTGGCTATTTGTTCTGGAAATTTTTGTGGTGAATGGCCATGTCTACCTGGAAGGAACCACTAACTGGGAGATATCACGGGAGAATATTTGACCACATTTTGGAAGCAGACAATTTTTGGCATTCTGTGAAAAACAAGACAAATTTAGTCACAAGTACTGGAAACTCACCCTGCCAAGAACTCATGCAAGTTTACAGGTTATTCAGATCTGGATAGCTTTTCCAGACCATTCCCCTGGATTTTTGGAAAATTCATCAGAGTGATCTGCATACCTATGAAAGGGAGGGATGGGACAAGATATGCACAAGGCAGATTTCTGTCTTAAGGGAACTTGAGTTGTTGGAAAATTAAGATGTATGTATGCATTTTGAACAGTAGGAGTAAACTTTAAGTCAGGAGCCAAACTGAGAGGCCAAGAAGAGGGAGAGGTACCTGTGCATTGGGCTCAGTGTGGATTGGTGGGAAAGAATGGAAGTTGCTGTCACAAGATCACTGTGTCACAGTTTGTGAATGAATGTTCTGTGCAGGTTGGATCCAAGCCTCTGTTTTCCTGTCTATACAAAGGAGTTAATAGTAGCACATACCCTGCTTACATGTATGGCTGATTCATAAATCAAATGAGGTCATCTATATGAATGCATTTTGTAGGTGGGAGAGTGCTAAGCAAGTGAGAGCTAATTTGGACAGAACTTTGGTTATTAAGATTGGCAAAAAGAAAGGGTAGGATGTCTCACAAAGATGAATAATAGCACAAGCTATGAGGTATGGAGGCAAAAAGTTACATGAGAGAGTGAAAATTCTGGCCCACTTGGCCAGAATGCTACACTTGGATCATGCTATATAATGAGAACATATTTACAATAAAATTTTTTTGTTTTTTATCTGAAATTCAAATTTAATTGTGCATCATGCACTTTTATTTCCTAAATCTGGCAGCCTTATCCAGGGTGCCTGCAATAGCCCAGCTCCTATCTCAAGGGCCACATGCTATCCCCCAGGTTTTCTGTTTCTCCAGTTTAGAAAACATTTTTGTCAGCAAGATGAGGAGACTGGAAAAAAAGCTGTATCGTTTGGTGTTTAAGAGCTTAGAATCTGGCATCAGGCATCTAAGATTTATAGTTCATCTTTCCTGTTGACCATACGCGTGATCCACAGTTTAAAAAAAAATCTGAGTCCAAATTTTCTCTTCTGTTTAAGGAAAGTACTTATTCTGTGGGATTGTCTTGAGGATTCAATAAACTGTATTCAGTGCTCAACATGCTTTTGCTACAAAATCTCAGTTAATCCATCTATCCATCCATCCATCCATCCATCCATCCATCCATCCATCCACCCATCCATCTAATTTTTGAGTGCATACTGTATGTCATTCTGATACCTTCTATTAATAACTAAAATTTTGTATTTCCTTCCAAACTCCTCTCCTGTATTTCATACCTACTGCCTCCTGGACCACCCACACAGTCCACAGACACATCAGCTTCAAATCCAAAGTGGAGCCCAGCCTTTTTGTACTTTTTTTACCCACTACCTTAGTGAACCAAGACACCAGTCCCCCAAATCTCTTCGTCTTTCCTCTTCCCTGTTCCCTCATGCAATTAGGAACCAATTTTTATATAGTTTTTCCTGTTGCTATTGTTGTTTTGTACCATCTGTGGCAGGCAGAATTCTCAGATGATCCCAAGACTTCCTGCCTGTACGTACTCTGCATAATCCCTGGGACTGTGGATACGATGAATTTTACTCTTGTCATTAGGCTAGTAATATGGCACAGCTGATTTTAAGCAAAGGAGGCTATCTGGATGAACCTACTATAAACACAGAGTAGTCCTTTGAAATCAGAGTTTACTTAGGATGGTCACAGGAAAGGAAGTCAGAAACACGACTGGCTGACTTGCAAAAAAAAAACCCAGCATCCATGTTGTGAACCACAGACAGAGAAGGATGGCTTCAGGGAGCTGACAATGGCTACCATCTGACACCTAGGAAGACAAGAACCTTAATGCTATGAATGCAAGGAAATGAATTCTGCCAACAACCTGACTGAGGATAGAAGAGGCCCCTGAGCCCCAGATGAGAACAGCAGCCCTGGCTGACCTGTTGATTTCAGCTTTGTCTGACCCAGTGCTGAGAACACAACCACACCAGGCCCAGACTTTTGACCCACAGAATTGTGAGCTAACAGATGGGTGCTGTCTTCAGCTGCTACGCCTGTGCTGTTTTATCCTGTGGCAACAGAAAGCAGGTCTAGCTTCCCCACCTTCTGTGGCTGCTTTGACTTAGCTCTTGTCTGGATGATTGCAGCTCCTGCATCTCCTTGACTCCACTCTCAAATCTCCGCGAATCCTCCACATTTCACATGGATGACGGATGACGACGTGGTCTTTCTATTTATTTTTGAGGGAGACAGAGACAGAGCACAAGCGAGGGAGGGGCAGAGAGAGGGAGGAGACACAGACTCTGAAGCAGGCTCCAGGCTCTGAGCTGTCAGCACAGAGCCTGATACAGGGCTCAAACTCACAAACGGTGAGATCATGACCTGAGCCGAAGTTGTACACTTAACTGAGCCACCCAGGTGCCCCTCAGATTTTGTTTCTTAAAAGACAGTAGTTAGAGGCAGGTGCCTAGTCATAACAAAGTCAAATAGAACATTATCTGGTGCAAAAATATCTGCTGAGGACAGGCCGATATTAAATTAGCTTGTTCGTATTGCCTGAGTACAGTTGGCTGTTCTGTTACTTTGGCCAGCCTTGTTCTATAACATTCATATCTTCAAGGGTTAAGTACTGACTTTAAAGATTATGTGGGCATCTTATTTCTCTGGCTTCTTCTCCTGGTCTTTTTAATGTTTGTCTGTTTGTTTGTTTTCACTTAGGATAGGCAAGGCCAAGGAGATAAATTTATCAGTTAATTTAATTACTTTTCAGTAATTTTCCCCAGAATGTTGACACAGTAAGAAATCTTACTTTGGTACAAAGCTGTCATTTTCCAGATGAGGAAATATAGCTCTAAAAAAAAAAAGATGACTTCTGCAGGATCATGCCTGAGATCTGAGTCAGGCCCAGAGAGCCCTGATCTCTGGGGCCCAGGCTGGCACCAGGACCTTCAGGTCCTCTGAATTTTCTTGGTTGCTGATTTTCCTCCACCCCGCATAATAGATGCAGACACAGCTCTAACAAAATAATCCAAGCTAATAGCTAGAGTGAGATGGTTATATATTTTAACTATCATATGTCACATATTATATACTTATTTTTGGCCTATCAGATTGACAGATTTAATTTTCTTATGGCAATACCAATGTTGGCTATGGTGCCAGAAATGTTAGTGAAAAAGCAGATTGGTACAAACTTTCTAAAGGAATAAAATTGGCAAAATGTATCAAAAATCTTAAAAATGCACATTTTTTTCCCACAGGGAAATACCCCATTTGAGAAAGTAACCAGCAGAGGCATCTCTTTAGTTTTTTGGCCACTGAGCACTCTTTCCCCTTTTCTTTAATCTTTTTTCCTTTCTTTTCCTTGTCTTTTTTTTTTTTTTCTTTTTCTTTGTTGTTGTTGTTTAGTATTTTAAATTCCTTTTGTGAGACCATCCTTACCCATTATCCTTTCATGTGATTTGGGTTATGCAGATATCTCTCTAGCTCCAGGGTTGAGCCATTCCATGCTTTCCACCCATTCAGCCATTGTTATAGATTCAGGGATGGGTTAATGACTCAATCTGGTCTTTCAGAGTCAGATAGGCCCCAGGACTTTTATCCAGTTCTGAGAAAGAAACTGTTCTTCCTCTTCCCTCCCTCCCTCCTTTCTTCCCTTCCTCTCTTCCTTCCTTTCTTGCTGGACTGAAAACCAGGAGGACTTGGCCTGGAACCATTCTGTCACCATGTGAAGCCTGACAGTAAATCGAATACGGAAAAAGGCGATACTGAGGATTAGAAAGGCACTAGTACTGCTAGAGATGACTCAGTACCCCAGTCAAGCAGCACCACCTCTAGCCCTGGACTTTGGAGTTTTATGAGCTGATACTTTTATTTATTTGTTACATTCTATAACTGCCTATATATTTACTTATTCATTTTGTTTAAGTTAATTTGGGTTGGATTTTTTGGTCACTTGCAGCCAAAACAGGGTCCTAGTTTATATGTGTGCTAACGATAGAATTAAGGATACGCACGAAGATTTTGATCTGAGTAGGGACATTTCAGGATTTTTTATCAAAGTGAAAAACTGAAAATAACTAAGATGTCCAACAACAGAGGATGAGATAATAATAGCATCTAAAGCATTCACAGAGGTGCTATGTGCCAGGCACTACTCTAAAAGCTCTACATACGCACTAACTCATCTAATTTTTCCAAGAAGCCTGTGACACAGTACTAGTATTATCGCTATTTTGCAGATTAACATAGGGAGGTGAGCCAGTTAGCTCACAGTCATTCAGTTCATCAGTAGCAAGATGGATCTGAATCTAGGCACTCTGACTCCAGAAACCGTTTGTATAACCATTAAGTTATACTCATTCTCAAATCAGTTATAGTCTATCCATTCAATGAAAAATGAAACTATTGAAAATGTACTCACTGATATCGAATATATTCACAGTGTATTGTAAAGGTAAAAATCAGGTTACAAAAGGACATGGCAATTTCTGGTTTCTGCTTCGACATCCAAGGAGCTTAGACATTGCCGCTCCATACTAACAAGTAAAAAGCCAAACAGACAGAAAAATCAACAGCCTTTCTTGGATCCACTGGAAATGTGAGGCCACAGGACAAACTGTTGTCTTCCAGATTGGAGAAATAGGTAGATACAGAGAACCACAAGTTACCAGAGCAGAAACCCCAGAATAGAAACCTCTGTGGGAATCAGTTGTGGGGTAGTGAAACCTAAGCTACGGTGGAGGAATTGCTGGAGGCTCGGTGTGGACAGGTCTGACAGATAAAGCCTCCAGGAGACCCAGTCATAGAGATGACCTCATACTTTTGTGAGTTTTACCTCCAGGATCTTGATTTGGTTCTCACATTGGATATTGGAGAAAAATCCACGTGTGTTTCCTTCCTTCAGGAGGAAGTATGAAGGAACCATTTTTGAAATATGCCAGAAAACTCTTTTCTTAACAAGGCCTGCCCTAGGGGAAACTATTTCACCAGGGCTTAAACTATTCAGGTTTTTCAGAGCCAAACCAACCTGAGGGAAGGGAACTACCCAACTCCAGCAGGCTCTGGCCACCCTGTCGCACCCAGAGTGTAGGGTAGGGGTACTGAGAAGCACATGCAAAGTTCTCAATCTAGCTAGAAGGCTGAAACCCAAGAGGAGTACTATAACACACCCCCTCCCCCCACACTTTGCTAGCACATTACTAGAGCCCACTTACAGAAGTTCCTTTTACCTGGTACATCATGTCCTGCTATGGAGAAAGCAATGACAAGGCATACTAAAAGTCAAAAGACATAGTTTGAAGAGATCAGAACCAGAGTCACATATGGCAGAGATTTTGAAATGATCATATTAGGAATTTAAAACAACTATGATTAATTTAGCAAAAGCTCTAATGGATAAAGTAAACAGCTTGCAGAAACAGATGGGTAGTATAAGCAAAGAGATGGAAATTTTAAGAATCAAAAAGGACATGTATAGATGTTATATCATACATGTATATGTGACTGGTTTTTTGATTTATCTATGTTTTTATCCACAAAATATGTGTTTCTTATGTAATAAATACAGAATAGTATGTAACTAGTATAAGAAATTATTCCTCCTTTTTTGAAAATTAAGTTGTTGATAATTGAAACTATAATTATCTTAGACAAAATAGATCAAAACATTAAATATCAGCAATTTCATAGGGTGTAATGTAATAGCTAACTTTCTTTGGCCACTAAAGACAATACATGGCCATTCAGCTTTCATTAGGAGACCCCCTTCCTCATTCCTCAGCCTTCATTGCCTTTCTACTATCTTACTTTATCTCCTGCTTCCAAGGATAGCTTCAAACAACTTCACATGAACAAAACTCCTGTTTGAAAGTGTCACATTGATTGCTTGTGTCCTTTATGTTTCTATCTCAACTTGCCCCACTGTTAAGGTTTAGGCTGCACATTTCCCCTGTATTGTCCTTCATAAATCTAGAAATAAAACAGTAGGGTAAATGCCTGTTGTTCTAGGAATTACACACACACACACACACACACACACAAGGCTAAAACTAAGTTACCAGGGTGCCTGTTGGTACAGTTGATGAAGTGTCTGACTCTTGGTTTCAGCTCAGGTCAAGAGCCGACAGTTGGCAAGTTTGAGCCCCATGTCGGGCTCTGTATTGACAGTTCAGAATCTGCTTAAAATTCTCTCTCTTTCCTTCTCTCTGTCCCTCTCCTGCTCATGCTCTCTCTCTCTCTCGTTTTCTTTCTCTCAAAATAAATAAACCTAAAAAAAATAAAACTGAGTTACCACTCTAAGAATTATGATACAAAGATTATTTCAATGCAGAAAAATAGAGTAATAAAATTTTAATGTATCCTTAAACATTTAATAGGTGTTTCCTCCAATCCTTAGATACTAGTATAGAAGATGGAAATCTCATACAGGAGATCTATAAATTCATCTGCTATGAGAGCTCCCAGTGCCAATGACAGATAAAAGCAGAAGAAAAAGTAGAGAGATATATAAAGGATTATATCTTGAGACAGTGACTGCCATATCCATTAGGAATGCTGCTAGTAACACAATACCCAACTAATATTAGCTGAAATAAATATAGGTTTGTTTTTGTTTGTTTTTCATATAACAATAAATATGAGATAGGTGGTTGCTAGTATCAGCTCAGCAGCTCCATGATAACATCACAAAATCCTTCATGTCCTTTTACTCTGCTTTGCTTAGTCTGTTGGCTTTTTGTCCTTAGACTCATGACATCCTGGATATGACATGGCCATTGTAGCTTCTCACAACCACGAAATACTGGCACATAGGAGTTTCTCACAGATGTTAGTGTCTTTCTCTGCCAAATTTCTTAGCATAGGGCATGAAACAGTAAGAAAAAGATCCACTTTTCCACATTGTCTTTGCTCACTCAGCAGGTGAAGTACCCCTAAAGGAGGATTTGGCTGACTTCTCTCTGGGTATAGCCTGTTCCTATGGAACAGACAGCCTGCCAGGCCCTCTCTGAGGCAGAGCCCTTATTGCTACATGGTCATGACACTGAACTAGTCTAGTCAGCCATGGCTGAGGTGTCAGGGTGGGGTTTACTGCAAGGACACTGCCTGGGCCATAGGGGTTCATACAGAGGAGAACCAAGCCCCCTGCGATCCTTTCATTACAAGGTAGCTGTGTGCATGGTGGGCTCCTGACATCTGAGTCTTCAAAGGTTCCTCCTGCAAACCTTGCCCAGCAGGGTGAAGTACATTAGTAAAAAAAGCATTCATAAGATCCATGAGAAGCTGCTAGCACTACTAAATCAGCATGGAGTTGTCTGTTCTTCCATGCATTTAACAGGCATTCTTTTGAACATTCACCATGGGCCAGGCATGGTGTTTCTAGATGCTTGGGGTATGCCAGTGTTTTTAATGGACAAAATCCTTGTTTTCTGTATGCAACACACACACATGCATATGCTCACATACACAAACACACATATAGAGCAATCCTTCCTCTGCCCCCTCTGTCCTACTCTGTGCTCTGAGAAACTGCCCTTCCCCAGCTGCTTTCTGGCTCTTGGTAGGATTCCACCAGTGGAAGGTATAGCAAGAGACTGGAAATTGAAAGGTGAGAGACATCAGTGTATTCCTTCCTCTCCCTGGGTTTTGGCCCATGGGTTCTAGTCATGGCTGCCTCCCTCTGGACCACAAGCCCCTATTAGACAACCCCTCTCCATGGACCCAGCTTTGACTGGCATCTGTAATACTCTTCACCTATAGCTCTAGGGGTGCCAGCATCTTCCTATCACTGCTAGTCTATCAGCCTTTCAGTATTCCGTTAGTTAGCCCTTCTCATCCTGCATTTCCATAACACAAATGTCTTAAACCATTGGAATTGCACTGTGGTTTCTGCCAGGATCCTGACTCAAGGCTGGTTATATAGTTTGTAAGGCCCAGTGCAAAATAAAAATGAGGGGCTCTTTATCAAAAATCAGGAAAAAATATTATTAAAAGTACTAAAATATAAAACTTTTTCCTTCAAAATTATTTTATAACATATATTGGGGTAATAGTGATAAATGAGTAACAACATAACTTACATATTGAAAAATAACATGTCTGGTGTCATAATTTTATACAATACAATAAATTAAATATATCACCATGACATCTTGATTAATCATAAGTATTTCTTCTGGCTGACTTTTCTGCAAATTAATTTATCAGGTCATCAAAATGTATACTTTTAGCAGCTTCATTTCAAGAAATAAAATCAAAGAAACGTCGATCACTGCAAGACTGGAAATGTTAACAAATTTTTAATTTTGAGAAGGATCTTTCTCTTGACACAGTTATTACTGGAGCTGTTAAAGGTATTTTATAGGTTGTGACAACATGGAGATAAATTTCAGGCAAATCATTTTGAAATATAAATTCAATTACATTTACAGCAGATATTTATTATGGAACAATTTTTCCAAAATGTTTAACTCTTCATACAGAAATGAGCTCTTTGTGAATCTATATTTAATTTTAATTTACACACACGGTGGAATTTTAATGTTTCTTCTGACTTTTGTTAAACGTAAAGTGACTTCGTGGTTTGTATGTAGTTCAAAATGCCTGTTTATATATTCTATCACCCTGTCTTCAACTAGAAGGAAAAATTAATTTTAAAATTATCTTCTTTGTTAATAATTGGTTCATCTGAAGCTTCTTCAGTTGTTCTTTTCTGTCAGGTGCAATAATCTTTACATTTAATTTCTATTTCTAAGCTCATGAATACTTATTTATAACATAGTAGCAATTTTCCAAACCAGGGTTTCCAAACTATAGAATTATAATTCCTTGATGTGGTTTAGTACAAGTTTAATGTATATGCTTTTATTTTGTAATTATTTGCCAACAAAGTTCACTGTCTGAGCACCATCAATTTCTGTCCTGGAGCTTAGGCTGAAGCCTTGACATTTGTGAAAAGCCTTAAGAGCAAGCTACAGGGATGGACGGGTGAGCTGGTCTCCCAACAGGTGTTCTAGTGTTGTTCTTCCATGTGGAGACTCTCCTGTCTTCTACAACCATGGTTACTGTTGCTTATGCTGCTGAGGTCACTGTCACTACCATGATGTCACTACTACATCTTGTCTGTAGACACTGCCTGAGGGTAAAAGCCCCCGGACCATCCCCTGGTATACACATGCACAGAGTGTGTGTGAGCATTACTCCTGGACCACAACTGCATACATATGCTATTATCCAGATTATCTCCCCTGCTCATCCACAACTCTGTGCATACTCCATTGACACATTGGACTTACTTGCATCACACAAGTTCAAGGATAAACTTAATATGAATTTTGAGACTGCAACAGTAGAGAATTAAACTAAGCACAGAAACCGTCTGAGGATGGGTCCCTATTCTACTGCACAGGTCTCACACCCATGAAGCCAGCCTGGGTCTAACATGTTCAGTTCATGACATATATATTTCAGTAGAAGATACCAAAGATGAACAGGTAAAACAGGAAACGTATACTAAAATACTAGTAGTGATAATGAAATATTGTAGAAAATAAAGCAGGGTGAAGAGACAGTGTCAGGGATGGAGTGTACCTACTCTAGCTAAGATGGTCAAGTAAGGCCTCTCTGATGAGATGAAATTTGAGGAAAAGTGGGAATATATTAAGAGAGTAGATCTTGGTAATGACTGGGAGCAGAGCATTCCTGTCAAAGGGAAGAGCAGAGCTCAATCTCTGATATGTAAATATGCTTCCAGAGTTCAAACAAAAGCAAGGACAGTGTGCCAAGGGGCAGCAGGCAAGGAGTGATCAATGGAGGTCAATGGGCCCTTCCTGGACTTTGGGTTTTATTCTAAGTGTGTGGGGAGCCACCCAAGTGAACTGGGAGCAGATAAGATCAGAAGGCAGGTCAAGGGTAGGAATGTATGAAATTCTCCCCTTCCACCCCACTGATGCCACACTCCTCCTCTCTTATTACTCCTTCATTGTCTCCTTCACATTAGTCTTCTCCCACTTCTTAGAACTCAGAGATTTCTTCCCCAAAGGCCTTCATTCATGCTCTTCTTTTTGCCTGGATGCTCTCTGACCACTTTTCTCAAAGTAGACTTCTTATCCTTCTAGCCTCAGCTTAAACTTGACCTTCTCTACCACTAACACCTTATTCCAAATATCCCCCCCATGATTCTGTTTTAGTCCTTTTCAAGTTTCCTTCATGGAATAGATTTATATTCACACTATCAATTATTTACTTGACAACATCTTACAATTTTTGTTTATTTGTTTACTTATTTTTGGTCTATCTCCCCAAACTAATGGTAAAATCTATGAGGAAGAGGACTGTCTTCTTGCTCCCCACTAGGAAACAGCCTTCTCATAGTATCTCAGACATACTAGTGATGAATAACTGCTTGCCAAGTGAATGAACCTCTCTTCGGTACTTACTACCACAATACATTTCCTATAGCTTGGCAGTTCTTTGCCTGAAATTATAGGATTTTATTCCCAAACCTGTCATCTAATAAGTGTATACTTAACATTCAAGTTTCAGCCGTATCCTTATCTTCACAAAGGGAAGGCTTGCATGTTACACACTCACAAACACACACACACACACACACACACACACTTCACCATATCCATCTATTGTTTCTTTCTTATGTTTCCAACACACTTTGTCCCTACCCAAAAAAAGACTCATTACATTGTGTTATAATTATCTCTTTATATGTCTGTTTCCCCTTAATGCTATAAATCCCTTGAGTTCAGAGGGCAAATCCAGCTCAATCTGGCACCCCCTGCTGCTAGCACCAACCTAGCACATAGAGATGACCCATATATGTTTGGGAAGTTCATATAGATGCATCTCAAAAGCTTATTTATGGATGAGCTGCTTCTGTGATCAAATCAAACATTACTGAGACCCTGCAGCTAAATCAGCATGGTGTTATTTACATAGTTTTATGATTTCTAAATGAAAATTTAAATACAATAATACGTATTCTTGTGCCTTTAGAGTCACTTTCCAATTTGATATCCCGTCACACCCTCCCCCATAATTGTGATGGAATATGGTATATTCACAAAGCCTCAGGCCCAAAAAGATAAAATACTGATCCACAAAGACCATGTTGGCTCTCCGATATTGTTATTAACCAGCATTTATTGCTAGATGGAACAGACATGGAGTGGGAATGGGAAAGGCCAAAGATAAAATAAGGCTCCACTCAGTGTCGGCTCTGAAATTAGACAGCCTAGTGATTTTTCCATTACAGGTGCACACAGTGAGGCCAATATGTAATTGGCTAGGCGATAATTATCCTTAGGCTGGCAGCCAAAACACCTGATGCTGACTCTGCCCCAGCCTGGCAGATGGATCAGGCACATCACAAGGTGGGCTTATTAAATTCATCAGAGATCAGGCTGCTGCTCAGAGAGTGGTCATTTCAGAGCCCAGATTGCAGCTTGCTCAACCCTTCACAGTCTGATTCTTCTATCACAGGCACACTTGGTGATCCTCTGACAAAACTTTCTCCCTTCCCCTACCCCTACACTCTGCAAATCATTTGATATGAATCATCTTAATTAAACCTCAGGACAGTTCTGGGAGATAGGTGTTGCAATCTCCATTTTACAGATCAGGACATTAGGCTTCCACTAGGATAAATAACTTACATAAGGAAGAGGCTTAGTCAGGATTCAAATGCTTATCTGTTGATATATTTATGCTGATATATCCACCAAGCTATGCAGGAGTGACTGAGAGTGAATATCTGTGTCTGAACACAGACATGTGGATGTATATTATCTAAAAAAATTCCCTGCCTTGGCTTTATAACTTAAGTACTATCCTATGACCTAGCAATAGTGCTGCTAGGAATTTACCTAAGGGATACAGTAGTGCTGATGCATAGGGGCAAATGTAACCCAATGTTTATAGCAGTGCTTTCAACAGTAGCCAAATTATGGAAAGAGCTTAAATGTCCATCAACTAATGAACGGATAAAGAAGATTTGGTTTATATATACAATGGAATACTACTTGGCAATGAGAAAGAATGAAATCCTGCCATTTACAACAACATGGATGGAACTGGAGGGTATTATGCTAAGTGAAATAAGTCAGTCAGAGAAAGACAGATACCGTATGTGTTCACTCATATGTGGACCTTGAGAAACTTAACAGAAGACCATGGGGAAGGGGGAGGGGAAAAAAGTTACAGAGAGGGAGGGAAGCAAACCATAAGAGACTTTTAAATACAGAGAACAAACTGAGAGTTGACAGGGAGAGGGGAAAGTGGGTGATGGGCATTGAGGAGGGATAAGCACCTGGTGTTGTATGGAAGCCAATTTGACAATAAATTACATTAAAAATATTTTAAGTGTGTAATTAAAAACTTAGAATCCTAGACAAAAAAATTTATCAGCTTAGAAGGAACCTTACTGCCCCATTGAACAAAGGCAGATTGCATGCTCACAGAGCCTTATTGGTACATCTAGAAGAAGCCAGAATTCCTGACTTCAAGCCTGTTCAGCCTTGGATAGCAATGCTACAGAATGGGACTGTACTGTTATACTATTGAGTACCCCTTTTCCAGTTCTCAGCTGTGATTATAACCTGTGTCTGCTCGGTTGTGGTTTTTCTGTTTGTTCTCTTTCCTCATTAAACACCTTAGCACCTAGTATGAAGACATCATCCTTTCTCTACACCCCACCACTCCATCCTAACACATATGTGCGAAGGACATTCTGCCTTACCAGCTTATGAACCGAACCTTCAAATTTGCAGGCTCCCTCCAGTTGAAGAACTGATGTGTCATGGGAGAAACTCATGATGGAAGCACGTGTCCTGCCCCAGGGCACAAAGGGCAGTGTTCTGGAAGTCCCATGGGAAGCTAGGCCCATATAAACCCCTAAAAGCCAAGATAAACCATTTTCATTGTTTCAAGACCTATGAAAGGAGTTTGATATACAACCTCTCAGGACAAAAATAAGCTTTTTGCTCAAATAAATACATTTTATGAGATCCTTAGGGTCACTTCTTTGACAGTGGCCTAGGTGCTGAGCTTTAAAATCTATGCAGCCAGGCCTACCATGCAGGCTCTAAGCCCAGAGGACCACTCCTAGCCCTGAAGGAAACAGGCCTGTGTATAACCATGAGCCCCAGCTCACTGCCCTGTCACAGTAAGGAGGAATCCAGGGGGAATACTCACCTAAAATCAGAGGCCAGAGCCCATTCTAGGAGTCTGTTTTCCATCAAGCAGAGAAGACAAACCATGCTTACCAGCTTATAAGCAAAATGCTTTCTGACTCTGTAAGAATCAGCTCAAATCCCACCTTTTCTATGATGTGTTCCCTAAATGCCTGAAGCAGTATGTGTGTCAGCCTCTTTGGCACACCCCCTCCAGGACTCTCTTTAAACCTAGGAGCTTATATAGCTTCATGACTTTTATGACACAACATGAGTTAGTGACCAACCACTCTGAGATACGAATGTTCCCCGTTGGTCACACCCGAGTGGTTTGGTGCAGGTATCAGCATACGTATATCAAGAGATAAGAGTTTGAATCCTGGCTAAGCCCCTTCCTTAGGCAAGTTATATAACCTAGTGGAAGCCCAATGTCCTGATCTGTAAAATGGAGATTGTGATGTCTATCTCCCTAAACTGTCCTGAGGTTTAAGTCAGATGATACTGACAAAGTATTTGATGCTCAGTGGGGTACTCAACAATTTTGTTCCCCATGTGAGTCTCTCTTTATATATGTATGTATTCCATACATAGGAACTCCTACAGCCAGAGGCATTTCAGAATTTTCACATTCATAATGCTTGCATTGGATCTGAGGCAGCATGCTATAAATCTAACATATTAATATTCCTCAGTGATATGTCTGAATACATGGCATATGTTTCAATAATTAGAATAAAATCTATAAATGGCTGCAAGGTCAGTCTGGTCAGGTTTGCTGTTAAACAAGAATTGGATATTTCTGGAAAATCCTTTAATCCCTGCTAAGGGATTGCAGACTTGTGTTAGGATTGTTGTTAAAGACACTGCATCCCCACTAGATGTTAAGGACAGGTTAGCATCTGTTTTCCTCAGAGTCTGGCTCAAAGCAGAAACTCAAAACCCTTTTTGAATGATGCAAATGAAGGAAAGGGTGCATACTCATTAAAAAACATGAGACTGACCCTTTTCCTCCATCGCTCAGAGGTGGAATTAGCCTTTGTTCTTCCTCTATGTCTCACCTCCTGCACACATACATTTGACCAGACACTGAGGGGTGAAGGTAGAGATAAAACAGCAGAGTAGATCTAAGTTTATGAACATGTATCTTCCTTGTGGTGATGAAATTATTCTCTTTGAGAAAGAAGTTTGATTTGATATTTTCTTTAAACGTTGACTTGAACAGTTGTCCTGGCATTGGAAAATAAATCCATAACTTTTAGTTATGTTTATAAATGATCACAAAAGCATAGTTTATAATTAAAGACTATTTTGTGCCCAAAGGAACTGAAAAGTCTGTTATTCAGGTTTACCATAGTGCATTGGATATTATTCTTCTATAGCTGGTGCGAACTAAGCAATAGTCATGACCAGATTGGTGCTTTGTGTATGTCTAACCTCACATTGAGTGCCTTTAAGTGCTGGGAAGGTGCAGGACAAGTCAGAGAAGTTCAAGTATTGGATAATGTTAGAAAAATTCATGAAAAAGGTCCCTGAGGAGGCCCAATCTCTAGCACAAGATGAGAGGATGGATTGATCTTCTTTTTATTTTTAAATTTTATTTAATTTTTTAATGTTTATTTATTTTTTGAGAGACAAAGAACAAAGAGGGGAAGGGCAGAGAGAGACAGAGACACAGAAACTGAAGCAGTCTCCAGATTCTGAGCTGTCAGCACAGAGCCTGACATGAGGCTTGAACCTATGAACTGCGAGATCATGACCAGAGCTGAAGTTGGAAGCTCAACTGACTGAGCCACCCAGGTACCCCTTAAATTGTATTTAAATCCAAGCTAGTTAACATGTAGTGTAATAATGATTTCAGGACTAGAATTTAGTGATTTATCACTTACATATAACACTCAGTGCTTATCCCAACAAGTGCCCTCTTTAATGCCCATCACTCATTTAGCCCATTCTCCTACCGCCTCTCACTCCAGCAACCTTCAGTTTGTTCTCTGTATTTAAGAGTCTCTTATGGTTTGCCTCCCTCTCTCTTTTTATCTTATCTTTCCTTCCCCTCCCCTATGTTCATCTGTTCATGGAATTTCCTAAATTCCATGTTTGAGTGAAATAATATATTTATCTTAATTAAGAAGAATGATGTACTTTCTACTAATATGGGAAGAAAAGAGGCTAAAATGAGTAAGATTAAAGATATGTTTATAGTCAGGGGGTGTTTAGAAGATGAGGAAGTGTCTAGTGCTTTTATTTTCTTGGTGAAATAGGTAACGGGTATCTGAGTGTTCAGAGTAAGAGATGGAAGGGAGACATGAGCAGAGAGAAGCTGGATAAGGCCATGTGGAGAGCAAGGCAGAAAGTGCACTGGCCAGAGAATCATAAAGCACCTCTGTGCTGTAGATTTCTCCAGCTGTGCCTGGCATCTCAGGTACAAGAGTAGAAAAAGCATACAGTTGATTGATTCAACCTGGGTGGGGGTTGCCCTATGAATACAATGGAAGTATCACAGGAAAAGAGAAGTTGGGTACATCTGCAAAGGAGTGTTGATGTCATCGAGCGTGCCCTCTGATTTAGGAGTGAAAGATATGAAGACATGGGAAGAGATTTGATCTTTCTCCAGATCTGCACTTCCAAAAGAATTAAGCAATGATTAGGAGCATGGACTCTGGAATTTAATATTATTCATTCAAAACCTGCTTAATACTGTCTGGATGATCCTAGGCAAGTTGGTTAATTTCTCTGTACCTCCTTATTTTCATTCATAAAAAGAGTATGTGACTGGTACCTCATGGAGTTGTCGAGAGGATTAATGAGTTAATATACTTAGATTGGTATTGACATAAAATAAGATCTATCTAAGCATCATCTATTATTCCTCTGGAAGTCTCCATTCTAGTAACTGCATCTTCATCTATCCAGAAGGTCATAAAAGCAGCTTGACAATCATCCTTGACACCATCCTTACTTCCCACATATAATTCAAGCCCCTCCACTTCTTTCTCCAAAATAGACCTTAAATCCCCTCACTTCTCTATTTCTATTTCTACTATGTTAGTCGGAAACACAATGATCTCTATCTGGACCTTGGCTATTACCTCCTAATTCATTCCTCACCTTCCCCTCTTGCAGCTCTATAGTCTGTTTTCCACATAACAGTTGGGAAGAGCTTTTCAATCTCAGGACCATTGGGATTCAGAGCAACAAAATTCAGAAGCAGCATCCTAGCTTCTATCCACTAGACACCAACAGCTCCTCCTCCTCCCCTAGCCATGACAAGTAAAACTGTCCCAGATATTGTCTGATCACTGTGGTTGAGAACCACTGGCACAGAAAGATAGAATACAATATAAAAAGACTCAGAGCATATTTTATCTAATGTATCTTGACAAAGATGATGTAACTACAAATTGGTACCGTCAAAAACAGCACCAATATTCCGTTTCTGAATTCAGTCCTCTTTCCATTAAGCCAAACTCTGTGCCAGTGTTTAAAGTAAAATATAATATAGAACCAATATAAGATGATTCTTACATGGCAAAGGGGAATTAAGATAGCTAACCAGCAGACATTGAGGCAGGAAGTTATCTTGCCTTAGCCAAGTGAACCCAATATAATCAAAGAGTCCTTCAAATCATAAGAGGAAGACAGAAAATGTCTGAGCGATTCAGTGTGAAAAGAGTTCGGCCTGCTGGTTATGGTTTTAAGAAGGAAGAAAAATCTTGGGGCGCCTAGGTGGCTTAGTTGGTTAAGCGTCTGACTTTCGCTTAGGTCATGATCTCACGGTTCGTGGGTTCGAGCCCTGCGTCGGGCTCTGTGCTGACTGCCAGCTCAGAGCCTGGAGCCTATTTCAGAGTCTGTATCTCCCTCTCTCTCTCTGACCCTCCCCTGCTGTCTCTCTCTCTCTCTCCTAGAAATAAATTTAAAAAATATATATATATATATATATTAAAAAAAAAAAAAGAAGAATCCAAGAGCTAAAGAATGTGGACAGCCTTTAGAAATCGGAAAGGATGATAGCTTCTCTCGGCCTTTTGGCTAAGATCAAGTGTAGAAATCGGAAAGGATGAGGAAATATTTTCTTTTTCTAGAGCCTCCAGTAAAGAGAGAAGCTTGTTGACACCTTGATTTTAGCCCAGTGAGATCTCACACTTGTGAATTACACAACTTTAAGATAAAAAAAAACCTGTGTGGTTTTAAGCAAACAAGTTTGTGGTAATGTGTTATAGCAGCCATATAAAATTAATGCAATGCCTTTCTAGCTATAGAACCTTAGAGTTAGTTACTTAAATTCTCTGACCAGTTTCCTCAATATATAATGATAGTTCTTAGCCCTTGGCTTCTTGTAAGAAACAAGTGACGGAATTGAAATAAAGCGATTAGAACAATGCCTGACGTTATGAACTGAATTGTGTCCTCCCCAATTTATATGTTGAACTCCTTACCCCCATACCTCAAAATGTGTCTGTATTTGGAGACAAGGTCTTCAAAGAGGTGATTAAGGTTAAATGAGGTCATATAGGTGGGATTCATTCCAATAGGATCGGGGTCCTTACAAGAAGAGGGAGAGACACCAGGGATATGCACTCACACCTTGATCTTAGACTTCCAGCCTCCAGAACTGTAAAATAAAATTCTGTTGCTTTTTGTTATCGCTACCCGAATGGACTTAGACATCTAATCATACTAGGCAGTCAGTAAAGTTGGTTCTTATCCTGAGCTGTTTCTTATTAACAAATTTGGAAAATAGTACTACTTAGTGGGATTACATTGAGGAAAAAAGATGACGTGAGAAATCTGAGTTCTACTTTTGGCTTCAGATCCTCGGGACTGTCATTTTGTCAAGACACACATGTCGCATGCACTCCCCAACTTTCAGTGTTGATGTTTCCTCTCTTCTGGTTGGCGATAGTAGATGGAACACATGTGGATTTCCCCACCCTCAGCCCCCATAAAAAGACAATGAAAGAATTTTCTTTTAAAGATATAAAGCTACAAGAACAAAGAGAACAGGAGAGGAATAGCTTCAAAATGTTTGAAGCTATGAAGTAAAAGGATAAAGGATGACTGCCTTGGCAGGCCTCAGAACGTTGAACCTTAACCCATCCATGGAATTTTCCAGAAGCAAGCTGATATGCACCACAGAGTGGCACAGTGACTCGAGAACAGGCCACACCAGGAATCCATGAAGTGTGTGTTTGGAAGCAGGTGGAGGTGGTGGCTGAACACCAGAGGGCTGATTGAAAATCTATTTACAACAAAGTAAGACTCTTAAACCCCCTCTCTTACTTCTCACAGCTGCACCTATACCTTCCTTAGAAGTAGAAGATAGAGATTGACTCTCTGGAAAGAGTAAACCAAAGGGACTTGGGATTAGGGACCAACTGGATGGAAGGCAGAGACAATGTACTGAAATAAGGGAATTTGATGAAAATTCATACATTGAATTCTGAGACACCCTCGCCTTTTCTCTTAGGATCCAGAAGTCTGGCAGGCAGGCTTACCATCGCCAAACCAAAGACTATAAGGACCTTCTTGGAGTAATTTGTCTACCCAATGAGAAAATACACCCGGATACTGACATTGTTGGTTCTGACCCACCTACCATGAAGCCTGTTCAACCACCTGCCCTGTGCATATCCTTCTAAGCCTCCATGTGTTGTTTTCAGTATCCTGCTTTTATATATGTGCTTACAACCCAGGGTTGTTCAAAGACACTTGAAGGAAACCTCCAACCTGAACAAAAGAGACCAAAGCTAGCAAACACCAAAAAAAGAAAAGTGTGGGGGGAGTGGAGGAAGATTTGAAAAGAAAGACAACATGGGAAGTAACTTAAACCAGAAAAATAACTATTATCAATATCTTTGTAGACAAATGAGACTCCATTGCAGCTACAAATTAGGAACAGTTTGTTTTTACAAGGAGTATTCATAAAACCAAAATAAGCACTGGATATCTAAAAAAAAATAGCAGAAGTGAAAAGCTCAAAAAAGTTTGGCAGATATCAAAAAAGTTGGCAGATACCAAACCAAAAAGAGTATACAAGAAAAATGCATACCTAATGGCTCACCTGTGAATAAAATTTACTTGGTTATTTTGATGTCACTAGATATTATGACATGAATGTTTCAAAAGGATGGAGGAAGCAAAGTTTGTGGTCGGTGTGTGTGTGTGTGTGTGTGTGTGTGTGTGTGTGTGTGTGAGCACATGCGTGCACATACACCCATTCTCCAGAAGGGGACAAGAGAACTGAATCCTCATCTTACACAGCAGGAAGTCAAAACAGAGTATCTCTGGGGCACCTGGGTGGCTCAGTCAATTAAGCGTCGGACTTCAGCTCAGGTCATGATCTCACGGTTCGTGGGTTCAAGTCCCGCATTAGGCTCTGTGCTGACAGCTAGCTCAGAGCCTGGAGACTGCTTCAGATTCTGTATCTCCCTCTCTATCTGACCCTCCCCTGCTCTCTTGCTTGCTCTCTCTCTCTGTCCTTCTCTCAAAATAAATTAAAAAAAAAAGAATATCTCAAATAGAGAAATAGTGGTATAAGCATTAGAGACATAGTGGTATAAGCATATTGTTAATAAATATGGAGATAAATAACCAAGGAGACTGCTCAAAGGTTCAAACCAGATGTCTCCAGGTGACAGGAACAATTTGTTGAAGTGGCATGAGTATGGTGGGCTAGCTGATATTACTTAAATGCATTGTAAAAATAATTAACTTTTGGGGTGCCTGGGTGGCTTAGTTGATAAAGCATCTGACTTGACTTTGATCTCACAATTTGTGAGATCAAGCCCCACATCAGGCTCTGTGCACTGACAGTGTCAAGTCTGCTTTGGATTCTATGTCTCCCTCTCTCTCTCTGCCCCTCCCCTGTTTGTGCTCTCTCTCTCTCTCTCTCTCAAAAATATAGATAAATAAACATTTTAAAAAATACTAAAAAATGAACTTTTAAAACCATGTACATATAAGTTTATTTTAAATTTTATTTTATTTATAATTTATTTGAGAGAGAGAGAGCACACATGAGTGTGAGCACAAGCAGGGAAGGGGCAGAAGGGGGGGAGAGAGGATCCTAAGCAGCTCCATGCTCAGTCACCTCTGAAAAGAAATTTTAAAAGACTAGACATAGGGGCACCGGGGCAGCTTAGTCAGTTAAGTGTCTGACTCTAGATTTCAGCTTTGGTCATGATCTCACAGTTCTTCAGTTCAAGGCCTGCATTGGCTCCATACTGGCAGTGTGGGATTCTCTCTCTCCCTCTCTCTGCCCCTTCCCAGCTCAACACTCTCTCTCTCTCTCAGTAAATAAACTTTACAAAAAAAAAAAAAAAAAAGACTAGATGTAGGCATTGGTGCAGTGTCTGATGCATAGAAGTTACTCTCTGTAACATCATCATCAGTTTCCTGTTCTTATTTTTTTTAAGTTTTTATTTTAATTCCAGTTAACATACAGTGTTATATATTCGTTTTGGTGATACAATTCTATTCTTACTATTTTACTTATTTGAATGTTTATAACATTCCAAAAAGCATTCTTTTTCCCCCCAAAATTCTTTTCTGTATACTGGCAAAGACACTTTTGAGGAAGTTTTTAAGACATATTTTCCAGTAAGAATGAAGTAGGCATCCTTCCCTTTTGGCAGCCAAGCCACCTCCATCCCTCTCCTGATAAACTAAGTCTAGGCTCTTTCCATGTTTTAGCTATTGTGGAGAGTGCTGCTATGAACATTGGGGTCCATGTGCTCCTATGCCTCAGCATTTCTGTATCCCTTGGGTAAATTCCTAGCAGTGCTATTGCTGGGTCATAGGGGAGTTCTATTGTTAGTCTCCTTAGGAACCTCCACACTGTTTTCCAGAGGGGCTGTACCAGTTTACATTCCCACCAACAGTGTAGGAGGGTGCCCGTTTCTCCACATCCTCACCAGCATCTAGAGTCCTCTGATGAATGGATCAAGAAGATGTGGTTTATCTATACCATGGAATACTACATGGCAATGAGAAACAATGAAATCTGGCCATGTGTAGCAACATGGATGGACCTTGAGGGTGTTATGCTGAGTGAAATAAGTGAGGCAGAGAAGGGAAAATCATATAAGAGGAATAGGAGGATTAGGAGGAACTGGAACAAGGGGGAGAAGAAGGGGGGAAATGGTGGGGGAAAGGGAGAGAGGCAAACCATGAGAGACTCTTGAATGCTGACAAAAACTGAGGACTGATGGATGTGGGGGAGGGGGATGGGCATGGAGGAGGACACTTGTGGGGATGAGCACTGAGTGTTATGTGGAAACTAATTTGACAATAAACTATTTGTAAAAAAAAAAAAAAACTAAGTCTAGGACATGTGAACTCTCTTCACTTAGCCAGGATTTGAGATGGGATAGGTCTGGGCAGGGATGGTGGGACAGTCACTGGTACTACCCACATGGAATAATATGCCAGCTGGAGCCCCTAAACTGAGGAATGAGAAACAGAGAACAGGACCTGAACAGCTCAGTTTCCAATCAGGTAGAGAGTTGGCAATTCTGACACTTTATACATATACTGCACATTTAATTTGCTTCCTGGTCCTTCTAAGCGGCAACTCACTAACACCGCAAGGCAGATGACTGGAATTTTACATTCTAATTGAATGTACATTAGCATAATGGAATGTATGCTATGGCTGCTTCTCTGAAAAGCTGTCCTGTTTATTAAGCCACCCTGGAAAAAAAGAGGGAGATTTTTTCAGAAGCAAGAAATAACCATACACTACTATTACACACTTTGGAGTTTTAACCTTCCAAATGCTGTTCAT
Organism: Proteles cristata cristata; assembly: GCA_017311185.1. Taxonomy (NCBI): domain Eukaryota; kingdom Metazoa; phylum Chordata; class Mammalia; order Carnivora; family Hyaenidae; genus Proteles; species Proteles cristata. Next base: position 1,230,777 of record JAESUZ010004016.1, on the reverse strand, counting down.
TTATGTTACCTTGTAACCTTATATATTTCATTAATGTTACATATGAAACATCACATAATATTGGAAGGACAGATATTCGTGTTTGCACTTGACAAAGCAGAGAACTGAGGTACAGACATGATTTACCAACAGTCTCACAGCACAACAAGGTTGAATCAAAGACTCCCATCCTGATTCCAAATTGTGAGTTCTCCTTACTATACCAGATAATTCTATGGTCACTTATTGCCCCATGGGTCAAGCGTAGAGATTTGAACTAGCACAGATGAACATAAAGACTCTATGATGTGCTATGACCCCATTTTAAAAAAATACATAAATGATAAGGAAGTGACTGCCAATAGTCTGAAACAATTAAAAAATATCCGGGGGGGCGGGGGGGGGCGGGTGGGAGGGGAGGTTGGCTCACAGGCAGGCTAAAGGGAAGGGATTCTTCTCCAGGGCCATCTGCTAGTGCTGGGAGTAGAGAAGCCAGAGGACTGTTGCAAAGTTGCTCAAAGGCAGCAGAGTCCCCTTCACCACAGGGCACAACCAGCAACGGCTAGGCAGAGAGAAAAAAAATAGGCCTTCTCTCTCATGAGAGCATCATCAAATGGTAGTCATAACTGATAAGGATTTTGAGGCAGAGGCCAGGCTTTGCAGCAAACTGTCATGGCTGTCTTCCTTGGGCAAGAGTCTCTGTCAGATGTTCCCTGCAGGATAACAGGGTTGTCCTTTGAGCTACATCTCAAGGAAGAGCATGAAGGTCCCATCAGTCAGTCAACAGGTGGCTGATAGTCTTTCTGACTCCAAAGCCCAGGCTCCTCTCTCTACTGTACCAGATGGCCTTCTCCTTTAAGATGTATCACATTTATTAGCTTATGCTTTGCATGTAATGGCAACTCAGTAAATATTTTGTTTCACCCATTTATTTTTTAGAGCAAGTTTAAAAGTGTGTGGTAACAATAGCTAAAACATGGAAACAGCCTAAGTGTCCATCAACAGATGAATGGATCAAGAAGAGGTGGCTTATCTATACCATGGAATACTACATGGCAATGAGAAACAATGAAATCTGGCCATGTGTAGCAACATGGATGGACCTTGAGGGTGTTATGCTGAGCGAAATAAGTCAGGCAGAGAAGGACAAATATCATATGTGTGCACGTATAGGAGGATTAGGAGGAACTTAACAGAGGACCAAGGGGGAGAAGAAGGGCGGAAATGGTGGGGGAAAGGGAGAGAGGCAAACCATGAGAGACTCTTGAATGCTGACAAAAACTGAGGACTGGTGGATGTGGGGGAGGAGGGGTGGGCATGGAGGAGGGCACTTGTGGGGATGAGCACTGGGTGTTATGTGGAAACTAATTTGACAATAAACTATTTGTAAAATAAATAAATAAATAAATAAATAAATAAATAAATAAATAAATAAATAAAATAAATAATAAAAAAAGCAAGATGATAAATTTAAAAATAAAATAAAAGTGTGTGGTAAGCCTCGACCAAAGGTAAGACAAATAATATTCATTCATGTTTGAGAAAATGAAGGCTCTTTAATTAAAAAACAAAACCAAAAGCTTCTGTGTATCTGCAGTCATTCTGCTATGCACGGGGAAGATAAGGGACAGACATGGTCTCTGGCTCATTGAGGTTATAGTCCATTGGCAACACATACAACAAAGACACAAAACAGTAACAGATGGTGGCATGTGCTTCTCTAAGGGAAATGAACAAGCACAAAGATAGAGAAGTTGGGGGACCTACTTTGCATAATGTGATAGGAGCCGGACCAGGTCTTTCTGGGGAGATACCATTAGGCTGACACTGAAATATAAGAACGAGCCCTGGATGAAGAATGGATGGACCACTGTTGCAGGTAGAGTGTGTGTGAAGTTTCCAAGGTGACACAACCTTGGATTTTCTGGGAAAATCAAAGACAACTCATATATCAAGGATGCAGAAAATGAAGAGAGAATGGACAAGCAGCAGCAAAGGCCAGCAAAAATGCAGACCATGATGAGGGGTTTGGATTGTCTTCTGAATACGTCAGAAATGTTGAGGAACTTTTGAGCAGAAGAGTACCATAATCTAATTTATATTCTAAGAAGATCATTCTTGCTGATGTTGTGGTAGGTTATAGGGGGGTGGAACAAAAAAAAAGTAGCAAGCAACCATTGAAGTGGTTCTAGTTACCACAAGGGATAATGTTTGGTGGTCCCATTGAGGTGACAATGGAAATGGGAGAACTGGATAGTTTTGAGATATAATGTGCTTGTTTGGTAGAATCACCAGGAGTGGCTAGTGGATTTGGATGCAGATGGGAGTCAGGAATCCAAGATGGTACCTACATTTCTGGCTTGAGAAAAATAGATTGATGATGGTACCATTTTTGGAGTTGTAGAAGACTGTGAGAGAATGGGATTTGGTAGGTAGAAATCTAGAAATCAAGGGCTCTTAAGCCATCCCAGAAGTGGTAACTTGCTTGAGGCCACAGAACTAGAGAGTGAGAGAGCTTGAATTAGAATTGATCCTATGATTCCATTACATTGATAAATAAATTATTACAAATTGCCTTGGTTTAGTCTTGGCAAAGGGAAATAAATTCATTGTGATTTACCAGCAATTTCATTAAGTTCCAATCAAGCTTTTGCTCTTTCGTAAAGAATCTAAAGAAAAAAATAGAGAGAGGATTGCTAGGACAGTCTATCAGTGTGTACTTACTGACCAACATTTATGTGTATAACATTGCTAGGTACCTAGGAGATACCAATATTGACAAGACACAGCTTCTGCCTTCAGTAAAACTCAAGTGTAATTCAGCAGTTCCCAAATGATTGTGTAGCAAGAAATATTCATGCATTTTATAGGAGAAAATGGTTGCCTGGGCAGTTGGTTAAACAAAGATAGATTTCTTTATTGCAGGGCTTTTCAGAGCCTTTAGTCAATTAATATACTTTGTGAGACCCAAGGCGGGGAGAAATATGGTTTATATCACTTTCTAATCTTATTTGAAAATAAGTTTTTGAAAAATATTTGAAAAATAGTCTTTATTTGGTAGATATTTATCTTATGGCATTATAACATACTTCTATTTCATAGACTAGCATTTGGGACAACTTTCTCTGGTTGTGATATGGGAATTTGAGGCTATCACACACCAAGCTATTGCTAATGGATCAGAAGCTCTATAAGCATAAGTTTATACTACAAGAAAGGGAACCTTCATTTCAGTGATAATAACAGCAATGGTAGCTAACATTCATTCAGTTACCATTCTACAAATATCAACTGAGCCTCAGCCCTGTGCCAGGCACTGTGCCAAGAATTAGGAACACAAGTGGGAAGAAGCCAGACAAGGCTAGTACCCCCCAATGAAAGGTAAAGTCCAGTGAAAAGACAGTGTTAAAACTCAGCTGGGTGGGTAAGTACAGCTAGCAGAGGCTATGAGCAGACATGCACCAGCCCTCTCACCAGCTCTTCTCTATACCCTGTGAGCTACGGAGCCATCCACTCTTCTGAGTAGCTGGTCACAGTTGACTTGAAGTGAAGGTAGAGGCCATTCCCACAGCCGCCACAAGGGATCATGGATCCAGGGGAGTAGAATCCTGTCATTTAGCTTGGGGTCTTTTTACGCTTTTCTTTCTTTGCCTAGTCAATTCTTCTGTTTTTAACTTTTTAATTATTTTTTGTATCTTCATTTATTTTTAAATTTTAATTCCAGTATAGTTGTCAGTGTTATAGTAGGTTCAGGTGTACAATATAGTGATTTTACAATTCCATACATGACTCAGTGTTCATCAAGATAAATGCACTCTTGATCCCCTTCACCTTTCACCCATACCCCCATCACCTCTCTTCTGGAGGTCATCACACTGTTCTCTATAGTTAAAAATCTTTTTTGGTTTATCTCTTTTTTTCTTCATTTCTTTTATTTCTTAAATTCCACATATGTGCGGGGGAGTCTGGGTGGCTCAGTAGGTTAAGCAATCCATCTCTTGATTTCAGCCCAGGTCATGATCTCATGGTTTGTGAAATCAAGCCCCATGTCAGGCTCCCTTCTGTCAGCTCAGAGCCTTCTTCGGGTTCTCTCTCTCCCTCTCTATCTGCTCCTTACCAGCTTGCTCTCTTTCTCTCTCTCAAAATAAATACTTTAAAAAATTCCACATATGTGTGAAATCCTTTGGTATTTGTCTTTCTCAGACTGACTTATTTTACTTAGCATTATACTCGCTATTCCATCCATGTTGCAAATGTCAAGATTTCATTCTTTTTTTATGTCTGAAGTAGTGTTCCACTGTATGTGTGTAATATGTATTTATCATCTTTATCCATTCATTTATTGATGGATGTGTGGGCTGTTTCCATAATTTGGCAATTGTAAATAATGCTGCAATAAACATAGGGGTGCATACATCTTTTTGCATTAGTGTTATAGTATTCTTTGGGTAAATGCACAATAGTGGAATTACTGTATCATATGGTGATTTTATTTTTAACTTTTTGAAGAACTTCCATACTGTCTTCCACAGTAGCAGCAACAGTTTGCATTCCCACAAACAGTGCAGGAGAGTTCCTTTTTCTCCACATCCTTGACAACACTTTCTGTTTCTTGTGGTATTTTTTTTTTTTTAATTTCAGGCATTCTGATAGGCCTGAGGTGCTATCTCATTGTGGTTTTGATTTGTATTTTCCTGATGATGAGTACTGTTGAACATCTTTTCATGTGTCTGTTGGCCACCTAGATATCTTCTTTGGAGAAATGTCTGCTTATGTCTTCTACCCATTTTAAATTGGATTATTTGGGGGTTTTTTTGATTATTGAGTTGTATAAGTTCTTTATATAATTTGGATACCAACTCTTTATCAGATATGTTATTTGCGAGTATCTTCTCCCATTCAATAGGTTATTTTATTTTTCTTGATTGTTTCCTTTGCTGTGCAGAAGCTTTTATTTTTGACGTAGTCTCAATAGTTTATTTTTGCTTTTGTTTCCATTGCCTCAAGAGACATATCTAGAAAAATGTTGCCAAACCTCATGTCAGAGAAATTACTGCCTGTGCTCTTTTCTAGGATTTTTATGGTTTCACTTCTCATATTTAGATCCTTAATCCATTTTGATTTTGTTTTTGTGTATGGTGTAAGAAAGTGGTCCAGCTTAGTTGGTTTACATGTAGTTATTCAGTTTTCCCAACACCATTGTTGAAGAGGTTTTTCCTCATTGCATGTTCTTGCTTTCTTTGTCAAAGATTAATTGATCATATAATTGTGGGTTTGTTTCTGGCCTCTCTATTCTGCTCCATTGATCTATGTGTCTGTTTTTGTGCCAAAACAGTGCTGTTTTATTATTACAGCTTTGTCATATAGCCTGAAATCTGAATTTGTGATGCTTCCAGTTTTGTTCTTCTTTTTCCAGATTGCTTTGACTATTTGGGGACTTAAGTGGTTCCATAAAAATTTTAGTGCACTTGATCTTAGCCAAAAGGCCGAGAAGCGATCCATAAAAATTTTAGGATTTTTTTCCAGTTCAGTGAAAAATGTTTGTATTTTCATCGAGATTGCATTACTGTAGATTGTTTTGGGTAGTATAGATATTTTAACAATATGGTATATCTTTTTATTTGTTTTTGTCATTTTCAATTTCTTTCATCAGTGTTTTATAGTTTTCTGAGTACAAGTCTTTCACCTCTTTGGTTAAATTTATTCCTAGGTATCTTATTATTTTTGGCACAATTGTAAATGAGGTTGTTAATTTCTCTTTTTGCTGATTCATTATTATTGTATAGAAATGCAACACATTTCTGTACATTCATTTTGTATGCTGTGACCTTACTAAATTCATTTATTAGTTCCAGTAGTTTTATGTCAGAGTCTTTAGGATTTTCTATATATAGTATCATGTTATCTGCAAATAATGAAAATTTACTTCTTTCATAACAATTTGGAGGTCTTTTGTTTCTTTTTCCTTTTCTGATTGCTGTGGCTAGGATTTCTAGTGCTCTGTTGAATAAAAGTGATGAGAGTGTCTTGTTCCTGATCTTAGGGGAAAAGCTCTCATATTTTCTCCATTGAGTATCATGCTAACTGTGTTTTTCATATATGGCCTTCATTATGTTGAGGTATGTCCCTCTAAACCTAGTTTGTTGAGGGTTTTTTTTTTTTTATCACAAATGGATATTGTACTTTGTCAAATGCTTTTTCTGCATCTGTTGAAATGATCATATGGTTTTTAACACTTTCTCTTGTTACTATGAAGTATCACATTTATTGATTTGAAAATATTGAACCACCCTAGCATCCCAAGAATAAATCCTATTGATCATGGGGATTGATATTTTTAACGTATTATTGGATTTTGTTTGTAATATTTTGTTGAGAATCTTTGCATCCATGTTCATCAGAGATATTGGACTGTGTTTGTCTTTTATGTAGTATTTTTATTTGGTTTGGGTATCTGGTTAATAGGAAGGTATCTGGCCTCATAGGAAGAATTGGAAGCTTTCCTTTCTCTTCTATTTTTGAAGTAGTTTGAGAATAGGCATTAACTCTAAATGTTTGGTAGAATTCACTTGTGAAGGCATCTGGTCCTGGGGTTTTGTTTTTGGGAGTTTTTTTCTTTACTGCTCTTTTGATTTTATTGCTGGTAATCAGTCTAATCAAAATTTCTATTTCTTCTTGATTCAGTTTTGGGAGATTCTGTGTTTCTAGGAACTTATCCATTTCTTCAAGGTTGTCCAATTTGTTGACATATCATTTTTCATAATATTCTCTTACAATCCCTTGTATTTCTGTGGTATTAGTTGTTATTTCTCCTCTTTTATTTTTGATTCTGTTTATTTGAGTCTTCTCTCTCTCTTTTATAATGAGTCTGGCTAAAGATTTACCCATTTTGTTGATTGTGGCAAAGAACTAGTTCCTGGTTTCATTGACCTGTTTTATTATTTTTTAAGTTTTGTATTCATTTATTTTTGCTCTAATCTTTATTATTTCCTTCCTTCCACTATTTTTGGATTTTGTTTGTTCTTTTTCTAGCTCCTTTAGATATAAGATTAAGTTACGTATTTGATTTTTTTCTTGTTTCTTGAAGTAGACCTATATTGCTATAAACTTTCCTCTTAGAACTACTTTTGTTGCATCCCAAAGATTTTGGACCATTGTGTTTTCATTTTAATTTGTCTCCATGTATTTTTTATTTTCTCTTTGAATTCTGGGTTGACCCATTCATTGTTTAGTAGCATGTTTTTAATTTGTGTTCTTTCCAGATTTTTATTGGGGTTGGTTTCTGGTTTTATAGCATTGTAGTCACAAAAGATGCTTGGTGTAACTTCAGTCTGTTAGAATTTGTAAAGACTTGTTTTGTGGCCTCATATGTTATCTGTTCTGGAGAATGTTTCATGTGTGCTTGCAAAAATGTGTATTCTGCTGTTTTAGAATGGAATGTTCTGAATATATCTGTTAGATATATCTGGTCCAATGTTTCACTCAGAGCCACTATTTCCTTGTTGATTTTCTGTTTGGATGATCTAATATTGATGTAAGTGCACAGGTGGGGGGTTACTCTGTTAACATTAACATCCTCTATTATTACTGTATTACTGTCAATTACTTCCTTTATGTTTGTTATTAGCTGCTTTATGCATGTGGGTGCTCTCATGTTGGGTGCCTATTAATAATTGTTATATCTTCTTGTTGGATTATTTCCTTTATGGTTGTATAGTATCCTTCTTTGTTTCTTGTTACAGTCAAAATTGCTCTTAAAGAGAATTAAATCACAGAAGCCACAAATTCTCCATCTTGATACCCCTAATAAGCAGCTTTCTGGGTTTGTATCTATGATAAATCCAAAGCTAGAACCACCCATTCTTCTGAACATTGAAATTTTTTATTTTTTAAAATGATCTACATGGGGCACCTGGGTGGCTCAGTCAGTTAAGCATCAGACTTTGACTCAGGTCATGATCTCACAGTTTGTGGGTTCGAGCCCCGCGTCGGGCTCTGTGCGGACACCTAGCTCAGGGCCTGGAGCCTGCTTCACATTCTTTGTCTCCCTCTCTCTCTGACCCTCCCCTGCTCACGCTGCCTCCCTCTCTTTCAGAAATAAATTTTAAAACAACATTAAAAAAAATAAAATTATCTACTCTCTTAGCAACTTTCAAATATACAGCCCAGTATTATTAACTATAGTCACCAGGCTATACATCACATCCACAGGACTTATTTATTTACAGCTGAAAGTTCGTACCTTTTGATCACCTTCACCCATTTCACCTACTCCCTCCCCTCCACCAACCCCTGGTAACCACTGGTCTGTTCTCTGTATCTATGAGTTTGGCTTTATTTATTTTGGTTTTTGTTTGTTTTTTTAAATTTTTTAAATCTTTATTCATTTTTGAGACAGAGACAGAGTATGAGAAGGGGAAGGGCAGAGAGAGGGAAACACAGAATCCAAAGCAGGCTCCAGGCTCTGAGTTGTCAGCCCAGAGCCTGATGAGGGGCTTGAACTCACAAACCATGAAATCATGACCTGAGCCAAAGTCACTCACTTAACTAACTAAGCCACACAGGTGCCCCTTGTTTGTTTGTTTTTTATTCCACATATAAGTGAGATCATATAGTATTTTTCTGTGTGACTTATTCACTTAGCATAATCCCTCAAGGTCAATCCATATTGTCACAAATGGTAGGATTTCTTTCTTTTTATCACTCAATAATATCTTATTATATACCTATATAGATATGGATACACACAGAGAGACACATAAATATCACATTTTCTTTATCCATTGATGGACACTTAGGTGGTTTCCATGTCTTGGCTGTTAAGAAAAATGCTACTATGAACATGAGGATGCAGATAGCTTTTTGAGTTAGTGTTTTCCTTTCCTTTGAATAAATACCCAGAGGTGGAATTGCTAGATCATATTAGAGTTCTATTTTTAATTTTTTCAGGAAACTCCATATTGTTTTCCACAGTGACTTCACCAGTTTACATTCCAACTTAAATTATTTCTTGTGTTTTTGATAACAGCCATCCTAACAGGCGTGAGGTAATAGTCCATTTTGGCTTTGATTTACATTTCCCTGATAATTAGTGATACTGAACACTGAACCTGGAATTTGACCAAAGTGTTTGGGACTCAAAGAAATCAAAGAGACCACAGGTGAAGAGTCACTCAAAGAAGTTCAACCCCTGTAGGTACTGAGGAACTGTTCTCTTAAGGCTCCTAGGACAAATCTGTTACGAAGCCAGTGACTTTGGGACCACCTGTTGCCCTATCAGGCCCTTCTCCCTCTTGTTGCCCTCCATTCTGTCAGTATCTAGTTTATAGGCGAAGAAACAGAGACGTGTAGGTTTTTTAATTTGACTAAAGTCACACACTTGTAAAAGGTACAAATCCAGGTCTTTCGAATTCAGCTCCATCTCATCATTAATTTTTCCAGGAATAAGTGTGTAGGAGGGCAAAGAACAGCAAGGGGATCAGAGGAAGGATAGAATATCCCTCTACCACAGCTTTGTCCTTCTCTCCGTGAAGGCTTGTTGAGTCCTGGCCGGGATTGTTGAGGAAGGTGCACCTGGCATCCAGTGAGTGCCCTGTTATCTGCAGAAGCTCCAGGCGCTCTCTCTGATGTAGAGATTTTAGGCAACTTTTCAGGGAAGCCACCCTGATGTGTTTATTATAATAAGAAATGTGAAGAGAGTGCTTACTGGGTGCTGGCCATTGACCTAAGCACTTTACATGTATTGACCCATACAATACTTTAACAGCTCTATGAAGAAGGTACTATCATTGTCCCATTTTTTTATAGATGGGAAAGTGAAATACAGAGAAAACCATTCCCAATTTTGTTCACACAGTAAGCGGTAGGTCCAGATCTCAAACTGTGACAGCCTGTCTCCCAACCCCTGCTCTCCTCACTCTGCCTCTCCACACTGAGAAGCATACCCTTGGGAGCTCAACTGATAGGTCCAAATCCTGGCTTTGCTATAAAGCCTTAAGCATGTCACTAAGTTACATGGACTTGTTTCCTCAATCACAAAATGGGGAATGAAAAGAAGTACTTCCCTCGGGCACATTAAGTAACATACACTATACCAGGTACCCAGCAAGATGCCTGACATAGTAAGTATGCAACAAATGCTAGTAGATTTTGCTATTGGATGGTTTGAGTACCCAATAAACCCCTTAATTGATGGCTCCTTCCATGCACCCCAGAAGCCCATCTGTGACCTGGGTGTGGAGAGGGAAGGTGCAAGGATGGGGGAGAGTCTGGGGCTGGGAGGGAGAGGAGGCTTTGAGGCAGCTGGAGACCTTCCAGAACATGAAAGAATCCAGCAGATCCCAACTTTCAGCTTTTGACTAAGTCGAAAATGGGGAGCTTCCTTTGGAGGGGAAGGAAGGAGAGGCACTACGCTGAACTTGCAGAGGGGCAAAGCCTTTGTCTCCACAATGCTGTTGTTGGCTCTGTGGGTAGCCCTGGACTCTCCAACCCCTGGATGATTCCTCCCAGAGCCTGGCACTGTCTGTGAATGGGGCCACCTTCCACAGCCAGCCCTTCTGGTGGCTGCATCCTCCTGGCTCAGGCTAGTCTGAGCCAGTTCACTCCTGGTTGTCAGGCCTCTGTCTCACCCTTCCAGGCTCAGCCTTTTGCCTTCCTCAAATGTCTCTGCCACTGGAAGCCTCAGACATCCTGTAATTATTGAAGGGAACCCATAGATGGCTTGGGAGCAGGTACCGGTCTCTGGTGTGTCCACACCTACCCCTAGACATGAGCTTAGTGAGAAAGAACATTTCCTAGATTGTTAGAAATCAGGAAACAAGTGCCCAAGATTGAGGAGTTGGGGATAGAACCTAAATAAAAGCCTCTGTAATAGTGTTATATTAATGACTAAAATACCCACAGTTGAGTATCTGTCTAGATACAGGGCTTTACCAGCGTCATCTCCACTAAGCCTCCAAAGAGCCCCATTAAGCAGGTATGATTAGGACCCCCATGTTTAGAACAATAAAGAGGCCAGGGAAGTGAAATCTCTGACCCAAAGTCACACAGGGAGTGGCTGCAGACCCAGGACGAGAACCCAGGTCCAACCAAGTAGAGAGTCATTTCTCTCAATCCCTGTCTGTGCACTACACTTCTTGGCATCAACCCCTGTCTTCTGCTCACATGTCTTAATCCTGCTACATCGATAAACCAAATATCAGAGCTTGCCACTTGAACGAACTATACACTCCCACTGAAATTAATTGTCAGTGCTTTTTAAAATTGGAAGCAAATATGAACACAGAGTTTCCCCAAAGGTTAATTAATTCAGCTCAACCTGACAAGTACTTTTTGAGAATCAGCTCAGTAACAGACATGGGTTTCAATACTGTGGGGGAGGTGGGGGTGAAAGAGGGAAGGAAATGAAGAAGTACTCCAGTTCCTATTGTCAAAGAGCTTTTTATCTGTAGGTGAAAACACCCCATGATCAGAACTGGACATGCATATTTTTCAAATGACCTAGTTGGGAAAAAACCTGGATAAAAACATCGGCCAAAATGAACACAAGCTAGGCTAACATCTCACTGGGCTCAAGTGTCAGGCAGCGACATACACATGCCTCAGTCTCCGGGCTCCGCTCTGCCTCACCATGGTAACCGCCAGGGCTCTCATCTGCCAGATGGTTTTTACATCCTCTGAGTGTAGCTAGAGAAGAGAACATGCATAGATGGATGGCTGAAGTCTCCTCATTCTCTCTGCAGCCTAAATGTGTCTCTCAGAAGGAGCCCCTTTACAAGCAGCGCGTCTTCAGAAATTGAATTGTTCCTACTGTGTATCAGAAGATGGATGTCTGAAACAGGTGCAGACCAAATCCCAAATATTGCAGGTCTGCCCTGCCGACTCATATTCATGGTGCCTGCTTGGACTGCCGTAACGAAGTACCACAGACTGCATAGCTTAACCAACAGAAATTTGTTTTCTTGCAGTTCTGGGGGCTGGAAGTCCAAGATCAAGGTATTCAGCAGGTTTGGACTCTCCTGACCTCCCTCCTTGGCTTTCAGATGGCCATCTTCTTGTGTCCTCACATGGTCCTTCCTCTGCATACACATCCTTAGTGTCTCTCTGTGTGTCTCAGTTTCCCCTTCTTATAATAAGACTACCTGTAGACTGGGTTAGGGTCCATCCTGTTAGCCTTCTTTTAACAGAACCACTTCTTTAAAGGTCCTATCTCCAAATGCAGTCACATTCTTAGGTAGGGAAAAGGGCTTCAATGTATGACTGGAGAAGGAGAACACAATTCAGTTTATAACACCAGCCATTACTCACTTGCTTTTATTCTTTCACTTATTCCTTAGTAAGCCAAGGGCTAAGTACTATTATTTTTATTTATTGAGAAAATTGTTGAAATTCTCAGAGAATTTAAGTAACTAACTCTACATCTCAACAGCTAGAAAGGGATTGTATTAATTTTCCATGGCTGTTGTAACACACTACCACAAATTTGGTGGCTTCAAAGTATGCAGGTTTATTATCTTATAGTTACACAGTTCACAAGTTCCAAATGGATCTCATTGGGATGAAATCAAGGTGTTGACAGGCTACATTATTTTCCAGAGGCTCTAGAAAAAAGATGCTCCCTCCTCCTTTCCCACTTCTAGACGTTGCCCACATTCCCTAGTTCTTGGATTCTTCATTTAGTCATAACAAGCAGACCAGATTCTTCTCACACCGCATCATGTAGATCTTTTTCACTAGACTATGAGCTCTCTAAGGTCAGGGACTGTATTTTTCATCCCTGTAATCTCAGTGCTAGCACACTGCTTGCATATTGTAGGAGTTCAGTAAATTAAGTAAAGAAATAAATATTAAAAGATGAATGAATAAACCTGCCAGAGAACAAGAAACGGATTTTTTCTGGTTCTCTTACTTTCTCCTATAGGAGCTGGATAAGTTTATCTTATTTCTCTGGAGTTCATCTTTTCATTTGCATTTGGAAAGTATTTGTCTAATCCTGAACATCTATGCCACTTCTAACATCTCATGACTCTCAGCCAAGGTACCAGCAACTCCTGCTTTGTTTTTATTTTGGTTTTTCTGTTCCACAAAGGCTCCCGTTTCCCACAGCTCCAGAGAGCTTGATTCTTGTCACTTGTCAATCATGTCAGTCACTGCTTGGTCTCGAATCCATTTCTTACTTTCTCATACTTCCCAGATTATTTCCTGGCCTGTGCTCAAGCCATTAGCTCTGCCTTCCTCAACAAGCCCTTTTCATCATCGGAACCTCAAAGCAATTTCCTTCCCCTGTGAAATGCTCCTAGCCACTCCAGACCCCAGAGCTCTCTCCTACCTTGGCATCGATCACCATAGAACTCAGAGAAAAAAGCTTAAGTATCTCTGCATCAGAAGTAAAGGAACAAAGGAGTTATTTATTCATTTAACAAATATTTGTTAAACATCTCCTATTTTCCAGTATTCAGCCAGTTGCTGGGATACCATAATGAGCAAAACACACATAGTCCCTGGCCTAAGGGAACCTGTGTGTCTGCACATTCTGGATAACAAAAATACCAAGTATAGGAATATCTCAAATATCAAATAATTAGAGGGTGTGGAGATTGTGAGAGATGATTACAAAGGGGCAACAGGAAACTTTTGGGAGGTGATCATTCGTCATCATCTTGATCGTGAAAATTGCATGGGTATATACATATCTCGAAACTTAACAACTTTGGGGCATCTGGGTGGCTCAGTCAAGGTTAAGCATACAACTCTTGATGTGGGCTCAGGTCATAATCTCACAGTTCGTGAGATCAAGCCCCATGTCAGGCTCTACACTGACAGTACAGAGCCTTCTTGGGATTCTCTCTCTCCTTCTCTTTCTGTTTCTCCCCTGCTCACATGCAGTCACTCTCTCTCTCTCTCTCTGAAAATAAAAATTTAGAAACTGGAAAAAAATTATCAAATTGTACACTTAAAAGAAGTGCATTTTATTATATGTCAAGTATACCTCAATAAAGCTTTCAAAATTTTAAGTTCTAATCAAGAAAAATAAGATTTGTGTTTGTATATATGGGTGTGTGTGTGTGTGTGTGTGTATGTGTGTGTGTGTATGCGTATGTGCGCAAGTGTGTTTTGTCAGGGGGGCAGAAGGGAGGAAAGTAGCAGGAGGCTTTTTGAAGATGCAGAAGGAAGACAGACCTGTTAGATATTTTATCACCTTAAATATCAGAGCTTAGAAATTATCTAGACCATGGGGTGTCTGGGTGGCTCAGTTGGTTAAGCATCCAACTCTTGGTTTCAGCTCAGGTCATGATCTCACAGTTCATGGTTTCAAGCTGCACATTGGTGCAGAGCCTGCTTGGGATTCTCTCTCTCTTCCTCTCTCTCTTTGCCTCTCCCCTGCTTATACTCTCTCTCAAAGCAAATAAATAAACTTTAAAAAAAGTTTGTTCTATCTCCTAAAAAAATTGTCTAGACCCACACTTCTGTTTCCATCTGGGAGTCTGAGGCCCAGAGGGTCATAATTGTTTTCCTAAGGTCCTATAACTCTTTTCTGGCTATTAATACTATGAACAACAACTGCCCTCATTTAGGCAACCACTAAGAACCATTCCCTGAAAGAGGTGCTTGAGGTCCATTATCTCACCTGTCTTCACAATTTCCTGTCTAAGTAGATATCATTATTCCCATTTATGAGGAATGAGGAAACAGGCTCAGTTAAATACCTTTCTGAAACCCACAAGACTAGAAAATTGAAGGGCTGTGATTTCAATCCAGGTCAGTCTGAGTCCAAAGACAGCATTTTTCATTTTAACAAAGCCTAACATTAGTAATTACCTACAAAGCATTTTGATTCCAAGTATAAGGCAAAATTATCATACATACATTTTATTTTATAAATGTATAAACAGGGCCTGTAGGGTTGATGAAAATGTTCTGCAACTAGATAGAGGTGATGGTTGGACATCACTGTGAATGTACTAAATGTCACTGAATTGTTCATTTAAAAAAAAAATATTTAATTTTGACAGAGCACAAGTGAGGGAGGTGCAGAGAGAGGGGGACAGAGCATCGGAAGTGGGCTTTGCACTGACAGGCTGCCAGCAGTGAGCCCGATGTGGGGCTCGAACTCACACACTGTGAGATCATGACCTGAGCTGAAGTCGGACGCTCAGCTGACTGAGCCACCCAAGTGCCCCTGAATTGTTTGTTTTTAAATGGTTGATTTTATGTTATGTGAATTTTTGCCTCAATAAAAGACAAACACATATTTAATTTTAGTTAAGATAAAACATACACCTTTCTTTATCATTAAAATTGGGAAAGTGGAGGTATCATTCCCAGCTCTATGTTTTATTAACAGAGCTATTATTTTGACAGCCCTCTGGAAATATTCCTTTTTTTTAAGCTGCAGAATAATGTCATATGACAAATCAGAGCACATTAGCAGGGCAGAGAGTATGGCTGAAAAAGCTCTCAACTGTAGTCAGGGAGGTGGTGTGGAGTTGGAGTGGGCTGGGAGTTTACCTATGATTCACCTTAAATAAGCCTCTTTGCTCTTTGAAAGCTTAGTTTTCTTAAAGTGAGGATAGTACAACCTGCTTGGCTTGTCTCAAAGGTTTATTATGAGGCTCAAAAAAGAGACCCAGTTGGAAACTCTTTGTAAACCTAAAAAGCTAAGCAAAATTGAAGCATTATCATTATCATCCCAAACTGTAATTTAAGGGAAAGAGCTCCTCCATTGCACACCTGCTGGTATAAGTTGTAGAGATGATGTTCACAAAGCATCTAATGAGGTAGTAGTGAATCTGGACAGGTTCTGTGATGCAGCCAATATAATATGGCCAGTCATACTGTGCCAGTTTCCACGCTCAATATTTTAAAAACTGGCATCTTCTAATTCCCGTCTCTTCCTGTCAATCCTGGAGAAGTCAGGTGTTATGTAAAAATCTGACTATCCTGGGGCGCCTGGGTGGCTTAGTCGGTTAAGCGTCCGACTTTAGCTTAGGTCATGATCTCGCGGTTTGTGGGTTCGAGCCCCGCGTCGGGCTCTGTGCTGACTGCCAGCTCAGAGCCTGGAACCTATTTCAGAGTCTGTGTCTCCCTCTCTCTCTGACCCTCCCCTGTTCACACTGTCTCTCTCTATCCTAGAAATAAAAAAAAAAAAAAAAAAGAAAAAAAAATCTGACTATCCTGAGACCACCATGCTATGCGGAACCCCAGGCTAGCCATGTGGAAAGGCTGGGTGGAGAGAGAAAGGGACACTTTTTTAGTATGTGGGTAAAGAAACCATACTGGACATTAACAGATGCGATGCGGAGAAAAATCAAGGAACCTGGTGGAAAGTAAAATCTGCAGCCCCAGATGTATGATCTTTAGTTCTTGGGGCCACCCCGACTGAGACCTCAGTCATTGTGGACCAGAAATGAGCCTTCCATACAGAGCCCTGACTAAATCCTTACCTACAGAAATCATAAACATATTAAAATGGTGGTTGTTTTATTCCACTGACTTTTGGGGTACCTTGCTCTTTGGCAACAGATAAGAGGGGGAAAGATCATGGACCCTAGAAACAGGCTAATTTGATTCCAGGCTCATCCCCTTACCTATTCATTGTGTGATCTTGGACACCTTGATTAGCATCTCCGAGCCTCAGTTTCATCATCTATTCAGTGGGAACAATCACACCTCCATTGCAGAGTTATCGTAAGGAATATACAAAATGTATGGACTTGCAGGCATATAATAGCATATAATAATTAGTACCTATAATAGTTTACATTTAATTCTTGCTGAGCTTTTAGTCCTCCCACAAGAAAAAAATGGAAACATTTTGGGAAACCTTTCTGCACCTGCTTTTTTTTAGCTTAATTCAACTGTATCCAAGTAGGTTGCCAGATTGCTTTTCTTAACTTGAGCCCCTTTCCCAGGACTGTGCCCTGTTGGGGGCTGCTTTTCTCCTTCTGCCCCTCCAGCACCGTTTCCAGCCCTCCCTTCCCGCTTTCCCTTTGAACTTGGGGCTCTGTATTGGATATTCAGAGGCTCAACGCCACGAAAGGCTTCCAGAGTTAGGAGCCATAGGTCAGGAGGGGGAGCGGGGAGGAGTTGTTAGTCCTTTTGACTGTTCTAGATAATTAAACTACTGGCTGAGAGCCTGGCAGAAGGCATGAGGCTTTGATTTGCAGCCAGCTTTAGACTGGGCACCCTGGGCAATCAGTTCCTGTGTTGCCACTGTCGGTCTTGGATGGGGTCTGTCTGGGGCTTTGGCAACAATGGGACTGTCAAGTGCCCCCTCCCACTTGCTGGCCTGCTCCTTTATTTGCTTTCTCCTACCATAGCCACTGCTCAACATGAGGGCAGGGTGGGGGCGCAGTCTGGCAGCCCCACCCCCACCCCTACCCCCTGCCAAGGCTCTTTAATTTCCTGTCCTCCCAAATCTAAGCTGCCTCTTAGGACCTGTTTAGAAAGACACATTTATCAGTTCCAAACACCAACAGCAAGATTGCCAGGGATCATGAGCGGCCAGGCAAGAGATTGGAAACGTGGCTTCTTTATAAATGTTTCAATTAACTAGACAGAACTTTTCTTGCTTCTGTTTCCCCCCATCTATAACAAAGTACAAGTGGGGAAAAGATGAGCAGCAGAGAATGTAGAGAGCAAGAAAGAGCTCCCCCTTTGGGCACCGGGCTTGCTCGGCATCACCATGTGAGGAACCTGGGTGGCCTTGAGCAGTCAGATATGCCCCCCCTCTCGGATAAAAGGCATCGTGGTTGGCCTCGAGCCTGTGAAACACCAGCTGGAGCACTGCAGTCTTGACATTTATTTCCCCATCTTCCTGTAAACACAGTAACCCCTTAATTAGTGCCCAGCCATCTCTGACGTCAGCCGGCAGCTCTCCTGTGGGCAGCAACCCATTTATCACCAGCTAAAACCGGTCCCGCGTCCAGGAACAATCGGTGCCCCCAGACGGTTTTCTCTGTCTGGAAAGAAAGAGCCAGAAGGGAGCCACAACAGTGAAAGGAGGAAAATGTTCACCCCAACAGACCAGAGCTCATTTTCTCAGGAGCTGCTGGCTGTTCACAAAGCCCTGATGGTAACCTAGAGACCCATGCAACGTTGCCATGGGCTCCTCTTCCCTCTGCATTCCTGGAAAAGAATTCACATCCATTGAACTAGGAGCTTCAGAGAACCCTCTTATATATCCCTGCTTTTATTCCCATTTCCCAGAGGAAGAAACTAAGTCTCAGAGATGTTCTGATCACATAGCTTGTGTTTGATTCAGTACAAAAATTACCATAAGACAATTACCACGAACTTGGTGGCTAAAAACAGCAGGAATTTATTCTTTCACAGTTTTTGGAAGCCAGAAGTTGAAATCCAAGGCGCCAGCACAGCCAGGCTCTCTCCTGGCTCTAGGGATGACTTCTTCCTGGCTCATTCTAGCTTCTGGTGGTTGCAGACAGTCCTTGGTGTTTCTTGGTTTATGGCAGCAGAACTCCAGTCTCTATTTTCACATGATCATCTTTCTCATCTGTGTCTCTGTGTCCAAATTTCTCTCTTGTTCTAAGGACAACTTTCATTGGATTAGAGCCCATCCTAATCCAATATGATCTCTTCTTAATTTGATTTTATCTGATAAGGCTGTTCTTTCAAACAAGGAAACATTCACAGGTTTGGAGTGATCATGTATTTTGGGGGGATGCTATTCAACCCAGTACACCTGTAAATGGCCAACCTCAGATTCAAGCCCAGGTCTTTCTGAGAGTCATGTTCTCACACCCACCAAACTGCTGCCAGAAATGGATTCACAGTGCAGTGCATGTGCCTAAGGAAACCTAGAATTTGATCTCTGGACAATAGCAGTGACATTTCCAAATGGGTCTTGGTAGTACAGGCAGGCACATCACTCTACCCTGTGCCCCGAATGTCTTCTGACACTTAACCCTTCTCCATGGGGATTGTTCCTTCTGTCTCTGTTTGCAACCAGTATTACTAAATCAGACAGAAAAATTAGGCATTGTGGTATGAGAAGACAGCATGAGGTGCTAGAAAGAACAATCAGAGGGGAGAAAGGAGACCTACTTCAAATCCCCGTCACTGCTATAGTGGGGAAAAAGTATTTTCCCTCTATCCTTCTGAGTTCTTGGCTGAGACCCTGTAATAAAAGATATATTAACAAGAAAATCAAACAGAAGTTAAAAACATGTATACTTCATGGAAGATACTCAGGGAAAAATTAATAACTCCCTGAGGTGGTTTAGAATCTTGGCTCAAATACTATCTTCAGCTGAAGACAAAAGAAAGAGAGGTATACTTATAGAAAAGTTATCATGAAAAGCAAGGTGAAAAAGAGTACGTTTTGTTATGTCATACTCTCTCTTATTTATAAGGGTCTCACGTTGTCTCCAGGAATTAACCTTTGTCCTTCCTGATAGAGAGGGACAGAGGGACACCTTTGCAAATTTATGTCCTGCTTTTAGGCAACTAGGGAGAAGGCAGAGACCTTTTCTTGCACCTGCGTCTTCTCAGTTGCGTTCAGCAATAATGATCAATAATCCTTATGCTGAAGTGGCATACTTGGGGTGGCATATTCTGTTACCCTTCATCTGCTAGCCGTGTATCCTTCAAAAAGCACCTTTACTTCTCTGAGTCTTTCATCTCCTCAGTATAAAGTATCTCTAAAGCCCTTCCCAGAGATCAAATGGTACTGGGGAATATTGAATTTACTCATGTTGTACAAAGCTACTTGGGGCATGACAGGCATGATTAGAGAAAGATAAGGAGGTAGCCAGAAACTTTCTGGGAGATTCTGAAGGAGACTTTTGCGGACTTTGAAGGACTTTGAAAGTGAGAGCATGGTTATTATAATGTCTTCATTTTCTCCTGAACACTTAATGGCTCTCTTTTTCCTAGCTCTAAGAGTGTCATTAGAGTGTCCTTAGGCCCATTATTTGTAATTAGGACCATTTTTGACAAGTCTGGAGAGAGAGAATTTTATGATATAATTAGGTAAGAGACAGAAAAGGATCTGGGGTAAAGGAGATTTGTGTGTTTGTGTGAGAAGGACATGGCTGGTGATGGAGTACACTGGTTGGTAAGCAGCGAATGGCAGGAAAAACACAGATATAATGTTCCTCATGAAGAGGAAAAAAGGAGGTGGCAGGGAAAATGCTGGATGAACCAGTTCTTCATGCTGTGCTTCCAAAGACAATATCAACCCAGTGTGATTTGCAGCAGAGTAAAGTTTACCTCTATGTGAGAGAGGAGAGATCAATGACTCTTCTGCTGTTTTGTTGTGTTGTTTTTTTTTTTTTGGTTAACTTTTTGTTAACCAAGGATACTCTTTTTTTACTCAATATGTCAATTCCTGTGTAACTGGGGTGCAATTTTTTGATGCCTTGATCAATCATAAATGACTCCCTCTGCATCCTGACATTGAAACAGGTGCTCTTGAGGTTGTCTGTGTGAGCACATTTACAAGGCAATATTCGGATAGTGACCACCACCACCGCACCCCACCCCAACCCCAACACCGGTGCAACACAGTGGGCCCCACCTGAAGCACTTCTCAGTTCTCACTGATATTCAATTTATTTTGAAAGAGAGCTTCAGGTAAGCCAGGAGCAAGATTTTCTTCAACGTGAAAAAGGCTAATAACTAACAAGAAGCCCATTAAGTAGGTCTTCTTAACAAGATTTTCAGTGTCTTAGATTTTATCTTTATGTAAGCCAAAAGTCAAAGAAAGCTGCTAAAATAGTTCCTGCTTGGACACATTCCTATCCTGTTTAATTCAGACAAGTGTCAACTATTTTACTGGTTTAAAATGTCTCTGGATTGACATCTCCCAAAGTATGTTCCAGAAACACAACTAAAAGGGTTATTTGATGAAGGTTCTGAGGTTAAACAAGTCTGGGAAACACTAGGTAAAATAGGTTTCTTTATTGTAAAGTCTGAGAGATACGAATGTGCTAATGAGGAATTAGATCAACAGAACTCTATTTTCAGGAAGGATATACAATACATGTCACTAAGCAGAATTGGGGGGGTGGGTGCAGGGCACAATATATGTCCCTTAGGGGAAAAAGTAAGCCTGAATTTTACAATATTCTGTGTTACTGACCTTCAAAAAATAGGAGTAAGAGCAGACAGTCAGCTCCCAGAGGACAAGGATCAGGCCTCCCTCCTCGGTGTTTAGGGTAATACCCAGCACAAGTTGGTATTCAAGAAGAGTTTGTTGAAATAAATGTAATGTACAAGTGTTCACCTACATGGGCCACTTCACATAGGTGTGTATGGTTTAGAAGCGTGAGCAACTGCATTCACTTAATTCACCTCTAGCTCACTTAATTCACCTCTAGCTCTGCATGTATGAAAAACCTTTTATCAGCAACCTGGAGAATGTAGTACTGCTTGGTTCTAATTTCCTCTAAAGCCTATAACACCATGATTAGGAGACAATCAGCCTTGCTGCTGAGGCTGAGAGCCACTCACAGATGACCTTTTCTTCATGAAAATTGCTATCGTCTTCACAGTGCCTGCCCTGAAACTTTCCAGCTACCACAGAAACAGAGTGGCAACAAATGTCACCCTTGCACCTGGCTGATGGTGGAGTAGTGCAGCGCAGCTCCAGAAACCAATAAATATGACTTTTACCTATCTCTTTTGGAAGAAAAACTAGGCAGCCATGACCTGCTGTGAGTCAAATTTCCCCCCAGAAATTATCTTTCATTTGGGTTTTACATAATTTCCATAGTCTAAGGGGGGGATCACCCCCCAGAGAGGCCCAGACAGTGCCTGAATTTTCCTAATTCTCTCTTAGCCTGTGCCAGCAACAACGTCCAGCATGCTAAGTATTTTGCGGGGCTATTTTTCTTTCCTAAAATGTTGATGCTGTTATAATCTGTAGGAAGAATCTGAGCTCAGCGGAGTATTTGGAGCGAGGCTTAGTCGTAAGGACACATGTATTGATTTTTCACCTGCCATTCCCTGAGCTCTGCAAAAACCTGGAACTTTCAAAGAAACAGTGCCTTTATGTATTACCTCCATCTTTGGACTGAAATCTCTCTATTAATGGGGCTGAACTAGTTGGGGGAAGGATGTTGTTTTTAACTTTCTTACTGAGAAAAAAAAAAAATCTTAATATACCCCCAAAGTAAGATAATTCAATAATTATCAGGGCTGTCACATTGTTTCATCTTTCCCTACTCCCTTTTCTTGATGAAGTTTAAAACAAATCACCAGACTGCATGTCATTTCATGCCTACCTACTTGAGTATAAATCTTAAAAAAAAAACCAAAAAACTATTATTTCATCCAGAGTATGACGTCATACCACACAGAAGGTTATCATATGTGAAATATCAGGTGTTTTCAAATTCCTCAATTATCTTTTTAATAATTGTTTTATTAAAATGAGGATAAAAAAGGGCCACACATTTCGTTTGGTTGTATGCCGCCTACGTTTCTTTTGATCTAGAGCAGTACCCTCTCCCCTATAATTATTCCCTTTCTTATGTCATCTCCCCTCCACCCAGGAAAAGAAGAGCTTTAAACTCCATAGAAGAGACCCCTAGTTGCCAATATTATTTCAATCCTTCTTCTAAGAATGGAAATTTAAGTTGCACCCAATGTGAAAACCACATATGCCCAGCACTGTCACAGTTAGAGGCGGCCATCTGTGCAAAAGTGACAGTGAACTTGGCAAGTTCTGGATGGTGTCCTTCAAGGAGAGAAGCATACTCTCCTCTCTCATTCGTGTTCCCTGTGGCCTGAACTACAGACATGGTGTGAGCCTTCCTTGACCGTGCATACAGGACAGCACCCAGGAACAGCCAAGCCATAGAACGCAAGGAACCCTGATCCCTGCTGATCTCATATAGTAGGGCTGCCTTTCCAGCTTTTACATGAGAAATAAAGGTCTACCATTTCAGCCCCTCTTACTGTGGGGCTGTGTCACATGCAGTTACACATCTACAGCTACAAATTTAATATCCATATCGCGTATGTCTTCAACCTAATTTTCTGTTCCTAAGCCTTTGGGGAGGTATTTCATTTCACTGACTCTGGATTTCCTCCAATATTAAAAGGAATGATATCTACACCTATCTCATAGTGTTGAATTAATGCATGCATACATTTAGTCAACAGATACATATTGAGTACCACGTGTCAGTTAATGGCTGGGCACTGACTGGCCATATAGTGTCAAATAAGACACTCTTCTCACCCTAGAGGAGGTGACAGTCTATCAAGTGAGACAACAAGTATCACACCTTATAGTGTGACAATTTTATAATAGGAGAAAGCAGGCACAGTGTGCTGCGGAAACATATGGGAAGGGCATCTAGCTCTGCCAGGGTGGAGCATCAAGGAGGAATTCCAGATGGGGAGTATCTGAGGCCTGAGGGAGGGGCAGCAGTATAGCAAAAGAGCTGATGTGCTCTCAAGACGTCCAATGTGGCTAGCCGCTTGTGTACTGTCGGGAGCTATGCAAACTGCTTGTTGTCCTTCTTACTTACTCACTTGAAATGTATGTTGGTGTCTTCCTTTGCACCAGGCACTGTGCTAAAGGCTACGCATACAGTGATGACTAAAACATGGCCCGTGTTCTGCTTGGAGAAAATACAGTCTAGTGAGAGACACAGATATTAAGAGATAAATTATAAAATGCAGTGTGAAGTCCTTTAACGGAACCCCGAATGCAGCAATCAGGCAGAGCAGATAAAAATAATAGTAATTAACATTTACCAAGCTCACCATGAGCTCAGCACTTATGCTAAACACTGTATATGCATATCTGATTTTTTTTTAATTTTATTTTTAATGTTTTATTTATTTCTAGGAGAGAGAGACACACAGCGTGAGCAGGGGAGGGTCAGAGAGAGAGGGAGTCACAGACTGAAACAGGCTCCAGGCTCTGAGCTGGCAGTCAGCACAGAGACCGACGTGGGGCTCGAACCCACGAACCGTGAGATCATGACCTAAGCGAAAGTCGGACGCTTCACCGACTAAGCCACCCAGGCGCCCCATGCATATCTGATCTTTAATGTTAGCACTTATAGGGTTTGAGCCAGACACTCTTCAAAGTGCTTTGAATGTATTAATCCATTTATTCTTCACAATAATAGTCTAGGAGGTAAAAAATACTATTATCCTCATTTGTCAGGTGAGAAAACTCAGGCACGGAGTGGTTAAATAGCTTTCCCTGAGTCACGTGGCTGGTGAGTGGCATAACCAGGATGTGACTGAACTTGGGCTGCCATTCTGCACTCTCAGCCCCTGCAGAGCACCTGATTATGTATGGAGACAAGGGCAGGCTTTTGGGGAGATTAAAGTTGATGAGGACTTGAGCTACAGCAGAACAATAGGAATAGAGGAACAACTGTAGCCATTGGAGGGAGACCTGACAGGGTTTGGTGGCTTATTAGGTATTGGTGAGGGATTTAACCAGGGTGCTGCAGAGGGACTTTGGGAGGTTCTGGCCTAGGAGAAGGGAGAATGGTAATGCCACCAATCAGGAATATGAGAAGATGGATGGAGAAAAAGAAAGAGCTTCGTTTTGATCAAGTTCCCTCTGAGAGATATGATGGATAACCAAGTGCAGATTAGTAGCTGGAGGTCAGGGAAGAAGATAAGGCCAGAAACAGAGATTGTGCAATTACCAGCATGGTATGACTGGTCATGGGTGCCTTCAGATGAGATCACTGATAGAGCATATGTGTGGCAAGGATAAGGGAGACCCAAGAATGGAACCAGGAGAATCCCTAACATTTAAGGGCAGACTGAGTTGATAAGACAATAAAAGAGATGGTACCAGGTGGAAACTTTTCCTCTTCATGTTGCCATCAGTAAGGAAATAAATTCTGGAACTTTCTCAGCCATCTTATAACTGCGAGAAAATAAGAAGAGAGGAAAAGCAAAAGAATCATAGATGTGTTGATCCTAGGATAGTCAGGGTACCAAATCACACTAGCATTTGGCTTTCTACAGACTTCCTGGTAGGAATCCATTCAACTGTACAGATGATCATTAGCTATTAAGTGAGGATAGCTATCAAAAAGGACAGTTGTGAAACCTAAGCACAGAACAGCATTTGTCATATACTCCACATTCCTTAAGCAGATGTAGCATAAATATATATAGTAAATGGGGGCACCTAGATGGTTCAGTTAAGCATCTGAATTCTGCTCAGGTCATGGTCTCATGGTTTGTGGGTCCAAGCCCCACATTGGACTCTGTGCTGGACAGCCTAGAGCCCGCAGCCTGCTTTGGATTCTGTGTCTCCGTCTCTCTCTCTTCCCCTCCCTGCTTATGCTCTATCTCTCAAAAATAAATAAATGTTAAAAATTTTTTAAAGGTATATGGTAAATGTTCTTAAACATTTATCTGACAATCTGGGAACAGAATAAAAGAAAGCCAATGGTTGTAGATTTCCAGAATTGGGAACCAACTGCAAGGGGTAGGGTAAAGAGAATGGGTTCTACAGAGCGGATGGTGAAAATATGCTGTCCTTGACCATTGGGTCCAAACTGGGTAGGGAGAAAGATGAACCCAGGTGGGTGTTGACATCTTGGATCTTCCCATCCCAACCCACCAATTAAGAGGTTGAATCTGTAGTGAGGACAAAGTATAGGACCAATACTTAAAACAGGATAGAGGGTCAGATCTTGTGACCAGAGAAAGGGATCTCCATAATTTAACATTTCAGAGGTAAAGAGGTTTCAAATAGTGACAAGTACAAAAGTGAAAGATTGTAATGAAGAGGAAGGGAATTTTGCTGAAGTATTTAAAATTAATAGTTAACATTTTGTTTTTATCCTTGTCTACCGGATTCCAAGTATGCTGGTTTGCTAAGTCTTCTATAACAAAGTGCCACAGACTGGGAGGCTTAAAAGGCAGGATTAATTTTCTCACAGTTCTGGAGGCTAGAAGTCCAAGAACAAGTCATGAGCAGACAGTCTTTTCTGGGGTCTCTGTTCTTGGTTTATAGATAGCTGTCTTCCCTCTGTGTCTTTACATGGTCTTCCTTCTGTACTCCTAATTTCTTTTCATAAGAGATTGGATAGGATCCCACCCTAATGATCTCATTTTACCTTATTTACCTCTTTAAGACCCTATCTCCAAACACAGTCATTTTTGGAAGTAGTGGGGATTAGAATTTCAATATATGCATATGGGGAGGCAGGGTACCATTTAGCCCATAACACCAAGCAAGGTGTTATTCTTTTTTCTATATATGAGTGCTAAGTTTCTCCATGTAGCATTTAGTTCTCATACAACCCAGTTGAGAACAAAGGTGCTTCTTAAAAATCTTACATATAAAAAGCTAATATTCAGAGAGATTAAGTAATGTGCTCAAGGTCTTATTCACTTCAGGCTGTTATAACAAAATACCATAAACCGGGGTGGCTTAAACAACAGTGTATTTCTCACAGTTCCAGAAGTTGGAAAGTCCAACATCCAGGTGCCTGCAGATTTGGTGTCTGGTGAGAACTCTCTTCCTCATTTGCAGATGGCACCTTTTCTCTTTGTCTTCAAGTGGCAGAGATAGAGATCTCAAGTCTCTTTTAATTAAAAAAAAATGTTTATCCCATCATTAGGGCCCCACCCTCATAGTCTAATCTAATCCTAATTACCTCCCAATGGCCCACCTCCAAATACCCTCCCACTGGGAATTAGAGCTTCAACCTATGAATGTGGGTTTGGGGAACAAACATTCTGTCCACAGAGCACAAGTGCACTCTGCTGTTACCTGGTGCTTGTGTTCAAGCTCAAATCCACCCAATTCCCAAGGCCCTATCACTTATTTTCTCCCTTGCTTTTTCCTCTAATTTAAAATTTATATCCTCTCCTCTTCCAGAATGGATTACAGGGAGCATCTTACCATTATTTCTAACATCAGTCAAAAATGTTCTCATGCCCAAGTTCTGTGTTTTGAGAGTAATAAGAAGTAGAGAGGAGGGGGCATCAATCATGAAAGGGAGCCAATAAAGAAGTTTTAAAGGAGACAGTATGAGGAGAAGGATTAAGTGTTCTCCTAAAAAGGGCTATGCATGAGGCTTACCTCCAGGATGCATTTCTGTTTGCCTCCAGGATTACTTCTCTCTTGCTGTAGTATCAAATTACCACAACGTTGGCGGCTAAGGACACCACAAGGGTCTACCAATTCTGGAGGTCTGAAGTCTGAAATTAGTTTTAGGGAACCAAATCACAGTGTTGGCTAGGCTGCGTTCCCTCTGAAGGCTCCAGGGAAGGATCCATTTCCTTGACTTTGCCAGCTGTGAGGGTCAGCCTGCATTCTTTGGCTCATGGCCACTTCCTCCATCTCCAAAATGTGTCACTTCAACCTCTTTTTCTGTTGTTACATCTCCTTTTTTCATCATGGCCCTCCTGCCTGCCTTTTATACCTTTGTGACTGCATTGGACCTACCTGGGTAATCTAGAATCACCTCCCCAAGTCAAGGCCCATAATCAGGCACCTGGGTGTCTCAGTCGGTTGAGCATCTGACTTCCATTTAGGTCATAATCTCATAGCTCGTGAGTTCAAGCCCCACATTGTGATCATTGCTGTCAGCGAGCCCGCTTCGGATCCTCTGTCCCACTCTCTCTGCCCCTCCCCTGCTTGTACCTCCCAAAAATAAATAAATATTTTAAAATAAAAAAGGTCCTTAATCACACTTACAAAGCCCCTTTTTTCCATGTAAGTAACATATCCATAGGTCCCCAGGGATTAGGGCATGGTCATCCTTGTGAGAACATTATTCAGTCTATACACCTACTACTAATGATTGTTCTTGAGTGAATAGTTGAACTAGAAGGGAAAGTAACAGGGATGTTATTAAAGTGTGTTGAAATTCCCAGTATTGAAAAACATTTAGAAGAAGAAATTGGGAGTGTAGCACTGATAAACGAGTTGACTATGGTTTAGCCAATCAGAGCCAACAATGATATTTCATTGAATATCCATTGAATAATGGACATCACAAGCTGTAAGATGTATGACTCTTATCATGTCAGTGTGTGAAAATTGAAAAGCAAAGCACGAATTATGCTCATGATTCACTCCTCAATGTGGTTTGTGAAAGGGGCAGTAAAACATAACTGTTGTCAAGCACAGGACTTGAATTTTTTCTCTCCTCCTTATGGCACAAGCCATGTTAGTCAAGCAAGATGTACTTTCTCATCTAAACAAATGAAATACCAATAACTTCCTTGTAGGGTTTCTTAACCGAGGTGGGGAACGGTACATGAGAGCACTCTGAAATGTCTAATAATGCTACCTATGCTGTCCCACTACCCACAGGAATTTGGTACCCACTTCTTTCAGACCCAGAAAAAGAATTGCTCTTCCCACTCTCTTGAAATGAGGAGCAGCCATATATATAATTTGCTTTAGCCAACAAAATATGATTGACGATTCTCATGCTACACTTCCCCTGCAGTGGTGATTGTGGAAACAGGTCTTGACATCAGATGTCACAAACACAAAATGCCTAAAACTCTGAGCCTACATATGAAGGACAGTTGCACTGAAAAACAGCTGAGACCCAAAGCAGAATAGATATAAACAAGAAACAAACTCTTATTTAAAGCCATTAAACTAGAAGTGGGGGCAGAGGGGTTGATTTCATAGGCTTAAACAAGCTTAACAGAGATGAATATTTAAGGGTGGGAGAGGATGCCTGGAGAAGGTTTGGATGCTAACCTGCTTCAGAGATTTAAGCTTTCAAGATAAATACATAATAGCAATATTAATAGTCATGTAACTGCTTTGGTGCTTATTATGCTCAAGGCTCCATATCAAGCACTTCAGATTCTTGGTACATGTTTATGCAGTTCCTGCTGGTATCTGCAGTGCCATTAACAGTGTAAAAACACACAATAAGAATTTAAGCACTTGCTATATTACTGCATTTCTGTTTTCTATTAGGTAGGGGTTTAAGCTTTAAATGTAAGAAAATGAGTTTGATGAACTAAGTGACAGAAATTGTTAAATAAGTAAGGTAACTTGCTTTGCTTAGGCATTTATTTGCTTTTCAAATTTTGTCATTTAGTACTGATACATCATCATCAACCAACATCTTTTTAAAAATGTATTTTATTTTATTTTATTTTATTTTTTGAGAGACAGTAAGAGAGAGTACAGAGTGGGGAACAGAGGGAGGGAGGGAGGGAATCTTAAGTAGGCTCTACACTCAGAGCAGAGCCTGATGAGACCTGGGGCTTGATCTCAGGACCTGAGGCTAAATCAAGCGTCAGATGCTTAACCTACTGCGCTACCCAGGTGCCCCTCAACCAATGTCTCGAATGCTTATTGTGAATATTTCTGCTTCAATCTTTAGTGGCTTTCTCAGATGTTTTACAGCTGTATTAACAGAAGAAAGTGAGCAAGCAGAAGATAACAAGTGTCATTAGAGGGCAGAGTAGAATCTTTTTACTGAGAAATATACCCTAAATTCAAAAAGTACATATTCCTATTTATCTAATTTAAAGAGTAATAAGGAAACCCACATGCCACGTACCCTTCCAGAGTTTCACAGAAATTCCAGTACCTCTAAAGTCCTCCACGTGCCCCATCCATCTCTACACAGAGATGGTTGCTCTCCTGAACTTCGTGTTAATCATTCTCTTTTTCTCTTAAAGTTGTATTTCCTATGTGTAGACAGTATCCCTATAGAATATATATTTTGTGTATTTTTGACTTTTATATCCTACATCATGTCATACTGTATGTATTCTGAGTCATTTTATTTTGCTTAATATATTTTGGAGATTCATCTATATTGATGTAGGTAGTTGTCATTCAATCACTTTCATTATCATAAAGTGTATTTTATGACTTTACTGGAAAAATGTATCCCATTCACCATTTGATGGATTTGGGCATTTTTTTCATTTATTTCTGTAATGAGTAGTTGAACTATGGATATTCTTGCACATGTGCAAGATTTTCTCCAGCTATTATTTCGGTGAGGCTTGGTTTCAGCCATGAATTATAGAAACTCAAAATAACAGTGGGTTAAACCAAATAAAAATGTATTTAATTGAGGTCTTGAGAGATGTAGTGCCAGACTAATAAAGCTGCACTACTCTAACGGGCGTGTGCATGGCTCAGTTGGTTAAGCATCCGACTTTGGCTCAGGTCATGATCTCATAGTTCGTGGGTTCGAGCCCCGCGTCCAGCTCTGTGCTGACAGCTAGCTCAGAGCCTGGAGCCTGCTTTGGATTCTGTGTCTCCCTCTGTCTCTAACCCTCCCCTGCTCACACTGTCTCTCTCTCTCTCTCTCTCAGAAGTAAATAAAAAAAACATTTAAAAAAATAAAGCTGCACTACTCTCCTAAATCCCCAGAGATCCAGCCTCCTCCCATCTCATGATGCTGCCATTTCTAGAATGTGGCCTCATCTTCACAGTCCAAGATAATGGTATCCTGCATTTCAGGCACTGAGTTGAAGGGAGAATAAAAAAGTCAGGTACAAAGCACACACATCACCTATCAACTAAGTAAGGTTTTTGGAAAATTTTACACAGTAGTTCCATTTATATCCCATTGGCCGGAAGTTATGTGACCACACCTGGCTACAATGGAGGGTGAGAAATGAAGTCTTTATTTCAAGAAGTCATATGCCCAGCTAAACATTCTATTTCCAGAGGAAGGAGGAGTTGGATATTGGGAAAGAAGATGGATATTGGGAAAGAGTTGGAAGACTCCATCATAAGTACATGTCTAGGAGTAAAATTGCTGCAACAGGGTAGGCATACGTTCATTTATACAAGGCACTAATTACCAAATCATTCTATGAAAGAAGGTAGAATTTAAATAGAGTCTTTCATTTGACAAATATTCACTGAACACCTGTTATGCTCCAGCATTGTTCTAAAAGCTGGGCTGTAACAGTGAGCTGTTCTAGTGGAGTCAACCAATAAGCAAGTAAACAAATCAAGGTTCTAATTTGGGGAGTAGTGTGAGGGTAGCAAATAGAGGTTGTAGGAGTGCTAGGCTTTAGAAAGCAGTCAGGGAAGGCAGTTTCCGGGGGCTGACAGGAGGGAGCGGAAAGGTCACAATTCAGATCCTTCTGTGTCTTGCATTGGCTCATAAGAGCAAACTTGCCTTTTCTCACAAGTGGCCTTCATGGTTAGCCCATCCAAAAAACTGAATGTGATGTTACTGGGAATGTATTCAAATAATGGTTATTTGGTGAGGACTTCTTGCCTGGAATGCAGTAGAGCTATCTAGAAGTATGGAGGCCAGTCTTTGATTCACCATTTATTCATGAAGAACATCACATGTGCAGAGCATTGTGCCAACTAAAGGGGTATTAAAAATGCATGGAACAAGAGTGCAAATGGGAGCTTGCAGCCCCAAAGGCAATGCGGTTGTACTGCCATTAAGTTGGGTACAGGTGGACAGATACCTGCCCCAAAATTGCAAGGCTGGGGTGCATGTTCTGGGAAACAAGCCCCAAGTGCAAGTGTTCATATTTAATTTTCCCAAAATATGCTGAGAGGGCTTCTTTGAATACAGCAGCAAAGCTAATGGCTTTTCTTTGCTACTTGTAGTTGTAATTCTATTACTGCTAATGCAGCTCCCATTGCCCAGGAAAATTATATACAAACCAACACAACTTGAACTTGATATAGACATTATTCTCTCTCTCTTTTTAATCAATGGTGTGTGAGCTAAATGGTATTCTAAAAATACATTGCAGCATTGCAAATTCTACTCACACATTGCATTTTCAATGGGTGACTATCGGATCCTTGAATGCAAAACTTGATTTAATATAACTCCACATCCCCATCCCCTAATCCCTATCACACTGTTTGATCACCCATTGCTGACTAAGCTTTTGCCTGAAGGGTCAAGAAACAGCTTGATGCTAATCTCCACACCTGGCTTGACCTTGGAGCCTTGCCCTAATGATGAGGCTTCAGCTTCAGACAGCTGAGAGAACCAACCACAAACAGCAGGGAAGCTGAAACCAAGCAAGCAGCCACCATTAAATCAACAAACACCAAAAGTGAGGGCACAAAGCATGCTCTATGTGAACATCAAAGCTGACGCTATAGGGTGCCTGTCCTTGAGAAGCAAACAATTGAACAGGGCATCAAATCTGTACAAAACTAT
This sequence comes from Proteles cristata cristata, assembly GCA_017311185.1. Lineage (NCBI taxonomy): Eukaryota > Metazoa > Chordata > Mammalia > Carnivora > Hyaenidae > Proteles > Proteles cristata. Next base: position 1,198,693 of record JAESUZ010004016.1, on the reverse strand, counting down.
TAATGTTATAAAGCAAAACATGAGGTGAAGTCAGTGCTGTGCAATCTGGTGATGAATGGCACTTGCTGCTTCTGGAGCCCCATAAAGATGCTTTTGCAAGCCCATGACTGGGACCATCTATTACATTGAACCAGACAAGGCTCCTTTCCCCTACACATTATGTCTTGGAAGCAGTCTTGGCACACGGTTACATTACAAAATTTCATCACCCTAAAGTAATCTAAAGACATTAAGTCAGGAAACAGAGTAAGACATTTGGCAAGCCCCTTCCCCCAGCCGCCAAATTTCTGATTTTCATGGTGCCCTTTACTTTGCTTACGAGATTTAGATCTGAAGTTGAATTCCTAATTTTCAGCTTCTCTGGGTTTAGAAGAGACGTGTTGTCAGGGACACCTCCTCCACTGAGTGTTGTTACGAAACCCAGGGGCACAGCATGTCTGTGGATATGAGGAGAAATTGAGACTTTCTCAGCCAGTGCGTCTTCTGTCTCCTGCATTTGTCCCCAATGTCTCTATCTCCAGAAAATCCTTCACCACCCTCCACCGAAAGAGAAGATCACTTCCTATCTCTTCTGGAAGCCTTCGTAATTCAGCAATCCATAGATCTTTATCCCCTCCCCCCAAAAAAAACCCCTGCATTGTAGTGGCCATTCACCAATGCATCTGATACATTAGGAATTTAGCAATTGTGTTAAGTTGGAATGACATGCATTGGGATTGTTTAAAGTCCTACTGAAGGTACAGGATTACTGAGAAATTATTTAGTAATTCCAACTGGGGAGGTGGGGAAGGCCTCTGAGAGAAGGTGGCATGGGAGCCTGAGGGATGGAGTTGGTCCTGATGGGGAAAAAATGGATAGAACAGCATGAGTAAAGGTATGTTCAAAGAACACTGAGCAATTTAGCGGCAACACAGACTGCATGAAGCCGATGGCAGATAAAGCCAGAAGAATGAGCTTGAGTTAGAGCATGGAGGATCTTGAATGCCGGGTTAAGAATTTGAATTTGACTCCATAGAAAATTGAGAGCCATTGAAACCTTTTGTGGAATGAAGTTTGCTTGTGCTCTGGAAAGTCAGGCAAACTTGGAGGCCAGTTAGAAGGCTACCATAGGACATAATAAGCACTTACCATAGTAAGAGTGCAAATTAAATGGAGGGGGCCAGGTTAGCAAGTACCTGGAGAACCTAGCCCTTGGCTGTTGACTTTCTGATTACTAAAGTGAGATGAAACCATCTCACTATAACCCAAGGAGAGCTAGTCAGGGGTCTGCCCACGTTTCTATGCAGTGGCAGAGGAAGAATAATGAACAAATCTACAGAGGGATTGGGAGACACAAAGCTGATTAAATCCCATGAGTCGTGCATTTCAACATACTGGGTCTTATGTATTCACCAGGAAACAGTGCTATCCCCAAGGACAGGTGAGTAAGTGGGAACAGCTTCATTCATTAATTCGTCAAGTATGTATCAATCACTTACTGTATGTTAAGTGCTCTGTACATAAGGTGTTTATCATCTGGGGTGATGCAAAGAGTCATACAAATGGGGCAATTCCAATGAAAGGGGAAGCAGGTATGGTAGAGGCAAGCACAGGGCACCCATAGATCACTGAGGAGGCAGTTAACTGAATCCTGCAAGAATAAAGAAGCATTAGCCAGAATAGCAGGAGGGCAGTGAAGGGAAGGACCCTGAAGTCCAGGAGAACAATCTGAATAAAAGCCCCAGGGTGAGAGAAGGCTTGGGTTTAGGGAAACAAGTCACGTGTATGGTGCAAGGTAAGAAGGAGATAAGAGTGCCAGGGACAGTACCACGTGCAGACTGTGCAGCCTCCCAAACCACCCCAGGGGCTCGGGACTATATCCCACAACAGCAGGAGCTCCCCAAACTTGTTCAGCCAGGAGGCAACCAACTTGTTTAGTTGAACAAAGCTCCCTCTGGCTGCAGGGAGGAGGATGGATCAGAGCGGATGATCAGAGCCTGCAGCTTGGGTGTGTACCATTCATCATGTGGCTGTCCCTGCCCCATGCCCTCTTCTGCCCATAGAAATCAGCTCCATCCATCATTCAGCTTCTGGGACACCTTCTCTGTGTCTGTCAGTCAGTCATAGTCAATTGCTTCTTCTTCAGCATTTCCACCATCCAGTTGCATACCTCTATTTCCCTTAATAAACTCAGCTCTATTGAAATCATGAGGACACCCTTTGTAAATTATAAAGTGTTGTACAAATGTTGCAATGTGATGACAGTAAGGATAGGTGATTTTCCAGGGTAGCCTGAAAGACCTCTGAGAACAATGACGGTGTAGTAAATCTTCCAAATGCGCATGCCTCAGCTTGGGCAATGATCTTTTGTGCTGAAGAGGCACTGAGGCATACAGTAGCAAGGACTTTAGGGCCAGACAGACCTGGCTTTGAATCCCAGCTCCTGACAAGCTATGTAGTCTTGAGCTCATTTACCTCTCTAAGGTTTAGTTTCTGTGTCTGTAAATAGAAATAAAAATACTTAACCCATTGTCTCCATTGGTATACCCACGCAGGCGAAACCAAGCCCCAATTTAGAAAATGGCCCTCTGAAGAAACTAACACACAAACCAGAAAAGCTGCAATGAAAATTCATTTTGCTCAGATAAAATCTAATGAACGAGTCCCAGAAAGACAAAGCTACTCACAGGGATTGTATCTTCAAATAGGATTTTTCGTGATGATGAAAATGTTATTAATCCACACTGACCAATATGTAGCCACTGGCCACATTGGCTCTTGGGCACTTGAGGATGTGGCTAACATTAACTTTTAATTTAATTTGCTTTAAATTTAAATAATGACCTATAGTTTGTAGGTGTCCTGTTGGACAGTGCGGATAGATGCTATGTCCTAGGGAAGCCCTCCCAGTGTGGGGGTAGTGGGCAGCTTGGGAGGGAAGGGCAGGGACAGGAAAGGGGTGGAGGAGATCTGTTTTCAAAGCTGTCCAAGAGGTTGAGTTAGGCTGTGTACAGGAGTTAAAAGAAGTTTTAAGAAGAAAGGGTCAAGTATCCAGGCAACAAAGCAAGAGGAGCTGAGGAGGACAGATGCCACACCTGGACATAAGGATAGAGGCGACTGCCACTGTGTTCAGGGAAGGGAATGCCATTTCCAGAAGCCTGTGCTAAGTGCAGGCCCTGTCTAGGTATAAAGTCCTTATGGTGTCCCTGCAAATGAATTATATCAGCAGGTCGGATGGTGTGACATCTGAGGGTTTATGATCATACTTCACCACCTTTGGCTGAACCCTAGATTTCACTTCAAAGAAATGTAGTTCTGGGGAGCAGTAAGCAACTGCCAGAGACTTCAGGGGAAAGATGGGGTGCTAGAGTGGCATTCTGAATCCCAGAGGGGACCGCTGCTCTGAGTTATCTCCTCTCACAGTATCATACAGGAGTTTATCTCTAGAATAAGGGAGGAAAGGGGGCCTGAACATGTGCTTCGCTTTCCTATTCCTTCACCTGCCCACTGCTGGTTGATTGTCTTTTATATTCCGGGTCACATGGAGACAGTCCCAGAGAGGGTCACCTTCCTCCTTCTTTGTGGGACCACAAACAATTTAGAGATGGGAGGAGGCTGATCCCACACCCACTGGCCATGCAAAAGAGCCAGAGACCGGAAGGGAAAAGGAGAGCGAGAGGGACAGCACAAGGGAGCCATGATGCAGGGGTTTCAGCCTGGTCTGAAATATCTAAAGATTTGGGGGAATATGGGAACATAATTCTAGAATCTATACCTACTTCTCCCAATTTTTCTTCCTGAGTGATATAACCAAAAATTAAGCTTGCGCATACGAGTTTAGCTCAAGTCAACAAATGTTTATTAGCCAGGCCCTGAGGGGATACATGCACATTAGGCAGAATCCCAGCCTTCCGGGAAGGAGCCAGGAGAAACGTAACCATTGTCAGAGAGGAGTAGACAGAGCACACAGGAGCAATAGATATTGTGAGGTTTGTGATTCTAATAGGTATTCAGGGAGGTCTGCAGAGGAGGAAGATGGTGGAGCTGTGCCTGGAAGGATAAGAAAAATCCCAATTAGTCTAAAACAAAAAATTAAGAACATTCTTGGAAGAGAGACTAAGTGAATAAAGGTCCAGAGACATGGAGCTGATATTGATGACAAAGCACAGAGCAATGCATGGTAGCTGAGCTATAGAGGAAGACAGGGTATGAGGGAAAGGATGGCGGGGAACAGAGCAGACAATGTTGACTAGGGCAAGATTCAGAAGGCTCTTTGGATTCCCTGCCCAGTCTTTCTGACATCGGGTGAAAGGTAGTGGGGATCTAGTGAAGCAATTTATGCAGAGAATATTCTTTCAGCAAACTTTCCTAGGGACAAATATTTATAAAGATGAAAAGACTGGGGCACCTGGGTGGCTCAGTCAGTTAAGCATCTGACTTTTGGTTTCCGCTCAGGTCATGATCTCACACATGAGCTCGAGCCCAACGAAGAGCTCTGTGCTGACAGCGTAGAGCCTGCTTGGGATTCTCTGTCTCCCTTTCTCGCTTCCCCTGCTGTCTCTCTCTTTCTCTTTCTCTCTCTCTCAAAAATAAATAAACATTAAAAAATTGAAAAGACCCTAGACCCTTTTGTTGGGTTTTCAGGGTATAAACAACAAGATGCTTTTGGAGGGACACTAGGGCAGCAATGAATGCAGAGGTCAGAGTGGAGCCCAGAGGGACTGCACGCAGCAACGGGGTGGGTTAGGCAGCAGCTGATGATGAACACCTAAGCCAGGGGAGCTGGGACAGCAACAGAAGGAAGCCATGGTGAGGTGGGAGATACTGAGCTGGCCAATGAGACCCAGCAGTTCATAAGACTCATAAGGAGTGGGGACTAGATGGAAGTAAGAGACTGTATGAGGAAATAGGAGGTGTACAAAGGTATTCCTCAAAAAGCTGTGTGAATAGAAATGAGAGAATCACTGTATTTTCTCCCTTGTTTACCCAGTGAAGTGGATTTTTTAAAAAATGATGAGTTGAATCCCAGGGCAACCATCCACATACAGTCAATATTGATCTCCATCCCAGGAAAGACCATCAGTAATTTTATCAGGGTGTCTAAACAACTCTGGCTCTGAATGCATCTGCCCCTGTGTACACACGTGCATATATATTATGACCCAGCAATAGCACTGCTAGGAATTTACCCAAGGGATACAGAAATGCTGAGGCATAGGAGCACATGTACCACATACCCCAATGTTCATAGCAGCACTCTCCACAATAGCCAAAACATGGAAAGAGCCTAAGTGTCCATCAACGGATGAATGGATCAAGAAGATGTGGTTTATCTATACCATGGAATACTACATGGCAATGAGAAACAATGAAAGCTGGCCATGTGTAGCAACATGGATGGACCTTGAGGGTGTTATGCTGAGTGAAATAAGTCAGGCAGAGAAGGACAAATATCATATGTGTGCACATATAGGAGGATTAGGAGGAACTTAACAGAGGACCAAGGGGGAGAAGAAGGGCGGAAATGGTGGGGGAAAGGGAGAGAGGCAAACCATGAGAGACTCTTGAATGCTGACAAAAACTGAGGACTGATGGATGTGGGGGGGAGGAGGGGTGGGCATGGAGGAGGGCACTTGTGGGGATGAGCACTGGGTGTTATGTGGAAACTAATTTGACAATAAACTATTTGTAAAATATAATATATATATATATATATATTTTTTTTTTTTTTTAGGTATATATATATACCTAAACTGCTGCTTGTTCTCTCTTACTAACCACTGTTAAGTTGTCAGCTACAGACATTCATTCCATATTCCCCATGGCTTGTGCTGAAGAAATGACTAGCTCAGGATTACCAACACTGTAGTATGTCACTGTACATCTAAGATAAAGATTTACCCAGTGATGGCTGAAGAAAAGAGGACACCACCAAATCAGAACACTAAAACAATTTTAAAAAATTTTTTTTGGTCTTGATGATTCCATGGTTCAAAATGGTATCTGGCAGGTCGCCTAGGTGGCTCAGTCAGTTAAGTCCGACTCAGTCCGACTTCGGCTCAGGTCATGATCTCACAGTTCGTGGGTTCAAGTCCCACATCGGGCTCTGTGCTGACAGCCAGCTCAGAGCCTGGAGCCTGTTTCCAATTCTATGTCTCCCTCTCTTTCTGATCCTCCCCTGCTCATGTTGTCTCTCTCTCTCTCTCTCTCATTCAGAAATAAATTTTAAAAAACATAAAAAAAATAGGTCTCTGGGTATCATGATGAAGTTGAAAAAAAAAACAAGTCACACATAGGAGAAAATATTTAAAAATCATATATCTAATAAGAATCTAGTAACAAGAATATATAAAGAACTCTCATAACTCAACAATACAAAGACAAATAATCCATAAAAAATGAACAAAGTATTCAAATAGACACTTCTCCAAACAAGATAAATGATCAATAAACATGTAAAACATACTGAGCATCATTAGTCATTAGAGGATACAAATCAAAGTTACAAAGAAGTATGATTCCACACTTACTAGAAATGGCTATCATTGGAAACATGAATAATAACAAGTGTTGATGGGATGTGAAAAAATTGAAACTGTCATACAATGCTGGTGGGAATGTAAAATGGTGAAGCTGCTTTTGGAAAGCAGTTTGGCCTTACATTATAAAACTAAACATAGAGGGTGCCTGGGTGGCTCAGTTGGTTAAGCGTTCGACTTCAGATCAGGTCATGATCTCATGGTTTGTGAGTATGAGCCTTGTGTCAGGCTCTGTGCTGACAGCTCAGAGCCTGGACCTTGCTTTGGATTATGTCTCCCTTGCCCTCTGCCCTTGCCCCACTCTAGCTCTCTTGCTCGCTCGCTCTCTCTCTCTCAAAAAAAAAAAAGTTAAAAACTAAAAAAACAACAACTAAACACAGAGTTACCACATGCCCTAGCAAATCCTCCCCTAGGCATATAACAAGAGAACTGAAAACATATATTCACATAAAAACTTGTACATATCTGTTCATAAAAGTATTATTCATGATAGCCAAAAAGTGGAAACAACCCAAATGGTCATCAACTGATGAATGGGCAAACAAAATGTGGTGTATCCATTCAATGGACTATTATCCAGCCACAAAAAGGAACACAGTACTGATACATGCTACAACATGGATAAACCCTGAAAACATTATGCTAAGTAAAATAAACCAACACATAGGGCCACATATTATATGACTCCATTTGTATGAAATGTTAAAAACAAGTAAATCCATAGGGATGGAAATTAGGTTGTTGGCTGCTAAAAGCTGGAGGAAGGGAGTGCAATGGAGAACAATTCCAAATGGATATGAGATTTCCTTTTGGGATAATGAAGATGCTTTGGATGCACCTAGTGGTGATGGCTGTACAACATTGTGAGGAAACTTAAAATCACTGAATTATACACTTTAAAAGAGTGGATTTTATGGTATATGTATTATATCTCCATTAAAACAATCAGTTGACTTCTTGGTCTAGTAACCTAGCTGTTCTTTTGAGGATAATATGTCTTTTTCACTTGTTGCCTTGAATATACATTATGATGTACCTAGGAGGGTATGTCTTTTAACTTAGCCTGCTTGGAATTCATTGGTCTTTTAAAATTTGAGAATTAGAGTCTTTCATCAATTCTGGAGCCATTATTCTTCAAAAATTGCCTCTCCTTCATAATCTCTCTTTTCTGCTTGGATTCCAGGTAGACTCAGGGTAGATCTTTTCATTCTTGTTTGATACCTATTAACTTCTTTTTCATATTTTTTATATTTCTGTCTCTGCTGCATACTGGTTTTCTTCAGATTTATCTTTCAGTTCTGTCTTGAGATATACCTCACCAGCTGTTAAATCATCAATTGTCTAATTTAATTTATTATTACCATCTAGGTAATGATAATTCAGACTAAATGAGGCCATATTGTGCCTATCAATGCTTAAGTGGGCATTCCCTCCCCTAGCCCCACACCCCCCCATAAGCATCTGAGCTCAAAATAGGCAGTTTTCCCATCTGTCCCCTATTGGGAAACAGGTGAATATTTTCATGTTTGTACATGAGCAAAAACTCCTGGCAAAGTATGAGTAAATGGAAAACACTAGCTAAAGACAGTACAACCCAGGAGAGACTTTTGAGTTTATCTCTTCCTGGAGCTATCTGTCTGCATTTCAAAAGGTTGTAAATACCTAGAGACCTTCTCCTCTTCCCAGAGCTGATTTGCTTACGTTAGAGAGGTCCTTTCTCTCCCTGCAGAGGGGAAGGCGGCGGCTGCGCGGCAGTTCCTAGGTAAACCGAGATTCATAATTTCAGCGTTCCCCTCCTGCAGGACAGATTCCTCTGTACATGCAGGGCGGACATCTGCCCTTATCACACCACCCTTCAGAGGGAAAGTGGAGCCTGGTGGGGGGCGGGGTGGGCACACTGTTATTGCTGTAAGTAAATAATGGCTCTGATCTCTGATCCAGAGACCTGGTGTGTGCTATCAAGATAAAATAACTGCAACCTCACTCTCCCTTGCATGCGCAGGAGGTGAAAGGCGGATTTATTCTCTGGTCACTCTTACAGTAAAGGTACAGACCTTTGAAGCCCAGCTTTGTACAGGGGTTCCCCTAGTACACTCAGTTTAGGCTTTTTCTCCTTTTCCCCTTGCCCTGTGAGGTTTTGAAAGAGAAACTCTAGATCACCAGAGTTGGTGTCTGCGCTTAGGGTGCCCCTCCACCTGCTTGTGTGTAAACACTCTCTCTCTCTCAATAAATAAACTTTTTTGAATACGTAATAATTTATTTACAAAATATCTTACCCAGACTTTTTAATTTTCATAGGAGAGTCAGTCAGAGCATCTACACTGCAAACTTCCAGAAACAGAAATTTCATCCTAATATCTTGCTGAAAAAGGGGTCTTCTGAGACCTCTTGATAGACATTTCTGGGGAAGTAAGTCATACCTAGTGGACCCACTCCAGGGTCCCTTTCTCCCTTAGAATGTTATTTCTTTTGCTACATTGTACAGATGCGTTTTGGCCTTTATGCTACATTTAGGTAGCAGAAAATACAGGGCTTTATTTAAAGAGCTACAGGGTTGTTTGAAGCAGGCTTCAGCTTCCTCCCAAATCTTCATAAGCCCTAACACACTGATATGGACAACTGGTATTTTTTCATAATTAGTGAAGTGCCAGGCAAATTTGGTTTGCCATGGATCCTTCCTCTTCCAATTTGATTACATTTCATAATTTCCTCTCACATTAGCACTCCAAATTACAACAATATGTAGGGGAAAGTTAAGGGACCATTTAAACAAACAAAAATCAACATGTACTGTGTCAAGAGGAAAAGATCCAGGCCATGAAACAAGCTAAGGATGTTACAGAGGGGTCTTAGAAATGCGAGAAGGCACTGGCTGTCTCCAAGGCATTAGAAAGAATGGTTTTATACACCAGAGCATTGCTAGGGGATGACAGTCCTGGAATTTACCCACCCACCATATCACTACCACCTCCCACCATATTTAAGCAGGTAAAATGGGGTTAAAATGAAGCACTGTGGCAGCACAGTGGTGTGAAAAGAAGCCAAAGGGCATCTTCTGCTATTTGAGTGTTCACAGAGCCTAGCCCAGGTCTTAGCTTCTAGTAATTGCTTAAGAAAAATTAAATTGGGTGACCTATTACTTCAAGCACTGGTGAGACCCTCCCTTTTTAGGGTTGAGGTATAGACTTGCTTGCAAATGTTTATTAAATGTTTGCCAAATTCAATCCAGATTCAAGCTAAGTAATTTCCTGTTCACCATGGGCCAGAAAAGAAGAGATTGTCAATATGATATTGTAGAAAGAATGGACATGGTGTCAGAAAACCTAAGTTCAAATCCAATCTCTGTCACTCATTCACTGTGTGGACAGGTTGTGTTGGAGGGAGGGAGGTAAGGGAGTATCTCAGCTTCTTCCTCCTTAAATGCAGGGAGGGGGAATATCCAGCCAGTCCAGATTATCTTATTACTTTCACCAATCATTACAATCAACAAATGAGAGAAGAGATGTATGAAAAGTATATAGTGGTAAAAGAGTGTGAGGAATAATAGTATGTTTGCTGTTGCTAATAACACTAATAGCTCAACCCACTTTTCTATTTGAATGGTGCACAGGACACCTAGGCAGGAAAATCTATTTATTGCTTTTGCAAGAAGCTCCAGAGCACATTCGGGAGGCAGGTCTGAGTCAGGGCCTTTCTTTCTCCTCTCCAACTTCATGACAGGTTGGAAAAGACCTTAAATTAGACGAGAGGGAAAAAAATCATGAAATGGTAACATCATGGGCAGACGCTTTGGAGGAGAGTTTGCATGCATTGGACCATGGAGGACATGACTCCCTCAGTGCCAAGAGTTATTTTAACCCCCATTCAGATGGAGGACTCGGGCTATTTAGAGCCAGGGAGCCCCAAACACAGACAACCACCTCATCCTGACTCACAAAGATGACTTCCCACTCAACAGCCACTCTCCCATCCTTCTGGCAAACAGGGCTTGTATTTTGTTCTGCTGTATAATACCTTCCTCACATGACTCAGAAGGAAAATCCTAATTAAATTCAGTCTCGGGGGTTTCATTTTCCTCTCAACATATATTTTTTTATTAAGCACCTGTTACATGTCAGACACTTCTCTAGGTTCTGGGGAATGCCAGTGAACAAAACACAGTCCCTTCCCTCAGTCTAGAGGGCAGACAGATAACAAACAAATAAAAATATATGTCATGTCATATGGAAAGAAGTGCTTTAAACAAAACTGAGGGAAAATAAGGTTCAAAGAGAGTGACTGAGGATGTGATTTTAGATAAGATGATTAGAGAAAATTTCCTGAGAAAATAACACTTCAGCAGAGACTTGGTATATCAGTAGCTGAAGCACTTTTAGAATAGGTACACTTTCTGTATAAGCTTTTTGTTAACACAAGCATACTTCATTTTATTGTGCTTTGCTTTACTGTACTCACAGATACTGTGTTGTTCACAAATTGAAGGTTTGTGGCAATCTTGCAATGAACAAATTTATCAGCGCCATTTTTTCTGATAGCATTTATGTATTTCATGCCTCTGTCACATTTTGGTAATCCTTGCAATCTTTAAGACTTTTTCATTATTATTATATTTGTTTTGGTGATCTGTGATCAGTGATCCTTGATGTTACTATTGTGATTGTATTTGGGCCACCATGAACCACACCTATGTACGACAGTGAGCTTAAGGGATAAATTTATTGTGTGTGTTCTGACAGCTCTACCAAACCTGTTCCCCTGTCTTTCTCTCTCTCCTTGAGTTTCTCTATTCCTTCAGACACAACAATATTGAAAGCAGGTCAGTTAATAACCCTGCAGTGTCCTCTAAGTTTTCAAGTGAAAAGAAGATTCTCACATCTCTCACTTTATTTTTAAAAACTTTCTTTCTATTTAATTTTTTATTTCGGAGAGGAGAGGGAGCGCATGCATGCATGAGAAAGGGAGAAGGGCAAAGGGAGAAGGAGAGAGCGAATCTCAAGCAGGCTTCATGCTCAGTGCAGAGCCTGATGTGGGGCTGGATCTCAGCATGGTGGGGATCATAACCTGAGCCAAAATCAAGGGTTAGAAGTTCAACTGACTGAGCCACCCAGGTGCCCATCACAGCTTTCACTCTAAATCAAAAGCTAGAAATGAACGGGGCTCTTGTTGGTTAGAGCAGCTGACTCTTGATTTTACCTCAGGTCATGGTCTCGTAGTTTGTGAGTTCAAGCCCCACATCGGGTTTTACACTATGACAGTGTGAAGCCTACTTAGGATTCTCTCTCTCATGCCCTCTCTCTCTGCCCCTCCCATGGCGCTCGCTCGCTCTCTCTCTCTCTCTCAAAATAAGTAAATTAAAAAATATTTTTTTAAAGCTAGAAATGATTACGCTTAGTCAGGAAGGCATGTTGAAAGATAGGCTGAAAGCTAGGCCTCTTGCACCAGTTAGCCATGTTGTAAAGGCAAAGGAAAATTTCCTTAATTTAAAGGAAATTAAAAGTGCTACTCCAGTGACCACATGAATGATAAGAAAGCAAAACAGCCTATTGCCAATCCGGAGAAAGTTTGAGTGGTCTGGCCAAAAGATAACATCAGCCCCAATATTCCATTCCCTTAAGCCAAAGCCTAATCCAGAACAAGGCCCTAACTTTCTTCATTCTACAAAGGCTGAGATGTGAGGAAGCTGTGGAGGAAAAGTTGAAGTGGGAAAAAGTTGGCTCTTGAGATTTAGGGAAAGAAGCTGTTTGTCTGACACAAAAGTGTAAGGTGAAGCAGCACTGGTGTAGACACTACAGCACTTTATCCAGAAGATCTAGTTAAGATCATTAGTGAAGGTGCCTACCTCAAAACAACAGATTTTCAGTGTAGACAAAACAGACTTCTATAGGAAGTAGTAGCACCCATTAAGACTCACGGCTAGAAGGGAAAAGTCAATGCTTGGCTTTAAAGCTTTAAAGGACAGCCTGACTCTCTTGTTAGAAGCTAATGCAGCTGATAACTTTAAGTTGAATCCAGCGCTCACCATTGAAAAAATCCTAGGGCCCTTAAGAATTACACTGAATCTATTCTTCCTGTGCTCTATAAACAGAACAGCAAAGCCTGGCTGACAGTCCATCTGTTTACAAAATGGTTTACTGAGTATTTTAAGCCCACTGTTGAGAACTACTGCTCAGAAGAAAACATTCCTCTCAAAATATTACTGCTCATTGACAATGCACGTGGTCACCCAGGATTTCTGATGAAGATGTACAATGAGATTAATATTGTTTTCATGCCTGCTAACACACCATCCATTCTGCAGCCCATGGATCAAAGGAGTAACATTGTTTTTTAAGTCGTATTATTTAAGAAATATATCTTGTGAGTGCAGGAGTGCTGATAACACTGACCCCATCTCTGGCCATCCATCTTGTTCATGCCTATGCAATGATCTCCCTCGAGGCTATGTGTTCCAGGTCCTGTGAAGTTCAATGCATGCCCTGACCAGAATGCAGGAAGGCTTGTTCTGATCTTCCCTAAAGTGATGCACAGAAGCTTTCACTTTTTTTTTAATGGTGTGTGTGTGTGTGTGTGTGTGTGTGTGTGTGTGTGACAGAGACAGAGAGAAAAAAAACAGAAAGAGAGAATCCAAGCAGGCTCTGTGCTATCAGCACAGAAGACTGTCTCAGAGCTCCACCTCACAAACCGTGAGACCATAACCTGAGCCAAAATCAGGAGTCAGATGCTTAACTGACTGAGCCACCCAGGCGCCCCTACTTTAGATAACTAGTATAGATGATACCCCCCGCCCCGGCACATAGATGGTGCTGCTTTAGATAACTACCCTGTGACCACACCACCATGCCCTCTGCTCTATAAAAGCTGAGGATGAAGGCCCAGACTTGGTGGCGAAAGGGGAGTGGAATATAGCTTCATGGCGCCTGGGTCATACATTAGCCACATTCCTCCATCAGTAAGTTATCCTGAATAAAATCCGGTGTAAACGATATGGATATGAAAGGCCTTGGTTTGCTTTTCAATCTCAAAGTGATTTCTTACTCTGGAGGATACTTTACTGACCCTCCTCCATCTTCTAACAATTGGCCAGCCAGCCAGGAGAAGACTGAAAATAAAGCAAGCATGGGTAAAGGGGCTGGGTGAGTGGTGGGGGGAAGGCCATTGTCCTTGTCTGGGAGGTGTGGGGGGAGAAGCCCCACTATCCATGGGGGAAATCCCAGGTTGGCCAGTTACCTTCATGTGGGAAGACGTGGCCAGATATTTTGAGTGTTTCGGACCAGTGCGTGAGTGTGGGGATGCCACCCAAACACCCGGTTATTAGATGTCCTATCTGAAATGACGGGAAAGAGAAATGGAGAAGAGAAAGTGAACAAGTTGTCATTGTTGTGGCATGGTAATTGATCTGTGTGTTTGGAGATGCCATGGGAAAGGGATTATGAGTAAGTAGAGAATTGGAACAGGCTGGAGAAGTATTGGCTTTGGAAAAGGATGCAAAAGACACATCTTCAATACAGACATTATGTCCAAAAGAATCCAACTGTGAGAGGAACACTTATGAATTCTGGCATGTGAGATCATAAAGACGCATGGGCACAGACTAACGGGTGCTAAAGTGAGAACTGTTCCATCTCAAGAGAATTGGGCCCCTAAAGCATGGGATCCCGGGAGGCATGACTCCTCTAATGAAGAAGACATTATCAAGGAAGAGGAAAATTACTTACAGGCATGCCCTTTGATTCAGACAAAGACCCAGGCTACTCAGGAGCCTGGGGATGACCAAGAAGAAATTCCCACTGGTCCCAAAATGACTGCTAGGGAATATTATACCACTTAGTTAGTGGAACTAACCAGCTGCTTTAAGCGAAAGGGCTAAAAAGGGGTGACTACTTGGTGCTACAACTATGGGATACTGGGGGAAATGGTATTACGTTAAATGGGTTTGAGATTTCAAACATGGCCTCAGTCACTGCTCCTCTGGCCTTGTGACAAAGATGATTTGCCACAGGCATGGGTGAGACTCTTGGGCACTTAGCTAATTTGACGGAATGAATGCTTGTATTAGGATAACCTGGCCTCACAAAGGGAATATTCCCTCCCCTTGGTTACACTGGACCTCTACGGAAGAAATGCAAGAAATTATATGTGAACTGGAAATGAAACATGCCATTTTTGCCAGGCCTTTTAGAGGCCCAGACAAAGAACTTTTTTCCCCTGTGATGAAAGATCATATCTTAAAGTCAGCACTGGGGGTGTGGTATGAGACTTAAGTACCTGCTTTGTCCCTATGGTTCATCGGCCCCTTGCTACAGTAGCTGCAATGGTGGCTGACTTTGGTAAAACTGAAAGAGTCTGTCGTAAGGAAAATAGGTTGAAAAACGGAAAAAGAATCCTGTTGATAATAAAATGGCAGAAAGGGTCCCATCAAAGTCTCAAACAATTGTGGCAAGATCTAATATTATCTGGGACCTCTAGAGAAACTATAGATCACTCAATCTGCTGAGCCTATGGAAGGTGTTGTGAAAGGAAGGCAATTTATTCCCTTGAAGAAAGGTTCAAAAAAGCCAGGTGTGTCGCCAAGCACCCTTGTGCTAACAGGAATTTTAGGGAGGGGTACTCCCTACCCTTAGAGACCAAGGGTTAGGCCAATGACCAGAGTTGGCCGGTAGTACATGCAAGAGGGGATGATCGGAGGCCCCATCTTGAATTAAGCATTATTGGTCTTGCAGTAACAGACTGTTAGCTCTAATAGACACTGGAACTGAATGCATAGTTATCCATGGAAACCCCTCAAGATTTGAAAGAGAAATAAAAGCTATCGATGGTTATGGGGGACAAATTGTCAAAGCCAAACTAGTCTCTCCTTACAGATCGGAAAACTCCCTCCATGCTGTTTTCTAGTGGACATGTCCCCCCATTCTGGAGTATATTTGGGGACCAGATGTTCTATAGGACCTAAATCTAATTACAATGACTGGTGAATTCAGGTTGCGTTTCCAAGTAGTGAAACCCACTGTCATGGGTCCCGCAAAATAGGAACCTATGTAGCTACCAGATCCCCGGAGAACAATAAATTTAAAACAATAGAAGCTACCAAGGGGCATTATGAGATTACTGCCATCATTAAAGAATTAGAAAAGCTTTAGTAATCAGGTCTGCTCAGAGCCCATTCAGTAGTCCAGTTTAGACAGTGAAGAAATCTAATAGGACTAGCAAATGACGATAAATTATAGGGAGCTCAAGTTACTCTCTCCATCCATACCCAGGTGCCTAATGTAGCCTTATTAGAGAAAATCATAGCATCCATTAAGACCTATCATTATGTAATAGACCTATCTAATGCCTTTTTCAGCATTCCATTAGGACTTCAATTCCAAGACCAATTCACTTTCACCTGGAACAGGTGACCCGCATTGCCCCAAGGGTATCTCCATAGTCCCACAATTTGTTGCAGGATGGTAGCCAGAGATTTGGGAAAAAATGAGTATTGTCAGAGGAGATAGTGCTTTATCAAGACATAGATGATGTATGTTAACTTGTGGTGAGTTATCCTCCCTTTCTCAAGTAGTATCATTACAGGATGGATTAAGGACAGATTCAGTAAACCTAAGATTGCCTCTGGTCAGGTAAGCACCTTGCAGAAATGGCATGCTTACCTACAGCAGAGAAGCACTTACAGTACCAGCCCACTCTCTTATGAACTGCACTTGTTACTGGGGCTGGTCACCTACGGCTACCAGCTCAACTTGCACAATTCACAGACATTATCCCTCTCCTACCCCCAAGGAAAGGAAAGGGTAGGCTCACCTTCAGTGGACACATGGTACAGTGATAGCAGTTGCTAGGGAGACTCACCTATTGGGCATTCCTTTGCTGTCCAACTAGATTTTGGTGCACTTTGGTTCAAAGAAGAAACAAAGTAGTCAGTGGACAGAACTGAGAGTGGTATGGATTGTGTTGACTCATGAACCCATGCCCATCACTTTAGCCATGGACAGCTGGGCAGTGTGAAACACGTTAACACCATGGATACCATGATGGCACAAAGAAGGATGGGCTATATGAGATGGCCTCCTGTGGGGAGTAGAACTATAGAAAACTATTTGGGTAGTATGCATTAAACCTGAGGCCACCATCCATTTATCTGTTCACTGCCCATCCACACTACTATGCAATCATGAGGCATACTCTCTAGCCCTGGTGTGAGCCCTTCTGCTGGAAGAAACAGTGACCCCAAATGGGTCCACTATAAATCAGGATACTGAGGTCCCTGGAAAATAGTAAAAGATTACATCTGCCTTTAATATATTCTGGTCTACAAGCTGCTGACAAGGACTGCCCTCCATGCCACATCAGGTGAAGGCTGTTGCACCATACCCAAGGGCATATTGGGCTGAATACACACACTGTTTCTCACTAGCAAGTGGATGACATGCACTGGTACTGGAAGGCACAAATCTGCACTGACCTATGTGGACACATCCATAGGACTTGTACAAGCTTTTGCCTATAAAAGAGCCAATCAGGGTGCAACTAAAAAGGGATTAAAAAAAAAACAACTAGAGGGCATGTATGGAATACTGACTCAGATGGTGATTGAGGGACACTAGCCATGAGGTCCCATAATGGGCAGAGGCCTGGGACATACTGTGGACTTTGCACCTGCCACATAGTCCCACTGCTGTTAGCATAATTGAAAGGAAAAATGGACTGATGTAAAATACGTTAAAGACTTGGTCACCAGTTGGCTCTTTCAAGGGAGAGCTCCATAGCTAACAGGCAATGCAACTCATTAATGCTACATTCACAACAAGAACTTACCAGTATATGAAAGCCTAATCAACAGCCTCCCACAGCTTCAGCCCCAAAGGTGCAGGTATTTTCTCGAGGTTTGAGGCCTAAGGTGGGGGTAGAGGGACTCATTGTCTTATTTTCACAAAACCTCCCACCTGGTAAGAATTTAGTTCATTGGAAATTAGCTTGACTGCCCCTCTGCCCCTGAGGTGGGGCTGGTGTCCTAACACCCTGTGGCCAAGAGCTCACATCCAGTATTATTCTTACCACTCCTTCTACCTTGATCAGGATCCCATACACACGAGTAACTGCTTCTGGACCTCTAGTACTAAAATAGGGCTGTTAGTATGGGTGCCCACCAAAATGTCTGTATATAATATAGACACACCCTCACATGATATTATGGGGCAAAATAGATGGTATCATCCCCAAGGAAAATACCTAAACCAGGGATGGTACTGGCTCATGGGGACCAAACTGCTACCGTGTTGTTGCTAACTGAAGATTTGCCATATCTATTGCCTGTAAAACATTTGTCTTATTGTCCCTCTCTCACTGCTGATGTCCCATTTTGTTGCATCAGGAAATGCCTTCTGTCATGGACCACCACTTATGCTGAAGTTCACAATTACTCCCACAGTTGGGTCTGTGGAAATGACCTCTTCACTGGGTTGCTGGGAAACCATGGTTCTGTGTTTTTGGTCTTCTAGATATATTAGTATTGTTGCTGTGGCATAGGAATGCAAGTCACCTCCCAATAAATGCCTCTAGAGTCATTGAGGAATAATGGCCTGTCAAGATTGTATGGACCATATAAGATGTTGGGAGGTAGAGTGTAGGAGTGCTGATAACACTAACTCCATCTTTGGCCCTCCGTCTTGTTCATACCTGTACAATGACCTCCTTCAAAGCTATACGTTCCAGGCCCCATGGGGTTAATGTATGCCTTGACCAGAGTGTCTGAAGGCTTGTTCTGATCATCTCTAAATTGGTTCACAGAAGGCTCCACTTTAGGTAACTAGTAAAGCTGAGATCCTTTGGCACACAGATGGTATCACCTTAGATAACTACCCTGTGATCTCACCACTATGTCCCTTGCTCTATAAGAGCTGGAGATTAAGGTGCAGACTTGGTGGAGAAGAGGGAGTAAATAATAACTGCATGGTGCTTGGATTGTCCACCTGATTTCCCCGCACTCCCCACCATCAGTAAGTTATCCTGTGTAAGTGGTCTTCACTTTTTGGTCTCAAAGTGCCTTCTCAATTTGAAGGATACCTTACTGACCCTCCTCCACCTTCTAACACAAAAAGATATAGCTGCCCTCCATGTTTTCCCCCTCCATGTCCTTCACATATTCTGTCCCCTCTGCTTGAAATACTCCTCTCTTCCCATCACATCTCTGCTCCTGACCATCTTCACTAAAGCAGATGCCTGACTCTTAGGTCATGATCTCATGGTTTGTGACTTCAAGTCCTTCATTGGGTGAACATGAGGCCCACTTTGGGTAAAACACCTCACTTTGGGTAAGCCCTCTCTCTCTCTGACCTTTGCTCACTTGTGCCTTCTCTCTCTCTCTCTCAAACAAACAAACAAACAAACAAAAATGGCTAAAATGTGAGCTGGTCTCCCAGGCACATGGCCTATGCAGGCTTTTCCAGACTCCTGAAGAACCCTACATGTTTCCAACCTCCACAGGAAAGCATGACCATTTCATGATGCTCTAGGCAAGTCACAATACTCCACTGACTCCTTTGCTATAGCACAAGTGAGGCCTCCTTTTCAGCACCTGGATGCCTCCTCCTCTGCCTGCAACTTCTCTTGTTCTTTCCATTTGTCCAGCCTCACAACCATCCTTATATTACGGGACAGACCAGGGAAAGATACCTTCAGCATGCCTACTGCAGGGTATATTACTTTTATTAAGTTGGAGATTATTGAACACAACATGCAAATTTATGTGAATGCTCATGCATATACATGCCAATGTTAATTATGTAAAATTTATGTTCCGATCACCTGGGGCTGGAAATATCGTAACTTTAATCAAGGGTTCCCTGAGGGAGGTAATACTGACAACTTGCCTGGGACTTGAGGGATTCCAGGTGTGTTTGTGAAGAAACTGTTATGTAAGAGCAGCTGCTTTTCATCCCCACCATGAACTGTGGTTTAACATCTCCCAAGTACCTTTTATAAGCAGGACAGTATGCTTGTCTCTATATCCTGCCTTTACCTGCCTACTCTCATCGCTTCCATTTGTACAATGTACATTTTTCATCCACTATTTTTTTTCATTTTTAAAAGTTAGTATGGATTTGCTTTTAAGAGTAGACAATCCATATGATATTATTGCTTAGCAATATGAATACTAAATTTTTATATTATTTCCTCATGTTATATGCTTTCATTATTCCAACACTCTTGCACCCAATTCTTTAAACTCCTATTGAACATTTATTCTATAGGCTATATAATGAAATTCTACCAAACGATTATGTGCTTTCTTTTATTGCTCTCTAATGATCATACTTATCACTACTCTGGGCCATGGGCTCCTTGAAGCTATAGATTCTTTTTCTTTTTACATTTTATTTTAATAACTTATTTTTTAATTTACATCCAAGTTAATTAGCATAGAGGGCAACAATGATTTCAAGAGTAGATTCCTTAATATCTCTTATCCATTCAGCCCATCCCCCCTCCCACAACCCTTTCATCAACCCTGTGTCTGCTCTCCATATTCAAGAGTCTCCCGTGTTTTGTCCCCCTCCCTGTTTTTATATTACTTTTGTTTCCCTTCCCTTATGTTCATCTGTTCTGTATCTTAAAGTCCTCATATGAGTGAAGTCATATGATATTTGTCTTTCTCTGACTAATTTTGCTTAGCATAATACCCCCTTCCATCCACATAGTTGCAAATAGCAAGATTTCATTCATTTTGATTGCTGAGTAATACTCCATTGTATATACATACCACATCTTGTTTATCCATTCATCCATCGATGGACACTTGGGCTCTTTCCATACCCCGGCTATTATTGATAGTGCTGCTATAAATATTGGGGAGCATAGTGCTCCTTTGAAACAGCATACCTGAATCCCTTGGATAAATACCTAGTAGTGCAATTGCTGGGTCATAGGGTAGTTCTGTTTTTAATTTTTTTGAGAAACCTCCATACTGTGTTCCAGAGTGGCTTCACCGGTTTGCATTCCCACCAGCAGTGCAAAGGAGATCCTCTTTCTCCGCAACCTCGCCAACATCTGTTGTTGCCTGAGTTGTTAATGTCAGCCATTCTGAAAGGTGTGAGGTGATATCTCCTTGTGGTTTTGATTTGTATTTTCCTGATGATGAGTGATGTTGAGCATTTTTTCATGTGTCAGTTGGCCCTCTGGATGTCTTCTTTGGAGAAGTGTCTATTCATGTCTTATATCCATTTCTTCACTGGATTATTTGTTTTTTGGATGTTGAGTTTGATGAGTTCTTTATTGATCTTTTGATACTAACCCTTTATCTGATATGTCGTTTGCAAATATCTTCTCCCATTCCTTCAGTTGCCTTTAGTTTTGCTGATTGTTTCCTTTGCTGTACAGAAGATTTTTATTTTGATCAAGTCCCAAAAGTTCATATTTTCTTTCATTTCCTGTGCCTCTGGAGACATGTTGAGTAATGAGTTGCTGCAGCTGAGGTCAAAGAGGTTTTTGCTTGCATTCTCCTCTAGGATTTTGATGGATTCCTGTCTTATGTTTAGGTCTTTCATCCATTTTGAGTTTATTTTTGTGTATGGTGTGAGAAAGTGGTCTAAGTTCATTTTTCTGCATGTCACTGTCCACTTTTCCCAGCACCACTTGCTGAAGAGATTGTCTTTTTCCATTGGATATTCTTTCCTGTTTTGTCAAAGATTAGTTGGCCATATGTTTGTGGGTCCATTTCTGGGTTCTCTATACTCTTCCATTTATCTGAGTATCTGGGGCCATTCATACACTTTCATATGCATTAGCTCATTCACTTCTCAGACTAACTCTGCAGTGAAGGAGAAGGGGTATTGTTATGCCTCTTTTACAGATAAGAAAACAGGACATTTAGAGGCTCAGGGAAGCATATGACATGCCCCAAAGCCTATCCCTACCATGTGTTCCAGGTTGGACTTTACATGCCCAATGCTGTGTTGGGTAAAAGGTAGTATAGGATAGAGGGAAAGGCCAAGCCTATGGTTCCAAGCATCCGTTTCTGGTTCCAGTTATTCCTCAAACTATCTTGTGATACTTTATAACTCTTCAGATGTTTATTTTCCTGACTAAACGAAGCCATTGGACTAATAGCAGTTCTTTGCCTGGGCTACACATTAGGGTCATCAGGTGAGCTTTAGAAAATTCCCATACCCAAACTATATCCCAAATCAAGTAAATCCAATCTCTGAGGCTAGGAGACTTGGATTTAATGTTCCCTTGGCTACTCAAAAATGGAGCTAAGGTTGAGAATAGTGGCTCTGAGGTAAATGACTCCTTGCATTTTTCAATACATTGTAAACTTCCATCTGACGACAACTTGTAGCCTCTGACCAATATAAATGTTCACTAATTGAGCTGTCCCCAAAGAAGCCCACTTAACCTTGTTAACCAACCCTCTCCCAATCATATGTGACCACAAAAGCCTTTCTTTATGTGATAATTTTTAATACCCTATTAATATCTTACATGTACGCTGGGAAACACTCCATTCAGGGTCCATCTTAAAAAAAAAAAAAAAAAACAATTCAGAAGAGTTTGATTCTCTGAGCTGTTTGGAGCTATAGAAAACATTCTCTTGCAAACTGCCAGCACATCCCCAGATGGGATGATGGTGACTTCTACTCACTCCTCTCATGTTTGGGTTCAGTTCTATACTTAGCATTCCTATCAGCATGTTCTGTGGGTAGACTAAGAGAGAGTCTTCCACATATGTTTAATGTGTTTCAGAGCCATGTTTAATGGTTTTAAAGAGCCAACCATTAAGGCAAAATGATTAAAGTATAAAATAAAATATAGCAGAATACGTAAAGGCACAAAATGCAAAAGCAAGAAAAGCGAGATAAATAAATTTGAATATATCGGACTTTTAAATGGCAGAAGACCCCACAGTCTAAGAAAAAAAGTGTAGACTGGGAGGGAATATCTGCAGCATGTATAACAAATCACAAACATGTGGAATATGTAAAAAAAATCTCATAAGTCAACAAATAGCCCCAAATAAAAATAAATGAAGACATGAGCAGGTAATTCACAGAAAAAAAGACAAATAGCCAATGTGAAAAAATGTACAGCCTCATGAGTAATCAAGGGAAAACAGACTAAAATAATAACAAGGCATCATTTTTCACACATCAGATTGGCATAAAATGTAAAAAGATTAACAATAGATTTTCCTAAGGGATAGCAAAAGGTGTGCTCTTCCACATGTTGGTGAGGAAATAAATCAGAAAAGCCTTTTTGCTTTTTGGAGGACAATTTAGAGTAGCGAATAATTTTTAAAATTTTTAAAAATACTTACTTATTTTTGAGAGAGAGACAGAGGCAGAGCACGAGTGGGGAGGGGCAGACACACACACACACACAGGATCCAAAGCAGGCTCCAGGCTGTGAGCTGTCAGCACAGAGCCTGATGCGGGGCTTGAAACCATTTAACAGTGAGATCATGACCTGGGCCAAAGTTGGATGCTCCACCCACTGACCCACTCAAGTGACCCTAACAAATTTTTTTTTAATTCACATTCCCTCTCACCCAGAATTACATTTCTTTGTCTTTACCCTGAGGAACAACTTGCAAGTACACAAGAAGACAGACGCAGCCACGTCAGTGCAAAAAATGCAAAATAATGCCAAAAAACCTGGGCAAAGTCTAAGTAGCTTTACTTAAGTAAGTATCTAAGACTAAGTAGATACTAAGTAGTCTTAGTATCTAAGACTAAGTGTCTACATGTAAATGCAAAGAGAACCATCTGGAATCCCCAGGGGACTGGCATGTAGTGGTCAAAGTGGACTGCTTTATCTACATTATTTCATTTTTCTTTGTTTCCTTTTTTCTTTCTTTCTCTTTTTTTTTTTTTTTTTGAGAGGGGATAAGATTGTCTTAATGACAGTGCACAACTCTTAAGATTGTAAGCATTAGATGAGCAAATATATATAAAGCATACATGCTTTCCCATTAGGTGCTGGGTAGTATCTTTATCATCTTCGGCAACAGCGAATGGTATTCAATAACTGCGTGTACCTCAGGAATGTCTTCTACCCTCTGCTCTGCCATTGCTGTAGAAGGCCTTCTGTCACCTACCCTGGCTTTTGGGAATCCCTACCTTTATAAGTCCCTTCCTCTTCCATTCGTGCAGTGATCAAGCAGTGATCACTGAATCTAGGCTTCCTGTGTCAAGGTGACAGAGCGCAGGTATTTGCTCAAGCCTCTGAGGTGGAGCTTGCCACAGGCATTATGGGAAACATGCAAACATCGGTCATTGTGCCTACTTACATGCCTGCTGACTACTGTGTCACTTCTCCAAAAAAGCTCATTTGCCCCTTTGGGGGAGATTCCAGGCCCTGCTGGATGTGGGATAGGGGCATTAGAAGGGGAAAGGAAAAGAATGAAGGGGAATCACATTTTTATTTCAGACAAATTCTTAGACTTCAGAGACAAACTTTCTCAGCTTCTTTAAAATGCATGGACAGGGGCACCTGGGTGACTCAGTCAGTTAAGCTCCCAAATTAGACTCAGATCATGATCTCTCAGTTTATGAGTTCGAATCCTCTGGTGGACTCTGTGCTGACAGCTCGGAGCCTGGAGTGTGCTGTAGATTCTGTGTCTCCATCTCTCTCTGTGCCTCCCCTGTTCACACTCTGTCCATCTGTCTGTCTGTCTCTCTCCCAAAAATAAATAAATATTAAAAATAAAGTAAAACGTATGGACATTTAGCCCTGGAAGCATTTACCCGAACCCAAGGAAAACATGTTTCAATAAATTAGTTTTTTCTCACAGCACTAATGAAGCAGTGACAGAGGATCAGGGAAGGGCTCATTTTAGAGCTTGGTAAATTGGCGGCACCCCAGGGAGGAAATTATGTGGAGGCCTCAGTGAAGCCTGGAAGAAGTAAGGAGACACAGACTGTAGGAACTTGCTAGAGATCCGTTTGTTTCTTTTTCGCTCTGGTTGCTTCCTCTGACATATTTTTTTTTTCTTTTTTAACGTTAGCTTTGCAAGAAGACCAGACATTCTGAGTCAACCCTATCAGCTTGTCCTCCTTGTTCACGTGAAAACCTTTCTAACCTCCTTTACCTAGAGCGCCACTCAGGCCTACATGAAGCTTTTCACTCCATTCACCTCTTTCTCAATTTGACATGATTGACTTCTCTTCCACTCATCCCCTTAGGGAGGTTTTACCCAGAGATTGGGTCCTGCTCCCTGGTTTTCTTCTCTTCCTCTCCATTAGGGAGTCTCTTCATGCTCAAATTTTTCATTTTTGTTCAGAGGCAAATGGCCTTAGACTCTACAATTCTCACGCAATGCAGGTACTTCCAAAGCTCTCCCTGGGTTACTTTCCAGCTTCCCTAGCTTCTCTCAAAGTTGTTTCCTTCTTGCTGGGTTCCTGCTGAAGTCCCAGCTACCCTCCAGACACTGAAGAGGCAGGGACTATCCTTGGCATTTCTCTTTGCCCATGTAAATCTCGCCAGGTCTAATGCCAGTCCCACTTCTTCTAAAAAGCCTTTTAGAACATCCCCAGCCAGGAGGGATTCTCCCTCGTCTGAATTCCTATGGCATTTAACGTCTCTATCACTCACGCACCCCGTCGTCTACAGTCTGTGAAGAACTACAGGGAACATATGAGGTGTCAACAGAGGATGCTAAGTGCATGTGTCCAGAGAAACTTCTCTACCTTCTAGGTACATCGCTAGGCAAAGAGTAGTCAGTGATTAAAAAAAAAAAAAGAAATCTTCTCTTCATAGGCTCTTGTGGTCTGAGAAGGAAAACACAAATTTAGCCACATTTTGTCCATGTACACAAACCTCTGGTTGAATTGGAGGGTTGTAAGCATAATCATTTGTCCTCTTGGGGTCAATTACCAAACTATTCAGTATGCCCCAGGACCTTTGATGAGATCATATGTACATAATACTTTAATTAGGACAATTTTTGAATTAATTCCTTGAAACAATTTCATGGCATAATTTCTCATTGGTTTATTTCCCTACTTTCTTATCACTATAGAAAATACCAGATATACAGGACAAATAACCCTCACAAAATTATATTAAAATATATATTTAAAAGAAAATGCTATGTAATAGACATATCTCTCATTAAATATGCAGACCACATGTAAACACTGAGAACCCTTGGGTGAGTCCAGTATCTAAAACCCATTCAGTTTGCTGCCACATTGCTACCCTCACACTCCTCACAGACCCATTTTCAAAACCTAGGATTTCCAATTATCTTAGCTGTCCTAACACTACTATATTTGTTGATTTTGATTCGATCCAAACCTGTTCTGGAGGGAGCTATCTTGGATTTTATATTGCCCTTGCCTACAAAATGCTCCAGATATTCA
This sequence comes from Proteles cristata cristata, assembly GCA_017311185.1. Classification (NCBI taxonomy): domain Eukaryota; kingdom Metazoa; phylum Chordata; class Mammalia; order Carnivora; family Hyaenidae; genus Proteles; species Proteles cristata. The sequence continues at coordinate 1,172,820 of JAESUZ010004016.1, read as the reverse complement.
GGCTAAGCAGAAAATGTTCCCTGAGTTTAGAAGCACTGGCCTAGATGTAACTGGCCTCTTTTTAGGCTCTTTTCCTTTAGCTCAGAATTTTCCAACCCGTGTACATTTTTTTAAAAAATGCATTTCACTGGTTGGAAGCCTCTCCTTTCTGTTCCCTTTTAGTTCTGTTGACTCTCTTTTTTTCTTTACTTGTTCCCCTTGGACCATTTCCCCCACTCAATCAATTTCAAAAGGTTTCTCTGTACACATTAGCATTCCTATAGATGACCTCCTTCCATGTAAATCACTTGTTGTAAATATCTTGTATGACTCTGTCCCCCAGAGTAGCTGGAGTCCAGATACATCTTTCTCACTTGCCAATGACTTCAAGGATCCCTAGGGCCTATGGTGCAGCACTTGGGAGGTTGGCTCATTGACAAGTCTTCTGTAATTCGCTTACTTTGAGATATGGCCACTTCAAGCCAAATGGGGAGTAGTTTTCACCTGCAAAATAACTCTGTTCTGTTTCCAGTCCCCTTTCCAGGTCTTAGGCAAAAATATCTAGTGCGCTGGGTAGAACACAGAAGTGTGAGTAGGATATCTCCTAGTGTATTTCTTTTCCAATAATGATCTTTTGACCACAACCCAGATATGCCTTTTTCAACAGTCTCTCCTCTTTTTTTTATGTTTGTTTGTTTGTTTGTTTATTCAGAGAAAGAGAGAATGTGAGCAGCAGAAGGGCAGAGAGAGAGAGAGAGAGAGAGAGAGAGAAAATCCCAAGCAGGCTCTACATTCAACAGTCAGCATGGAGTCCAATATGGGGCTCAATCTCACCACTGCGAGATCACAACCTGAGCCAGTATCAAGAGTCAGATTCTAAACTGACGGAGCCACCCAGTGCCCCAACAGCCTTTCCTCTTAAACTGAGCTCTTTCCATGAGGATCCTGAACCGATGGACAAGACCTCACATGGATTCATCTCTCCCATCAATATATTTGAATAGCCATCTCCTGATATAGGACCCTTTAAACAAGCTCATGAGTTTTACCTGTGCTCTATTGAGCCCCTCATCCAGTGCAAGTGTGGTGAGATCTCCGGATATAGGACATTTTTTAGAGTCTGCCCTTTTTTACCTCATGGGTAGAGGTACTATAGCATAGAGGTTAAGAGGATAGACTTAAAAGCCAGAATACCTGCACTTACATTTCAATTCAATCTTGAGCAAGTTTCTTTAGCCTCTACAAATGTCAGTTTCTGTATCTTTAATGGGGGGGGGGATGGTAATGTCTATCTCCTAGGGCTGTGAGGATTAAAATTGCCCATAAACTAGATCACAAAACAAGCTACAACTGAAATTACTTAAAGTATGTCCTCTAGAATTAAGTTAGAAATTAATGACAAAGTATTAGAAAATTCTAATGAGGTAATGAGGTAACCCGTGACTCAAACAGAGTACTCAGGTTTTGTCTACCCAGTTTTTTCTACATGCATTTGTATGCCTCGATATCATTAAAACTTGCTGGAAGAAAAAAGCTGCCGAAGCAGAGAGGCTAACTTAATACAACCTAACGGATCCCTCCTTTGGCCATCACATGCAGAAAACTTAGTGACACAGGAATCTTGGCTTGGTCTTCCTTTTCCTCATAGGAGCACAGTTGACACTATACAGGAGAGTGTCACCGTCTCTCAATACACACATCGTACACACAATTAGGTGAATTTCCCGTAACCATTTTTCAAAGTCTGAAACAAGAGGATTTATAAGCAAAGCATAGTTTACCAGTTCATCTTTTTCTGTTCAGCAAATACGGGAATCACAAGAGGGAAAAACTGGAGATTAAAGACACTATTTCTGAGTAGAACTCACAGGCTAGAGGCCTGGGGGCCAGGTGGGGTGCTAGCTGACTCACTGGTGTGATCTGAAGGACTGTGTAAATTTTTCCAGCTTGCTAAACAATTTGCACTTGGCCGGGACCAGGATATTCTGTATTTGCTCCCGTGCCTAACATTTCAATCAGTATATATGCTAATGATAGATCTCCTAGGAAATGTGAGTGATTAATGATAAAAATGTGAATCGTTCCGCAGGGTTATGAATCAACCAACCCTATTCCACTCAACAAACATTTATAAAGCAACTATATTTAGTTACACACTGGGCGAGGGCAACAGTGCCACTAAATGCAAACATCCAGATGGACTTGTTATAGAAAAAGCCTTGAACCTCCGATCAATTTCACATACAAGCTGGCCTAAGAAATGAACAATAGGCTTAGAACTGGAAGGTTTATATTCTGGTCCAAGCTCTGACGCTTCGTCACTGTGCATCAGCAAGCAAGTTCAATAACCCTGCTTGCTGGCGCAAAACAAGGAGAGAGAGGAAACCACTTATTTTCAAATAAGATAATGAATGTGAAAGCTGTTTTAATACAGTTGAGGAGGCTCTTTGTGTGATGCTGTGGAATGCTCTCCAAGAAAGTACTGTTAAATTTTTTCTTTTTTTGGCAAGCATATAGAAAAGTGCGTCCATTATTTTTGTTGTTGCTGTTTGTTTGTGGGTTTGTTTTAAAGAGAAATCCTACATCTATGGACTGTTAAATACACAGAATATCTTTGGAGGTATACACAAAAAATACTGGTAGTATTGCTGACCTCTGGGGAAGGTAATAGCGTGGATGGTGGAAATGACCAGAAGAATTTTTAAGATAAGGAAATTGAAACATACAGAGGTTAATTAACTATCTTAGGATACCTGGTAAATTTCTAAAAATAGCAGGGATTCAAAATTAGGTGATCTAATCATAGGATTCACTGTGTCACCGCCATGCTCTACTGCCTCCTGACCGTTTGTGGAGAGGATGTCCATGCTGCAAAGTTAATCTCTGCTCTGAAAGCACACCTCAGATATCTAGCCATTATCTGTAGAATTCAGTCTGCCAAACATTTCCTCTCCTTTTCTACGCTGACGTGCCACGCTGGCTGAGAACATTATTTCATTAAATTGCACTCTCTTTCTCTGGTACAAATCAGGACAAGACCACAAGGATTTCTCTAAAAACATATGCAGAATTCCTGTCTTAGGCCTTTTTTTTTTCTTTTAATGTTGCATCCCTGACAGCTAGAAAAGAATCACTTATTTTAACAGGAATGATCCTTCCTGTATGACACTAATTGAAATGTTATTTGTGTTCAGAAGATGTCTTAACAGAGAATGTCTTATTTAATTGGTTGGAGCCTTTCCAAAAGTCACTGTCTACCTCAGGGATCTTTGGCCAGACATTGCTTGGCTCCTTTCCCTTAATTGGAAATACATGCACTGCTTTTTGGTTGTGGTGGTTGTTCTTGCATTCTTCCCACAATGCCTCTGTCTCTGCCCTATTTTAATCATCCATCAGACCATTTGGGGCTTCTTTCCAGAAGCTTTCAATGTAACCTACCTGTTTTAAGACTAGAGCTAAAGCTATTGTTCTTCTTGGTTTCAGTTGTCTCAGCAGACTTCAAACTTATATCCTCTGGGTCACTTCAGTGAGCAAAGTCATCGCCATTCCAACAAGATCCACATTTCCTGGGTATCCTTCCTGCTGGGACTTCATTTCCATGCCACTACAGCCATCTCCTCACTCCCATGGTCACACTCAGGACTTTGCGTCACATTCCTTTGATTTCCACCTCAAAAATGCTAGACTTAGAAGTCCCACTGCCTGATCACAACCTCATAAGCTTCTACCTGTCAACCCATAAAACCATTCCAGAATCCTATCCAAGAATCCAATATCAGGTAGCCAATTCTCACCTAGCCTCACTTTTTTTTCTATTTAACCTGGATCCCAAGGTCAAATGCTTCAAACGCAATAACAATACCCTTTCTTCACTTGACTATCATTCTACATCTGCTGGAATGGCTTCAACCCTTGGAGAATCTATCAAGTCTGTGTCTCTACTTCTCTCAGGGTGAAGGAGTAAAGCATGTAGACTTGTATATTGATGACTTCACTGAGGCCTCGGTTCATGAACCCCTCTACTTGACCCTAGTAAGTTCCCTTTCCCACTTACCTTAAGACTGTATTATGCTTTAATAATCTCTTATTTCAGTGAAGGTAGTATTCAGGTGCATACAATTGAAATACAATATAGCAGTGACCTAAACTTGATATAAGTTTATTTCTCAACTAGCTAAAAGAAAATCAGAGTTTGGCACTCCAGTTGTGCTATGTAGATACCACAAAGTCCTCAGAATCTAGACATCTATCTTTCTGCTCTGTCATCCTCAGCAGATGTTTTCTAAACTCAGGATCACCTAATGACCCAAAATGGCTGCTGGAGTACCAGTCATCATGTTCTAGACAGCAGGAAGGTAGAAGTCCAGAAGGGCAAAAGAATACCTGTCAAAGCCAAGTTGTCCTCCTCTAAGAACCTTCATAGAAGTCCAATATAATACTCCTATTGATATCTTATTGGCCATAACTTAATTATATGAGCATATTTAGTTGTAAGGTAAGCTGGGAAATGCAGTTTTTAAGCTATTTATGTCAGTCGCCCAAACAAAATCAAGACTCTGTTACTAAGGAAGGAGAGAAAGGATTTGGAGTAAGCATCTAACTGCCCCTACCACATCTCCATAATGCCTCTATTCCCATACTCCTCATTTCAGACAGCTCTTTTACTGGGAAGAGACCATCAGGTGTGAAATCCCTTAATATCTCTCCCTTCCATTTCTAATTTATCTGATCACAGAAGCCATGCTTACTTACTTTATTCCTGTCTCAGAGGAAGAGTGTCTCTACTCCGCAAGGCTAAAACCTGTGCTTTTAACATGTGCCATTTATCCTATGTCAGGTGTACATCAATAAAGCCATTAAATTTTTTCAGATTTTAAATTCATTCAATTCTTAATCCTTTACCATCTGTCTTCTATGGTCATGATTCTCCTGAAACTCCTCTAGCTAGGGTCACCAATTAATATCAAATTGCCAAATCCAAACAAGTTTTCAAAAAAGTTTTATGGTTCTCCCAAAATTAACCATAGAAGTATCTATTCTACTCTTACTCTATTCTTCCATATATACTCCAAAAAACTGAAAACGAATACTAGAAAGAAGTGCACGTGCATGCATGTTCATGCAATACTATTCACAGTAGCCAGTAGATAAACACAGCTCAAACATCCATTACTGGATGAATAGATTTAAAACATTGTGGCATATTTATACAATAGAATATTATTCAGCCATGAAGAGCAATGAAATAGTAACAAATGTTACCATGTAGATGAACCTAGAAATTATTATGCTAAGAGAAAGAAGTCAGACACAAAATGTCACGTGTTAAGGGATTTCAATTATATGAAATATTCAGATGGATAAATCCATAGATATGTAACATAGATTGGTGGTCACCAGTGACAGGGAGAAGCCACTTAAGACATATAGCGTTTTACTTTGAAGTAATGGAAATGTTTTGGAACGAGACAGAGGTGGTGGTTACATCGTATTGTGAATGTACTAAATGCCACCACATGGTTTGCTATAAAATAGTTAATTTTAAGCTATGGGAATTTCATCTCCATAAAGTACTCTTTTATAACATCACTTTTCAGTTCTCTTACTCATACTTTCCACCATTGACCACCACTTGCTTCCCAAATTCTCCCTTCTCTTGATTTCATGGGTATCAGTTTTTATGGTTTTTCTGCATGCTGCTCTGACCATTCTTACTCTTTCTCTTTTGCTGATTCAACTTATTTTGTAATCATGTGATGTTGGAGAATTCTCCAGATTATTTTGGTTCTCTTCTATTTTTGTTCCTCCAAGATTCTCCCCTCTATTATCTCAGATCTATTAGAGGAAGTTTATTCTCTTGTCCTCGCGTCTCTGAATAAAGAACTTCTATTCCCAGGAAGAAACAGTATTGGAAAAACCCATCTGAACTGACCGTTTTAACCCCCATGGAAGATGGTGATTTATCTAATTGAAGAGTGTCCAAAATCTGACGCTCATTTTTACAGTCTTTTATAGGAAGAGGTTAAGATGTTAAACTTCATGGTTCCCATATGGCCTATCCTTTCTTTTTGTATCAGCCTTTGTAGAAACGTAAATTCTGCTCTCCTTCACAAGCTTGGCTTAACTGCTGGTCTTTGGAAGGAAGTTAGTGATTTCCAATCAGAAGGTGAAGTTTTAGAAACCTCATTGTGGCCATAGATCTAAGCTGTATTCACCATGCCAGTCTTTTTAGTAATAAAACAGATTATCTATCTCCTACCGAAGTCTTTATTTCTCTCTTATCTTTTAATTCAGAGGGAGAAGGACATGGTCTAACACCCTTTCAAGCCTCAACAAGTTCCAACCACAACTTCAGTACCAGTTGCTACCATATTTATCCCTCTAGCCTCTTTCTCTTTCTTCTTTTGTGTTAATTGAATTGTAATTGATAAACACTAATTCATTAGTTTCAGGTGCACCACATACTGATTCAATATTTAAAATTTTTTTTAAATATTGTTTTTGAGAGAGAGAGACAGAGCATGAGTAGGGGACAGTCAGAGAGAGCAAGACACAGAATCTGAAGTAGGCTCCAGGCTCTGAGTTGTTGGCACAGAGCCCCACACAGCACTCAAACCCATGAAGTGTGAGATCATGACCTGAGCCGCAGTTGGGTGCTAAATAGACTAAACCACCCAGGCGCCCCCTCATTCAATATTTTTTATACATTGCAAAATGATCACCATGATGGGTCTAGTTACTGTCAGCATACAAAATTATTATAATATTGTATGTTAAATCCCCATGAACCATTTATTTTATAACTGGAGGTTTGTACCTCTTAATCCCCTTCATCTATTTCTCCTGTCCCCTCTACCCTTGGGCAACCGCCAGGTCTCTGTAAGTCCCTTTTGTTTGTTTTGGGTTTCTTTTTTTTTAGATTCCACATATAAATGAACTCATATGGTATTTATCTTTCTTGGAATTATTTCATGTAGCATAATGCCCTCTAGATGCATCCATGTTGTTGCAAATGACAAGATTTCTTTTTTTTTTAGAGTTAATGTTCCATTGTGTGTATATAAACACATACATAAACACTACATCTTCTTTATCCATTCATCTGTGGATGAGCATTTAGGTTGTTCCATGTCTTGGCTATTGTAACACTGCAATAAACATAGGGGTGCATACATCTTTTCCAATTCATGTTTTCATTTTCATATAAACAGCTAGAAGTGGAATTGCTAAATCATATAGTATTTCTATTTTCAATTTTTTGAGGAACCACTGTAATGTTTTTCCAAGTTACTGTACCAATGTACATTCCTACAAGCAGTGCATGATGGCTCCCTTTTCTCCATATCTTCACCAACACTTGTTATGTCTTCTTGTTGTTGTTGTTGTTATTATTTGAGTCTGGCCATTCTGACAGGTGTGAAATTTACATTTTGCTGGTAATTAGTAGTGTTGAGCATCTTTTCATGCACCTATTGCTGGCCCTGATCCTTATTTTCAACTGACCACCTGTCTTCCTCTCCCATCCCAAATGTCTCCTATATGATTATTTTGTTGATTTGTAAAACTTTAACTTTATTTAACATGATTTTTTAATGTAAGTCCAAATTAGTTAACATATAGTATGGTAATAATTTCAGGAATAGAATTTAGTGATTCATCACTTACATATAACACCCAGTGCTTGTCTCTACAAGTGCTCTCCTTAATGCCCATTGCCCATTCAGCCCATCCACCTGCCCAAAACATCATAAGCAACCCTCATTTTTTTCTCTGTATTTGAGGGTCTCTTACAGTTTGTCTCTCCTTCTGTTTTTATCTTACTTTGCTTCCTTTCCCCTATGTTCATTTGTTTTGGTACATAAATTCCACATATGAATGAAATCATATGGTATTTGTCTTTCTCTGATTTATTTCACTTAACACAATATACTCTAGTTCCACCCATGTTGTTGCAAATGGTAAGATTGCATTCTTTCTGATCACTGAGTAATATTCCTCTGTGTGTGTGTGTGTGTGTGTGTGTGTGTGTGTGTGTGTGTATCACATCTTCTTTATCCATTTCATCAGTTGATGGACATTTGGGCTCTTTCGATACTTTGGAGATTTCAGTAGCACGGCTATAAACATTAGGGTGCATGTGCCCCTTCGAATCAGCATTTTTGTATCCTGTGGATAAATACCTAGCAGTGCAATTTCTGGGTCATAGGATAGCTCTATTTTTAGTTTTGTGAGGAAACTCCCCACTGTCTTCCAGAGTGTCTGCATCAGTTTGCATTCCCACCAACAGTGCAAAAGCATTCTCTTTTCTCTGCATCCTTGCCAACATCTGTTGTTGCCTGAGGTGTCAATGTTAGCCATTCTGACAGGTGTGAGGTGGTAGCTCATTGTGGTTTTGATTTGTATTTCCCTGATGATGAGTTAACATGAATTTTGAAGTTACAAAGTGTATAGTCTCTGGAGACTCAAAATTATTACACCTCAGAGCATTTTGTAGTTGATAACAATGACAAAACTAAGGAATCTCAGGAATGGGAGATCAAAGGTTATATGATCCAACCTCACTCCTCTAAGTTTCCTGACTCAGAAACTGGGAAACCATCAAGAACCAAGGCAGCTAGGGGCGCCTGGGTGGCTTAGTCGGTTGAGCATCCGACTGTCGCTTAGGTCATGATCTCGCGGTTCATGGGTTCGAGCCCCGCGTCGGGCTCTGTGCTGACTGCCAGCTCAGAGCCTGGAGCCTGTTTCAGAGTCTGTGTCTCCCTCTCTCTCTGACCCCCCTGCTCACGCTGTCTCTCTCTCTCTCCTAGAAATAAGTAAAAATATTAAAAAAAAAAAGAACCAAGGCAGCTGACTTTGTCCCTGTTTAAACCTTCTCATGATTCCAAAAGCGACTGGAATCACTCTTCTCACAGGCGCTTGTCTGTTATTTAAGATTGTGTTAGAGACTTTCTCTTACCTACAGCCAATATCCGATGTTTATTATGTTCTTGATACTTTTCTTTATTGTCCATGTTTTCCTTGAGCATGTTATAATCAAAGCATACAGTTTTAAGTATAAAGTAACATGCCCACTTATGAGTTTGGGCTGCTGTAATAAAGTACCATAGACAGGTGCTGTATAGGCAATAGAAGTTTATTTCTCACAGTTCTTAAAGCTGGAAAGCCGAGATCACAGTGCCAGCATGACTGGGTGTGGGGAGGGTCCCCTCCCAGAGTGCAGAATGCTGTCTTATTCTTCACACGGAAGAAAGCAGAGAGGAAGGAAGCCCTCTCACATCTCCCAGAAGGGCATTAGTTCCATTTCTGAGGCTTCTGCCCTCATGGCCTAATGACCTTCCAAAGGCACATCTCCTAATATCACATTGGGGGTTTAGATTCCAACCAAAGAATTTCAAGGAGATGCACATGCAGTCTGTGACACTATACTACCCTTCATTTGCTCCTTGTGGTGAGCGGATGGACTGATCTGCTCTGATTCCTGTTTGCCTCCTCCTGATGTGCCATCCCTACTGCAGAAGCTAGAAGGCATAAAAGCTTCATTTCCTTCACATCTAGGGTATGGATACAAATTATGTGCCACGAATTAGATGCATTATGCAAGATATAGAAGGCAGAAATGGGGCAGAAGCCTTCTCCCTGCCCCTTTTGTTGTTATTTTGTTTTGTTTTGTTTTGTTTTCTGGCAAACAATATCTTGGACACAGGAGACATTTCCATAGCAGGGTTCCGGTGACTAAAGAGAGGCGGTTGTGGCAGAGACAGCAGGTGTAGTGACCTCCTGATTTTGGCTTCCTGATCCTTGGAGGTGCAGTTCAGACAGTACAATGCAGGGTCCTTGGCTAGGGTGAAATACTTCTCAAAATTTGCAGGGGTGACCCCCCTGGGGTCAGTCGTGCTGTGTTGTTCTGGGGGCAAGGACTTTGCTTATCGCAGGCTTCCAGTGAGTTTTACTATCACTTAATTTCCTTTATTAAATCCTTCTTGCTTAAAATAGCTTAAAATAAAGCACTTTTCTTTCCTACACTGAACCCCTAATGGATACATTATACTACTTTTTTTTTTTTGAAGATTATGTTTGAAGATTTATTTTTGAGAGAGGGAGCATGAGTGGCAGAAGGGCAGAAAGAAAGGCAGAGAGAATCTCCGTAGCATGGAGCCCAACAGGGGGCTAGTTCCCAAGAACCATGAGATCATGACTTGAGCTGAAATCAAGAGCCAGACACCTAACTGACTGAGCCACCCAGGTACTCCATTACTTTCTATTCCCAGTACTAGTAAGGAGTTAGAGATAGCAATTATTTTATGTCCAGGGACCCAGGAATACCCACATCCTGCTCTACTTACATCCCTTCCTTTGGGAGTTCTCAAGGGAGTCACCTGAAAAAAGAACAATTAATAAAAGTCAAAGTACCATTTTATTGCTAGTTGTGCACAAGCTTAAAGCCTAAATGCAATGCCTTGTTAAAGGGTACAGTGGGGCCTGGAGCTGCCTGCTCCGAGTTCTTGTCTTGACATCTTATCACTTTGGACACAGGCAGGAAGGAAGTTGAAGAGAGAGACATCAACAGAGTCATCTAGAATCCACTTATTCATCCAGCTATGAGAAGCAGGAAAGAGAAAAATTGCATGCATTTTAAGGGACAGAAACCTTGCCCACTGGTCAGCAAGGCCCAGTCCAATCATCCTGGACCCTCAGCTCACAAATCAACAACTCTCCAGGGGGTGGAGGTGGGGTGGATGTAGACAAGGAACTGAGCACCTCCGATCAGCCATGGGAAATGATGGATGTCAAGAAGGAACTGGCCAAGCAGAGCAGAGGGGCAAGGACTAGCGAGTATCTCTCAGTGACAGGGTCTCCATGACAGTTAGGCTGTCCACTTCAGCCTCATGTGAATGCTTCAAAGACTGTTCACATCTTATCTATACCTCAGAGGTCACTTGCAGAGCTAAATTCTTCTAGTTTTCATAAACTTGTCGTAAATGAGAGTGTGTGAGTGAAGGAAAGAAAGGTAACAGTCAAGAGAAAGCTAGCCTGTGCGTAATGATATTAACAAAGCAGGAGGTGCTGATCATAACAAGCATGTATGAATTTTTACAATTAATCAGCCCTAATGAAAATACTGGTGGAGACTCTACTAGAATACATTGATTTTTCTGGGTGGGAAAGACTGAAACCAGATATCCTGGATGCACCTCTTATAGGCTTTTTGATTTAACCGATCAGAGAGGGAATGGGTGACATGAACTTGGAAGTTTCCTCTAACATTTTGTAATTCTGGTCTGTACCCCACACTGACAGCACTTTAGAGTTTTTGCAGTCTCTAAAAAGCCTCCTGACTTAAATAAATCAACAAACACTACCCTCTAGCTGCTAATCAACTACCTTCTTAAAGAAGTTCCCTGCCAAGCCTCCTTATTTTTGTGCTAATGGAAAGAAAGAATACCTCTTTCTGAAAAGCAAAGAAAGTAGACTTTGGAATTTTTCTTTTTAATTCAAATTGAACCTTTGTCAAAATAGGCAGGAGAAAGTCAGAAAAATTAAAATAATCCAGAAAAGTTAAAAACAATCTAGAAAAGTTAAAATAATCCAGAAGATAAAATTCTGTTTTGTTTATATTATTGAAATGGTTTATGTTGTTGATTTCATCACGGATGACTCACATTTATAGTCAACTGACACTCTGATAATATTTAGCCCTTTACATTAATATGGCCTCTGAGAATATATCCTAAGAACTCTGTCATCTCCACCAGACATGAAATTTCTTGGGGACAAAAACTGTCTCATTAACACCTACATCCTTCACAGCATAGGTGTGACATAGACTCTAGGAGTCATTGGATGAATGGAGAGAGAGTAGGATGGATGGGTGGTTAAGCAGATGGTCACACAGATGGCTGGATGGATAAATACAATAAGTTATTTTTGTTATCTTAATCAGTATACCCCTTTGGAAGGGCTTCAACATGAATCTGTATAATACTGAACACTTGAAAGAGAGAGGAGGAGTCAGGGATTATAGTAAAACCCAGACAAAACACAACAAAACATATTAGTACTGAAGGTTTTTAAAAATGTTTATATTCTGAAGTCAGTAACTCTGATCATGTGCTTTTCTTGTAACATTTTTTGGGTTTTTTTTTAATGTTTTTATTTTTTGTTTTTTTTATTTTTTTAAAAAATATTTTTATTTATTTTTGAGAGAGAGATAGAGACAGCATGAGCAGGGGAGGGTCAGAAAGAGAGGGAGACACAGAATCCAAAGCAGGCTCCAGGCTCTGAGCTAGCTGTCAGCATAGAGCCCGATGCGGGGCTCGAACCCACGAACCATGAGACCATGACCTGAGCTGAAGTCAGACGCTGAACCGACTGAGCCACCCAGGCGCCCCTGATGTTTTTATTTTTTTTGATAGAGAGTGCAAGCAGGGGAGGGGCAGAGAGAGAGGGAGATAACGGATATGAAGCAGGCTCTGTGCTGACAGCAGCATGCCCTATATGGGGCTCGAACTCACAAACTGTGAGATCATGACCTGAACCAAAGTTGGGTGTTTAATGGGCTGAGCCAACCAGGTGCCCCTCTTGTAACATCTTACAAGATGTTACATTTCACGGGGCGTGTTAGAGGTGTCAGAACACAGCTAATCTGGAACCTGGCCACTCCCAAATATGGTCCACCAAACAGCACCATCCGTATCACCTGGAACCATATTAGAAATGCAAAATCTCAGGCTTCTTCCTAGACATAGTAAACCAGGATCTGCATCTTTACAAATTTCCCAGGTGAGTCCTATATACATCAAAGTCTTAGAGACACTGGTCTAGATTTGAGCCCAAAGTGAGTAGGAAGTGGGATTAGCCCAGAAACCATGGCCTCTTGCATCAGAGGCTTAGTCTAAGCAAAGTATAGTAAACCCCAAGTCCTGTCCTGATGATGAAGAAGTCTCAGGTGCTGAGGAAGGGAGTTTGATACGTTGGAATAGAAAAAGTGAGTTGTGGAGAATGGAGACTGGAGGGAGAGGAGATAGTGTGTGTGTGTATGGGCTGGAGGGAAGAGCAATAACATTCATCTTCTGAAAACCAGGAACCGTAGGAAATGCAGGAGACTACAGTAGCTGATTGAAATATGATGCAGGACCTCCCCTTAGGTCTGGACAATCACAGCTGAGCCCTACAGCCTCGGGGAGGGGCAGCCAGGTCCATGTCTTGCTTGGGAAAGGGGGCAATATAAGCATGAACAGCTCAGCCACCAAAATTTTCTAACTTTGGCTAGAGGCCAAGTATCCTGCAGTATGTTGGATATTTACTCCAAAGAACTAAATTTTTGGAAGTGAAAATGTATGAAAAGGCCGGAAGTGACATTTGGGAGAAGTGAAGCAGACAGCTGATGTGTCTCCTCACTCCCACCAGCTGGGTAGGTGACACTGTGCAAATCAATTCACTTCTTCTATATATCTTTTTGTTATTTTCTTAATAGTTACTCAAGAGATTCCAATATATACCTTATTATAATTCACTTCAGGTTAATAGCGACTTAATTCTGGTAAAATATAGTAACTTTGCTCCAGCAGAACTCCATTTCCTTCTTCCTTCTTTGCGCTACTCTTGCCGTTTTATATACATATATCCAGCAGTCCAGTGTCATAATCATTGCTTTGCATAATCTAACATCTTCTAAACAAGTTAATACTTATATGTACACACACACACACACACACACACATACACACACACACACACATATTTCACAGGAAGAAACAAAGAGCACTGGAGATGGCAAATCATGTAGTCTAAAAGACTACATGACCATATACACGTTATCTATTTATATCTCTATATGTATATTTCAGGCTGCCCCAGCTCTTACTTTCCCCTCAGCCAGGCCTTCTTGGGCATGCACATCCTCTCAGCCAGTGATATGTGGAGAACTTATCTAATTTTCAAGGTCTTCCTGTTAAATTTCTGGCCACATCCTCAGGCTGGCAAGGCTATAGGCTTTTCCTATTTGTTTTCTAATGAGTTTTCTAATTTTACTGCCACTGAGCTCCACTGCAAATCACGTCAGTCCCCTCTGGCAGCTAAAGCTGCTGGTTTTCACAGGCAGCCCCACCCGGTAGCACTGTTGTGACAACAGATCTGGGCTAAGGGTATGGAGTAGCCCCAGGCAAGAAAGCCACAGACTCCCATTGTTCTTACCCAAAGTTCAGCAGGGTTTCCTGAATAAATGTTTCTCATTTTATTGTTTGCTTTTGTCAGTTTCCAGAGCCCTGAAATGGTTGTTGTGGCTAATTTTCTCTAGTTGTTTTTGTGGGAGTGAATTCGTCATCTTCTCCACTCTGCTTTGCTAGAAGCCATGCCTTCTATTCACTTTAATGGGCTTTGGGTTTTTCATCAGTAAAATGAAGTCTCTACCTTCCTAGTCCTACACTATTTTCACTGGACCAGAAAACCAAAAGTTTTGAGGAGCCGGAAGCCTATTAAAGAGGACACTTAGGGTTCAGGTACCAGCAACCTTGGCTCATTCTGACTGGCTGAAGCGGTTTAGAAGCAGCTCAGAGACAAGGCTGTCACCGGTACAAATCTAAAAGGATTCTCCTTCAAATAAAAAAGAAAAAATGTTTAAGTGAGTATATTATCGCACAACTAAACATCACACTCAGGCCACCCCAGGAAAGTAGAATCCAGGCAGGTGGCCACCCCATCTGCAAAGGGAAGAGAAGCGGAAAGGGAAAGGCGTAAGTGAGTAAAAGGAGGGGAAGGACAGTGATGGCTTTGATGCCTTAAAACAAACATTTTTTTTAATTGGCCAGAATATATGTATCCCACTCAGAATAAAGTAAAACTAAAGCTTCTTGCTTGGGCCTTGCCATGGTTTGAATGCTCCTCTCCACTCCCACCCCACCCCCATGACATTCATATGTTGAAATCCTAATGCCCAGTCTGATGGTGTTAGGAGGTGAGCTCCGGCCCCTTGGGGCTGATTAGATCATGTGCATGGGGTCCTCATGAATGGGATTAGTGTTCTTATAAGAGACATCCCACAGATCTCCCTCTGTCCCTTCCACCAGTCAGCAGTCTCCAGCTCCAAAGAGGCCTTTCACCAGAACCCAACCACACTGGCACCCTGGACTTCGACTGCCGGCCTCCATAACTGTGAAAAATAAGTCTGCAGTATTTATAAGATACCTGGTCTCTGGGATTTTCTTATAGCAGCACAAACAGACTCATACAGGAAAAAACCCTTAGTTTTCCAGGCTCTTCCAAAGGAGGATTGCAAGTGCCCTGGCAAGCGGAAGATGTAATGCACACAAGAGCCCACATTCCTGGCTGCTCAGCCACATCCTGATGTGCAACATACCCATCACTGGCAGTAGGCACACTCCACTCTCCCAGCCCCTGCTCCCCAGCCGTGGGACCATGTCTAGGTAGGTTTGCTCTCAGATGCTGTCAGAGCATCTAAAACAATGGGAGGATGACAGAAGCAACTTCAGGGACTACCCAGACTTGCACAGGGACGGGACCAGTTTGTACATATGCAGGTATCAACAAGTGGGTGTGCAGGTGAATGTACATTCCTGGATGCTAGTGCAAGTTTATTTCACTAAAAGCTGTCTGCTGCTTTGAGAGGATCTACCCTCATTCTCATAGAAGTTTAAATAAGTCCACAATGTGAATGCTTTCCTTCCCTTACACTTGACACCCGTATATAGTGCACGATGTGAACAATCATACAAAGGAAAGCTGGATAACCAAAACCTTAAAAGCATAGGAAAAGGGCAGTTTGAAAGATCCAGAAAGCAGGGCACCATTCCTGTGATTAATAAGCTTTCACCATATTTAATCATAGCATGACTCTACTCAAGATAAAAAGATTCCTGGGAGAAAGCATCTGATTGGCTTATCCTGGGCCATGTGTCCATACTTTGGCCAGGATGGGACAAGTCATCTTGTTCCCTAAGTGCTTAATAGCCTTTTAGCACTGTATCCTATTAAGAATAGTTCCCCAGGACAGAATTAGGGTTCTGTTCCTAGAAAGGGGAACACACATTGAACAGGCAAAAACAACAGATGGCTAACACAGAAAAATTAATTAGGGATCAGATTTCTTTACTATAGGACTTCTCAGAGCCTTTATGTGGCAAATTTTGTTTTGTGAATCTTTAATAGGAATTCGAATACGTAACATTTCTCAACTTACCAAAGAACACTTTTTTGGCAGGATATTTCAAGAGACAGATAAGGGCCTTCCTTCCCCCCACCCCCACCCCCAGAAAACCACCTTTAGAGAAAGTAGACCCTATTGTCTCTGTGCCCACAGGTATTGTAGCCCACAGGGCAAGAAATTGAAGTTTATCATTGAATCTCCAATGCCTGGAACAGAGCTGGCACAGAGAAGGCACTCAGTAAATGGAACACTGAACGAATCTGTTTGCATTATCTGTGTATTTCATCTCTGAAAGGCTGAACTGCATGAGGCATTGCAGGAACCATGCTCATCAAAGAAAAATTCAGTTAGGTTAATTCTATTGTGCTCACTAGGTCTGAGCAAACTGTCCATCCCCCACAGGGCCCCAGAGTCCTATAGCTAAGGGAAAATCTAATGTGACACCTCTACTCCTCAAACAGATGCCTATTTCAGGCCTGTACAGTACAAATTCCTGAGTATGACGTGCAGCGGCTTTGAAATTCTGGCCCCTGTCTGTCTCCTGTCTCTCTCTACTCTCCTCTTCGTACTTCAGGAAAATGACTGATCAGTTTGTAAGTCTCTAAGTTTGAAAGGTTGTTTTTCTCCTCTCTAGCTTTGCAAATGCTGTTCCTCTGTCCCCCCCTTTCAGCCATTTAGAAAATTCATCTTTGAAAATCCGTACTCACCGTTGACTCCACTGTGAGGTTTCCGGGATCTCACCCGGCTGCTAGCCTGGTTCTAGTCCTCTTCTCTGAATGGTGGACATTTGTGAACGGCTGCCTTCATCACCCACTGCTGCTCTCTATGCTCTTGTCTTCGCTTTTAGCGTTTCACCCCCTTGGGAATAAGGATCACACGTGTTCCCCTGAGTAGTCGTAGTACCTCATACCTAGTACCTAGCTTCATCTAACCACGATGAAACAAGAGTTTCAGATAGAGGGACTGTCATGCCAGGAAGTTGATCCATGGGTGATGGAAGAGGCTTAGAGGGACACTTAAGCGTCCAACGCTTGGTTTCTGCTCAGGTCGTGATCTCACAGTTCGTGACTTCAAGCCCCACATCAGTCTCTGCATTTATGGTGCAGAAGCCCTCTCTCTCTGCCCCTCCCCTGCTCACTCTTTCTCTCTCTCTCAAAAAAAAAATATATTTATATTATATATAAAAAATATATATATATATGAAGAGGAGGACGAAAAGCCAACCAGAGGTAGCGAGTATCTTAGTTTTTGTTTCCAAGAAGCAGGCTCTGAGACCAGTATTCAAATGTAAGCAATTTATTGGCCAATGAAAGGAGCATGGGTAGGAAAGGGAGGGAGTCCAATGGGAAGGGAAGGCAAGACAACCACTACAGGGCTTTCTTATTAAGCCACATACCAAAGTGGGCACCTGGAGCTTACTCCCACATGGACACTCTGGAAAATAGTGCAAAGTACACACCTTAGAATTATCCTGGCCAAGGGTCTTGGGAGCTGGGGTATTTGTACTAGTCTGTCATTGACTGGGACTATGCACCCGAGGGAATGTGAATTCTTAGGCACTGACGGCATGCAGCTGGGAGTGCAGCCCTGCCAACAAAGACACCCACCGGGAGCTCACCTTTGGAAGTCAGACTGGCTTGGAAAGACAAGGTGAAAGGATTCTCAGATGTGGGCAGAGCATTGATAGCATTGGCTAGAGTGAGGCAACTCGGCAGTTCACAGTAACTGCTATTACAATAACTGGCCTTGATGTACAGAGGGTGGGGCTGGGGTTCCTCAGTCCCAGAAGCCAGGAATACAGGACAGAAGCTGGGATCCTCACTGTGCGCTTGTTCAGGAGACTCTAAGAGACACAGAGGGCATTTACTACTCGCAAAGACTCTACACAAGGCAGAGAAGGAGGCTTCCTCCTTCCTGCTGCCCTCCAGTCTCCCACTGGGGCCCTTCACTGGCCAAAACTGGCAGGGAGACACTTGACAAGAGTCTGGAAACCAGCTTGCCCTCCAGCGATGCAGAATGAGAGTTGAACAGAGGAACAGCAAACCGGCCCACCCCTGGCAGACGAGGGCGCCACAGGGGAACTCTGTTCTCCCCAGAGCCAGCGCCATCAGGATTACCTGGGTAGTTTGTCTAAAATAGACATTCCCTAGGCCCTGTGTTTGGCCTGATGAATCTGAACTTTATGGATAGGGTTAGGGTCCCAGGAATCTGTATTTTAACAAGTCTCCAAGGAGATTCTTACACATAATAAAATTTGGAACTAGTGTACAGGTGACTCAACATAAACGTTTCGAGATTAAAAAAATAAATGAAATATATAACAAGATGAAAATTCAATTTATTGTCATTGTTAGTACAAGTGATTCTTCCAGTTAATTTAAGTTTAACTGCTTAACAATCTTACAGAAAAAAATACTCAAAATCACAGGATATTGGAAAATATAAAAGCCTGAGGTAGCACCAGGGAGCTAGGTGTGAATTAGAGATGCTTTTGTCATACTATGTTGCTATTATTATTTTGTTATTTATTATGATTATTAGTTGTATGGCATCTACCCACCCATATCCCTAGACTGAGTTTCTTGAAAACAAGGATTATGTCTTATTACGCCCTGCATGCACAGCTCAAAACATGGCCAGTTATGTAGCAGGAGTCCAATAAATGTGGACTTAAGTTCAGAATCTAAAGCTACCCTTTCACCATGTCTCTTAACATGGCTGTTTCAGGCACAGGTCAATTCAGAATGTGGCCAAAAAGTTTTTTTTTCAACTTCCAAAACCTTTCTGAGTTTTCCTTAATATTGGCCTTTAAAATTTTTTTCTCCAGTTTTGAGCATTCATGCAGTAAAGTTGTTCAATAATGCATTATACATGATATATTGTGTTCATTTCAGAATAATCAAGCAATTGTCACAAAAATTGCATTACTCAATTTTATTAAGAAAAGCCCCCTTTTCCTAAGAGAGTAATATATTCAGATTAAGAAATATTCTAAGGCAAAAATCAGACAAAACAAGCTTTCAAAAGTGCAAATCCAAACTAAGAAAAAGATGAACAGTGCTCTAAAATGAGAAGAGCAAAAACAATTTATCAATTTTACTGTTTCAAGAGGATGAAAATTCTATGAAAAAATTTCCGTTACCATAAAAAAATCATAGAAAGACATTTATTTACAAGGAATTAAAGTTGAAACATAATGCCACATGTAAAATAGGAAGCCTATTCACCCTAAGGCTAGACCTATTTGGAAGACAGTTCCCAGAAATTAATTAAGAGGACACACTGAAATCAGTCAAACATGGCTTGAAATAAACACCCAGCATAAAATACCTCCATGATCTTGAGCAAATTGCAATCTCTGTAGCTTTATCTTATCGTTTTGAAAATAGGATGAATGACACCTACTTAAAGGGCTGGTTAACCAGGATACTCTTTAATTATTAACTACTGTTTTGCCATTTATAAAGTTTGGAGCTACATGAAAATACGAATTGCCCCTGTGGAATAGGCTTCCAGCAATGTAGTATACCTAATGAAATGATCTGGCATGGAAGGGGGTTGGCGGGGTGGGGGGGAAACGCGCGCAGGAGCATGTGGCTTTGAAGGAGCATGGATCTGAGGTCCGCCGTGGAGGGACATCAACTAGGGGTCAAGAGGAAGTAGGAAAGGAAATTATTCCCAGATCAAGCAAGCCAGGGGCTCAAGTTTATTGATCTAGAGTAGGTAACTACAAGATAATGATAAAGAAAAACTCACTTCATGTCCCATTAACCAGCTGTGTGACCTAGGGAAAATTACCTACTCTCTCTGGGCTTCACTTTCGTTATTAAAAAAAAAAAAAAAATAGCATAATAATGTCACCTCACTGAATAGCTGTCAGAATTGTGATCATGTGTTGTAGTATGTTGACCACAGTGTTTGGCATGTAACAAATGCTCAGAAAAAGCTAGCTAGGGCTATATTAGCATCAGAACCGCTGTTTCCAGGCTTTTGTTCAGATAGAGAATGCCAACATGAGTGATGACCGAAAAAAAATTATAGTCATAGTTCTATATAAACTGAAGTTATCAAGGCAGGCACTCAGGGAAACAAGGCAAAGGTACAGATACAGAAGTTAGATACTGTAGGAGACTGGCTTATAATAACAGGGTAGAAACACAGTAACTAAAGTAGGACAAAACAGATTTTAACTAGCAGCAAGTATGACATGACGGATGGAGCCAACCTTCTGATGGAGCTCAAGCTGGCTTAACTGTCGGTAGAGAAGGACTCTGGGAAAGGCAGACAGGCAACTCCTAAAAATATGAAAATTAAAATGTGGTAACTCCCTATCTATCCAGAGATCATTTATGCAGCAGTGTTTTCACTCAATAAGTAAGCAGAAGAGCCTTCTGAGCAATCTAAATTGTTGTCATAAAACTCATGAAACAAAGTGGGTACCTCTTATACTCATAAGAAACTTTTCACCTCCTCATTCAGATCCCATTTGCTCTTACTTTACAAACAATTTTAACGAACATTTGTATTTGTTTTCCTAACCCATAACACATTTGGGGAGAAAGAGTAACTTCCAGAGGTGTGAATTCTATCAGAGAGGCACTATAGGGGCACCTGGGTGGCTCAGTCAGTTGGGCATCCAACTTCACCTCAGGTCATGAAGTGAAGCCCCGCATGAGGCTCTGCACTGACAGCTCAGAGCCTGGAGCCTGCTTTGGATTCTCTGTCTCCCTCTCTCTCTCTGCCCCTCCCCTACTTGCACATGCACATGCTCTCTTTCCCTCTCTCTCATAAATAAATAAAACATTTTTTAAGAAAGAACGAGAGGCACTATAAAGTTATACAAAATAGAAGCAAGTTGTATAAACCATAGTAGTGTTGCCTCATTTCATACAAGGGCAAATTGCCCTGAATGCCTCATAAACCAAGAAAGCACAGTATAGTACTACATATATATAAAGGTAGTTTTGAGCTCCCCTCATCATAATAAATAGTATCATCAACCATCCAGTGGATTGAGCCAAAAACCAGAAGTTACTTTCTTTGCTGCATCCTACATATCCAGTCCATCAGCAAGTCTTCTCCATCGTTAATCCAAAACATGTCCTGGATTTGTTCATACACCTCTTTATTTGCATTTGCCTCACCCTTGTCCAGGCCATGACATTCTCTTGCCTGGATCATAGTAATGGTTCCTCAGTGTGCTGCACAATAACCCATTCACCCAAGTGAGCTTTTAAAACAAATGTTAGCATATATCAGTTCACTGATTTAAATCTCTGGTAGCTTTCTATCACCTTAACAGCAAAGTCAAAACCCAGGATTCTGTTCCTGAGACGTAAGGTCTGACTATGGTTTTCCTTTCCAGCTCAACTCACCACTCTCCGATCATGCTCTCCTTTTCTCTGTCCCTTTAATACCCCATACCCAATGGAGACCCTTATACTTGCTCTTCTCTCTTCCTAGAATGCTCTCCTTCCAGATGTTTGCAGCCACCAGCTGAAATGTCATCTTTCTCCACATGTCTACTCTTATCATTCAATCCAAAGTAGTCACCCAGCTACTCAGTTACTTCCCACTGTCTGAATATTTTGCATAGCATCTAACACCACTGGATGTTTCCTGTTTATTTCACAGAGTGTCATCTGTCTCCCCACATGGAAGGTGGTCTTTTCTCTCTCATTCACCCTTGTGTCCTGAGTACATAAAGCAGTACTGGGTACCTAATAAATGCATTATAAATATTTGTGAAATGAATATAAATGAATAAATTTATTTCCCCCCCTCCCCCACCCTTTTTTTTTTTTTTGAGGAAATCCTCTACAATTCTTAGAACATCAGAACTGGATACATGTAAGTCACTTGCAACCTCCTCACATTAATCAGGTCCTGCTAAAGGCTGCGAACCGCCACCGTGCCCAAGGACAAGAAGTATGTCTTCTCGCAGGCGGGCAGCATGATGGAGAAGGTCTTTTAGAGATGTGAATCTGGACAGCATGTGCAGGAGAGATCAGAGGGGACAGGCAAGAGCCAAAGTGACCAGATAGGTGTCTATTTTATCTCTCCGCATGTGGAGTGTTGGGGCCCAAACCAGTGGCTGTAAGAAGTACAGGTGCAAGGACCATGGTGGGAGAAGAAGTAGCAGGATTGGAGGCAGATTAGGTTTGTGGAAGGGCCACATGGGGATCTCAGGGCCCCTGGGAGCTCAGAATTGTGGCAGTGATCTTTTTTTTAATATATATTTTTTAAAGTTTATTTATTTATTTTGAGAGACTGCATGTACACGAGCAGGGGAGAGACAGAGAGAGGCAGAGAGAGAATCCCAAGCAGGCTCCACACTGTCAGCACAGAGCCTGATTTAATAAAGAACTATAAATTCATACATTCATATAGCAGGATGTCCCTTTATAATTTTATTTTCCTTACATGATAATCATGAACATTATGTATTCTTTTAAAGACTGGAAAAACTTATTTGATGCCAATAGCACATCAATCAAAAATGTTAAAGTAATTATAGCTATGTGCTATATGAATATAATTATTTTGAATAAATTCGATGAAAAGCAACAGTTGGGTCTTTTCAGTCTTTTTAACACCTTGAGGGTTTGGCTGACTTTTTTTAATGTTTATTTTTAATAGAGAGCGAGAGAAACAAGCAGGGGAGGGGCAGAGAGAGGGGACAGGGGATCTGAAGCAGGCTCTGTGCTGACAGCCACCATGAGATCATGACCTGAGCCAGAGCCTCAGGCTAAGAAGCTTAACTGACTGAGCCGCCCAGGCACCACTGACTTTTTTTTACTTTACCTAAGATTGGTATGGTCCATTAGTTTTCTATTGCTGCTGTTACAGATTACCACAAATTTAGGAGCTTACATTCAGCTTTGGAAGTCAGAAGCCTGGCACAAGTCTCACTGGGCTAACCCAATGGTGTAGGCAGGGCTGCTTCTCTTTCTGGATGCACTGGGGGGAGAATACATTTCCTTGCCCTTGCCCTTTCAAGCTTCAAGAGGCTGCCCACGTGTTGTGGCTGGTGGCCTCTCCTTCCATCTTCGAAGCCAGCAATGCATCCTTCTAAGCCTTCCTCCATCACTGAATGTTTCTCTCTGACCACAGCTGGCAGAGGCCCTCTAGTCCTCAGGACCCCTGCAATTAGACTGGGTCCACCCAGGGTGTCCAGGACAATGTCCCCATCTCAAGGTCTGGACCACATCTGCCAAGTTCCTTTTGCCACGTAAGGGGGCATTTTCACAGGTGCTGGTGGTTGGGGTACAGACATCTTTGAAGGGCCACTATTCTACTACTCACACGTGGTATTCTATAGCGATCATTTTTATCTATTGGAAGTAATTCTTTAAATGTTGCCAGTTTCCTCTTTTGCGGCTGGATTCTCCAATGGATTCCCATGTCATGGGAGGAAGAGGCAAATCAAAAAGTTGATTTGATCAATTTTATTGCCAGTGTTTTGGAAAGATATTTCATTTCACTTGTGTATACACCTACTTTGTCCTAGGACCTTTAAGGGCCCCTAAGAATATGATAAGGATGATGCGTCAGGTGCAGAAACACGGCCTCCCCTCTTTCCCTCTTTTCACGTGGACCCTCTTGCAACAGTTGAGCGCAAATGAGCCACTTCAGTCTTTTCCCGCCAGGATGGTCCGTCCAGAAGAGCCACTAGTATGAATGGTGCATTGTGTAGGAACTAGCCCTGTGTCACACACTTTGAGGTCCTGGTTCCAGGTCATCGGCCCAGATGTCCTCTATCCATAAGGTTCATTTTATTTTAGGAACCTCATAGCCCTCCTCTACCCTGGGTGTAATAGAAGACCCCACCCACCCTTCCTCAGCAGTTCTACCTAACCAGACCTCAAGGAGCTGTTTAGAACCTGGCCCCTTGTCTTCAAAATGCCTTGGGCTCTTGTGCAAATCAGTTGTCATCTTCCTCCAAAATCCGTTTCCCCAAGTAGCAGCCTTGCTGTGTTGACAAAATTCAGATACGTCCCAAACCCAGAACAGTGTGTGCCTGTTAGCCCTATATTAAACTACTGCCACTTCAAGGCAGAAGGAAGAGACAAGCCTCTCTTTTGATAATACATATACCTACACATTTCAGAAGAAAGAGCAAAGCCTGAGGGCAAAATCTGATAATGGAGTGTGAGCTTTTGGTATCAGACACATTTTTATTTGATCTGTCTAAATATCAAAATACATTTCACTAATTTCCTCTTTTGCCTGCTTTGGTGATCCCCAGAAGATTTGAATAATTGAGATGTACAGACAGTAGTATAGACAGTATAACTTCTCTTTAAATATGTTGTTTATTGACAGGGCTTTCAAAAGATGTTTTGCTACAGAAACTCCATTCTCTCCTTGGATACAAATATTTGTTAAAAGCAAAATGCTAGCATATGGAATCCCTTAAGACCTCCCACAGCAAGAGCAAAGTGTTGCTACTGTGAGTAAGCCATGCTCAGAGTCCGAAAGCATCAGCCTGTTTCTCCCTTGCACTAAAAGGAAATGATAGCAGGATGCATCATTTACTTTTAATTGTGTATTATAGCATAGACATAATGCTTTATGACACATGATTTGAATAAGCAGGGAGAAACATATTCCACTCAACCAGAATAGTTAAACAGTTTATGAAATACTTTGGGAGAGGCTGATCTGTGGCCAACAATATTTTTGGCTGTCTTAATCTCCAGTCTGGTCTCCACTGGTCTTTTAGCCTAGAGCTTATTGAAAAACCTCAATTGCCTCTCAGAAGGAGAACCGATTAGGGGTTGTCACTCTCAGACCCTGAATGTTTAATGCCTAAGCTAGGGAGAGCAAACAGGCTTTCATCTAAAGAGCCAACTCTGATCAATAACAGATTCAGCATCTGCACCCCGCTGACAGCCAAGAGTAACGTCTGCTTAGGCATGGAGGGGCGTATGTGGGATCCGCAGCTTTGGCTCACTCACCTGGGTCTTCCCAGGGCCTCCTTCAAACAGTGCCCAGCTGACAGAAGGCATTCAATCAGAGTGTGGAAAATAAATCAGAGAATGGACTAATCTATCACTTCCAGCTCATATCTTTGAAAAAGTGCAGGGTTGTAGAAATCACCCTAAACTAGAAGATGTTTGTTCCAGGACCATTAACTACCTGGGTAAGTCTCTTTACCACTGAGTCTCAATTTCCCTCTCTATAAAATGAATGTAGCAATACCCACCCTGATTGATCAGCACATGAAATAATGTGTTCTGCTGAAAACAACCAGTACCATACATTTCTATGTAGCCTAATCCATCAACCTGCGACTTTCTTGTGAGGTTTCCAAGCCGACTGACCGACATGCAGGACCTCCTAGAGATGTACATGGTTATTTTTCAAGGGCAGCCCCCTCCTGGAAACTGGCCTTGGAAGAAGGGAGAAAGACTACTGAGCACCATATCATAAAAGGTAGTTTGCAGCAAATCGACTCAGTGGTGATGAAATTGTTAACTCCTGGGCAAAATTACACAGTGAACTTTACAATAACATAATAAAAGGAGAACATGAAAAAATCTAAGTGCTACATGGTGACATTTAGATACAAGAGGTTTCCAGAAGTATCTCCTTGACAACGGAAGACACTGTGGAGAGAGCATAACCTTCTGTAGCCTGTTTCTGTCAAAACAAACAATCACTTCATTACATCTGTTCTAGGTGGGGGGCCTCTCTGTGTTCCATAGAAAATCATATTTATTCATTAGAGAAGATTTCCCACTCTGTTTAAATGATTCAGAAATGAAAATCCCAGGGACATTTAGAAAATCACATTCAGACTTTTTAGGGCAGGGTTCCAGCTCTTCGATGATAGGCCCCGTCCATCTCTCATTCTCTCTGCTCCGCCCAGACGTCTCCAAGAGCTTTCCATGTACTTGGAATAAAATCCAAACTCTTATAACACTGACAGGGCCTGAAGGGTCTGGGGCTGCCTCATTTCCGTTCATTCGTTCATAGGCAGGCTGTTCCTTAAACAGCCACTCCCCCTCCGGACTCTTGCCTGTTCTGTATCCTCTGCCAGGAACATTTTTCACCTAGAGTCACAAGAATCTCTCCGTCTGTTTAAGGTCCCTGTTGACCTGTTTCCTTATCAAAGAGGACTTCTCTGCCATTCTATTTGAATTAGCAGCTCCTACCCCATCATTATTGGTTCTCTAACTTTCTCAACGTTTTTCTCCATTGTTCTTACGCTGACATATGTAGGTGTATGTATGCATGTACATATTAACAAATATATATATTGTTTATTTGCTTTTAGTTTATCATAGCAGAATGGAAGCCCCTAAAGCAGACACTCCGCTTTGATTTCACTGCTCTGGCTCCACTGCATACAGACATACGTGGTGTGGTGTGCGCTCAATAAATTGTGTTGAATGAGTAAGTGCTCACCCCTACCCAGCCTGCTCTCCCATCTTGTTCATCCACGCTCCCTCTGCTCCCCGTGCACATGTTACCGTCTCATCTCAGTGCCCTCACACACAGGGGGCCCCTCCACCTAGGACGCCTGTTCCCTTGTTCATGGTTCCAGAAGGGACTCGGTTCACCACATAGGGTGGAACTGACTGAGGAAAAGGGGGAGGAGGAGCTTGCCACCAAAAAAAAAAGTTGCACCAGGAGAGAACTGTGACTGGAAATGCAGGGAGAACCAGAGGAATAATCTGCTCTAGAGAAGGAGAAGGAAAGGAGTGAGGGAAACACAGAGCAGCCATGCTCCCCAACCCCAGCCTCCTGCTCAGACACGCACAGGATGCTTTGTCACCAGCATCTGGGGTGCATACCTCCCACTGTCTTCTCTCCCCATCTTCTCATCCACCAAAGTCTTCCTTTTCTCCTTAATGCCCACCCAGAGGATTCCCCCCCACCCCCCACCAGCCCCTCAGAGTTCATGTACCTCTGCAATGTTGGTCAGGTCCTCTGTCCAGCATTAGAGAGGGTTTTGGTTTTTTCGTTCTTTTTTTCCCCTACAGCTAGATAGTAAACTCCTTTGGGAAACAAAGGTATATAGACTTTTGAGATACCTTTGAATCCTGACTCCAACACTTAGTACTATATTTCATTTAATCTAAACCAGTGTAAAATATATCATTCTATAAACCACTAAAAACAAAAAATACAGCCAATGAACTATAAGACATGATCCATTATAAATGGATCCTGATGGCAGGGGCACCTGAGTGGCTCAGCAGGTTAGGCATCCAGCTTCAGCTCAGGTCATGGATCTCATAGTTCGTGGGTTCAAGCCCCACGTCGGGCTCTGTGCTGACAGCTCAGAGCCTGGAGTCTGCTTCGGATTCTGTGTCTCCCTCTCTCTCTGCCCCTCCCTTCCTTATGCTCTCTCTCTCAAAAATAAACTTAAAAAATTTTTTTAATGCATCCTGATGCCAGAGATCTGAGGATATGGAAAGGAAGTATCAAAGCATCAGTGAAATATGGAGGATATGTGGTCTTATATGAGTGGCTAAACCTCTTTGAACTTTAGACTTTCCATTTGTGGAATGAAAACCATACATTTTCCATTCATTCAACAAGTATTTATTGAGTGTTTACATGTTGCAATTTTTTGGTTGAAAAGAACAGGAACTGGCTCTGGGTAACTTCAGCAAAAGGAGATTTACTGGAAGGGTATTGGGAGCTCAGAGAATTCAAGAGGGGCTGGAGAAGCAGGCACCAGAAGAACACTGAGGCTAGGAGATGGGAGCCATGGCAACAGTCTCCCGCCAGGAGGGGTTCTGGTCAGGACAGAGATGCTGGTCAACACTTCCTCTTGTTTTGGGGCAAACTCAGGAGATTCTGAGGGAGAGAGTCTGTCCTCTGATGCAGAGGTCCCAGCCGGCATCTAGCCCCTTTTCCTTCTAAAGTAGGAGACAGCCACCTGAATTGCCCATCAAAGCTTCATACAACAGGATAGAGATAATTCCCCAAAATAATTTGGGTCACTATCAGGAAGGCAAGGAAGGTGGGATGGATGCTATGGGGCAATACAAAAGCTGAGAGAAAAATGAATATCACAGTGAGTTCCTAATATGTGCCAAAACAGTCATGACTCCTGCTTTCATAGGGTAACTATCCAGTGAAAGGGAAAAGTATTACTACCACCACCAACAAAAAAGGATACTTTCAATGAAGAAGAAAAGAGATTGCCATGAGAAAGGAAGAGAGGATAACGGGGGGTGGGGGGAACCTCCTGCTTACTTAAGTTCTGTGGCCCATTCTCACAAACTGTCATGAACTATCAAAGCTTTGACACAGTTGATCACTTCCTCTCTGTGAAACACCTTCTTCACTTGGCTTCAAGTGAAGGAGATCATGTCTTCATGGTTTTCCTCCTCCTCCCCTAGCTGTTCCTTCACCTTTTCTGGATGCTTCATCTCATCTCCCCAACTCTTCCATGCTAGTGGGCCCCAGCGCTTAGCCTTCAGACTCCTACTCTGTCTACACCCACTCCCTTGGTAAGTCCATCCAATCTCACAGTCATAAATAATGTCTGGGTTTGCACTGAAGACTGACAAGTCTGTTTCTTCAGGCAGAACCTCTACACTGAGCCCCAGACCCCTGTGTCCACTTCATGCCTCAATATCTCCACTGAGATGTCCAATCAGAGGTTCAAAATTATCATGTCTAAATGTAATTCCTCATCTTCCCTCTGCCAAGCCTATCCCCTAGTCTCCTTCCCCTTTCCAGGTCTTTACCAAAATGTTATCTTCTCTATGAGGCATTCTCTCACTACTGTATTTAAAATTGCACCACCCCCAAACACACACACACACACACATAATCCTTCCCCAGTTCACCATTTTATTTTCTCCATGCCGTTCAGCACTATGTGGCATTTTATATATTTATCTATGGGTATGTTCCCCACTAGAATGTAAAATGCATAAGGCCAGGGTTTTGATTCCCTGCTTACAACATTGCCTGGCACATGTATGCCCTCAATAAATAATTGTTGAATGAACCAGTTGTCTCACCTTTCTGCATATCACTTGAAAAAAATGTAAGAAATAACCCTGCCTACAATGTAAGATTCCCATAAGAAGCCGGTGAAATACTGTACCTTATAAACTGAGCTACACTCTATACAATGAAGAAGTAAGCACATTTTGACACTCTGCTCATTTAGCAGTCTTTCACATGGACTAAAAAATGAAGACTTGTTTTGCTATTAACAATACAAACTAATGACCAAAAAGTTCTTTCCCTTCCCTCTATAACAAAGGTCTATTTCCTTTCCTCTCCTCACCACAGCCTCATTAAAAAAAAAAAAAAAAAAAAAGAAAAGAAATGAGGCTGAAAACACCTATAAAGCAACATTACTATATAATAATAACATTACTACTAAATAATAACCAACTATAGTAATAATTGGTCACCTTTCTAAAAATATGTTTTTAAAGCACCCACATATTTTAGGCTTTTATGAAAGGAAATGAAGTACCACGTGGGCTGAGCTAGTCGGGAAGGGGGAAGATGAACACAGTGGGGAGCTGGCTGACCCCTTCTATAGAAATATTCCCTGTGGCTGAACCTTAGGCCGACTAGCGTCAAGCTGACTTCTTCCCAGGACAATTCTGAGCCGCATTTATATTTCATCAGTCCCCAGACAAACTGAGTGCTTGGACCTATCCCACCTGGCAGGTTGGAAATGTATAATTACAAGACTGCAGATAGCAATTGTACATGTTTCAGTAGATTAGGAAAGGCAACTAAACAGAGAGTAATTGAATGCAATGCGGTGTGTTAGGACGGGGCCAATTTTCCAGCGTTTGGATTCCTTTCAGGAGCTTCCTCCCTTTCTAGCTTCATGGTTTACCTGTCAAATTAGACAAGTTGATTGCAGCAGGACTCCATCATTCTCTAAATGCAATTGGAAGAAAGGATTATCAAAGATGAGCACCTGCCATGAGGCAAAGCTATAAAAGATCTAGAAGGAAGGCTGCCATCTTGCTGTGACTCTTATGAGGTCATACCTGGCAGGCTGCCCGTGACCAAGGCTAGCAAAGGGTAGTGCCTTGAGGGAGGGAAAGTGGGAATAAAGGTCATTGTGGGGATAATATGATAACAAGACTACCATGAATTAAGTGCTTACTTTGTACCAGGATGGTATTAGGCACCTCATAGGCAGGCATTATCTAATTTCATTCTTGCACTATCCCTCCTGAGGTTGGTACGAATATGCTCATGGTTCTACAAGTGTAGAAAGAGGCTCAGAGTGGCTGTGTGAGGCTTGCAGTTTTCCTCATGTGCTAACACTAAGAGCACTTTGAATTAAGGGACTTTGCATGATGTGAAGCACCTAGTCCCAGATAGCATGCACACACACAAGCCTTTGTCTCCTTGTAAGAGGTCGCAGAAGGATCTTGCTCATAAAGCTGCCTCTGCCTGTGCACGTTTCCTAGAAGCTAGCAGGCTGGGCTGTACTCTCACTGATTTGACTAGACTCTGGCTATGGCCCCTAAAGAATCCACCTGGATTAAGCTGAGAAGGTATGGTTTCTAAATCTGGATTTTTATAAAGAAATATTGCCATCTGGTGGACACCTGGTCACAGTTTTTAAAAATCATGAAAATTCTCCTTTAAAAAATTGTGAAAATTCTCAGAAGGGGAAGGGTGACGTCTTCTGAACTTGAGTTGTCCTCTTGTGGCTTCAATCCCTTTGGCCTTGGTTGTGGGACCCTTGTATGTACTGTACCATGAATAGGTTTATTCGTTCTGTACACTCACATCAGTCTTCAGAATTTACATTCATCTAAAAATAATGTGACAACTATCCACCTGGCTACTACCCATAAAAATCAAGTCCTCACATTTTCACCATCACGGTAAAGTCCTCTCCGTCAACCCAGTTGTTTAATCCAGCAACCTAGGGGGCACCTGTGTGTCTCAGTCAGTTAAGCATCTGACCAGCTCAGGTCATGATCTCCCAGTTCATGGGTTCAAGTCCTGCATCAGACTCTGTGCTGACAGCTCAGAGCTTGGAGCCTGCTTCAGATTCTGTCTCTCTCTCTTTCTCTCTGCCCCTCCCCCACTTGTGTGTGTGTGCACTCTCTCTCTTCTTTCTCTCTCTCTCTCTCTCTCCCTCTCAAAAATAAATAAACATTTTTTAAAAATCCAGCAACTTGGGAGTTATTTTTGACACCTTCTTCTTCCTTACCTGCCCTCCCTCCATCCCAACATATAGTCCCTCACCAATGTCTGGTCAATCCTATCTCAAAAATATACTTCAAAGCTATCCACCAATCTCTCCATTCCTTTGGTCACAAACCAGCATCTCTTGCTTAGACATATACAGTAGCCTCTTAACTGATTTCCTTGCTCCTTGCCTGAGTCCTGCCTTTGTTGCAAAATTCGTATTACTGTTCCACTATTGCACTGCATTCTGGCAACACTGGTCTTCTTTTGGATTTATATAACATCCCAAGCTCTTTTCTACCTTGGGACCTTTATACATGCTCTTCTCATTGGTTGAGTTGTACTTGAATATCTTCTATTTATTTTTCAGGTATGAACTGGAAATACTTGGCTCTCAATATAAATTATTTCCATTATTCTTTTTTATGACATCCTTTTAAATTTTTTCTCTTAGGGTGTGTTACTTTTTGTAATTATACATTTGTGTATTTGCTTTTTCAAAAAGTTTTCCATTTCTTCACCTTTGTTATGATTGTGAGTTCCATGAAGAAAAGAGCCATATCTATTTAATCTTTGTACCCTTGATGCCTAACAGAGTGAGATGCATAGGAGATTATTTAAAAATGTTTTGAAGGCTTACTTTATGACCAATATTACTACCATTGTCAATAATAATACTACCTTACTTTATTTTAGCATGTAGTTTATATAAGTTCTGTTGTCATTTCACCAAAAAGGATATACAGATGTTGCTGTAAACTGAATGTTCGTTTTCCCCAAAATTCACATATTAAATCCTAATACTTAATGTGATGATATTAGAAGGTAGACACTTTAGGAGGTGATTAAATCATGAAGGTTGAGCCTCATGATGGGATTAGTATCCTTATAAGAAAAGGGGAGGGGTGCCTGGGTGACTCAGTTGGTTAAGTATTATTGCACTTCGGATCAAGTCATGATCTCCCAGTTAGTGAGTTTGAGCCCTGCGTCAGGCTATGTGCTGACAGCTCAGAGCCTGCTTCAGATTCTGTGTCTTCCTTTCTCTGCCACTCCCCTGCTCATCCTCGCACGTGCTCTCTCTCTCTCTGTCTCCCTCTCTCTCTCTCTCAAAAATAAACAAACATTCAAAAATAAAGGGTCGGGGGGGGGGTGGCCCTTTCTTTCTGTCATGTGAGGATACAAAGAGAAGATGGCCGGCTGTAAACCAGCAAAGGGTTCTTGGTCTTCATCCAGAGGCTGACCATGCTGACTTCCAGCATCCAGAACTGAAAGGAAATGAATGTGGGTTGTTTAAGCCACCCAATCTGTGGTATTGTGCTGTAGCAAGCAGAACTAAGACAAATGGCAAATAAGCACATTAAAAGGTGTTCAACATTACTAGGTGTTAATAATCTCTTTACCCGAGGAAATATCCTTTTAATTATATTGTCCTTTGTAGTGATACCAGATTGTGTATCTTTGCACTCCTGCCCAATGGAGTCCCTGCTTCTTACTTTATGCATAACCAAAGGGTCCCCTGAAGTGTTTTACCTGAAAAAGCACATTTTTCTGTCAACAAACCTCCTAGAAAAACGTTTTCAAGTTGAGGATCTTGATCCATTAGTGAGTTGAGAAACCATTGAGGGGGGCTGCAACCGGCATTGACTTAAAAGACAGATACACTAGGAAAAAAAATGGATAGAAGTGTTTGCAATATTGGCATTTTTATCTCCATGACACAGAAACATTCAGAAAGGAAACTGTTTTTCCTTCTCCCCACCTTTCTACCTCAGCCCACAAAATAGACAGCACTTATGCTCACCTTCTAGAAGAGAGAGAATTCCTACCTTTGCAGCCTCTCTATAGGGCCCCTCATGGTTGGCCCAAGGAGGAAGGCTGGAGCCTAATTCACATCTGGTTTTTGTTGTTTTTTTAACTTATTTTTGAGACAGAAAGAGAGAGACAGAGTGTTAGCAGGAGAGGGGCAGAGAGCTCAGGTTCCAGGTTCTGAGCTGTCAGCCCAGAGCCCGACGTGGGGCTCAAACCTGAGAATGGTGAGATCATGACCTGAGTCGAAGTTGGATGCTTGACTGATGAGCCACCCTGCCGCCCCTCCCATCTGGTGCTTCTTAATGGCTGCCTGGTCTGCTACCCATATCCTCTTCTACTTCATGAGCCCATGTCAGTGGCAGTCACACCCTGGGCATGGATGTTCCTTGAGGGCAGGCCTGGTAATACTTGTGCTGTCTGTCCAGATTTTTGGTCTTCAATGTGAGGGTGAGGCAGGCCAGTCCTCCTCTCCTGCAGCAGGTAAGGTGAGTGGATTAGAACCCCTATGCAGGTCTTGCTGTCCTAGACTTAGCCAATCTCCACTTGAGGGAGTAGAAACCCTGTGTTCCAGACCCAACCCTCCAGCTAACCAGACATTCCTTCTATCCTAATCAGATGTGTCTGGCTCTCAGTTTTCTGATTGGCTACTGATCCTCAGATATGTATTTCCCTCGGCAGGGAGCCTTGGAGGTTAGGGGCACCACAACTCCACTTCAAACTACATATGAGAAATATACATGACTTTGATGATAGGTAAACCAGATTCATTTCATGAATGTTTTAAAGCTTCACTCATTTGCTATAAGACTTTAGGCAAGTTTTTAATCTTTCTTAGTCTAGTATTTTTAATAGAAGGTGGTAGGACTTGAATCTCACCCAGAGTGGAGATAATACCTACCTCACAGGGTGGTAGTAGAGATTTCATGAGATAATGCATACAAAGAACAGTGTCTTGCACACAGTAAGAGCTTAATGAATGCTAGATACTAGTCTTCCTATTATTTCCTTTCAGCTTAAAAAAAAAAACTATTTTACTGTATCACAATACATGTATGCAACGACTAGGAATTTAGTCCAAAACTCATCTCATCATGGTTATTGAAAAAAAGGAAAATGTAAAAGTCAGTAACAGAAAGAAAAAAAAAAAAAAAGAAGGGAAAATTATGATTCAGGGAAGAAGAAAAATGTGTTCTCAGGGCCAAGAGAAAGAGAAAAAGAAAATGAGTCATGAAAATAGAGGCCAAGAAACATTGAAGCTTCTGTAGCGTTTCTGTAATCTCATTCTAGATTCAAGCAATACAGCCCCACAGAGATGTGACTATCAGAAAATCAGAACCTGATACTACCACCATCCAGGCTGGCACCATTTTTACCTGTCAAGCAAGCAATTTTGTGCCCGTATGGGGAGTTAGTGATACATGATTAAACATAGTCGACTGAACACAGAATTATCTCTACTCTTTGCTCAAATCACACTAAAATAACATTAAATGAAAAGCAAAGAGATATAAGCCACAGGAAGAAGGAAAATGAGAGAGAGGACTAAAGTAGACAAAAAATAGATAGTACATGAACGGCCAAGGAAGCTGACTTAGGAGTAAAAAGAAAGCTGAAATCCAAATGTCTGTGAAGGGTAGGTGGGGTGCTAATATAAAGCAAGCTGGTTCAGGAACACCTTGCTAATAGAAAGCCAGTTGCTAGAGTGCATGACTCCTAATCTCAGGGTTGTAAGTTCAAGAACAATGTTGAATGTGGAGACTACTTAAAAAAAGAAAAATAAAAAATAAAATAAAAAAGGAAAGCAAGGTGGTTCATTCCACTAAAATCCAGAAAGGCTCAGGAATTGGAGGCACCAACCATTTTTGAGGATAAATATGTGGAATGGGGCTCAAAATAGAATTGGTTGAACGTTTTTATAGGGCCTCCAAATTCCTGCCACTTCCTTTTGCAGCCAGCCAGCCAGCCACTTTCCCTCAGTTGGGCACAAAGAGCAGAGGGGATACCAGATAAATGTTTGTTGAATGAATAAAAGATTGGGAATCCAGAGAGTATGGACACGAGCCACAGATGAGTACAAGGGACTCAAAAAAACCAGATAAATTAAAAATCTAAATTTAAAAAACAAAACAAAAACCATGATGAAATTTGCAGGCTTCTTGAAGGCTGGCAGCCAGGCTTAACCCTTCTCACCTCCAAACAGAGTCTCTGACCTCCTCCTTTCTGGTGTATCTGATAGCCCAAGAGAAAAGACCTACAGAAACCAACAGACGTCTGCAGTCAGAGACCAAATTTCTGCTACCTCACCTACTACTACCACTGAGTAAGCCCTGTACATAAACATACATAGAGGCTCTAATCAGAATGATCCAAGAATCAGTAGACTTTTGGGGAAAGCTAAAATGAAAGACACAGATTAAAAACAAGGAACTAGATCTTTTTAAAAAGAAAAACAAAAACTCAAAAGAAACAAAGGAGACCATGAAAAAAATATCCAAAAAAGAAATAATACTTTCCAAGAGATGAAAAGATACTGCATCCATTTAACCAGAACATTTATTACTAAAAAATAAAGTATGTGTGTGGTAGATGGGGAGAGAAAGGAGACATTCAAAGAATAAAAGAGAGTTTTCTCTTTTTTTAATGCCAAGAAGACAAAAACAATGATCAGTTACAACAGCATCGGAATGTATATCTCTTAGTGTTGCACTTTGGGAGAAAAGTATGGCCCACTGTAATACTTAATTTGAAAGTTTCCTGAGTGTTATTCATATATAAAAAGAATACACAATACCATCAATATAACACCAAAATGCATGTACACAAAATAACAATATACATCTTATAAGTACACATACAAATAAAAAGATATACATCAGAATTGGGTAGAATTAGAATGTTTGTCTATGAATAGGAAGGAAATGGAAGTAGGAACAGGGTGAAAAAAATAAAAGGAAGGAGGTATGAACAAAATTCTATCAAATAAGAGAAGGCCCATGCACAGATTAATAATGAAGGTAAATCAGAAACTGAGAAATATGATTAGCTGAAGTTTCTGCACCTGAGTTAAAAGATGGAGTGTCACTATATTATTCACAATTATTTTGGCTGGAGGTAACAGAAACCCAACTACACTAGCATAAACAAACCAGCCAAAAACAATGGACTGGCTCACTGAAAAATTACTGCTTCAGGAAGAGTTGGATCCAGACTCAAATGATGTCTACAAGTCTCAGCTCTGCTCTCCCAAAAGTCAGTGGCTTAGAAAAACCATTTTACTTTGTTTATGTGTGTTAGGAATTCAAGAAAGGTTCAAATGGACATTTTGTTTCGAATTCACTTGGTGACAGGCGATGTCTGGCCAGAGCCAGAAGGTCCTCTTCTACAACAGCTTCTTTATTCACTTCTGTCTGGTACCTTTGTGCTCTGTGTCCTCACTTCTATACACACACACACACACGCTCACATACACACTGTGCATTATAGCTTAGTTTTTACTTGAATGCTATTTCTGTAAGATACTTTTATGGTAAATAACCTAGCACATCTAACGGTCCTTATTTCCATCATCTCTTCAGT
Source organism: Proteles cristata cristata (assembly GCA_017311185.1). Taxonomy (NCBI): domain Eukaryota; kingdom Metazoa; phylum Chordata; class Mammalia; order Carnivora; family Hyaenidae; genus Proteles; species Proteles cristata. The sequence continues at coordinate 1,136,141 of JAESUZ010004016.1, read as the reverse complement.
AATTTGGTCTGTTAGCAGGTACTGATGGAGTATAGTGAAATCTTCATGACCTCACAGTTATTGTTGCAGGGCCATAGTTTAATCTCTAAAAGAAGCTACAGGCTTCATAGAACTGAAGATATAAATCTTGGCTGAGAGCAGATCCATGTTCTTCTGAAATTAGAGGGCCTGTAGGCAAAGACAGTGCATTATAAAATTATGATGCATTATACAAATGTGGGGGCTTGTTAACAATTGTGGACTGACCACTGTGTCCACATGGAAAAACTCCTTTCTTTCAATGCCAGCATACAGTAAAATTGGTTTTCTTATATTGAAGCCATAGATGATTTGGGGGTTTTGCTTCTTGTTTGTTTTGGCAGAGGGATGGAGCACAGTTCAAGACGCCTTCTAGATAGAATAATCTGGATTCACTTAAGAAGACCTGGGAGAGGAACTCAATCTATGATTTCTAAATATTTTCACTGTGCACTTCATCAGTAAGGACTTTGAGTATGTTGTTCCAATATGTTTGTTTTTATTTACATATTATATACCTGAACTACTGTACTTACGAAAGGAAAGACACATAATAAATGTAGCTTATAATTTTCAGTATTTTTTATCTTGCCCTCAGTTGGTCATCCTGGAGACTTGAGTCAGAAAAACCAGTGGAGAGGCTGTTGCAATTATTAAGTGAAGTTTTTAAGAAAATAACTCACTTGTCAGGTTTGTCATTAGGATACATATTAATTTAAGGATGATGATAAAGATAAGCTCTCTCTATTAGGGACTCAGAGTGAGCATGCTATTATGGGTGGAAGTGCCGAACACTGGTCCCAGTGTTACCAGCCTAAGAAAAGAGGTCAGCGTGGCAATTGCACTGGGAAACATAATTAATATTTGTAAAGGGCTTAGGGCCAATCAGATTAAGAGGCAGGGTTAAAGGCAAGATTCATGATTACTGCCAGGTTCCTGAATTCCAAACCAATTCCAAAAATGTGACCTAATCTACCAAGCGCTTTGGCAGATTTACAGACAGAACAGCTTGAGTGAAGTCGCCAGCACTGTACCCCAACTACAAATGAATAGAATTTGGCATATGTCCTTCTAGCCCCAGAATAAAAGCCCTTCCTGCCCTCAACAAAACTTGGTTAATTTCCTTACCTGAGATTCAAAGCCTCCTATGATCCAGCCCGGGTATACTTTCATCCATTCTTTCAATATTTCATGAGCACTGTTCACCATCAGGCAATGTTATAAGAGCTGAAGATACAACAGTAAACCAAACAGACCTTCCCCCATGGAGCTTACAACTGACAAAGGAGACAGACCATACAAAAAAAATACACATACAAAATAGCATTAGGTAAGTGGAAAGAAGAATAATGCATAGTTTAGAGTGACAGAGGAGACTGCAGCTTACAGTCAAGATGGGGGTAAAGGAACTGGTTTATCTTCCTACCTGAAACAACCAAAAGCAGACAAAACAGATAAAATATATGAAACAACAGTTTGTAAAACATTTCATTTCAGGTGATGAGAGAAGAATGATCCCTGAGAGAAAAAAACAAATGAGGTGAGCCCTCCAAGTCTCCTAGTGTACTGCCTCGAGGAAGGGAGTTTCCAGGCACAGCAGAGAGCTAGGAATTCAGGAAGAGCCTACTGGGCCCCTTGAGTTGAGATGGGGGGGGGGGGAGGGGGGAGAATGTAGCTCAGGGAGGTCAAGGCAACTAGGACTAACACAACACCAGAGAGAAGAGGGCTGAACAAAAAGGGAACCCAGAGACCAGCAGTAGATCCCCTTGGGTACGATGATGCATATGATGGGAATAAGGGTAATGGGGAACTCAGACGGATGAAGCAAACAACCCAAGGCCAGGGAAAGAACCATGTGTCAAGAGTAGAGGGAACAGGGCCTGATGCTCACACAGGCCCAGGAATGGTGCCTCTTCTTCCCAGCCAGACTGGAAAACCTCAAGATTTATGGAGCATTGGGTAAATATTCAGGTCCTACTTCGGTAGGGGAAAAATCATGTCTGGGGTGATAACTGCTTCAATCTCGTTGAATAAATCTTAAAAGCAAGACCTAAAAGGATAAATCTGTTTCCAAGTAACCTAACTATGTTCCAGAACAAAGCTCAAGGCTATTTATAGGAATACAAAAATATCTAGCACAATCCATCAGAGGCCTCTGGAAGTAGATCCATACCCAAACTGGTACTGGAACCATACATGACTAATAAATACAACAAAAGATGTCCAAGCTTCTTGATAACCCAGGAAATAGGAAAATAACAATAAGACAGGAAGCGTTTAAAACATGAGAGAAATGTGCTCAGAACACTCTTCTAATTAACATGTCTTTATTACATTCGATATTTTAATGTGGTACATAATTCTCAGTGTAATCTGAAGACAGAAATAGTTCATATTTCTATTTTTAGAAATACTGAGATAATAGAGTAATACTACTAATAATGCCAGGATCCTGGCATTGTTGGTATTTTTCTCTAAGTATTTCTAGAGTGATACTGAGACACTAAAAAAAACAAAGTCATTTTAATTGCATTTTCTGAGATTCCCCTATATCCCAAAAAACATTTTAGATATTCTGAGAACCATGCAGTGTAAATTGGAGTCACCGAGGTTGCAGGCTTGGTATTTTCCATTCTCACCAGAACATAAAGCTAAATGAAATTAGCAGGTCTGTTATCAGAGTGCCAGAGCAAATACTTTCCATTCCCATCACAACTTAGCTTGCAGGTCCACAGAACTGACTGTGTCTGAGTCAAAACCCAGTGGCATAGGCTATAGATGGACCAATAATCTAATCATCGTCCACCAGCCTGCTTCCTTTTCTGACTCTACAGGGGCCTTCTATTTTCTTCAGGGGAGGTCTGGGGTGGGTGATTGACAAAGAGAATGTTTCTGTTGACCAATTTAATTACTTAGCATCTAGGTACATTCCACGTCACGGCCAACGTGCAGCTCTTTTGGCCGAGTTCTAGAAATGAGCAAGAGCCTGGCATTACTCAGACTGGCACTAGTTACTCTTGTTCCTGTAGTTTCTGTAAGTGAGAGCATTGATGCTGGGTACCACTGACAGTGAAGGAGAAAAAAAATCCCAAACCTCCTCTGTGAACCTGCAGGCCAGATGGATTGTTTGGGATGGGAAGCTTTAAAGACAACTGGAGGAGAGTATGACAGGAATGAGAGAAGAGAGGGGACTTGCCTCATTCAGTTCCCAGCCTTTCCCCTGGAGCCTGACACTCTCCTTCCCTCCACAGCTCTGCTGGCTGTTTTTCCATCAGGTTTGGGTTGATTCCTTGGGACCTCACTCCTCATCCCCCAGGAGAATTTATTTTGTCCAAGAAGTCCTCATTCAGTCTTGGAGAGACCCATGCCAGAGGGAGAGAAGAACCTCAGTCCCCCACCTAGCCCTCCCTCCAGTGAAATAGTATTTGAGGGCAAAATAGAGATCAGGGTGTAACCTCATTTCATTGGGGAAATGAAAAGGAGCAGGAGGGAGAGGAGGAGAAGAGGAGGAGCGGGCAGAGAAAAGGGGGAGTAGGAAAAAAATATGGGAAGAAGGGGGAGGAGGAAGGAGTATATGCAGACATTAACTACCCAAATACTGGTATTGTCACTTTGCTGCTGTGTTACTACAATCACTACTCACGACTGGGAGGTACTTGAAATTATACAGTCTTTTAAAATAGAAAATTCAGGTGCATTAAAATCTGAAGAATTAGTAAAATCTAGGCTACAATTTGCCCTACTGAAAAAGTTCTCAAGTCTACTTGTCTACACCTCTCCAAAGCGGCAGATAAATATTTTAACCGTTGTGATAAAAGCAAAGACAATAGATAAATGAATGGGTGTGGTTGCGTTCCAATAACACTTTATTTACCAAAACAGATGGCTGATGGTCTGGCCCTCTGGTGGTACTTTGTCAACCCTTGGCCTGTTCAATGCCATTTTTCTTCTTTTTATAATATGAAAAAAGACACATTTACGATAAGCAAACAACTCACATTATTCATGGAGAAGCTATGCATTCGCTTTAAAAAGAAAGAAAGAAAATTTGTGCAGCATTCAAATATGTAGGTTAGCTGAAATTCTGCCACCTTAAGAAAATCGCTGTTAACATTTTGGCAAATATCACTGCAGATACACTGATTTGGACGTGTGGGTATACACGTGTGCTTCTTTATATGTGACTGGGAAATTGTATACATGCTCTTCTATAACCTGCCTTCTATGCTCAAAAATGTATTCAGGGTGTCCTCTCATGTGAATATATTTATTTATTTATTTATTTATTTATTGTTTATAATTTTTATTTATTTCTAGGAGAGAGAGACAGCGTGAGCAGGGGAGGGTCAGAGAGAGAGGGAGTCACAGACTGAAACAGGCTCCAGGCTCGAGCTGGCAGTCAGCACAGAGCCCGACGCGGGGCTCGAACCCACGAACCCTGAGATCATGACCTAAGCGAAAGTCGGACGCTTAACCGACTAAGCCACCCAGGCGCCTCTCATGTGAATATATTTAGATCTACATCTTTACATGGGGCGTTTTAGAAGGCAGTACCATGTTTTCTCTGGACATTTGCGTTGCTTCCCCCTATAGGCTCTGTATCTCTACTTCCTAGCTGACTACTGATTGCAACCCTCCACAGATGGGAATTTTGCTAACTTTTGAGCCCATATATTTGACCTCTAGACAAGTGTCTGAAGACTTCCCTCTCCAGACCTAGAGGGCCCAGCTCTATAATAGTCAGAAAGCTCGTTTTGAGTTAGTAATCAACTAACATAAGTTACTGCCTCATCTTTGGGCCACGCCTACCCAGGCCTCCAAAGGCTTCCACCCACTTAAGGATGGATATGCGTTGAACTGCCTACTGATCTGTACCCACAGTTTTGGTCATAGCTCCTGCCTGTGGCGATACACGTTTCAACAAGTTACTTGGGAATTTCCAAGATTGTGGGTGCTTCTCCATAACCTAACTTTTACCATGGGAAGATGGCAGCCTCTGACTGAGCAGAAAAACCAGTTTGTGAAACACTTACCCAGGTAACGTATTCAAAAGGAGGTAGCTCTCCATAACTTTCAGGGCAGGTTCAGGCAGAGTGTGGCCATGAACAAAGGACGAATAAAATTCTCAGGGAGCAAATCTGATATTCTAGAAAAATTGTTCCGAAGTCTGTGGAGACCTCATCACCCACAGATTGATCGATTTGCCCCATTTTTTTTCACCATCTTTCTTCACCCATTTCTTTCTGACCGATGTTTTAGTTAGGATGCTGTTACTGAATACTGAATAGTGATTCATATATGAATTGCAACTGATTTTAAAAATCAGTTTTTCTGAGGCACGAACCATTTCTCTTGCTTGCATGAAGGATTATATAGCAGAAAAAAACTTCTTTTTTAAAAAAATTAACTTATATAGAATTGGAATGTTAGAGACCACTCTCTTACAATTCCTTTATTTTAAAGACAAGCAAATGCCCCGTAAAGTTAACTGCCCCAAATTCACAGTTTGTTAATGGCAAAGTCAGGACTTAATACCCAAGGTTTTATCTCATAATGTATAATATTTTATTTTGCTACACTGTCAATCTTAGACAACTGATTTATTCATTTGTCTCAAGTGCAATTGGAGGGGTAGAAATAGGCAAGAGCATAAAAAAAGGAAGGAAAAAGAGGTTTTAAAAATCTAAGGGGAAAAAAGAGGCAATTAAATAGGCTTATGGTATAAGGAAGGTTAAGTGCAATTAAAAATTTTCCAGGTGCTACACGGAAGACAAAGGGGTCAGACCCTCCTGGGCTGGGCTGAGTATTCCTGTTAGGACTGACTGTAAGTCCAAGTGAGATCTCAGAGATCATCTGCCCAGAGTGATACTGGAGAGTTTCTCCCAGTCCTCTGTTCAGCACTGACACGTCTGTTCCTGACCATTCAAAGCTGTGTCCATCAGCGGGCATTGACTTCAGGGAACTGCTTTGCCTATGTCTCCTCCTCTTCCTGGGAAAGCAGGATATGGAGGAGATATACAACTCCTGTACCCGCTGGGATCCAGGCCCAGCTGTAACCACATTGAGAGGGAGCTTCTCCCTCTGCCCAATCCTGCCAACCTCACTTCCTTTCACGTGAGATGTAACTTTTTAACCACTTGCCAATTAAACTTCAAGGAAGGTGTTTCTAGGTAAGTCAATCGAAGACACCATTCAAATGAACACTTTCTACGTATCATGCATAAAGTGACTAAAGCCCAGATTTCCTGCACCATCATCTTATTAACCTAAACCATTCTCAGCTGTTTTCCCCCTTTTGATGGCTAAAAAGCTCCTGTTGTACAATTTGATATAAGCCACCCTGCCAGCAGGGGTAGCCTCCCAAGCTGTGGGATGCTGACTATAAGTGTATTCTATAAAATGATTATGCTTGTACTGGATGGGCTGATGTTTAACAGTTGTTAGCTTGGGATTCCCCAGAAGCAGACCTTGCAATGAGGATTCAAGTGAAAATGATTTATGAGCATCCAGACCAGCTTCACTGATGCATCATCTATAGAGTCCCGCACATCTGTGCAGAAACACAGGACCCCACCCATGGTCCTAATACTCTGCTTTTGCCTGCTTGAAATTCTTTACGACTTATGAACATTTTTCTTTATCTTGCATGGGGCCCTGCAAATCACATAGTTGATCCTGATTAGAATGTGTCGCCAGGAAATACTGGTAGGGGAGTGGGACCTAGAGGGGTAAGAAGGGCAAGCAAGAATGTGGTATCAAGCAAAATCCCATAGAAGAGGGGGGGGTGGAATTTGGCCTAATCTCATAGTGAGCTCTGTAGACAGTACAGCCCCACCCTGGGGGTGTCGTAACTGGAGGCAAAAGAACCACAATATTTACATCTCTATTCTCCTAGGTCACTGCTAAAGGGCATGATGGGGACAGGGGAGCATTGATTCCCAGGCACTTCCAGCTGTCCCTGACACAGGCAAAGCAAATCCTACAGCTGCTGCAGGTGGTCCTCTGACAATGAGATGCAGGTTGCTATGACTGCTCTCCTGGGGGAAGGCATCCAATCACAAACTGCCTCTACCTGCTGTATCCCTCCTGCAACCCTGTCAAATTGTTTCACCGGGAATGATACTTGAGTAGGGGTCAGGAGGAAAGTAAGAGTCAGATGATGTCCTCACCAAGGTCCTTGGCTGCTAGCTTCCCTGGGCCTCACGTCTTCTCTTCTTCTTCTTCTTTTTTTTAAATGTTTTTTTATTTATTTCTAGGAGAGAGAGAGAGAGAGACAGCGTGAGCAGGGGAGGGTCACAGAGAGAGGGAGTCACAGACTGAAACAGGCTCCAGGCTCTGAGCTGGCAGTCAGCACAGAGCCCGACGCGGGGCTCGAACCCACAAACTGCGAGATCATGACCTCAGCGAAAGTCGGACGCTCAACCGACTAAGCCACCCAGGCGCCCCTCATGTCTTCTCTTCAGTTGTGAAACTCAACACACCTACCCCTCACCAGTGCCACCAGACTCCATTTCAAGCATGCACTCTGCCCACACTGGTTCCAAGTGACCTACTTTGGCCTCACCTCTTTTGTCTCCATCCTGTCCAACAAGAAAGCAGATACCTGGGGATATGCAGGAAGTCTGCTGACTGGTAAGATTTCTGCATACCCATCTTTTTCACTCTTTCTGGACTTTTTGAAGGCAAGCGCCTTGTCTGATTCATCTTTGTGTCCCTCCGTCGCCTTTAGTGCAGTGCTTGGCACACAACACGTGCTCAACGAATGTTCCTTGAATGGCTGTTTGTATGAATAGTTTGCACTCTGTATAAACAGAAGTGGCTCTTCAAACTACCTGACCTTGAATCCATTCAGAAAAGACCAAGTCCAATTAATTCACTGTGCAGAACTCTGCCAGGTATTGGGTATTTGAAAGCCCAAATTTCACGCGGGAGAGCTGGAGGAAAAGCTCGTGATGGGTGCATGCACTTCAAATTCAACAATCCGCAGTTGTATCTCCATTTTCTGGGAAACAAAATCTCCCCATGGCCCCAGGGCCCTTTAAATTTTACTGTGACTGTTTTCTTAAGAAATTCCTGGAGCAGAGCCTAACTTTTGTGTAGGGGGTTGGCAGCGCTTACACTCGAGGCCCAGGGGACGGTTGGCATAGGGGTTAGCGAGGCGTTCGCAAGCGAAGGAAACTTTTAAGAAGTCGGAGCAGCCCGGCGGAGGGTCGTGTGAAGTGGGGGGCCCGAGAGTCCTTGAACTCCAGGGCCTCCATGAATGTGGGGAAGGGAAAACGGGGATGGCAAAGGCGGCCAGACGTTTGTGGAGCTCCACAGCTCCCGACCTCTCCACTTCGGCGGCCCGGACACGGCCCGGGCTCCGCGGCCGAGGCCGAGAACAGCCTGGGTGCCTGGGTCAGAGGGAGGGCCAGGGCCGGAGGAAGGAGTCAGGGGCAGCCGCCGCCCCGCCCGTCGGGCTGGCCGCCCCGCCTACCCCGAGCGAGGCGGAGCCGGCGCCCGGAGGAGCGGGAGGAGGAGAGGTCGGAGCCGTCTCCAGGAGCCCTTAGAGACCGAGTCCCCGGCGGCGGCGGCGGGGGGAACGCACCGGCAGGCGAGTAGGCACCGAGCGGCGGGCGCAGGTGGCGAGTCTGGTCCCCGCGGGCACAGGGGCGCAGCGCGGGGCGTCGGCCGGCCAGTTCGGGGGCCGCCTCCGAGTTCCCAGGGCTGGAAGCGAGATGGAGGGAGGGAACGGAGGAAGGAAGGAAGGAGGGAAGAGTGTCCCGGAGGGCGGGGACTGGTCGGGGCCCTGCGCCCCGGAGAAGAGGATGGGGGAGGGAGGGCGGGCGAGGGACGCCGAGACCCAGAGACCGACTGCGAGCTCGCCCTCGACGGGCGACGGCCGGGAGCCGCGGAAAGCGGGGGCCCCCACGGGGCCACGGCTGGGGACGAGGCCACCGGGACGCGGCCGGGAGCGGGAAGCACGGTCTCGCAGTCGCCCGCGCCCTCGTCGGCCCGCGGCCGTGTGCCCCGCGCCCGGTTGTGGTTGGAGGCTCGGGCGTTCCCAGCCCTTTCTTGCGGCGGTGCCAGGCTCGGGAGGCGGGCAGGCATCTGGGGGCGACCGGGGCGCCACGCCCCTCTTCCCTACTTTCTTCCGCTCTTTCTTGGGAGTAGCGGGCTGGCGAGCAGCCCCGGAACCCGCTCGCCGCCGGGTCTAGCTGGGAAATAGCGGGTCAGGGAGGAGAACCCAGCTCACAGGTCCCGAGGGGGACCCCCAGCAGTGAGTGGCTCGAGACGGTATTTGCAGGTGGTACGGGGAGGTCGAGGCTCACGAGTCTTGAGTGATTTTTTTTTTTTTTTTAAAGCATTGCCCGGACACTTACTGCATGGATCGGGGTGACTTATTTTTTCCCCTTAGTTTCATCTGGGGCATATCAATTAAAACTAGTTTTTAAACGCTGTCACTCAGGTCGTAGGACTTGTCCCTCGCCTTATGTGTGTGTCTTGTAAACTTAAATCATTCATAACTTTCGCAGAAGAACTCATGGTTCTTGTTAAATCACCGCCGTGGAGTGAAACTTTGGACAACTGGAAATCTAAGGGAAGAAGCTGATGAGGCCTGTTATCTTGTAGTCGCCCTTGACCGGGCGTGGTTGTATACAAACAAGGTTATAGAGAAGGAAATGGGCAAAAACCGGAGAGAAGGCAGGTCCCCTGCGCCCACGTGTCGGGGCTCGCTTAATGGCTGCTCCAAGTGGAAACAAACCGAGAATTTATGAAGACCTTGTGGAGTTGGACAAACTTCACATGATTAGCTTCCTTTCCATCAGTTATTTCCTCTCCTCCCCTGCTGTCTTTGCGGACACTGTTTAGATTTCCTGGGGCTGTTGTAGCTTCATCTGAATGGATTGTCTATAATGAATCTTCTGGATGTTATCAGAGTCAGGGTCTGTGTCTGTGTGTTGTCTAGTTTTAAAAGCGGAGAGTTCGGCTTTGTTTTTAAAGTGCTAGTCGCCACACTGCACCATTGCTGGTGCTCTGGCTCTGCTGTAAATTATCCCAGGATGGCGGCCCTCACCTAGGCGAACCAGGAAGGCAGGCAACGCAAGAAGGACGGGGTTGGGTTTTATTATTGCCAAAACAATCACATTCAAGTAAAGAGCTGTTTGGGGTTTTTTTAGGCCAAATTGTATGTATTAACAAGCCCCCTTTTTTTCAATAAGCAAATGATTCACACACACGTACTTTTTAAAAGTAATCAAACATTTTACAGACTCTTCAGTGATAAAAGGACTTTGGGATCGAATGTTTCGTCCCATTGCTTCCCTAACAGTTAACTAGCACCATAAAACTCTGGTTTAAGTCCAAAAAATGCTGAACAGTCTAATGACCGTGTTTTTGTAAAACCATATAAGAAGTGTCCTATTTTCACTATCTTTAACCCAGGCAATTCACTAGTTATTGAACCCTGACAGCATTTACATTTGTGTAGAAATACATGAAAATGTGAATCTGTGTTTCACAAGAAACTGAAAAGATTAGTATTATAAAGATAGCAAGCTTCAGTCTCATTTGGAAGATTAGCTCTCTAATAACGAGATTCCAGGTGCTGGGCTTGTATTGTCACTTGTTGAAGGACATGGGTGGTTTGTCAAGTTGTGACAGCAAAGAGCCTCAGTCAAAACACTTGAGGAAATGGTTAGCTAATACCAGATTAACTTTGTTTGTTTTTTATGTTGAAAACCTCTCTGGGACAAAAACCTTAAAATTTCGAATTAAGTAATTTATTGCTGGATAAATTGTCAGATTTGTTTTGGGTGGTGTTTTTAAGTTTTGTATATGTCAGCTCAGGGTTAATTTAGGGAGGTTAGTTTTGGAAGTCGACATTTTGGGGGGCCTGATTTTGGAGGAGACGCTGTTTCACAGTGGTTTGAGATATGAGGTCTGGTGTCAGACAGACCTGGATGGGAATATTAGTTCTTTAACCTTTTCAGTCTGATTTGTAAAATGGGGATGATAGTGGTCTCTATCTCGACGATTTTCATGAGAATTTGTGAAACAATCTTTGCAAAACTTTTTGTACCTAACATAGTTACTTGATTAGAGATTATATTTTCTATCTGACTCTAGCAGTAGGCTATTGGATAAATTACAAGATGTCAGTTTGATCTTTCTGAAAATGCTAGATAGAGCTATTTATTTCATTTTTTAACTTTATTTTGAGAGAGAGAGAGAGCGAGCATGTGAATGTGAGTGGGGGAGGGGCAAAGAGAAGGAGAGAGAATCCCAAGCAGGCTTGGTGCTGTCTGGAGCCAGACAAGGGGCTCGATCTCATGAACCAAACTGGCTTGAGCTGAAATCAAGAAGCAGAAGCTTAACCCGACTTAACCACCCAGGTGCCCTGGAGCTATTTTAAATTACAAAGAAGATACCTGATTTTATAGATAGAGCTGTCTATCTAGAGGTATAAAATATCTGTGCACATATATGTGTTATATTTCTACCACAGTGGTATGAATAATTATGATTCATTAAAGTTTTAATTTATTAAAGTTTTAATATGCTTTTAGTGCTAAAGTTATAGTCATATAATATTTTTAGAGCCAGGCAGTCAGAAACATTTCATTAATCATATTTTAAATTTAAAGAGAGTTTATATTTTAAAAAGTTGTGTTTATTAGCCCTGGATAGGAAATTAAACCAGGAACAGAAATATTTATCTTTAACCAAGTATGATTTTTAATTAAAGTATGAAACATGTGACCCAAGGGTTTCCAGTTGTTTTTCATGTACTGATGTTCAGTGCCAACAGATAAGCCATCAGAAGTGTTTAGTACTGATTGGGAGCATTTTGTAAACGTTTTATAAAAGTGTCGTGACTGATTGTAAACTTTTGTGAGAATAAGTGTTCAGCTGATTCAAGGACTCTACTCATCACGTTATTGAATCATTTGCAAAATTCAATGTTTCTGTCTTTAAACCAAATCCTTTTAAGCACCTGTTGTTTCTTCCTTAATGTGTATCAGGTGCCTGAGATTGGATTGATTGGCATCATAGCTCGTGTAACAGATGATTTCTCATTTTACTGGTTGTCCCACAAGGTGGCAGAGAGGGTTTTTTATAATATTTTAAAATAATTGTAAAGGGTACAGTGTTATCATGAATCATTTCTTGCCTATGACATTATACTCCTAAAAGTGAAGGACTTGATTGAATAAATTGATTCTTTTCACTCCTACAACATCATAGCATAGAGATGGATTCCTGACTCTTGCTTCTAGGTGTGTAGAGTGTGGGCAAGTTGCTTCATATCTCTCTGCTTCCATGAGGTGTTAGAAGGAATAAATGAGTTCATCCGTCTAAAGCATTTAGAACAGCGACTAGCACAGACTCTATGTTCAACAAATACTAATGTTAAATTATTACTTCCTGAGATTTTCTTTCTAAACATTATGTAATGAGCATGTAATATTTTTGTAAAAAGGAAAACAACTGTATGAAACTGTAATGTTTCCCCCAAACTTGAAAAAGCTCATTATATAGGGGTGCCTGGGTGACTCAGTCAGTTGAGTGTCCGACTTTGGCTCAGGTCATGATCTTGGAGTTCATGAGTTTGAGCCCCACGTGGGGCTCTGTGCTGACAGCTCAGAGGCTGGAGCCTGCTTCAGATCCTGTGTCTCCCTCCTCTCTGCCCTTCCCTCGCTCTCACTCTGTCTCTCTCTCTCTCTGTCTCTCTAAAATTAAGCATTAAAAAAACCACCTCAGTAATTATTAAGTCCCGCTAAACAATACTTACAAAGTAAGAGAATATGATTAGGCAACTGTCATTTCATCTTTTAAATGTGAAATGGATTGCTACATTAATTTTTTCAACAAATTCTCCTAGATATCAATCCCATTTTCCTTTCTTATTAGAAACTTAAAAAACACACACACTAATCCATGAAGTCTATGTTATGTTAGGTTAAGTAGGGAAGAGAAGTGTGCATTTTAACAATTACAGCTAGGTCAAGAAAAAAGGATTTATGCAGATGAAGGAAAGTCTAGAAGAAAATACAGACCAATGGATGGTGGGATTCTGGTACTTTGCTACTTTTCTTCCCAGTTTCTTCAATGAGTATATATGTAATAAAGTCTACTTGTGTTAACAGTTACTCAGTAAAAACTCTGGTTTATTAGCTACAAATAGCAGGCTTTTGTTGTTTGAGAAAAAAAACCCAGCAGCTTTCATAGCAGTTGAAGATTCTTAAATGTCAAAACCTTTGTAGTGAAAATTATTGAGCGGGAGAAGGCCGTTTTATTTATTTATTTATTTTTAAATGTTTTATTTATTTCTTAGAGACAGCATGAGCAGAGGAGGGTCAGAGAGAGAGGGAGACACAGAATGTGAAACAGGCTCCAGGCTGTGAGCTGGCTGTCAGCACAGAGCCTGACGTGGGGCCCGAACCCACGAACTGTGAGATCATGACCTGAGCCAAAGTCAGACGCTTAACCGACTGAGCCACCCAGGCGCCCCGGGAGAAGGCTGTTTTAGAGGTTCATAGGTTTATCTTCCTAAGAGGTGTTTGAAATTAAGGACTGCAGACAGACTAAGTCTACCAACCTTGACTTTATGGAAATGGTCACTTCTCAGATCTAGGCCCTGCGTTGACAAGTTGCATGCTACAGCACCTTCAGCTGTCAGGTGCCTCCACAGTGGTCACGAGGAAGACATGACTGCACTTAGTTTAACAGAAAGTCTGACAGATAAAAAGTACTTATAGCACAATTGTGTGCTTCCATTTATTGAGCTGTTCTAGAGGTACGTCCAGCGAGAGGGCCGAAGGGATGTGGGGGGAGGGGAGTGGGAGTTCCATTTAGAGGCTATAAATCAAATCAGGAAACAGATGGGAAGAGGGCTCCTTTTAGGGATGAGATGACCACCTGAGGAGAATTAGTATTGCCTTTCCACCGGGGTTAGCCCTCTTTCAGTCAGAGATGGCAAAGCTTCCAAATATTGCCTCAGAGACCCAGCAGGCCTGAAGTGATCTATGAGGTCAGCCTCTCCTGTACGTGGACTCCCAAAGAAGCCTTGAGAGTGCAGATGAAGGAATTGGCCTGCTGAGTCCAGTTCTAGAATCCACCTCCTACCAACAAGGCCAGGCCTCCCCACTGTTCTCTCTGAGGAAGAGTAGTGAGCAGGTGACTTGGACCCAGGGAAGAGTGGAGTGATTTGACTGAAGGTTCCTTCTAGCTGGATTTCTCTATTCATTGCCAAGTCTCTTAAAAATCACTTCTAATGTCACTTAAATGTTTGGTTTATCACGTCAGGCTTTATTGGGTACCGTAAAAGTGTTTAGTGTGAGTGTCTGGTTGTCCTCCTCTGACAAGAAGGGTTTCTGTCTTCTTTTAATGGGTCTGCATTTCAGAAGATTACTGTATAATAAAAACCAGGCTGTTGCAAACTGTTAAGACTTTTGATATTTTGAATTCTGCTGGAAAATTAGTAGCTAAAAGAAGAATTTCTTGTATGTAGGTCTGCTCGGTGAATCAGTTGCTAAGAACCTTCTGTAGTTTTTCACATTCATTAATGATAAGCAGAGACTGGGTTTTCTTACAGAGTAGACACCACCATTCTCCTTGCAGTCAATGTGTGACATAGGCTTCCCCTTGGTTGATCAAGGAGACTCATGTAAGTTCTGGTTTAACTTGGGTGGCATCATCATACATGTTCACTGGAGTGGGCATCAGTCATCACCTCTACACTTGGAGAGACTCCATCCTGAATGGCTGTGTGCAAACCACATGAGCCCACTGGGGGTGGAATCTTAACTTCACCAATATAGAATAATCACACTTTTATTTAGTGGCAGATGCTAGGGGCCAGGATGTCCCTGAGCACTGAATGTTAAATCCTAACCCTCACTGGGACCCTTTGACTGAGACCAAGCTTGTGGGATCTCAAATTTGTCTGCTTTTCACGGAAGAAATTCTTGCAGAAGGCAACACAATTTAGCTCTCAATGTGAGCTAAATAAATCTAAGGATAGAAAGAGGGATCAAAATCCAAAAGCTGCTTGGACTTTATTGAGGCTTAGTAAGGACTTTGTTGATGTAAAACCATTACACCAGGCTTATTCAACCTGAATCTTGGGCAAATTGGAAAAATGTTGAAACCAGCAGACTTGATGCCTGTCCTGTACCCAGATTCCTGAAACCTTTTGAATTATTAGAGCGTGGCCTGTGCATTACACCACGGGGCCTCATCTGGGTGTATAAGGTCATGATTGGCTGCTCAGACAAGTTGTCAGGGGAGAATTGGATGCCTGGCCAAGTAGCAGAAGGATTGAATTGTGACTCCTTGACAGGGCTGCCTTGAACTCTTGCACATGTTCACTGCACAAGAGTGTCTGGCTAGGTAAACAAGAGGGGCTCAAATCTGCCCCCAAAACCGCATGTCCTATGCTCGAACTGTCTCTGCCAGGAGAAGGGAGCATTTCCTGATGCCATCAAGTCTGCAAGCCTAGGTCTACTTGGAGGGCTTGCTTTTTTCTAACTCCTGCAAAGGCACAGTATGGCTGCAGCGGCTCTGCCTCTCACAGGCCTCTTTGGCCACAATAAACTCTGAATGTCACAAGCTGGTAGGGCCTGGCACATAGTAGGTGTTTAATAAATGCCAGTGAACTGAAGGAATAAAACCGCATTCTCTGTGTTGTGTGTCAGTGAAGTTACGTGAGCCAGAGCTCTTTTGTAATCAAATAAGTAACATCAATTGTATCTGTGGAAGTACATGTTTCCCCGGATGGGCTTCTTAGTCTTCCAGTCATCATTTCTAAGGGGGCAGGTCAAGATCAGTACTTGGGGAGTTGTCGACATTGTTCACTGTTAGTCAAACTCTGATAGCATGCTCCGTATTGCTGGGGTCCCTGTACCCATTTCGTGGTCTCCCTGATGAAGGGAATATAGTGGTGACTCCTGGAATGTGCAAAGGGATTAGTGTTATTTATTGACTCTTGGGCCCTCTCCTGAGGGAGCAGGATGCAAAGGACAGTGGCTGCAGGAGCCTTTGGAACTTACCTGGGAGCAACTGCTTCTCCTGTAAAATAATTTTTCTAGTTTATGGTAAGAAGGGAGGAGAGCCTTATTGCTAAAGCTACCAAAACCTAAGGGAGTTTGTCTGTGCCCCCTCAGTGCCAGCTGGCGCTTCTTGTATACTTTCTCTTTTAAGTTGATCCTTTAGAAAGCAGAGCCTACTTTCAGAATTAACTTCCTCTTCCTGGCTGCTCTCCCAAGAGGCATTCGCACTGCAGGTAGGACAGGTCATGAAATGGATCAAACTGCTAAGACAGTGGTTCTGAGGATAGGGGTGCTGGTTTGAACTTAGGACTTTGGCCTTCTGCACCTGTATGAAGGGACTACCTAGTTTGGAGAGGGGGGGGTGTGTGAGAACCCACAGGTATAAAACCGTAAATGCCTTTCACATTTGATCTTGGTTAAGTGCAGCCTTCTTCAGACAAACTCAGATTCCCAAAACAGAAATAGCAGGATTCCCTACTGAATTTCTTTAATTTTTTTTTTAATGCTTATTTTTTGAGAGTTCAAGCAGGGGAGGGGCAGAGAGAGGGAGACACATAATCTGAAGCAGCTCCAGGCTCTGGGCTGTCAGCACAGAGACCGAAGTGGGGCTTGAACTCATGAATTGTGAGATCATGACCTGAACTGAAGGCAGGCGCTTAGTGGACTGAACCACCCAGGTGCCCCTCTACCAAATTTCTTTAGATAGCAGACTCACCTATTGCATTTATAGTTATGGTCTGATTTTACAAAATTCCAGGAGGCTCAACTTTTCAGGAATATCTCTCTGTTGAACTAAGCAGAATATCTGGATACACGCTTACCCCCCCCCCTTTTTTTTTTTTAACATAAATCTCTGATGAGCAGCATGCTTCAGCCACTACCGTCCAAAGTGAGAAGGCAAATACATGCCCCTGGCATGTTGCCTGGGAGGTAATCTTGGTGTTTCTGTCTTTACCTCCCATTCACCTGCAGTTCTTTGGCTTTCTTCTGGCTGTAATAAATAGCAAGGGCTTCAGGGATGCCCCACACCCAGCAGGTGATGCAAAACAGGGCAGAGATCACCCTCTCCAGGCTCACTGTGCTCATCTGAACTCTGCACTGAGGTTTGTCTCATTTACTGATGTCCCCATGAGAACTCACCTGCCTCGGTGAAGATTTCCCAGATACCTTCTGCGCTGCGCTCCTTCTTAGGCTTGTGTCTTCCAGGTAGTCTTGTCCTCTTCCTCACACTCCTGTGAAAAATGGCTTATACAGCCTCTTCATTTTTTTAAAAAAATAGGTCATGTATTCATATGGTTCTGCAAACCCACACAATCACGTATAAATGTGAACACTGAGAGGGGCGCCTGGGTGGCTTAGTCGGTTAAGCGTCCGACTTTCGCTTAGGTCATGATCTCGCGGTTTGTGGGTTCGAACCCCGCGTCGGGCTCTGTGCTGACTGCCAGCTCAGAGCCTGGAGTCTATTTCAGAGTCTGTGTCTCCCTCTCTCTCTGACCCTCCCCTGCTCATGCTGTCTCTCTCTCTCTCTCTCTCCTAGAAACAAAACATTAAAAAAATGTTTTTTCTTAAAAATGTAAACACTGAGAAACTGTGGTGCACCCCTTCCCCATCCAAGTCTTTCCCCCCACTCCATAGGTTGTAACTTGTAAATACAGCAAATGAGAATGTGTGTGTGTTTGTGTGTGTGTGTGTGTATACATATTTGAATTAGGGGCACCTGGCTGTCTCAGTCAGTAGATCATGCAGCTCTCTATTTGAGGTTAGAGGTTCGAGCCCCACATTGTATGTAGAGATTACTTAAAAATCAAATCGTTAAAAAATAAATAAATAAGCAGTATGTCCTGGAGATCTCTATCAGCACATTATTTTGCCACTGTGTGGACATGCCATAGTTTATTCATCCAATCCCCTGTTGCTGGACTTTCGGATTATTTCCAATCTTCTGCTATTACGAGCCATGCTACAACAAATAAAGGTGTAATGGGTCATTTTGCGTCTGTGCAGGTACACCTAGAGCACTGGTTCCCAGAGGCAGGTCTGCTGAATCAAATGGCCCTGAAATCCCCCTCCGGAAGAGTTGACTCACTCTTCTCACCGACAATGTGCCGGATGGCCTTTTACCCCACAGCCGCACCAGCAAGAAGTGTGTCGGCTCTATTTTTGCTAATCTGGTTGGTGAAAAATGGTAACTTGGAGTTGTTTAAATTCTTTGAGTTATGAGTGAGGTGGAGGTTTGGGGCAATTTGTACATTTTCCCCTGTGCAGTGTCGGTCCTGCTGTGGGCATTTATTGACCTTTCCTCCGGAAGCAAGCCTCCATCAAAATCTCTTAAATACAGACAAGAGTGTGATGGCTCTTTTGGGCCTAAGGGTAGAGGGGGCTGCCAAATTGTCAGTGCAAAATTGAGAGAAGTGGAAAGTAGGGTTTTATGCCAGTTGCTAATGTCTGATTTATAAATAGTTTTCAGCTAATGATATTATTAAACTGGGGCTTCTCCAAAATCATTACAAGGCTGATCTTCTAGTCTAGAATTTCTCTCAAACAGAAACAAGAGATTGAGAATACATGAATTCCAATGGCATTTCCTGCAAGATCTTTTAAGAAATGTAGAATTTTCTATTTATGTGTTTCTCCTGAGAGGCCCTAGGTGTCACATTTTTTTGTTGTTTGTTTCCCCGCTGAATTGGGCTCCTGTTCTTCCTTTGACTTCAGCATCATAGAGCCATCTACTCTACTTCCAAAGCAAAAGAGAAGAGGAAGGACAGTGTAAGGCGACAGTCCGGAGTTCAGGATTTGACGAGAGGCATGGGGTTGGAATTGCACAGAACCGTCCCTCCTCTTGAGCTGCTCTTTCAGTCAGCTCTGGGGATGAGGATACGTTAACAGAAAAATAATTGTCATCTTTTCAAAAATGAAATCCATCAAAAGAGAGAAAAATCATGGTTTAGCAAAAAGAGGACTGTGGGTTTTTTGGTTTACTTTTAGAAATTTGGACGAGGCAGTACTGTATGTCTCTATCAAAAAGAGAGAGGAAAGTCAAACCCCACATCAACAATAAACTCTCTTCCCCAGAGTTCACACATTTAGTAGAGGCCCCTGGAGGCTCTAGAAAGGAGGACCTACTCCTCCACGGCCCAGGGCCCCTGTTTTACCACCTGCGTATGTCGATTATCATTTTTGGACAGGCTCTTGGTCTGCTGTTCTGTCCGCGGTACCTAGAAGGTGGAGGTGTTCTGTCAACAGTAGGTGAATGAATGCTGCTGTGGAATGTGCCTTCCGGACCTGGCTGGGTCTCTGCAGTCAACCGTGATAGGGTCCCATGTCAGACATGGGCCTGGCCTGGTGGGGTGGTGGCATGTTCGCCGTTCCTGGCCTGGTCTTTCAGCAGGATTCTTTAGCCCTTATGTTGTCTCTGACAGTGTGCATGATGGTTGAGAGCTCGAGCTTGCAGTCTGCATCACCTGGGCAAGTCACCTGACCTCTCAGAGTCTCTGCAAAACAGAGGTAATAACTCCACATTTAACCAAATTCAAGATGCCATTAGTTATGAAACATGCTATTCTGTGTGCCAATAAGAAAAAAAATTTCTGCGGATTCAACTCTAACCCACATCAACCATCATCAACCTTATGACTGTATTACTTTTCTGTGGCTGCCGTAGTAGATGACCACAAATTTCACAGCTTTAAACAGCACACCTGTATTGTCTCACAGTGCTGTAGGTCAGAAGTTGGCAAGGGTTTGGCTGGTTGCTCTGCGTTTTACAAGTCCTACATCTTATTGGGAGGCTCTGGCACCTGTTTGCAGGGTCATTGAGGTTGTTGGTAGAATACAGTTCCTTGAAGTTGTCAGACTCCATGCTGGCTGCCAGCTGGGGGACATCCTCAGCTCTTAGAGACCTCTCTCTGGTCATTGCACTTGGAGCCTATTATCTCAGGGCCAGCAGCATAACAAGTCCTTCTATGCCTGGAATCTCTTTGAGGTCTCTTTCTGTTCCATCTTTCCTCCAGCCAGAGAAAGTTCTCTACTTTTAAGGATTCGTTTGATTTAATTGGGCCCTCCTGGGTAATCCAGACTATTTCTTCCCCACCTCCACCCATATTAAGGTCTGTAACGTACCTTAATTATAGCTGTGAAATCCCTTTTGCCATGTAGTATAATATATTCACAGGTTTCAAGGATTAGGACATCGGCATCTTTGGGGGACCATTCTGCCTACTCAAAGAGTCATCCCAATAGAAGGGATATAAACAGAATATGCTTCTTAGAATTGATGAAATATTATCTTTAGCTTAGGAATAGAGGAGCTACTGATATATCTATATAAAAATATATATAAACATTCAGTGTGATAATAGTTAAATGCTCAAGTATTAAGGATTGTTATTGTAATTAGTATTAGGATCATAGTGCTCCCATTAAAGCTATTGTTAATTTCAGTTGAAGTTGTTCACACAGTTAAATGCATTTGGAGCTGATTGGGAGAGAGAGTGTCCAGCAGGTAATTTGATGATGAGTATGTTGATGTGCTAGGGACTTTACATACACTTATTGTCGCCTTGCGGTAGCCCTTGAGTGGTAAGTAACACTAGCTCCATTTACAAGCCAGGAGGCAAGTTCTGAGAGGTTGAATACAGCTTAAGAGCTCAGTAGCCAGTGGTGGTGGCATCTTGGTTTGAAGTCAGGTCTGTCTGACTCTGAAGTCATCACTCTTCGTGGCACGTGTTCCCTGTCCCTAGTGGTACCATGTGAAAAGTGCAACAGGGAGAGGTGGCCACTAGGTTTGTGGGCTAGAGGGGGTGGCCTCCTGGAAAGGGAAGGAACAGAGAGGAAGAGACAGTGCCCTGTGACATGTCTGTCTTGTACTCAGATGTTTCCTTGCTAAGAATGGTTTAGCTCATTGAGGACAAAGGTCCTGTCCCTTCATCCTTTTTTCAGTTTTTAGGAAGTGCAGAGATGATCTGTTTGCATTCAACAGGTATTTATCAATTACCTACTCTGGAGATACAGCTATGAACAATACTGTGATTTATAATAAGAAATACATGTACGTTTCATTCTTCCTGGCACTGAGTTCCTAAAATTCTTGGAATTTTTTAGGTGATGAGAGTGATGTGTTCTTTTGTTATGTTAATGAGGTGACTTTTGGACCCATCCATAGGCTTGGGGCTGGTTACTAGGGGAACTAACACAGGATTAGAAAGTTGGAACTTCCCCTCCCAGAGGAGAAGGAGTGGAGTTTGAATCAGTCACCAGTGGACAGTGATTTGATCAGTTGCGTCTATCCAGTGAAGCCTCCATAAAAACACACAAGGAGGAGCCGAGGACAGCTTCTGGTTGGTGAACACCCAGAGATGCAGGGAGAGGACCACGCCTGGGAAGCTCAGTGCCCTCTTCCCACACCCTGCCCTATGCGTCTGTTCCATCTGGCTGTTCCTGAGTTGTAGCCTTTTATAATAAACCAGGGACGTAGTACGTAAAAGGAGTTGAGTTCTGCCAGCCATCCTCACACATTAACCAAACACAGGGAGGGGCTCATGGAAATCCTGGATCTGTGTCAGAAGCACAGGTGACAACCTGGGCTTGAGACAGGCGTCAGAAGTGGCAGGGTGGGTGGGGCTGGCAGTCTTGTGGGACTGAACCCTTACCACGCAGAATCTGATGCTTTCTAAGGTAGACCTTGTAAGAATGAGTTGAGTTGTGGAACACTCAACTGGTTTTGGAGAATTGCTTTGTGGTGTGAATCCCCCTCTTTCCCCCATGAACGGGATTGGTGACCAGAACCCTTTTATATACTGTGCATGATTTTCAAAGGGAGGTAAATTTAGCATTGGGGAATTTCTGCTTTTTAAAGTCTTTTAAGTGTAACCAGGACAAAGGGGGTAAAGAGAAAAGGAGAAGAGTGGTTTAGCAGAACTGGAGTAAAAGTAGTAGCTACTGGAATTCAATAAACTACTCTAAGATTGCCATCTCTAGAATTTTTCCCAAGGTGGAACTACAGATTGTCTATTTTAGGCTCTTGAAATTCAGGTAAACATTGTTGAAAACCAATATTATCATCTTCTGCTCAAAACCTGCCTCTTCATTCCTTCTTTCTTTCTTTTTTAAAGTTTATTTATTTTGGAAGGAAGAGCAAGCAGGGGAAGGGCAGAGAGAGGGAGGGAGAGAGAGAATTGTCCCAAGCAGGTTTCATGCTGTCATTGCAGAGCCCTGTGT
This sequence comes from Proteles cristata cristata, assembly GCA_017311185.1. NCBI lineage: Eukaryota > Metazoa > Chordata > Mammalia > Carnivora > Hyaenidae > Proteles > Proteles cristata. Next base: position 1,113,873 of record JAESUZ010004016.1, on the reverse strand, counting down.
AGGGCTCGATCCCGTGAACCGTGAGATCATGACCTGAGCTGAAATCAAGGGTTGGAAGCTTAACTAACTGGGCCACCCAGGTGCCCCTCGTCCTGCCTTTTCTAATTGGATTCAAGACTTCTCCATCCACTCAAGATGCCAGGCTGTGAACCAAGTCATCTGGAACCCCTCTCTTCTCACCTACCTCCAGTTCAGACACTCAGGGCACCTACCAATGCCTGCTACATCTGCTTCCTGACCAGCCCACATGCCTGCCCTTTACCCCTGCTGCCTCTCACCTGAATGGTTGCCATGGCTTCCGAACTGACCTTGACCCTTCACACTGCCACTAGGGTGATTTTTCTGAAACTTCGATCTGAGTATGTCACTTCCTATCTACCAGCCCCCGCAAAGGCATCACATTCTAATGGTTAAAGGTTCATACTGTCTAGGTTCAAGGCCCTGCTATGCTTCTTACAAGCTCTGGAATCTCAGAAGAGTTCTTTATTCACTTTGTATCTCCCATCTCGTATCTCAAAAATGGGAGTGATAGTAGCACCTACCACACAGGTAGGTGTGTGGAGCAGAAAGCCCTCAGTGAACATTGTTCTCTCCCAGTCCTTGATAGTCCTTGATAGCTGGGGCGCACCTTTCCTACTGCCCCCTTCCCCCCCGCCACAAGGCAGGACTTAGTCTGCAGATGGAGTTTTTTTTTTTTCCTTTCATAGTTTATTGTCAAGTTGGTTTCCTTATAACACCCAGTGCTCATCCCCACAAGTGCCCTCCTCCATGCCCATCACCTCCCTTCCCCTCTCCCCTCCATCAGCCCTCAGTTTGATCTCAGTGTTCAATTTTAGTATATGTGCTGCTGAAGCGAGCACTGTTCTTAGCATTCAAGAGTCTCTCATGGTTTGCCTCCCTCCCTCTCCCCAGCTATTTGTCCCCTTCTCCTCCCCCATGGTCCTCCATTAAGTTTCTCCTAATTCTCCTATAAGTGGAAGCATATGGTATCTGTCTTTCTCTGTCTGACTTATTTTGCTCAGCATAACACCCTCAAGTTCCGTTCATGTTGCTACACATCGCTAGATTTCATTCTTTCTCATTGCCGTGTAGTATTCCATTGTATGGATAAACCATGTCTTCTTGATCCATTCTTCAGTTGATGGACACTTAGGCTCTTTCCATGATTTGGATATGGAGAGTGCTGCTGTGAACATTGGGGTATGTGTGCCCCTATGCATCAGCACTTCTGTATCCTTTGGATAAATTTCCGAGCGGTGCTATTGCTGAGTCATAGGGGAGTTCTGTTGTTAATTTTTTGAGGAACCTCCACACTGTTTTCCAGAGGGGCTGCACCAGTTTACATTCCCACCAACAGTGCAGGAGGGTGCCCGTTTCTCCACATCCTCGCCAGCATCTAGAGTCTCCTGATTTGCTCATTTTAGCCACTCTGACTGGCATGAGGTGGTATCTTAGTGTGCTTTTGATTTGTATTTGCCTGGTGATGAGGGACGCTGAGCATCGTTTCATGTGTCTGTTGGCCATCTGGATGTCCTCTTTGGAGAAGGGTCTGTTCATGTCTTCTGCCCATTTCTTCACTGGATTATTTGTTTTTTGGGTGTGGAGTTTGGTGAGTTCGTTATAGATTTTGCATATTAGCCCTTTATCTGATATGTTATTTGCAACTATCTTTTCCCATTCCGTTGGTTGCCTATTAGTTTTGTGGGTTGTTTCCCTTGCCGTGCAAAAGCTTTTTACCTTGATGAGGTCCCCGTAGTTCATTTTTGCTCTTGATTCCCTTGCCTTTGGGGATGTGTCAAGTAAGAAATTGCTGCGGTTGAGGTCAAGGAGGTTGTTTCCTGCTTTCTCCTCTAGGGTTTTGATGGCTTCCTGTCTCAACGTTCAGGTCCTTTATCCATTTTGAGTTTATTTCTGTGTATGGTGTGAGACAGTGATCCAGTTTCATTCTTCTGCACGTTGACAAGCTAGGGACGTCCACATGTGCACAGTTCATATTTAGACATTAGCATAGCAATTCGCCAGTCATTTTATGTCTCTTAAATCTGATAAAAAAACATTGGACCTACATTTTACATTTCATTTTTGTAAGAGTTCATTTTTAGTGCATTTTATCAAAGTATTGGTTCATGATGAATTGGAAATAAAACCAAAAAGCCTGTCTCTCACCGCAGGTGGTTTGAGAAGCACTCCTGTGTCCCCACAGGCCCTCTGTAGACTCCCTCACACTGACCAGGTTACCCTCACTCACTGTGTACCCTGACCTCTCTCTGAGTTTCTTCCCAGTTCTTTCCTCTGCCTAGAGTTTATTGCATATTTATTAAGCACCTAATTAAGTGCCAGTCTCTGGGGACATAAGGCTGAATAAGGTACTGCCTCTACTTTTGAAAAAGTTTCCCTCAAACTACCCAGGGAATTCCTGCCTATCTTTTGAAATCTAGATAATTTCATTTTTCACCCAGTGAGAAAACATTTATTACACACCAGCAGTTTACAAGGCACTTGCTGTGAGGTATTCCTGCCCTTAAGGACCACAAGCCAATGGGGAAGACAAACACGAAGTGAACAAACAAATAACAGCATTGGGATAGGTGTGTCTTATAGCATTGTGAGTAGAGAAGTATGGAAAGGCAGAGGAAGGTGTGCCTGGCTTCCTTGGCCTGGGTAAGGGGGGTTGGGGAAGTCAGAATGATTTCACAGTTAAAGTAAGTGCGGCGTCATCAAAGATGAAGATGAGGTCTTGAGGTCAAGCTCGGGGCTAAAGCCCAGCTCTGCTACTCATTAGTCATGTGACTTTGAGTGACCACCTCTCTGACTCTTCAGCTTGCTATGACAGTACCTTGGACAAGGTGGCTTATAAATGACAAATGTAGTCCTCACAGTTTGAAGGCTGGGAAGGCCGAGATTAAGACTGGCAGGTTCAGTGTCTGATGAGCAGGTTCAGTGGCAGGTTCAGTGTCTGATGAGCACGTGCTTTCTGGTCCATAGACAGCTGTCTTCTCACTGAGTCCTCCGGACAGAAGACGGAGAGCTCTCCAGGGTCTCTTTTTGAAGAGCACTGAATCCCATTCACGAAGCGTCCACCCTTGTGACCTAATCACCTCCCAAAGGCCCTGCCTCCAAATATGGTGGTGCTGGGTTTAGGATTTCAATGCGAATTTTGAGGGGACACATGCATTCCGACCATAACGTGCTCAGAATTTCAGATTCCTCATCTGTAAAATGGGGGCAACAGTATCTGCCTACTTCACAAGGGTGTTTTGGGGCTCACCTGAAATTATTACAGACATAGTGTACTTAGAAGAGCCGCCATGTACAATTCCATAAATGTTAGATGCTGTCACCTTGTTGCTCTCTTCCCTGCCATTCTCTCTGGACATATTTACATTTTCTCTTGTGTGGGTTTTCAGAGGCAGACTGTTCAACTTATTATGATATTGAATTATGCAGCTTTACCTGCCGGTGACCAGCACTGGCCAGTGTACAGAAGACTCAATACTTAGGGAATTTCTATTGTATTAAAATCTAACCTTAAGCGTGTCTTTTCAAAAAGCTTTGCGAGGAGTCTGGTTGTTATGGACTGAATGTTTAGGTCCCCTCCAAAATTCAGGTGTTGAAATCCTAACTCTCAAAATAATGGTAGTAGGAGGTGAGGCCTTTGGGAAGTGATTAGGTCACGGGGACAGTGCTCTCATGAACAGGATTAGCTGTCTTGCTCCTCCAACCATGTGAGGATACAATGAGAAGATGGCCATTTTTGAACCTCTCTGAATCTGCTAGCAGCCTTGATTTTGGACTTCCAGTCTCTATAACTGTGAGAAGTAAATGTTTGTTATTTAAGCCACCCGGTGCATGGTATTTCTGTTACAACAGCACTGGTCAAGCATTATTTTCCATTTTATAGATAGGGAAACTGAGGCTCTTTTCATGACATTGCTGTTACCTGCCCTGGGTCACGGAGCTAGCTAAGGGCAGACATGAGATTAGAACCCCGCAACTCTTGTTTCCCTATTTTGTGCAGTCTTGTCAAATCTGCCCTGTGAGCAGGGGTCTGTCTGGGTGCTGGCCGGGGTCAGAACTGCTTATCACTGCCTGTCCTGGATGGTTGAGTGGGCAGGAACCAGGCTTGGAGAGGCCTCAGGACACACCCTCTCTCCCCACCTGACTGGCTCACTGCTGCCCCACTGCTGTTCATGGGTTACACCCTTCAGGGTGAGAGCTTACCTGGAACCCTGGAGTGGAGGACAGAGGTGGCCTGAGCTGGAAGCAGGAGGCTGCAGGGGGATGGAAGGCGAAGGGGAACCTTGCCTAGGAGTGAGTGAGTTTTAAGGAAAGCCATGGAATGGAGCTGAGGAGGAAGGAGTCCGGTGACGTCAGGCAGATCTTAGGAGATCTTGGAGTCTTAGAGATTTAGGAGATCTCTCATAAGGGTATCCAAAGGGCACAGAAGCTGATATTTCAACTTCTTTCCATCACCGTAAGCATCTTGATGCACTTTTCTTTCCCCTCCCCCCCACCCTTTTGCAAGGGGTATCCTTTACACTCTGCTCTCCTCTGGAATATGTTCTGTACTCTAATCTCTTAGATTGGGTTGTAATCTTTATTAGGGAGGCAGGGCAAAGGGATGAAGTCACACCAAGGACTCTGACCTTGAATTTTTGCTTGAGAAAAGTTTAAAATGTAGGATTTTAGTTTATCTTTAAGTAGCTTTTTTTTTCTTCTGAACAAAAGAAAAAGTTTTCAAAGGGAATAGGATCTGGTGTCTTAGGCAGCCTTGGCAGAGAATAGACCAGGGTAGTGGCTTGAGAACTGGTCTGCATGTTAGAATCTGCTGGGGAGTGATTTTGACAATCACCGAAGCCCTGGCCGCACCCACACAGCCCCTCTAGCCTGGGGCCCCAAAGGTGGCGGAAAACTCCCAGGTGGGTTCAGCATACAGTCAGGGGTGGGGAGCTCCGGGAGGGTGGCCTTCTTGCTGCTTGAGTTAACTCTCCCTCTGCAGTGCTGATCATTGACATGAGGGGAAGTCGTGATGTGGCAACCGGTGAGTCTTACGGATTCTGGCCCATCTTCCTCACCTCACTTTGGGGTTTTGGAGCAGACTTGGAGCACGCATCCTCTCTGCGCATCCTCTTCCTTGAAACATACTGAGCTCTATCCTGGAGCTATCTAAGCCATCCCTTAAAAAACAAAAAGCTCTTCCTACATATGACTATATTATTGGTATATTCTGTTAGGTAAAAATAAAAAGGAGTGTCCTGGAAGGGTGAATGTTACCACCCTCATTTTGACAGCACAGTAACTGGGAACAAGAATAAGGTGCTCTGGTGCTACAGGAGACTTGATCAAGGCTCTGTCTCTCTGGCAAGTCACACCATCCCATGACAGTTTTCTTGGGAAGGATGAAATCTGGGATTATGTGACATAAGTGTTACGTCCAGCTTCACCATATGGAGCCTAAGAGCAAATTGTTTTTGAGGGGCATATGTAGGCTCTTGAGTTTTGACTAGAAATGGCTTTCATGGTCAACATAAGTTTTTTTTTTTCTTTTTTTTCTTTTTTTTTAAATGTTTTATTTATTTCTAGGAGAGAGAGAGAGAGAGAGACAGCATGAGCAGGGGAGGGTCAGAGAGAGAGGGAGTCACAGACTGAAACAGGCTCCAGGCTCTGAGCTGGCAGTCAGCACAGAGCCCGACGCGGGGCTCGAACCCACGAACTGCGAGATCATGACCTAAGCGAAAGTCGGACGCTTAACCAACTAAGCCACCCAGGCGCCCCAAGTTTTTTTTTTCTTAAATAGTTTATTGTCAAGTTGGTTTTCATACAACACCCAGTGCTCATTCCAACAAGTGCTCTTCTCCATGCCCATCATCCCCATTCCCTTCTCCCTCACCTCCATCAGCCCTCAGTTTGTTTTCAGCATTCAAGAGTCTCTCATGGCTTGCCTCTCTCCCTCTCCCCAACTATTCCCCTTCTGCTCCCCCATGGTCCTCTGTTAAGTTCCTCTTAATCCACCTATATGTGAAAACATATGGTATCTGCCCTTCTCTGCCTGACTTATTTCACTCAGCATAACACCCTCAAGTTCCATCCACGTTGCTGCAAATGGCCAGATTTCATTCTTTCTCATTGCCGTGTAGTGTTCCATTGTATACATGAACCACATCGTCTTGATCCATTCGTCAGTTGATGGACACTTAAGCTCTTTCCATGATTTGCTGTTGGGTCAACATAAGTTTTATGTCCAGTAGCGTATTTTTACTTTGTCAAGGAAAGGAAAAATGGTGAGGGAAGGTGGCCTATAAAATTTACATTCATAGAAATGATTTCTGGGTTTGTTTTGCTGGATACAAATACAGTTTTTTGTTTTGTTTCTGAGGGTTGGGATTTGAATGTTCTTTCCACATAGATTTTCCCCATTCACCCATGAGAGCTAGAAGTCTTCTGTATGGTAATGCTTTCCAGAAGTATCTGAAAGTGGGAGTCCCACAAGAACTCTATTGCTCATAGACTGAACAGAAATGAAAAATGAAATCTCAAGAGTGTAATGTGGTTTAAAACCAACTTTTTATTTAAAAACCAACTTAGTTTTTGTAACTTTGATGATGAGAAGGAGCGGAAAATAACTTTTCTTTTTTTTTTTTTAAATTTTAATGTGTTTTTAATTTATTTCTAGGAGAGAGAGAGAGAGAGAGACAACGTGAGCAGGGGAGGGTCAGAGAGAGAGGGAGTCACAGACTGAAACAGGCTCCAGGCTCTGAGCTGGCAGTCAGCACAGAGCCGACGCGGGGCTCGAACCCACGGACCGCGAGATCTTGACCTAAGCGAAAGTCGGACGCTTAACCGACTAAGCCACCCAAGCGCCCCGGGAAATAACTTTTCTATGCCTGCTCTTAAGCAGGCTTTACAAGCCTTGTAACATTTAATTAGTTCATTTTATGGAAGAGAAAACTATAACTCAGAAAGGTTTGGTAACTTGCCCAAGGCTGCACAGCCAGAATTCAGACCTGTGCCTATTTCACTATACCATGCTATCCTCTAATATCTAAAAAACACCCATGACTCAAGAAGCATTAATTTTCTAATACCTTTAAGAAACTTTATTGTCTACAGAAACTTTTCTTTTATTGTCCTGATAAGCATAGAGATCATAAAAGCACATAAAAGCATTGTAAAGCTTGGGGCTTAATGGAGTCAGCATCTATGTGAAGGACAGAAAGTCCAGAGAAGAGAAACTGGAACTGCTTCCTGGCAGGTACCATTTTTATAAAAAGCCCAGTAATCACTCATGCAAATTTGTTTTTAAACTGGCTCATAACAGCTGCAAAGAATGGACTTATGAGTTCCCAGCTCAATTGTCTTTTTATTGTTTGTGACTTGCCCTTGTTAAAGATGGGGTTTCATAGGTAGAAACAGTTTTGCTGATTGTTAACATGCTTTTGGTTGATTATGGTAAACCGAATGTTGTATTTTGGTAATTTCACCAGAAAACAGTACTGAGGAAGTTTAGAATAAATGTTGGAAAAGTGACAGAATTAAAGGGTTGGCATTGTCCCAAATTTCAGGAAGGGCTCAGAGCTGGCAGTCTGCAGGGGGTGCTAATGGACATTCTGGAAACTGTTTGCTAAGCAAGTACAAATTTTTTTTTCTTACTTTGCATGTTTTTGCAATGTTTTCTAAAGGTGTTTTTAAAGTTATACTTTATAAGGTGAGACAGTGTTCATTGTCTATATTGAAAAGAGGGGTCCTATAATGGCAGAGAGCAGGAGCCTAACCAGCACCCAGTGCTTCTGCTTGCTCTATGTGACTATCCTTAACCTTTCACTGCTTCAGTTTTCTCTCCTGGAAAATGGTGACAGAGCCCCTCCTTCCTGGGGCTGTTGTGAGGCATAAATACGTTGATGTATATAAAGTGCTGAGAACTATGCCTGGCACTGAGCCAACTAGAAGCCCAGTTGTTTGCCACTGTTATTTTAATTGGAGTTTAATCTAATTGGAGGGACTGGTGGAGATAACGGGGAGGAGGAGGACGCTGGTGTCCCCCTCAGCCAGCCTTCTGTGGATTCTAGCAGGATAAGTAACTCTGTTGGGCTCAATGACTTGAGGTTCCTTGTTTTTATTCTTGCAAAACTCCACATCTCTATTTCTCCAATCTGGAATAGTAGAAAGATCATTGAACTATTTATTTTTTAAAAAATCTTATCATTCTAGCTGTACTTTAAAAAATATTAGATGTGGCCTCTGCTGACAATAGATATTCAGTGGGGGCAGAGGTGGGCCCAGGAAGTGAGCGGGAGCTCCATAAGGAGACTGCATTGTTCCAGGCACTGTGGCAGGGGCCTTAAGCACAGGCATGGACTGATGCCTGAGTATCCGATCCTCTGAGGAAAAAGCCTCCCTCCCAACCCCAAATCATAGTGAACAGTGTAGTTTTCCCCCTGTGGTGAAAAGAAATGTACCGGTTTCTGTAGAAATATTTTTTTTCTGGCCCTACAGTCCAACAGATTTGTCACGTAGATCCTTAGGTAAGGGAACACTGAGGGGTAGATTCCTTAGTATCTTCAGCACTTATTCCCAGGGAATATTTGGAGAGGGTGTTCTGGTGGCTGTGTCTTATTTTAATCCTTGAAATGATTAGAAAGATGCAGTTTCATTCTTATTCAGTGATTATGTTCCTACAGGAAATAATAAAGTCCAAGTGCACTCTTCTCCTGATCTAATTTGATAAAGGATCAGAGTGAAAGTCCTAAGAAAGGGAAGTGGGGAGTCAGAAGCCTGCCTCTGGAGTTTTAGGTGCAGAATCATGGGATGGTGGTCATTGTGGTCATGGAGTCCAACTTCTCTTTACCAATTAGGAAGCTGAGCCCCAGAGATTTGCCTGAGTTCAGAGCACTAATTGTAGCATCCCTGAGACCCCTGATTCCAGGTCCAGCTGCCTGCTTTTCACCCAGCTTTACATCCTTGTCATAAAGGATGTGCTTTAGAGCAGATCTGTGCAGTAGAACTTTCCGCTGCCATGGAAATGTTCAGTCCAGATACACATGGCTCTTGAGTACTTGGAACATGACTTGTGTAATTGAGAAGTTGAATATTTTGCTTTATTTAATTTTAATTTTAATTAAAATTTATATACCCACATGTGGCTAGTAGCTATCAGTGTAGACAGCCCAGCTTTAGAGATCTTAGAGGAGAAAGAGGTCTGTCTTCCCTTACTTCATTCTTACCAGGTAAGAGGCTCACTTTTTCTAGTGGTTCAGGTACATCTGGCCTTGTGCCAAACCAGGAGACTAACCCTGGGCCAACCACCCCACTTTCTGGATGGAAGTTGGCTCCTCTGTAAAATGAGGGGGTTGGACTCCGATCTCTCTCTGAGGCCTCGTTAGACCTAGTTCTTCCCCCTCATCAGCAGCGTGAACTTTAGAGGGGCACTTAGCTCACCTGTGCCTCAGTTCCTCAGTTTCCTCATCTGTTACCTGAAGTAGTTAACACCTATTCTGTGCCGCACCCCCGCCCCATACACACACATGATATGATATTGGGAGAGGCTCAAATTAGAAAATCAGTGAGGAAATCCCTTTGCTTCCTCCTTCTTAATAGTATTTGTTGTCTGGCAATATTTTTAGTTTTAATATGAGTCGTGGGTGGGTTTTCTTTTCTCCTATGCTGCACTTGCTGGACTTCGGTGTCAAGGTGAATCTTTTTGTCGGGGTAGAGACAGTAGTAAGTCAACAGCCCATATGCAATATGAGCTGGAAGACTCAGTACTGATGACAGATGATGGATTTGATCAGTGGTGCTAGTTTTTCATAATCTTGCTTAACTAGGCATTCCCTCATCCAAAGTCTGTTGTTTCTGCTGAGAAACATAAGCAGATCCCCTTTCATGAGAACTGTGGCATTTCTTTTTTTTTGCTTTTTTTCCCCCATCAGCCTATATAAGTCCCATGTGGAATGTGGGGTGCCCGTATGCTTTTCAGTAAAGAAACCTGCTCGGGAATTGTCTCCCTAGTCAGCACGTCTACCTTATGGTCCTCACACCTTGTTCCCAGGCACTGATTCTCTACTGACATACCCACAGCCCACTGGTGGACCTTGACTCTCTCCAGAAGTGCATCACCAAATTTTGGTCAAGGCATAAAATCTCTTTCTGCTACAACACAGTAAGTGTGCTGACCCCACCTGAGTGGAGTACAGCCTGCCCTGGGTGGCAGGCAATGTGACATGTAGCTGGGGCTGAAGAAGGATAGCCAGCTGGGCATTTGTGAGAAGTTTGCCCCCACACATATACAATAGCAAAGGCAGGCCAGCAGTAGGGCTCTTGAGGGCGACCTGGAGGATGACCTCATGTGAAGTAACTTAGCTGAAGATACCCCTCAAATCCCAGGAAGCATTATTTTACTGCGGCAGGATTTACTTTATAATTATGGTTGAATGGTATAGGCGTTGACTCTTAGATTTTTTTCAATGTTGCCACCAAAAATTGTAATATTTGTAACTGTACCAAAGACCACTGTTTCCTGCCTTTGAGCTCCCTCGGGATGGCCATGGGGAATGAGGCAGGACCCAGGGGACACAAGTGGAGCCTTGCTAACCCAGTACCATCAGAGCTGTCTCAAAGTTACATGTTTCACGTTTGCTCAAAAGGATTCCCCTGCTTGTAATACAGAAAAAAAAGTTGAAAACCACTACCCTAGAGAAGTGGTCCTCAACTTGGAGGGTTTTTAAAACAGAAGTTGCTGGGCCCACCCCTGGAGGAGTCTGGATTGAGGTTCAAAAAATTGTGTAACTAGTTGCCAGAGGATGCAAGTGCTACTGGTCCTGGGAACACTTTGAAAATAAGAACCATTGATTCTAGAGAACAGAAATAATAATGCTCACTACCTATCGTGTGTCAGGCTCCGTGTTAGATGTGATCAATTCAGTCTCCCCTGAGGGTGAAAACTTGTATTACTATCTCATTTTTACAAATGAGAAGACACAGTCATACAGAGTGTGAGTTACTCACTGCCATTAAATTGCTGGTCATCAGAGAACTAGAATTTGAACTGATGCCAAATGCTGTCCCAATCTGGGATTATCTCTTGCCTCTTTTGTAGATCAGGGATCTCCAACCTGTGACCCAAGGTGGGGGTGGGGGAAGGATTTATTGCAGGGGGTTTATAAATCCAGATGTAAAGAAGGCATGGCCTGCAGACTGAATGTCTCACCTGTTGGACATCTGTTGTTCAAATGCATCTTTGTGATAAAGACACTATGAAGTCATATTAAGTGGTCTCAGCTGGACAAAGTCCATGTGGATTGAGCATTTTCTCACAATGGGTACTAAGAGGACAGCTTCTATTACCAAGTGCTAGGAAGTGGTTTGTTTTGTTTTTAAAATTTTTTAATCTTTATTTTTGAGAGAGAGACAGAGTGCAAGCAGGGGAGGAACAGAGAGAGAGAGACACACACAGAATCCAAAGCAGGCTCCAGGCTTTGAGCTGTCAGCACAGAGCCCGATGCGGTGCTCAAACTCACAGACTGTGAGATCATAACCTGAGCCCAAGTCAGATGCTCAACCTACTGAGCCACCCAGGCGCTCCATTTGTTTCGTTTTTGATATCAAGAAGTTGTCTTCATAGTAGAAAAGATTGGCCATTATTTCACTAAAGCATGGTGTCCAGTAGCCTTTCCTAAGTCTGGGCCTTGGGGAGAGGGAAGGTAGACATAATACAATGAACTGATTCTCATTGAAGAAGGTTGCTGGAGAAAGTAATGCTGTCGTGTTGATTGATCCCACCAGGAATTCATTCAGTCCACATTCAGTGGGGATGGGATTAAGCTGCCAGGTCCTGCCCCATCACCTGGCCCACAACCCTGCACTGGCTTTCTCAGCTCCCTTCCACTCTCTCCCTGCTCTGGGGCTTGCCACGCCAGCCCTTCCTCTTGGAATCTATCATCTCCTGCTGCCTGGATTCCTTCTCCATCCGTTGTCTCCTCTCTCCCACTTGCATTTTTGCTTCTCTCTGGTCTCATTCAAGTAATAATTTTGAGTGAGCTCACCATGTAGCAGAAACATTTTTTCTCTTCCAACAGATTTTTTCAGGCCTAACAGCTCTGCTCACAGGATAATTACACCCCTACAATGTGTCTGACTTGGGCTAAGATCTATACTTGCATCTCTTACCACCGACCCCTTGTGGGTCCTTAGGTAAGCCCCCTACATTCTCTAAGCATCTGTAAAAAGGAAACATAACTTCCTAAGATTGTTGTGAGGGTAACAGGTAAAACAATACATGGTCAGCACTTAACATAGGACCTGACATGTAAGTGCTCCGTGTAGTTATGGTTCAGGAAGCTGACTTATGAAGGGAAGGGAAAAAAAGCCGTTCTCACTGCTCTTCCCTCCACATCTCCTGCATTCAGCCTTTAAGGGTGCCATTCTCTCACCCCTTGTATTGAATCACCTTCTAGATCAGTGCTTCTCAACCCTTGGTTCATTATGACCCCATAAAGAGAAAAATGAAAATAAGTATAATTAAATTGACTTGAATTTAAAATAAATTTTGCCCCTAGCAAGATAAATATAAGTGGGATAAAGAATAAGATTTTATTGAGTAGGGTCGAGCTTTGGAGGGACATAAACTATGTAATATCTAAGAATTTTTTTTTACTTCCCTCCCCCAGGTAGGGAGTGGGAAGTACCTCTCCAGATGAGAATGCATGCTTTAGATCCTTAATAGTCTAACATTTGGGAAATCTACTAACTTCTTCTGGACATGTCTGTCTATCACCTTTGGTCTCTCCTCACACCTCTGGCCAACAGCACCCATCCTCTGTCATTCCTCTTATGGTGCCTTCTATCCCAGCTTTCCTGACCCACTCAGCCACACAACTGGGCCTGGGCATCTGAGACATCTGGGACAGGGTCATGTCTTGGCGGGCAGGAGACATACCTCATTCTATTGCAGCAGGAGGAGCAGGGTCCAGTGGGAGGCTGGGAAAGGAGCAGGGAGATGCGCCATGTGCGGTGGGGCGTGGTGGCCACAGCAGGTGGGGCAGGGGGAGGTAGCCTGCTGGACTAGCCTAGGGAAAGATGAGCAGACCAGAGCTTCAAAGGTACCACATTGAGCACTGTTCTCCCTAATGATAGTTTTGTCCTTGCATAATCTTAACAGATGACCTTAAAAATAATAAGTGCCGGTGCTCCTGGATGGCTCCGTTAGGCATCCGACTTTTGATTTCGGCTCAGGTCATGATCTCACAGTTTGTGAATTTGAGTCCCACATCGAGCTATTTGCTGACAGTATGGACTGCTTGGGACTCTCTCTCTCCTCCTCTCCCTGCCCTTTCTCCCCCTCCCCTTTCTCTCAAAATAAATAAATACACATTTAAAAAAGAGTAAGTGCTACAGGTGCCACTTTTTGAGAAATTCGCTTTTGGGGAAGCGGTGGATGCCTTTCAGGCAGAGTGGAGTCTGCAGAAGTCTGGTGTCATGAAAGCATCAAATGTCAGGCTTGGCAGGGCAGCAGGAATGGCTGGCTGGAGACAGAGATAGATCCTAAATGTGCCTTGCAGGTGAGGGTTTGGAGCATTAATAAATGGTTTTAAGCAGGTGCTTCCTTTTCTGTGTGTCTCTGGTCCCGTTTTCTCCCTTTTTTCCATTTGCCCTCATTTATAATGTCCCATAATGTTAATTGATCCCATTACTCTGTGCCCTTCCCTCACTGTCCATTCCCTGTCTCCAGAGGACCTCCTGATCTTTGTTGGAAGTCTGGCCCTTTGGCATCCATAGTACCCAGTCTTCTTGGCACCTCTATTTGGATTCCCTGTGGCTACCTGTGTGTCTGCTCCTTCTTCTGGTTACTTGGGCTCGAAACCTTAGAATGAGCTAATGCTTCTTTTAGATTCTCTAGCTTTGAAACCACTGCGGGGCTTGTAGATCAGCTCTCCCTGTGGCACTGCCCACGTTCACTCAGGCATTCAACAAGTATTTCCTTCTCTCCCTTTTTTTCTCCCTCCATCTCGGCCTTCCTTCCTCTTTTCCTCTTAGCCTTCCTTCCTTTCGTGTAGCTAATATTCTTTGAGCCAAGAACTGTGCTGGTTGCCTTGTGTGCATTTCATTTAGTACAGTGATTCTGTGAAATTATAGATGATCATTATCCTGTTCTGCAGATAAGGAAGGTAAGGATCAAACAGGAAGGCTAACTTGTCCAAATTCACACAGTGAAGTGTCAGAATTTGGGGAAATCTGTGAAGTGTGACACTACTCCCACCCCCATCTGTCTTTTCATTTAGACCATGAAAACAGGATCGAAATTGGTCTGTCCGGTCCTTTACTACCCCATGCCGCCCAGACCCTGTTGGGTTTCTTCCTCTGTCCCACAAATGCCATCATGTAGCTAGCTCCCTTACCCCAAATTCCTCAGTTCATAGACCACTGGTACTGATATCCAACCCCCTCCCCCCCATGACTGTGCATTCTGTCACTTTGAAGACATCAGGGTATGGCGGAAATGACATGGGGTCTGGTGCCAGAAAACCTGGGTCTGGTGCTGGGGCCACCGCTTCCCAGCTGTGGGATCTTGAGCAGGTAACAAAGTTCTTTGAGCTTCATTGGTTCATTGAACTCCATGAACATTTATTGTGTACCTTTGGTGTGCTGGTCAGTGTGTGAAGGTTCAAAATTCATATGGGGAAAGCAAGCATAGTCTCTGCCTTTAGAGAGTTGCAGACTGACCTCAGTCTCCTCCCCTGCACCACTGGGATGTTGGTAACCTACTCACTGCGCTGTTGTGGGGAACTGATGGAGATTGCTGGGTGTGTGTGGGGACGGGGGGGGGAGAGAGAATGTGCTTTGCAACACATAAGGTCCTGCTCATCTAAAGTTATGTTTTCTTCTGCTTCTACTCCAGTTATGTTGCCTACATATTTCTACCTTTCCCTTTGCTCGAGCTCCTCCCACCCTGTGCACCTATGCATATCCTGTGTGGTCTTGATGACCCCACTGGAAAGGTACCTCATCCATGAAACCTTTCCAGAACTTCCATCCTTAATATGAAGTTTTATTCATTGATTGATGAATTTAGGAATATTAAGTATTTAAAATTTTTAAAAAATGTTTAATTTTGAGAGAGAGACAGAGAGTATGAGTGGGGGAGGGACAGACAGAGAAGGAGATCGGGAATCTTGAAGCAGGCTCCAGGCTCTGAGCTTTCAGCACAGAGCTCGACATGGGGCTTGAACCCATGAACTGTGAGATCATGACCTGAGCCACCCAGGCGCCCCTATTGAGCATTTAAAAAAAAAAAAATTTTTAATGTTTTATTTATTTCTAGGAGAGAGAGAGAGAGAGACAGTGAGACAGTATGAGCAGGGGAGGGTCAGAGAGAGAGGGAGTCACAGACTGAAACAGGCTCCAGGCTCTGAGCTGGCAGTCAGCACAGAGCCCGACGCGGGGCTCGAACCCACGAACCACGAGGTCATGACCTAAGTGAAAGTCGGACACTTAACCGACTAAGCCACCCAGGCGCCCCATGAGCATTTTTTAGAACAGTGTTTTTCAGGGTGAGGCTCAAAGACTGGGAGTCTCAAGAATTTTTCAGGGTGTCCACAAAGTCAAATTTATTTTCATAATAAGATATTATTTGACCTTTTTGTCCTATTGAATGATGCAAAAGCAGTGGTGGCTAAAATTCTTGGTGCCTAATAATAAGGAAGTGGCACCAAATGGTACTAGTGCCCACATTCCTCACCACCACAGCCTCACAGTTAAAAAAAAATTGCCATTTTCACATACACGTGTCCTTGAAGCAGTAAAAATGATTAACTTTACTAAGTCTCAGCCCTTGAAGGCACATCTTTTTAATATTCTGTGTGGCACAATTGGGAGAATAAAGCTCTTCTGATAATAAAGTGTGATGATTGTCTGAAGGGAAAACACTTGCGCGATTGAGTTGCAAGCTGAACTGACCCCATTTTTACTTGAAAGAATGGCTGATAGACAAACTATGACTATTCAGACTTGGATGTTTGGTGGACAGTTTCTCAAAAAAGAACAAAGTCAGGCTGTCACTTCAAGAGAAACAACTGTCAGTGTATTTTGCCCATGATGAAATTCTAGCTTGCAAGCAAAAATTGGAATTTGAAAGAACTTGTGTCTGTCCCCATAAGCTTGATGACAGCCATGCACTGCCTCAAGTATACTTAAAGAGGTCCGGTGAGATCAGTGGTGATGTTAATGAGTGTGGTTTTTGATACTATGTGATGAAATATGTCAACATTTGGAACACCTGTGGAAATCAGGGAGCCAGTATTTCTCAATGACGTGTGTATGCTACAAACCCTGCCTGGGTAGAAGCTCTATTCAAATGCAACGTAGACTATTAAATTTTCATATAACAGAGGGTGAAAAGTTCATTGAAAGGGTTTGAGGTAACCTTTAAGAAATCCTCTCCTGAAGGGGCACCTAGGTGGTTCAGTTGGTTAAGCATCCAACTTAGGCTCAGGTCATGATCTTGCAGTTCATGAGTTCGAGCCTGGCGTCAGGCTCTGTGCTAACAGCTCAGAGCCTGAACCTGCTTCCAATTCTGTGTCTCCCTCTCTCTCTGCCCCTTCCCTACTCATACTCTGTCTCTCTGTCTCTCATAAATAATTAACAGGAGATGATTTTTTTTTTAAGTTTTGGCATAGTTTCAGAGAAAAATATCCACAGTTATCTGAAAAGCCTTTCCATCTATATCTGTGTAAGCTAAGACTTTCTTCATATATGACAACCAAAGCAACATATGCAGCAGACTGAACTCAGAAGAGTTGAGAAGAAATGAGAATCCAGCTGTCTTCTACTAGAGATTTGCAGATTTGACATTAAGTAGAATTAAAAAAATGTAAATGTGTTCTAATTTTTGTTTTAGAAAAGTTTCTCATAAAATATTGCTTTCTTTCAGATCTAATGGATTTGTCATACACACACAGACACATATATACACACATAGTATTGATTTTTTTTAGAGAGAGAGCGTGAGCAAGGAAGAGGGGTGGAGGGAAAGAGAATCTTAGGCAGGCTTGGAGCCTGAAGTGGGGCTTGATCCCACAACCCTGGGATCATGACCTGAGCTGAAAATCAAGAGTCGGATGCTCAACCAACTGAGCCAGCCATACACCCCTACCGGTGATATTTTTAATAGACTAATAAATATTTTCAAAACTTCTGTTTTAATTCCTAACAGTAACTATATCAATAGGTTAAGCCAAATAAACAGAAGCCCTTCGTGATCCTCAATTTAAGGAGTGTAAAGGGGTCCTAAGACCAAAAGTTCGAGAATTCCTCTGTGAGAAGATCGTGCAAACAGTTGCAGTCTCTGGCAGATACCCATGAGAACTTAAGTCCCTCCTCCAGTGAAGCTCATCCATGAGTATCCTGTGGTTCTGGGTTATCTGGTACTACCTGGTTAGGTATAATAATCAGGACAAATAGGCGTGAAGTGGCTATTGAGTAGTATACAGTGCTCTGTCATCCATAACCAGGTCGAGGGATGCATATTCTTATAAGTGCACTAGAGATGTGAAGAAGAGCTATTCACCAGAGGGACTAATAAATGTGTCTGTAGCCCCTTCTAAAAAGTCCAATTTCTTCTGAGGGAAGCAGCCCAAACTGTTAAAAATAGCCATGTTCCTAACTAATGTGACTTCTTCCCTTCCCTTTCTCTCCTTAGCCACAGCTGATTGGGTCAAGAAGAGCCCCTGACCCTAAGGCAGCCATAGTCTGACAAGCATCCTGGTCTGCTGTGACCAGTACTGGTCAGCCCAATAAAATGCCACCATGGGCCCAATCGGATTCTTTATAAGAATTTGTGCATGAAAGACACCAGGGCAGGGAGAGTTGCCTAGTGGCATTCTAATTTGTGGGCTGGAAAGAAAATCTGAGAGGGACCATTGGGCAGGCTTTGAGTCAGCAGAAACTATGAGGAAGTGTGGGGAAGACCCAAGATGTGTGGCAGGAGCAACAGAAGCAGAGAAGGAAAGGCTGGGTCATCATCACTGTAGGGGACTCCACACTCCTGCCTCTGTTGGGAGACTAAAGAATCTAATTCTGGAGGCTGTCCTGGTTGCTTCCAGTTCTTGGCCTGTTTGTTTTTGTTTTGTTTTGGTTCAGTGAGGCCTGTCCCGTCCCATGGCGCTTATTGTCTGTATATACTTACAATAAGTGTCTAACAATTGAGGTCACTCAAGGGAGTCTGTTTCTTTCCACAGAAAGGCTTAACACACCGGAAAGTGATTGGAGGTCAATCAGGGAAGTGGGGATGAGGGAGTTGGCTTGGAGGAGTTGGAATTAGCAGGGTCTGACTGGACTCGAATGGACAGAGGGCTTTCCAGCCTGGGGCAACGGCATGGCTAAGAGGCCTGTGTGAGGAGGGAAGAGGGTGGGAGGGGCGGTCACCACGGTAGAGGAAGGTAGAGCTTGGCGAGCTCCGGTAGCCTCATGTTGTATAGGGCATTAGAAAACAGAGGAGGGCGGCTGAAGAGACCTAGGATCTGAAGAGAGAGCATTTTAATCAGGGAAGCTTGTTTCGGGCCATTGTGGTGATTCTGTAGTGCCGGTGGGGGCGCTGGTTGCCTTGCCCTGCTTGCAGCAGAACTTAAGAAAGGCTTTGGCTTTGAGGGAGTGGTTTTTTGTTAAATACTATGGTCCACATTAGGAAAATCCCAGAGACTGCATTCCTGCCCACTGGAACTAGACTGATCCTTTTTTCCCCTCCATCTCCCACCCCATTTTCTAGGTCAGAACTTCTTCAGGCAAAGTATGAAAAATGTAATTGTGAATCAGTTGAATGAATTCATCTGGGATTTGGGATTTTCCCCAGGTCAGAACTACCACAGCAAGGGGCCCTTTTCCTTAAGCCACATACCCCTAGTTGAGCTTTTTGAGGTTTTAGGTGTGGAGTGTTAGGTCTTACTTCTGTGTTATTTGTACTTGTATTATTGTTGCTGTTTTCCCCATAGTCAGTTGAACTCATGGTTTTGAGCTGCCTAACTCAACTGTGCTTATATGTGTAAGTACTGGACAAGCAGTGGGACTTCCTTTCTCTACATGTCCCATATTTGATGACACCTCTTAGAGCGTTTCTGTCTTCCAGTGAAGTGTTAATGGGTAGGAGGTCCCTGCCTTTCAAGGGTCTGCATTTTAATGGCACTTTGAGTGGACAAAGAATTTGAGAAATTATTCTTGCGATCATGACTTTTTGTGTCTTATCAGTTAATTTTTTTAACTCATAAAAGTGTGATATTCCAAGTTAGAATGAGCCAGGTATTGAAATGGGGTGAGCTGAAGTAGAAAGATAACATCCTTTCTTGTTGCCCTTAGCAAAATATTAGCTGTTGAGCAATTGACTTTAGCTCTCTAGACCCCATCTGTAAAGTGTTGATAATTGTAATACCTCCTCAGTGTGGACATGAGAATTAAATGAACTAAAGTGTAACTCTGGTTAAACATGTATTTACTGATCATCTGCTGCATGCCATGTACTCTGTGTCTGGGGTTAGAGTAGAAAACAAGGTTGAAGTGGGACTCAGAAGTGCTTCCAACCATGCCTAGTACATAGCAAAATATTCAAGAAGTGGTACCCATTGTTGTGTGAGGGAGGTGCACCCAAGTTCCGAAATTCTGGAAGAAGCCAGATTTAGCCAAGGGAAGGGTATGGCAATGCAGGCCTTAAGTAGAAAACATCCTGAGTGTGCCAGTCTCATCAAGGAATGGTTGTTCCTGCAAAGCAAACTGGGTTATCTGATGTAGAGTTGGAAAGTGTCACATATTGTGCTTTTCACACACATACACACACACACAGGGCATTCATTATCACATGGCCTTCAGATACTGAGAACAATGTATATGTTGAGCCTGGCAAATAAATAGATGTCTTTTAGTAGTAAGGCATTCATTTTCATCATAGGTACCTAGAAAGCATGTTTTTCGAAACTGGTCACATGTTCCATTATGATGATGCCTTCTGTAAGAATTCTGTCACATTAATCAGAGGAAGGTCTGCAGGGATAAAATAATAGACGAGTCAGTTGTGAGTGGTCTTATTAGATTCTGAATTTTCATTGGACACTTGGGAACTGTTCTTAGGAGTTTAGACTCCCATGTAACGCCAGTGTCCATGTGTGTATTTTTGCATAGTTGGGATTAGCGTATATATCCACTTTGCTGGTCTACTTTTGTAACTAACCTTGGTTCATGTTGCCCTTTCCTGCGTCCTCTGCAGGTCACATCTCTCTCCTTATAATAGGCAATAAAATAATCCCCTGGGCTGATAAGTAGCCATCGGTTTAACTTTTTATCCAAGTACTAGACATTTGGGTTGTTTCCAGGGTTTCACAAGAATACATTTGCTGTAAACATCATGTGCAGATTGCTCAGTCAGCAACTTATTATGCACCTTCTGGAATGGCACTGTCTGTCTGCCAAGGTCTTAGAAGTGATATCAACTCATTAAACTAAGAGTCATAAGAATTGGCATTGAGGACTTCCTGAGACAGCATTTGATTCTTTGGCTTATTTTTCTTCATTTTAATTAACAGATATGTAGGGAGGACCTGTCATGTGCCAGAGAGTACCAGGCACTGATGAGTAAGGTAGAAAAGGTCCCCAAGTGATGGCACATA
Organism: Proteles cristata cristata; assembly: GCA_017311185.1. Lineage (NCBI taxonomy): Eukaryota > Metazoa > Chordata > Mammalia > Carnivora > Hyaenidae > Proteles > Proteles cristata. Next base: position 1,093,234 of record JAESUZ010004016.1, on the reverse strand, counting down.
CAACAGCCCATAGGGCCAAGATGAATGCTGTGGAAGCAGAAGTCATCATGGGGATGCTGTCATCCTGTAACATGGTGTCAGACTTCTAGGTGGACAGTGGACATTTGGTTTTGGTGAGACAAAATGTCTAGATACAGTACAGTGTAACTACTTTAGATTAGCTGCAGATGGTGAGGTGGGGGTAGTAAGAATTGCAGAATATTAGAAATACAGTTTTTATTATTTCTAAATTAGGCTAACAAAGTGATGACTAGGGTTGAAGCTGCATGATGTAGTGAAAAGCACAAGTCTGTGAACTCAGATAGTCCTAGATTTGAGTCCTAGCTCTGCCACTTGTAGACTTGTGGTTTTGGAAAAAACATTTAAATCTTCTGAACCTCAGTGTCCTTATCTCTAAAATGGATATGTATTTTCTGTCCTTTGGGTTGTTTGTATCCCCAGTGCCCAGCACAGGGTAGGGGCTCAGCAGGTGCTTGGTGGAGGAATAAAAGAAAAGATGGATGGATGATTGGATGGTTGAAATGGTTGCTTAGAAGGGAATGATTGGATGGATGGATGGATGGAGAGCAATCGCTGTGGACTGAGAAAGATTTGAGGGCCTCTGTGCTAAATAATAAAGCAACAGCAAGTTATATTTGCCCTATTACCTTGAGGTTTGCCAAGCAAATTTTCTTACCTCTAAGTTAAAGGAAACCAAATTAAGAAGCCATAAATTTCTCTTTTATCATCTTATGTGTGTCAAGGCTATAAATGACAGAAAACATGAAAAACTGTGGTCCTAACAAGTAGGGAGCCATTTCTCCACATCTTCTGAAGAGACAGCTGCTTCTGCCCTTTGCCACTATGGACCTGTCTCCATTCCTTTGATCTACTCTGTTTGCGGTGTTGAGTTTAAAACATAGACTTTCTTTCTGGTGGTCACTAAATGATTGTCACAGTTCTATGCCTCATGACCAGTTTCATAGCTGAGAACCAGTGGGGAATCTACCACACTGCTTCTGTCCTTTATGAGAGGGAGAATCCTTTCCTGGCATCCCCACAGAGCTTCCCCTCAGGTCTCACTAGGTTGCCAGGGCGCATGCCTGCCCTCAGGCCAGGACCTTTTTTGAGCTCACAGCATCTCTTCCTGAACAAACTGAGGTTCCACTAGCAGTGAGATGTTGTGGGCTGTGTAGAGGGTGAACCATCATAATGTTGACCACATTTTCACACAAGTAAACTGAAAAAGCCCAAAAGTCAGAAGTTCAAGTTTGGCAGGTATGACTTACTTATAAGACTTTATCTGTGTTTGGGGATTCAGGACTCGTAAGCCCCAAGTGAGGACGTTAAGATTCTTTTGGTTTTAAACCAGAAGACAGTGTTTTTGTGGCTGTATGTATCTTTGTTGAGCATATGAAGCTTTTTTAATTTTTTGCTTCTTCCTTTTTGCGTGGCTGAAGAAAAGAGGAGTAAAAGAGTTAAAACGGGAATATTTTCTAGAGGTAGTGCTAGGCCTCTGAAATGCTGCAGCCCTGACTTTTGCCAGAAGCCCTACCCTGACATTAGCCAAAGGACTGTTAACAAAATACTTGTCCAACCAAACTGAGTGAAGAGAAGAACATATAAAACAGTGTTTGAGGGAGGCTGGGTGAACTGAGGAGGGTCAGCAGTGGAGCTTTGCAGAAGAGTGCAGGAATTTGAGAGTTGCTCAGAATGTCACTAGCGTATAGTTTATGTTGGCTCTGCCCATGTGCAGTGTTCAGAGAACAGAGGAAAAAAGCCACTTATACAGCCTGAGAGGAGTGCAAGGACCACAGAGTTAAGTCATACACACATGTTCTAGGAATCCAGATTTGTGGTTAAAAATGGAAGTGATTTTGTGGGAATTTTTGACTTGGATGACAAAATGCCTGATAATCAGTATCTACCATTTTCCTCTTTGGACAAGCCACTTAACAACTTGCATTTCTAAACGATTAAATGAGATTTCATGTTACAAACTTCAAAGCTTTTAAGCAATAAAGACATACTTATGCATATAAGAAAATGTTCACTGTGACTTGCATATGATTTGTTGTATTTATTTATTGAGGAGGTAAAAGAGCAGAACTGATATGGATCAGTGTTTTCTATTTATGTCAATTCCAATGTCAGATTTGGACTATATCCTTGAACCGTGCTGTGTCTGCCTTATTTCTCAAGTGATTGGAAATTAATAATGCCTTGTGTTTACCTGAGAGTTCCAAAGTGTCACCTACAAAAGTTTCAGAAAGATGATGTTTTTAGAAAAGGAGTAAAGACACAGTAGACAAATGTCAGCTGATTGAGCCATCTGAAGCGGAGGTCTGCTAAGCGGCCAAGTAAAGGAGAGAAGGGTGGAATTCCCAGAAAGATATACTGGTCTCTGCAGGGTGGCATTCACTGCCATGCTGGGAAAATGCCAAAAGGCTGGGAGAGTGGCTGTCCCCTTGGAGCTAACTCTGACCACTTGGTGTGTCATGATCAATGGGGCTCATTCATGAAGGAAAGCACTGCTCTTCTGAAAAGCACCCATACTGAAGAAGCCACAAGAAAACCCAAAATGTATAGAAGATACATGGCAGGAGGGATCTGTGCTTCTTTCTGTTTTTTTTTTTTTTTTTCTCCCCAGAAAGTTTCTTAATGTTCCATAGTATTTTCTGTGGCCACTGGGCCCTAACTGCTTGGAAGCATACAACAAAAGTAGTGTAGCAAACCACTTGGCATTGAAATTTGAGCCAGCCCTATTCAAAATTAACTGAAAGAAACACTGCCATTGCCATAAATAAGGCAGACGGTCTCTTTATTAGTTGAATTCTCTGAGCATTTTTCAAAGGTAATAAAGCTTTAAGGCTTTAGTAAGAGGCAGAAGGCTATAAAACATGTCAGCTGCTTGGATAAAACTCAGGACATAGCCATGGGTTTGTGTACACAGAGCCTATCTACCACATCACTGACCCTCTGGGGGATGGGGCATCCTAGTCCACTCCCCAGGGAGGGTGTTTCAAAGATGGCAGACGTATCAGAACCTAAGCAGGGGAGCTGGGTCATTTAAAAAAAAACATACACTATCTGATGATTTGCTTGGGAAAGGGGGAAATATTTTCATAATATGAACATTAGGAAATTCAGTCGCATAAAATATTTCTATTTGAAAATATCCATTCATTCAGTAGCAAAAAATACCTAGTCTCTGTCAGGCACCATCACCTCAGGCACGGTGGGTACAGCAGTGAATAAACAACGCCCTTTTCTCGTGGAGTTTACATTCCAGTGAAGGAGAGGGATAATAATTCAGTAGGATAGAAAATAGAATGCCAGGAAGTGTTAAGTGCTATGCAGAAGAGCAAAGCAGGGTAAGAAAAGAGAGTGTAGAGCCTCTCTGAGGAGAGGATGTTCATCACAGAGAGCTGAGGGAAGTGAAGTTGAAAAGTATTTGTGAGTTCAAGTGGGAAGAAGAATTAAGTGTCTCAGTACTGAGGCAAGGGATTGCTTGGATTATTTGGTTTGTTTTTTCTTTTGCTTTTATGTTTTTACATAAATTATTTTAAAAATATTTTTTTCTTTTTTAATAGTTTATTGTCAAGTTCGTTTCCATATAACACTCAATGCTCATCCCCACAAGGCCCTCCTCTATGCCCATCTCCCCCCTTCCACTCCCCTCTGTACCCATCAGTTGAGAACAAACTGAGGGCTGATGGGTAAAATATTTATTTTTTTAAGTAATCTCTATGCCCAATGTGGGGCTGGAACTTCTAACCCCAAGATCAAAAGTCCTATGGCTCTACCCACTGAGCCAGCCTGGGGCCCCCAGATTGCTTGGTTATATTTGGATAGAGTGAGCCAGGCCAGTTCATGTATAACCTGGGAGGCTGAGGGTTTAGCTTGTGTGGTAAACATGCCTGGAAGCCATTGGAGAGTTGAGAGCAGGGGAGTAAGGTGAATGATGACACGCCCCCTGCTGAGGGACACTAGACTTGGAGTCGGGGGAGGGGCAAGGCCAAAGCCCAGAGACCCCCATGGGGATGCCACCAGCTCAGTCCAGGGGGCTTGGAGGAGACTCAGAGGTGTGACTGGATCCTGACATGTTTTGAAGGTAGGGCCGACAGGATTTGCTGGTGGATTGACTGGATGGATGAACTATAGGTGAGAAGGGAGCCAAAGATGAGTGAGGATTTGGCCTCGAGCAAAGGCATGAATGGTGGTGTCCAGCTTCCAGCACTGGGAGCCCTAGGGAATAAATAGCATGGGAAGATTATTAAAAATTTGGTTGTGGCCGTTGTTAGGTTTGAGGTCCTAATAAAGTATTCTTGGGAAGATGTCAAGAAGTCAGTCAGATAAATAACTCTAGAATTCAGAGAAAAGGCTGGGAATGGAGATGTAGATTTAAAAGTTATCAGATTTAGGGGAGAGGAGAGGATCCAGCAGGGGAGACTGAGAACGCACATCTTAGTTTCCTGAAACAGCCATGGAAAGGGCACATCAGAATCTGGTTAGGGAAGGGAAGGTTTTTATGATTATCAAAAGTGGGTGTGAGTCTTAAAAGGTTAAGAAAGAGTGCCTCACGTCATCAGTGTACACAACAGTTTTAGGGGAGACATGTTCATAGGAATGAAAGTCAGCTTTGGCAATAGAAGATAAATAGGAACCTAATTTCTGGATTCACAGTTAGCTATAAACATGAATATTCAGGGCTTATTGGAAACCTAGGGTGTGTTAAGCAGAGTTCATTCTGGTGGGAAGGAAGACAAATACATAGAAGTATAAAGTATGGCTTGTGCAGACACAAGACCTTGTCATCAAATTGTCCATGCAGGTGCATAAACAAATGAGAAATGGGGTTGGCTGGTGGGCAAGGAGAAGACTGGAGAATGGAAATGGCTAACTTCACAGAATGTTGTCAGATTCCCTGGGCTTCCATTAAACCCCTTCCTAGAGGTATGGTGAATGACAGGTATTTTTTGTTTTTTGTTTTTCTTGACTCTAGGTGGTAGTTTTTTGTTTTTGTTTTTTTTTTCTGGTGCAGTGAGTCCAGGCATGTGCATTCCCCCAAAGGAAGGTCAGCAGATTGTGTAGTTCAGCATGTATATAAAACGGAAAGTTCCTGGGGCACCTGGGTGGCTCAGTCGGTTAAGCATCTGACTTTGGCTCGGGTCATAATCTCACGGTTTGTGGGTTTGAGCCCTGTGTGAGGCTCTGTGTTGGCAGCTCAGAGCCTGGAGCCTGCTTCAGATTCTGGATCTCCCTCTCTATCTGCTCCTCCCCCGCTCATGCTGTGTCTGTCTGTCTGTCTGTCTCTCTCTCAAAATAAATAAACTTGAAAAAATAAAATGGAAAGCTCCTAAGAATGTCTAGAAGAGGGTACAAACTAATGTTAGGCTTTATCCAGGCAGCAAGTGTTAGGTGCAGGAACAGAGAGGTTGTGCCCACTGTGCTGGTCTTCTTAAGAGTTGTTTTCTTCTTGTAGAATGAGGTCCTTGTGGATTATGTTGAACACAGTTTTGTAGACTATTGGTCTCTTGATGCTACAGGAAAGATGAACAAGCCCTTAGAATCTCTATCTTATCTACTTCTTTGACTGGTTTTCCATGACCTGGAGACTTACTCAATTCCCACCTGTTTTGGTGGCTACGATTTAAAACTGAATCACTAAATGGAATCAAAGCCCCCAAACCAGGGTTGGGGTAGCCGCTCCTAGCATCAGCTAAGGGGCATATAGCATTTGCTTCTGAGGCCAAGGCCTGGAGAAGTAGCTCACTCACGTCAGAGGTCTGGCAGAACGAAACCAAAACCTTCCCTGTCTTGTTTTCCTGACCCAGCTCCAGGCAGTGCCCTTTGCTGCATCCTGCCCTGAATATGCTGCCTGACTCTGTGCTGCAGATATCACCTGAATATTTGTGGGATGACTGCCTTCCTCTCTGTCTCAGCATCCAACAGAAAGCATGTTATTGAAAGGAGCGATCACAATTAGAGAGCCAAGCCATGTGGACAGAATGATTATTTTCACCATGCGGCAGAAGCTCAGTTACCCAGGATGCTCCCATAAAGCTGGAACTTGTAAAGGGAAATATAGTTATATATTACCAGTGATAAATGCTGCTCAATTTTACTTTTTTTCCCTAAGTTTTCTGAGGCTAATAAAAGTTCAACCCTGCTGAGCAGTTTTTTTAATAGCTCTATTCAAGCATGGTTGGATTTCAAAAATATTTTTTCATTGAAAAGTAACCAGAAATATGTTGGAGATCCTTATTTGTTGCCAGAGAGAAAGTCTAAGGCTCCTAACGCCATTCCTGTGTCAGGAGTTCTCACGATGGGGAGTTGTATCTGTCTAACGTTGCTTCTGGGAGGATGCCTTTGAGTCAGGATTTAATGGTGGGCCCTGGACTCATATCAGTTTGAAGTCTTTCTGCGTCTGCTGCTGCCTGAAGGCCACATGGGCTATTTCACTCATACACCTTTGCAAGGAAAGGAGTTCCCTTGAAGAGCTTATGCTCCCTTTTCTCAGACCAGAACCCTGTACAGCAGCTGCCTGGCTCAATAGCACCGCAACAAAACCTCAAGTGAAGCCATCATCTGTCTCATTCACTATCTCTGGTGATGGGGTTTTGGGGTGTTGGTAGGGGTATGGAGCTGACGGCCAAGAAAGAATTCTTCAAGACAGATGTCTTTGGTGCAAAACGGTGATCTTATTAAAGCACAGGGACAGGACCCATGGACAGGAAGAGCTGCACTAGGGTTGTGAAGAGTGGCTGCTTATATACTGTGGAGCTTAAAGGGATTTCCATATGCTAAAGAGGATTTACAGAGGCCTAGCTGTTTTCAAGCTAAGGTTATTTTTCCCTCTAGCAAAGCATTATCATTAAGATAGTAGGGAGTTCCTGGAGATTAGGCTTTTGAAGAGATATTTGTAAACTGGTGGAGACTCTTAGTTTAACCATTTGTTTCTGTTCTTTCCTTTGTTCTTGGGCAGCCAGGAGTGCCTGAGGAATATCACACACATCCCACCTGGAGTGGGGAGGGGGCGTGAGCACGGTTGTGCGGAAGGGAGCTGTGCTAACTTGTACTTGGCCCTCAGCTTGCCTTATGGTCCCTCATCACCTGGTAATTTTCCTTTCTGTAATTCTGCATAGCCCAGTTTTTTGCCATCATTCATTCTCTAAAGATGTATCAGCCACCCCCTGCCTGTCAGATACTATCATAAAGTAATATCCTGTTGTGACCATAGTTTTTTGGCAACCGTGTTGTGTTCTTTTTCTTTATCTTCTAAACTTTAACTCCATCTGTTGAACAGTAACCGTGTAAGCCATGGCCATGAGTGAGGCACTGTAAGATCCCTAGTTAACAAAGACACATGAAAATATGTTTACTATATTCTGTGTAGGTAAGTGGACTCATTTATTTTAGGAAGATTTTCAGTGTCATGGGTTAAAGCTGAAAATGTTTGGTTAACTCTCAGTTAACAGCAGCAGAGATTAAATTCAGACCAGTGTTTTGGCTAATTGCTGTTTTCTGTAAGTATTAAGTAAGTAGTTCTTTCCCCTTCAGGACAACAGCTAGTGATCACTGGGCCCTCAACTAGTCTTTGTGCCTTGCACATATTATTAAGAATTTTTGCCAGTGATCTACAATCCTCCAATCCCCCAAGATATTCCAGAGAGTCTCATGGCTCAAAGGGTCCAGATTAATTTCTGTGGGTTAGATCACATTTAACATTGTACCAGTTCCCATATAAGAACCTGGGGCATAAACCCTTTTGTCTACTGTGTGTACCTCACAAACCCTCAGCAGGGTGACCAACCATCTTGGTTATTTGGCACTGAAGGGATTTCTAGGATATGGAATTTGCAGTGCTAAAACCAAAAGTCCAAACCATACCAAGACGAGTAGGTTTCCCTAATCGAAAGTAGGATCAATGTACAGAAGCCAGCAACTTATCTGTAAAATGGAGATAATTCTGTCTTCCTCATGGGGTTGTGGTAAGGCCTGCTCAGTATTCCTATCTGTGGAGGTGGGTAGTTGGCTATTGCTCTGTCCTTGGAGTTGGGGACCAGCATCATCTCTTATAGGGCCATCTGACTGCTTGCTCTCCAGAAACCTGTCAGTGAGTCAGACCTAGTTATTTTTTTTCTTTTAATGTTTATTTGTTTTTGAGAGAGACAAGCATGCCAGCACGAGTGGGGGAGGGGCAGAGAGAGAGGGAGACATAGAATCTGACATAGAGCCCAACGTGGGGCTCAAACCCCTAGACTGGCAGATCATGTCCTTGAGCTGAAGCCAGACGCTTAACCGACTAAGTCACCCAGGTGCTCCAAATCAGTAGGAGTTCTTTCTGAGGTGAAGATGCTAGAGATCCTGGCTCATTTTCATTGGCCCTGTGCTTCTCACTGTAGTCACCCCCTTTGGGCTTTTTCTGGTACTGCCTCTTAGGTGATGAGGCCTCTCTTGCATCTAAAACTCTCCAACCCCGTGCATTAAGCTGTTTGCAGTCCTCAGTAGGCCTAGGTGCCCACTTCCTCTTGGGCATTGGCACAGATTGTTTCCTTTGCCTTGCTCACACCTCCCTCCTTTGAGCTTCAACTTAACCCTGGCTGTTCTTCGTACTTCACCCCTGACACTGCTTCCTCCCATAAGCCTTCCATGATCATCCCAGACTGGTATAGGGGCCCCTCCTCTGTGCCCTCAGAATGCCTTGTACTTACTGCAATTAGATGACATCTGCCAGAGTTCGAATTACCTCCTCAGTTGTTTCCATGACTTATGGTAGGTTCCTCGAGGAGAAGGTCTATATTTTGTTCTCTGTTGTACCTGCAGCACCTTCCACATTGCTGGGCATGGAGTAGGCTTATGTGGGGCAGGATAGTGGAAGAACTCACCACCCTCATGTGTACTTTGCTTTGACTTTGCTGTGGCCCTGCCCACCATGGCCCTGTCAGTCCTTGGGAGATGTAAGCCACTCTCGATTTTTCTCAAAAGAGCCCCATCCTGTCCTTACAGGGACCATCATCCAGTTTAGCTAGGTTTTCATTCGCCCTGTGCAGCACTAAACACATTATGAAAATACACACACAATACCAACCCAAACTGCCAAGGGTTATATAAATATCAGTGGGGAGACTTAGGAACTGAGAATATTATGTAGGGTGGAGGCACACAATTGTTTGCTTTTTGTATATACACGGAATAAAAATATTTCTCCTGTGACAAGTTTAAACGTGAAATCTTCCCCCCCTCAGTTCTGAAGATGTGGTGACTTGCAGGCTAAATTGCGAATTTTGGATGTTTCATTTTATAATTGGATCCAGATTATTTTTCTTTCTCCCTAGTGAACATTAATCGTTTCCTGTGAATTTTCCTGATATTAGGAAACAGATGTTTCATATTTTTATCTGCGTTTTTCCCAAATGCTGAACCAGAACTTTTTTTTTTTGGGGGGTGGAGTGGAGAGAGAGAGAGAGAGAGAGAATGAATGTGTATAGACTGTGAATTTTTGAGCAATGAGTTATATCAGAATTTGCAAATAAAAGCATAACAGATATATCTACAGAATTACACGGATTTGTCCAAGACTGGAAACATTGCTGGACATTCTGTTTAATATAGTTTGGTACTGTTTAGCTAATGTAGACTTCTGGCCTAAGAATGCATTAGGACTGTCTCATCATAGTGTGCTTGCCAGAATAAGGAGCGGCTTAGCAAAAAGCACATAGTTAAAGCAGCCTTTAATGCTCTGATTTTTAACTAATCATATATATATATATATAATCATATATATATATTCTTTTTTTTTTTACCATGGTCTCTTAACCATATGAAGTGCTTCACCATCTCTTCATAAAACACCGAATGAGTGCCATCTCTGTGCAGAGTAGGGTGCTAGAATTTTGGGGGGATACAAAAATAAGATATGGACCCTTGGGATCTTATCCAGTAGAAGAGGTGAAATATATACTAAAATACCTGTTATAAAAGGTAGAGAGTGATAAAGGTTATAGAAATTCATAGAGAAGAGCGATTTCATTGAGCCTAGAAGGGAAGGAATACTGGCAAGAAGCGTGATGTTTATGCTCGGTTAAAAAAAAAAATGACAGTAAAGCAACACTTAGGTACAAGTTATTTGGATTATTTTAACTGCGTTAAGGATGGTCCATTACATAAGGCATTATTTTGGTGGATTCTCTAAAAATAATACTAGCATTTCTTATAAGCCAGAGAAAGACAAATACTGCATGGTATTTATATGTGGAATCAAAACCAAACAAATCAAACTCATAGAAACAGTAGAAAAGTGGTTGTCGGGCTGGGGGGACACAGGGAGAGGTAGGTAAAAACTTGAAGCTGTAAGATGAATAAGGGCTGAGGATCTAATATAAAACATGTTGACTACAGTTGATAACACTGTATTATATCGAGATTTGCTAGAAAAGCAGAACTTAAATGTTCTTACCCCACCTCAGGAAAAAGGTAAATATGTGAGATGATGGGTGTATTAATTAACTAAACAGGAGGAAGCCTTTTGCAGTGTGTATCAAGTCACCATAATGGACACTTTAAATAGCTTACAGTTTTACTTGTCAATTACACCTCAACAAAGCTGAATTAGAAATGCCAACATTTCTGGAGAGCCTCTAGTGCAGCAGGTGTGGTTCTCCGATGCTTTGTATAAAGGCTTTTTAAAAGGAAATAAAGTAGAATTGGTGCTTGAGATAATTATCCATTTGCACAAAATACATGTCTCTATTTTGGTTCCTGTGGTTCCAAGAACAAAGGACCAAGTCCAGTCTTGGCCAGCTCCAAGGTTCGGTGACCCTGTATAAGTCACCTGGCTTGCCTGGGTGTCAGTTTTCTCAGGCGTATAGTGCAAATTGTATTCCCCAGCTCACTCACAGGGTTGCTGTGAAAATAAAAGTGGGTGTAAATGAACATTGAAAAGCAATCAAACCCAAGCATTTTGCCAAGAAACAATGTCATAGCTCATGAGGCTTATACAAAATGTGGCTGTTGCTTATTATTTATTTAACTACTGTGTAAATGAAAATATGTTTATCCTAAAATTCAAAATACAGGGAATATATTTATAACAAATACAAATATTAACTCTTGATTATCCTATACTATTAAGAGCTCATTCAAATTCATAACAAAAATATCAAGATCCTACTATAAGAAAAACATAAACTTGTTTTTCAAGGTGACAACCCATTAATAAACAGGAAAAAAACATTCATTTTTACTAATTATCTTAGAGATACAAATTAAAACTGCATTAGGAATACCATTTTAGTGTAAAATGTCAACATCTCAAATTCCCCATTATTTGGTTGGTGGTATTATATGCTAATAAAGGCCCTTTTAAAAAGAAAAAACTGTTCATTCTACTGTTAGAAATTTAGGGAAGCTGGGGAAATAAGTGAAAGAAATGAAAAAAGCTAAAGCATGAAGATATCCAATGTAATATTATTTATAATAATAAAAACTGGTGACAATTTGCATTATTTAGTGCAGTATGGGAGTGATTTAGTAAATCAGGACTTTTACACCAAGAACTATTATTAGGCCCCATAAGTAATTATGGGGGTGCCTGGGTGGCTCAGTTGGTTAAACGTCTGACTTCAGGCTCAGGTCATGATCTCATAGTTTGTGGGTTTGAGCCCCATGTCGGGCTCTGCGCTGACAGCTAGCTCAGAGCTGAGAGCCTGTCTTTGGATTCTGTATCTCTCTCTCTGACCCTCCCCTGCTTGCGCTGTCTCTCTCTGACTCTCAAAAATAAATAAAAAAACATTAGAAAAATCATGAATATGTGTAGAAATACACAGGAAACACTTAAAATAGAAAAAGAAAATAATTGCCATCATTTATGGAGCCTTTTCCGGTGGCTTTGGGCCAACATTCTCCCTTTTTAGCATTAGAAAGTTGAGAGACTCTTGAATGCTGAGAACAAACTGAGGACTGATGGGTTGGGGGGGGAGGGGGGAGATGGGCATGGAGGAGGGCACTTGTGGGAATGAGCACTGGGTGTTATATAGAAACCAACCTGACAATAAACTATTTGTAATAAAATTAAAAAATGAATAAAAAACATTTGAAAATTAAAAAAAAAATTGAGGCTTACAGGTAAGTGGTTCAAGGACTTGCAACTCCTCAGTGGAGGAGCCAACAATCAGACCTCACTTTCCATCTCCAAAGTGTTCACTGGGTTTACTGCCAATAGCATATGAATGGTGGCCATGGCCATGTAAAAACACATGTGTCTGTGGAGTGGGACAGACAAAAATAAGTAGCAGCACTAGGATGGTGGACATATGGGCCCAAAAATGCTTGCTATCCTTTTAAAATTGTCATTGGGAAACACACACACACACACACCACCACCACCACCACCACCACCACCACCACCACCACCACCACCACTACCAAAAAGATGCCATTGCTCTTTTCATAGAAAAATGAGAAACAATATATTGAGTATAACATTTTATTTGTTTACTCTGGCTTTTAATGTGTTCTCATAGAGGTTGGCAAAATTGGAATTACATGTCTATTTTTAAAATTTCTCACTAACTTTGGCATAAGCAGGATACTTTCCCCCCAGATTATCTAACAAGTTAGTTGAGGACACATCCCACCAGCTCCTTAATTAAAAACAAGATTTCAAGTGTCTAACTCTCTGTGGATTAAGGACAGTGAGCAGGTGGGAGAGTTTCTCCCGATGAACAGCCCAGACCAGCTCTTCTGGGCACGAGCCAGTCTCAAGGTAGAGACAATGGGGTGGCACCATTTTCTTAAAGTAGGCCAGTTCACCGGCTCAGGGTGTGTGCCCTTTCCTGGGACAAAAGCCCTTGCATAGTGGGGGGAAATGTCACCATTTTGGTTCCTACTGTCTTTTACCTTTGGGGCTCAAGACTTGATTCCTGACTCTTTGATACATCACAGCACTACTTTATAAAGTCAGGAGCCCTGGAGCATCTGGGTGGCTCCTTCAGTTAAGTGTCTAACTTCGGCTCAGGTCGTGATCTCCTGGTCTCTGAGTTCGAACTTCTTGATGGGCTCTCTGCTGACAGACAGCTTAGAGCCTGGAGCCCATTTCCAATTCTGGGTCTCCCTCTGTCTCTGTTCCTCCCCAGGTCGTGCTCTGTCTCCCTCTCTCTCTCAAAAATAAACATTAAAAAAACTTTTTTTTTTTAAATAAAAAAGTGAAGTCAGGAGCCCTGCAACATCTAGTAACACAAATTTCTATGATAGACTCAAGACACAGGGTATATGTGTGTCCAAAAGCCTCACCTTTGTGGAACTTGTACCTTTTATGCCTACAATACAAGGCCCTTCAAAACATACAAGGCCCTTTTATATCCATTTTTCCATTTGAGATAACATCATGTCAGAATTTGCAAGTGAAACCAGAACAGATCTGGCTAGGGAAAGGTGGAGATGTCTTGAGAGCTGGAAACATTCTCCAACATGCTTCTCAACATAGCCGATTCAGGGTCGCTCCCTATTTTGTGGGTGGGGAAATGGAGGTACCTGTTAGTTAAGTAATTTGCTGGAAGTCACTGGTAGTGAAGATAGCTGGAAGCCAGGCCTATAAATATGATGTTCCCCCTCCCCCCCACAGTGCTATATTCTGTATTTTCTAGAGAATTAACATGAACTGGAAACAAGTATGATCAGGATCCAATGGCTGTTTAAAGATCTCCCACGGCTGTAATTTTGTATTTTATAATTACAGTAAATGTTACAGTAATGGAGTCTAGCAAGTTATCACATACATTTTAGACAGTTCCTATTGAGTGGAACCTTTTATAGTGATGGAAATAATCTACACCTGTGCTGTTCAATACAGTAGCCACTACTTTGCTTGATTGTTTGAAATACGGCTTATGTGACTGGGGAAATGACTTTTTAATTGTGTTTAAATTTAAATTCCCACATGTGCTAGCAGCTATTGAATTGGGCAGCAATAGTTCAAGACTTCTTAATGCTTTCTTGACATCTCCACTTGGGTATCTTAGAGTTAACAAGGTCAAATCAGAATTCTTTTTTTCTTCTTCTTTTCAAATTAGAACTCTTGATTTTCCTCACACAACCTCTTTCTCCCCTAAAGAAGACACCACTGACCCAGTTGCTTGAGCCAGAACCTAGGTGTCCTCTAGCCCCGTTCCTCTCCCTCCTCTCCCACAACCATGTCAGCAACAGTAATTGTTTTACCTCCAGAACCTATCCTGAATCCATTCACTTCTTTCCATCTCAACTGCTACCATCCTGTGCCCAAGGTGCCATCATATCTCATTGAAACAATTGAATGGCTTCATAACTGGTCATCACAGATCCATTCACCCACTGTTGCCTCTTCTAGACTCCATACAGCTGCCGGAAAGACACTGTTGACCTCTTCAGTAGGTCACATCACTCCATGCTTCTATGGAAAAATCTGTAGAACTGGTCATTGTTTGAAGTTATCTTATTTACTTCTTTGTGTACTTATTTTCTGTCTTTTGTTACAGTGGGGGGCTCTAGATCAGGAGCCTTGTTTCCCTCATTTACCGCTGTATCCCCAGCAGGTACAACCATGCCTGGCACATAATTTTCATTCAGTAAACCTCTTAGTAACAATTAGATTAATGTTTATTGTAGGAGGAGATGAGATAGGAAGAGTCAAAACACGGTTGGTTGTTGCAGTTTGATTGTTAATAACTGAGATAATGCGTCCATATACATGAGAAGTTGGTGGTTTCTTTTACACTGTGGATGCAGTAGGAAGGGGGGCTGTTATGGCTAATTGCATTTTTTGGCAGATGGTAGGCTGGGCCAGTGTCCTGATGCAATCTCTGACGTGAGCTACAAAGAGCTCGTTCTCTCCCTAGAGGTCTGGGTATGTCCCAGATCTTGAAACTCTTGTCTTTCCCACTGGTAGGGAAAGGGGAGAGTGTCCTCCTACAAGGTCACTTTTATATTCATCCAAGGAGAGTTTAGATAGTGCTGGAAAGAAACATACAGTGGAACCGAAAGATAAAGGCTGACAAAGCCATGACTGGACAGCAAAAGGAGATATTCAACATGAGACTTTTATTTTTAAAATATTTGGAATATACTCACTGAGTTACTTGATGCCAAGTAAATCTCAAAGAATAGGGCTTGTGTCCCTTTTTTACTTAAATATTGCATTTTTTTTTTATTTTGGAGGAGGGGAGGGACAGAGAGAAAAGGAGAGAGAGAATCCCAAGCAGACTCTGCACTTTCAGCACATAGCTCGACAGGTGGGGCTCGAGCTCATGAACCTTGAGATCATGACCTGAGCTGAAGTTGGACACTAAACCAACTGAGCCACCCAGGCACCCCAAATACTCCATGTTTTAAAGGCAAGGGTCTTTTCTCGCATTCCTTTATAATGGTCAACCAGGGCTCTTAGAGCTCATGTTATTACTTAGATCCACATGCAGAGTTCAGGGAAGCTGATGATCTTGGTGTGATCTGATTGGCCAAGCCCTGAGTTGTGTCTGTTCCCACTCATAGTGAACAAGCATAGGAAATGACCGTCCCCTCAGCACTGGCTGGATTAAAAAGTTAAAACTTGCTTTGCTAAAGAACATGTTTGGAGACTTTTTATCTCAGTATGTTTTTATTCAATCTGGCTCTTGAACTTACAAGCTGGATAACCTTAGGCTACTGACTTCTATGCCTCAGTTTGCTCACCTGCTAAATGGAGTAATAAACGGACCTACCCCGCATGGTTACTGATTAAAAAGTAGATTAAAGGAACATGCAAAGCACTTGGAACAGTGTCTGGCACACAACTCAGCAAAATCCAGCCTTTATTATTATTCGTTGTAGAAGTACATAATTTTGAATTGAGTTGAATACTGTTACTGCAGAGAGGGAAGTCATCCCTAAAGGCAGCCAAAGGAGTTCACAAAGGCTTCCCAAGGGAGATGACTTTGGAACTGACGCCTACAGATAGGCTGATACAGTAGGGAAAGAATGTATTTGACAGAAAGAATAGAATCTGCAGAGGCACAGAGGAGTGAGTGTGTGGCATGTAGGGACCTGGAAATAGGCCTGTATAGCTAAAGGACAAGATATCGGAGTGCCCTGGAAAGGGTCAGGCACGAGACCACTGCAGCTTTTGATAGTGGGCTAAGGAACCTGGACTTAATCCTAGAACCTAGAGGAAGCCACTGAAGGACTTTCAGCAGGTTCGGGACTCAGCATTCTGCAGTAGCCACAGTCCAAAGCCTGTTGATTCTGAACAGTGTCACTGACCAACCTCCTTTCCTATCCGGGCGAGGAGTTCACACGTGTGGATCTTATTTTTCTCACTAGGTATGACTTCTTTGGGGGCCATGGATTAATCAAGTAAAAAGGTTGTATTTTCTGAATTCCTTTCTACCTGATTTTTTGGTCTTCCTCTCCACCCCAGCTAAAACAGATATAGAGGTGTCTGTCTTATAGACCCCTTTGAGAATCTCATGGAAGTGATAGACCCTTCCCTCAGAAAAATCATGAAGACAAAATTTTCCGAAGACCGACCACCCCCGCCTTGACACCATTAACCTCCTGCTGTACCCTGGTCAGACCCAGGCCTGATTCTGGTGGTTTGTTCCTACTCCATGTTGTTTTTGTTTTAATTTGCTAGCACATTTCGTAACTCCATCTGCCATCACTGCTATTATCTGACCATGTATCATGGCAGCAGCCTTGGATCACTTGGTGGTTATAATTAAAACTGAAAGTGATTATCTTATTTTGAGCCATTCACATTTAATTGAGAGTCTAGTGGCTAAGGGCATGGGATCTGGAGGCAGACCTCTACATGGATTAGAATCTCAGCTCTGTCACCAACTTAAAATCTTGAGTATGTTACTTAACCTCTCCATGTCTCAGTTTCCTTATTACAAAATGGGAATGATAATATGCTTATCTCATAAAGTTATTGTGAGTATTAATTGAAGTAAGATGCCAAGAACAGCTCTTGGCACATATTTAAGTGCTATATAAATATTTGCTATTATTATGTGATTATTTCCAGTAAAATGACATCACAAATGGAGTGATTATTACAAGGAGGAGAAAAATAGATGAATAAAATCCCCTCATGCATTTGACTTGCTTTACCGGTACCTGAAGGCCAAGAATGGATTCCTTTTGTGTCTGGTGTGGCTACTGGCCATTGTGGCTGTTGACTAGTTGACATGTGGCTAGTCTGAGCTGTGATGTGCTGGGTCTTGAAGACTCATTGTGAAGAAAAGAATGTGAAATGTCTCATTAGTAATTTTTCTCTTGGTTATGTGGTGAAATGATAATATTCTGAATAAATTCAAACATATTATTAAAATTTCATCCATTTCTTTTTGCCTATTTAGTGTAACTGCTAGAAAATATACAATTATATACATGGCTCATGTTCTATTTCTGTTGAGCAGCACTGCCTTGGGCTCATCCTTATCGATAATACAAAAATTTCTGCTTATTTGTGATCCGGTGACCGCTCTTGGGAAGCCTTGAACACTCTTCCCATTGTCCTGGAGGTTGTGCTGGACTGTCCATTTTTTAATTGGTTCCTTAAAGGGAGCTGTGGCTTGGTCCTAGCAGAAGGGGTTGAGGGACCAAGGCACGAGCAACATCCAAGGAGGCTTCTGCTGACTTGGAGGGGTTTGGATGAAAACACTACCATTTATAGTTATACTGGCTTCAGACTTTCAGCGCTTCCTGAAGTAGAAAAGAGAATGCTCTCTATTCAGGAAGTTGAAATATGTAGGCAAAAGCTTCTCCCTATTCCATCAGGAGCCAGAAAAGGCTTTGCTAATCTTTAACTGAAAGAATAAATACTCAACATCATGGCGGCCACTTGCAACTGAAAGCACTCCCTTTGCAAGTGTGGTTTACTTAACGGAATGTTTGCTTAATTCTGTTTCAGATTCATTCCGCCACTTCCAACCTGAAAAACGTAGGCTGCAGGAAGTCTTACTGGTGAGTTCTCCTTCATTTTTAAAACAATGTGACTGTTTGACATTATTTTTGAAATGGTATTCACACTTCTAGGTTAGATACATCCCTACCGGTGCTATGATTAGATATCTATTTATTCTCACTTTTTGAAATTTCCTCTCTGAAAGGATTTAAGATGTTTCCGTGCCTTAAAAAAGCAGATCAAGCCACATTCCTTTGCTAAGAACATGGTCAGGGAAAAGATCTATGATTATATGCCAAATACTGTTAAATTTTTTTTTTTTTGAAATGAGACTATTTCCAGGCCCCTGTTGATGGTCTGCTTGTTTCGAGCAGTATCCAAAACAACAAAATGCTATTTCAGCCAAGGACTTCAGACAGTCCCTTGCAGTGAGTGTGTTGTAATGAAAATTGGCTTACAGCTATAATGTATTCGCTTTCTTATTGCTGGAGTTTTCTTCTTCCTCTCTCTTTGAACCTAAATGTGTTACACAGTGGTAGAAAACTGACTTTAGAGTTAGGCAAATAATATACTTTTTAAGTGAAAAATCTTTCGGGGCTTCATGTGACCTGAGTCCCTAATCCTGTGGTGATACTGTCATTTGCGGTGTGTAGCACTTTGCTTTTGCTGCGTAAGAACCACTCCAAAATATACTCCTGGATGTTCTAGCCAAAATTTCCTGACTCCAAATAACCATTTCTTTATCCTACAGTGTTGTGGGTTGGCAGTTTGGGCTGGGCTTTGCTGTGTGAGTCTTCGGGTTTCCTCTGGGACCACTCCTGTGTCTGAAGTCAGGTACAGGTCTTCGTCACCTAGGCTTTGTTTCTGGGAGTCAGCTGGCTGTTGGAGCGATGCCAGCGGCTAAGGCATGTGTCTCATCATCCTTCAGGTTACCCTGAGCATGTTCACATGGGGTTGGGCAGGATACCGAGAGAAAGCGGGAACTCCTTGAGGCTGAGGCTCAGATGTGGCATAGCGTTCCTTCTATCACATTCTGTCGGTCAAAGCGAGCTATGTGACTGGCCTGGATTCACGAGGCTACAGATGCAAAGTCTGCCCCTTAGAACGGAAGTGGCAGGGTTGTACTGCAGACAGCACAGATGCAAAGAGGGAAGGATTATGGCCATCTTTATAGTCCTGCCATACGGGGCTTCTGAGTCACATGAAAAAAGAAGAGCATGGAGCGAGGACTCCCACCCATGCCTGTCCCCTAACTCAACCGTCCCCTGTCCCCATTCTGACTGCCAAGCCCCGGCACTGCCAGCCAGCATCTCAGTCAGTTCAGCAGGTTGCGAGCTGGTCTTGCCACTGCCAGACTGCCCACGCTCCGACCCTCCGTCCACTCTGCGCTGCCACACCAGTCATCCATCGGCTTGTCTTTCAGGCTGTCCCTGCTTTGCTCAGAAACTGTCGGTGCCCCAGATCACCCACAGCACCAGCCTCGACTCTTCTCTCTGGCATCTCCATATTCATCATCTGGCTTCCATCTCTCCTGCTCGCCTCTCACTGTTGGCTTTATTCCAGCCAGACCGGTCCATTTACCACTTCTCTCGAGGACACCGCCTGCTGCTCATGCCTTCTCTACTTGGAAACCCTTCCCATTCTGCAGGTCCCACTAGAATATTCTCTTCACAGTATGGCCTTCCCCGCCTATTCCTGCCATCTGGGATCTGCCCTACCCTGAACCACTGCAGAGCCAAACCCTGTGTTCTGTGGTTCCCTCTCTTCACCTTGGCTAGTCTTCTTCCTCCATTGCTTTGTCAGTGCTCTCTTTGAACCTAGACATGATCACCGTGAGATAACAGTTTATGCAGTGGTAGAAAACGGGCTTTAGAGAGCAGACAGCTACCTACACTTACCTTGCACCACAAAGGTGTATACTGAGAGTATAACAGGTACTTACTTAGTCTTTGTATAGCAGATATATCTTAGTATAGGTAGTTGGTATAGCAGGAGGCCCCATGGACTGCATGGGTTGTCTGTCAGCAGCTCATCAGATCACATGAGACACCTGTTAAAATACAAGCGCACAGTCCCTTCCCCCACACCCTCCCCATTCATTAGGTCTGGGGTAGACCCCAGGAATCTTAAAGTGATCAGATGATTCTCATGTGACTGCTGTGCAGTTGGCAACCACTTGTTATGGAAAGAAGAAGAAATTTATATGAGACCTGGGTTTGAGCCCTGGCCCTTCCGCTTCTGGCTGTGGGACCTTATGAACTCAACCTAACTGAGCTTCAGTATTCCCCTTCTGTAAAATGGGAATGATGTTTATCTTGAGGCCCGCCAAGAAGATCTAAAAGGATGTATGTGCAAGTGTTTTATAAACCATAAAATATGATTAAAGTTCATTAATTGGTTATGGATCCGAGGCTAGCCATTGTTAAGAAAGGGACAGTTGCCTTCATGATGGTGGTGGTCATGGTAGTGACAGAGGGATAGGCAGTGAGTAGTCGAGTGGTAGTCATGGAGGATACATAATAACAGCAGCAATCAGTCAGTATCTGTGTGTGCTGGGGTTTGTTTTTTGGTCATTTTGGGTTTTTGTTTTTGTTTTTTTTTGAGTGCTGACTGTATTTGCCAGGCACCGTGCTAACTGCTTTACATGGAATTATTTGAGAGTCACAGGAAGATCCCCCTGTTCAGTTGCATCTATACCATCCTTAGAGCCTAGTCCATGATTAGTGAATTAATCCCAAAAAACCCTTTGGGTTTTTTGCCCTCTTCAAAATACCTGGTTAAAATATGCTCATTCCTGAGGGAAGAACTACTTAGTTAAACTGCTGTCAACCATGGACAACCTGTCAGTGTCAAGTACAAGGTCCCGTAGAAGTGTGAGCTGCTTTGATTGGATGAAAGGAGATGGGAAAGGTAGAGCAACTGGTAGTGGGAGGCACAGGAAAGAGCCAGAGGGCACCCAGCTGCCCAAGGAAGGATGGAGTGGCGGGAGGTGTGCAGGAGGGCCAGAAGAGGGGAGGAGGACCAAGTCATCTGCTGACAGTTTGGCTTAGGACTGTTCCTGGTCCAAGGCCACCTCCTTCTTAGCCTGCTCCCCCTAGTCCTTCCCCAGAACAGCGACCATGACAGGCAGCATTTGTAAAATGTCTTCCATTCACCATCCAATTTGTTTTACAAATAATAAGTAATTTTTATTATTGTTACTATAATTGTTTTGTTTGCAAGTAACAGAAATCCAACTTAAACTAGTTTCTTGACCTACGTGATTAAGATGTCTATATTGGAATGGGCTTCTGGTATAGCTGTGTCCAGGGGTTCAAAAGACAGCATCAAGGCCATTATCTTTCACTCTCTCCATCTTTTAGCTCTGCTCAACCCTGTCAGCTTCTCTCACAGGCAAGCTCTTCCCTCAGCACGGTGCCAGGGGTGACCATCGGCATTAACACGTCCATCATCCTCCCAGCTGTGGGCCTCAGTGCAAAGGGTCCCCGTTTTTGCCGTTGTTCCAAATAACAGGACTAAGGAGGGATCTTTACTGGCCCAGTTTGGATTCTTTGCCTGAATCAACTTGGCTAGAAGTACACAAAAGACAATAGCAGCATCTCTTTGGGCAAGGTTCGTTTATGTGGCCCTCGAGAGAGGGTAAATCCCACCAGAATCGCATGGAATCCCTATGAAGAAAGGAAGAATGTTGTTACCGGTAGAAGGAAAGAAGGAAGAGAATGCCAACCAGATAAAAAATTTTTAGGTACCAGAGGCCACTGATTTAGCAATTCTTCATGGTGGCGGGGGTGGGGAGGTGGGGAGGAGTTCACTGAACTGGAAAGGTTTAAAATTAGATTCAGCTTCAGTTTTGTTAGCTATCTATTCCAGGTTTGGCATCATGATCGAGACTAGTAACAATGAGCATATGGAGAGATCAAGGATGGGTGACCCCACTGTGGGGTCAGGTAGGCAGCTTTGGGCCTGAGGATCTCATATTGCCTCCCCAGAATCTAGAGGAGTGACTATTAACCTGGAGACAGTGAACAGGCTTCAGTGTATCTGTAACCCATTGAATGAAAAAATGAACGAACTTCTATAATTATTTGCAAAACTGTGTGTATGTACTTTTTATTGGACAAAGGGATTTTGGCTTCCATCATTTTCTTCCAGGACTCCATGGTCCCCTACTGTGAAGCAATATATTTTATATTTGGCTAGTTCAATCTTATGCATTCGTTTCTTGTCTTGGCTCAACTAGTAAAGTTTAGTGTCCATGATAAACATGGTTCCGTATGGAACAGACAGAGTGATGTCAGTGGCTGGGTATGTTGCATTAAATTGCATGTTGAGGCTTTAGGCATATATGTAAAGTTTTTACAGTCATAGTTGCCATTTACCTAAATGCTTACTCTGGTGCCAGGCTCCGTGCTATATGCTTTATATGCATTATCTGAACTAGTTATTTATACACATGACTATAATTCTGCAAACCTCAGGTCTGTATAGCACCTACAGGAACCAGCTTCTTCTGGCTGCCACTCTGAGAACATAGGATACAAACTCCATCTTTTCTGTCCTCCTTTATCTGCTGCTGTGGGTCACCTCTCTCTACCTTTCTACCCACAAATGATAGAACCATAGAATCCCAGAGTTGGAAGAGGATGCTAAGATCATGCAGTTTGGTGGTTACAAGCTCTGTTCTTGGGTCGTCCAGCTCAGGGACTTCCAAGATGGAAGTGTGGGCAGGACCTAAGTTCCTGTCCTGCTTCAGTCACCACTGTCTGCTAAAAACCACTCATCTGCAAGGATAAAAAGGGTCCAGGATTAGATGTCAGACTTGAGGTTGAGTCCAGGCTACTACTTTACTTACCAACCTCTGTGACCCCAGGAAAGTTGCCTAACCTCTCTGAACCAGTTTCCTTAGTAGTCAAAGGGGATAATAACACTTGCCTCGTGGAGTTGTTAGGGGGACTGAATGAAGTAATGAAGGATTGTAAAGTCCTTGGTCTCATGCCTGGCACATAGTCTGTGCTTAGCAGAGGTTAGCTGTAACTAGACATCGCACACGTGGCATCTGAGACCTAATTAAGACATGGCTATTGTCTTAATAATATTGTCTGTCACTGTTCCTTTAAAGTTTATTCGGTGAGGTGGATCTTTTCTCCATTTTCTTTTAAAAACTTGATCAAGCCTATGACTTCTGTGGTTTTTCTTAGGCAATGAAAAGTCCTGTGGCCCCTATAAGTAACACACACACACACACACACACACATACACACACACACCACATGCATGTTCACTTGGGAAATTGGAAATGCTCAGTGTGGTCAATAAGCAGTCAGTATTCACTCCAAGAGAAGTCTCACTCCTCCCCTGCCATCTTGCCAGTACAGGTCTCCCCAGCTGCCCACTGCTTCAGGCCTCCCTAGGTGAAGTGAAGCAGAGAGAGGGAGGAAAAGAGGAAGATTCTTACCTGACTGCCATCGTCATGCCGGGCACTGGGTCCTCTGAGCCTGGCTGATGGGTAAATGGACTGTTTCTCTCTTGGCTGCTTCTGTGGCTTTCTCAAGGCCTCCCTGGTGGAACTTTCCAGCACTCAGGCAGTACGTCTCCTTCTGCTGGCTGCGACCATCCACCAGTTTCCATTCACGTTCTATCTTTGGGGTCCTCTCACCTTCAGGCTGAATGACGGCCGTTGGGTAGAACCTGTTTTAAGGAGACCAAGGCTGGCATTCCTGGAGCCCAGAGTTCATATTCCTTCAACCCCCCCCTCCACCCCGGGTAGTAGAGGGTGGACAGTCACTTTCCCTGACACAGCCTTCTGTTCTCCCACCTTAGGCCTCCTTAGTAACCCCCTCACATTTTGGTTCCTCAGGCAGAAGTCACATACCAGTCCCCAAACTCTAGGAGACCCATGTCAAGCCTTCCAGACATTGCCTTTGAGACCCTTTACTCTAGACTTGAAATGAGAGGCCAGCTCCCGCCACCCAAGCGATCTTGAGGAGGGTGGGAATCAGAGCATTTCTGAGGAATCTGCCTCACAAAATCCTCATCCTTTTCCACTGCCCTGAACCTGTTTATATATCCTCCTTATGGATCTTTGAGCCAGCTAAGTCAGCTTCTTAGAAATTTCCACATAATGGTCTGGCCCCTTGCTTTGGAATTTCTCATCTGTTGAATCTTGATGCTGGAGTGGAAACTTCCACTTTAGCATCTTGTTAGATTAACTGTTAACCCCTGGCTACTACAAGGAACTCCTCTTTAGCTCCCCTAAAAGCGGCCCTTCGTCCTGTTCATGAAACTTGTGCCAGCACAGGGAGCCCTACCTCCTCTCCCAAAAGTCTTCTTCAATTTTCAGACAACGTGGAGTTGCTGGAAGGCTGTTGTTCCTACAAAGCCAGGCCCGGGTCCCTGCTACCTTCCCTTTAACGGGTGTCATAAGTGTGTGTGTGAGTCCCAGTTTGCAGAAATCAGCCTGGATGGCAGAGGTTGCAACCACAGCCAGGCTTTTACCAACACCCTGCCTCTAAGGCCACAGGGAAGCTTTTGACCTTGTCTCTGGAAAGGTTTCTCTTACCGTCACATCAAAGCGCACTTGCTATAACCCCAAGAGAAAGCTACTAATTGGAAACTCCATGATTAGTCACCGTTTCTCATGCTCATGACCCTAACATAGTTTTTCTTGTTCTGAGAGCTGATTTGCCATGCTTCATGGGGATTTTTAATCAAGGCTCCATCCATAGTTTATGAATTCTGAAAAATCAAGACTTAGAGAATATACCCTACTGTCCTGCAAAGACCACCCCCTTCCCCTTGCTTCCCCCAGTTTTTCTTTTCTGCTCCAAGCGTCCTTTGGACTCAGCAGATTTTTCTGCCTTCTCCAGCCCCAGCATTGTGAACTTGGCCTCTCTGGCAAGGTGCCCTCCTTTGTCATGTGCAAGTTGGGCCACTGTGATGGTAGGTAGGTCACTCAGTGTGTATGTGCCCCACACCCAAAGGCAGAGTCTCAGATGAGCAAGTGACACATGCTAGCAAGACACTTGTCTCAGAGTTGGAGTCGCTCTGGGGATGATGGCCTAAGAGTGTATTAAGTGCATTTTGGTCAATTCCATCATTGGACTGATTCCCCCGGCAAGACTCAACACATATCCAGATGTGAACCTGCGTTATGCCCTCCTGTTAGTTTTGCTGGCTGTTTATAAAGACAACGGGATTGAGCTCCCACCTCCTCTATCCCCTGCTCTGTGCCCTCCTTCAAACCCCAGATGATGTTGGAGACAGAAACTGACAGGGCGGAACTGAATTCTCCCCCTCCCCCCCCTCTACTCACCTATGTTCTTCTCTTGGCCTCAAAGTATATAGTGCTTTCCATCTGACTATTCACATATCAGGCTGCTAACTAAACCAGTCTTTCTTTTACAGCAGGGAGGTGCGTTGTGTAGACAGGTAGACCAGAGTCCAGACCTTTCCTTAGCTATTGAGATACTTTGGGCAGAGTCTCTGAGCCTCAGTTTCCTCATTTGCTAAATGAGGATAATGCCAGTTGCCTCATAAGATAGCGGTATTGAGGAAAGCATTGCATGTAATGAATTTAGCACAGTGGCCTGTTACAGAGTATATGTTCATTAAATGGTAGGTGTTATCATTATTTGCTTTTGACTGTTGAAATGATTTCTTTCAAATCCTTATAGCCTTGAAAGAAGCAGCCCAATTCTCCAACAGGTTTTTTTTTTTTTGATCAAATAGGAATTTGAGAAAAAATCAAAATGTGTGCAACCACCTGCCTTAAAAAAATATCTTGCAAACTCATTAGTTCTTTGTAGTGTACAAAGTGACCTTTTTTTGGTCACACAGTCAGCATGGCTCAAGGACTAAAAATAAAACTCAACCTGTCCAGCCTCAGATCCACCACTAAATACCTTGGGCAATGTGTTACCTTGGGCAAGTCACTTACTCTTAAAGCCTCAACTTCTGTATCAGTACAGTGAGGATACTACTGCACAGGGTTATTGAGGAAATTAAGTGAAATAATCCATGTGAAATGGATTCACCCAAATAATGGTGGCCATTATCTTCACATCATGATATTATCTTTATCTTACAGATAAGAATTGGCAGAACATATCTTTTTCCTTGTGGTAAATGGCTTCATGGAGACACTTTCATATGTAAGAAGTTCTCACTGTTTTATTCAAGAAAGAACAAGAACATTTAGAAGCAGGTTTGCTTAGAAATACCAAACTGTAGCATATACAAAAGCGAGCTACATTAACTAAACAACTTGCCATATCTCTAGACCTTCTCTCATTTCCTTGTTAAGATTTGAGTGAGTGATTTTGCCACTAGATTGGGAGAAGTGTATAGATTATTTTTACAAGGACTGTGAAAATATGCAAACATAGCTATATTTGGCTGGGTGCTTTAAATTCACATCAGTTTCTTTTCTCTTTTCAATAAGACTGGCATAGTGGGCACCTTTGTGGAGCTCAAGGAGGTCTTGAAAGGAGACCTGACCTTCCCATCAGGAGGAGGGGGAGAAGGCAGGGTCTGAGCCAATGGGATGACCCAAAATAAGGACAGAGGCTTGGTCAGACAGGATTGGCGAGCTGGCCTGTGGTGGAGCTTGGATTCCTGATTAAGGAGGTTTGGTCCCTGTAACAAGAATTCTCTAGAGCACCATCCTTCCTAGAATCCCCTGGGGGCAGTGGGCACTCCTGAGCCAGTAGACCTCCATCCATCCAGGCTCCTTGTGTCTTCCCAGGTGCCTGTGCTGTGCCAAATACAGGGCTTGTATAGAATGAAGCAACATCATTATTTGTTGGACTGATTTTGAAGTTTAGGTAATTCATGCCTGTACATCTTTGGTGAATGAATTGCCCAGGGGAGCAGAAACCCCACTCTTCTGTTGGGTCTGACTTACTCACCTCCACAGGTAGACCATTCAGGAGTACTTTCTTTCCTAGAAGCTTAAAACATGGCAGGGAAGCTAGAGAAAGGGAGACGGTGTAGCCTTCAGGGAGGGAAGGGTAGGTGGGGGCCATTTCTGTTGGTTGGTTGGTTGGAAGGTGTTTCTTGAGCACCTGCAATGTGCCTGAGGCAGGGGGAAGAAGGAGCAAAACCTATGGGGACACTTTTGGCCCCTGACCACCTTGCGCTCTTTCCCAGCCTCTTAGTGCACTCCCTCAGGCAGAAACTGAGCCACGTGACCATAAGAAGTCACCCATTGCCGTTTTGTGGACCAGGCTTGCAGGAGCCTCTTGCCAGCACACTCAATCCTCAGCCAGCTGTGCTGACCACAGAGCTAATGACACTTATGATGCCTGAGCTTCAGGGTCTTTCACCACCAGGGACCCCCTCTGAGACCCTATAGCTAATGTGGTGTTCCTACTTTTATATTCTTCTAGTTAAAGAGGCCCCCAAATTGTGTAAGCCTCCGGGTTCACAAAATCTAGATCTATTCCTAGGCCACGGAGAATTGGCACACACTCCAGGCCTTTCCTTCTGCCCTGTTAGGCCGTCACCAAGACACTAAACCTACAATTTGCTTCAACTTTGAGAATGGGTTATGCCCTGTGTGAGACCTCTTCTGCGGCTTTACCTGAGTTCTACTGGGAGCACCTAGCCCTTTCTGTGGAGGGAAGTGAGGCCCAGTGAGGAATTGCTGTCTGGGCTCCTTCTGGGCCACCAGACACCCTCAGGAGGTGGCGAGGTCCCTCCGTTCCTCCAGGAAAGCAGGGTGGGTATCACAGACCTCCAGTGGCTTTGTGGTTGCACAGAGGGAGACCCTGCAAAGGGAACCCTGTGTGAGGCCCAGTGGAAAATTCTCCTTAAAAGAAAAAAAAAAAAGGTAAAAAGTAATATTCTTGAAACTGTATCAGCTTTGGCATAACCATAACCCTGATCTCAAGTTTTAGGGGAATAAGCCTGCCAGCCTATAGGAGCATGCTGATAAAGTGTTCCTGCTCACCGCCCTTAATCATTTCCCTTCCCTCTTAACTGCACAAAAGGGCTGGAGTGCTTTGCTAATCAGTTAGAATTAAATGTATTGAAAAGAAGTGGGAGGAGGGGAAAAGGCTCTTTTTGTACTTGAATATCTTCCTAGCACTTTGCAGAAAATCCAAGTTTGAAAGTAATTTCCTTTTTTCAGTGAAATGCTGGCCAACTTCGCCCCCTGGAGGAGAATTAAAGAATTGTATAAAACGAGCCATTTAAGTAAGGGATCCTCATTGTTCTGACGGATCATCTGGAAAGAAATTGTCAGCCTGTGATGAGTCAGGACAGGGAAAGGGGCCTTCCTGGTCTGCAAGACTTTTGGGGATGTTTTGGTTACTCTTTTCTTTTGCCTTGAAACAGTTATTCTAAACTTAGGTCCAAAGGCTGTTTTGTATCTGTGAAGAGGTAAAATAGTTAAAATGTTACCAGGTTTAAGGCTCATACCTATTAAGCTACAGTGGACTTTTTTTTGGGAGGGGAGGGCAGGTCTCCCAACCAATGCTAATTATGGAAAATAACTACCAGTATTGAGCCTCCTTTTACCCCTTGAAGCTGCGGTAAAGACAAAAACAACCAGAAAATAGAAAATTTCAACAACCAACTGCATACGTATTAGTGATCCTGTTGTAGAAACTACAGCTCACCGTGGTCCACATTGGAATCTTCTTGAGTTAGTCTTGCTGGTTTAAATTATTTGCCTCAGTTCATTTACACTTGCTACTAGCACCTTCCAGGAAGTAGCTTTCAGTCACAATTGGGCTAACAAAGCGAGACTTATTTCCTACTACTTCCTATACGTTCTGTATACTTTTAAAACCAAAATGCAAAACAGAAGAGTAATAGCTGAAATGTAAAAACCTTCCCATGTACTTCATCCTTTGTTAGAATATGATTTTGTCCTGACACTTTTATTAATCCTTTGTTAATTACTCAACTACCAGATCTGACCCAATTATTTAGCTTCTGTTGTGTCTTCTATAATTAGAGACTTCATAATAAAAATCTCATCTATCCTTTGTTCACCAAGTGGTAGTTCGTGTCCCTGGGTGAATGTTTATCATCTTTGTTGTTCTTTTCATTCCCCAGGTGGAGGATACAATCATAGTATTTTTATTAGTAATGGTTTTAATAGTTGTTTTTCCTTTCCCTGCTCTCAGAAATCCTGAGATACACTTCATTATTTAAGGGGACGGCATTGTTAAGAGGGTGTTTGTTACTTATAGAGCAGATTCATTGCCTACTTGGAGCTGTTTTTCCTTAAAAGAAGGATGGTAAAGGGGAAGAGTGTGCACACACCTTGCAGGTTATTATTATGTAGGCAAATCTTTTTTTCAACATTTGGCAGAGGTCTCTAATGATTATTGATCATATTCATATATATTGTATTTAATTTTTCATCTCATGCAATTTTTATATAAGAAAACCATTTTTTAATGTTTGTTTATTTTTGAGAGAGACAGAGCACATGAATGGGGGAGGTACACAGGGAGAGAGAGATACAGAATCTGAAGCAGGCTCCAGGCCCTGAGCTGTCCGCCCAGAGCCCTACACAGGGCTCAAACCCACAAACCATGATATTATGACCTGAACCGAAGCCGGTTGCTTCACTAACTGAGCCACCCAGGTGCCCCCAAGAAAACCATTTTTTCACTGTACCATCTGTTTGCTTTTTGCACCCAGTGTATAGAAACCAATTGTCCTAAGTGCTAAGCAGGCATTCCTGGGCTGGGGTGGGGGGTGGGGGTGTATTTTCCCCAGGATAAATTCCTGGGAGATTGCTCTTGGGTCTTGCCTCTTGACACACTCTGACAAAGCTCAGAGCGGGTAGTGAGCCAGAGGAGCAGGAATTCCTGCTGGCCCTGTCTCAGTCCACAGCACAGGCTGGTGCTTTCCTTGTGAACACTTACCTCCTTGCCTACGGCTGCAGCCACCAGCCCTGTTATTTGGAGAATACACGCACCTTTCTCGGTCATCTCCCTTTTCACTGTTAAAAGTGACTATTAATTTAATGTTGAGACAGCCTGATTCATTAATGATTCCTTGATGTTCAGGTAATTGCAAGGCTGAGCAACATCAGAATGGTTTGCAGGTTCCCTCTCGTTTCAGAATTTTCAGGCCTTTATTATTATTCGCAAATTGCAACACACTGAAGTCCAGACTGCTCACTGGGACAGACAGGATGGAGAAGGGCAAGGTTTGCCACCAAGAAATGGATGTCTGGGATAAGATTTGCCACCAAGAAACAGATGTCTGGGATAGGGCAGAATATGGCTTCGTGTTTTTAGTAAAGGACAGTGTTTTGCAGACATTTTGATGCAGTTCTGTGGTGAGTACTGTGAGGTGAAACAAGGGACACCTGAGGCCTGACCCTTTCCCCAGAGGCCCCCCAAACTGTGGCTGCACCAGTTCTGTCTGTCTCAAAGTACCAGGCTGTTTCCCATCCCCACCTGGAGCACCCCCTCCAGTTACTTTGTACTAGATGTCTCACGGCTCTTACCAAAATCTGTATTATGTTTATTTCCTTACATTTAGAGCTTGATGTCATCATGCAGAAGGACACTGGCACACAGTTGACAGCTCAGTGAACATTAGCTGAAGGAAGGAACACACAAGTGAATGAATATATTCAGTGTCATCCTCTGGCACACAACAAACACCCTTCCGTAAACAATAAAGATGAAGTCTACTAATACAGCAATGCAGTATTTTTTGTCTTTCCAATCATACTATACCTTTTAACATGCCAGGGTGCAAGGCCAGCTAGCCTGAGGTGCAGTAGACACTTTTGTCAGTTATGGCACTGCATACTGACAGCTTTATAGAAAAAAAGCTATCAATATAATAACACTTAAAATATTCTTGAAATAACCTAAATTCATTCTTTTAACTTTATGAGTTAATCATTAACATAGAAATTAATGGCGAGAAGCCCATAGGTAGTTAATAGGAAGAAAAAGCAAGAGCTTCATTTTGGAATTATAACAAAATTATACAGTAGCTCAAATTCCCCAATGAGAGAATATTTATATAAAATGGAATCCTGCCAAAGTCATTAAAAATCATGCATACTCACTTCTGTTGTCCGAATGTGCATAACCTTAATCTGGTCAGGAAGAAACAGCTGATAAACCCAAACTGAAGGGCATTTCATAAAATAACTAGTCTTTACATGAAAGAATCAGTATCATGAAATGACAAGACTCTAGAACCATCCCTGATGAAAGGAAACTAAGATATGACAGTTGAACCACAGTGTGGAATTTTGAGTTTTCTTTTGCCATAAAGGACGTTACTGGGACAATTGCAGAAATCTGAATAAGGTTGTAGATTGGATAATAATAGTATATCAATGTTTCTGGATTTGACTAATTGGTTATATAAGAGAGCTCTTTATTTGTAGAAAATATACACTGCAGTGTTTAAGGGTCTAACAACATCATGGCGATCTCTCTCTCTCTCTCTCTCTCTCTCTCTCTCTCTCTCTCTCGCTTTCTGTTGGAGGGGAGAATTCAGGGATTAAAGTAAATATAGTAAAATTTTCACATAGGAGAAATCCAAATCCAAGTGAAAGATATCAGAGAATTGTTTTTGCTCTTCCTATAACTTTTCTCTAAGTCTGAAATTATGTCAAAATAAAAGTTTTAAAACATGATGCTTAGAAAGACTTTATAATCACATCAGGAAAATACCTTTGCTGAAAGGGAGCAGGGAGCAAACTATAAAATTGTATGATAGGATGTCATTTCATCTCCTCTAAAAAAATACTCATGGAGAAAATATTAGAAGGAAATAGAGCAATGTTAACTTTTGTTTTCTTATCCACATTAATAAATGTTATACAGTTTTCTCTAAGCAGCAGGTATTTCCTCTTGAAGGGTCAGGAGGAAGAAATCTTGAGAAGAAAGATGGTGGCTAATTTCTCAAAGAAAGATCTAAGTGAGCCTCAATGTTAGTTAGCATCATGCCTCCACTATACTCGAAGGGTGTCACATATGCATAGACACATGGTCTCCGACTTAAAATTTTTTGACTTTATGATGGTGGAAAACCTATACTCATTCAGTAGAAACCGTACTTTGAATTTTGCTGTTTTCCCAGGCTGGCACTGTGTGCTAAGGTACTCTCTCCTGGTGCTGGGCAGTGACCGTGAGCCACACGCACCTCCCAGGCAGGGACATGATCACGAAGGTGAACAGTGAATGTACTGACAACTGTTCTGTTTTTCACTTTTAGTACATTATTCAATAAATTACATGAGATATTCAGGACTTCATTATAAAATAGGCTTTGTGTGAGATGATTTTGCCAAACTGCAGACTAATAAGTGTTCTGAGAATGTATAAAGTAGATTGGTATGTTTTTCTTTTTTAAAGACTCATCTTTATTGAGGTACAATTTACCTAAAATAAACTGCACCCTTTTGAAGAATACAGTCTGTGGGGCACCTGGGTGGCTCAGTCAGTTAAGCATCTGACTTACGCTCAATACATGATCTTACAGTTTGTGGGTTTGAGCCCCGCGTTGGGCTCTGTGCTGACAGCTCGGAGCCTGGAGCCTGCTTTGGATTCTGTGTCTCCCTCTCTCTCTGCCCCTCCTCTGCTCGCACTCTGTCTCTGTCTCTGTCTCTCTCAAAAATAAATACACATTAAAAAAATTAAAGTATATAGTGTGAATTTTGAAAAATGTGTAGACCATGTAGCATCATCACAGTCCAGATAATGTAGCATCATCACAGTCCAGATATAGATCATTTCTTCACCCTTAAAGGTTCTTTCATGTCTTCTTTCCTTTTCAGTTTTAGTGTATTTAATTGTCTCTAGCCTATCCTTCCTCTAGAATATAAGCATTTCTTTAAAAAAAAAAAACTATTTTCAGGGCGCTTGGGTGGCTCAGTCGGTTAAGCATCTGACTTCGGCTCAGGTCATGATCTCGCGGTTCGTGGGTTCGAGCCCCGCGTCAGGCTCTGTGCTGACAGCTCGCTCAGAGCCTGGAACCTGTTTCGGATTCTGTGTCTCCCTCTCTCTCTGACCCTCCCCTGCTCACACTGTCTGTCTCTCTCTCAGAAATAAAAGCATTAAATAAAAAACTTTTCATTGAAGTGTAGTTGGCATAGAGTACATACAGTGTTAGCTTCAGGTGAAGCTCACTGATTCACCTGTTGAATCACCTCAGTGGTTCAACAATTCTATATATTATGCTGTGCTCACAACCATAAGTATAGTCACCATCTGTCATCATCTTGTTACAGTATTACCGACAATATTATCTATGCTGTACTTTTAACTTCATGGCTTAATTTGTTTTATAACTAGAAACGTTTACTTCTTAATCACCTTGACCTGTTTTGCCCACTCCCTACCTCCCTCCATTCTGGCAACTATCAGTTTCCTCCCTATTTATGAGTCTGTGGGGTTTTTTGTTGTTGTTGTTACTTTGTTTTTTAGATTCCACGTATAAGGGATATTTATGGTATTTTTATATCTTTGTCTGATTTATTTATACTACTTAACATAGTACCCTCTAGGTCCATCCATATTATCATAAAAGGCAAGATCTCATTCTTTTTTATGAGTAACATTCCATTTATATTTACATATAATTATACATACACACACACACACACACACACCACATCTTCTTTATCCATTCATGTATGGATGGGCACTTAGACTGCTTCCATATCTTGGCTATTATAAATAACACTGCATTAAGCATAGGAGTGCATATATTTTTTCACATTCGTGTTTTTATTTTCTTTGGGTAAATAGCTAGTAGTGGAATTACTAGATCATATGGTGATTCTATTTTTAATTTTTTGAGAACTTCCATACTGTTTTTTTTTTAAATATTTTATTTGTTTTTGAGAGAGAGAGAGACAGAGACAGCATGAGCAGGGGAGGGTCAGAGAGAGAGAGAGGGAGACATAGAATCTGAAGCAGGCCCCAGGCTCTGAACTAGCTGTCAGCACAGAGCCTGATGTGGGGCTCGAACCCACGAACCGTGAGATCATGACCTGAGCTGAAGTCAGACGCTTAACCGACTGAGCCACCCAGGCGCCCCTTCCATACTGTTTTCCACAGTGGCTGCACTAATTTATATTCCTACCAATAGTGCACAGGGCTCCTTTGCTCTTCCTCCTTGCCAACACTTAACTATTGCTTGTCTTTTTGATAGTAGCTAGTCTGACAGATATAAGGTAATATCTCATTGTGGTTTTGATTTGCATTTCCCTAATGATTAGTGATGTTGAGCATTTTTCATGTATCATTTGGCCATCTATATTAAATCGGAAAAATGCCAATTCAAGTCCTCTGCCCATTTTTAGTTAGAGAGAGAGAGAGTGTGTGTGTGTGTGTGTGTGTGTAGTTTTGCAAATTCTTTATATACTTTAGGTATTAATCCCTTATCAGATATTTCATTTGCAAATATCTTATTCCATTCAATTAGTTGCGTTTTCATCTTGTTAATGGTTTTCTTCACTGTGCAAAATCTTTTTATTTTGGCACATTCCCAATAGTTTATTTTTGTTTGTGTTTCCCTTACCTCAGGAGACTTATCCATAAATATGCTGCAGAGGCCAATGGCCAAGAGATCACTGCCTATGTTTTATTTTAGGAGCTTTATGGTTTCCAGCCTCACAGTTGGGTCTTTAATTGGTTTTGAGTTTATTTTTGTGTATCATGTGAGAAAGTGATCCATTGGTGGGTGAGTATATTAAATGCATTTTCCACTTATGCTATTTTCAACTTATGATGGTTTATTGGGACATAACGCCATCACAAGTCGAGGTAGATCTGCAAGCATACGTTTACACACACCCAATGTTTAAAACTTTTGTTTTTCTGTAATGATATTTTGAGGGAGATTCTATGTTGGGCAGGAGTTCAAATACAATGGGACCTCTTAAACCTCTTCCCAGCCCCGAATTCCTTGCTTTACTTTCCAATTCTTCAGAAGTCAGCCCCTTTGCAATCCAGACACAGTGCTAGGTACTGAGTACATAAGGATAGATGAGCCACCCAGCCTGTCTTCTAAAGATGTCCACAGTCCACAGCCAGACAAATCTGACATTATGATCTTATGCTGGGAACTGTGGGAGTGTGGCAGTTCCCATGAGAGGCAGACTTGGCTTGGGGCAGCAGTGGTGGTCCCGCCAGGAGGGCATTGATAACTAGACCTAGAAAGCTAAGTGAGATGTCTCCATTCAGAGAAGTATAGCAGAGCATTCCAAGCTGAACGTTCCAGCATCTTTAGCACATGTTCTCTCTGTGGCCCATTCAGTATCATTCTAGAGACCCCTGGCCAGGGAAGCGAGGTGTTCACAGGACAGACCTGGGGAGCACAGGCCCTGCAGGGGCTGCTATCCCAGGTGCGGGAGGAAGTGGTCCCGCTGCAAGGAGCCAGAGGTGCTTACCATGGCCTGTGAACTTGATGCCTCCACTTGCAGAATCACTGCAGGAGTATGCCTGATTGCACCCACCCTGGAAAGTAGATGCTGTGTGTGCGTGCATATGTGCATGCGCACACACACATGCACACACACACACACACACACACACACACCCGGGAGGACCAAGCAAAGTTTGGTGGTGGTACCGTTTTTGGAGAGTTTGCTGATCCCTTACTCTGTACTCAGTGGCACGCCTGAAACATGCTTTTTCATTTGGAATCATAAATCAAGGGGCCTTACAGGCTCTATAACTGTTTCTGGAGTCCTAGAGTTATGCGAAAGTAATTTCTGTGTTCCCTACTTCATTGGATAGTAATTCATCTTTGAACCACCATTTGCCTGGGCCCATTGTTCATTCCGGTTGTAAGAGCCTGAGGATGCCAATATATAAGTATTTTTAATCTACCATGTAACTGGATCAAACAAGCAAAGAAGTTGTTAAGTATCCCATAACTGTGTTATGTTGAAAGCGTCTCCATTTATCTTGGGACTTGTTTTTTTTTAATCATTTGAGAGCATGATTTTTTTCTTAATCAGGTAGTACTTTCAATTTTTTTAAATTATTAATTTTGAGAAAGAGAGAGAGAATCCCAAGCAGCCTCTGCACTGTCAGCACAGAGCCTGACACAGGGCTTGAACCCACAAACCATGAGATCATGATCTGAGCCAAAATCAAGAGTTGGATGCTTAACCAACTGAACCACCCAGGTGCCCCAGGTATTATTTTCATTTTAAAGATGCATCAGTCATAGTAGAAGAGCTGGAAAGAGGCCTTACAAATCTCCTAGCATCCAGTACAACAACCTCATTTTCAGAAACTTAGAAAGATAGAAGAGGCCTAAATTTATTCCTTTTAGCATAAATGTTCTCCCACTCGTTTTTAAAGCAAGAATAACAGGGGCGCCTGGGTGGCTTAGTCGGTTAAGCGTCCGACTTTCGCTTAGGTCATGATCTCGCGGTTCGTGGGTTCGGGCCTGCGTCGGGCTCTGTGCTGACTGCCAGCTCAGAGCCTGGAGCCTGTTTCAGTCTGTGACTCCCTCTCTCTCTGACCCTCCCCTGCTCACGCTGTCTCTCTCTCCT
Organism: Proteles cristata cristata; assembly: GCA_017311185.1. NCBI lineage: Eukaryota > Metazoa > Chordata > Mammalia > Carnivora > Hyaenidae > Proteles > Proteles cristata. The sequence goes on along the minus strand of JAESUZ010004016.1, from coordinate 1,056,830 downwards.
AGAAATTAAAAAAAAAAACAACAACAACAAAAAACACTTAAAGCAAGAATAACAGTTGCACCGCTATCCTATGGCCGTTGCAAGGATTACATGAGTTAAGAACCTCAGGCTTCCACACAGTATCTGGTGGCAGATAAGTCCATAATTCATATTAACTGGTGGTGTTACTGTTGAATCCTGTGCAAGTGTCTTCCTCTCCGTTTGGCTGGGAAGGTAGAGACCTGTCATTGTTGTTTATCATCATGTCTCCATCATGTGCCACAGTGACCAGCACATAGTTAGGTGTTCCATCAGTTTTTGAATGGTTGAAGACAGTATTTTGCTGAGCAAGAATTTAGATGAACTCTGAATCAGAACCCAGGTACTAAATCTAAGGTCTAGGCTTTCCACGCTGTTGCACGTTGGCTTCCTTCTCTCTTTGACTTTAGGCAACTTGCTCCATTTCTCTGAGCCTCAGTTTCCTCACTTTGGATGTGATTCATCAGATCCCTTCTGTCCTGAGTGCTCTGTGTGCCCCACCTACCAGCCTTTTAAGGAGACATGCTCTCAATTTGCCACTAGGTGTCGCGATTGGCCAAGTAGCAGAAAGGAGGGGAAAAAAAGACAGCATTAAACTGGTGAACTGGTTGCCCTAAGAAGAATATTAGTGGGAGTGATCTTTTAATTAGAAATCGTTGCCCTTGGATGCATTGGGGATAGAGGCAGTTGTCCCAGGATTTGTGAGCGTGGACTTTGGAGCCAGGTGTGGTTTAGAGCCCACAGCTCTGCTCACAGCAGCTAGGACCTCCGATTCCCTAAAACTTGCCAGGGCCCTTGTCTCAGTGATGTCATGCATATAACATGCTCAGCATTTAGCCAGGGTGGAGGAAGAGCTCCACGAAGTTAGCAGCCATGAGAGCTGCCTCTGGTATTTGATACCATAAAACACCACTTTTCTGTTCCCTCCAAGCCAAGTAGATGGGCTTCAGAAGCCTTTGTGGTTTGCTCCCTATTTTACAAAACCACACTTTAAGTAGTCCCTTAAATAGCAGGATGGATGACATGTCAATATCAAGTTAAAAGGAAGCCTGGAATATCTGGAGAAATATCAGAACTCCTGTGAAGAGTCAGCATGGCTTAATTAGCACAAAGCAGGGTGTCTGGTACATAACTAAGACTTCGGGTGGAGGTGGGTGATGGGAGCATTGTCACAGAATGACATTGTTCAAAGAAAGGATTTCTTTGTTGCGTGGACCATCCCTCAGATCTGGGTGTCTTATTTTTAAAATACCTCAGAGAGAATCTTTTAGGGAAAATAATGACTATTATTTATTGCACACTTACTACGTGCAAGTTATTATGCTAAATGCTATACATGCATCATTCTATTTAACCTTCACAATAACCTTGTGAGGTTTGCTACTTATGTCCATTTGCTAAATAATGTTTGTTGTGAGGTTTTCTTCTTATGTCCATTTGCTAGATGAGGAAATTGAGGTGCAGAAAGATTATAACAAGAGCTAATAAGTACCTTGTACTTACTAAAAGTCAGGCACTATTCTAAGATCTTTAAGTATCCCTCCCACAATAACCCTGTTTATAGATGAGGAAACCCAGGCACAGAGAGGTTATGTAGCTTTGTTGAGGTCACACAGGGAGTGAGTGGAGCAGTCAGGACACAAACCCAGGCCCACATGATGGCAAAGTTCCTTTTATAACTACTGGACTATGCTGTCTCCTACAGCCCTTTATATGTATTCAGTAGGCACTTGGTAAGTGTTTACTGAGTTGAATAGCTCTCAGATTATAATTAGCCAACACAGAAAAGTTTCTCTAAGGAAAACTATACAGTTCTTGATATTCCCTTTACCCAAAACCACACCTCTGCCAGCTTTCATTAACATTTCCTGAGCTGGATTTTGTGTTGGACTTATTGTTGGTAATAAGATAATTACTCTTCCATTGGAACAGTCAGGAAAAGGCTGTTCCCATGGCAAATGTTTTCAGGAAACATTTCTACTGGGAGCTTCTCAGCTAATTTTGTTTTCTTCACATTCTTCTGATAGATGTTTCTTGGGTTCTTTCTGGTAGAGTGGTGTCCGGCAGTGTCTCTTCAGCCCTTCAAAGCCAGGGCCAGAGGGTTGCCGGGGCGTCAAGCCAGCCCTCTGTGTTGCACCATCAGTGCACAGGGCAATCCCCAGGCCTGACACCAGGGAACGTGAAGGGCAGAGGACCTGCTTCCACGGTTAGTAAACTGGTCACTGCTATCGACACTGTTGGTTGTTACAGTGCCAGTGAGCTCTGAGGAAGGGAAGCAGGACCCAGGCCACAGTAATCATTGTCCAGGGATAATAGTTCAGTCCTAGCGGTTTGATTGATTGGTGTTTTATGTGTCCCTGTGGTAGGAAACCCAGATGATGTTAGGCTCAAACCTCCTCCTCAGACCTGTGATTCTGAGCACCGAGACTAGTTTCATTGCCACTTTTTCTCTTTTTTATTTTTATTTTTTTTAAGTTGGTTTATTTATTTTGAGAGAGAGAGAGAGAGCAGGGAGCAGGGGAGGGGCAGAGAGAGAGAGGAAGAGGGAGAATCCCAATCAGGCCCCGCACTGTCACCACAGGGATATGGGGCTTGAACTCACAAAATCATGAGATCATGACCTGAGCCGAAACCGAGTTGGATGCTTAACCGACTGAACCACCCAGGCTCCCCACCACTTTTTCTCTTGAAGTGGACTTAGCCATCTCGAATTTTCCTTCAAACTTTGTCAGCATCTCTGGGGGCCTGTGTGAACTAGAGGCTCTGGGATCCACCTTTTCAAGGAAAGCAGTGTTTCTCCTGCTGAATAATTTTCCCCATGGTGACCAAAATTATGCATATTAAAGAAGATAGAGGGTTTGGAGCTGTCCAGGGTGTGGACGATAGCCGCTAGGGTGAGGTCCCCAGGTGGGCAGAAAGGTGTGAGATGGAGAGAGCACAGGGACAGAGGCTCCAAACTGTCATTGCGTCTTTGGCCCTATTACTTGTCACCTTCCGGGTTCACCTTCCCAGGATGCAGTTGGAAGCAGGTTAGTGTTCATCATTAACACAGCTAGTGGACATTGAAGAGATAGGAAGATGTGTAAGGGATAGGCGAAAGGAGATTCTGGACTCGTGGACTTTTTTAAATTATTTTAATGTTTATTTATTTATTTTTGAATGAGAGAGAGAGAGAATGCAGAAGCAGGGGAGGGGCCGAGAGAGACAGAGATGCAGGATCTGTGGCAAGCTCCAGGATCTGAGCTGTCAGCTCAGAGCCTGATGTCGGGCTTGCCGCCATGAACCATGAGATCATGATCTGAGCCAAAGTTAGACGCTTAACCCACTAAGCCACCCAGCGCCCCTCATGTGGATGTTTTTCCTTCTCCCATCTAGAACAGGACTTCCTACTTGCTTCTTCATAATGGCACGCTTAGAAAAGTCATACTGCAGTATGGAGGATAATGGCCATGTGGGTTGAGGCTCTCCTAAACCTCAGCCAGGGGAACTGAGTGAGATGCTGTGCTCCACACAGAGACCTCAAAGGACAGCTCATCCCTGCAGTAGGTTTCTGGGGATGTTTTACCAAACCCTTCTGTTGCCCAAGGTTAGAAATTCAAAGCAGTTCTTAACTATAAAGATTTCAAGGTCCAGATCCTTCGTGGACCTTGTGGGGGGAGGAGGGGGGAGGGAGGCTGGAGCCAGTCACAGAGGGATCAGGTATTGTTGGGACCAGAGCTATCCCTGAGCTGGCCTAACTATAGACTAGGGTTGAATGATGAGAGAAGACCTCGTATCACGCATGTGTGTGTGCACACACACACAGGTACACACAGACACGCACACACCAGATTCAACAGAATCTACTGCATTTTTTTTCTTAATGTGTATTTATTTTGAGAAGGACAGTGAGAACGTGAGCAGGGGAGGGGCAGAGAGAAAGGGGGACTCCATCTCACAAATCATGAGATCGTGACCTGAGCCAAAGTCAAGAGTTGGACACTTAACCAACTGAGCCACCCAGGCGTCCCCTACTTTTTCTAAACTAATAGTTTTCATATCTTCATTCTAACAAAGTATTTTATAACTGAAGAGAAATTTTACATTGCTGCACCGTACATGCTGCCTCCAAAGCAAACCCCTTTCCCATCCTAAACCCAGGAGGTGGGAGACTGATGTCCAAAGCAGTCATCCTTTGAACGACAGCCATAGCACCACAAGCTCTTGGGGACCCGGGCCTGACATCGTTTGTCATCAGTCTGTGTCTAGCCCGAGAAGCCCATGTTATTCGGCAGTGTCTCACTGCAGCGGCGTCCAGGGTGGTATCCCTCACTCTAGCCTTGTCTCTCCCAGCCCATAATGCAGCCGCAGTGTGCTTCTTATGAACAATAAGCCTGATGGTGCCACTCCATTTTCTTTCTTCCTTTGTCCCCCTGATGAACTAACTTCCCTTCTGCGTTCAGGAGCAGCCCACAGGTTCCTCCAGGAGGTCTTCCCATCTCAGCAAGTGCGCATCGGGCATCGCTGTTCACCTCCTGCCGTGCATCTTGTCACGGTTTCTGCGGTGCTGTGACGTTGTCTGTCTCTCCCTCCACTCCCCAGAGGACAGTGTTGCTCTCTTAGCTGGTGGTAGCCCAAGGGCCTGGCACAGACAGGATGGGCCTTCAGTGTGCATTCCCCAGCCACCTCTGCTGATCGAACCTTCGTCTTTGGCTCATTTTAGAATGCATAGCTGTGCATGCGATTCTGGTTTAAAGCCTTAGCATCTTGGTGGTATCAAGACTCTCCTGTAAACAAACAAAAGTTTACCACTAGTGAATCCCAAACCCAGCATATATTTAGCACAATTTGTTGGTAGTTACTCTTCATCATTATGACCCTGGGACACCGTAAAAGTCTTAAGTGCCCTTGACTCATCACAGGCAAATTCAGTTATTCATTTGGCAAACATTTTGAGGATCCATTTTGCACAAGCGTGTGCTCAGCACTACAAGGTATAGAAGGATGGATAAGATAGCATTAGCCTCCTAGAGTTGACCAGAAAGCTTTTATATTTTGCTGATGTTTCTTCCTATGTTGAACATTTTAGAAGTACAAAAACAAAGAACAAAAAATTAAGCCCTTGAAGACAGCAAGACCCATTTTAAAGGTACTGGGATGGGACACCTGGATGGTTAATTGGTTAAGCGTCTAACTCTTGACTTTGGCTGAGGTCATGATTTCCAGGTCATGAATTTGAGAACTGCATCTGACTTGTGCTAACAGTGTGGAGCCTGCTTGGAATTCTCTTTCTCCCTCTCTCTCTGCCCCTCCTCTGCTTGCTTTCTAGCTCTCAGAATAAATAAAAATAAACGTTAAAAAAAAAGTACTGGGGTCTCATAGTAAATCCAGAAGACACTGTGGGCTCTTAATTCACAGGAATGGAATGAGCCACACTGCCTTTGGAGGATACATGAATATAGCAAATGTAAACTCCACCCTCAGAAAGCTCATAATGGAACAGTAAAAAAAACAAAAAAAAACAAAAAAAAAAAACACCAAGATTTTTACCTAAGTACTTCTAAGACAATTCTATAAAGTAGAAAAAATACCCTAAGTAGCTATATCCATTTTAACTACAAGTAAGAGAAAACCCAACTCCTCTAAAAAGAAGTTCAGATGCAGGCTCTCCCCAGTTGACCAGTTTAATAGCTCACCAACGTCACGTTCATTTCATAGATTATGTCATCCTCAAAGCATCAGTACAGAAAGGATACATGGGTACAGAAGGGTACAGAAAGGCTGCAGGCAGCTCATTCTCTCCTATCAGTTCCAAGGCAGATAGAGAACTGTTGTTTATGCATCTTTCGTTAGGAATGAAGAGTCCTTTAGAAACCTGTGTCCCATCCCCAGCCGACTTCTCTTCATGTGTCACTGGCAGAACTGGGACATATGCCCACCCCAAAACTCATCCACAACAAATGGGATGGGGTCATTTATGTGACATAGACCAATCTGGATTTACCCCAGTCACAGGAAAGGGCACACTTGTTCTGTCAGCAGAGCGGAGGGAGGAGATGGCTATCGTGTGACAGGTTAAAGTGCCTGATACAGAGGGGAATCATAAAAAATATCACATTGTTCAGGTCCTTATGGAAATTGCTTTTGGTGGAGAAGGCCTACAAGCACACTTCTATTTTAATGGAAGGAGTACAGGTGCTATGGGAGCACATCAGGAAGGCTTCCTGGAGGAAGTGACATTTACACTATGGAAGAAGTCTGAAAAGAGGGAAGACACAGTATGATCTTTCAGGAAGTTTACTCTAGCTGTGGAGAATGGCAGAGTTCAGATGGCAGGTACACCAGCTAGCAAGCTGTCACAATGTTTCAGAGACCAGTGGAGAGCCGCTCCTCGTCCCAGCTAGGTTTGTGGCAGGGGGGTGGGGGGGTGGGGGGGGGTATAAAGTACATGGATTGGAGAAATCCCGCATATGCAGAGAGAGCAGGACTAGGAGATGAGAGGAAGAGGCACAGTGGGAGAGAAGGATGGCCCAGAGTGATTCCAGAGCAGCTGCCTAGATAGTGGAGCGACTCCCTGAGCGGGGGACCATAACAGTGGGCGGTTTGTGGTGGGGACAGGAATGGTGAGTTCAGGTATGACTGGAGCTCAGTGTGTGGGAGGCGGGCGGGGTAAGAAACAAGCTGGAGAGAGAATCACGAGTCTGAACTCTCAGGGCCCTGTGGGCCCCCTGGGAGGTTACACTTGATCCTCCTTAGTATCTGTGCAGGAGGTGATGAGGAGAAATGGAGGCAAGGAAATTCCATGAATGATGCAGGAAGGGTCATAACAAGCAGGAGGTGGCAGGTTCTCGTGTGTCACAGCAAAATGGGTTGTAGGAAGCAGGCTCAAGGGGGACCCGGGGCGGCTGAAAAGGGTATGGGGGTATTCTAGAGCCACGACACCAGCTCCATACACGACAGGCTCACAGAAAGGAGAAGTAGTAACTTAGCAGAGCGTTTAAATACGCGGTCACATTCAAGGTACCACCTGTCAGGGGCGGGCATTCTCCCAGTAACAAGTACAGAAACAGCCACGGGATGAAACCACCCAGGGCGGTCAGGGCAGTTCTGGAAGCAGCTCCCTGCGCTCTCGACTCAGGCCAGTGCTCTTTTTACTACAGGTCCCTCCAAGGAGCCTTTATGCACCACCGGCCAGACACTGGACTACATGCCGGGATTGCAGAACGGGGGAGAACACAGTCCAGTGTGGCAGGCAGAGAAAGGCAAGCAAGCAAATAAATAAATAAGTGCAGGCAGCGAAGCATGAAGGCAGAAAGAGAGCTATGAGTGAGCACAGCACTTCCAGTGCTCAGGAGGGAGGAGGGGCTGGGGAGGCAAGAGAAAACTCCTGCAAACCCTGCAACTCTTGCCTAAGCTCGGCTTCCCTGAGTGGCACACCTTGCTTTATGATATAAATGACCTCCTGTGATTGTGCTTGTCCTGGGTCCTCCATTCTCTGTACAACTTGCCTGAGTTGAAGCTCTGAAAATATTTGAAAAGAGGAGCTTTAAAAAAAATTCTTGCAACATATGTACTGAACACCTACTGTGTACTCAGCTGTGTTCCACGTGTTGGGCATTCAAAGGTGAGTAAGATGTGGGTTTTCACTGAGTAGAGAAGACAATGGCATGAACTTGCCATTGTAGTGCCATGAGGTCAGTGCAGTGGTGGCACTGGAGGACGCTGAAAGGAGGCCACTAATCCCGCCTAGGAGTCACTAGGGAAAGTTGCTAGAAGATGTAACACACATTAGATTGAAGCTACCCTTTTCTGCTTTGGGACGTTTGTAAGGACACGGGGACATTAAGTCCGCACTGACTGACAGTGGCAGGCACATCGCGAACATGCAGTGGGTGATGGCTAATATTATTTGCAGCTAGATCAGTGATGAGATCAGCTAAGAATAAAGAGAATGTTGCTAGAAAAGTACCAATACCTTAGTCAACTGTCAGTTGCATAAATTTACATAAATTAAAGTGTTTGACATCAGCAGGAGTAGCTAATTGTTTTCAGCATATGCGCCACGTATGGTTGATTGGGGCCAGGTGTTGAAAAGAGGCATTAATTAACTCCTGTCTGGGCCCAACAAGAAAAAGCACTGTGATCTATTAGTAATGTCTGCCATGGGCACGGGGGTGAAGGGGGTAGTCAGCATACATACCACACATCTGCCATCCTTAAATTAGAATCATAGCTCAAATAACTGGATTTGACTACATAAAACCTATGAACCCCACCCCTGCACTTCACATTTCTCAGAGACAAACAATGCCCTGCCCATATGTGAAGTTTTTGAAAGTAAGTAATCATACTTCAAACTGTCTGTTGGAATCTAAAATATATTCAGCCTAGTCCATTATATATGCTACAGCAAGACAGCTGTCTTCCTTGTCAGTGATCAGAGGCAGAATCCTGAAACGCCAAGGAAAGGTGAATATAGGGTAATTAATTGCTATGTTGATTAAACTGTATTCCTCCCAGTGGTGAGAGAGTCAAGGAACATATGTTAGATTTTATGTAAGAGCTGATATGAGAAAGGAGCTGCTAAGGAGACTGTGCCATTATTCAGAGCTTCCCATTAAAGGGTCAGCCCAATCAGTCAGGGATGAGCCACACTGAGTTACTACCTGGCACCGTGCGGTGAGGTGGAGAAATGGCCATTGCTTGTATCTTGGCAATAACTCTTGCTGAAAGACAGCTGTGATACAAATGTGCTGGCTCTTGTCATGCTTCACAGTCATTAACCTGACATCTCTGTTTTGCTGTGCTAAATGCTGATTTTGGTTAGAAAGGCAGCCACGAACTCCAAAGCCACGTGGAGAGGCATGTTTAGTGCATGAGTTTAGCACGTTATGTTTGGAAGATCTTTCTGTTTGCTGCTGTTCTGGTCTCCCACGTCTAGAGTTGTCCACAGGTTAATCCTTTCTGTCAATCTTAGAGATACAAGAGATATCTTTTTATGTTGAAAAATCGTTTAGGTTTATCTTTTCAGGATGCTTTTGAATGGGAACAAGGGCCAAGATAAGGCTGTTTAGGTTACCTGTGTCCAGAGGCTCTTACAGGGAGCTGTACAACAGCAGGCATTTGGGTACATGTGACCTTTTGTACTCGCGGTCCCAAACACAGCACCCCAGACTTGCTGGAAGGCCCCACCCTGGCAGTTAACGGTTAATAATGCTCCCCCACAGCCACCACACTGCAGGCTTGAAGGAGACTGGCCACCTCGGCCACAGATTGTCTTCACCATGGGCCAGGATGCTGATGGTGTTTGTCCTTCTCTGAAGCACAGAAGACTTTTTTCTATACATACAGTGTTATTCCCAAAGGCAGACCATTGAACGTTCTCCCTGTGCCCCAGCAAGAAAGTGTCTTACAGACTGCCTTACTTTTGAACATCTGTAGCTTTTACTTTAATTTTTTTAAATGTTTATTTATTTTTGAGGGGGACGAGGGGCAGAGAGAGAAGGGAACACAGAATCCGAAGCAGGCTCCAGGCTCCTTGCTGTCAGCACAGAACCCAATGCGGGGCTCAAAGCCACAAACTGGGAGATCATGACCTGAGCTGAAGTCAGATGCTTAACGGACTGAGCCACCTAGGCACCCCTGTAGCTTTTACTTTAAAAGCTAATGTCACTCATTTATTTAGTGGCCAACAAATATATATAATATATATATTTATTGTAACAAATATGTATATTTATATATGTTGTGTGTATATATACATATATATGTATATGTAGTAACAAAAATATGAATGGCCAGGCATGGTGGCTATGGATCTTTACTATAAATCTTTTTCAAAAGTAGGTAAATATGAATGGATGTACAGGTAGGGGTGTGTGTGTGTGTGCGCGCGCATGTGTAAAAGTTGGAAAAATCCTGAGTGGCCCAAATAATCATTGTAGTTAAAAACTATTGAAAAAATATTTTGATACAAAAGGAAAGACAAAAGTAAGTGTTACCTTGTTTTAAATGATGAACAAAAATAACTTTCTTAATGTTATTTTTAAAGTATCTGATGTATAGATCATTACTTACGTGAAGTGTCATAAAATAGGAAAATACATCCAATGAAGGGGAAATACCTGTGCAAGTCACTGATGGCTGTAACTAAAATGAATCATTAAAATAAATAGAAAGAACTGAAGTTTGTTCTGCACAGATCTGCCAATCTGATGTGAGTCTGGCTCAATAAGAAGGTATATAAATATGGACAGGATATTGTGAGAAATGAGTGGGCCTGGCAACCTAACCTCTAGTTATAACACTGTTTCTGTGGGAAAGTAATGCTTCCTAGGAACCTTCTTTGAAACCAGCTTTTGAAGTCCTGCTGATTTATAAGTTGGGGGTTAAGGGTATAAAGTGATCACCTACTGATCTGTAAAATTCTCAGCACTCTTTAGTCATCAGGCCTTAATGGAATAACTGCTGGGTGCATTAGCTGTGTGTGATAAGCATAGCAGGATGAGACAAAAGAAATAAAAGAGCATTTCTGCCCTCAAGAAGCTTGTACCTAGTCAGAGAGAGAGAGAAAGCCTGTGTGCAAAGCAACCTGAGAGCGTTGGAGCCTTGAGCCTACAGAACAGAAGTCCTGCAGGGGGCAGCAGGGAGGAGGGGTGCGAGGCAGTGTGGCTAATCGGACGGTGTGGGGTTCCACCGGCAAAGTGTGTTCCCCATTCATTTGCAATCCCCAGAGGCACACCAAAGACTCTCTCATCTTCCTGGAGAGCCTCACACAAGCTTGAAGCAATGGTTGCAGCGAATGTCATATGATCTCAAAGTGCTGAGCCATTCGAAACCACAAATGGCATGTGGCATTACCTTATTAGGAAAGGTTTGGACTTTTTTCTTTCCTTTTTTTTTCTTTTCTTTCCTCTTTTCTATTTTTTTCCCTCTTTTTCCTGTTTTCTTTCTCTTTTTTTTTGGAAGATAGGCTCTTAGTAGGCTAGGCTGTGGTGTATACCTCCCATCCCCAAAGTTCCAGCTCTGAAGCACACCCTGGTGAATCAGCCTTTCTGAGATTTGGAACCTGACTTTGTGTGTTTTGTGTCATTTTCTGGGAGAGTCTACAAATGGAACAAACCTTAACGAGTGACTCAGTAACAGCAGGCAGGGTCCTTGCCTTATTTGTATGGAGAAGCTACTGCTTTTCTTTTTTCTCAAGACGGGGTGGGGGGGGCGGGGCCTGGTGGTGGGCAAGTTGGCTGTAAATTCCTGAGTCTGGGGCTGAGCTGCATCCCCTGGGAAAGTGGATAGCCTGTAGAGAGAGAGGGGGCTGGGCTGTGGCCGGGCTGCCAGGTAGCCATCCAGATCAACCACTGTGTTCTGATTGGAAATGCCTAAAAATAGGCCCTTTGCTATGTTCTGCACGTTGCCTCGGAGAAGTTCTTCCCAGGGGCTACAGATCAGCAAATTGCAATCCAAGTCTTACTTAAGGAACTATTCTTGAGTGTTTAGAAGCACTGATCCCTTGTTCCACCTTAGGCAACAGGGGAAGGGGGGTGCAGGTCCTCTCCAGAGTGTTTACATTATAATAATAATAGTAGTAGCAATGATAACGAAACACACTTTTGCTGAGTGTTTACTATGTTCCAGGAACTGGAAGCACTTCATATGCTTCATCTCATTGTCCTTAGAGCCCTGGAGGAGTTTTTACATTATTATCTCCATTTTGCCAATGAGGCAACCCAGGTTTAGGAAGGTTAGGTAACCTATCCACAGCCTCCCTGCTAGTAAATGACAAAGCCAGTATCCAAACCCAGATCTGGCTACCTCCACATTTCATTAGCAGACTATGCTTCCTCTTAGACACAGTTTTATTTACCATTGCTTACAGACCTACCTTCTACTTTATTCTCCTGTGTTACCTGGGAAGGAGGAGAGCGTCCCCCTGTACCCCCACCCCCGCCCAGACACCCCCAGGGGAGTGAGAAGAGGGAGAGGCGTTGGAAAAATAAGTCAGAGATGAATTTATTTTGAAAAAGGAGGGTTAGTGAGGGAAGTGTTGAGTTGGCCGGCAGAGAGGGAGAGGCTATTCAGGACTTCGCGTGTGTGGCGGAAGAATGCATGGAAATGAGTGGGAGAAACAGAAAGTAAACTGGGACAGGGCAGGACCCAACAGAAGGAAACGAGATAGTCAGCAAAGAAAGGGGCAGTCCTGCCTTCAAAAGCAGTGTGTTAATGATTAGCACTCTGCAAACGTTTCAGATCTCACGCGCTCACCGCGGTATGCAGAACTCTTGTCTGGAGGAGAGTTTTGCTTTCCCAAAGACAAAACCGTGACATTTAATTCTGAGTTTCTACAAGGACTGGATGAAATCACCACTGGAAAAACAAGAATGGCAGCGCATGTTAATTATTTCAGGAGCTCCAACAGGGCGCAAATAAAACACTCATCTCCCCAAGGAGAGATGCTGCAAGCAAGCAGCCTCCATGACAGGCCATTCATATTTTTGTTACTATATATACATATACACTATATACTTCCCACACCCTGCCCCCCAGTCTTCTGCTTCCTGCCCCCTTCTTGCTGTCTGGATTGAAGATCCCACATCCCAGTGTTCCCTGTGAAGAAAAAAAAAATGCATAAAGGAGTTTCTTGCAAAGTAAACTGAGTCTTCCCAGAAACCAGTGGTACCCTTGTTGGGCTTCTCTGACCTTCCTATCACATTGATCTTTGATTTGGCAGCCTGCCCCCTGACACTAGTTTCTGTGCCACCAGCATCTGAAAAGCCAGGGATTTCTTTATTGATCTTTAACCAAACTCCTAAATACCCAGGACTTACCCTCTTCAAAAGAACCATTTTGCAAGCAGAAGAATCTTTTTAAAAGTGAATTGTAGTCCACTTTGCAGATTCTCCCTCCCCCCCCCCCGCCCCAACTTTTTTTTCCCCTAAAAGGAAAGCTCTTCAGCCCTACCCACCCTCCCCTTCCCTCTACAGACTAACAGTCTCTGGTTTTAATATAGCAAGTTCTGTAACTATTTGTCTTTTGCAGATTAGGAGAGTGAAACATTGTAGCCACTCTCTGCATGTTCCCATTCTGCCCCAGTGACTAGAACTATGCCCCACCATCCTTCTCCTCCTGGCCAGTGGCCTCAAGTCCCCTGGTATCTCTGCCTTGGCACAGGGAGCCGACATTGTTTGCATAGCGTACATTCCTGGACAATTGAACTAGCCAGTTTAACCTTCAGAGCATCCCCACTGGTTTGTGGGTGTTTGTTCCGGGGAGAGGGGGAGAAAAGATGGTGGTTTTCATGGGTCATACATGATGCTACCCCCCACACACAAAATTCCAAATCTTTATACTCTAGAGATTAGCTGAAAACTGTGTTGCCAAAATTCACAAGTGAAATCAATTGTTGAAGGTACTTCAGTCTTTCCAAAAGCAGGATACCATTCATACTTTGTTCTTACAGCACTCCCCCTCACCCCACTCCCGGCAGAGGAAAGCCTTTTAAGACCATTTCGTGTGAAATTAATCTTCATTTATTAAGATGCAGTAAAAGCACATATTTCTTGAAATAGATTATCACTGGCATCTAATGAGGGAGACTTTAAAAATCTCATCCCGAAGACCAAATCTTTGAACACCCAACGCTCAGAAAATCTTTTGTGCTCTTAAAGCTGCCCGTTATAAATTATTTCCAGTTTCATGTGCATGAAAGTTGGTTCCAGAAATGACATCAGGAAAAACAGAAGTTGAATCTCATCAATTTTTCTTCCATTCATTTTGAGTGAATTCTAGTCCCCCCTCTCCCACCCTGCACTCGCCCTCTCCAAAATACTTTTAATATGTTACTTACCTTAGGGATGTTTAGCAGCCTTTTGCTCTCAAATTGGAGCTGAAGCCTACCACATCTATTATCACCTTTCACCTTCCCCAGATTCTGAAAGAATAAATGTTTTAGAACCTTAAAATAATTTTTAAAAAATTGCAATCTCTCTGAATTACTTACTGCTACTCACTAGGTTAAGCATGATTTTTTTGAACATAATTTAAAAATCAGAACACCAACTGGTGAATTTAAGCCAAACTCCTATTTTTAGAACAGTGTAAAAAAATCACAGATTTTATTTTGGGCCACACAGACAGACAGTCATGGAGGAGGCTCATGGGCGTTTCTCCATCCATCACTGAAGAGCTGGTTTGACCACCTCCTCCCCTGGGTAGCTGCCTCCCTCGTGACGCCTTCCCCAGCACAAGCCACTTCCAAACCTCTGACAGTTGAGTACTGGGAAGAAAGGATGTTGCAGGCTTAATTTTAAAAAAAAAGAAAGAAAACAACAAAAAGTGTTTTGTAACTTTCCTTTTAGTTACAGTGCATTTGAGAGCTCAGTGAGCTTGGGGGGAAATGGAAACTTTTTTTTTTTTTTTTAATTAAGAATGGAAGAGAAAAGTTTCCTTATGTATTCTTAACAGGAGTCAACTTAATTATGCCTTTGTCAGCAGGTAGTTTATAGGGGAGTCAATTTTTAAAAAAAGGAGAAGGCTCTGGCCTTTAATTATCTCAGTTGGTATTCAGCTTTAGAAAGTCAGCGTACCTGCTGAGTGTGTCAATTTAACCTCTTTATAGCATCTTAACTCTGCCTTTCCTCTACCAAACCAATTCCCCAAAGAATTCAGAGGAGTTAGGTGATACAGGAGAGCTTTATACTTTCATATCTTTCCTTCGTTTAATCTATACTTAGGGCTTTAATTAAAATCTTTAGATCAGTTTTTTTTAAGTCATTTATTCACTGATTCACATATTTCTACATTCCGCAAATTCAGTTAATAAATACTTAAGTGCTTACTTTTCACCAAGTGCAGGGTGATAGAGATATTCTGCCTTCAGAGACCTTGGATTCTAAGGGAACAGAGAGACAAGTAATAAGGGGGTTATTCCAGACCACAGTAAGTGATCAAATCATTTCCACAAATATTTATTAAGTGTCCAACTGCTACCTAGAAATAGGAGATGCTTTTGTAGAACAATCTTTGCAGAGGGGCTCTCAAATTTGCTCTCCTTCCTCTTCCCTAATGCTGTGGGGTAAGGGAGACAGGCGCTATTTTCTTCATCTTCGAGGACAGAAAATTAAAAGTCAAAGACATGAAGCCATTGGTCCAAAGTTACAAAATTGCTACGTGGAAGAACCAGAACAGGGCCCTTGTCCCGGTTTCTGTCCTCATTCTCTCCCTGTGCTGTGCATCCTGGTCACAAAGGTCCCAGCAGCTTTTAACGCAGGTGGATTTGGGGCCCAAGAGAATATAGTGCCTTTTCCCAGTTGCACAGCTAATTGTCAGGTCTGGGACTAAAGCCTAGAACTCTATTCTAAATGTATTCTTTCAACTCAGCAATTCAAATCAAAAGCCTGCTGGGTCCCACAGCCGGTGTCCATGGTGGGCTTGCAACTTGACCACTGCAAGAGTGAATTTCAATACGTTTTCCATTGATAATATATCCATTACACCCTGCTTGGTTTGTCAGCTGTGTGTAGATGCCCACGTAAGAGAGCTTTTTATTTTATTTCACAACATTTATGAAATATTTACTCTGTGCCAAGCACTGTTCCAAACACTTTACAAACATTAACTCATTCACCCCTCAATACACCCTGAGAGGACAGGTACAATTATTACCCTCATCTTGCAGATGAGGAAAGAGGCACAGAGATAATAAGTAACTTGCCCTCAGTCATACAATTAGTAAGGGGCAGAGCTGTTCAAGCCCAGACAGCCTGGCTCCAGTCTACGAACTTAGCCACTACTCCAGGCTGCTAAATGGGATCACATTTTCCCTTAGGCAATGTGCTAAGAGGGACAGAAGATTTGGAACCAGAGAGGCCTAGGTTCAAATCCCAGACCTACCCTTTAGTAGGTGTGGGATTTGGCCCAAAATCGTTCTTCCCATCTGTAAAATGGGACTAATGCATACTTCATAGGGTTGTAGTGAAGATGCAAGACTATATTTCCATAGCTCCTCACAAAAACACCCCTGTCCTACCAGCCGCTCAGTGGGTAGAGGTTACACATTCATGGTTCTGGACCCAAGCCTTGTCTCCATCTGTTTCTGTAATGCTGAGCTAAGTAAGATATGCGAGCCCTCTGCAGGTTACAAATTGGCACCGCTTTTCACGAACATTCCCTACTTACCTGAAAATTAGTCAGGTGGAGAGGTACCTGAGTACTACAGTGAGGCCTTAGTGAATAAGAAACACCACAGGTAGCTGTTGCCTTTCCTGGGACATCTGAGAATGTTGACTTGGGTTCTAGACTCACATGTAGCCGTTGACCAGTTCAAAAACCCTGCTGCTTAACCTGGAACCATCTCACTCAGAATGTAGCCGAGGAACTCTCATTTAAGAGCAGAGGTTTAGAGTTTGTCTACCTAAGGTCAGATCTCACCTTGCTAGCTCCAGTTTACTTAATTGCTTTGTGCTTTAGTTTCTCCCTATGTCAAGAGGGAAAGATAGCAGGTCTCCCCACCCATAGGATCAGTGTGAAGGTTAAATAAGTTAGTCCTTATATAGCATTTAGCACAGTGCCTGCTACATAGTAAGAGCCCAGGAAATACTGTTGAGATTATCCTTAGTAGTATTCTCATTATTCAAACCATATCCTTTGGGGACCCCACCCCCCTACTTCCTCCCTTCTCTCTCTCTCTCACACACACACCTTAAGTGGCTTATTACATTATTACAGTACTGACCATTTTCAGTACTCTACATACAGATAAATACCATTTTCTCCATCTCAATACATTTCCAAAAAATTATTTACCATCCAATCTATGTTCCCCACATCTCTGAGGGAGCAATACTTGCGAAGAAAGCTAGAAGACCGGCCTGCCTCATAACTTAGCTCCTGCTTCCAAGAGCATTACAGACACCTTTATTAATTATATTACTAATTAGTAATTATAATAATTATAAACTAATTATGATTAATTGAATTTTCTGAAGTCTTAAAAATAGTTCTTAAATTTAAATAGGGGCATTCAGGGGGTGGCTGTTTGTTTTGTCTTTTTGGGTTTTGTTTTGGTGACAGAGTCAGGAAGCAAATTCAGACTTAGGCAGATATGAGTAACCTAAACTGTCTTCTTTCCCTGGGGCCTCGCCTTGCACAGGGTACTGCTGTCCAGAGCCATTCTGGCCTGTCCCTTCCTAATCCAACCAACCGTATCTGGAGGTCCCGCTGTCTGTGCCAGCACAAATAAAAAATCTCCATCACCTGCTGACAAAATCATTCATGCCACGGGATTAGGTGCAGTTTTCATTATTTGTTCACAAAAATTTGTTGCATCTTGCTTTATTTAACCATGTTGATGATGATGGGCTGCCCAGGTTTCCTATGCAAGAAGAACCTTGCTTCCGCTTCAGATACTAGGTACAGCGCATACTAAATCTTGATGCTGAGAATCCAGGATCCAGATTCCCAAAATACCACACAGCATTTTGTTTTCTTTCCACCCTGCTTCTCCTCTTCCCTCCTTCAGACCCTGGAAGATGGCTTCCGTGATACCACCACCCAGAGATTTTATCCTTCCTGAATCCATCAGTACCCTGAATTTTGCCCTTCATGATCAGAGACCTGTGCTCTGATTAATAAACAGACAGCTTGTGACTTTACTCTTCTAATGAGCAAAACAGCAGTATTTTGCCTGCCACTGCCAAGAGTATTTATCATACCTGCATAGCATCTAATAGCATATGTTTACTGTTTTTCTTTAAATCTATTTCAACTTAACTCAGTGTCTAAGTTAGCCTTAAGCAATATCTTCAAGAAAACTATTGGTCTAGTGTGTGATTATCTTTTTCTAACACACATCAATTAATGTCTTCTAACACACATCAAATAATTATTATTAAACAATTTATGTCTCTGACCATCAAAAATCATTGTATGTTCCAAAAATCATTGTATGTTCCAAAGAGAAAATAGCACTCTTCGACATCAGGACCAATCACATGGTATAATTTGCTAGCATTCTTTTACTGAGATTAGTGACTTTGTTTATAACCAAAAATATTCCTTTTCTGTTTCTCTTTTCTTTTTTAGGTGGTGTGTGTTGCTTTTTACTCAGTGTTTTGCACTGTTTTTCTTTTTCTTCAGCTTCTTTGGATTCTATATCATTTAAAGCTCTAAAATATATTCCTCTCAAGATAATAATCATCCTTATCTCATGGTGTAATGTGAGGATAAAAGCTCTGAGCACAGTGCCTGGCACAGAATAGGGCTGTTAGTTCCTCTTTGGTTTGTGTGGGTATTTTCTTCTCAGCTGAATTTTTCAAATCCTTGGGATCACAGAATTCCTAAATTCTTTGTGAATATATAGTATAGTGGCTTGTCGCCAGAGGAAACCCAGCACATGCTTATTAAATGAATAAAAATAGGACAATTGGGGAATCGTCAGGGAAAGTAAACAGAGACTGGGGGCATGAGGAGAAAACGTTTCTTGATATTAGTGCACATTGTTGTGGAGGAGTCTTTTTTTGTGACTGCCCTTACTCAAGTGATTTCTGAAAGGGTGTGGGAGAATCTGTCTCTGGCCAGTTACCACTCATTTATGCCACCTCTAAGAAGAGGAGAAAGAACTGAAATTATCTCAGCACTTTGAAGTTTGGGTCCCATTACCTGCTTGAAACAGTGAAACAACTTTCCAGAACATCTTTTACCCCATGGGCAGAAACTCACATGCTGAAGGACCCAGACCAGGACAGGGTAGCAGTGAGTGAGACCCACCTACCCTGGGAGCATCTGCTCCTCAGCCCTAGCCCAGCAGCCACGTGGGAATATGTACTCTGTAAAGAAGCCAGGAATCTGGATTTTTATGTGAAAAACTCTTAATTTTAAAATGTTGGCACTGTTGGATTTTTTTTTAAAAAACTAATTCTCTATGGGCCAAATAAAACAAGTCTGCAGGCCAGCTCCAGACTTCCAGCTGGCCGGTTGTGAATTTTGACTTTCTTTTTTTTTTTTTTATTCATTTATTTACTTTTTTTTTTTTTTTTTACAAATAGTTTATTGTCAAATTAGTTTCCACATAACACCCAGTGCTCATCCCCTTGACTTTCTTGATTTTAGAGTTTGTCCTTAGACAATATAACATTTTTTCAATAACTTGTTCTAATGTCAGGCAGCTAGTTTAATTGTGATCAACTCTTAAGAATGATGGAACCAAAGAGCGATTTGTAACTTTGGTGGTCACTTCCTGTTGGGTGTGATCCCAGCTCTTCCAAAATCTGAGAACCAGCTGTTAGCCCTCAAGCTTGGGCTCTGATCTTTCCCCTCTTTGCAAACAAAGGAAACAGATGCCAGGCAGTTAACAGCACAGGTAACATCTTGGTAGGGACTTCAGTTAGAATACAGTGAACTTTCTTCCAGGGTCAGTGCATTTTTGTAGAGCAATAAGGAACAGCTTGGAAGAAAAGTCCGTGTTGGCTGCACATGGCAATGACCTTACCCGAAAAGGTGGTGGCCTTGAAGTCCAGGTGTGCAATCATTTAGAATAGCCAGGAATTCTAACTTGTTTATTCTTCTCAAAGACCAAAAGAGCTTTAAATAGCAAACAAGGGGTGCCTGGGTGGCTCAGTAACATAAGTGTCTGACTAATGATTTCAGCTCAGGTCATGATCTCATGTTTCATGGGTTCAGGTCCCACGTTGGGCTCTGTTCTGTTGATTCTCTCTTGGGATACTGTCTCACCCTCCCTCTCTGCCCCTCCCCCATTCGTGTGCGCTTTCTGTCGGTCTGTCTGTCTCTCTCTCAAAATAAACCAACTAAAAAAAATTTTAAAAACAAACAAAAAATATTTAAATCATCAGAAATGCTTTTTAGTTCTCAGCACTAATAATCTTTAATAACTATTTTTCTGTCTCCTTTCTCCAGTGTGTAATTTATAAAAATGAATTGAGGTCCAAATTAGATAGGAAGCCATATAATTGATGCATGACCTTCATATCCGAGCTGAAGTAAGAACACACAGTGGTAAGAAGTATTTGGGGAGGTAGTTCATTTCTTTTTTTTTTTTTTTTCTTAAGACCTTGTGGATGAAAGTACAAAACAGGTGATACCCTCTTTATTCATCCATATCCGTGGTGAACCTGTTACATTATATATGTAGTGGATGTCTGAATGAAGTTATCTTTCCTTACTCAGTGTCTGACGTGGGCAAACTTGTTCTTTAAAGGGCCGGATGGTAATTATTTTAGGCTTTGTGGACCATGCAGTCTCTGTCACAGCTATGCAGTTCTGCCATTGTAGGGTGAAAACAACCATGAATAATGCATAAACAAGTGGGCATGTTCATATTCCAATAAAATTTTATTTGCAAAAATTGACAGCAGACTGGATTTGACCTTGCTGCAAGCAGTAATTTGCCTCTGCTCTAGCTGAGTGAGGAAGAAATATGGGAGACTTGATTATATTTATTTGTTACAGTCTTTATTGGTTCCATTGCTGAAACAACAATAGCAAAAGCACATTCATAGTTCTTCCTTGGCAAATCAACTTCATCTTTCTATGTTGTAATCACTCTTTGACCATTTACATATATAGTTTTTTAACCCTTATTTATTTTTGAGAGACAAAAAGGGGTAGAGAGAAAGAGACAGAATCCGAAGCAGGCTCCAGGCTTTGAGCTGTCAGCACAGAGCCCAATGTGGGGCCCAAACCCACAAACTGTGAGATCATTACCTGAGCTGAAGTCGGATGCTTAACCGACTGAGCTACTCAGACGCCCCTGCATATATAGTTTTTATTCACCTTGTGAGTAGCAGTGGTAAAAATGGTTTCCTTAATGTGATATCCTAAACATTTGTATATAGCAGTACAGTGTTCAAAAGTATACCTTTAGTGGTGTAGGGTGCTCTCTCTTGCTAACCTACCTTAATTTATCCATTTCTGTGTTTTGTGCATTTTTATTTATTTTCCTTCATTTTTAATTTTTCAACCCGTAATACGGCAGTAAATATCTCTATGCACATGCCTTTAACTCTGGATTATTTCCTAAGGATAAATTTCCTAGGTTAGAATTATTGGTTCAAAAGATATGAACTTTGTAAAATACTTTTTGAAAAGGATTGAAAAGCCACTTTGAAAGAGTTGTGACTCTTGTTTCACAGTGGCTCTCGCAGCCATGTTAGGCTTAGCTTCAGCAGGCCAGTGGATCTGGAATATCTGAACTCACTGTGTCTGCTTCATGCCCAGCTCCGGGGTGCTCCAGGCCTGCAGGAGTGGAAACATAACACTTCCCTCCCCACTGAATATCATCTGCTAGATATTCTTAGTAAGGGGGGTGGGGATCATTAGGAGTAAACCTCTAACTTTCCAAGTCGACAACTCTGAAACAGCTCCTCCTTTGAAGGCCTAGATCTTAAACACCACTTCTAAAAGCCCACCCCTGATGCCCTGGACCACTTAGAACCCCTTTTTTTTGGTCTGTGATTTTCCTGGCATAGAGCACAACCCCATACAATACCCACAACACATGTTATCACTTGTGAATGCCAGCCTTCCCTCACTGCTGTATCCCTGGTACCTCATGTGGGTCCTGGCATACAGTAGGTGTCCAATAAACTTAGGATGAATTAAGATCATGCTGGTCCCTGTGTGGTAGTGTTGTGCATTGGTGGTCAGTGGATAGGACACTGTTGAGATTTGTTGTGTTCTATAGCACAACCTGGAATTAAGATCGTCTTCGGAGTCCTAAACTGGCAAAAAAATCCAAACACAGTGGAGGGATGGACCATCTAGATGTCACCAGAGGGAGAGGATCTCCGAGCAGGAAGAGCTAGGCCCAGAATTCTAATCATGGCCTGACTGAGTATAACAGAAACTGTTGCCCCTGGGGTTCCCCTGGCTGAGGACAGAATGTGTTAATGGAAAGCAGGTGGCCTGCCTGGAGTCTGGAAGGGAGAAGAATCCGTTGATGCTTACGGAGCTGTCTAGGCAGATACCTGCTAAATCTGAGGTCAGGAGAGGTGAGCCCATGTGGCCTGCGGGACTCACCACAGCCCATCTGATCCATCTCACTGTTTTCACCTCCCTTTGCTTAGACCACGTGCTCCCCATGTAGCCTCCCAGGGTCTCGCCTGGCATCCTTCCTGAAGCACCTGATCCCAGGGAGGGCTGCCCCGTGCAGAGGAGCAAGCCTACTGGTTTTTCCGTCTGTCTCCTTGAGCTTGACCAGCATGGGTCAGCCCCTGAGAGGATCCCCTCTGAGGGCAACGGAGGGGCTTTCAGAACCTGACAAGCTGAAGCCTGGACTTGACCTTAGGGTCTCGCCGTGGTGCTGCCCAGCCCAAGCCCAAAGCTAGGGGTGGCTGGCATTCTGCCTGAAGGTCATCTTGCCCATCTTCCTTGGGCACCTTCCACCTGCTTCAGATCTGTCAGTCAGGCCTGAGGAGAGCTGCACACATGGTTAGAGAATGGGCTTGAGTTGAACAAACCTGGAACCTCTTATTAATAAGAGACAAGCAGGAGCTGGTGGAGGAGTGGCCATGGCCAGGACTGGTTGAGCCACTGGGCAGCCAGGGGTCAGAGTTCCCTGACACCGTCATCACCACCAAATGCATTCAGGACTTACTACTACTTCAGTGGCTGCTATAATAGTTTCTGTGATCCCATTCTCAGAGAAGCATCAGGATCCCACTAACCACAGGCCCACCCAACAGAGTCACTGAGCCACCCAGACACTCTGCCATTCCCTTGGTTTCTTATCTCACATTTGCAACTGAACCCCAGGTTCAAACCCTGTCTCTTCCAGTCAGTGACTGAGACTGCAGGCAGCACACATATACATTCTGAGCGCGTTTCCTTGTTTGTGAAATGGTTATAATATTATGCACCTTGTCAGGTTTGCATATGGATTAGAGAGCATGTAAAACAGAAACTGGCACATAAGATACATTCAATAAATGATATTTATGGTATTCTCTCACTCGGTCATTCATTCAACACATGCATACATACCTCCTAGGCACTGTTCCAGGAGCTGGGCAAACAGCATTGAAGAAGACAGACCTTGTCAGGTGCAATAGTGTGTGTAGAAAGCTGTATGGTCCCAGCTACTCAGGAGACTGAGTAGGAGGATTATGTGAGCCCATGAACTCTGGGCTGTGGGATGCTATTCCAGGTGGGTGTGCACATTAAGTCTGGCATCAGTGTGGTGACCTCCCAGGAGCGGGGGACCCCTGGGTTGCCTAAGGGTGGGGTG
The DNA here is from genome assembly GCA_017311185.1 of Proteles cristata cristata. Classification (NCBI taxonomy): domain Eukaryota; kingdom Metazoa; phylum Chordata; class Mammalia; order Carnivora; family Hyaenidae; genus Proteles; species Proteles cristata. The sequence continues at coordinate 1,033,597 of JAESUZ010004016.1, read as the reverse complement.
AACTGGCCCAGGATGGAAAAAGACCTCTCTCACGTGGAGCTCAGTTTCTAGGGGCAGAGGCAGGCAAAAAAACACATAGAATGGAATGCCAGGCAGTGAGTGAGCCTGTTCAGAAGAAAATGGAAGCAGAGTAAGAAGAATGAAAGGGATGGGTAGAATACAGTGGAGGCTTTTTCAGGCAGGGCAATCATGAAATGCCTTCCTGAGAAAAGGGATGTGAGCAGAATCCTGAACAAAGAGAATAACCCATACACATACCTCAGGAAAGGGCATTCCAAGCCGGAAGATAGCAGATGCTAAAGCCCTGAGGTAGAAGCAGGCCTGGCATGTTTATGGAAAAAACCAGGAGACCACAAGAATTAGGGGGAGGAGAGTGGGAGAGAAACCTGGAGGAGTGGCCAGTGGCCAGATCTAGGGTCTCCTAAACCATGCTAAGACTCTGGAATTATTCCAGGAATTATGGGAAGCCACTGAAGGGTTTTGAGCAAAAAGAATAGTGTGATCAGATTAAATTTAGAAAGCTTTGCTCCAGCTGCTGACTGTAGACTGTAGGGCAGCAAGAACGAGACGGAAAAGGCTAGCTAAAAGAACATCTCAGAGTCGAGGAGAGAGAGGAGTGTGGCCTGGCCCACGCTAGGGGCATGGAAGCAATAAAAAGCCGCTGGGTTCAGGACATGTTTTTATAGGGGTGCCAGCAGCGCTTTCTTCAAGAGTGACTTCTGGATATGGAAGGAGTCTGGGATGGCTCCAAGTATTTTGGGCCTGAGCATTGGATAAATGATGTTGCCATTTCAGAGATGGGGAATGCCAAGGGAGGATGGGATTTTGGCAAGCATTGGCGGGAGGAAGCCAGAGGTAACCTTACACGTGTTAAGTTTGGGATGCATTTCAAGTGGTTATCCAAGCGGAGATGTTGAGCTGGCAGGTGGATATTAGAAGCCAGTCTCCAGGGGGAGTTTGAAGCTGGAGATTAAAAAGAGGAAGGGCTCAGGATTGTGGTAAAGACTTGCCATAGACCAAAGCTCCAGGAACATAGTGACCACGTTTGTTTTCCTCACCTCTGTATACCCAGCACACCCACTCACCTCTGTATACCCAGCACACACTTTCAGAATGTACCTGATGAGTAAATGCATCTAGTTGCACAATGAATGTGGTTTAGTGTCAAAATCTTTAACTGAAAATTTGCTTTATTATTCCTAGCAAAAAATAGAAACCTGGTGTATAATTTCTTAAGAAATAATTGGCATATGATAACATCAGAGTTTGATACTGAAAGGAACCTGTGAGGCCATTTAATCCAAAAGTTCAAAATCTGTGGGCAGAGGATGGTAAAGAGAGTAGACAGTTTATTGCAAAGGGTGGGAGAATGTTTACAGGGGCCACACACTGACAAGAAGCTGAATAAATAATGTCTTGAACATCATTGCACTATCATCGTTCAAGTAAATGAAGATGTTGCAGTTAAAGAGAACAACATATCTGTTATTTTTTTGTCATTATGTGTTCTCATAACCAATAGATTCCAAAAGAACAACTATCTTTGGAGGGGAGGAAGTTCAGTGAGCGTTTGTATATTAAAAGGAGTCTTTTTTACTGAAACGGATGGGAAACACGGATCTAATCCAAGCCTCTTTTTTCAATTGATGCAGAAAGGGAAGAGGGTGGGATTAAGTGACTTGAACAAATCAAGCAGCTAATTAACCCAATGTGCCTGGTTATACCATAGGTCTCCTTTGTAAGCTGGGCCTGAGCTCTCTCTACCACCCCTATGCCTGTTCTCACAGCACCAACTTTTCTCAGACCAGTGACCAAGGTCTTGATTTAGCACGTCATTCATACCTAGCCATGGAATTACTTTAGTGATTGATTTTGCTAATGATTTAATATGAGGATTATTATTAGACTTTGCTTTCACTAATTTCAGAATCCACTTACAGTTCCCTAAACACATTTCGTTTGGCAGTGTGAGCAAATAAGTAGTCAAAGAAGGGTCGAGGAAGGTGAAATTTGTAACATGCAGTAGGTCATTTACCAAGTGAGTGATTCTCATGTTGAAAATTAAGACTCAATTTTAGTTGTAAACATCATTTTAAGGAAGCTTAGAAGCTCATATTGAATTTCAGGATGGGACACATCTCTGAATATCCACAGTTCTGAGTTTAAATCCTGACTCCGCAGTGTAACACCAGTATGGACCATGGCCATGTTCCCTGCTCCAAGCCTCAGTTTACCTATGTGCAAAATGGGCAGGGAGATGCTTCCTTTCCAATGTTGCCATGGGCATTAGGTAGCAGAGACATTTGGCGCCTGCACAGATGAGGCCCTGGAGAAAGAGACAAGCTCCTCTCATCTTTCATATACACGGAGAAACCGAGGGCTCCTACGAACCCAAAGAAACCAATCTGAGCTTAGCCTCCTGGAGTTCCCTAGGTTCTAATTCCTCTCCAACTCAGACCCCATCTCCTGATGTTCCTGGCTCCTGTCTTCCCCAGGCTGTACTTGCCAGGACATTGCCTGTCCATACTCATGGACAGTTTCTCTAAACTGGCAGAGAAACTGCCTGGGGTTGGCATCACAAGTCTGAGCCTGTGGGCTGTTCGAGCAGGTCCCCCCCCCAGAGGCTGCCGAGGTGGCTGCATTACTCACACATCCCTGCCACGCAGTGCAGCTGGCCCTGGCCCCAGCACAGGTTTGTTTACATAGTTGCACAACAGGAAGCAAGTCCGGTGTTTAGAGCGACTCTGGCCCACTGGGAGCAAATTACTTCAGGTACCCTGGGTCCTGGAAGCTTGGGCTGTGTGTGCCTTTGGCTTCCACTCTTGCTTCAGGAAGCCACAGTCTTCCACTGTGGCTTGGTGAGGTTTGGGGGGTGCAGTGGGGGGAGTGCAGTTTTTGGTTTATTGTTTGTCAACTGTCACATGTTTGGCAGGCATGACCGGAAGGGGGGTTGCTGTGTCAGGCGGGGGGGGGGTGCCTCATGGAGGCAGAGTTCCTGCACAGAGTTCTCCCACAGTGGCTGCAAGTGAAATGGGAGATGCATGAGTCACCCCATAAGACGGGAACAGGAAGACATCCTGTTGATGCCAAGCTGTTTTCAGTTCAGTTATGAGAACTGATCCCCTCGAAGTGTGCACCGCCCTCCTCTCCCCTGACGCAGTGGCTCCAGTACCTGGCTCTGTTGCTTGTGAAGGACGTCTCAGCTTGGTTTAGTGCTCAGGAAATTGGCTTGTGTTGTCCTCGGTCTGAGTCTGTTACAGTATCAGAGAACCCTCTTTGCCAAGGAAACTCTCTGCCTGAACTGCTCTTTGAGAACAGTTTCCCTTGTGTCCCCTTCCCTCGGAATGTAATGCAGTCTATGGTGTTCTCAGATTTTCTTTTGTGTTAAACGTTTCTCATGTTTTTCTGACAGGAGGAGCTGTTGTTAGTGAAGATCATTTAGAAGTTATCATCGTTATGAGGGTTCTTTGCTCCTTTTAGTGGAATTTTCATAATTCCCTTGTTCTTCTTATTCAGTATTCTTGCTAAGTGTTTTCATGGCTGCCTTTTATGGAATGCTTAGAGCCAGGCGCATCTTAAGAATTTGGCTCATGCACTTAATCCTCACAACAGCTCCATGAGGTGGACAAACGACTTTCATTCCCATTTTGCAAATGAGGAAACTGAGGCTCGGTTAAGCAGTTTCCAGAGGACTAAAGTTAGTTAAATGGCAAGAGCCAGAACTTAAGCTCTGTTCCTAACAACTCCCTTTGCCAGCATTTATTCAAAGTGTGGTCAGCAGAACACACTGATCTCATGAGATGTTCCTCGGAAAACATTTCTGTGTTCACATAATTGAGGGAAATGCTGCAAACCATATGCCTCTTGCAGACCATAAATGCATTTTAGTGCAGAAAGACCATGAGAAGTCTTTCATGAAAGAAGCCTGCTTATCTTTGTTTCAGCTAGACTTTCCAAGATATATGTGACAAGGAGCCTTATTTCCATATATGCTTGTTAAGTTAGAAACACATTTTGAGAAACCCCACATTGGCGTTGGAAGGCATGCAGCCTGGTGGGTAGGTTTCAAATCCCGTGTCTGCCACTACCTAGGAAAACTATTTAGCTTCCCCAGCCTCACTTTTCCCCTCTGTGTAACAGGGAAACATAAAAGCACCCTCTCACACCCAGGGTGATTGTGAGGATTAAATTAGTCAGTGCATCTAAAGGACCTAGAAAAGTGTTGTGCCCTGGCTGCAGAATAGTACTTGATGTTCTAAATGTAGCAGAATGAATCAAAACATGTGCTACCTGTGGGCTCTGACCACAACCGAAATGCTGTGTCACCATGTTCAGAAAACATCACAGAGTCACGCCCTCACTTTTCCCTCTTTTCCCTTTGCAGACTGGACTCGAGAGCAGAGACCGAGTTTCCGCTGGTGCTCTCTCTAGCTGCCCTGGATTCTCTCTGTTCCTCACCACCTGGTTGGTCTAGATAGCAGCTCAGACCTGAGTTTGGGCCTTAGCCTTTGAGTGACTAGGATTGGCATGCACTCTTCCTGGGACAGGGGACAGCTATCTGGCTTAGCCACATGCTTGTGGGTGGCCCCTGGGTAGAATCTGCAGGGAGAATGTGCTGGTGAGACAGGAACTCAAGTTCCCTATTTAAACAAGACAGCTGCCCTTGCAAACCCCTTGGCCACTGGATTTCCAGAAAGGGAAACGACTGCAAAGTATTGCACTTTCACTGAATTTGCCGCTGCTCCTGTCACCTGCAGCTGACTAGAAGATACCCTCCAAGGGGAGTGGATGCTGGGCTAGGAGACTTGCAGCTCTGTAGACTTAGCCTCTGGGCGCTGGCCTCCCTGCACCCGGCCTGCCTGCGCCACCTCTCACAGCAGCCTGCAGCAGGCAGATATTGTTCTGGCTCGGTGGAGTCTTGCCCTTCCCCTCCCTTGCATGTTCCGAGGCTGGTCTTGCAGTGACTCCCAGATGATCAGGGAAAAGTCCACTGGGGAGAAGGAGAGCAGTTGCAGGAAGTGACTAATTCTTTTAAACGAATCCTATATATTAAGTTGCCCTTCGTGTTTTTTCTGTACATTTTAGGTGTCTCAGAATGAGAGGATTAGAAAAATGTACCACCCTCTGTATAAGCAAGGCTGGTTGTTCATAATGTACTTATTGTTGGGGGGGGGAGGGGAGTAATTTGCAGAACTATATGTAAATATCCCATTTGTTTAAAAACCCATATACCAGTATAGGCTGTGTGTGCTTGTGAAGGCCTGAAGAAAGTGGGAAAGGAAAGAAAAAAGACTATATGGTGCCTCTTCTGAGTGAAATTAGAAGAGTTTTACTTTTCTTTCTATTCATATGCATATAGTTTGAATTTTTCCACCATATTCATTTTGTTATATTTAAAAGGGAAGAAAACAGTAAAAGGCAAACACCCAAGCTAGGTCCACAAATACGGCCAGACTAAGTCGTAGTGGCTAGTGATGGGTGTTGCCTGACTGGCTGGGAGGCTTTGCAGTAAGAAGGAAGGAAACCCAGACCAGAAAATGGGCCAATTCCAGGCACCGAGCAGTGCACACTCGGCTGCGTGTGGCTTCAGAGCCTGGGCGCTCGCAGATGGTGCTGCTGAGTTTTGCTTTTCCTTCCCTACACTTTCCCTGGGAGAAGCCACACGAGCTGCTCAGATCCTCCAGAGTTCAACTCCCCCGAAACTGCCCTGAGACATGGTAAATCACCTTCATCACCCAGGCCGCAACCACCTGGAAGGACCCACCCCAAGCCCATATGCAAGTGGGCCTAACTGCCAGTCCTGGTCCCTGAGCCACTTCTGCAGCATCCTTGCTCCCTATGAAAGCTTCTCCCCCAAACCTGGAGCCCCACAGGTGCAAAAGATCAGCAAGCATGGGATGGAGGTGGGGGAGCCCTGTCTCCGGGTCAGGAGCCCCCATGTCTGGGGTTCTCTGCTCAGGTCCCAGGGGCCTTGGACAAGTCCTCAAATTTCCATTGTCCTCAGTTTTCTCATGGACGGACAGAGAATCTAAGGACAGGGTTGAGAGATGTGATAACAATTGGAAGAGCTTCAAAAGGGAAAAGGTGCTGATAGACAAAGAGAAACTGATCTGGTAGACTTCTTATGAGCAGCACTGTGCTAGGGCACCTGCAGCGTCTGGGCAGATTTCTCTTTTTTGATTTGCATGCAGGGCCCCTTTCTTTGCAGCATTCGGAGTATTTGCTGTCCCAGAAATTCCTTTTTTATAGATAAGGACCTGAGAGGTGGAACAGTCTGTCTCTTTTCCCCACCTTCCCAGATGCCCCTGAAATCAGGAAACAGGGCCCAGGGTGAGGCTGGACTCCCAGATTCCATGTGCTGCGTGCTAAGCATTCAGCCAGACTTTTTGATTCTGAGGACCTCCCTAGAGGACTGTCAGCATTCATTTAAGAACATACACTTCCTGAAGGGCCTTGAGGAAGTTTAAACGTTCTTTGTGTTTGTGGAGTTTTCCTTCAGATGCCGGTCATTCAGAGCAGTGAACATTTAGGCATAGACCTCGAACCTATCAATCTTAAGTTTGAATGGAGCACCTGAACTGGCCGGCTCATTTGTATGTCTTTTCTTTCCCATTTTCCCACTTTCTTTCCTCATTCATTCAAAAACCATTTTAAGTAGACATTGCACTTTGATTTGTTAAGTAAATATTTATTGAGTGCTACCATGTGTAAGACCGTATGCTAGCACTAAAACCATTTTTGTCTTTCATTAGCTTAAGTCCAGTGGGGGTGGGGAGCACAGAAACAGAGCACGCAAGTAACCACATTACAAAGCAGAGGCAGCTCAGTGCCACACAAACAGAACAATGGGGTTTAGAACCTTAGAGGAGGAACAGACCATCTCCAGGCATCTGACATAACAAGGAAGCACATCTCTGATCATATTCCCTGCTGAAAATTTTTCAGTGGTTCTCAGTTGCCTACAGCATAAAAGTTCAAACTTCAGAGCCTGGCAGCCAACCTTATGACCCCCATCTCACATCCCTTCTAGCTCTTCTTCATAATGTCTCTGCTCTGGGCTAAATACCTGACCTTCCCTGCACAACACCAGGGCTTTCATGGCTCTAGCCTTTGCCCTTCTGTTTAGAATGCCCTTCCTTCTCAGCTCCAAATCATGCAAAGCTATGTCACCTCCTCCACAAAGCCTGCCCAGATTTCCCCCAGCCAGAAGAAACCCTGAACTCACCTTGGACTGACGTCTCTCTCTTCTGATACTTTTCTACTTAAAGTTATTTGTGGATACATCTGTTTTCCCTCTACTGGACTGAAAGCTCCTGGAGGATTTGTTTATTTGTACATGCTCCGTGCTTGGGGGAGGATCAGAGCAGACCCTGGTAAACAGTTGTGGGAGAGAGGGAGAGGGTAGTTTTTGGGTAGAGGATCATCAGAGACTTGGTAGTAGAGGTAACCTGACATGACCCGAAAGCAGGGGTGGAATCTCAACAGGGGAGGAATCTCAACAGGGGAAGGTGGGAGGGGCCAGGGCTCTCTGAAACTAACAGAGCAAGTCACAAAGTTCAGTTTCAGAGATCCTTTGCATTGCTACAAGTAGGATGATTTGTCTTTTCCTCTTTTGGATTGTGTGGCCCCTTTGATCAATGCTATGGACCCTTTCCCCAGAAAATGTACGTACCTACAGCACTTCACAGAGGGATCTTGGACTCTTTAGAGGCAAAGAATCCCTAAAGCAAAAAAAAAAAAAAGTTGAGAAAAGACAAGAAAGGTGAGTTAGAGTCATATTGTAATGGGCTTTTGAGCAACAGTGAAAGTTACATTTGGTTCAGCAGTTCATTGGGGGCAGTTGATGGTTTTGTTTAACTTTTTATTGAAGTATAATCTCATGCAGCTACTTACCCAGATCATAAGCGTAATTTCCCCCCACCCATGCCTGTGACTAAATACATGTAGCCAGTACTTGAAAAGCCCCCTAGTACCCCCTTTGCCACCTTCTCCTTTAAAAATAACCATGAGCCTGATGTCTAACAGCATAGATTAGTTTACCCCAGTTTTGTACTTAACAGGCACCTATGGTATATATTCTTTTATGAGTCTGGCTTTCAGTTAGCATCATGTTTGTGAGATTCATCCATATTGCTGCATGTATTTGAAGCTCGTTTGTTGTCGTTTGCTGTAGAGTATTCCATTGAGTGAGTTACTGTTCCTCCGGTTTTGGTCATTGGGGCAGCTTCCATTTGGGGGCTGTTGTGAATGGTGTTGCTCTGGACATCTTAATGCACGTCTTTTTTTGAACACATTTCTGTTAGTATTCACCTAGGACTCAAATAGCAACATGTAGCTGTTCTGCCCAAGTGAATACTGCCATAATTTACATGCCCACCAACCAGTTGATGGTTTTTAAGGAGCAGAACTTTAGAGCTCCCTGCCTGCCACAGGGGAGAGAGGAGGGAAGGCTGAGTTGTGGCAGTGCTCTGGGCTGTGCATTCCCAGCCACCCTCCAGCAGAGCAAGAGAGCTCTTAGCTGTTGATTAGCTTTTGCCATTATCTGGGATTGCTGGCCTGCCACCAGCCATCTCACAGGTGGACAGCTGTTGGGGGAGACCTCAGGGAAACCAAGAACACCAAGGCCGTTGCTGTCTCTCTCCCAGCACACATAGGGAGGGCCTGACCGGAAGGTCGACCGCAGGGCCACCAGGGAGGAAACTGTGGATTGGAAAATTGAACCTGCAGGAGTGGTCACCTTACTGGATGTCAGGGAGCAAGGGGAGGGTCTCAGAACCAGAGCTAATGTCTTGAGTCTAGAGAACTGCAATAAAGACTGTTTTATTAGCAGGGAGATTGGGAAGCCAAATCCAGTGAAGGACCCTCTGTGTCAGAGGGGGAGTCAGACTTCTGGTGAGTTTCAGGAGCAGGCAGGGCTGTTTGGACAGGGGTCTTCCAGACAGGTGCAGGGCCAGATATAGATGCCTCTGCCAGCCCTTGGGAGCCAATGAAAGAGAGACTGGACAGAGTAAAAACAGGCACTCGGGCAGAATCTTCAAGGACTCGGACAGGGGAAGGTATTGGGCTGGAGACAGAGTATGATCAGAAACGTGAAGATGTGACCAGAGAGGACAGGGGATGAGTCAGGAGGATGGGACAGTCCAGCAGTGTCGATGCCAGAAAATGGACTTGTTCAAAGAGTTCTTCAGCTTTATCTAGAATCATAAAATTTCATGGAAGTGCCTTCTTAACCACCAGTTATGTCCAAGGTTATGTGCATATTGTGCTGTTATCTTTGAAAACTGGCAACAGTGTGCCCTTGCACATGGTAACTCAACCAGAAATTTCAGTTTACTCTGATAGCCTTTCCCAGAACATCCTGGCTAAAAGAACTTACTGTATTTGTGGGTGTGGCTTTATTTTTAAACGCCTATAGACACCGTTTTCTCTCCCACAGGCTTGCTAGCTAGCTTTAAAACCCACTCAGTGGGAAAGCAGTCCTGCCCCTCGCTCACTTAGGCCAGTCCCCAATTGTAATGTCTTTGGGGGCTTCAGGAGCAGTTCTGTACTGACCCTTCTCTCCACGTGCATAATTCTTTCAGGGCACTAGATGCAGCTGTGTCCTCTACCTGGTCTATTTTAGTGGCACATATATCCCTGCCTTGGTCATTATGATAATAGATAACTTAAGGGCTTAGACCAGTCATTTGGGTAGTTCTGAAGAGCAAGAAAGGGAAGATCATGTGGAATCTTAAAAAAAAAATATATATATATATATATATATATTCATATATATATATGAATAAATAAATAAAAAGCAGAATCAGACCTGTAAATACAGAAAATAAACTGATGGTTGCCAGAGGGGAGGGGGTTGGGGAGGGCAGAATTGGGGAAGGGGAGTGGAAGATACAGGCTTCCAGGTCTGGGATGAATAAGTCACAGGATGAAGGGTACAGCACAGGGAATATAGTCAGTGGTATTGTGATAGCGTATGGTGACAGACACATGTGGTGAGCATGGCATAAAGTATAGAGAAGTTGATTCACTATGTTGTGAACAGAAACTGATGTGACTGTGTGTCAGCTATATTCAAATTTAAAAATTAAAAAAGAAAGATGCATAGAAGAGGCACATAGCACTTCTATTGTTCTCCCTTTTTAAGGATAAGGAAGCAGAGGCCCAGAAAGAGGAAATGACTTGGCCAAGCCACCAGCTTAATTAATTCAGGCAGAGCTATCAGGGAGGCCCGGGAATTGTACCTTAATAGCTCTGCTGCATTCAAGTCCTGTGGCTCTTTCCCTAGAGTACACATCCGCATCACCTGTAGCTTTTGCCAAGACCTACCCCTTATATTCTAGAGGTGTGGGAGTGAGGTTTGGAATGTGGGTGCGTTGGAAAAGCTGCCCAGGTGATTCTGAAAGGCAGCCCTGTTAGAAAACCAATTTCTAGTCACTTTGTGGTTTCTGCCTTTTGGTCCACATTACCTCTTAAGTGTAGGTAGAATCTGCTTCTAAGAAAATGTCATCGACTGGGTTATATTTAAGAGAGGAAAAACCAATCCTTCCCTCCACTGAAGAAGCATGTGGGGGCACTTGGGTGGCTCAGTCAGTTGAGTGTCCGACTTCAGCTCAGGTCATGATCTCTCGGTTCTTGAATTTAAGCCCAAGTTGGGCTCGCTGCTGTCCGCACAGAGCCCTCTTCAGATCCTCCGTCCCCCTCTCTCTGCCCCTCCTCCACTTGCGCTCCCTCAAAATGAGTAAAACACAAAAAAAATAATAACAGTGAAAAAGAAGCATGCATATATTAAAAGTGAAAATATACTACATCTTAAGAGGAGAAGCACCTGACAGGCTACTAAGAAACAGAAGTCTCATGAGGTAAAAGGATTCCAATATTTTACCAGTTATCTGCAAAAATATCTTATTAATTGCATAAATTTGCGAGCTAAGTTCAAGCGGTTCACACAAGTCCATAAGGAGAAAGTTAAAATACAATTCAGCAGTTAATTGACTCCATCTAATATAGACAGTATATGAGAAAGCACTTTATAAATTGCAATCTTTTAATAGCATTATCATTATATCAGGCTTACTACATTAGAAATAGAGTATCAGATTCTACATTGGGTAAAGGCAGAAGTAATCTACAAACATGTGGCCACATCTGCATGTGATGCCAAAGTGTCTTTTCCCAGAACTGAGCTTGATATGATTTTCATTGGTAAGGGAAGGCACAGGCCTCTAGGGGTCATGGGGTCACTAAGTCAGTTCATTTATAAATGCTGACCCTGACTGGTAATAGCTCTTTGTTAAGACTTGGATGCGTGGTTAACTCAGTCTAAAATCAGTCTCCTAATTTCTACATGTAATATAAACATGTGCCATTTATTTTGACTTACACTCTGCATAAAAGTGTCCCACAGAATCTCATGCACTTTTGAAAATATCCCAAGGACAAACTTCTGATAAAATCAGCTCAACCTTCTAGAACTCGTATTTGGCCACAGACAGCTAAATGCTGATCTCCTATGATCTCTCTCAGGAGTTTAATCCCTGGATTCATTAAGTGTTAGAAAAGTTTAAGGAACTTTACAGTTAAATACATGAATGGATAAAAAGTATTAATTTTGCAAACTACTAGGATTTGCTTGCCAGCGTATATTATGCCCAAGGCCACTCATAAAGTCAGTTGCCCTTGGGAAGCAGCCTTCCTGCCCTCCACTTTAAGCACCTGACCTGCACAGGTAAATTTAAGCAGTGGAGGCATTTGGAGCTACTTCTTTCTTCCCAGGGCTTGCAGCAGCATAATATTACTTTCCTGTATCTATCCTTAATGGGAAAAATGTACTAAGGCCCAATAAGGACCTGCTTTTGACACCAAGGGTCACAGGTGTCCTAAAGTCCAGTCAGTACCACCCTCCCTTTCATACGTACACGAAGGAGGACCATATACACACTAGTATTGTATTTTGGAAACCAAGTAGAACTGTGCTCAAGGCAGAGAAGCAGTTGTGTAAAATGTTATAGATCAGGGTTGTTTAATATGGCTCCTAATTGATATGTAGTTAGAATCAGAGCTAAATAATGAATTTCTCTGACTTAACCTCTTGGTCCAGTAGATAATGCATCTGGGAAAGTATTATGTGAAGGAATCTGTGTTTTTTGTTTAAATATATATTTATCGTGAGAGAGAATGTGTGTGTGTTGTGCGCGCGCGTGCACAGGGGCAGGGGAGGGAGCAGAGAGAGAATCCCAAGCAGGTCCTGTGCTGTCAGTGAAGAGCCTGATTCTGGGCTCAAACTCACAAACCATGAGACCATGACCTGAGCCAAAATCAAGAGGTGGATGCTTAACCAACTGAGCCACCCAGGCGCCCCTCTGAAGGAATCCTTTTGTCATGTGACATGATCCCATTTATTTCAGAAATTCTGATGTTCATACACTGGGTTCAGGCCTTAACCATAGGCCCACCTAAGATACTGCCACAGATCCTTATGTCATCATCTATTGTTTATCATTTACCATTTATGGTTAAGTATTTATGGTTAAGTTTCTGCCTCTGTGCCCAGCCCCAAGACTATATCATCCCTTTCATTTCCTAAATTATGAAGAGGAAAAATTACAAAGCTGTCACTTCCTGCCAAGGCCAATGACTTACTTCACTTAACAAAATACCCTATAGGTCATTCATGTTGTTGCAAATGGTAAGATTTCATTCTCTCTTTGTGACTAAATAATATTCCATTGTATGTATAGACAACATCTCTATTCATCTCTCTGTGGGCAGAGATATGTTGGTTGTTTCCATATCTTGGCTGTAGTAAATAATGCTACAGAAAACATAGGGGTGCATAAACTTTTCAAATTAGTGTTTTCATTTTCTTTGGGTAAGTACCCAGTAGTAGAATTACTGGATCATGTGTTGGGGAACCTATTTTTAATGTTTTGGGGAACCTGCATACAAAATAACAAGTACTTTGAACTGTGAGGGCCAGCGCAGAAAGTTCATCTTGCTGGTTACCCTGGGAATTCCATAGATTTTGCTTTTCCTCAGAGCAGTTATCAAGTCCGGACATGCTGGAAAGGAGGTAGGACATGTTTCCTGCTGTAGTTAACAGAAGGATGAAATGGAATGAATGTAGTTAATGGAAGGATGGAATGAGATGAAAGAGGAAAGGAAAAGTAAGAATCCTATTTGTCTAGTGGCATCATGGTTATGGGCATGTGGACCACGGCCTTTTGTTTTCGTGAGTGAATGCAAGGAGCAGCATTTCCTGGCCGGTTAACTTTGCCATCTGTGTAAAATGGGCAAAGGGTCCGAATTGTGGCTCTTTTAGTCCTCAGTGTAACTCCTCAAAAGGCAATGACTTCCTCTGCACTGTGGACATTGGACATACTTGCTATATCATGATCTGGAGGAGGAAATGGTAGATAATAATTAACATAGCTTCTATTCTTTAATGCCAGGGCTCATGTTATAGTGCTGATTATTATTGTGTTACAGGCTACGAAGTGTTTAGGATCATAGAATTTTGATTTTAACCTTTAATTCTTGAAATTTTGAAACCTATACAGTGATACACAATGAATCCTGTATACCTATCACCCAACTTCAACAATCAGCCCGTGACTCAAATGACCAGTCCTGCTTCCTCCATCCCCTTCCCCACTCTCCCCATTCACCTAGTTTCCATCACCGCACATTTCTTTTGCCCTGAACTTTTTTTTTGTCCATAGAGATCTGTTTTTGTTCAACTTTGCCCATGAAATGACCTGACAAAGTCTCTGATAACACTTGTCTTTGATTCTGTAAAATAATGCTATAAGGTGATTATATGCAACTGCGATTTTTCTTTAATTTGAGAGAGCAAAAGAGAGATCAAACACAAGCAGGGGAGAGGGACAGAGGGAGAGAGAGAATCTTAAGCAGGTTCCACGCACAGTGCAGAGCCTGACGCAGGGCTTGACCCCACGATGCTGGCACCATGACCTTAACTGAAATCAAGAGTGGGGCCCCAACTGGGGTTTTTCTTAATGGTGATGCCTGACGTTGAGAAATGCCCTGAACTTTCTTTGCATGAATTAGACAGTGAGTGCTCTTTGTGCCTGGCTTCCTTTGCTCAGTATGAGGTCTGAGAGATTTCACCCATGTTGTTTGTATGCACCCCTGCTTGGTTTCCCTTTGCTTCCCACCTGTAAGCTCCCTCCTGGCCAGAGCTGCTAAGTGCCTGCCCCCTGCTTTTCCAGCTCTGTGTCTTCTACACCTCTTTCCCTCATCCGGGAGCTCTGACCTGAGCCCATGCTCGCTGGCCCTCATTTAACCTCTCTAGCTTCCTCACACTCTCCCTGGTTGCTCAATGCTCCTCCTCTGCTTTTGACAATGCTCAGATGACAGCCCTCTCTCGAAACAATCCTCCCAACCCTCAGAGTTCCCGTCTAGTTCCTTGTCTTCGCTACACTGCCACTTCTCTAAATATTCCCGAACTCACTGCCTGAGTTCTTGCATTCATAGTTCTCTCTTGTGCCCCTTATCATTTGACCTCTGTTCCCTTGGTGCTCTGGAAAGCTCAGCCGGGGGTCCCCAGGAACCCCTTAACCACCCAGTCCCATGAGCTATGGTTGCAACCTCTTTCCTCAACCTCCCCACCCCCAAAGTGGCTAATATCTGGCCTTCCTCCTGGTTTTGTGAGTAACAAATGCTGGGATTTATTTATTTGTTTATTTTAATTGTAAAAATATCACATGTGGTTGCAAGCACAGACTCTGGAACGAGGCTGCCGAAATCAGAGTACCAGCTCCTCTGCATTTAATCCTGAACTAGGAAAAGCAATAGTAACAACCTCATAGCATTGTTTTGAGGAGTAAGTGAGTTCGTACCTGTAAAGGTGTTAGAATGCTTGGCAAGTGTACAACGTGCTGTAGAAGTGTTAGCTGGTGAGACCAAAAAAGCAAAACCTTACAGACTGCAGGAGTGCATAGAAACATCCCTAAAAACCCCCCAGTTCTCACTGCCTAGCAATAGCTACATTTTAGAATATATATCCTTCTAGTATGTTTTCTGGGTATAACATATTTTTAACTAAGCCCATATATATGTATATAGCACTAACTTCTGCCCTTCCTCCCTGCCATCCCTTTCTCCTCCTAGCTGCCCCTGCTAGTGTCGCCCTGTCCTGGCAGCTCCCTTGACCCCCTATCTGCTCCTTTAAATCTGCCCTTTTTATCCACACCTCGAGAGGAAGACCCCAGGAAGCTCCCTGCCCTTTTCCTCAGGCCCTCCCTCCAGTGTAATGCTAAACCACTATTCCTGGGCTGTCAATCCCCATTTAGTCCCAAGAAGGATGTCTTGTTCATTTTAACATCTCCTAGCTCTTGTATCCAGCTCTTTCTTTGTGTTTTGGTCACCTTTATCTGTTTGATGAAATCCTAGGAGTAATAATGATGGGGAGAGATACCATTGGGTGGTTTCTGTATGCCAAGCTCTTTTTTTTTTTTTTTTTTTTTAATTTTTTTTTAAATGTTTTATTTATTTCTAGGAGAGAGAGAGAGACAGCATGGGCAGGGGAGGGTCAGAGAGAGAGAGGGAGTCACAGACTGAAACAGGCTCCAGACTCTGAGCTGGCAGTCAGCACAGGGCCCGACGCGGGGCTCGAACTCACGAACCGCGAGATCATGACCTAAGCGAAAGTCGGACGCTAACCGACTAAGCCACCCAGGCACCCCTTTTTTTTTTTTTTTTGGATTGCATGTAATCGTTACAGTCCTGAAAGGTAGGCACTCTTGTTTATCCCATGTGACAGGCAGAGAACCTAGGAGGCTAAGTCATTCATTCCACATTCTGCAACACTAAGCGACACAGACCAGATTTGAACCCAGTTCCATCTGACCCCAAAGCCTGGGCTCTTTACCATGTTGCCTGCCCCTAGACCTTCCATGGAAATAGTCTGTCTTGTCTTTCTCTGTCTCCCAGTTCTGTTCCATCCAAGGTTGCTTGGTTCTTCCGATAATACTCCCTATGTCTGTCACTTCTGCTCAGAAGCCTTTGGAGTTCCCATTTTCACATAACAGAGTCAGCTTTAACCTACTCTCTGCTGCTTCCTCCATATCCATTCTGAAATTCTCTTCACCCCTCGGCCAGCACCTTCCCGGTTCCTTCCCTTCAAGGATTGATTCATTGAAGAAATGTATCCTTCATACACCTCTCTGCTCTCCCAAGTCCCCACTGACCTTCCTCTCCCCAAGCTTCTTATGCTTACCTTTGTCATACTTTATTGTACTTCTATTCCTCATTTTTCCAACACTTCTTCCATCCTGTTGGGAGTCCTAAGCCCTTTAACTACCGGTCTGGTAGATGCCACATGCCTTGTCTGTTAGGTGGCTTGGCCCCTGCCGTGACTGTAGACTCTTCTCAGCCGTCTTAGCCTTCTCTCCTCACCCTGCCCCTCCAGTGCCTGCAAGCAGCTGGCCCCTTCAAAACAAAACAGCTGTCTGGTCGCCTCTTAATCTAAAATGGATGCAGCAGCATTCGCCTGTTTCTTTGCTTCCAGCCATCTCATTAAGTGTTTGGATGGTTTGTTTAAATGGACTGCAGGCAAGTAAGAGAACGTCTGTCTGCTTAGCAATATCAGAAAGCATGCCCTCTTCTTGTAGATCAGATGCTAGGCCTTTATGACCAGAATCCAGAATATCTCCGTTCTTCTGCCTTTGAGGGTAGAACAGCTCTGTTGTAGAGAATATCCTGGGCAAGGGATCCCATTGTAGACCACCTCCATCCCTGCTCAGCCAGGGCAGGTGGTAGGGGGTCCAGGAAGGCTGATGGGAAGGACTCCCAGTTGGTCACAGAGATGGAAAGGACGGTACCAGTTCTCCGGGTGTGGGCACCAAAAAGTCCACAGACAGCATTACCACAGGTCAGAGTTTGGAATGTATACTTCTTTCCTTTGACAGATTTGGTCCTATGTCCTTTGCCAAGAATAACTTCCTCAATGTAAAGGCTATGTGCCTCAGTTTGGTCCTAGGATAATGCCAGAGATATGGACTAAGCTTGGTTTAAATAGGCCAACTATTGATTTAAAAGCTAGATTCTACTCCTCTTTCAAAAGTTCTAATTCAGAAATCACCTCCTTTTAACATAGTAGTTCTTCATCCGTGAGCATCTGAACCACATGGTGGGCTTGAACTACAGACTGCTTGGAGCCCCACCTCCAGAGTTTCTGAATCAGGAGGTCCAGGTCAGGGGTTGAGAATCCTCATTTCTCTTTTCTTTTTTCTTTTTTTAATGTTTTTTTTTTTTTTTTAATTTTTATTTCTAAGAGACAGCATGAACAGGGGAGAGTCAGAGAGAGAGGGAGATACAGAATCTGAAACAGGCTCCAGGCTCTGAGCTGGCTGTCAGCACAGAGCCCTACATGGGGCTCGAACCCACGAACCATGAGGTCATGAACTGAGCGAAAGTCAGATGCTTAACCAACTAAGCCACCCAGGTGCCCTTCTCTTTACTTTTTTTTTTTTTTTAATGTTTATTTATTTTGAGAGAGCATGCCCCCACATGTTCACAAGTGGGGAAGGGGCAGGGGCGGTGTGGGGTTGGAGAGAATCCCAAGCAGGGATTCTTCGTAACAGCACAGAGCCCAACGTGGGGCTCAATCCCATGAACCATGAGATCATGACCTGACCTGAAATCAAGAGTTGGATACTTAACCGACTGAGCTACCCAAGTGCCCCAAGAATCCTCATTTGTAAGAAGTTCCCACTGGCGATGTTGCTGTGTGCTGGTGTAGAGACTCACCAGTCTATGGGACTTCTCCACTGGGGCCTCTCCCCACTCTGAGAATGCTTCTCTTCACAAATGCTTAGCACCTCAGGGTACCAGGGAACTGTAATTCGAATATGTTCTTATGTTGTTTGGAAATCATTCTCTCACTCCATATAGCATCGTTTGCCCTCTGAAACAATGAGCCCTTTTTTTTTTTAATTTTTTAATGTTTTTTTATTTATTTCTAGGAGAGAGAGAGAGACAGTGTGAGCAGGGGAGGGTCAGAGAGAGAGGGAGTCACAGACTCTGAAACAGGCTCCAGGCTCTGAGCTGGCAGTCAGCACAGAGTCCGACGCGGGACTCAAACCCACGAACCGCGAGATCATTACCTAAGCAAAAGTCGGATGCTTAACCAACTAAGCCACCCAGGTGCCCCAACAATGAGCCCTTTTAAGGCAGGAGATTTGTTTCCTGCTTCTATCATCATTCCCACTTCCTCCTTCCCACCCCGACAAGCTTCCTAATACGGGGCCTGCAGGTGGCTACAGTGTGCAGTAATGTTAGGAACACTAAGGTTCATTTCGGCCCTGGCACTTACTCGCTAGGTATCCCAGAGAACCTTGATTTCCTCATTGGGAAAGCGTTTAATAATCCCACCTTCGCCATAATCTCCAGAGTAAAGAGTTAGTTAAAGTAAAAAATAAATAAAAACTAGTCTACGCACCATGCATATAACATGCTCCCATTTGTATTTTTAAGAGAGATATGTAAATAATCCTGCTTGTATGTGCATAGGATGTCTTCAGAAGGTGCCAAGAGGAACTGATAACAGTGAGCACCTCAGGAAGTATAGAGTAGGACAGCCAATTTTTATTGTATACCCTTTGGGTAAATTTGTTGTTTAAAATTTTTCCTAGCAACATATTGTTTTTAATTTTTAAAAACTAGTTAATGAAATAATAAGTTCTTTTTCAGAGTAAATGTAAACTAGTTAATGAAATATTAAGTTCTTTTTCAGAGTAAATGTAACAACTTTAAATAAAGCCCATAACACAGAGCCTAGCACAGAAAAATCACTCTGTAACTGTTAGCTTTTGTGTTGAATATTAAATAATTGTAGAATTCATCCATGTATTTATTAACAGACGAGATCGCCAGCTATCCTGTAAGCCAGCCATGCAGATATGAGCCAATCATTTCTCAAGCAGCCTTGCTATGTTAAGTAGAGAGGAAAACTTGTTTGCAAAGGTCCTACTCGTCATTGACTGTAAACACATCCTTTGGCTGGGTCCTGCACCCCAGCAGGTCACCATCACACAGCTGCTCCCTACCGCCCCCCTTCACTGGCTGAAAACCTGTTTGGGGCCCAGTATGGGGGTACAGAGCAATGCAGCATTGCCCTCAGAATGTGGGTGCTACCCAAGTGGCCAGCCCATGCGGAAGGTAAATGGTCACGGGCAACTGACCCCGTCAAATGCATTGGAGTCCTGGCGACTCCACCCAGGCTTCTCAAAGCTGTGAAGGGAACCAAACAGGTGGGTAACCTTTGGCTTGGAACAGTCCATATTTTGTGGGATACTTGTGGGAAGGAGCAGCAGGGTGTATCCTGTTTCTAAGAAAACAAACACCCGACACAAACACGCTACGGTGAGAGGTTCCCTGGCTGATGTGTTGGTTGCTACCTCTTACCCAACTGTTTATTGAGGCCCCATTCTCTGCATTAGTCAATATGACAGGAAGATGGCGTGCGATAACTCACCTGTCTGGTTAAGGGTGTGGCTTTGAAGTAGGCGAGATCTGAGTTCAAATTCCTTCTCTACAACTTAACTAGCTATCTGATCTTGAGCAAATTATTTAACTTGAGCTTTAGTCTTGACAGGTATGATAAAGCTGAGGTCTTACAGTTGCAGATAATAGTAAATAAATAACGGTATAGACCATTTGGTATAGCACCCGGCACAGAATAAGTAATGAATAAATGTTACTGGTATACTATTATTATTGAGCTAAACTTCTCACAGTTTGGTGGGAAGAAAATACTCATACATACAAAGTCAGCTGCATAATAATAAGCATTAGCTGCTGTACCATTAGCACCAAAATAAATGTGCTGGATGACAGCTATATGTCTTCCTTCAGAAAGAGTAAACATAAGTACACACACCTCCTGCTCCCTGCCTCTCTCATGCCTGGGCCATCCCCTTATGGGTCCTTGAACCCCTGAGCTTTAAGCATTTAGCAGGAATTCATAAAGGGCATAAATCACCGCAAGCAGAAACAGAGAGGCCTTCCTGGAAGAGATAAAAATGTGAACTAGGGCCTAAAAGAAGAGAGGATTTATTTTATTTTTTTAATGTTTGTTTATTTTTGAGAGAGAGAATGTGAGTGGGGGAGGAACAGAGAGAGAGACACACACAGAATCCAAAGCAGGTTCCAGGATGTCAGCAAATAACCCAACACAGGGCTCGAACCCACAAACCATTAGTTTATGACCTGAGCCAAAGTCGGCGGTTAACCATCTGAGCCATCCCGTGCCCCAAGAAGAGAGTATTTAAATAGGCCAAGAGAAACAGGCACAGAACTTGCTCAGATACTTGCAAGAGAACTGGTAAACACAGCGCACGGACAAAATGGGGAGTGCGGTGACAGCTCCCTGGCACTACAGCAGCATTGCAGTGAAGCTTCTGGGCCTGGAATCAGGCTACCTGGGCTCCCCTCCCACCCCAGCAGCTTGCTAGTGTTCGACACGAAGCACACACCTCACTTCTCCATGGCTCCATTGCTTCATTGGTGATGAGAAAGTTTTTATTTTGGTGGCAGAAATATTAGAGAGGATCTGGATTGCAAAGCTGAGCCGTCTGGACTTTCCTGAGGTCCCAGGGAATCCTTTTATGAGACCAGGGGAAATAATTTGACAGCGGCATTGTATGTGAGCACACAGTGTTCAGGAGAGATTAGATCGGAGAAGGAAAGATGAAAGGCATGAGTCCTGTTACGGGGCTGATACTGTGGCCCCAACTTGAGGTGCCGGGAGTCCAAACAGAGGTGAAATAGAAGCAGAGAGAATGGGGAAGAATAAAAATGAAGAGTTTGTTAATGTGTAGGGATCAAGAAAATTTGGAAAGTGTCTGGTGAGGCAGCCACTGTGACCCATGAACACTTAAAGTGCAGCCAGTCTAAATCAAGATGTGCTGTACCTGTAAAATGCAGACCGAGCTTTAAATATTTAGTAACCAAAAAAAAAAAAAAAATCTGTTAGTTTTCTTACATGGATTACATTTTGATTTTGGTCATATTCATCTAAAAAAACTATCAAAAGTTTACTTTTTTCTTTTTTCCATGTGGCTACTAGAAAAAATTTTAATTGCATGTGTGGTTCACATTTCTATTGGTTGGTCTAAGGAATTAGGAGGAGGCAAAAGGGATGCCTCATGACCAGGACAGTGGTGGTGTCACTCATAGGGAAAAGGACATCAGAAAGGTTTGAGGCAGGCAGTGGTATTTCACTGGGTTTTCCATGTGTTGTGTTTGAAGCAGCTGGGCAGCTGCTGCACATAAATTTATTTTTAATATTTTAGTGTTTATTTTTTGAGCGAGAGTGAGCAGGGAAGGGGCAGAAAAAGAGGGAGAGAGAGAATGCCAAGCAGGCTCTGTACTGTCTCTGCCCCCAGCGCAGGACTCCAACCCACAAACTATGAGATCATGACCTGAGCTGAAATCAAGAGCCGGACATGCAACTGACTGAGCCACCCAGACGCCCCTGCATGTAAAGTTAAATAGGCTTTCATTTAAGACATTGGGATTATGGTAAAGGATTGTATGCGAAGTGCGTTGGTCATAGCTAACGTCATAAGGGTAGAACATTGTCTACCTTACCGAGGACCAGTGTGGGTCAGGCAGGTGCTGTGTAATGTACATACATCCTTTTATTTCCTCCTGGTAACAACCTTGTGAAGTACGTACTATTATTATCGTTTCTCATTTTACAGATGAGGAAACTGGAGTTTAGAGAAGTGAACCAACTTGAGGTGTAGTAAGTGATGAGCCAGGATCCAAATTTATCTGTCAAAGCCTTGTTCACTCTGCGATATCAGTTCTCCAGGTCAGAACCCCTGAGAAAATGGAGTCAGAAGAAGGAGCCATATTGTAGAAAGGTATATCATTGGACAAGCAAGAACAGGATAGTCAAGCATCACTAAGAGGAGAAACTTTCCAGAAGGAAGTGGCTGTTCAGAAACCCGGGTGAGACTTTTATAGCAAAGAAGTATGTTAGACGATAACAGCTATTTCAAACTGAAGCACACTGAATCCTGTAAATTAAGGTCATTAAAAAGGAGTTCGTATTTTCTAAGGCTTGTTCAGAACTTTGGAAAGTTAAGCATAGGTAGGAAGTGACGTTCTTTTCAATGGATGGACATACTCTAATTTCCGGGCAAAAATAACATGGGTAGAACCAAGAGCCAAGACTCTGACAATCATTAATTGGTGTTTCTCAGGAGGACCAAATCAGAACCACGGAGGAAGCTTTAAATACAAATTCCTGGACTCTGCCACAGACCTATTGAATTTTTTTTTTTTTTTAAATAAGTGCTTCAGAGGTTCTAGATACACAGTGAAGTTAGGAACCCACTACTCAGTCATCACAGCTCTCTCCTGGATTTATTACCCTGATGGGCTCATTCTCATGGCTTCCTACCAGCTTTGCTAGGGATTATGGGATCATCCTCTGTCTTTAACAATAGCCCTACCTAGAATCTGGGACAGTCCTTCTTTTAAAGAAAAGCAACCAGTTCTTCACTTAAGTCTTCTCCCAAGGCCACTTTCTCGACACCTACTGTCATTGCTATGGAGACCACCTATCTAAGGAGTAGTGGGCCCTAAATGGAAGTCACATCTTCTTTCGTACAGGGCTCCTGACAGCTCCCCCTGCCCCCTTCCATTCCTTCCTTGTACTTTTGATGTTCAGAGACAAGCAATATAGGGTGGTGAGTAAGAGGATGACCTTGGGAGTCAGGTGGCCCTGAGTCCCAGCTCTGCTACGTAAATCAGCATAATCTTCATCAAGATTCTTTTGACCTCTCTGTGTTTCATCTATAAAACAGAAATGATAAAAGAACTCCTCTCTAAGAGGATTAAATGAAATGATTCATGGAATTCACTTACCAGGCACATAATAAATGGTGGTAGCGGTCAAATTTTATCATTATAACAACAACAGTAACATCATCGCCACCATCACCATTGTTATTCAGGGACATGTGGCTGGCTGGCAGGTAAAGTGAACTCATCAGAGATACCAGATAAAGACCTCACAGGGGTCTGCAAGTATAAATGCTACTTTTAGAGGATGAACTCTTGAGGTCTTGAGAGAGTGCTCTTATTTTTCATTCTAATTCTGAACTTCTATAAACTCAGAAAAACTCCAGTCACTCTGTCTTCCCCCAGCCCCAACGACATTTTCCACTGTTCCGTGCAGCCCTTCCTCATCTCTCCCTCTCATTTTTTTCCCCCATAGGCCATTCACTCATTCTTTTTGCCCTTTGCTCTCAAAACTGGACAGGAACAGGGCAGGACATGGGGCTGGTCACAGGTTCACCACCTTCGGTCTTACCGCCTGTGAGCTCTGGTTGGAGAGAAGGAGAAAGAATCTTACACTTCCATCTCGGTGTTTTCAGGTCTTAGGGCTTGATATGTTCAGCAGTCATGGCATGATAATAATAGAAATCATAGCTAGCCTTTGTAAGTTATTTACAGATTACAAAACAACAGATTAACAACTGTATCAGTCAGGGTTCAGTTACAACAAACAGAGTGCTTGGCAGTGCCAGCAGAATGGGCTTTCGTACAGGGGATGAGGTGCTTGCGTAATCAGCAGAAGAGCTGGAGAACTGGTTCCTGACTTCCAGACCAGGACCAGCTTCCAGACATCACCATAGAAATACTCCCACCCACACCCCCCTACCACCACCACCAGGGCTCAGCAGGAAGTGGAGAATTGGGAGGCTGCTGTAGCCACACAGTTTCTTAGCGTCACATTGCCAGCAACTGCACACTGGGTTGCTCCCAAAGAGCAACGTGCTCACCACCCTGCTTGCCTGCAGAAAATAAGCCAGGCCACAAACATTGGCCTCCTCACTTCCACCTTCCAGATCTCTGAAAAACGCATCCCCACCCCTTTGGTGGAGCCCCATCATCCAGATTCCAGTTGCAAGGGAACCTTAGTAGCTTAGTTGGCTCAGGTTGCCATAACAGTACACAGGCTGAGTGGCTTAAATAGCAGAGATTTGTCTTCTGGAGGCTAGAAGTCTGCAATCAAGGGGTCAACAGCCTTGCTGTCCTCCAAGGCCTCTCTGCATGGCTTGTAGATGGCCATCTTCTCCCCGTATCTTCACATGTTCTTCCCTCTGTGCCCGTCTGTCTCTGAATTCCTTTTTTTTTTTTTTTTAATTTGAGAGAGTGCATGCATGAGCAGGCAGGGTAGGGGCAGAGAGAGAGAAAAAGAATCCCAAGCAGGCAGTACACTGTGAACACAGAGCCTGATGTGGGGCTTGAACCCATGAACCCATGAGATCATGACCTGAACTGAAATCAAGAGTTGGATGTTTAACTGACTGAGGAACCCTGGCACCCCCTAAATTCCCTCTTCTTGTAAGGACACCAGTCATACTGGATCGGGGCCCACCCTAATGAGCTCATTTAACTTAATTGTGTCTGTAAAGGCCCTGTCTCCAAATACAGTTTATTCTGAGTTGGGGGGAGGAGCATTGTTCTTTCCGTCACTGTGGTGTCGCAGGGCACCACAGAAGGAAGGGAGGGCAGCTGTCCAGTGCCAACCATCAGGGACTGTAGGTGCCTAGAGTACTTCGCAGGGGGCGTGATCAGCAGGTATAGGTACTTAACACTTCAGCAAAAGTATTCTTTGTATTTATTACACTTACATGCATATTTTATCTGATGCTCTTAACAGCTCTTTGAAATATGAAAGTTATTATCCCCATTTTTCCCATGAGAAAATTGAGGCTTACATAGGTTACAAGTCCTTCCAGAGGGCCCTAGATCTAGGCAGTGGCAAGGACAGGAGTGAGCTCAAGTCCCCTGTCCTAATCCTTGAGTATGTCCCTGGAACGAAATGTCCAAGGCATAGTACAAAGGCTGTGTCTTGAGTTCAAATAGAGGGATAAGCAGGTATGTCACCAAATGTTAAAGCCACAGCCTCTACTTAGGTCCAGCCCACTTTTATAAGATTCTCTGATTTTTCCAGAAATCTTTGTCTTAAAGTGATAGCTCAGGTTTTCAAATGTTGACAATTTAAAGTTAAAACACACATACATACCACATACACGGTTGAGTTAACCCTGTGCAGGGCCTGACCAAACATATCCATAGGCTGGATTCAGCCTGCAGGCTCTGATTTAAAACAAGTGTTCAGGAGATAGAGACACTGTTCTAAGGATCTGACTGTACTCCCTCTAGGGCCATATTAAAGCCTGCTGCTAACCAATCATATTACCTTGAAATTCTTCTTTTACTCTTTTTGCTGGGTGAATTTTTCTCCTGTTTCATACCGAATGCATGATTTTCGGTCTTGTCAGTAAAGCAAGAGACCCAGCATTTATTAAATATCTGTGTGCACAGGGTACAGTACTGATAGGCACTCATTTCTCTTCCCAGCAACCCTGTGAGGTAAGTATTGCCGCCTGCACCCTGTTAATAGATGAGGGGCACAGACAAAGAGCCAAGCCAGGGAAAGACATTAAGACTTTGATAGTTGAAGGCAAGATCAGAAGGGAAGATCAGATGGAAACTGTTTCAGGGTTTTTTGTTTTTTGTTTTAACCTGCTCTTTTATTATAGACACAAGGGGCGTATTTACTCAGAACACTGGCTTTGGTCCAGGCCTTCAGTTATTGGCCTGGCCAGGATGACCTTGTGATTCAGCTGCTGCTTCCCTGCTCCCTGACACACTTTCCAACCCCACCCTCTCCCTGCTGCAGGCTGCTCTGGACAAAGATTAAGATGCTCTTCTTTCCCTAATGGGAAATCTTGTTCCTAGGAATTTCTAGGAACCTAAGAATTCAGATGAACAACAGCCTTAAAACCAATGCCAACTATTTGAATCACTAAATAGTACATATGTGTATTTAGATCTGCTAGCCACATGTAAAAATGTGAACAAGGCCGCAGAAGCGATAGCCGGGGTTTCCTCAAACTGAGGTTCTGTGCAGGCCTCTGCCCTTTAGGGAGGCAGAGACAGGGATAGAGGGCTGGAGGCTCAGGATCTCCAGATGCTGACCTCAGTCCTTGCCTGGGCGTGACAGCTAGAACATTCTTGCTTAGCTTGCAGAAAGGAGAGGGGAGGCCTGTTTTGCAGGGCACTGGATAAACAGATGCTTTCTGCACCAGAAGGGATGTTGCACAAAGCAGTCAGCAAGCCCACAACTGCAGGTCATCGGTGTCAAGGTCACCTTGCCCTGAGTGTTTGTGAATCAAATTAATTGGAATTGCATCCTCAGTGCAGTAGGAAGCATGGTTTCCAGTGTGAAAGGCTTACAAACTGGTTCAGGGCTTATGAGTTGGGTTAACTTGAGGCAAGTTTTTCAAACTTCAGTTGTCTCATCTATAAAATGAGCATGAAATAGTAATACCTTTCAGGATCGTAGTGAGGCTTCACATACCACTGCGAATGAAAGCAATGTGTGCAGTCTAGGGTTGCATACAAATATCAGGTGTTGTTTGCCTTGGAGCTATTCTTAAGAATAAACCAAGCTTTTTATCCACCTGGTGGCACAGACAGACATCCTTGCCTTTGAGGGAAGAGCAAAAAAAACAAAAAAATCCTCTCAAAGCACAGAGATGGTCGGAGCTGTCTGTTCTCTCCATCTAGCTGTTGAGAAGATGCAAAGAAGCTGCAGGCTGGGAGGAAGTCCTCAGCGAGACCTCCAGCTCCTGGAAACACCTTCCATCTCCCCCCAGTCAAATAGTGGTGGCTGTTTTTGCAGTGACAGGAGGCAGCTCAGCCCTGAGTCCCTCCACAGGACTCCTTAAGTTGAAACAGTAGAACTTTGATCTGACTTCTCCCTAAGAAGAATGTTGTAGTAGGAGATGTTGTTCTCCAGCGGCCCCATACACAACTTTTGCTAGGAATGGCCACAGATATCCCCCATTTAATTGACCTGCCAAATGCTATTCCTGTACAGTATTCAGTAGGAAGTTGTTGGTGTTTAATAATCTGTGAAGCTGTGAAAATCACCCATCTCCTAAACTTTAACTACTTTTCTGGGTGGGTTTAGACATGTGCCAGGAGAGGGAAACAGACTCTGAGAACTCGTATTTGCTTTGGGAGTCTGAGAAAAGTTGTTGGGGCCGGAGGAGGGGCTGCACTCCTCCTGAAGCAGAGGAGAAAGGTCCCCAGGGGAAGGAAACCAGAAGCTGTCTGAGAAATGGGAAAAGACTGAAGGAGCAAGTCAGAACTCTGATATCAGAATAGGGGACAACTGCCAGAAGCGCTAAGCCTGCAGACATGAACTGTGAATTGCTACCTGTTTTCAGTAACGACTCTTATTACCGGAAGAAACTCCTCCGTGTACTAGAAGGCACAGTTTCTCACCGATTTTAGAGGGACTACCCCAGTATTTTTTAAAAAATTTTTAATGCTTTGTTTTGATATCTGGAAAGAGGGCAAGAGCCAGGGAGGGGCAGAGAGCAGAGAGAGAGGGAGACACAGAATCTGAAGCAGGATCCAGATTCCAAGCTGTCAGCACAGAGCCTGATGCAGGGCTCGAACCCATGAACCACGAGATCATGACCTGAGCCAAAGTTGTACGCTTAACCAACTGAACCACCCAGGTGCCTCTTCCCCAGTATTTTATAAATAGAGCCTGACCATGGGCTCTTTGCTCATAGCTTTGTGGGAGGGAGCAACGAATGGTCCAGGCTGACCAATGTGAACTGGTGTGCAGTTAGAGGAAAACTCGCTCAGGCCTTGGAACCTTTATGCCCTGGAGGCTGAAGGAAAGAGAATGCTTGGCATTATTCTCATGCAAAGGGACGTGTAGAAAGTCCTTAGGATGGAGCCTGGAAACCACAGGCCCTTCAGAAGGGTATCATATTCACATTCTGGAGGCTAGGGGCCAGTCCTCAGAACCTTTACCAACTGGCGCAGGAGCCCCATTTAACATGCTGCAGGGCACAAAATGTGCAACTAGAATGCGTGAATCAGGGTGCTTCACTGTGCTTGCAGGGAGGTTTGCCTTCTGCCTCCGTCCCATTTCAGAGGCTCTGTTAATAAGAGCTTGCCTGGGAGCACAGAAGAACACCGGGCCAGGCCACTGCGTATGAGCAAAACCCCTGGGAGCAGACCCTGGCTAGGCCTCTCCCTTGGGTGGGGCTGGATGACCGGAGTCTGAGGAAGAGGCAGGGAGTGTGTTGAAATGAGGTCGCCAAGGCCTAGGCTAAAGCAGGGCCACCCTGCCCTGCCATAGGATTCCTCCTCCTGGTTTCCTGCACGGCCAGGACATCCTGATTCTAGGGGAATCCTCTGTTGCCTGTCACCAGCCCTTTCATTCTGCCCGGAGAGCAGAGTGCAGCAGAATCGCCTAAGGAGGCACTTAAACAGGGGCCTCATTCCACAGCCCACCCAGGCCCACTCGTCAGAACCCTGGAGCCTCACTGACCTGGGGGAGGCAGCCAGGTACACGGAATTCTGATTCATCGTGTTGAGTATGGCCTCCTACGGATACATACAAGAGCAGCTGCTGTTTGGGGAGTGCCTTGGTCCTCCGATAAATACTGTATGTACAGGAGCAAGGGGACTCCTCAAAAACCATCATCTCAAATTATGCAGAAGAAAACTTGGGGCCCTAGAGGTTAAGTGACCAGCCCAGTTTCATGCAGCTAGTAAGTGCCAGAGGCAGGGTCCAAACCCAGGAATGTGAAACATGACGGTGAGGCTGGATGTCAAATTTCTGCACACAGTTAAAAACAGGTTTTTTTTGTTTTGTTTTGTTTAAATACAATTGACCCCAAGCTGCCTCTGACCAAAGCTCTGGCCTGGAGCCCTTGGGAGCATTCCAAGTGTGGCAGAGCTCAGGTAGAGAGCTTTGGTGCTCACATGGTAGACACTGTGGAGCCTAGGGGTTGCGGGCGTGTTGTGTAGCCCTGCCTGGTCCTAAGCCTTTATGGCTGAGATGTTTGGTGCAACTGTGGCCCTTCCAGAAGGTTGAGTCAGCCTCGGTTTGCTGCAGGCGCCACGGTGCCCTGAGACTTTGCTGAGCCCTTGCATAGTATGAGGGAGGCATACCTACCGTCCACCTGCTGCTATGAGTCACAGAACTGCCACCGTGCTGCCCGGCCTGCCAGCTCCGCCTTTCCCCCCCGCTCGCCACAGTGCCCAGACAGAACTTAGCCATATATGGCAGAGGCGCCAAGCAGCGCTTTTCCTAGCCTGCCTGCCTTTTGGAATATGTCCTTAGACAACCAGCCGGGTTGAAGCTCAAGGTCCAGGAGGTTTCATTTCCTTTTTACCAGGTGGCCAAGGAGCGAAAGGAAAAGAGCAGCCTTGGCTCCAAGGCTCAAGTCCGAGAGGAGAGTCAACCCCCCGAACATGTGGGGGGGGGGATACAGGATTATCAAGTGCCCTGGGTGCCTGGCTGAGGCGAGAGAGAGGTAAAGGAGGGAAAGATCGAGTTCTATTAAATATTTCAGGCTTTAAGCTACTCAGTGTATCCCCTTTGACATTTGCAGGGGGTTCATCACAGAGAGTCTTGCAGCTGAAAGGTTCCCACTTTTTCTTGAATAAAGGCTTCCTTATCTGCCTAACTAACATTCCTCAAATGATTGCAAACCTCGAATGCACCTAAAAATGCACCCTTTGTGCAAAGTTCTCCAGAGGCACTCTCCTTTGCTGTTTTCTGTTGCCAGCACTTGAATCAGTGTAATAGTTGGGTAAGAGAGCCAAAATGAAATAAAATCAAACCTTCTGTTAAAGTACATAGCAGTAATATTAAACTACACACGTTAACGCAGACTGTGCTTGCATATGCTCATATGTGCCAGAGGCCCCCTAACTACCACAAATGTTTATGTATATTTGTTTCCTCTTAGAAGATACTAGAAAAGGCTCCATTGTGCTGTATGTCAGGGTGTATGGATGAAACAACTAGTACTGGCTTTCTGCAAAGGAAAGATTTATGAAGGAGCTCCCATGGGAAGGCATTCTCGTAACTACCTCACGGAGCCCGTGATGACTGGGGGAAAAAAAATGCATCCTTTTCCCCTAAGTAATGAAAACTTCAGGAATGTTTAAACAACTTACATTCTTTTCAGGTTTCAGGTAAAAACGATACCTGACAATGTCGAGCAAAACAGCAAGCACCAACAACATCGCCCAGGCACGGAGGACTGTGCAGCAGTTGAGAATGGAAGCCTCCATCGAGAGAATAAAGGTAAGAAGCCTGGATGGGATCAGACAAGTTTTCTGGTCAGGCCCCTCTGTTCGTTTCTACCCAGCATGGGCTTCATTTCAAAAGCACAGGGAAGCCAAAGTGTCTGAGTTGGCCTCTCTATTCGAACAGAAAACCTAAATCCAATGACAGGATTCCCCAAGGACCTGCCTTCCCTGAAAGTCCTGTGATCTCTCTGTTCTGCACTGGGACAGGGTTCTAGATGGACTTTATAAACACCCTTGGAATTTACTAAGCACTCTAGAGTTATATGTGCAGGTGAGCTAGTCTTGCACAGCAAGGTCAACACTCAGGGTCTCCTTTTTAAGACTATGCCACTTTTTAAATGTGTACGGACTATTTTAATGACCACATTCTGCACCCAGGGTGAGTAATGCCAGCCTTAATTGAGATCTGCAAGAAACGGGAAGGCATTTGTAAGGTCATCTGATTTCGAAGTCTTTTCTCCCCAAATCCCAAGAGAGAACTAGGCAGTATGTGCCCTGGAATGTTGTGAGTAATGCTGTTTCCTAGAAACTGAAGCAGTCACCTGATACATTCCTCTGGGCCTAGAGATAGTCACCTGTCTTCAAAACATGAGGCTGCTTATGCTGTATTTGACAGGACTCAGCTGCTCTGTGTTCCTTGCCTGAGGACACTGACCTGATTATGCTGTGGAATAGCCCACCCAAGACTTCTGAACAGGGCATGGCATTTTCTGTTTTTAACTCCTGCCCGAGGAAGCACTGAATCCCAATTGGAGAGAGAAATTTTATCCCTCCTTTTATTTTCCCAAGAGTATTGACTCCAAGCCCATAATTCAGTTCCTAAACTCTGTCCTGCATTCCACTTTTGTATCAAATACGAGCTAAGATACAGCCTTCCCTTGATTCACTTATACTGCCCCATTCTCACACTTTTTATTTTGAAAAATGTCAAACCTTTAGAAGAGCTATAACAAACACCCATCTACTCTGCCAAGATTCACCAGTTATTAACATCTTGCCACATTTGCTTTTTCTGTGTTTGTACACACACCGACACAACACATACCCTTTAAACCACTTAAAAGTTATTTGCAGACATCGTGACTCTTCACCCTTAAATACTTTACCTTCTTCATAACCACAGTACAATTATAACATTCGCAATCATCTAATACTATCTGATACACAGTCTACTTTTGAAGAATCCAGGCCACTCATTGTGCAGAATGGCCCTCTCATTGGATACCATCGCTTACCGATTATTCAATGCTGGCTAAATGTTTTGGCAGGAATACTTGCTAGCTGGTAATAGGTCATCTGTGCTCACACTAGGAGGCACATGATGTCATTTTTCTCCCATCTTTAAATCTGATCACTCGGTGAAAGAAGAACTGCCAAATGTGTCCCTTTACAAATCTTTGCCCTTTATAACTGATAAGTAATCTGGGAGAAACAGGGTCTCAAAGTATCACTCCACCAGTCTATCCAAAGGGCCAGCATTCAACTGCCCTTTTAATGTTTGACAGTCCATTATTTTCTCATGTGTTTGCTTTGGTTTGTCAGGTTTCAAAGGCATCAGCGGACCTCATGTCCTACTGTGAGGAGCACGCCAGGAGTGACCCTTTGCTGATCGGGATACCAACCTCAGAAAACCCTTTCAAGGATAAAAAAACTTGCATCATCTTATAGAGGAACACAGAAACAGTCTCTCACCTCTTCTCAACAAAGCAAATTGTGAGCAGCTCCTGGGAAGAAATTTACCTTCAGCTTATTTGGTAACCACTGCTAATAACTAAAATACTCTGACTTGGAATGATTGACTCTGATGTCTTTATTTTCCAAGTTGCCCTTTCTCTAAAACACCTTTTACTGATTTAATACAGAATTACAAATCATCTTTTCCATTTGATAACTACAGCGTCATATTGGATTATTGCTTTAGAAAAGTTGGTTTGGGCCATTTAAAAAAGCATGATTATATACTTTTAAATATATGAATAACCCAGTCATAAAGATGAAAATGCCAAGAATAACTTACTGAAACCTTTATATCATAGTATGTTTTTAATAGGGTTGTGCCAACCTGTACAGTGTACATGGGTGAGGAGTGTTTTGTGTGTATATATATGTCTTTGTATATACACATATCAATGCTTATTTCCTTATTAAAATTTCTCTCTCCATGCCATCAGTTCAACTGCAGAAGTTATACCTTTGTCTTGAGCTGTATGTAGATAGAATAAAAGTTTTTCATATAGTTATTGTACAAAAGGTATCCACTGTAATTGAGTCATGAAGAAATGTTGGCTGACCTCTTAGGCTAAAATCAACTATACCGATTAAAATTTAAAAATGGAACTAAAAACCCTCTTATGAGGCATTCACAAGGGAACCTAAAAAGGCTCCTATGATCCTGAGTCTGGAGAAGTGGGGGGAGGCCTCTGGGGCTCATGTTTTCTGGATTATGAGGAGACCCCTCTGCCACCCTAATGCCTAGAGTGAGACAGAGTGTGCATGAGCCCCTGCCAAAGAGGAGCAGGAATGTGTGAAAACCAGCTGCTTTTCTCAGCCAGACTTTGTGATTTCACTCTCTCTGCCCTGCCCTTTGTCTTTCCTCTCCCACTAGAACATCTGTTTCCAGAGCCCAAGTGGGTAGAACACGGTGGGACGGAAACATGAAACACAACGGTATCAGGCCCTTAGGCACCTTTCAAATACCTATAGTGCCAGTGTGTTCCCTACCTTGTCCACAAACCACCTGAAGCAGGCTTGGAGTCAGGGGTACACAACTTGGGTTTTAGGACTCCAGCAGTGGGTTCCTGGATTTTCCTTTGGACATGAATGCAGCCCTCACATCCTTGGAATTTCCAGGGGGCACCTCAAGGAATCGCCTGTGCCCAGAGAGTATTGTAACTTTATCAGAGAGAGAGAAAGGTCCTTTAAAAAAAAAAAAAAAAAAAAGTGCTCACTTAAGAGGTCAAACCATACACAAGCCTTTGATGTTTTAATTCATCTTTAGTTCATTAAAAATAACTACTGATGAAGGATTAAAACCGCATTTTCCAAAAGGAGTCAACCCCATGATGGAATTATTTATGATGGTTTTCCCTAGTTCTGTACAATCTTGCCCTGCAACACAAGCCCCTTTTAAAACCTAATGTCTGTTTTTGAGCATTAAGCTGATTGTGGGTGAACAATTGTAGTGCTATTTTTAAACTGCTCAAATACAGACAGTATTTCCCCAGTTACCTACCTGTTCAGTATTGTGAACTGCCCGGACTTTTCCAAGGTCATGTGAAAATCACGCCATGGGCCTTAACCTCTTGTCATCTGCCTCTGGGTTTTGCAATATGACCAGTTTCCAAGTAAATTATGGGCACCCGTTTAGGAGAGATAAAGGTGAAATTTGAAATGTGCACTAAAAAGACAACATTACAGTTAATGCTTCACTTAATGAGACATTTTCTTTTAATAAGTATATTTTTCTACAGATAGTTTCAGAACACTAATCTTATTTTCACTCTGATTTTTAACATGTTTCTTTAAATATTTATAATACAGCTTGTTAAATATTTTTATGAAATTTATTATACCTTTTCATTATATGTGCACTTTTTCAGTAGCAAGCATAGTTCATTCTTGAGTACTAAATTATGTTCTTTTACCAAAAGAGAATATGTTTTGCTCTCTGTTTGTTACAGTGCTTATAGTGGTAAGGAATAGACTTGAGGTCCCCAGAGAGTTCAGCTTTTGCTGGTCAGATAACAAAGGCTAGGAGTATAAATGTCATGTAACTTCCTAACGAGGTATAGGGCATGTTTAAGAAAAGTGAAATCACATCCTTTGATGCTGGACCCAGTGGAGAAAAATTGTAGCTAAATGTTGATTTACTTAAACTAGATGTCTATGTGAGAAAGTATACATATAGGATATGTAGAAGTCACTTATCAGGCTTTATTTTACTTATGAAACACCATTTTTAACTGTTCTACAGCAGCTGGTTTATGATAATGGACAAATGCCCAGTATGTGTAATTGTTTATCCAGCTACCACTATAAAAACATACTTAATCGCATATATACATGCAACCTCTTGGCTTCATATCTGTGAAGCTATTTAAATGTGTTCGTTATACTTTGCCTTTAATGCTTTTTTCTTAATGGTGATCTCTTTCATTCTTAATGTTCATTAGTGCATAAATCTGTCCAATTGAGGCCTCAGGACCATGGCAAGATATGCTAGATAATGTTTCGTGACTCCAGAGTATTTTACAGCAACACATTATTCCAGTTCATTCACCAAGTAGAGGTTGTGGCTACTTTTTCTTCTACAAAGAATCGGGTTTTTACATTTCCTTACCTTATGAAAATGAAAGTGCCATAATTATCTTTTAAAGGAAGGACCTGCCTTCTCCCCATACTGTTTTTGTACTTTACTAATCTTTCAACTATCAAAAAAAATTATACCAGTGATTTAATAACTTTGAGGCACAGGTTAATCGAAGTAGTAGACAATGTGCTGAACTTCGGCTTCAGATGCCTTCTCAGCTGATTTACAACTAAGTGTCATCTGATTACTCCAGCTGTTGATTGAAGATCTGTAGAGGCCCAAAAAATGAACTACATGTCAGTCCTTCTCAATAAAACATAATACTGGAGTTGTTATGAATTGTATTGATTTCTTTTATGGTAGATCTGTTAACAGGAACAAAATACGTGAATCAAATAGAATTTAGTGTAAATTAAAATAGAGCACTTACCAAAAGTTGGGTGGCCTGGATCATAGCCTTGGATCCTTTTTTAGCCAATGTGGTGTCCCTGTGTTGTGTGACTCTGAACAAGGCACTTCATCTCACTGGGCCTCCATTTTACCATCTGTAAAACAAGGGGCTTGAAGTAGATGATGGTGGAGATCCACTCTCCGAAGCCTCAGTCCAATGGCCTACCCCACTACAGGGCCTGCCAACGTGTTGGTGCTATAAGCTGCTTCAAAATATAAAATGGTTTGTCTGTCATATATGCTCATTTAATAGCTTATGAAAGGACTTTTTGTTATAAAGCCTTTTCTGGTTTTATAGACTTGATTATTGTAATGTCTTGTTTTTAGCCATGTAACTCTAAACATCATTCACTTGATGTCCCAGTAATCTGCGTTTGATATATAGTTGATGGGATTTTGTTATTTTATAGCATTCTTTGGCTACTCATCTGTCCAGCATCTTATTAACCTAAGCACTGTGATCATTGTTTGGAAATCTGTCCTATGGAAAAAATAGAAACATTTACTTCACATGTACTTCACAGATTCAAAAGAAGTTTCATTAAAACATCCTTCTCTTTATTCGATCAGTGCCTCACTGTATCATCCTACTTGTGTTTTGCTCAATAAATTAATAGAAGACCAGTTCTCTTCCATTTTCCTTCATTCAGTTAACATTTTTTAAACCCTGAGAGCCAGATGTTGAATAACAGGCTCTGACACTCCATTCAGTAAGACTCACACAGTCCAGAGCGAGGAGGGTGGAATGGCAGATATATAAACTAACAATCAAAGTACCAGAGTACCCTGTGTGAAGGAGAGCACATAGTACTGTGAGAGCCCGGAGGAGGAAGGACCAGCTCCACAACAGTGAAGTCTGAGGAGGCATCCAAGGGAGGTGATGGTTGAGCTGGGTCTTGAAAAAAGAAATTTTGTAAGCATTAGCATGAAGTTTTGGAAGAAAGTGAGGGAAGAGGAGGAGAGTGGGCTCAAAACTAGTGTGCAGAGTACCTCCCAAACTACTTGTTTATCCTGCAAGCAACAGGAAGGCAGTGGAGGTTATTAAAGAGGAATGATGTAATGGTATCCAATGTGTAGAGGGCTGTTTCCCATCCTGAGACCCAGCTGTGACCATGGAAACAGATAACAAATGAAAAGGCCATTACACTCAACAATGACTCATACTCACCAAGTGTTTGCCAAAGGTACCCTGCCGCCTCCTCAATTCCTTCCCTTAGGGCTGGGATTCCCTTAGAGATG
Source organism: Proteles cristata cristata (assembly GCA_017311185.1). Taxonomy (NCBI): domain Eukaryota; kingdom Metazoa; phylum Chordata; class Mammalia; order Carnivora; family Hyaenidae; genus Proteles; species Proteles cristata. The sequence goes on along the minus strand of JAESUZ010004016.1, from coordinate 997,416 downwards.
AAGGAAGAATATCATCATCCAGAAAGGGGGAAAAAAGGCAGCCAATGAGTGGTTACAAACTAGGCAGCTACAGAGATGGTCCTAACTTATGAGAATCAGTACTTACATACTATAAAGAAGCCAGAGTCCCTCAACCCTTTCTAGGAAAGAACCAAAGAATTTAGACATTTTGGTCATGGAAAACAGCAACTAACATGCACTTTCACTTGTTCAGACCAAATTACAAGTTACTGTGACTTTCAGTGGAAGACAACAGTATTGGGAGATGGGATTGGGTAGGGGTGGGTTTAAAACAAGATGAAGAAAGAGGGTAATGAAGAATTTAGATATTTTGGTCATGGAAAACAGCAACTAACATGCACTTTCACTTGTTCAGACCAAATTACAAGTTACTGTGACTTTCAGTGGAAGACAACAGTATTGGGAGATGGGATTGGGTAGGGGTGGGTTTAAAACAAGATGAAGAAAGAGGGTAATGAAGAATTTAGATATTTTGGTCATGGAAAACAGCAACTAACATGCACTTTCACTTGTTCAGACCAAATTACAAGTTACTGTGACTTTCAGTGGAAGACAACAGTATTGGGAGATGGGATTGGGTAGGGGTGGGTTTAAAACAAGATGAAGAAAGAGGGTAATGAAGAAAGAAAGATGAAAAAGAGACAATGTAAGTAAACATGGCAGATGAAATGTTACACTACCTTAATATTATGAACAAAGAACTCACACCTAGAATGATGGTGTTAGCTTGGTGTGCAGATGCATATCGTGGCCTTTCAACTCTCTTAGATATGGTGGGGGGTGATCAGCTTCTCATCGGCAAGATGGTTGGTTACAACATACATGTACCTGTGTATACACATCATAAGCCACTTTATTTGGCTAAGTAGACACTTGAGGATTTCTCCCTCCTTCCTTCCCTGTACCTAGGTTTACAAACTTCTGGGTTACAGCTCTGTAGAACCGGATTCCACCATCAGCTGTGGCCATCTTTGCACAACTTAGCATGGATATCACTTTTAGCTGCTCTTCAGAGGATGGCCCTACTGGCGACTTTACCCTTTTACCACCGTAAGCAGCGAACAACCTTTGCCTTCAGATGAGCCCTTCTGCTACTCCAATTACTATCACCTTATCAGAGTCATTCATGTCTATTAAGGCCATTTTACCGTAGGCCAGCCTTGGACAAACACACACAACTGGTCTCAAGAACCCTTCCTTCAGTTATCAATTTTTTTCAGAAACCGATACTCTCTTTATCCCAAAGGGAAATGCATTCCTAATAAATTCATACTAAAATCCTAATGACTTAATGGTTAGTAGATCATTGGAACTATAAAATAGGACTATGGAAAGAGCAATGTTTAGCATAAAGGAGGAGAAAATAGTAAAGTTTTAGCTTTACTATTCATTTCATTGAAGAGTTCAATAATTCATTGAGAATTATTTATATGAAGCATTCTTACGCCCTATGAATCCTAGATAATCTATTCAATTATAAAAGCAAGTAATTGAAGCCACTGAGGGATAATGGTAAGATCCCAGGCTTGGAAGTCTAAGAAATGTACAGCCAAAATATCTATGTACAAGTTGCTACTTCTGGTCTCCAGATCCATCCCCACCTCCCTCCCCCACATCCTTCCACACACACATCTTTCTTAGATACAAATGAGAGCTTCACTGACTAAGAGACTTCAAATCTGGTCCTAACATAAGATACGCATCCTGTGACATCATGAGGGCCCTGTGGATAGATGTATAGGTTGTTACACTGGGGCCAAACCTAAGGCAGTCACTCACTGGAAGAACATGGCCAGCAGTTCTACTTTATTCCTGGCACTGACAGACTTGAGCATTAATGTCTCCTAGGATCTGGTTAAGGATAACCCTAAGTAAAAGTTGACATGTGAATAAAAGAGAAAAACCCAGAAATAAACCCATGCTTATATGGTCAACCTATCACAAAGGAGGCAAGAATATACGATGAGGAAAAGAGTCTCTTTGATAGTGCTGGGAATACTGAACAGTTACACACAGAAGAATGAAACTGAACCACTTTTTACATCATACACAAAATCAACATGGGCCAAAGACCTAAATAGGAGACATAAAACCATAAAACTCCTAAAAGAAAACATAGGCAATAACTCCCTTAACATCAGCCTTTGCAACATTTTTCCAGATACGTCTCCTCAAGTAAAGAGAACAAAAGCAAAAATAAACTATTGGGACTACACCACAATAAGAGGCTTTTGCACAGGGTAGGAAACCAACAAAACAAAAAGCAGCTTACTGAATAAGACAAGATACTTACAAATAATATATTTGAAAATGGGTTAATATATAAAATAAATGACTTACGTAACTCAATACATATACACACACACTAATAAACCTGTTAAAAATGGGCAGAAGACCTGAATAGACATTTTCAACAAAGACATACAGGTGGCCAACAGACATGAAGAGGTGCTCAACATCACTAAGCATCAGAGACGTGCAAGTCAAAACCACAATGAGGCATCAACCTCACACCTGTCAGAATGACTAGACTCAAAAAGTCAAGAAATAATGTGTGTTGGTGAAGGTGTAGAGAAGAGAAATCCTTTCTACACTGTTGGTGGGAATACGAATTGATGCAGCCACTGTGAAAAACAGTATGGAGGTTTCTAAAAAACTAACTAAATAAACATACCCTATCATCCAGTAATTCCCCTACGAGGTATTTACCCAAAGAAAATACAAACACTAATTTGAAAAAATAAATGCACCCTTACATTTATTGCATTAAAAATATTTTTCTAATCCTAGGAGCGCCTGGGTGGCTCAGTTGGTTAAGCGTCCGACTTCGGCTCAGGTCATGATCTCGCGGGTCGTGGGTTCGAGACCCGCGTCGGGCTCTGTGCTGACAGCTAGCTCAGAGCCTGGATCCTGTTTCAGATTCTCTGTCTCCCTCTCTCTCTGACCCTCCCCTGCTCACGCTGTCTGTCTGTCTCTCAGAAATAAAACATAAAAAAAAATTTTTTTTAATTCTAATATAGTTAATATGCAGTGCTATATTAGTTTCAGGTATACAAAATAATGATTCAACAATTCTATATATTCTGTTCATCAAGACAAGTGTACTCTTAATTCTCCTTCACCTATGTCACCCATCCACCTCACCTACCTCCCTTCTGCTAACCATCTGTTTGTTCTCTGTTGTTAAGAGTCTGGGGGTTTTTGTTTCTCCTTTTTGCCTTTGTTCATTTGTTTTGTTTTTTAGATTCCACCTATCAGTGAAATCATATGGTATTGGTCTTCTCTGGCTTATTTTGCTTAGTGTAATACCCTGCTAGATCCATCCATGTTGTTGGAAATGGCAAGATTTCATTCTTTGTTATTGCTGAATAATATTCCATCGTGTGTGTGTGTGTGTGTGTGTGTGTGTGTGTGTGTGTGTGTGACTTATTTATTCATTTGTCTATCCATGGACATTTAGTTGTTTCCAGGTCTTGGCTATTTTAAATAATGCTACACTATAGCCAAATTATGGAGGCAGCCCAAGTATCCATGGATAGATGAATGGATAAAGAAGATGTGAGATACACACACAGTGTGATACTACCTGAGACATTAAAAATAAAATGAAATCTTGACATTTGCAACCACATGGATGGACATAGAGGGTATAATATTGAGCAAATAAGTCAAATCAGAGAAAGACAAATACCAAATGATTTCACTCATGTGGAATATAGAAAACAAAACAGAAAGAGACCCATAAATGCAGAGAAGAAATGTGGAGATGAGGGTGGGGGGATGGGCAAAATGGATGAAGGCAAGTGGGAGGTATAAATTCCAGTAATGAAATGAGTCAGCCATGGAGATAAAAGGCACAGCACAAAGAATATACTCAATGATATTGTAATATCATTGTATAGTAAGAGATGGTAGCTATACTTGTGGGTATAGCATAACAGAAGTCAACATAAGTTGGATCTGAAAGAACATGACAGATTCACAGCAGGAGATCTAAGCAGAAACAGTTGTGGAATCACCATGATGTTGTGGAATCACCATGATGTACACCTGAAACTAATGTAACACTGTGTGTCAACTACAATTTAAAAATCTCACAACAAACCCAGGAGGTAGCTACTATTATTATCCCTACTTTACATATGAAGAAATACAAGTGTGATGACATCCAAACGCATATTTGGTAGGCCTTTCAAAAACACTGAATTTTTCATGAGTAGCTAGTATGATGTAAGAGGAAGAACACATATCCTGGAATCAGGAAGTGTAAAGTTCTAGTCCAACTGCCACTCGTTTGCTATGTAATCTTAGGACCTTTATGACTTCTGGTCCTGCTTCCAGGAAAAAAAAAAAAAAAGATCTACTTTTTAAAAAGGACTTAGTCTAGGTAATTGTTAACATTTCTTCTAGCTTTAAATTTTATACAAATTTGAGAGAGGTGAGCAATTCACTTTCAGTTGCATTTTGCCATCTCCGCCCTAAATCATTTGACATTTTCTTCCTTGAATTAAAAATCAGGAGAACCTAAGTCTAGAGTATGAGGGCAGAGAAGGATATATGGGTTTGCTGTGTGTAATTATAGGTATTTAAAAGATATTTAACGAATCAGTTCCTGATACTTCAGCTACTGACTCATCAACAGGACTGGAAAGAATTTTTAAGGAAAAATTATTTGCAGAAATGTATTTTGTACATAGGCAATTAACAAAATTAAGAGAGCAAAGTTCCAACAATGCCTTTAGAAGAGGAGTTCAAAAACATAATTACAAGAAGAAAAATAGCGCACTCAAATATTAAATGTGAGTAACACAAAATTTGGTTTTTAGAAGCAGGACAAAGAGGAATTCATTCATTTGTTGATGCCCTGCTAGAAATGTAGTAGTTGCTACTAGCACTGTGCTAAATATGTCCTAGGATAAACCCTGAAAAGACAGGGATCTCCCAGGATAGTTGAGGCAGGGGTTATGGGGGATGGACAGTAGGGGGTAAACAAACTCCTCTGCAATGAGGTAAATGCTGTTATAAGCTGGCTCTGAAAGAACATAACAGAATCACAGCATGAAATCTAAGCAGAAACAGAAATATGTAATACACCTGATAGAGAATTTAAGGTAATGATCATAAAGATACTGATTTCAGAAAAGAATGGAGGATGTCAGTGAAACCCTTAAAAAGAGATAAAAACTGACATATCAGAGATGATAAACTCAATAGATGAAATAAAAAATGTAATAGATGGGATAAATAGTAGGCTATGGAAAGCAGAGGAATATATCAGTGAACTGGAGCATAGAGTAATGGGAAGCAATAAAGTTGAAGAAGTGAGAGACAAATACTGCATAATGAGAACAGACTTAGAGAACTCAGCACCACCATTAAGTATAATAGCATTCACATTATAGGGATCCCATAAGAAGAAGAGAGAGAAAGGGGGGCAGAAAATGTGTTTAAAGAAATAATAGCTGAATATGTCAGGATTCTGAAATGAATCTCTATTAGGCAGCATATAGATGGCTTTTGTTTTTCTATCCATTCCATCACCTATGTCTTTTGATTCGAGCATTTAGTCCATTTACATACAGAATAATTATTGATAGATAAATATTTGCTATTATTTTTACTTGTTTTGTGGTTGTTTTTGTAGTTTTATCGGATCCTTTCTCCTCTTTTCATGGTTTGCTGGTTTTCTTTAGTGATCTGCTTAGATTCCTTACTCTTCATTTTTTTGTATCTCTATTTACTGTGTTTTTGGTTTGTGATTACCAGTCAGTTTATATAAAACATCTTTTGCATATAGCAGTCTATATTAAGCTGATGGTTGCTTAAGTTTGAACTTATTCTTAACTTTTCTTCCTTCCATGGTTCAGATATTTGGTATCATATTTTACATCCTTTTATTTTGTTCCCTCCTTGACTGATTTTTACAGATTTATTCACTTATTAATTTTGCTTTTGTGCTTCCTATTTTTCTTATTCTTATGTTGTTATTGTATGATGAAAACTATGGAAAACTTATGAAGGAAATTGAAGAAGACACAAAGAAATGGAAAAACATCCCATGCTCACGGACTGGAAGAATAAATATAGTTAAAATGTCATTACTACCCCAAACAATCTACACATTCAATGCAATCCCAATCAAAATTGCACCAGCATTCTTCTCAAAACTAGAACAAACTATCTGAAAATTTGTATGGAACCACAAAAGACCCTGAATAGCCAAAGTAATATTGAAGAAGAAAACCAAAGTGGGAGACATCACCATCCCAGACTTTAGCCTCTACTACAAAGCTGTCATCATCAAGACAGTATGGTATTGGCACAAAAACAGACACATAGACAAATGGAATAGAAGAGAGAACTCAGAATTGGACCCAAAAATGTATAGCCAACTAATCTTTGACAAAGCAGGAAAGAGTATCCAATGGAAAAAAAGACAGTTTCTTTAACAGATGGTGCTGGGAGAACTGGACAAAAACATACAGAAGAACGAAACTAGATCATTTTCTCACACCATACACAAAAATAAACTCAAAATGTATAAAGGACCTGAATGTGAGACAGGAAACCATCAAAACACTAGAGGAGAAAGCAGGAAACAACCTCCTTTACCTCAACTGCAACAATTTCTTACTTGACACATCCCCAAAGGCAAGGGAATCAAGAGCAAAAATGAACTATTGGGATCTCATCAAGATAAAAAGCTTCTGCATGGCAAAGGAAACAATCCATAAAACTAATAGGCAACTGTCAGAATGGGAAAAGATAGTTGCAAATGACATATCAGATAAAGGGATAATATCCAAAATCTATAAGGAACTCCCCAAACTCCACACCCAAAAAACAAATATCCTATGAAGAAATGAGCAGAAGATATGAACAGACACTTCTACAAAGAAGACATCCAGATGGCCAACAGACACATGAAATGATGCTCAGCGTCCCTCCTCATCAGGGAAATACAGATCAAAAGCACACTGAGATACCACCTCACGCCAGTCAGAGTGGCTAAAATGAGCAAATCAGAGAACTCTAGATGCTGGCGAGGCTGTGGAGAAACGGGCACCTCCTACACTGTTGGTGGGAATGCAAACTGGTACAGCCCCTCTGGAAAACAGTGTGGAGGTTCCTCAGGAAACTAACAATAGAACTCCCCTATGACCCAGCAATAGCACTGCTAGGAATTTACCCAAGGGATACAGGAGTGCTGATGCATAGGAGCACATGTATCCCAATGTTCATAGCAGCACTCATGTACTCCAGTGTTCATAGCAGCACTCTCAACAATAGCCAAAACATGGAAAGAGCCTAAGTGTCCATCAACTGACAAATGGATCAAGAAAATGTGGTTTATCTATACAATGGAAAACTACATGGCTAATGAGAAATAATGAAATCTGGTCATTTGTAGCAACATGGATAGAACTTGAGGGTGTTATGCTGAGTGAAATAAGTCAGGCAGAGAAGGGCAGATACCATATGTTTGCACGTATAGGTGGACTAGGAGGAACTTAATGGAGGGCCATGGGGGAGAAGAAGGGGAAAAATAGTTGGGGAGAGAGAGGGAGGCAAACCCTGAGAGACTCTTGAATGCTGAGAACAAACTGAGGGCTGATGGGCATGGAGGAGGGCACTTGTGGAGATGAGCACTGGGTATTATATGGAAACCAACTTGACAATAAACTATTAAAAGAAAAAAGAAAGTGAGGGGATGGAGAAACATTTATCATGCAAATCAATGTCAAAAGAAAGGTGGAGCAGACAAAATAGACTTTAAAACAAAGCGTGTGGGGGCACCTGGGTGGCTCAGTTGGTTGGGTGTTCGACTTCGGCTCAGGTCATGATCTCACAGTTTGTGAGTTTGAGATCCGCGCGTCGGGCTCTGTGCTGACAGCTTAAAGCCTGGAGCCTGCTTCGGATTCTGCATCTCCCTCTCTCTCTCTGCCCCTCCCCCACTCGCTCTCTGTCTCTGTCTTTCAAAATGAAGACATTTTTAAAAAAGCCTGTAAAAAGAGACAAAGAAGGACAGAATAAAATCATGAAGGGGACAATCCAAAAAGAAGATATAACAACTGTTAATACTTATGCACCCAACATGGAAACACCCAAATACATAAAGCAACTAATTACAAACAAAAAGGAACTACTCAATAATAAAACAATAATAGTAAAGAACTTTAACACCTCACTTATATCAATGGACAAATCACCCAAACAGAAAATCAACAAGGAAACAGTGGCTTTGAATGACACACTGGATAAGATATATTCAGAACATTCCACCATAAAACAGCAGAATACACATTCTTTTTAAGTGCATATGGAACATTCTCCAGAATAGATCACATATTAGGCTACAAAACAAGCCTCACCAAATTCAAAAAGATCAAAGTCATACCATGCATCTTTTCTGACCACAATGCTATGAAAATAGAAATCAACCACAAGAAAAAATCTGGAAAGACCACAAATACATGGAGGTTAAATAACATGCTACTAAACAATAAATGAGTCAACCAAGAAATAAAAGCAGCAATCAAAAACTACATGGGAACAAACAAAAATGAAAAAATTATTTTAAAAAAAGTAAAAAAGGGGTGCCTGGGGAGCTCAGTCTGTTAAACATCTGACTTCGGCTCAGGTCATGATCTCACAGTTCGTGGGCTCAAGCCCCGCGTCGGGCTCTGTGCTGACAGCTCAGAGCCTGGAGCCTGTTTTGGATTCTGGGTCTCCCTCTCTCTCTGACCCTCCCCTGCTCACTTGCCTCTCTCTCAGAAATAAATAAAAATTTAGAAATTTTTTACAAAAAAGTAAAAAAAAAAAAAAAAGAAATGAAGGAAAATGAAACAAGATGGTTCAAAAACCTTTATGATGCAGCAAAAACAGTTCTAAAAGGGAAGAATATTGACATACAGGCCTCCATCAAGAGGCAAGAAAAATCGAAAACAAGTTAACCTTACACCTACAAGAATTAGAAAAAGAACAACAAATAAAACCCAAAACCAAAAGAAGAGAGGAAATAATAAAGTTTAGAGCAGAAATGAATGATTTAGAAACTAAACAAACAAACAAAACAACAACAACAATAAAAACAAATCAATGAAACCAGAACCTGGTTCTTTGAAAACATCAACAAAATGGATAAACCTCTAGCCAGATGAAAGAAAGAGAGGGAAGGGGTGGGGGGAGAAAGAAATGAAAGAACTCAAAACTCACAAAGAGGAGAAACAACAACACCACAGAAACACAAATAATAAGAGAATATAATGAAAAATTATATGCCAGCAAATTAGACAAACCAGAAAACAGTGGATACATTCCTTAAAACACATAACCTCCCAAAACTGAAGCAGAAAGAAACAGAAAATGTGAACAGCCCAATTACCAACAAGGAGATTAAATCAGTAATCAAAAAACTACCCACAAACAAAGGTTCAGAAGCAGATTGTTCACAAGTGAATTCTACCAAAGAAGAGTTAATACCTATTCTACTCAAACTCTTCCGAAAAATAGAAGGAAAACCTCCAAATTTATTCTATGAGGCCAGTATCACCCTTATACCAAAACCAGATAGAGACACCAAAATAAAGAGAACTACAGGCCAATATCTCTGATGAACACAGATGGAAAAATCCTCAACAAAAGTACTAACAAACCAAATCCAATGATACATTAAAAATATAATTCACGGGGCGCCTGGGTGGCTTAGTCGGTTAAGCGTCCGACTTTCGCTTAGGTCATGATCTCGCGGTTCGTGGGTTCGAGCCCCGCGTCGGGCTCTGTGCTGACTGCCAGCTCAGAGCCTGGAGCCTGTTTCAGTCTGTGACTCCCTCTCTCTCTGACCCTCCCCTGCTCTCGCTGTCTCTCTCTCTCCTAGAAATAAATAAAACATTAAAAAAAAATATCAGGGGCGCCTAGGTGGCTTAGTCGGTTAAGCATCCGACTTTCGCTTAGGTCATGATCTCGCGGTTCGTGGATTCGAGCCCGCGTCGGGCTCTGTGCTGACTGCCAGCTCAGAGCCTGGAGCCTGTTTCAGTCTGTGACTCCCTGTCTCTCTGACCCTCCCCTGCTCACTCTCTCTCTCTCTCTCTCTCCTAGAAATAAAAAAATATATATATTTAAAAAAAATATCATTCACTACTATCAAATTTATTCCGGATTTGCAAGGGTGGTTCCATATGCACAAATCAATCAATGTCATATATCACATCAATAAAAAGGATAAAAACCATCTGATTATTTCAATAGATGCAGAGAAAGCTTTTGACAAAGTATAATATCCATTCATGATAAACTCCCTCAACAAAGGGCTTGGAGGGAATATACCTGAACATAGGAAAAGCCATATATGAAAAACCCACAGCAAACAGCATACTCAATGGGGAAAATCTGAGAGATACACCCCTGAGGTCAGGAATAAGACAAGGGTGTCAACTCTCATCACTTTTACTCAACATAGTACTGGAAGATCTAGTCACAGCAGTGAGACAACAAAAAGAAATAAAATTCATCCAAATCAGTTTCTGTGTCTCCCTCTCTCTCTGACCCTCCCCTGCTCTCTTCCTCTCTCTTTCTCTCTCTCAGAAATAAATCAAAACATTAAAAAAACTTTTTTAAAAAGATGACACAAACAAATGGAAAGACATTTCATGCTCATGAATTGCAAGAATACTGTTAAAATGTCTATACTATCCAAAGCAATATACACACTTAATGCAATTCCTATCAGAATGCCAACAGCATTTTTCACAGCGCTAGAAGAATCCTAAAATATGTATGGAACCACAAAAGGCTCTGAATAGCCAAAGCAATTTTGAAAAAGAAAGCAAAGCTGGGGGCATCACAATTCCAGACTTTAAGTTATATTACAAAGCTGTAGTAATCAAAAAAGTATGGCACTGACACAAATACAGACACATAGATCAATAGAACAAATAGAAAACCCAGAAATAAGCCCACAATTATGTGGTCAATTAATCTTTGATGAAGCATAAAAGAATAAGTAATGGGAAACAGTCTCTTCAATAAATGGTGTTGGGAAAATTGTTAGCTCCATGAAAAGGAATGAAACTGGACCACTTTCTTACACCATACACAAGAATAAATTACAAAGGGATTAAGACCTAAATGTGAGCCCTGAAACCATAAAAATCCTACAAGAGAGGACAGTAATTTCTCTGACATTGGCTGTGACAACATTCTTCTAGATATGTTTCCTGAGGCAAGGAAAATAAAAGCAAAAATAAACTATTGGGACTACATCAAAATAAAAGCCTTCTTCAAAACAAGAGAAACAACAAAACTAAAGGACAACCTACTGAATGGGAGAAGATACTTGCAAATGACATATCCAGTCCAGGGTTAGTATCAAAAATATACAAAGAAGTGATACAAATCAACACCCAAAAGCCAAATAATCTAATTTAAAAATGGGCAGAAAAAAAATGAACAGACTTTCTGCAAAGACGACTTCCAGATGGACAACAGACACATGAAAAGATACTCAACATCACTCATCACCTGGGAAATGCAAATAAAAACTGCAGTGAGATACCACTTCACACCTGTCAGAATGGCTAAAATAAAAAACACAAGAAACAAGTGCTGGCAGGGATGTGGGAAGAAAAGGAAGCCTCTTGCACTGTTAGTGGGAATGCAGACTGGTGCAGCCACTGTGGAAAACAGTATGGAGTTTTACTAAAAAGTTAAAAATAGAACTACCCTATGATTCAGTAATGATGCTACTGGGTATTTACTCAAAACATACAAAAATACTAATTCAAAGGGATACATGCACTTCTATGTTTATAGCATCATTATTTATGAAGATAAATTATGGAAATATCAATCAATCAATGAATGGATCAAGAAGAAAATTATTTAGTCATGAAAAACAATGAAATCTTGCCATTTGCAACAACTTGGATGGATCTAGAGGGTATTACGCTAAGCAAAATAAACCAGTCAGAGAAAAACAAATATTATGATTTCACTCATATATGGAATATAAGAAACAAATGAACAAGGGGGTGGGGGGAAGAGACAAACCAAGAAACAGACTCTTAACTATAGAGAACAAACTGATAGTTACCAGAAAAGACATGGGTAGAGATGTGGATTCAATAGGTGATGGGGATTAAAGAGTTCACTTGTGATGAACACCAGGTGATCCATGGAATTGTTGAATCAGTATATTGTACACCTGAAACTAACATAACACTGCACGTGAACTATACTGGAATTAAAATTAAATTGTATTTTTATTTTTTATTTATTTATTTATTTTGAGAGAGAGACAGAGAGAATCCCAAGCAGTCTCTGTATGGTCAGCACAGAGCCCAACGCAGGGCTTGATTTCACAAACCGAGGAATCATGACCTGAGCTGAAATCAAGAGTCAGATGCTTAACCAACTAAGCCACCCAGGCACCTCTAAAATGTAACAACTTTTAAAAATGATAAAGAAGTTGGCCCTGCTCAAATAAAAAATTCTCGCAGGGGAGGCAATATATCAGTTGGGTCTTGAAGGCTGGGTAGGAGTTGGTTAGTAAAGAACGGGGACAGGATATTCTCAGTAGAGATAACAGTGTATACAAATACACTAGGTTGTAAAGGAGTCTAGGGTTTTCAAACAACCCAGATATTTGTAGCAGGTGTATACGGAGAAGGTTGATGAGGCTGGGAAAGAAGTTTGAGTCAAACCAAAGGCTAAGAGTTTGTATTGACTATATAGGCAAGGGAAAGGAGTTGGTAGAGGTTTTTAAGCAGGATCCTGCCATAGACTTTGTTTTCATAAAGTTAATTAGAATCTAAGAGGAAAACAAACTAGTGGAGACAAACTGGCACTTGTTTTCTAATCTCTTCTGAGTCCCCAGTAGTGTCTCACAATTCTGTCATTTGACCTGTCCAATTCCTTCATTCCAAGCCATTATCACCCTCCTCAAAACCTGCTACTAATCACCTTCCTCCCAGGCAAACAATTCTGCCTTCTCCATTAAACAAATGTTGGGGCCATTTGGTTTGAATTCTCAAACTTCTTATCTTCTTACACTTGAATGTTTCTGTCACACCCATCCAGATATCTTCCATCAGATGCACAGGCTGAGAAGCAACCTTGGGGTCAAGTCCAAAGCCTCTAGCTATTCCCAAAGCCTCTTGCCCTCTTCTCTCTTATTAAAGTTTTCCAAAGAGTGATCAGCCTTCCTTGCCTTCTCTGCCCCACCTCTCATCTTCTCAACTGGCTGCAATCTCACTTTTACTCCCATTATTGTAATGGAACTGACTTCGCCCAGCAAAACAGCCAGTGAGCTCCCAATTTCCAGATTCAATGGAGCTTCGGTCTGCTTCAAGGACCCCTCTAACTGCTTGAATCAATCTTTTTCACTAATTCACCATTCTGCACCACTGGCTTCTGTGATACCAGACTCTCCTGTTTCCCTCCTCTGTCTCTTCATAGGTCTGCCCCCTAAAATTCCACCCTCAGTCCCAAGTTTCAGTCCTTAGCCCACTGCTGCTCTTCCCTCTACTCATTCTTCTTGGAAAGTCCATCTATTGTCACTAATACTCATATGCTGAAGATTCCCAGATCAATACATCCAGCTCATCTTTTGTGCAAGCATCAGACCTATCTACCCTACTGGACATTTTCAACAGATAGCACACAAGGACTTAGAACATAATGTGTCAAAACCCATCTCCCTCCCTGACATTTAATTGGTAGCAGTATCATCACTAAATTGCCACAGCTGGGAACCTAAGAGGTATTAAGAATCTCCCCTCATCTCTTAAATCTGATCACCCATTCTTTTTTTTTTTTTTTTTACAAATAGTTTATTGTCAAATTAGTTTCCACATAACACCCAGTGCTCATCCCCACAAGTGTCCTCCTCCATGCCCACCCCTCCTCCCCCCCACATCCATCAGTCCTCAGTTTTTGTCAACATTCAAGAGTCTCTCATGGTTTGCCTCTCTCCCTTTCCCCCACCAGTTCCGCCCTTCTTCTCCTCCTTGGTCCTCTGTTAAGTTCCTCCTAATCCTCCTATACGTGCACACATATGATATTTGTCCTTCTCTGCCTGACTTATTTCGCTCAGCATAACACCCTCAAGGTCCATCCATGTTGCTACACATGGCCAGATTTCATTGTTTCTCATTGCCATGTAGTATTCCATGGTATAGATAAACCACATCTTCTTGATTCTGATCACCCATTCTTGCCCATTTCATTTCCCAGTTCTCAAATCCATCCTGATTTTCCTCATCAACTAAAAATTCAGGCCTATATCATCCCTTTGCTGACTTACTGCAAAAGCCTCCCATCCAAACTCCAGCCTATGTGGCTGCCGTTGGCACTGGGGTAACCAACTGTCTCAGTTTACTTGGGACTGTCCTGGTTTGGGCCCTAAAAATCTCACATCCTAGGAATCCCTCAGTACCCATTGCTAATGCTTTTAGTTGGAAATGAAACTTGCGTAAGCACATTACCGAAAATCCATAGGCCTCACTTCAAGTACAGCTGGATTCAGGAGTTCTGTTTTCAGGTTTCATCTCTGACTTTTCCTCTTGAATAGACTTCTCTAGGAGCTAAGCCTGCTGCTACCAACACAGACACATCCATCAGCTCACCAACACCAGAAAGAGATTTTCTCTGCTCCCGTGGAAATGTCTCAGAAGTTTTCTAATTGGCCCAGCTGAAGTCACATGTCTATCCCCAAACCAATCACCATAGCCAGGAGGATTGGGTAGGCCTGTATTATAAAACTACCCTTGAAGCTGAGGTGGGGAGAGCTCATTAGAAAGAAGTTTCACAGAAGGAAGAGGGAGGGAGTCAAGACAGACAACAATGAACAGCTGTCTCCTTATGTTACACTCTCTTTAAGTCCCATCCAGCATCCTGTAGCCTGGCCAACTGGACCTAGCTGAGAAAAGAGCACCCTAGAATGCTCCAATGTAACCATTTTACTTTTCTACATAAAACCTCAAAGCTCTCTCAATCCTTGCAGGACAAAGCCCATGTTCTTTAAAAGGGCATACAAGACTATGATCTGGTCTCTGTCTCCCTTTTCAGCCTACCTTTCTCCACTCCCTTCCTTAACACTTAATCCTCTAGTAAATACCACGGACTAAAAGAGTCCCTCATGGACCACACCTTTCTCCCCTGACTAGTTTACTAATCATGCTTCAAGACTTAGGTCAAGCATCTCTTTCCTGGAAAGCTTCCTCACCACTACCACTACCCTAAACACACACACACACACACACACACACACACACACACAGCACATGCCCAAACTTGTCCTGACACCACACCAATTTGAAAATGTGTCAGTTTCCTATACAAGACTGCAGGTAGAGACAGCACCATAATCATGTTTATATAGCAAGTTCTAGCACAATGCTTGGCATACAGTATGTGCTCGACCTTTGATTTTGAAGAGAAAATGTTCTGATAATTCAAATAAATAAAGAGCCAAATTCAGTTAATAGAAATCGAGTACAAACTAGCTTAGTCGAAAGGAACATAACAAAACCGATGGAAAGACACCATATTCTGTTCCATTAGGCTATGTGGTTTATTGGGGGGTTTCTTTTTCTTTAAATCACCCTCTAATTTGCAAGTATAGAATAATTACATAGAAGACATACATAACATATATACATAGAAGATTACTCGTGGGAGATGTAATTATCATTAGGCTGCATTGATCTAATACTTCCAGGAACTGATCTGTTTTCTATGCACTTATTCCATTAATTCTTATAACAAACCAATGACATAAGCCTTGTTTATTTTCCCATTTTATAGAAGAAATGATTGAGGCTTCAAGAAGTTACACTAACTTTCTCAAGTTCTAGCTAGGATCAAGGATCCAAGCCCTGGTCTTTTTGGCTATAATAGCCCATTGTCTTAACTACTACACTTTTAGTCTTTATCTTTTGCCAGCTCAATCCTTAACAACTACACAATTGTTGAAGCAAAATGAAATCAGAAGGCTCTTATCCAGGGAAGCCATTTCTTGGGAAATTATTATTTTGATAATTATAATACGATTACAATACAGTGACATAATCAGGTGTTAAATGGTGATACTAAGAAAGTTTGCTGCTTCTGTGAGTATTAAATTCCTTCTCAGACACTTAATTGTAGAAAAATGCATTAGCATAAAAGCACCAACAGAAAGAAATCACTTTTCGCGTGATACCGTGGTGCAGTTCTAAGATGAAAGAGAGCAAGTCTTAGGATTCTCCCCTGGTTTTTGTCTCCTTTTGTTTTCCTGAGGCTCTGTCCTACTTATTGGATAAGTAAAAGATTAGATCCAATTGGTTTCATCCTCCCCCAGGCTAACTTCTGCTGTCTCGTTGGCCTCTTCAGAGACAGAGCTCCAGCATACAAAGGACTGAGTTCACAGTAAAATTTTGACTCTTCTTCCTTGCTCTGTGACTTTGGAGGGGTCTTTTGACCTCTCTGAACCTCAGCTGCTTTAGCAAGGACTCAAATTAATAAATGCATCAGCATGTTATAAGCCAGAAAATTCTAATTGATAGGAGAAAAATACAAACTCTTCTCACTTCCCAAGCTCCTACCTTTTGCCTGACACTGAGCATTACTCCGTCAACAACTGGTTGTTTTGAGCATGCCGATCAAGTTCTTCCTTGTCTTGTCCAAAGTGCCCAGTGTTGTGTTCAGCACATGATAAACAGGGCTGTCAGTGGGCCAGTTCAAGGCAGGGTTCAGTACTATTGTTTTTGGACTCTTTTGCCTTGTGGATTTCTTGTAACTTGTGCAGTATCCACCTTAGTAAACTAGTAAATTCTAACTCTGTCCACAGGTAGCAAAGATTTCTCGTTATATCACTTCCCTGATCTCTTCAGCCTTTGCAGAGAAATGTATAGTCCTTAGCTCCTCGTGGGTTGGCATCAGGGAGACTGGAAACTGATCAAATGAGAGCTTCCCCCTTCTTCTCTCCCACTTCCCCGAGACTTGTAGAATGGTTTTGCTGGAATTCAACGGGAAGAATGCCAAGAGTTCTTTTCAAACTTCTCTGATAATAAGAATTACCTGAAGTGCTTGTTAAAAAATAAATTCTGAGCCTTATCTCAGCTGCACTTAATCTGAAGCTCCTGGGAAGGGTTTTGAAGCTTCATTCTTAACAAACACCCTTAGGTCTTATTATCAGAACAATTGGGAAATGCTAATAATGCAAATACTTCACTTTATACAGGAAAGTTCTGAGGCCCAGACTGAGAGAATGTGAATTGCTGGGGGTGAATGGTGAACCCCACATGTTTAAAAGGATTAGGAAGGGAAGCCTAACAGTCCAGCAGGCTTGGGTTGACAATTGAAAGTGGTGAGGTCTGTGGCGCAGGAAATCCTTGTTCAAAGCGGAGAGGCATCCTCCGCGGTTCGTGGGTTCGGGCCCCGCGTCGGGCTCTGTGCTGACTGCCAGCTCAGAGCCTGGAGCCTGTTTCAGTCTGTGACTCCCTCTCTCTCTGACCCTCCCCTGCTCACGCTGTCTCTCTCTCTCTCTCCCAGAAATAAATAAAAATTAAAAAAAAAAAAAAGGGAGAGGCATCCTCTGAACTTACGCCAGTTGTTGCCACCGATAACAATGGAAATCAGATTTTTACTAAAAAAAAGTCTCCATCTTTAAATGTTGACAACTGATTAAAAATTTTTTTTAAACATTTAAAAGCCAAAGTTCTCTTAGCTACCAGTTTCTACTCTTGCACTAGGACTTTGTGAGCCATAGCATCTTTTTCTTGCCTTTCACACTGGCGATAGCACTCTGCCTCTCCTCTCAGTGTTCAGTGGTTTAAAAAGAAAATTTTTTTTATTAAGTAATTTCTATGCCCTCCATGGGGCTCAAATTCATGACCCCAAGATCAAGAGTCCACATGCTCTACCAACTGAGCCAGCCAGGCACCCCTAAAATGGCTTTCTATCACCTAATGAAAAAAAGACTGACTAATAGGGAGAGCCCTTCATGGCCTGGTTCCTAACACCTTTCCTACTTCATTACCCATCTTTGGAAAATAAGGATTCTAGAGCCAGATTGTCTGTCTGCATCCTGGATTTGGAGCTTTCTAACAGTAATTGGACTCAAGGTTAAGTTACCTCTCTCTGTAACAGACTCTTCATTTTCCAAATGGTGACAATAGTACCTACTTCCACCGGGGTTGTTGTGAAAATTAATCTGTTACCGTAAGGCACTTAGAACAGTGCTTGGCATGTAGTAAACCCTTTATGTGTTATGGTGGCCTCCCCGGAAGTTAGCCCCAAACATGCCTTGAATTCATACCTTCAGAACTTCAGTTTCCCCTCCTGAAACAAAAGCTCTTTACAGTCCCCTGGCAGAGCTCTTGATTCTTCAGGTCTCCCTGCATCTGGCAAAGCTCTTCACCCAGGAACACTCAGGCCGTGAATATTACTCATCATTGATTATCACTCTATGTTACAGATGTCAGGCATCTCCACTAAAGGCAGAGACCTTGCTTTTTCATTTTGTAGCCCCAGGACAGTGTCCGGTACATCCTTTCAATAAATAGTGCTAAAGGAATAAATGTACTGATCTTGATTTTCTTATTTGATTATAAACTTAAGGGCAAACCCTCCCATAGGCTACATCTATGTGTTCTCTACAGCACCTAGCAGAATTATATTCAATAGTCAATCAATTAAGTAATTTATGCAGTTTGCAAAATACAGTGCTAGCTTCTGATCAAAGAGCTTACTACCTTTTGCTGCATACCATCCCATGTGCCCTCCAGAGATTTCTACCTTTTGAATTCCCATTAGCAGTTCTCTGGGCCTTTCTTCTGTTACTGGGCACTTTTCGCTTTGGATTATATATACCTGCTGATGTGCATGTCTCATTGCTTCATTAGACTATGAGCTCCTTGGGGCCAGAGTACGTGCCTGATTTTTTTTTTGCAGACTTTAATATAACTAGCATAGTTCCTTGTCAATAGTAAAGACTCATTAAATATTTCTTGGTGGTCTTCATGATACATCCATTTGACAACTTATGTTTCTCTATGGACTGTTAAGAAGGATAAAAGGAGAGGCGTCTGGGTGGCTCAGTCAGTTAAGCTTCTGACTCTTGGTTTTGAATCAGGTCATGATATCACAGCTTGTAAGTTCGAGCCCTGCACTGGGCTCCGTGTTGACAGCATGGAGCCTGCTCAGGATCCTCTCTCTCTCTCCCTTTTTCTCAGCCCCTCCTCTGCTCGCTCATGCTCTCCCTCTCTCTCAAAATAAATAAATAAATAAACTTAAAACAAATAAAGAAAAATTAAAGAAAAGATTCAATGCAATTTCAGGGACACTGGCCCTGTGTTAGAAATCATGCCATTGGGAGTTTTGTTCATTTGAAGGAAACACATGTCACACAGTTTGCAGCTTCTTACCACATATCAAAGAATAACATTTAACCTATATAGTTGAAATTAGAGGAAATAATGACTTCACAAGGGTTACAGCAAAGCATCTCAAAAGAAACTTTGGAAATGGCTCCAGTTAACAGTATACAAATGCTCTTTCCCAGAAAGAACACTTTTTGTTTTTTGGAAAGTAACATATGTATTACAGGAGATTAGTTACCTTCATGAGTCCTTATATTATAGAAGTTTAAAAGTAACATATGTATTACAGGAGATTAGTTACCTTCATGAGTCCTTATAGAAGTTTAAGTTACTGAGGGCCTTGGTTAATTGTACAAGGAGGAAGCAATGCCATTTCTGACACTGAGGTGAAGTTGCCAATGGAAAAAATAAGGTGTGTTCCACATTCAACACACCTGAGTTAGATGAAGGGCCTTGTTCCTGCTGTAACATTTCCACCTACTTGCAATAAGTAGGTTTCATAGCATTTAAGGCAACAACTGAAGAATATTAACATCAGTTAGAGGGAGACGTTGTCTGGGTAGTTCCACACTTGTTTACAGTGAACTGTTTCATGATTGGGTTTTTCACGCAATGTTAACTTTGTGTTACCTTCCATCAGGGAAGAATAACAGCAGTTAAAACTTAAAGCAAAACCTAAAACAAGAGTTTTGCAATAATTGTTGGGCCCTTCCTGAAACAAAACACTCTGAAGAATGTAGACTATCATTTCATATGCATTTAGAATAGAGATTCTAAACTCTTTTCTCAAAATATTTAGACTATGTTTTAAGACATCAGATAAATCTGTCTGACGGTTTTGAGTTTCCCTATTGCTATTGCCTGGGGTTTAGTAATAGATACACTATACTGAGCGCTTCTCACATGCTAGGTAGTTTGCATTCATTATTTCTAAATCATTCATTGAGTCAACAAATATTAATTCAATACCTACTGCTTGCTGACAAGTGTGCTAAATCCCGGGCTACAATTATGAAACAGACATTAGCTCTTACCTTTAGGGAAGATACAGTTTTGTAGAAGAGGTGATGATTCTGCAAGCTGAGTAATTTGACCTCCATTTTATAGATGAGGAGAATGAGATGCAGAGGAGCGAACACTGGCTGCTCTCAGGGCCTTTACACCAAGCAACCCTGCTGATTGCTTCCCTGCCTTCCTGCTTGAATTCACCCATCTTTGCAAGGGATTTTAACCAGGCAACTGGGGAAGAGGCTTGAAAATCCTTACTTAAGTAGGAAGGCAAGAAAACTCTATTCAAAAAACTGCTCTTAATCTTTTGGTAAAATGAATATTAAATTTTTGTTTCGGACTGGGCACCAGCTTAAATAAAATACAATGAACTTAAACAAGGCCTAAAGCCCCACATTCCTGTAAGATGTGGAAAGAGAGAAACTTAATTGCAAGGTGAAGGGCACATGGGCTTATGTTATT
The DNA here is from genome assembly GCA_017311185.1 of Proteles cristata cristata. NCBI lineage: Eukaryota > Metazoa > Chordata > Mammalia > Carnivora > Hyaenidae > Proteles > Proteles cristata. Next base: position 976,564 of record JAESUZ010004016.1, on the reverse strand, counting down.
CTTAAACTGCAGAAACTTGGAGCTTTTTGCTAGTATTAGTTGGTTTGTTTTTCTCTCCTGACTTCTACTTTTCCCTGATTACATGTAGTCATGACAAGGATGGGAGACAGATGGGAGCCATTGAGGGTGCCCTTTGCCAAATAGGCAAAAAAGAAAGAGAGAGAGAGAAAAAGAAAAAGAAAGAAAGAAAGAAAGAAAGAAAGAAAGAAAGAAAGAAAGAAAGAAAGAAAGAAAGAAAGAGAAAGAAGGAAGGAAGGAAGAAAGAAAGAAAGAAAGAAAGAAAGAAAGAAAGAAAGAAAGAGAAAGAAAGAAAAGAAAGAAAAGAAATCTTGTGGACTGAAGCTATGTTAGACTTCCCCTCAGTAAGCATTTTTGCTTTCTTTGGCTATACCTACAGGCGGTTGTTGCAGTTAATTATCAAGTGACTGTTCCAACTAAGAGATGATTGTTCTGCTGAAGGCTTTCATTTATTTTGTTCTCTTCTTCCATCTGTCTCATCTAACTGAACCAGGCCCCTCAAAACCATAGCAGAAAAGTTCAGCTGGAAGATATACAGCTCCGGAGAGAATAAGGGCACCGGACATCTTTGCCGAGCCACTTCCCTATTCCTTAAATGTGGTTCTGCAAAATGCACAGCCTTGGACTGGTACAGTCACTTCCTGATTGGCATTACCTACAGCCTCTTATCCCAATAACCCTTTTCAGAGTCCCCAGCGTTATCTTCCTAGAACACTGATCACGTCACTCCCTGCGTGAAGGCCTCGGCTGAATCCCCAGAGTTTACAGAAAGAAGGAAGCCCAAATGCCTGAGGGTGACACAGAATGCCCTTCATAGTCTGGGCCTAATCCCCACCTACTTTGTCAACCTTATCTTTCCCTTTTCTTTTCTACACCAGAGGTGCACACACAATTCCTCTTTGTTTCCTGAACAGGGTTTGGCCTTTCAGAGCTCCACACCTTTGCACCAACCAGCGTCGCTGCCAACAGCATCCCAGCTAGGGAAATGAAACTTCTGTTTTAAGCCCCACATAACTTGCTGTCTCCCTAGGAAAACCTTCTCTGGTCTTGCAGGCGACTTTGGTCACTTTCTCCTCTCTGTTTCCTTAGCATTTTGCATATGTTCTTCTTATAACATCAACATCACCAAACCGCAATTACTCAGATTTTGCAAGTATAATCTCTAACACTTCTTTTCCCTAACTGCGCGACCCCCAACTCCTCTTAAAAAATCACCTTTGGTTTTCTGGCTTTGGACGGAAGTAGAGAGAATGTAGATAAAGCGTAGACAGAGTAGGGCACTAGTAAAACGTCTGTTAAAGAATAAATAAAATTATGCCAATTATGTCCAGCTCAAATGTTTAAAAGTGGAAAAAAACACATACAGACACACACCAGATATTGATCTATATATATAGATACACACATATACTATATATATGATTTCATAAGGGTTTTAATTTTTCCATATAAAAAAACTTATTTAAAATACATTCCAAGTTAAAAGAAACAAAAGCACACATTAAGAAATGATGCAATTATTCCATACCAGTTTATTGTAGGTATCGTGTTTCAAAAAATTTATAGCATAAATAACTTCTCATGTCATAAAATAACTTAGTACAATTTATAATAAAACTTTGAGAATTTAACATCTCATCAAAATACAATAAAATATGGTTTTAAAATAGGATCAACCCTTTCTGTTTTTCTTTTGTTTGAGGGCATATAAACCAAAAATACCCAAACTACTGCCCACATTTCAACTTTAACAAAGCGCATTTGGTTTATTTAAATGTAACTCAACCATTCTAAATTAATACATAGTTTGTTTTCCTTCCTTCGTGGTTCTTTGTAATTTTTGTTCCTTTTGACTTGTATATTGTTTCAACACCGCTTCCTTCTTCATTTTCACCTCTTTCCATCTGCAAAGTCATCTATCTCTGGCCCCCGGAACATGTAGTTGAACTCACTCAGCCCCTTGACATCAGTTTCTGTAATCCTTGCATCAGTGTGGGGAGTAACTGCTTGAGTAACTACAAAGGTATTTCGAAACTTCAGTGCAATTTGGTTCAGTTATTTTCATTCAGATGCCATCACCGTTCGGGGAGATTAATCACTGGAACCCACTGATCCATGTAGCGACTTTCCCGGCAAAAACAAATAAGTTGACTTAAGGCAGGGTCCTTCCACTGTGATGAATGCGGATTCTGGAAACAAATTGAGGAAAATTCACTATTAAAAAAACCGGCACTTGCTAATAATTACATTCGTTTTGAGAGGAAGACAACCTGAACATTCTATACTTCGGCTGTGTGACAGAGAGACCAGTTACAACCATAAAGAATAAGCTTTCTTCTAGGTAGTTGGTTCTGCAAAATCTTTAAGGGGAATTCTCCACTAAACCATACTCTGCAAGGCTGGAACGCATGTAACCCTCTGAACCATAATTTATATATCTGCATGGCACTTATTTAGTTTTGCATGACATTATCATTCACAGGTTTGTCCTACCAAAGTTGTGCTGTGGAAGAGACCTGAGTGAAAACAACTCTGGAGGAGTATTTCCATGCTCTCATGAGAGCTGCAGAACAGTTAACTAGAACTGCCACCTGTTATCCTCCCAAAAGACAGAGTAGCAATTTTCAGGAGTAGCAAAATGATTAGGCTGCCACTCAACTAGACCAGCCAAAAAGAGTAAAATGTAAAAAGACAAAGCTATCATGTTACCTCTGAAAACACAAGTTGTTTATCTACCAAAGGTTTTTTGTTTTTGTTTTTTTTAATCAGGGATAAAAAGGTCCGTTTAAAAAAATGTAAGATTGCAAAGAAAAAATTCCCACTCTATCCTCTTCACGGATTTCTAGGGAATTAAGAAGTTCTGTCTCCTACACCATTTCTATTTTTAACTCTGAGTGGCGGAGAATGAAGCTGACTCCTTAATGAGGGTGAGCCAGGAATTTATTTGGCTTTATCTAATCTGCCCTACTAAAGGAATTAGTCACGGGAGGTAGTGCAGATGTAGGTAGGGAGGAGCTGGGCTGACAGTGCTGACTCACAAGGATCTCTTCCGCTGCTGGCAGCCTCCAACGTGCTTAGACATGTTCTGTACCAGAGAAAATCCTGATGATGAAACTAGCACATCTCGGCTGAAAGTCCAGCCACACTCTCTAATGGGGCAAAGGCAGTCACGCTCTTGCTCTCCCCCTCATTCCAGATCTGCAGTCAGGCGACTCTGAACCCTCGCTCACTTCCCTCCAGAACTCTTAACTCCATCCGGCCCGCACCCCGCTCTCGCTTACCGTCACCAGGACGCAGTGCAGGTCCGGGGGCTGCTCGGCGCCCTCGCTCGCTGCTGGGCTTGCGTCTGTCTCCAGGAGCAGGAGCTCGGCCAGTCGGCCCGGGTTGCTGACGCGCAGGATGTTGATGTCGTTCTCGCAGCAGAACGCCTGGATCAGGGTGAAGTGGATCTGCAGCGCCACATCTCTGTCGTCGTCCTCGTCCGCCGCCAGTAGGCACAGGACCACGTTATCGGGGTCGCTGAGGGCAGCGGGAGGGGCAGGTGAGCGCAGAGACACCACGCGTCCGCGTGGACGCCCGCAACACCCGCCCGGGCCCCGGGGTCGCCCCTGGGCAGGTGGGAAGCCGCGGGGAGCTGCGCTGCAGGGCGAGGGGCGCTCGGCGAGGTCGCCTCCGACAGGGCTGGGGAGGGAAGGGGTGCCACGAGGGACTCGCGAGGGCCCCACTTACACGTTGAGCAGCTTGGCCGCCTCGTACACCCCGACGGTGATGGTGCGCTGACTCAGGGCTTTGCTGAGCACTTCCTCGAGGGCATCCCCCACCTTATCCATCCTACACGCGAACGAGAGCAAAGGGGGTCCCGTCAGCCCCGGCCCCTTCGGGGCCATGGCAGCCCCTTCCCCCTGCACCGCGACTCTCCCTCCGGAGTTCGTGCGCCACCGTGCCGCCCGGCTTTCTGCAAACCCGAAGCCTCCCCCGGCCCTGTAACCCCTGCTGAGCCCTCACACGTCCATAGGACGGGTGCCCTGCGAAAAACCCCGGGAAGGCCACCCGTCACCCTCCCTCGAGGGCGCTGCCAGTTCCTGGCGCTGGGTGCAGCCACAGGCTGCCAGCCGCAGGAGCCGCACGGGCAGGGACAGTCCCTTCTGCCTTTTTGCAAAGGCCCGGGGGGTTCGGCCAGGTTGGGGGCACGCTCCTCCGTCCACCGGCGCCGCGGGGAAGACCCCAGAGCGAGACGGTCGGGAGGTGCCCTCTGCAAACTTTTAACCGCTCGCTGCCCGTCAAACCTTGCACAGCGGGGCCGCCCTGGGGCGCATGCAGTGGGCGAGAAGAGTTCAGGGAGAGACTCTGGCCGCCTTACCTTTCGGTCTTCTGCTCTCCAGCCGAGAATTCCTCCAAAGTCATATTGCAACTGCAAATCCCCCTCAGAGAGAGCGCGGCGTGCGGGCTGCTCCTGCCACCGTGGGCGCTTGGGCGCCTGCTCTCTGCACTCCCTCACGGGCTCCTCCGGCTCCGCTGCCGCCGCGCGGTCTGTCCGTCGGTCTGCCCCTCCCGCCCCGCTCGCTCGCCTGCTCCCGGCCCCTCACCTCGCCACGGGCCGCGACTCCGACCGGGCAGCTGCCACACAGCCACTGAAGGACAAAGGCCCGGCTCGCCCGAGTTATCGTGCCAACCTCCAACCAACCACCACCCGCCTCATTTGCATATGCACTGCCATTGGGTTATGCAAATCAGCCTGCACAGACAATTTGACCCCAGCTCCTGGAACCGTGGGGAGAGAAGCGGAAGGAGGTGGAGCCACGCGGAAGGCGAGCTCAGGGGGCGGAGGCGGTGCAGGGCCAGGGGAGGGTGGGGTCCGGAGCGGACTCTTATCCAGTTGGAGGGGCTCCTAGAGGCGGAGGGGTTGCAAGTGGCTGGGCGAGAGGAGGGGGGTGTCTTCCAATTGAGGCTGGAGCAGGCTGCCAAATGTTTTTCTAGTTGGTGCACTTTTTTTTTTGTCGTTTCATGTCTTTTGTTTTTAGGAGTTGTTATTAAAATCTATTTCCAGGGTTAATGCACCCAAGTCTAGTAATTATTAGTAAGCAGGTTACATAAAAAGAGTGTTTCAGACCTCTGGGGCAAAGTTTACTCAGAAGTGTTGTTTATGTGAGTCTAGGCAAAGCTGCTTATTAGTAGTAGTATTATTTCGGTGCCCTGATGGCTGGTTTGATTTATTTTTGGAAGGTTGCAAGGGTTGGAAGCTCAAAAAAGAAAAATCAACACATTTGTGTTTGGTGATGGCAGGGAACCAAGTTGGAATCTTTTCCATAGAAAGGCTTCCCACCTGCCCAGGGTAACTCTGGAAAACCGTGTTCAGGAGGAGCTGGTTACCACATGTGTGTATCCTAGCCCTACAACCCAAATTCACCTTTCTCAAAGAGCTTCTCCCAAAGGAGAATCCTACTGCACAGGCACTAGCTAGAAGACAAATGTCTGACACCCACACAAGTCTAAATTCAAAATACTCCCAATATGCCCTAAGCCTCCTTTCATAAGGCAAATATGTCACTACCTTCCACAGAGAGCCTATGATCTCACTGTGAATTATTGATGTTAGATGCTGAATCATGAAGCTGCCGCTATAGGACCTTTTAGTCATATGCTAAAATTTCACCTTTGAGATCATGGCAACCTGTGGGTGGAAAGCAAGCAGTAGTTACACATTTTTGAAAAGCAAACTTTAGTGTATAGACTTTGACTTTAATAAGTTGAAAGTTCTTTCCTTTGTTTTGAGTATATGCAATAAATGCAAAAACACGTCTTAAACCTACTGAAGTCACCAAAAGTGGTGAAAATGCCTCCCATATGCTCCCATTCAAAACTCTGCTTGCATTATTAAGGTCTGTATAGCCAACAGTTAGAGAAGTAATTTTTTGCAAAGGTGCATAAAAGTTTTTGTACCTGCATGTTTGTATCATTGCAGACAAAATATTCTTAAGCTCTCTTGATCTTAATTTAGTGGCAAAAAAAAGTGATATGTTGGTTTTCTGGCTCATTTATTTGAGCTGACATTTTGCACTTAATCCCTAGCTGCATTGTCAGCAAGGGGCAATGTTTGAGTAAAGGAATGGTTATGGCTAATGGATAATTTACCTAAGGGTGCTTGTGTATTTCATATCTATACCTAAATCCAAACACGTGATGCCTTTGTTAAAGAATTCCTTAGAATTGAAATTTAGGTAGGTGCTGAAATACTTGCAGTTTTAGAGACAAAAGGTGAATTACACAATATGGCCTGAGTCATCATTTGGAAATTGTTGAACTGTGTTCGGTGGAACTCCAAGGTTCTATCTGCTAGGTATTTCTTAGAGGTTCTTTGGAAGAAAGTGTAATCACAGCAAGCTGACAAAGAATTAGGGAATTTCTTGATAGCAGGGATCATGACTTCATGAACTTGGTGTTCTCAGCATCTCACACAATTTCTGCATTTATTAGAAGAACAGTCAATGTTTATTTAGTTGAATAGAATCTGAGAGTTGAATGAGATCCCAGGATCCTGCAGTCCTGTGCAGTGCATGAATTTTCTCTAAGATATTACACATTTAACTTTAATTCAAAAAAGTTTCTTTGCTATCATACTATATACCAAGAACTATGCAATGCCTGGTCCTTTGCCTTTAAAGTGCTTGCCATTTAATTGGTATGCCCATGCTTGGACTGGATTTTGGGACAAAATAGTATGCACTGTCATCAGCTAGCTATGCTGAAAGTCCCATGACTTTAGTCATCTGAACGGAAGCTGTAGGACGGTGGAACCCATGTATTGTTTGTGCCAATTCAAATGAACCACGGCCCTAATAACGCCCCACCCAAGTCAACTATATAGGCCTAGTCTGTCACTGAAAAACTATACTACATGCTAAATTTGGCCTCATGGGAAAGTGATTTGTTCAGGTGTTGTGGAGTTGTTCTCTGTGAGAGAAACCTAGGCTTCCAGTATTCAAAAATATTTCATTTGTCATACTTTCTGACTCAGATATGTTATATCATTCATCTCATTGCTGAGTCTACCTAGAGTGTTTCATCAGTGATATCTTCCAAGTTGGTCCTCATGGCTGAAAGTAAAAGCTTCCATTTCATTACAGTTAGATTACAGTTATATTTTCAGATGATCACAGATGATATTTCACAAACACTTATTAATCCTGGGGGAAGTTGCTATCCAATGATAGATCAGAGGAATTTCCCCAGATCAGTATAGAAAATGTATGTATATGTATTGTTAAAAATAACTCTAATATGTGAAGTCATTTTAAAAATTATCCCAAATAGCTCTGGGTTCTTCAACTGCACAGGACTGGAACGACCTGTAGTAATATTTGTAAGGATGCCAAATGGTTATATTCGGCAATCAGATGGAACTATGTACTCAAGAATTGTTGAATTATTTTAGTACTGCTACCTTCTTTGTACGTTCAGAGTCTTTTTTGATATTTTCTTCACCTTTTTCATACATATTTCGTACTATTGGTTTGTAGAATAGAATGATAATATTCCCCTTTAGAACTTAGTCAATCCTTTAACATCCAAAAGAAATTGAAAGGGAGATTATGCTACATGGCCTGATCTAATCAGATGACCCCTTAGAAGAGGGCCTAGGCTCTCTCTGAAGACAGACTAGAAGCATCAAAGACTCTCCATCACTGGCTTTGAAGAAGCAAATTTTCATGACTTATACAGTGGCAAAGTAATTAATTTTGCCTGTGACCTGAGAGAGTTTAGAAATGGATCCATCCCTAGTACATCCTTCAGATGAGAATGTAGTCCTGGGTAACACTGATGTTAGCCTTGTGAGGTTCTGAGAAGAGAACCAAACTGAGCCATGCCTGAACTTCTGACCTGTAGAAACTGAAATAATAAATGCATGGTGTTTTAAATCACTAAGTTTTGAGTAATTTGTTACAAAGCATCAAAACCTAATATAGTCCCCTTAATGCCATCTTGTTGTGTGTTCCATAAATCCTCACCCTATGCGAATTCTCTTCAGTTATTAATATACTGGAGAGAGTAGAGTAATTCTATTGCTTTGAGCCTTATGCCAACCACCTTGTGTTGCCATCAGCTGTTCACATTTCACCAGCCATGCCGGAGCCAGCCAGATGAGGTATCAAATGAAGAGACTAACTAGGACATTTTTTCAGTGATCCCCTCACCCCATTCCTCAACTCCCCACTGAATCAAGTGTATGTCAGAAAGCTTCTATTATAGTAGGAATTGTCTCCCTGTGAATGTCTCTGAATGGTAGACTAATCAGTGGTGAGGGAGGTAGGTGGTCTGAGGTGGTAACTGCCCAATGGTAATTTGTTCTTGAATAGGTTTCCGAATTTTCTATCTCTGAAAGAGAAGAGATAATTCTTTTCGTCCATCTACTTCATTGCAAAGTTTTCTTCTTCCTCTGCCTTAACAGCTTAGTCCTTGGACCTCTTCTCTTCTCTGTCTATACTCACTCTTTTGGTGACTTCATCCTTGGCTTTAAACATTTATATGCTGATGACTCCCAAATATACTTCCAATATGGTCAGTCATCATTCTTGAACTTGAAGCTTACTCATCATCTCTCTCTTAATATACGATAAGCATCTCAAACTTAAAGTGACAAAGGTTGACCTTCTGATTGTCCTCCTATAGGTCAATGGCAATTCATCCTTCCCATTGTTCAGCCTCCAAATCATGGTGTCATCCTTGACTTCTTTCCTTCACAACCCACATTCACTCCATCAGCAAATCCTATCAGCTTACCTCAAAATGTAAAATAATTCAACCATTTCTCAGGGCTGCCACCACTACCACCATCATCTCCCACCTGGATCACTGCAACAACTGATCTTTCACTCCGCTTTTGCCCTTTCTCTGTGCACCTCCAGCAGCCAAAGTGATTCTATAAATAGCAGGTCAAATCCCAGTCCCTCTTTTCACTGAGAGTAAAAGCAAAAGTGCTTACTCTGGCTTAAAAGAAACTACAAAATCTTTTCACTATGATGAAAATGTTCTAATATTGATGGTAGTGCTAGTTGCACAACCCTGTTAATATATTAAAAACCACCGAATAGTACATGAATTATATGGAATGTGAATTATATCTCAATAAAGCTATTATTAAAAAAATATATCAGATCCCTACTCCAACCTCATCTTTTACTACTCTGTCCCATGCTCAACCCCTTCTAGGAACACTGAATTTCCTTTTGTCTCAGGGCCTTTGTACTGCCTGCCTGCCTGGAATATTCTTTTTCCTGATAACCACATTGCTCATGCCCTTCAAGTCCCCTTCTTAATGAGGCCTGACCTGACCACTCTACCTAAATTGCAATACCCAGCATTACTGATCTCCTGAACCCTGTTCCCTCTCTCTTTAACAAACTATATCATCATTGTTCACTTCCTAGCATATATATTTTACTTCCACATGTTGTCTATTATCTGGCTACCCCCTCAGCCCACTCTTATCTCTCAGTACAAATCCAATGCAGTAGGATTTGTTTTGTTCACTGGTTGATCCCTAAGTGGTTAGAATAGTGCCTGGCACTGAGTGGACCCTCAATAAACATTGAATCAGACACTGTTGGAGGAATAAGTTGTCCAGATTCAAAGATGTAATTGACGAACAGAACATAAAGCTATAAATAAATTTTAAGTCTCTTCTCACATATTGGAAAGGAAGATGTCTTGATTGAACACTGTGTTTATCGGTTGTATTTTTTAGTTACAGAGGATTGTGCACCCTTATCTGCATTTTATATTCTTCTACATACTTCCTCCACCCCCATACTGACAATTTTCTAAATATTTTTTCTCAGGAGCTATAAACTGGTCCATTTTGTAAGCTAAGGATTTGTGACCTCTACCAGTCTGTACTGTATACACATATAAAATCCAATAGATTAAAAGGTGCTTAATTGCCAAGCTTCAAGTCTTGTTCTTTTAATGTAGCATAGAGATTATAATGATGAGGAAAACAAGCTTGAAAGGTTTTATGAAGGTGAGTTTTGAAGTGGGAGATTTAAAAGGGCAAAGATGGGGTGTTTTGTTCTGGAAGCAGTATACAAGAAACACAATGGAGATGAAATTAAGGAAACTGAGTAGTATTTAGGACACCATAAACAACAGAAATAAGAAGTAAAGGAAAATAAGAGCATTCTTTACTCCTATTTGAACTTTTATGTTTTTCTCTGGCTTCAGTGCTTGCTTATAAGCATTTAATCTCTACTCACTGAAAGTTTTTGACAGTAGAGCTTATAATTTGAAATTGTTTGTAAGATCTGTGCTGTGAATAATATGCATCTTATATTTCTCTCTGGTTCTCTTTTATTTTGGCAATGAAATGTCAATCTCAAGGTCTGGAAGGTATTAAATATTAAAACAAGATAATTTACGATTAAACCCTATAAGACTGGTCTTTTGAAGAGGGTCTAGGACAAGGTCTTTTGAAGCGCCCATTTCTGGCTGGCTGGTCTTGGAGGATGTCTGACAGTACTCTGTCTGGCTACTGTTTGACTTTATATTGTAAAGGGCCAAAGTAGCCTCATTTTTAGTAACCAAAGAATGTGGAGAGCAGACTGTTATCTGGCTGTCCATTATGAACACTTTACTCCTATGCTCCATGGACCATATCAGTTTGTGGCAAAGTGATGGATTGTGTTTAACATTCTGTTGTTGACCTATAAGGATTTTTGCCATATGTTCTAGCTCATGCCCTTAAGATATAGGAGAGGGAGGGCATATTAGTATCACTGACCACTAAGCAGAAGAGTGTCCGAGATTTTGCTTTCTCAGCTGGAATATCACCCTTGGCAAGCCGTCCCTCCCTATTCTAGGGAAACATCACCATCAAATACAGGAAGGTCTGTTTATAGATTCATTTGATGGTTTATATTATATATCTGTATTTTAGGGAAGTTTTGAAATAATGCTGTAAAATTAAGATTTATGTAGGTACTTTGCATGCACAGCCAACGTAAATCTAATTTGATATCTTTTCAAAAATGTGGCTTACAAAATGATGCATGATATTAGGCAAGCTGTTTACCCATTCCATACCTCAGTTTCCCCATTTGTCAACTATTTTATAATTTGTGTTTTTAGAATTCCATCTCCCCAAAATAAATAGCAGGCATAATCCTTACATACAGATAGATAAAAGCAGAAGCGTTCTGGCTGTAGTAGCCAGATAAGGATGGGGGTAAGGGAGACAGAATTCTGCAGATTTAGGACTCCTCTCACTCCCCTCCCCCAATTCAACCCAGTCTCTGAAACACACATTGGTCACAGTTGGAAACTGAAAACTTTGTCCTATGGGATTCTTCCAGCTGTAACATTTTTTAATGCTTATTAATTTTGTTATTCTACAATTATTTTATAATTTTTACAGCCACTGAGAAACTTCTGTCTTTACCATCAAAATGTTTTTCTGGGCCTTGACAATGTAATCAAATAATCTGTGTAAAGAATCAAAAACACATTGATATCAATTTTCAAAAATTGCAATCCATTTCAATAAATTAGTTGAGATTATGTTACAACTTGCCTCATTAACCTTAATATATCGCCTGGTTACCAAATGCTATGGAGTATGGTTTGGCACTGTGTCTTAATAAACAGGTCGCACCTGGGAGCTAGTGGGAACTCTCCCATCTGAGAAGAAACAGCTACAACAGATGGTAAAACGACTGAAAACCAGGTGGAGTCATTGTTTAATGACCATATGAATTAAGTTTGGTTAATTTGGCGTGTCTCTCATTATCCCTGGCAACTGGACCCTCTACTCCATTTTGTAAGTTTGGATTTATGTCTTTTACATAAACTATGAAAACAAGTCCATCTGTGATCCTGAAGCTGCACTCACCTTAAATCCAACCACAGTGTAAATCCTGATTTCTTTGGGTCTGGCTGTGAAGAACCCATAACCACAGGACTTTGGCAGTACTCTGTGATTTACTTTTTCTTGAGTTACTTCTTATCATCTATGACAGGTTCCCTTCACTCTTTTTGAAGTTTTATTTATAAAAAGAACTTTATTTTCAACCTAAAACACATATGAGCATACTTTCCAAGTCTGACATGTCAAAATTTCAACCCACATGAAGGCCTTTAGAAGATTTTCTTCTGAAAGCTGTGTGTAACAGTGATTACACAGGGATGTTTCCAAACATTCCTAGCTCGACTTGTGAGTTGTTAGTGAAAAACAGCACATTTGTTAAACGCTTATCATGTACTTGGCACTGTGATAAGATTTTTTATTTATATGACATCACTTGACTGTCATAACCCTCTTTGAGGAGGATACAGTCATCTTCATTTCATTGCTGAAGAAGCTATATGGCCCATCAGAGAGGTTGAGCCAGTTACTAGCTCAAAGGCCCCACAGCTAAGAGGCAAACCCAGGATGCAAATACATATCTGTAGGACTGCGGACCTCACCTTCTTAGCAATAGATTATCTTCCTCTAGAACAGCTAGAGGGCAAAAGTTGACCAATTGTCAATGCTATGTTGACATAGCATCAGAGCATTGTACTCAGAATGCAGACTCTGGAGTCAGGCTTAGGCAAGTCACCTAACCTCTTTGGTCACTTTCCTGAGTAGTAATTGTACCCATCTCATAAGTTCATTGTGACAATTAAATGAGATAATATACGTACAGCATGTACAATGCATGGCACACAGAACGCCATACGTGTTAATCACACAGCACACATTTTCCAATTCCCATTCTAATCTTCTTCATTCCCAATTCCTTCATCTGTGTAAAATATTGGATTTCCCTTTTCTCTAACATTTGGGGCATCATCGCTCATGGTAAAAGTACTGGGCTTCCCTGATTTCACCTAATGCTGTGAAAAATTCGAATGAATTTTAACACAGCCACAGCTGAATCCAATATAGGTCTCCCCTCCCTTACTGCAGATGAATCAAGTTTTCTCCATTTGTGCACTTCAGACTTTTACGCAGTTTTGATAGCGTGAATGATGTCCTTCTGCATGCTAAGAAACAGGTTTTGATGTTATTCAAATCCTTCGTGTGTGTGTGTCTGTGTGTGTGTGTGTCTGTGTATGTGTGTGTCTGTGTGCGCGCGCGCGCATGGGTGCGCGTGCACTTGCAACCCCCCTCCCCTCCCAGCGCGTGACCTCGCGCACACATGTTTAATACAGAACAATGAGTATCTTAAATTGTAAAATACCCTTACATTTCTTTTATCCTCTGAAAGCTTCCTGTATTTGTGAACTCCTTTCAAATCAGCAACTGCAGCCTCAACATCTGGGTCCTCCCTGCTGTAGGGAACATAAATTAACTGGTAGCATCCTGCAAATGTTACGGGTGGGAAATTGGGAGTACAGAAAGGCAGGCCAGAGTGCGTTCAGTATCTAGCAGCTGGTCCCGATGTAGTGCCTCAGAACTGGTTTTAGCTGACGTCAGATAACGCTGATGTGCACCAGATTGGCGTGTAGTACCAGTAAAGCTGACCCCTCCCACTTCCCCTACTGCCCCTGTGCTTGCCAGAATGCTGGAGACCATTATGAACTCACAGTTGTCATTTGATCTCCATCTGGCTGCTGTCACTAAAGCTGCCTTTTATCGCTTGCCAGAAGTGTAAAGCTAAAGACATTTCTCTTTCTCACAGACCTTTGCTTCTAGCCCTTACTTTTCTAATTTTCTGGGTAGTTCCAAATAATTCTCCTTCTGTCTGAGACTATGTACCACCATCAGGGAACTAACAAAGGACCTCCTGGAATATTTACCCACATGTACTTGGTGAAGTAGATTTAGCAATAGATTTTTAGGAAGTGTTAGAGGTGGGCTGTGGTTTTGTTGACTTCAGATATTATGTCTTAAACTTGATGTGGTTTGAATTTCTGAGATAAATGTGAGATTTGCATGCATGATCTCATGCTGTGGTAAATTTTATGGAGCTGTAGATCACAACAGTCTAGCCATACAATTATACGGATCTCTGTACTGAATTAGAATCTACACAAATTAAACAATAAATATAAGAGCAACATGCCATAAATCGGATCTTGTAACAGCTTAATAATCTGAGGAGGACAGAAGGATGAATTCTGAGGTGATGCTTAATATACTTAGTCACTTCTTAACATATAAAACTCATTATAAATGTGGTACCAGCTTAAAGATGTACTGTTAGTGATGGTCCAGTAGTTAAGATTTTGCAATCTTAGCACCATAGCCTGAAGATCATTCCTGGTCGAGAGACCTCTTTTTTTTTTTTTAAATATTTTATTTATTTCTAGGAGAGAGAGAGACAGCGTGAGCAGGGGAGGGTCAGAGAGAGAGGGAGTCACAGACTCTGAAATAGGCTCCAGGCTCTGAGCTGGCAGTCAGCACAGAAGCCCGACGCGGGGCTCGAACCCACGAACCGCGAGATCATGACCTAAGCGAAAGTCGGACGCTTAACCGACTAAGCCACCCAGGCGCCCCTGGTCAAGAGACCTCTTGAGAAAAAACATTTCACACTCAGTAAATGTTGTTGATGGACATGGATGGAAAATGGGTTCTAAAAATTTTGGAAAAAATTTAGGATACTGATTTTTACTTAGTGTAGCAAATGAATCCTTTAAGGAGTAATTATAAAGAAACCTCTATATATGTTTTCATTATACTGTTTCTAAAACAATAAGGAGTCACTACATTCTGTTTGAATCCATATTGTGTTTGCATGTAAAAATGAAATAATGTGGAGGGACATACATCACAATGAAAACATGTTCTTCTTTGAGTGATGGGATTACAGGTCATGTTGATTTTCTCATTTTTACTTACTTTTATTTGATAATCTTTCATAAAAATAAGCATGTGTTACTTTTAAAAAATATTTTTTAAAGAGGTAAAACCTTCAGTGAAAAACATACATCTTAAGTGTACAATTTGATGAATTTTGACAAATGTATACACTCATTTAACCCAATCAAGATATAAAGTCCAATTAAGATATAACCTCAAAATTATATAACCCCAATCAAGATATATGACATTTCCATTTTCCTAGAAAGCTCCCTTTTACCCTCTTCTGATCCCCACATCCCATAAGCAACTACTGTTATGATTTCTATCATAGACAAGCTTGCCACTCTTTAATTAAAAACACAGCACAATATTTTTAAAAAGAAACTTCTCTGTAGACTGAGATAGGACTAAAAAGTAAATAAATAAGTTGAAACAGTTCCTTCCATTCAAATATCTTACCCTGTCAGTGAGATGATGAGAGAAATGATAGAGAAAGCATGGAAGAGAGAATTTAAGAACTAAATCATGTAACTCAAGAAAACTCAGAGAAGAGCAAGATAATACCTAAGATTTGATAAGATCTTAGATCCATTATTTTATTTCAGTAGAAAAAGAGGGGAAGTCTACTAGACTATAAAATCTAACAGGTCAGGGACTGTGTTCATTTTGCTCACTGTATCTTCAGTAACCTACACATTATCTAGCAAGGCTACTGACTCAAGAAATATTTGTAGACTGAGTAAGTGGATACTATTATTCAGTTACACAGTCAAAAAATATTCACTCTTCCAATAAATATTTATTGACCTCTTACAATGTGCCATGGATTGTGCTACCCTGGAGACAGAATGAAAGATGATGCTCCCTAAAAATGATAGAAATGGTGTCTAACCTCACGGACCTTACAATGTGTATTGTCAGGAAGACTGATGCCAGCTGTGTTTTCGATACAGACAGAATGGCACAGTTGTGGGATGGAAGAGGAAGGAGCTTGGTGAGCCTGAAGAAATGAGAGAAGTGCACTGCAGCACACAAGGGTGAGGAAGCAGGAGATGGGGCTGCAGAGTTAGTCAAGGAGATGGTGCAAACAGGACCTTGTTGATTGTCAGATAGATTTGATATTTTGTCCTAAGAAGAGCAGGGAGCCATTGAAGGATTTTAAGCAGGGGAAGGACATGGTCAATTTTCTATTTTTATTTTTTTAACATTTTATTTATTGAGTGACATAGACAGAACATGAGCATGGGAGGGGCAGAAAGAGGGGGAGACACAGAATCTGAAGCAGACTCCAGGCTCCAAGCTATCAGCACAGAGCCTGACGCAGGGCTCGAACTCAGGAACAGCAAGATCATGACCTGAGCCAACGTTGAACGCTCAACAAACTGAGCCACCCAAGTGCCCCTGTGTTTTTAAAGTATCATTCTGGCACTTGCATAGAGAGAACAGCTTGGACGAAGGAAGAGAAGATATGGGAAGGCCAGTAAGGAGGTTGTGATAATAGTGTAAATAGTGTGGAGGACTCTGGAGATGATGGCAATAGAGGGAGGAAAAAGAAGTGGAGTTAAGGCATATTCAGAGGTAGAACTGAGCCTTGGCAAACTGATTGGCTGTGATGAAAAAATGGGTAGAGTCAGGAGCGACTCCAGGTCTGGACATGAGCAACTTGGTTGATGGTAGAACCATTTAATTTTTTTCCTCTCAGATCAATATGCAAAAGAAGCCAAGCTCATAGATTGTCAATGGCGAGGGTCACACCTCTGTTGGGCAGAGTTCAAACTCTGGGTCTATAATGTGTCTGCTGCACACCTGAGGCATATCTCACAAAGGTGGTAATTTGGAATGGTTAGTATAAGGCAACATGGTGATGATGGAAGGATTTTTATGCCCACTCCCGTTTCTCCTGGGTGCCTTTCCTTGATCTTGCTCATGTTTCTCCCTTTCTTCCAACAACCCTCATATCTTTTCAGGTGTCTGATAATTCAGCTTTACTAAGGCAATTACTGATAATTATGGTTCTAAGCTGGGGTTGCCTTTTCCCTACCTCCTAGACCCTACATATCTTGAGTCTTTGCTTTTTAAAAGTAATGGGATGGATATCACAGAGACAGGACGGTCACAGAGCCAGCTGTTACAACTATAATTTCCGAGAGAAATGAGGCTGTCCTTAGCTTGCATAGACTGGACCCCTCCTATTGTTCTCTATTTCCCCTATTATTTTCTTCCTTGCTCTTTTCCAGTATTTTCTTTGCACTCTCTATCAGTTGTTTATATTTTGGATCCTAGCTCTTTGACCCTGGAAAGCTTACTTAGGATCTCTGAACCTCAGTTTCTTCAGCTATAGTTAGGAGATAATATTAATGTCGGTGGGTTTAATGTCTTCTACATGATAATGTCAATGTTGATTGCTTTCCCCCACCACCTATTCATTGGCTTCATTACTGGGCGTCCTCAGGAAGTCACTGTCAGACGTACTCAACTTCTACAGGCAAGCTGAAAGGCACTGCCACAGTTGGATTTGAAAGGTGTTTCTCCCATCTCTGTTCCCCTCCTCACCTGCACACTACATGAGGATGTGCCATCTTTGAGAGCTGGTTATTTGTCTCATCAAGTTATGAGTATATCTCAATGGACCCAACAATGATTAAGGGAGAGAGTATGGCTAGATCCTCACAAATCATCCCCATGACGAGAAAAGCAATTCAGTAAGTGTTCTATACTGATTACCAATCATAAATGTCCTAGTGTATAAAAACTAGACTTTTGTTTGAAGAGTACACATATGAACCAAGCAAACTAACTCATATCATTTTTGTCTATGAATAATATGCATGTTTCATCGAAATCAGATAACAAGGGCTCAACACCCACTCATTTTTAGTTATGCATGGTCACTAAGCACCTACTACATACAAAAGCATGCCCCAGGAGCTGGGTCCACAGTCATGAACAAGACAGAACTCCAATGGAGTTCACATTCTCTTGAAGAAGATGCTCTCGAAACAACTAATTGCAAAATTAACTGATCAATTATAATTGTGATAAGTTCTACAAAGAAACAATTATAGGTTGCTATGAGAGTTTATAGCTTGGGATCTGATCACATAGAGAGGTCAAGGAGGTGGGAAGAGACTTCTGAAGAAATTACTAGTAAGCACTGAATTTGAAGGCTAAAAAGCAATTCCTGAGAAAAAAAGGAGAGCTCCCCAGTTGTGTGAGAAATGAAGATTCTGAGTTTTCCAGTGTTGATAGGATCAGTCTCAGGATCTGACCCCAGCAGAGCAGATTTCAGTTTCAATGACTTAGTGTTCTGAAGCTGGAATCCATAAGGATCTTACTACATGGTTATATCCAAAGGGAAGCAATACACGAGGTACTCTCACACTCAACCAAGAAAAATTGGGTAGACAGTATAGAGGTATTAAGTAACATTTAATTTCCCTTACCAAAGACACACACAACCTACTCAGAACCTTCACTCTACTGAAGGTCTGCTTTGGGATGCTAATATACACATCCTAGAGCTCACTCAGCCCTACACTAATCTTGCAATGCAGGTGTGTACCCACTTCACACCCAGAGGAGCTGAGGATGAGGGAGGCTAAATAACCCACCCCAAATCACACCTGTATCAACCCTCATCCCATGAAAGCCCATGATCTTCCAGCTACACCAAGCTGCCCCATTGTTAGCGTATTGTTAGATGACTGCTTTCCTCTTTAGAAGCACTTAGAACATTAAAGAAACAATTTAAAAGTGAAAGTGAGCCCTGGAACCAGAGAGGTTTTAAACCCAAGTACAATCTCCACTGTTCCCATTTTTAAATTGTTTTTTTAATAAAGATAATGATGACTCATGAGCAGGTTCATGCTATGACTATTTAAGTTTGTTTGTGTTGATATTCTGGTTCCCTAAGCTTTATCAGCAAAGAGGTGAGAAAGGGGGGTTAACATGATTAGGATTTCTACAAATGGACAGAACTTTGAAAAACTAAATAGAATACACCATCAGACAGTTAAGGAGGAGTAATTTAGTTGTGTCAGCTTCCCAGGATCTGGATGTTTACTGTCTTCATGTAAATTAAACTAATATTGCTGCATTTATATTGAACTTCCATTTTCAAAGCACTAACATGTTATTTAATTTTATCCTTATTATGTTGGAGATCACATTCGAATAGTGCCAGAAAACCATAGAGAACTGAAGAAGCTTCTTGAGAATAGTTTGGCAATTGAGAAATCACATTGGAAGGGTTTAAAGATTATTTCTTTTTCTATTTCATGGGAAAACTCAAGTGACCCCCCAAAAAAAACCATGGTTCTTTGTAAGGAGATCAAGAAGCAAATAAATAGACTCTTCATGCGCCTCTTTGCTTGTGGGAGTTGGAGAAATGGAAATTCGCACAAAAACTTCATTTCTTACAGTTTGTGCATTGGCCTCCTCCAGAATTAGGGTGTCCCTGATATAAATGATGCTAAGTCATTATATCAAGTACTACTTGAAATTGGTCTCGAGGCCCAAGCAAAATGATGTGTTTTCGTGAACCTCGCACCTTTGTTTGAGCCTCGGGTGTATTTCTCTCTCCTCACAGGCCCCTTGAGCACCTTGAATGTTATGCTCCTACTCATTTCTCAGACATCCCCACTGAAAAGCATGAATTTAAGGCTTGGGCCTCTCTGGCTCCATATAATTGCTACTTCTGCCGCTGTCCTCCCCTCCTCCCCTGGCCACCACCACCTTCCTCCATATACTCCCAATGGGAGTGCCGGAAGTATATTTTTGCAAATTAGTCCAAACAAGTTGCATCACTTCTAAGAAACTTTATTAGGCTTCCTTTAACTATGGAGCAAAGTCCAGGCTGCACAGCATGGCAAGTAATCTGACCTCTACTGGCCTCCCCAGTGTCAGTTCCTTTCTTATAAAGTACTTGTGCCCCCGGGTACTTCTTGTTCCGGCAATGCTGGAGCATTTATGGCGCCCAATAGGTCTGGCTTCATGGAATTGCAACCTATGCCATCACATAGGTCCCCATGTCTAGAAGGGCTCTTTGATTTAATGCTCTGCTATAATAGTTTGAAACTCTTAATAATTTATGAACAAGGGGCCCCACATTTCCATTTTGCTCTGGGCTCTGAAAACTAGAGCAAAATAGACTAGTGGCCGGCCCAGTGCCCAGACATCATCATGCTTCCCTCCTCTGCGCCTTGCGTGTGTTCTTCCCTCTGCCGTGTGTCTCCATTTCATGTGTTCTTTGTAGTCTTTCAAGCCTAATTTGAATACTGCTTCTTTAGTGGAACCTTCCCTGAACCCTTGTCTTTTTACCCTCAACCGCGTTAACCACTCCCTTCTCTGTGCTGCTTTTTATGTTGCACATACATCTATTATCATCGTGCTTCCATGCATAGTGATTAATCACTTCCCAACCTGTCACCCCCAACCTTTGAACTTCTTGAGGACAGAGTCCATGCAGGCCCCAGGCAGTGGAGCATAATGATTAGGAGCTCCAGAACCAGACTATTAGCCCAGGTGTCACCCTGGTCAAGTCACCTGTCCTGTGTCTTTGTTTTCTCTCTTAACAAAAGGAAGGTAATCATAGAATCTATCTTGAAGGGTTGTTACTCTGAGGTTTGAACAAGATAATCCATGTAAAATGCTTGGACCAGGGCCTGGCACATTGTAAGTGCTCAATAAATGTTTCTTGTTCTTATACATTATTCTATTTTGGTTTCCTGGAATGTAGTTCAATGGCTAGAACATTTGTTCTTGACAGTAATTGAATACTGTGCACCAGGTTCTGAATACTGTGCTGGCTGAGATGCAAAGTGAAATAAAACATGACTTCTCTCAAAGAATTTAATTTTTTGAGAGAGACGAGCAATTAACAATTACAGTCCAGAATGATAAAGTACTAAGTGCAGATTACTTGAGAGCACAGAAGAAAGGATCTGAATCTGCCTGGGGAGGTGAAGCTTCATCTGAATTGTGCAGGATGAGAAGGAGAAGCTAGCTAAACATGGAAAAGGAAGGAGGTTATTTCAGGGAAAGGGGATAGTATATGCAAAGGCAACTAAAAGTGACAATCTTGCATGCTTAGGGAGCTAAATGTCATTTTATATCACTGAAGCAAATGGCATTCGGTGATATTTGGAAGTCTGGAGATAGCCTGTAAGGACTGGCAAATAGATTTTAACTTTGATCTAATGGTGGTAGCTGCCTAGAACATTGTATTGAGAAAGATTCTAAAACCACGTCCAGACTGTGGGAAATGTGATGAGATACATTAGTTCCCTTTGTTAGGGAAGTAGAAGAGGAGAGTGGGACCCTGAGTATCACATATCTGTCATTATTGATAGATCATGTAGGGCCTCATATGCTGGATCATGGAGATTGAGTTTTATCCTGAAAAATACAGGGAATAACAAAGATTTTAAGTGTGGCAGTGACATGATCAGATTACATAATAGGTGCTCCATAAATGCTTGTTGAATTGAACTGACTATGAGCCCCTCTTCACCTCTTAATGATTTACTGTATCAAATGCACCCAAATGATCTGAACCCAGCAAATAAAACATGCATAACCGAGCCTATCGTGCTCAGAGGCACTGTGCTAAGTGCTGAAAGAATTAGAGCAGCATCTAAAAGGTGCTTAACATGCTCCCATGGTGTGGTTTACACAGCAAAACAGTCTGGTTCACAGTGCAGTTTCAAACGGAGGATTAAACTGGTATTAATAATTTATGCAGCTATAATATTTCATGCTATGAGCTGGACATATCCCAAAAGAAAGACTTCCAGGAGCTTTTTGAACCTTAACCATCCCGCTAGTTACAATTCAAACAGTAAGGAAATGGTTGGAAGAAACATATTGTAATGTTTTTAAACATAAATGTATTGATACATCTCTTTATAAACATAACTAATGGGTATTTCATTTGTAACTAGATGGAAAGGGCTCTGAAATTTGGGCTATTAAAAAGTAAATGCCCGTTATAACTTGTTATTCTTAAGAAAACAGGTTAAAATCCTATAAAAGTAACATTTGTTAGTGCAATCATTATCTTTCACCTGTGGTTTGAAAAATCTTGTGAGAAGCCGAGCTTTTGGTAGAACACACAAAGGGAAATTGTCCTCTGCAAATCTAGCATAGTCGCTGAAGGCATATATTTCTATTTATTTTCCTTGACTCCAAAGGGATTTAAGAACAATGCAAATGGTATAGCAAGGAAAAATTAATTTGAAATAACTGTGAAAGATGGGGCATAGGAAATTTGAATGGAAGAAAATCCAATGGAGTCCATGTGTGGGATTAGTGCACAACATATAAAAATTTGTATGCATCTCAACACACTCAAGCCATGCAACACTTGTGTTCATGTTATGTACCAAAAAGAAAACTAGTAATTGATACTAATTATTATAAGTAAAAAGGCTAAAAGCAGATGTTTCAGATATTGCCTAGAAATGATTAAAAATATCAACGAAGATATCAGAATTAAAATTTCACTTTTTTCAAAAAATTTTTTTAAATTCTTTTTTTAATTGAAATATATTTGACCTACAATGTTACATGAGTTTTAGGTATATGACAAGATTATACTTTATGCTATGCTTACCAAACGTGTACCTACTTTCTGTCACCAGAGAACACTATGGCAATGCCACTGACTATATTCCCTATGCTGTGCCTTTTATTCCTGTGATTTCACTCTTTCTTATGTGTCTAATTGTTTTGTCTATAGCTTTTGGGAATTTCCCCTCTTTGACTTCCTATCATTATAAGGCTGACAATGCTCATAGATCAGCATGGAAGAGTTTTGTCTCTGTGTAAATATCTTTGTTTGCAGGGGTTGAGGGTAAAAGGAAGGCATTTGAGCTGCAAACAACTTGAGCAGTGTTATGTCTATATCACTAGTATCTAGCACAGTTCCTAATATAAAACTGATACTCAATAATTGTCAGTTGAAAGAAGAAGTGAAATTTCATAGAATTTATTAATCCTTACAAAAATGCATAACCACTAAAGATTTATGCCTTTGGGATACCTTCATCATAACTTCAAAGCTTGATTCTTAATTTATATGGTCATGTTACCTGGACATTTTCTTCTAAAAGAATCTAAGCTACAATGCAGCCCTCAGAGGAAGATACTTTAAGGAGACAAGGAATGGAAGTCAAAGAAAAAATCAAAGAGAGAGTGATTTCTCTTGCTTTGCTATTAACTCCATTTGCTGTTTCTGTAACCCATGAATCTGTAAAAACAGGAAGACCCCCAGAGCCTCAGACAAGACTCTCCCACTCCTACCCAGCTGCCTTTTAGCCTCAGAAAGGATTTTTTTTTTTTTTAATTTTTAGCTTTCTTCCACTGAGACTCTAGAACACTCAAGAGATTTGGGAAGAAAATCACTTTTTTAAAGTGTACATTGTGCCACATACTATGCCAGGCAATTTAGCAGAAATTCTACTATTTAATTGTCATGGAAAATCTGAGAGGCAGGTATATTCTCACTTTGTACATAAAGGAACGACTGCTCACAAAGATATCTAGCTTCAAGAATCACAAGTAACGGGATGGAGCTGGGATTCAGCCACATGTGTACTGTTTCTTTCCTCTGTGCTGTGCAGGACTGGCACTTCTCTGGCTCTCAAACCTCACTCCAGGTCTTTCCTGTTTTCATTGTTGTTCAAGACCCTTTATGTTCAGTCATCATGAGGATAAAGTATTCTTACCCTAGAATGGGCATTGATATCATTGTATTTCTCATATGTTTGGCATGAACTGTTAGGGTAACAGATCGATCCAGTTAGCCAGGTATTTCACGATGATCTATTGTTTGAGAAGAAAAAGGAGGCCATAGAAAGTATATAAAAAAAGTACTTTCTATACTGTCGTAAACACAAAAGGTCTCCAGTTCCATGAGTTGACCATTAAAGTGTGTTACTCAAATTACCAATATGATATAATGATGATGATGGTAGTAACACTCTCATTTGCTGAGTGTTTGACATGTTTAAATACTCCTATCATATCATTTAACCTTCAGGTAGGTGTTACCGTCCTCACTTTTCAGATGAGACAACCAAAGCTTATGGTTTGTACTAACCAAAGTACTAAATGGCAGATCTGGGTTTGAACCAGATTGATGCTCATGCCTCTAGTTTTAGCCATGATGCCATATCTTAATCTCTCTTTAAGGTGAAATGGTGTTTCCTCTCATGACCCAGCTTCTGCCAATTTTTACTTATTTAACAGGTATTTGAGTACCTGCTATTAGTTAGATATTCTGCTGGACATCCAGGACATGCTGATATAAGGATATGGTTCCTATACTCAGGGAATGTATAGTAACTTTTTCTGCTTTATGTTTAAAACACAGATAAGACTGATCTTAAATCACTGGCATAGTGCAAGTTTAATTAAGTGAAATATATCCCTGTAATCCTGTCCACCTCCCTCCATACAAACTCTTTTCTGATGGGGCAATACTTTATAGAGTACCTGTGTTTAGTGTGCAGAGCAAGATATGCCCAATAGGGTCGGTGGACGAATTCTAGTTAGTTCCTGCTCAAGAAGTTCCTCAAAGTCCTGGAACACTAAATATTGGAGGAGTCCCAGAAACTAAGAGATTACCTTCACAACTATTGGATGATTCTATTTTTTAAAATGTATTATCCAAAGCCTAGAAAAACATGCCCTACAGTCATATCCTGGCTTCTTCAGCCATTATCTGTAACATGTTGCTAGGTTATATAATCCTTCCTAAGCCTCCATATCCTTATTTGTAAAACAATAATAAGACAATCAAATAATAATGAAACAATAAAATGATAATAAAAAGATGATAATGCCTTGGTTTGCTTATGTATTTATTCATCCAGATAACATTTTTTAAAATGTCCACTTTAAAAAATTTAAAGACATCCCAGGCCTCAAGCTAGGCACTATATATATATCATGTTCAATAAGATAGACACTGTTTCTACCCTCATGAACTTTACAGCCCAGGGAGAGGCAGAGGCAATAAATGAACTGGATGCTATGATAACAAATGAAGGAGAGAAACCTGCTTTCTAGTGGGTGGTCAGCCAAGGCCTCTCTGCAGAGGGGACATTTAGGCTGACATCTAAAGACTGCAAAGGGTAAGCTTTATCAACGGCAAAGAGTAAAATGTTTCAGGTAAGGGAAAGGATTTGTGCAAAGGCCCTGAGTTGGTAAAGAGGCATTGAGAAACTAAATGTAGCCTAGTAGATTGGAAACTGAAAAGAAGGACGTTATCCTAAAAAGTGAATCTCAACTACCCCCAAACCAATAATTCTGACTATATACCCTAGAGAAATTTTTGCATGGGTCTACTAGAAGACACATTTAAGAATGATCCTAGAAGCACCAAGATAGCACAAGATTAAAACAATCCAAACACTGACAGAAGAAAAGAGAAGTGAGTCTTGGTATGGTCACATAATGCAATGTTATACAGCACCAAAAATGAATGAATTATGGTTACATGGACCAACTAAGATGAATCTTATAAATATTACATTGAGGGGAGAAAAAAATCATTGGAAAACAATTCTTGGTATTATTTACTATGTATTTACAATCATCTTAGAATACCCAAAATTTAAAAATATTTTTGTAGATACCTATTATACTGTAAAAGTATTTTTATTTTTATTTTTTTATGTTTTTTTAATTTATTTTTGAGAGTCAGAGAGAGACAGCATGAGCAGGGGAGGGTCAGAGAGAGAGGGAGATACAGAACCCAAACACAGTTTCCAGGCTCTAAGCTAGCTGTCAGCACAGAGCCCAACGTGGGGCTTGAACCCACGATCCATGAGATCGTGACCTGAGCCGAAGTCAGACGCTTAACCAACTGAGCCCCCTAGGTGCCCCTGTAAAAGTATTTTTAAAAAGCAAGGAAATTGAACCTTCTGCTTCTGGCCAAGATACTGGAGCAAATAAAGAGCAAATAGACCTTAACTAGGAAAGCAGAAGATTATGTGAAACAATGCTTTTTACAAATTGAACAACAGCAGAGCAGGACTGTAATGTCTGAGTGAAGGCAAACAAACAAGGTGAGATCTGTAACTATACCAGCTTATCTCCTGGAAGGAGTTTCTAGACGGTAGTACAGGAAGGAGGAACCCAGAGACCAGTGATCTTGCTGAGTGGAGGAAACAGAGAGTGGAGTTAAGAGAGAACAAGGCAGCCACAGTTTGCTGGCAGAGAACTGCAGAAGAAGGAAGTGTATACAAAGAGAGCTCCAGAAGGGGTGAGGGGTGGGGGATGGACTAAATGGGCAAGGGGCATTCAGGAGGACACTTGTTGGGATGAGCACCGGGTGTTATATATAGGGGATGAATCACCGGAATCTACTCCTGAAATCATTATTGCACATCGTGTTAACTAACTTGGATGTAAATTTAAAAAAAAAATAGAAAGAAAGAAAAAGAGCTCCAGAGGTCTGCAGAGGAGTCACCCTAGTGTCCTTGGCTGAGTGTGTATCTATGCTTGAGTAAGACAGGCTTAGCCAAGGTCAGGGAAAGACCCATGAGAAAGGAACAGGTCTCACACAGGACTAGGAAAAACTCCTGTACCCACAAAGTCAGAGTGAAAAAATCTCATAACATATTGGGCACCAGGTAGGAAGCTTAGAAGTCAAACACCTTGGAAGTGGGCTTCAAATCTGATGAAAGGCTATTGTGGACCTCAAATAACAAAGCTTAAAGCAAGCTTGGAAGGATCTGAGTGTGAACTAAATAACTGTGTGCCAGGAAAAAGAAGGAGAGAAAGAGAGAAAGAAACAAAGAAAGAAACCAACCAAACAAACATGATTTAAAGGAATACAAGAAAATCTAGCAACCAGCAACATAAATTCATAATGTCCAGTATCTGATAAAGATAAATAACTGTGAGGCATGCAAAGGAGCAGGAAAATAATGATCTGGAACCTAGACAAAACCAATCAACAGAAACAAGTATAGAAACGATATTGATAATTAAACTAGTAGACCAGGACATTAAAACAGCTATTATAAATGTGCTGTGAGTGTTCAAAGGTAGGAGAAAATATAGCTATAATGAAGAGAGAATTTAAAGATGCGAAAAACACCCAAATGGAACTTCTAGAAATGAAAAATATAGTTGCCAAAGTGAAAAATACATTGAATAGCATTTGTGTCACGGCGTTTAAAGTACACCTGTGGCAGAAGCATATAATAAATATTGCTCTCTATTTTTCTTAATGTTTATTTTAATTTATTTTGAGAGACAGCCAGAGAGGGGCAGATAGAGAGAATTCTAAGCAAGCTCTGCACTGGCTGCAGGTGCAGAGCCCAACACGGGGCTCCACATTACGAACCATGAAATCATGACCTAAGCCCAAACCAAGAGTCAGACACTTAACCAGCTGAGCCACCCAGGAGCCCTTGGATCTTGCTTTTTAAAAATACACTCTGATAGGGGCACCTGGGTGGCTTAGTCGGTTAAGCGTCCGACTTTCGCTTAGGTCATGATCTCGCGGTTGTGGGTTCGAGCCCCGCGTCGGGCTCTGTGCTGACTGCCAGCTCAGAGCCTGGAGCCTGTTTCAGTCTGTGACTCCCTCTCTCTCTGACCCTCCCCTGCTCACGCTGTCTCTCTCTCTCTCCTAAAAATAAATAAAACATTAAAAAAATTAAAAAAATAAAATAAAAAATAAAATACACTCTGACAATCTCTGAATTTTGGAGTGTTTAGTGCCTCATATTAAATGTGATTTTCAAAATGGTTGGATAAGGTAGGCCATTTTGCTATTTTTTTTCTATCCCTCTCCTCTTTTATATCGTTGCCACTCCCCTGTTCTTCCTTTACTACTTTTTTGCATAAAACTTATTTTTTTTGTATCCCATTTAAGTTTGTCTGTTAACTTGATTGCTAGATTTCTTTGCCTTATTTTTTTAGGGGTTCCTCTAAGGTTATAAGATGTATCTTTAACTTCTACCAATCTGCCTCAAGGACATACTGATAAACTTCTGCTAAAATATAAGAATTTATCACTAGCCTAATAGCATTTCCTTTCCTTTTGTGGTATTGTCATGTTTATTACAGCTGCATATGTTATAAACCTCATAATATAGTATATAATGTTTGCTTTAAAGATTCATATACCTTTTAAAGAAATTAAGAGAATAAAAGGAAAATATATAAGTATAATCTTTCATATTTATGCTCATATTTACCAATTCCAGTGTTTTCCATTTCTTCTTATGGATCTGAGTTACCATCTGGTGTCATTTCCCGTTAGCCCGGTGGACTTCCTCTAGCACTTCTTTTTTAAATTTATTTTTTTTAAGGTTCATCCATTTTTGGGAGACAGAGACAGAGCGAGCACAAGTCATTGTGGGGCAGAGAGAGGGAGACACAGAATCCGAAGCAAGCTCCAGGCTCTGAGCTGTCAGCACAGAGCCCCATACAGGGCTCAAACTCACAGACCTTGAGATCATGACCTGAGTGGAAATCTGACACTTAACCAACTGAGCCACCCATGCACCCCTTTCTCTAGCATTTCTTATAGTACAGATATGCTAGCTACAAATTTCACCAGTTTGTTTATTTGAGATTGTCTTTATTTTGTCCTCATTTCTGAAAAATAGTCTAGATATAGAATTCTTGGTTGACAGATTTTTTTTTCTTTTAACATCTGAATTATCATTCCAGTGTTTTCTGGCTTCTACTGTTTCATCAGAAACAGAAAGGAGTCAACCATTAATTGCATTGTTTTCATTCCTTATTCATTTAAATATGCTTTCTGCCACTTTATTTTTCCTCCTTTTATGGGATTTCAACTACATGTGGGATGAACTGTTTCATGAGATTCTGTTCATTTTTTAAAATCTTTTTTCTCTCTGTTCTTCAGATTTATAATTTCTATTGATCTGTCTTTAAGCTCACTGACTTTTCTCTGCCAGGTCAAATCTTCTGTTGAGCTCATCTAATATATTTTTCATTTCAGTATGCAACTTCTGAGCTCTAGAATTTCCATTTGGATCTTTTTTATAGGATCTGCCTCTCTGGTGAGATTCCTTTCTTGTTCTCTCGTTATTAGTATATTTTCTCTCAATTATTTAAATACGTACATTTTAAAAAATTCCTTAGACATATTTGTAACAGTTGCTTTGAAAATTTTTTGTGCTAAACGTAACATGTGGGGCCATTTGGAATCGGTTTTCATTGACTGATTTTTATTTCTATGTATGGGTCTTTGTGGATCAAATAATATTTTTGGTTAAAAAGCAAACATTGTTAACAATCTGTTTAGTGATTTTGGTGTCTGTTTTATTCTTCTTAGGATGGTTTTTGTGTCAGTAGGTGACTAACTTCCCTGCACTAAAAATTGTAAAACCTTGCCTCTTCCAGAGTGTGAAGTCATCGGGGTCTCTACTCAGTTTTGTTCTGTTTTGTTTGTTTGTTTTATGTTTTTGTTTGTTTGTTTGTTTGTTTTGTTTCCCGGAGGAGGAATGCTCAGCTCTCTGAGGTCAACCCTATGCCTACATAGTTTATTGCTATGTCAATGATCTGGGTATAGGTTATGCTCAGGTCCTCAAGCCGGTGAGGACTTCACTTTCTCCTGAGCTGTGTGTAGGTTGAGGAGCACATTTAAAGGTATAGCGAATTCACAGACATTCCTAGACTTCCCATTTTCACTGTTTTTTTTTTTTTTTGGGTGCACATATAGTACACTACTCTGCAGTACATGTAGAACTATGTGGAGATTTTATTTATATCAGCCCTTCTACAACTCTCTTATTTCTAAAATTTCCCCATACTAGCTATCCCACTGTCCTTCCCCCAAGCTAAGACAACCACTTGACCCAACTGATAAAACTCTATGTTTTTGCTACTTGACATGGGGGTGGGTCGCTGGGGATGCCTCCTCCTGTGCCCTGACCAGCACGAAGGCCACAAACTCATTCTTTTTATGTGGTATGATAGAATCCTCATGAACAAAACTTCTTATATTGTTGCCTGACTTTGGTCACTTTCCAGTGCTATGAAATGGTTATTATTAATAATTTTGTTCAGTTTTATACTAATTTGCTACACAGGGCAATTTCTCTACCTCTTCTTCATGCCACCATTATAGAAAGTAGCCCCTCCAAGCAGGTTTTTTAATAGAAATTAACAAGTTGATTCTAAGATTCATATGGAAATGCAAGGGACTTAAAATAGTCAAATAATCTTAAAAAAGTAAAAGAAACTTACTTTACCTGATTCCCAAAAATTACTAAACAAGTAGTGTGATATTAGCATAAGGAGAGACACCTACTGACCTAGGTCAACAGGAAAGAGTAGACCCACTCCAGAAACAGACCCACTCACGTATGGTCAATTGATTTTTGACAAAGGTGTCGAGATATTTCAACAGGGAAAGATAGTCTTTTAAACAAATGGTGCTACAACAATTGGCCCTTACCTAATGTCACACTCAAAAACTAACTTGAAATGTATCATAGACCTAAATAAATATAAGAGCTAAAACCATTAAGATTATAGTAGAAAAATCTTAGAAGAAGATATTTGTGACTTTGGAGTAATAAAGATTTTTTTTTTTTTTTTGCTGGATCACAAGAAGTATAAACTGTAAAAGGAAAAATTCATAAACTGGATTTCATCAAAATTGAAATCATTTGTTCTTTGAAAGACATTGTTAAGAAAATGGAGATGCAATCCACCATTTGGGAGAAAACTTTGTAAAACATGTATCTGGTAAAAGACTTGCATCCAGAGTAAATAAAGCACTCTTACAATGTGATAAGAGGACAAACACTTAATTTAAAAAATGAGCAAGCAATAAGAAAAGGTATTTCACCACAAGGAATATATGGATGAAAAACACATAATAAGATGCTCAACATCATTAGTCAAGAGAGAAATGCAAACTAAAACTACAATGAGATGCCATTACATACTCACTAGAATGGCTACAGTTAAAAAAATCAACCATACCAAGTGTTAATGAAAATATGAAGAAACTGAAACTCTCAGATATTACTTGGGGGGGGGAGGGACTGAAAAAAATGGTGCAACCACTTAGGAAAAAGCTTGGCAGTTTCTTGTAAAGTTAAATACACACTTTCCATAGAACCAGCAATCCCTTCCCCAGATATTTACCCAAGAGAAATAAAAACATATATTTACAGAGATGCCTGGGTGGCTTGGTCAGTTGAACGTCTTGATTTTGGCTCAGGTCATGATCTCACAACTGTCAGTTGTGAGATCAAGCCCCATGTGCGGCTCTGTGCTGAGTGAGGAGTCTGCTTGGGATTCTCTCTTTCTCTCTTTCTCTGCCCCTCCTCCACTCACATTCTCTCTCAAAATAAATAAATAAACTTAAAACGAAAAAAACATATATTTACACAAAGACCTGTACTGAAATGTACAAAGCATTCTTAGTAATAATAGCCAAGATCTGGAAACAACCCGAATGTCCCTCAATTGGTGAATGGATAAGTACATTGTGATATAGCCATACAATGAATTACTCTTTAGTATAAGGAATGAAGTATTGTTCTATATAACAACATGGATCAATCTCAAAAGTATTATATTGACTGCAAGAAATAAAATGCAAAAGACTGTATTATGTGATTCTATTTATATAACATTCTAGAAAAGGTAAGACTATAGTTATAGAAATCAGTGGCTGTTGGAGGCTGACGGTGCTGGTGGAGACTGACTACAAAGCTGAAAGAGAACTTTGGGGAGTGAAAGAAATGTGCTAGATTATAATTATGGTGGTGGTAACATGATGATATGTATTTATACCAAAATTTTTCCAATTGTACTCTTAAATTATGTGCATTTTACTGTACATAAATTATTTTGCAGCACATCTGCTTAAGAAAAATCAAGGACATAATAAAAACAAGATTCAGATAGGGTTAACTTTGGAGGAGATGCAGGGAGACTGAATAAGAGAGGTATCCATAAGAACCTTGAATACTGGTGTGATCTTTTAATAATCTTTACGTATATTAAGTTAAAATAAAAACTAATGGGGGGAATGAATGAATAGGAGAGAAGAAACATGGACAAGTGCAAATAACCTTAGGGAATTAAGGCAGTAGCTACAGAAGAATGTGATGCTAAGACTTTTGTTTGTTTGTTAATGTAGGAGACCTAGAGCATATTGGTATGCCAATGAATTGACTCACTAAAGAGGGAGAGAGTATTGGTGAAGGAAGAAGGGACAAGGAAGGAGTGAAGTCCTTAACAATAGCCAAAACATGGAAAGAGCCTAAGTGTCCATCAACGGATGAATTGATCAAGAAGATGTGGTTTATCTATACCATGGAATACTACATGACAATGAGAAAGAATGAAATCTGGCCACGTGTAACAACATGGATGGACCTTGAGGGTGTCATGCTGAGCAAAATAAGTCAGGCAGAAAAAGACAGATATCATATGTTTGCACGTAGAGGAGAATTAGGAGGAGCTTTATGGAGGACCATGGGGGGCAAGAAGGGGGGAAATGGTGGGGGAAAGGGAGAGAGGCAAACCATGAGAGACTCTTGAATGCTGAGAACAAACTGAGAACTGATGGATGTGGGGGGGAAGGGTGGTGTTGTGCATGGAGGAGGGCATTTGTGGGGATGAGCACTGGGTGTTATATGGAAACCAACTTGACAATAAATGATTTGTTAAAAAAATAAAAAATAAATAAAAATAAAAAGGAAGGGGTGAAGTCCTGGGGAGGGACGTTGGAGCCAACACATGGGATCACCTTTGGTCATAAGAAGCTTTCTTCCTCCATGGTAAGGGAAGAATAAAGAGAAGAAGGGTATAGATTCAGTTAGGCTTAGGAACTTGGTGCGGGGAAGATGAAGCAATTTCCTTCTCAAAGCTCCAATTTTCTCAATGAAGTGTGGGTGAAGGCCATCAGCGGAAGGGGGGACTAGCAGATTTGAGGGCAGGGCTTAAAATGGCCATCTGGAGCGAGTAGTGAGGATCCCATCAGGAAGTGTATGCTTAGTGCCTGGTATATAGCACCTGGTCCTTCTACATCTTGTTCACGCTTCAGCTACACTCAGTGCCTCCTCTGGTTGAGGGTTATTTACTCCAGTGGCTGTGGTCTAGAGGGGAGAAGTGCTCAGTAATGAGTAAGAGTCAGCAGAGGAGGCAGCTGTCTCCCTGGCAGTCTCCTCGGCCTGGATCTGCAGTCAAAAACATTGCTAGAGATCTGTTTACGGCATTTTGCAATCCACTGAGGGCAGGAGAGGCCTCTTCTGAACATTTTGCTTGCTAATCTAACGTTTCCAGCTAGGCTACTGCTAAACAGAATGTTTTCTTGCGTAGTTTTGTTTTGGGCATGTGTACACGGTGTTTTTTTTTTTTTAATGTTTATTTATTTTTGTGTGAGAGAGAGGGAGAGACAGACAGACAGACAGACAGTGGGGGAAGGCAGAGAGAGAAATGGAGACACAGAAGCTGAAGCAGGCTCCAGGCTCTGAGCTGTCAGCACAGAGCCCGATGCGGGGCTCAAACTCACAGACCGCAAGATCATGACCTGGGCCAAAGTCCAGTGCTTAACCAACGAAGGCAGCCAGGCACCCCAGTACATGGTATTTTTCATGTGTACTAAATACATCAGTTGATCACTCCTTCTTTTTGACCCCTGCAAAGAGTCTGTCTTATGGGGAAATAGGGTAAGATGAGGGCAGAAAAGATGGGTAGAGCCTGATAGAGAGAGAACTAACTACTGGAATAAGACATTTGCTTACAGGTTTGTTGTGAACAAAGGGAGACTTTGATTGGGTGTGCCAGCCTGGAACTTGGAACAAAAGCTAGCATAGAACTAAATATCTGGCAGGGCCCCTGGGTGGGTCAGTTGGTTAAGTGTCCAACTTGGGTTCAGTGCACGATCTCACGGTTCATGGGTTTGAGCCCCGCATCGGGCTCTGTGCTGACTGCCAGCTCAGAGCCTGGAGCCTGCTTCAGATTCTGTGTCTCCCTCTCTCTCTGACCCTGCCCTGCTCACGTTGTCTCTTTCTCTCTCTCAGAAATAAATAAAAAATACAATTAAATAAAGAAGAACTAAATATCTGGAGTCTGTGTGCACAAAGGTGGTAAAGATTTCATGTCTCATACAGAGCTTTAGAGTTTGCCTAGTGCCATCACATCCAAGGCCCATATTCACAATAACCTGGTCATTGGGGTGTGCAGGTAACTCCCATTGAGTTAGCACATGTGAAGGCCTGCTTTAAAATGGATAACTGAATTAAAATCACTTCCTTGTTTATAGACAAGACAGTAGGGGTCAAAGTTGTTAACTAACTTGCCCAAGTTCACAGCGCTAGTAAGCGTTGGAGCTAGGATTTGAACAGTTTCTTTGCTCCCAGCTTATTCACTTTTCCACACCTTATATTGTCAGCCCAACAGTTAGTTCTACATAATTCATCCAAACAACAACTGATCACCTACCGTATGTCTCAGACAGTATCAAGCTACAGGGCTGCAAAGACAAATATGTGTAGCAATCCTTGCAACCATTCGGGAAAACAGATTAAAAAAAACAAACCGAACGTGGCAAGTGCGGAGACGGCAGTGGGATCACGTGTGCTACAGAGAGGGGGGACTTGAGGGGAGAATGGCTTCACAAAGGAGATCAACTGTGAACTGAGCCACGTATCCCAAGTATATACTCCCAGATGGTCTGTCTCGCACTTACCCCTCCCAGAATGTCAAGTGGAAGTGGACACTCTGTAACTGTGGATGTGCTAGAGCCTCTCAGAGGAGAAATAGTGTGAACAAGAGATAGGAAGGAGATGGATGTGGCAGCCAGAGGATTGCACCCTTGGATCTGCCTCCAGAGAAGCAGATGTGAGGATTCCAGGAGCTGACAGCCTCCGGCTGCTGCCCCTCCAGGACCCACACGGCGTTCATGATGAGCTGACGCTCCCCTGGTGGCTCCTGGCCAGTGTCGGAGCACAGCAGAGGTGCTAGAGCCGGCTCATTCCTGCCCAATGGGGGAGTGCTCAGACAGGCACTCTGCTCGGGAGCTCCTCAGCAGGACCAACAAAGGTTCTTATTGCTGTCTGGCAGCCTGGGGTGATTCCCACCGAATTCTCCTTCTCTCCTCTCTCCTCTTACAGTGTCACATCTGCATCCTGGTACCAGTTCTCCCAACATACTCCCCGTCCTTGCACTGACACTCAGGGTTAGACAAGGAGAGACACCAAGGATGAAATGTTCAGAAGTGCCTTTCTTTTTATGAGTGAGGAAGGAGGAGAATGAAAAACGCCACGGAGGTAAGAAGGCACCCAGCAGAAAGCCTTGTGACCACAATGTAGACAAGAGTGAGTCTCAGGAGGATGATCCTTAGTTGGATGCTGAAAACAGGGGTACTGAGAACACTCGCGGCTACATTTCCAGGCTGGAAAAGCATTCACTGAATGAATGAACAGAAACGAAGAACCCCTCAACCCCTCAGGTATTTAAAGCCAGCAGCTGCAACAGAAAAACTAACCCTGAATTGTCAGTTGGTTTAACACACTAAAGGTTTGTTTTTCACTCACAGCCAGACCCTCCTCTGTGGCTTGTCCATATCAAGTAGTTGTCCTTGATGTCAAGAAAGGGGAGGAGGGAGCTGGAGTAGGGGGTTGGGGGATTTAAGGGTCTGCCTTAGGAGTGGCCCGCAGCACTTCTCCCCACACCCTACGGCAGAACCTAGGCACATGGCCCCACCTCACATGGAGAGAGGGAGGAGCACAGATCTGCTCCTGAGTGCCCTGGAAGAGGAAGTTAGAACACAGCTAGCTAAGCCCACACCATTACCTCTGCCACAGGGAGTATGCCCTAGTGCTTGGCAATTAAGAACTCACTATAAACCTCCAAAAACATGAGTGTTAACATGAGGCGTGGGAATATTTAAACCCATCAAATGTTTCAGTAGAGCGAGCTGGCAGTCCAGGTGCATGGAGTGGGTGAAATTGCAGAGGGCTGTAAGCAGGGAGAGATAACTCAGTGCTGCCCACTTCTCTTCTCCTTTCTGACCCCAAGGCTGATAACTGCCCTCTCCTTTCCCATACACTCTCTGCATTTGCCCCTCTTGCAACTGCAAGAAAAGCACTGGTTCCCTTCACGGAGCTGTGAGCTCTGCAAGGAGGAGGTGCTGTGGGTATGTGCTGTACGTCTGCGTCCCCAGCCCCTCGCTCAGTGCCTGGTGCAGAGCTCCTGTCTGTTGGATGAATGAAAAATATTCTCCTCTCTGGAGATTCTGATGAAGGGATCTGGGGTCGAGAAGGAGCATCCTTCCTTTTATTAAATTAATTATTTCATTACATTATTTATTTATTTATAATTTTAATCTTTTTAAAAAAGTTTATTTCTTTATATTGAGAGAGAGCATGTGTGGGGGAGGGGGGAGAGAGAGGGGGGGGAGAGAGAGAGAGAGAGGGGGAGAGAGAGAGAGAGAGAGAGAGAGAGAATCCTGAGCAGGCTCTGCACCACCAGCACAAAGCCCAATGTGGGGCTTGATCCCACAACTGTGAGACCGTGACCAGAGCCAAAATCAAGAGCTGGATGCTTGGCTGACTGAGCCACCCAGGCACCCTTAAATTTATTTTTTTAAATTGTTATAAAATATACATAATCTAAAGGTTACCATTTTAACCATTTTTAAGTCTACAGTTCTGTGGCATGGACTACATTCACATTGTTGTTCACCCATCACAACCAACCACCCCACAACTTTTTTCCTCTTACAAAACTAAAAGTCAAAACCCATTAAACCATAACTCTCCATTCTCCCTCCTCTCAGCCCCTGGCACCCACCATTTTACTTTCTGTCTCTATGAATTTGACTGCTTTAAGTACCACAGATAAGCAGAATCAGATAGTATTTATCCTTTGGTGACTAATTCACATAGCATAGTGTCTTCCATGTCTGCACACATTATGTAAATGCCAGCATTTCCTTCCTGTTGCCAGTTGAAGGATATTCCACTGTATGAATACAGCACATTTTGTTTATCCATTCATCCATGATGGACACGTGTTCATCCAAGATGGATGCTTCCATCTACTACTGACTATTGCAGTAATGGGGCTGTGAACATCAGTGTAATATCTCTTCAAGACTCTGTTTTCAATTGTTTGGGGGGTATATCCGTGCTCTTTCTAAGGCACGTCAGGTAATTTGAAGAACACCTAGGGTTGAAATACCTTTCATGAAATGAGGAGGAGAGTAGAGGGACTGATGACGCATTTGGAGTTTGGGGCAATGGGTGACAGCACGAGGGTCGGGAGGGCCCTGGGTACAGTGCAGGAGTTTTCTGTGGCCAAGAACCAAGGACAGAGAAGGAGGAAAGTCATAGGACTCTGAAAAGGAGAGGATATCCGATGACCTAAGTCCTTAAGTAGAGGTGATGTCACTTGCTGACCAGAGCAGGGACAAGGGTGAAGGTGAGGCTGGAGCTTGAGGAGAGAGAAGACTCCTAGCAGCTGTGTAGAAGAACGCAGTGGGAAGGTAGATGATTCAAGGACAGAGACAAATAAAGGTCCCAGTGGTATGTGTGTGTTGAAAGAGAAGGGGAAGAAGTAGCAGGATCTCATTTTTATGAAAATCAAGCTCATTTGAGGGCAGCGAGTAAAGAAAGTGTGTGGCAAGTGTACTCAGAAATGGATGGGAATGGGCTGCCTGGGTGGCTCAGTTGGTTAAGCGTTCAATTTCAGCTCAGGTCATGATCTCGTTGTTCACAAGTTTGAGCCCCACATCGGGCTCTGTGCTGACAGCTCAGAGCCTAGATCTTGCTTCAGATTCTGTCTCCTTCTCTCTCTGCCCCTTCCCACTTTTACTCTCTCTCTCAAAAATAATAAAAACATTTTAGAAAGTTTTTAAGAAATAAATGAGAAATCCTTAGAAGGCCAGTAAGGTGTCTGGAAACACCCAGGCAGATGGCACCTGGCAGGCCAGGTCACGTGGTAGGCTCAGGCGCTCCAGGGCAATATGGAGAAAGTGGATCATGGAAATGATCCAGATTGGAAATGGGCCAGAGGATGTGGCAGAAGGTCAAGGGAGGGGAGGGAGTTTAAATGCCAAAGAAGTGCTGAGCATTGCATACCTAAACAATCCCATGGCTTCACCGAGGTTTCCTGGTACAAATAAGGAGAGTCACCATCATGTACATGGACACCTTTATCCCATCAAAGCAATCACAATGCCCCCGGGAGAGCAACTCTATGCCTAGACTGATGGTCTTTCCAGTCGATGAAAACTTGCCTTAGAGATCAAGGTCTTCCAGCTTGCACTCGGGAACCAGAATCCTCCCCTGCACCTGCCTCATTGTTCTCTCCCTGCAGCAGCCAGTGCAGTCCAGGGCCAGGAGGAACTGATGTCTAAGACCTCAGGGAGATCCCTAGTGAGGCAAGGTAGGCCTGGAAGTTTCAGAAAGCCT
The DNA here is from genome assembly GCA_017311185.1 of Proteles cristata cristata. Lineage (NCBI taxonomy): Eukaryota > Metazoa > Chordata > Mammalia > Carnivora > Hyaenidae > Proteles > Proteles cristata. The sequence goes on along the minus strand of JAESUZ010004016.1, from coordinate 938,335 downwards.
TGCTGTTCCTACTTTACTATGACAGCTGCAGGCTGCAGTGACAATGTCTCCAATGATCTCACTTTGAGCTCATCTTTGCAAAGAGGAAAAAAGTCAGAAGTTTTCTGAGCAATTGTACTGAAAAATTCATTCCCATCCTCCTCCCTTCCTCCTGGACGACCCAGTCTATCTTTTTGATCGGGAACTTTCTTTATCTGGAATCTATGACAAATATGAGGCTTTTTTCATATTTCCCTCGGATGCCCCCGTTTACCCCTAAGTCTTTGTTGGCATTGTTCCATCTCTTTTCATTGCTCTGTGGGTCTCAGCTTCATCCCTGTGTAATTGCTCAGACTGCCTCCTGCCTGCTCCGAGAGATCTGTCAGTTGCTGCCTGCTGCTTGCTGTCTGTTATCTTTTACTTGCTCCACTGGGCTTTTGGCTGCCCTCTGGACACTGCTGCTGTTCTAGGACTAGATATAGATCTGTTTGTTTTTCTAAGTAGCCTCTTACACTAGCGTTTTGCTGTCCACATTTTATTGCCTTTCTTTTTTTTTTTTCTCCCTCCTTGTCTACTTCCTGTTGAGACCAGGCATGTCAGAGACACTCCAAAAAGCAGGTAGCCTAGGGAACCACCATCCTCCTGGAGTCCTTGGAAGTGTCCAAAGTGACAGTGTCCTTCAATTGCAATTGTGCAGGCAGCCTGGCAAGTGGCCAGCAGACTCTGGGACAACCCAGTCCTCAGAGGATATGGAGGGAATTAACTTTGTTTAATAAATAGAATAGCTTGACAAAATTAACATAACGATGTGGGGCTGGGAATCGAAAAAGATGCAAAAGCAAGTGTCTCCTCATTCTTTGGTGTGCACGGGGGCAGCATTTTCATGGGCCATGTGGCTGCTAACTGATAATGCGAAGTGAGGCCACTCCAGGCTCTTCTTGGAAATGCCCGGGACCCTCCCAGCTCTTTCTCCAGCCTCCTCCCACCTCATTCCTGCTTCTGCAGAGCTGCTGACCTTTAATCTTTCTGTTTGCCTCTAGAAACTGGGGCTGGCCCCTGGTTTCCTGTGTTTGTACTGCTAGCTCTCCCTGGGGACGCAGGCTGTTTCAACTTGGCTACCCCAGACAGAACACCCCACACTAATTTTGCTCCCATTTCGTACCAACCAGCCCTAGACGCTACAGTCTGGCTGCTTCTCTCCACCCAGGCCTTCAGAGGCTGTCCAGTTTGGGAGGTAGAGGGGTTGGGCACATAGGTCTCAAGGACTGTCTGAAGGATTCTTGTCCCTGGGTGGTAGAAATGTGAGAAGAAAGAGTCTTCAAGAAGGGAATGAAAGTGGTTCAGAATAAATTCTTTGCAATCTGAGTAAAAGAAATCTAGGGAGAAAATGAGAACATCAATCATATGGTTAAGAATATCATGAATCCAAAACTGGTAAAAGTCTTAAGAATTGGGGGGAAATATTGAGACAAATATTGGCACTGAACATAAGAATCTGTGTAAGCATTATATCTTATAAGATGCAGTAACAATAATCCAGATCATCAATTCGCAGCTGGCTAAAACTATTCAAGGTAAATACTGCTCCATGATCAAAAGAGTGAGAATAGCTGGCCTATTTTTCATCCCTTCACTGACCTATTTTAGAGACATTCTGAATACCAGCCAAGTGCCTGCCTGGTGGTAGATGCCATGGAAGATAAAAAGAACTATAACACATAGTGCATGCCCTCCAGATAGTTCAACACATAAAAAGTGAAGTTACGATAAAGTAACAAAAGGCGCTACAAGGGAAAATTATTAAGTACCAACTAAATAAATACTATGTATCCTAATGAGGAAGCTGGAGGGAATTCCCTGGGGCTGGAGGGAATCACAGAGAGTTCATGGAGAAGGTGAGCCTCAAAGGACCTTGATGAACAGGTAAGATTGTAAAGGAAAAGAGGAATCATGCATAGTGATGGTTCACTGAGTTCGCTTTATATAAGATCAACAAGTTGAAGTCAACAAAGGATGTCTTTGCTGTTTTCCTAATAGGAGAGAAGAATATGAAGACTCAATGGCAAACGTCCGGTTTCCGGCTGTTGAGTCATCGTGTGCTTCAGATGCTATATAATATCTTTATCATGACCTATCTGGAAGGTATCTTCTGTGACCTGGAGACAAATACAGGTTTAGGATGCATTCACCTTCCATAATAAAAAGCTTGATTAATGGTGGCTTCACCAATGAAGAAGCTTAATTATCTCACAAAACAAGAAGCCCATGGTTACTGTAAGCACCCACATATATCCTGCGGGGGGCCCAAGATATTTCCTTTACTCTATTTTTTTTTTTTTTTTTGCATGTCCTCAGGCTAATTTCCCCATAGTCACAAGATGGTGGCTGCAATTTGCACAGCACTGCATTTCAAGCATGAAGAAAGGGTGAGAGCCAAGGACATTCTCCTAAGGCTCTGTCTTCCCATCTAAGAAGAAATATCTTTGACAAGTTCTCCAGCAGCTTTTCCCTGAAGTCTCATTGGCCAGAACTGAATCATATGCTTACCTCTAGTGTATTACTGGCAAAGATTTAAACCATTCATGATTCATCCCCTCAGTCTGGGGTAGACAGCCAGCTTTCATGAGGTCAAGGGATTTCTACTCACTTTCTGACTAAAACCAGAGTTCTCTTTGGCAGAGGAGAGCTAGGATGATGGATGAGGAGACAGTGAACAGCGTCTGCCACATCCACTAGTGCTAAAGGTCCCTGCCCATGTGGCTTCTCCAGTGGCTACAGCCAGCTTCTTCCTTTGCTCCAACCAGCATCTGACCTTAGTATTCATTTACAGCTCTGAATTTTTTCCCCATTTCTTGAAAATTATTGTTCTTGCAAAATGAATCTGACTTATGCAAGAGAGGTAACTGAAAACTCCAGTCAGTAAACCCTTATTCAGAGAAACCCCCTTGTCGATACCCTATAAAATTGGTGAATGAGTATACTTTTGTAAGTTTTAAGTTTAAAAAACATTAAAGTTAGGTACCCTTTTTATCATTCTCCCTAACTAAACTGGCTAAAAATGAACCAACCAATCTCCAGACGCAACTGCTTTAGATAATAGGGCTTCTTACATTGTAATTATTAGCTTCTTGCCTCAAATTCCCTACTAAATTAAAATCTAGAGGACAGAGTTCAATGTCTTAAGCAAGTCTGCATCTTAAACTCTAGAATTATGCAGCTCAATATAGTAGCCACTAGCCACACATATAGTGGCTAAGCATTTGAAATGTGGCAAATGAGACTGAGCAACTGAATTTCTAATTGTATTAAATTTTAATTAACTTAAGTTTAAAATTGAATTCAGTTATTGGAAAACTTCTAAGCATGCTTAGAACAATTCAGGTATGTGAGTCTCCTTTCCCAAGTGCAAAGCTGATGAAATCTAAATACAGATTGACTATTTCCAATGGAAACTTACTGTCTGAATTGAGATGTGCCATTAAATGTAAAACATATGGGATTTTGAAGACTTGATAGGAAAAAAAAATGTAAAAAATCTCATAAATAATTATTAGTATATTTTAAAATTAATTTGGAGAGAGAGAGAGAACACAAGTGGGGAAGGCACAGAGAGAGGGGGAGAGAGAGAATCTGAAGCAGGAATGCAGAGCCTGACATGGGGCTCAATCTCACAAAGCATAAGATCATGACCTGAGCCAAAATCAAGAGTCCAAGGCTTAAGAGACAGAGCCACCTAGGTGCCCCAATAATTTCTTTATATCGATTCCATGGTGCAGTGGTCATATTTTGAACATATTGGGTTTAATAAGATATATTAAAATTAATGTCACCTGTTTCATTTTACTTTTTAAAAGTCATTTCTAGAAAAAATTAAATCACACACGTGTCTTGTTTTATATTTCTCTTTGATGGTAATGCTCTATTACACAGCACATTCAAATTGTTCATTGAATGAATGAATGAATGAATGAATGAGTTCAGGGACTTGACCCAGGTCACTCAGAAAAGTGTAAAACTGAGTCTCCCGTTCCATTGACCCTCACTCCCTCTTTCTTTCTATCACTCGCTGTAGCCTTCTCTGCACCACACGGTGTTTCCTGGTCACATTCTCATGTCCAAATGTAGATCAGAAGACTTCCTCATGGAAGTCGGGCTCTGTTAACTCTGAGGAGCATCTGTGTTGAGGTTCTGTGGTGCAGAAGTGGCTTCTAGAAAACAGAGCCCTCTCTAATGGATGGAAGTAAATGACTCAAGGTGCCAAATCTCAGAGGACCCTTTTGTTTCATAGTTTGCCATTTCTGGGTATCTTTTCTGAAATCTCCGGTCATCCCATGCATGTTGCCATTCTGAAAATTCTTTCAGTCAAAGAGTGGTTTTATACTCCTGGGCAGATTTCGTGCCGTCCCCTAGGCTCTGGTGACACAGAAGAGACTGCAGTAACGTGGGCTGTCTGCGCACAGCTGGAGGAAGGCCGAGAAACTGCGGCCACCCACGCTGCTGCTCGCCAGAGTAGCTCTGCACTCCCTCTCCAGGGGCTGAGCGAGCAGCTGCTTTGTTAGACCCCTGCACCAGAAGATTCGCTCCAGCTCCGCAGAGACTGCTCCCCCAGACTGCAATCTTTACAGAGCGGGGCTTCTCCACAAATCCTGCACAAAGCCATCTGGGCCTGTACTCCGAGCGCTGAAGTGGAAGCACTGGAATTTCTCGGTTTCAATTTTAGGTCCCCACTTTCATGCTGAAAGTATCTTTATTTATGAAAGATTTCATTTAACAGACATTCATTTGACAAATTTTTATTGAATACCTGCTATGTGCCAAGCGATGTGGGGTGCCAAGATGAAATAATACAGACTGATTTACTGGCCTAAACTGTACAGACATTACTTACTTAGTTAAACTATCAATAAATTATGTTTAAATTTACCTGAACTATCAGAGGGAAGAGAGGCACAGATAACTTTTTAAAATTTTTAAAAAATGTTTTTATTTATTTTTGAGAGAGAGAGACAGCGTGAGCAGGGGAGGGTCAGAGAAAGAGGGGGACACAGAATCCAAAACAGGCTCCAGGCTCTGAGCTAGCCGTCAGCACAGAGCCTCACGCGGGGCTCAAACCAAAAACCGTGAGATCACGACCTGAGCCAAAGTCAGATGCTTAACCACTTAACTGACTGAGCCACCCAGGTGCCCCAGGCACAGATAACTTTTAAAAGCATAATCCAAAGATGCAGCTTTATATAAAATAGGACTTATCATCCTGGTTCAAAACTAGAGTTCTCTCTGGAGCAATTTTCTTTTTCTTTTTCTTTTTTTTTTTTTTTTTTTTGTCTCTGACAGTGGCATTAAAACATTTTGTGTAATTCTAGGAACTTATTCTTATTTTTTAAAATAATGTTTTGTTTCTTACTTATTTCTGAGAGAGAGAGAGAGAGAGACAGCAAGAACGGAGAGAGAGAGAGAGGGAGATACAGAATCTGAAGCAGGCTCAAGGCTCTGAGCTAGCTACCAGCAGAGAGCCCGTTGCCCCACGAACCGTGTGGTCATGACCTGAGCCAAAGTTGGATGCTTAACTGACTGAGCCACTCAGGCGCCCCTCTAGGAACTTATTCTAAGGAAATAATCAGATATATGGTGCAAATATTTATAATATATGAGTGGTCATTGTAGTGTCACTTAAAACAGAAAAAATGCAGAGCCTCTAAATGTTGAATAAGAGGTTTGGTTTTTGTGCCTATGTGATGGAAAATCATCGCAAATCATTACAAATCAAGTTTTCTTATTTTTCTTATTTTTAAAAAAAGTTTATTTACTTAGAGTGAGAGAGAGTGTGTGTGCAAGCAGGGTGAGGGAGGAGGAACAGAGAGAGGGAGAGAGAGAGAATCCCAAGCAGGCTCCACACTGTCAGTGCAGAGCCTGATGCAGGGCTCAATCTAATGATTCCGTGAGATCATGACCTGAGCCAAAATCAGAGCTGGATGCTTAACTGACTGAGCAACTCAGGTGCCCCACAAATCAAGGTTTAAAGAATACTTAGTGATGTGGGAAATGTTTCCCTTATACATTAATATTTAAACCTCAGGATATAAAAGTATACATGGTTTATGGTTTCAATTTGAGGGAATACCTATACAGTCAGAGGAAAAAGCCTAGGAGGATGGATACTGAAATTAACAAGTATCTCTAAGGGTGAAACCATGAAGAGCTTTTATTTTCTTCTTTCACCTTAATTTTTTAAAACATTTTTTAAATGTTCTGCATAATTATTTACTATTTTTGTTATAAAATAACAAACTTTCATTTATTATTTTTACTTTTTAATATCATTTATTGTCAAGTTGGCTAACATACAATGGATGCAGGGTGCTTTTGGTTTTGGGGGTACATTCCTGTAATTCATCACTTACATGCAACACCCAGTGCTCATCCCAAAAAGTGCCCTCCTCACTGGCCATCACTCACTTCCCCTTCTTTCCTACCCCCCATCATCTCTCAGTTTGTTCTCTTTATTTAAGAGTCTTCCCACTTCTCTGTAACTAAAAAATAATAAACGTAAAAAAATCATTAGATTCTATAGAGCCAGTTTCCTCTATAGAACTAATTTGTAAATATTAAAAAAAAAAAACCTCATGTCCACATCCCCCCCCTCCCAACATCTCTACCTTTCCTGAAATACTCATTCTGGGTCTATCACACTAACTCTGTTAACAACTTTTGAATCCTTTTGCAACATTGTGGCAAATTATATTTAAAGACACATTGCATGGGCAAGTTAATCTATAAACTTACCTCCTGATAGCAGGAGGTGAAACACTGTCACCTCCCTGGACTGTTGGGAAGACAGGATGACACCAAGTAGGGAGGAACCTAGTGGCCCATAAGGAGCCCTCAGGACTGGTTGTCTATCCCCTTACCACTCTCTGCCTTGTATAGCATTAAATTGTTTTATATTAAATAATTAATTTCTCTTTTTCATTGTGGCAACATACACATAACATAAAATTTACCATTTTAACCTTTTCCAAGGGTTCAGTTCTGTGGCATTAAGTGTATTCATGCTGTTTTGCAACTATCACCATTGTCCATGTCCAGAACTTTTTTCATCTTCCCAAACTGTAACTTTGTACTCTTTAAACAATAACTCCCCATTCCCTCCACCCCTCAGCCCATCGACAACCACCATTCTGCTGTCTCTATGAATTTGTCTACTCTAGGTATTCCATGTAAGCAGAATCTTACAGTATTTCTTCCTTTGTAACTGGCATAATTCACTTGGTCTAATGTCCTCAAGGTCCATTCAATGCTGCGGCCTGTTTCAGAACTTCCTTCTTTTTTAAGGCCGAATAATATGATATTGTGTGTATACAGTGCATTTTGTTTATCTGTTCATCTTTTGATAGACGCTTGGCTCACCTCCACCTGGTTACTGTGAAGAATGCTGCCATGAACGTGAGTGTACAGATACCTACTTGAGAAATTCTTTTGCTTGAAGTAGTGATCACTGGATCATATGTTAATTCTATTTTTAATTTTTCGAGGAACCACCAGACTGTTTTCAAAAGTTGCTGCACCATTTTACATTTAATAGTGTTATTTTTATTCACTTCTCCCTAATTAAGTTGATATCTTCTTGGGATCAAGTACATTCACTTTGGAATCTCCCTAGAGCAACTAGAGAATTGCCTGAGGCATTGTAGATGCTCAATAAATACCTGATGAATAAAAGTTCTTTTTTCTAGCTTCTAGCAGCTCATTTCCACTGTTAGTGTGTCCTTTTTCTCTGCCTCATTCTTTCCTCAGCTTTCATAAATTGTGATCAAGCAGACCTCTGCCAATAATCTCCATATCTTTAAAGATGTATAACTTTTGGTCCTGCAGCTTCCCCTTCAGTGTCATTTGGCTGTTAAGAGCTTGGGCAATGGAGTCAGAAAGACGTGGCCTCAAGTCCTGGCTCTGCCACTTGTGAGGCATATGACCTTGGGTGAGGTTGTAACCTCTTGTTTTGGGTATTTGTTGCTATATAACAACACACTCTGAAACGTAGTGGCTTGAAACAATAACCATTTCATTATTCATTACAATTCTGTGAGTCTGCTGAGTCAATTCTTGAACCCCACATGGTGTCCACTGGGGTCATTCACATGGCTGCATTCATCAGTGAGCTTGGCTAGGGTTCAGATAACTAAGAAGGTCTCACTCACATGTCTGGCTCCTCAGCAGGGAGGGCTAGAGTCACTGGGGAGTGGCTGGACCTTTCTCTCTTTTCTAAGTCTCTCATAAAACCTGTAACTCTTTTTCTGTGAGGTCTCTGTCTCTCTCTGTCAACAGGTTAGTGAAACTTCTTTACATGGCAATTGGCTTTCAAGAGAACAAAAATGAAAACTGCCAGTCATCTTATAACATAGACTAGAATCGGCCCAGCCTCATCTCCAATCTGTTCTGTAGAAAGCAGCCAGGCCCATTTGAAACTCAAGGGAAAGGGAAATACTGTGGAGGGCAACACTTGGTGGGAAGGTATAGTGGGATGGGGAAATTGGTAACCATATTTGCAGCCAATCCCTCTCTAAGCCTCTGCTTCCCCATCTGTAAAATGGGAGATAATAATAATAGTTATTTATAAGATTACAGTTAAGATTTAGTGTGATAAAGCATGTAAGATATATACTAATCATGATGCTAATCATTACTGTTATCTTATTCCAGTCAGTGTGGAAGTCATTTAGGCTCTTTCCGAAATGCACTTCTCTTCATCTAATAAGATAAATGCCGCACTAATCACCACCACAGCGAGTATAGAATCAACACAAAAATCCCTACTCTCCCTGGAACAAGCCAAGACTGGCCTCCTGGGAGTCCTCAGGGCTTTCTATCCCCACACCTACTCCTCATTTCCCTCTTGAAGTGTGGCTCTTGGAAAGAGAGGTCATCATGGTCTTTGGAAGTTACTTTCAAAATGCAAGAGCTTTCTGTCATTTGTTTTTAGGAAACCAGCTTTTTGCTTATTGAAACATTTTAATGCCTTCTCTCTTAGAACTTTGAGATTTCACTGTGTACTTTCGTCAAGAAAATAAAAACCAAAAGGTAGCACAAAATGCACCCATTTCATAACTCAGATATTCTAAGAAAAATGTCATTCCAATGCTGATCTTGTTTTCTCACCAAATCATACCCATTGGTTAGTAGGAGGAAAGATTTGCTTGGGTAAATCTGATTTAAAGTGTAGTCTAATCTGATCATTCCAACAGTTTCTTTCTAGATGGTGTACTATGTGTCTTGGATAAAATGCTCTGTATCTTAGTCCTGCCCTTCTTCTAAAATGGTGTCTGGGTATAAAGGGGAATGATATGGCTCTTGATGTTTCCTGGACAGATGGAAGAGTCAGAATCCATGTCCTGTCCCTCCTCTGGTCTCCAGGGCTATGCCTCTTGCCCACCTGCTTACTGCTTGCCCTACAAGCACAGGCAGCTGAAGCCTGAGGCTGGTAACTGGTATTTTACTTTTCTGGGTTTAGGCAGCACTCCTAGTGCCACCCACCTGATTGAATTTCAGTTACCCTGTGGGTGCTGTGGCCGGTTTGTGACTCAGGCAGTCAGCTTTGCAGCCCTCTCTCAGGAACAACCATGCCTCAATACAACAACCTCTCTGGCATTCTCTGCAGCCCAATTCTCAGCCCCTTCTGGGTTCAGCCTCTCTGGTTGACCACACCACTAGTGCCATCACCTTATCCTTTAAAGGCTTTGCTCTCCTCTCCACAATAGCTAAAACATGGAAAGAGCCTAAGTGTCCATCAACAGATGAATGGATCAAGAAGATGTGGTTTATCTATACCATGGAATACTACAAGGCAATGAGAAACAATGAAATCCGGCCATGTGTAGCAACATGGATGGACCTTGAGGGTGTTATGCTGAGCGAAATAAGTCAGGCAGAGAAGGACAAATATCATATGTGTGCACGTATAGGAGGATTAGGAGGAACTTAACAGAGGACCAAGGGGGAGAAGAAGGGCGGAAATGGTGGGGGAAAGGGAGAGAGGCAAACCATGAGAGACTCTTGAATGCTGACAAAAACTAAGGACTGATGGATGTGGGGGGAGGAGGGATGGGCATGGAGGAGGACACTTGTGGGGATGAACACTGGGTGTTATGTGGAAACTAATTTGACAATAAACTATTTGTAAAAAAAAAAAATAAATAAATAAATAAATAAATAAATAAATAAATAAATAAATAAAGGCTTTGCTCTCTCTGGGCACGTGGGGGCTCAGTCGGTTGAGTGTCCAACTTCAGCTCACGTCACAATCTCAGGAAGGAGCCTCACATTGGGCTTTGTGCTGACAGCTCAGAGCCTGGAGCCTGCTTCAGATTCACAGTCTCTCTCTCTCTCTGTCTCTCTGATCCCCACCCCCCCCAATTGTGCTCCATCTCTTAAAAATGAATAAACGTTAAAAAACAAAAAAAGTTCACTCTCTCAAATAATGCTTTGATAAACATATTGTGTGTGGCTCGTGTTTTCCAGGAATGGATACAAAGGAGTGGAATTATGGTATTATTATATTTTAAAGTGGTCCCATTTACCTTCAAAGTCACTACTGCCAATTTATACTTTATTTCTCCACATCCATGTTAATTCTGAAGATTGTCAACTCTATAAAAGTTGGCCAATATGATGGTTCTTATAAACCAATTTTAGTATTGCTAAGCATTTTTTTTCTCACATTTAGTGACCATATCTATTCTGTGAATTTCCTGTTCACATTTTGACTTCTTTTTTTTCATCATGTTTTATCTTATGGATTTACATAACCAAGTGCCTACGTTAGCTTGGGCTGCCACAGCAAATACCATAGACTGGCTTAAACAACAGAAATTTGGTTTTTCATCGTTCTGGAGGCTTGAAAGTACAAGACTGAGCTGCCTTCCAGGTGGGCATCTAATGAGAGCTCTACCCTTGGGTTACCAAGTTTTCTTACTTTGCACTCACATGGACTTTTTTTGGTGCAGGCATATGAAACATGAAAGACTTCCTTCTTCTTCTTGTAAGACCACCAATCCTATTAGATTATGATTATTTAACTTTAATTACCTCCTAAAAGCCCTATCTCTAAATATTATCACATTGTGGGTTAGCGCTTCAACATATGAATCTGGGGGTGAGATGGGGTGGGGAGGAGACATAATCAGTTCATAGCACTAGGGTAATATCCATTTGTTTGTTATATAAGTTTGCATACACACAGATGCCTATGTGTGTATGTATATGCATACACATTTATCTTCAAATATTTTCTCCTAGACTGTAACTTGAGTTTTAATTTTGTTAATTGTGTCTTCTGTCATAGAGGAGTTTTTAGGTTTGTTGTGTGGATTTCATTCATCTTTTCTTTACAGTTTCTTTTTTTAATTAAAAAAATTTAATGTTTATTTTTGAGAGGGAGAGAGAGAGGGAGAGAGAGAGAGAGAGAACAAGTGGGGGAGGGGCAGAGAGGGAAGGAGACACAGAATCTGAAGCAGGCTCCACCTCTGAGCTGTCAGCACAGAGCCCAATGCAGGGCTTAAATTCAGGAACTGTGAGATCATGACCTGAGCTGATGTTGGATGCTTAACTGACTGAGCCACCCAGATGCCCCTCTTTACAGCTTCTTATTCTTATGATTTGTTTAAGAGGGCCTTCTACATCCCAAAGGTCATAAACATATTATTTTTTCTTCTGTATTTTAGAAGAACTTGCACATATGCCTTTTGAGACTGATGCTTATGCTGGAGCAAGAAGGAGGTATAGTTTGAACTGATAGTTTAATTTCTTTAATGGTTATTCATTTAATGTTTTCTACTTCTTGGACAAGTTTTGATTATTTGTATTTTCCTAGAAAATCATCCATCTCATCTGGGTCTCAAATTCATTGGCATACATTTGTTCATAATGTTTCCTTTAAAAATCACTCTTTATATGTGTACATCTGTCCTTATCATGCCTAATATTACCTACTAAGTGCTTTCTCTGTTTCATTGATTGTTCTAGCAAAATAAATTTTTGACTTAAGCAAACCTGTAGTTCTATTGATCAAGTTTGCTGAGTTTTTGCTCTATTTCATTAATTTCTGTTTCAGTATAAACTAATTCATTTCTTACCACTTATTTTGACTTCATTTTGTTTTTCTTTTCAATATTTTTTATGTTCTAATAAATAAATGTAAGGCTAAAGTTCTCTTCTGAAAATTGCTTTGGCCGTATCCCATTGGCTTTGATGTGTGCTGTTTTCATTGTGGTCCAGTTCCAAGTAGTTTATTTCCTCTTTAAACCAGGAGATCTTTAGAAGTGTTTTTATATTTCAGGAGTATAGACTTATTTTGGCTCCCTGTTTGTTAATTTCTAAATTTATTGCATTCTGACCAATGAATGTGGCCTGTATAATAACAGTTTTTAAAAATACGTTGCCATTTCCTTTGGGCATAGAACAGAGCCAAATTTGGTGAGCTCTGTATGTGTGCTTTTAACTGAGACCAAAAAAAAAGCTTAATATTGCATTATTTTTTGCCTTCCAGTTTTCATAGCTTCTGAGATAGGCAACTATTTAGTTGCATTTGATAACGAAACTATCTTTGACTCATTTATTCAACAGGTATTTATTGAGGGCCTTCATGTTCTAGGCACCGTAGGCTTTGGGGGACACAAAGGTGAGCAAAACCAGACATTATCTGCCCTTATATGTTTATAGTCTAGTGAGAGTGGCAGACATGAACCACCTGGCCCCATCTGTGAGGCAATGCCCCAAAGCAAAAACATTTGATTCTCTGAATGCATATCACAGAAGATCCTGTCTTAAGGAAAGTTTTGCTGACTCAAGTAGAAAACCAAAAGGGGAGTGAAGGGCTGGGAAGGGAGAAGAGTGTTGTAGGCAGAACAGCATGTTGCAAGGCCTTTCTGTGCAATGTGAACAAGGTGTCCCCGGTCCTGGAAGCAGGCCATTGTGCCTGCAGTACCCAAAGCCACGTGTTCCACAGTGCTGGCCAACGCTGGGAAGAGTGCATGTGTGTGCATGGTGGAGGGAGAGGGTGTGCAGACCACACAAGCCCTTATAAAGAGATTTGTCTTTATTTAAGAAAAATGGGAAGCCATGAAAAGAATTTAGGCAGGCTTACAGGATCACATTTGCGGCTTTAAAAAATAAATGGAGGAGTGTCTGGGTGGCTTAGTCGGTTCAGCGTCCAACTTCAGCTCAGGTCATGATCTCACGGTTTGTGAGTTGGAGATAGCATCTGGCTCTGTGCTGACAGCTCAGAGCCTGGAGCCTCCTTCGGATTCTGCGTCTCCCTCTCTCTCTACCTTTCCCTGCTCCTACTCTGTTTCTCCCTCTCTCTCTCTCAAAAATAAATAAACATTAAAAAATATTTTTTAAAAAATAAATTAGGGAGAAACTGGTAATGTTTGCTCCAGGGAGGTTTTTCCTTCCTTGATGCTGCACACACAGAGGTCCTACATCCCTCCTTGCTCCCTCCTTTTAGTAAACTTAAACTAAATATGTGTAAGAAAAATAATTGCCCGGTGCCTTGTCAATTAGAAGCCTACAAATTTGCCCTGTATGTTTGGAACCAAGGTTGCCCTGGTGGTAGATTATAACAACGATAACAACAATAGTCACATAAGAATGATAGCTATCATTTTTTGAACATTTATTATGTGTCCTAGCTCTGTGCCAGATCCTCTACAAGTTTTATCTCACTTCATCTTTACAATAAGCTTAGGAGATTTTTTTTTTTATCACATATATCAATGACTATGTCTGCCACCCCTTCTAAGGGAAACTGCCTTGCCCACCACTTCAGCTGAAGAAGGGCTGTCCCCAGTGGTTTCGATTTGTCCAATATAATAATTTTCAAACACACATGCGTGGGTCAGAGGCACACACACATCTCAATGAGGTAAGAAGTGGTACTTGGACTCAAAGCAACCAATCCATTGGCCAGCTGGCAGTTTTTAGGGTACCATAACACAAAAAGACTTGTCCAAATAAATTCTTGCTTTTTTAGAAATTCCAACTCAAGATATATAAAGGAAATCAGTTAATTGCAGAAACTGAATTTGGAAGATGAGGAGCCAGAGAAGCCACGATGGGCCTGCGCGAATTGAGGGCATGAGTGTGTACAAGTGTAAGTAAGCAGAAGCTGTGAGGTAGAGACAAGATACCCAGGGGGAGACGGAGAAATGGGAAGAGATGCAGACCTGAGAAGACACCAGTTCTTGGAGAGTAGATGAGTCCAGTGAATGCTGACCACCAAAGAAAGGATCCATATATTCATGCCCTGGGATCCAAGTCCAGTCTCTGAAAGCCCAGCTCTAAGTTTTTCATGAGATGCCTGCTTCCCTCATCAGGCCTCAACAGAAGCTCATTACAGAGTGTGTCTGAAGGAATCTCTGCTCCGTGTAGCAAAAGAGACTTAGCATTACCATGTGCAGAGGAAGAAACAGAGGCTCAGAGGTTAAGTAATGTGCCCAAGTTGGTAGAGCAGAAAACCAGACTAGGATTAGTGTGAATATAAAGCCCATGTTCTTAAGCATAATACTATTAATATTATAGCAACAGGAATTATCTGTTCAAAAATGTTTCCTCAATAAGGGAAAGGAAGCAAAAATAATATAAAAACAGGGCGGGGGGACAAAACATAAGAGTCTCTTCAATATAGAGAACAACCTTAGAATTGTTGGGGGGTTGTGGGTAGGGAGGTGGGCTAAATGGGTAAGGGGTCTTAAGGAAAACACTTGGGATGAGTACTGGGTGTTATACATAGGGAATGCATCACTAGAATCTACTCCTGAAATCATTATTGCACTATATGCTAACTAACTTGGATGTAAATTAAAAAATTAAAAATAAATAAAAGAAGCTTTTATTTTTCTTACCTTGAACACAAATTCAAGGAACATACAACTTTGAAATCAGCAAACCTAGGAAGTTGCCAATTATTGGCCTGTTAAGTATTATGGCTTAACGCTAGCTGACATAATAGATCCTTGCTATGAAAGCAGTGTTTTTGTGATGCTATTTGGAGAATTGGGGTGGGGAGGTGGGGGCAGGGACATGTCAAGAGATAGGTTAATAATTCTTCTTCCAAGAACTGGCTAGAGCCTTGTAGGTCTTGGACCTGATTATCTATTGGCCCAGGGAGTAGTTCTGGGTGAACTAGAACATGCAAAAGAAAACTTCCAACAATCATTAAGAAGTAGATTGCTGCTAATCTAGTTTTTGGTAGTGAAGGGACAGAGCTAGGTGCCCAATCAACCCTAATTGTGGCTCACTGTATGGAATGTCCTCTTCCTTATAAAAGGGTTTGCAAGTGAAGTGGCAAAGAGAATGAATCCAAAATGTATTTAGAGTGCCTAGAAATATGAGGCCTCATGCCTTGGTAAAGAATATAAATATCAGAGGCATAGGTCCACAAGTTTTGAAGTAGGTCACCTTCATCACATGACACAGCAGAAAATCTCTGTGGCTGCAAACTTCTGTTAAACCAACAACCCTTTCTTTCCTGAGAACTTTCTCAGAATGTGTGCACTGACCCAGCTGCCTCTCTGGATTTTTCCAGGTTCTGTATTGTGGACAGTGGGGATCCTTCTCTTTGGTATCCCTACCCAGCAAGCCTCTACATATCTTGAGCCAACTGCAGCTGAAGACATTTCCTCTCTTGACCTTTGCCAAACCACCTTTAACCTAATTCCTGTGTTTATCCTGTTGAGAGGGGTTGTGGCTAGCACCCAGGGACAGACAGACCCACCAGGATGAGACAGATTAGGAAAGTCCCAGTGGGATGCAGCAAGCCCCATTTGGATGCTCCATGGGAGCAGGCTCCATGAGAGTCCCAGAGCCCAATGGCAAATGTCAAAATGAAGCTCTGGGGGTGCCCTCAGGATTCCACAATTTGTTACCTGTGACTGTCTCTATTCTTCTTTCCTTACCTGGATACCCACTGCACTAGTACTTAATGTTTTTCTTCTAAAATTTTACTTTTTAAATTAATTAAATAAACTTTATGTCAGTATAGCAAATGAGAAAGGAGGATCACTTGTCAAAAATAAAGAAGGAAACCTTGAAAACAGACTTAGCTATTAAGGTAAAAATCATCTGCCCTTGTTTCACCTATAGTTGTAGCTCACTGCCATTGGAGAGGGCCTCCCTCTGGTTGGGGTGCCTGGGCCTGACCTAGAGTTGGCTCTGGGTGTGGATCCTGTTTCCTCAAGGGGCAACTGAGAGACCACAAAGAGAGTCCTTAAGCTAGTCAAGCTTGTTTTCTTCCTTGTCAACTGGAGACAAAAATAGTCACTGTTTTGTAAAGACCAGATGAAATATTGCAATGAAAGCACTTAGCACAAGACCTGACTCACATTGTATGCTCTGTGAAGGCTATCTATTCTTCTGAGAGTTCTCCCTATATGTGTACTTATGATTTTCAGACCATCCATCACAATGTTTGTTTGGAAATATTGCTAAGACCAAAATTTAAGTTGAAATAGAAGACATAGAAGTTAAAACCAGTGAGAAAGAGTGGCACTTGGGTGACTCAGTTGGCTAGGTGTCCGACTTCAGCTCAGGTCTTGATCTCATGGTTCATGGGTTTGAGCCCTGCTTTGGGGTCTGTGCTGACAGCTAGCTCAGAGCCTGGAGCCTGCTTCTGATTCTGTGTCTCCCTCTCTCTCTGACCCTCCCTGCTCACGCTGCCTCTCTCTCTCTCAGAAATAAATAAAACATTAAAAATTAAAAAAACAAACAGTGAGAAAGATATACTTATGGAGCTATTATCAATAAACAGAAAGCTAGAGCAATGATTTGTGAGGACTAATTAGCTAAGACTAAATGTATCTTTATGAAGGGGTTCCAGGGCTGCCTCTAACAGAAGGTGTTGGCCAGGTCCTCCTTAACACAACCCCCCATTCAAACAGTCCTTTAACTCTAGGTTCTTGGCAGCACAGGCTGGATGCAAGTCAGGTCTGCTTGGGTCCAGAGTCCAGATCCTTAGCCCCACTTGGCATGGCTTCAACCACAAGCCTGAGCTTTCCCATCATGCCCAGTTCAGGCCAGATCTATGGCTCTCTGCAGTCAGAATGCCTCTCAGCCAGGTCAGAAGGGCACATTTGTGGCAAGTCCCCAGCCTCCAGTATAGCAGCTCCAGATAATCTGCCACAGAATTTTCTCAAATGAAACATCCCCCTTCCTGTACAGCTTAGCTCCAGCCACCTTGACCCACCCTCACTTTCAACCACTTCCTTTCTTTCCCAATACCAGCTTCCCTCTACATGCCCTACATTCCCTCTGTGTTTCTTCACAATGTTGCTTCACCCATCTTCCAAGATACTAACCAACCTTTCTCCTTTCCTCTTCTATCCCCTCTCCCTCATTCTCTCTTCTTCTTCTTTCTATTTCATCCTACCTCCTCCTTCCCTTCCTCCATCTCTTCATTCCTTCTATCACACATGTTTATGTGGAACATTTACTGATGGCCTAGGCATTATGCTAGGGGTTATAGTGATCCTTATCCTCATTGTGTGTTTACCCTAAAAGAAAAGTCTAACACTAACGAATCATTCCTCAAATAATTAATTATACCAGCAATAATTCTGTAAATAAGGAATCCAAATGGGCTAGATCCTATGGAACTCGTTTGACATTTTCCATGTCTTACTGGTATACTATATATACTAGGTTGTGACTACCCTATAGAGTAAGGGTTATGTTTGCTCTGCATTATATCTCCAGCGTCTGGTGCAGAGCATGGCAGAGACACAGTATACACTCAATATTACTTGTGGAATAAGTAAATAAAGTGCTTTTAAATATGACCTGTTAGTGATCCTTTATATATGGGAGGCATGAAGGGAAGTCAGAGTTGGCCAACATCCCCATTCTCCACCCCTCACCAATAGCCAGGTAATTAATAGCCAACTAGCTGCCAAAGGTATGAGGGGTCAAAGAATGGATGAAGTCAAGTGTCCTCGATTCCCTGCCTTCTGATCTCCCACAGAGGAACATCTACCTGGGAACTCCCTTCCAGGAACCTCCAACTCTGGGGACAAAAAAGGATAATCATTCTGCCTGCTTTGTAGCTTCCTGGAATGGAGGCATTTTGACAACTCTCACTATGGTCAAATAAGTGTCTTTCAATTCACAGCCACTTTGGAGCTTTTTGTTCTGCCTATCTCAATTAAGTAGTAAGCAGTGGATTGCTGGAAATCGCATTAATATGATCAGCGATGAAAAGAAATTAATCCCAAATGGAGGGATGGGTGCAACCTTCAGAAATAACTGCCAGGAGAAAATGTCCAGAAGATATTTACCCCTGTACATTCAACACGGAAAATACTAATAAGGTACTGAAGGATGGGAGAAAACAAGCTGAGAAAGAAAATGAAGCCCTTCCATGACAGATAAAGCAGGGTGGAAAGGAAGCAGAGTACCAGTCCTACCCCAGACCTTCCACAAGATGTGTGGAGGTCACAGCGGATGAGGAGCAGGAAGATTAGGCATCATGAGGGAGTCAACAGGCCTTGGGGTTGACCTGGATGTGACCTGGCTCTGATAAGAATCTATCCAATTGGCAGTAATATGACAGTACATTCCATAGGCATACTTGGTGCCAAAAAAACTTGATTGCTCTTTTTTGGACAGAATTATCCTCATTGTTATTGTGTGCAAGAGATGCAGCATCTCTAACTTACTGGATCGCGACACAATTAGCCCGTTCTCCTGATACCCGGGGGAAGTAGGCTACTATAAGGGCTGGTGAGGTCACCTTCTACACATGGGGTGCCCTGGCAAGCATGTCAGAGTGAAAGGGACGGATGCTCAGCCCACTTTGGGACAATCAATAGCTCCACGTGCCTGCTTCATAAACTCAGAATTTTTTAGCTGCAAAGAATATTAGTAATTGCCCAGTCCAAAAGCTCCGAACTAGTTCAACTCCATTGTTTCCAGGGTGAGACCAAGGTCAAGACACGGGAAATGACTTATTCAGAGAACATTGCTAAATAAGTAGCAAAGCCAAGACCTGCTCACAAGGTACCTTCTTCCACTTTCATTTCCTCATAGTAAGTGCTTTATGATGATGATCATCATCATTGCCACCGTCACTTACTATTATGTGTACTTCATATACCCTGTGGCAATTAGAGAGGGTCTTCCCACTCTGTGAGTGCAGAAATGAGCTGATTTACTGAGGGCCATTCAGCTAACAAGTGCAGCAGGCCTGGACCCAGGTGTTCTGATTCTACCTCCTGTGCTGTCTGTCCTGTGATCTGTATACTGTGAGGCTACAAGCTATGAGCTTTCATATAGAAAAAGACCCTGTGGTCATTGGCTCCAGAGAATAACTCTGCCAGCTATGTCTACACAGGTTGGGCTGGTAGGATGCTCCCTCAGAGTTGCTTCTAGACTTGGAGGTGAGGCTGAGAGTCTGTGAGATGGTGCACAAGAGGCATCCAATTCATGGGATATCAAGGTGGTGCTGTCCAGTTGGCAGATGTGTAAAACATCTAAAGCTCAGGGGAGAGGTCAGGGCTGGAGATAAAGACACGGGATTCATCAGTGTACAGGTGATGGTTGAAGCCATAGAGGGAGAGGATCCTGTGGAAGAGCAGGAAAGGTCAGGGAAATATGAAGAAAACCTGGAAAGTGTGGTTCCATAGGAGCCAAAGGGGTAAGATATGACAAGGAAGCTGATTTGCATGGCTCCAAAATGTCACGTGCCACAAGAAATCCCACCAGTTTTTGTGAGGAGAGAGGAGGAATTCTTAGGAAAAAGAGCTCAGGAGGTCTTGGGTACCATGGGCAAGAGGGAGTTTGCTAGAACTGTGGTGTTGGGGGCCAGAAAACAGAGGGCTGAGGTATGAAAAGGAAGAGCCTGGAAAGAATAGTACAACCTGTATAGCTACAAAGCTCACCTTTGAGCAGGACAAGGACAGTGAAGATGTGAGACGTGAGAACAGATTTAGGTCAGAGACTGGGGAGCTAAGGGAGATCAGACAGAACAGCCTTGATTTCATGATGAAACAAGATTATGTGCTCGGACTGCAGAGTACGTGAATTAGAACTGACCATCTTCCCTCTCCCACTGTGAGCTTTGCACCTGCAGATTGCAAGAAGAGTTTGGCCTAGCATTTAGTTATCACTATTAGTCCATTAGTAGGTCTCTACTGAGCATGAACAATATACGAGGCCTCATGCATGGAACTGAGGGCAATACAAGGATGACTGTGACTTAGTGCCCACTCATAAGGAGCTCTCAGGCTCTCAGCCTGAGTTAGCAATACTCCACAGGAAGCTGGGTAACACCAGGGATGCTGATCTCCTGTCCAAGAGTCTATTCATTCATTCAACAAATTCACTGAGGGGCTTTTACATGCCAGACACTGATCCAGGTGCTAGAAACACAGCAGAGAACAAAACAGACCTAAATTCCACTCTCATGGACCTTATGTTCCAAATGGGGTGTGTTGGCCAAAAAGTCTATATTATCTGCAGCGTGTCAGTGGTTTGACAAAACAGTGTTTCATTTATGTCTCTTTCACATAAAGTCCACTGTGATTCTCCAGGGTGACTGTCCTCCATGCAGTGACTCTGGACCAGGAGGCTTTACCACCTCAGTCTAAGGTTGCTTGGCTGCTATTGCAGAAGAAGGGAAGAAAGACCAGAGAACTTGCCAAGGGCTTGTCAGTTCTGCAGCTCAGAAATGACCTACCACACTTTCTCTCAGGACTGGTCACATGGCCTCACCTAATGACAAAGGGACTAGGAAATCTGAAGAAGCAAACAGAATATTTGGTGAAAATTATACTCTCCGTACATGGGAGAAAACAGTCTACAGCCATAATAAGTAAATTATATACCATATAAGAAGGCATTATATTAACTAACTGGAATTTAAAGAAACACATATCTTTTTTTTTTTTTTTTTTAAAGGGAGGTAAGGAGGATTGGCAGTGTGGGGTTGGAGGGAGAGAGGGTAGCATTTTAAAACAAGATAGTCATAGTAGGTCTCTCTGAGAAGGTGACATTTTAGCAAGGCTCTAAAGGAGATGATGTTGTCACTTGAATATCTGGGAGAAGAGTGATCTCAGCAGAAGGAACAGTCTGTGTCAAGGCCCTGGGGCAGGGAAATGTTGTGAGGAGGAGAGAGTAGAAGGAAGTGAGGTTAGAGAGTTAAGGAGGAGCAGAAAGAGAAGAGGAACAGTGTTCAGATAGTCAAGAGCCTTAGGGGCTATTTGTCAAAGGTCTGACTTTGACTCTAAGGGGAAAGAGAATCTACTATAGGATTAGAGCAGAAGAGTGCAAATCTTTGATATGACTATTCTGGATGCTTGTAAAGAATAGACTATAGGGGCAGGAAGGCTTCAGGGAGATCATATAGAAGACCATTGTAGTCATCCAAGTGGGAGATGATGCTGGCTTGGTAGCGCTGGAATGGTAGCGCTGGAATTCTGGAAATTTTTTACAAGTCCATCCCATGGCGTGAAGTTTCTGGAGCTTCTGTGTTTCACCGGCCTTGACTGAGTAGGTCCTGGCAGCCCAAAGTCCCTGAGAAGAAAATATGTCTGGGTCTGTGGTAGAGCAGGGCTAAAAGGATTAAGCAGGGTCTTCAGTACCAAGGCTGAGAAATAAGCAGATTCTAAGCTAGTCCTGCATGTGAGGCCTGTCAATGGACTTGCCTCCAGAGCACGGGGAATATGCCACAGGAGTGACCATGCACGTTTCTCACGAGATGACAGCTCTACCACCTGTCCACTTGTCTTCCGTCAAACACATACATACTGAAGAGCAAGAGAAGAGGCTGAGGCAAGATGACCTAAAAAGCCAACGTCACAGTCAGAAAAGGAACCCCAGCTTAGAGCTGCTGCTTCCTTCTGTTGCTCTTTCCTCTTTTGACCTTACCAAGATCAGGAGAACTTGGGTGAGGTGGTGAGGGAAGGGGTGTGATCAAAGCATAGTGAATCTTGACATACTTAAGCTGTGCACTCCCCTGCACTCAGCATGATGCTCAGCTGCACTATGTAGATCCAGCACTGTGGGCTAGGTGGACTATGTCAGTAAGGGCAGCAGAACAGCTGCAGTCTACACAGTGGGCAGAGATGGAAGGTGCAGATGCTGGTATTAGAACTGATTCAAGAGGCCCCTGGGTGGCTCACTCGGTCAAGCGTCCGACTTCGGCTCAGGTCATGATCTCACAGTTCTTAGGTTCGAGCCCCTTGTTGGGCTCTGTGCTGACAGCTCAGAGCCTGGAGCCTGTTTCGGATTCTGTGTCTCCTTCTCTCTCTCTCTGCCCCTCCCACACTCGCACTCTGTCTCTCAAAAATGAACGAATATTAAAAAATTAAATTTGAAATTAAAAGTTAAGAAATTTTAATTTCAAAAAAAGAACTTATTTAAGTGCCAGTTTTGTCACAAATTACTTATGGTACCCTAAGAGGTTACTTTAGCCTCAGTAAGCCTCAGTTTCCTTACCTGAAAAATGGGGACTCTAAATCTCTCACAGGACTATTAGAACAGGCATAAAAGATGTAAGATGCCTCACTGAGAAGAGGAGGATGTGACAGAACCTGTAAGTTGGTTCACTCAAACTCTATTCTCAAATATTTTCTTCTTTGTTTTCCTCTTCTAGAGAGGGTAGAAAAGGAAATCATCCCCTGTAACTCAGGGTGGTCACAAGACCCAGTTATGGCCAATGAGATGTAGGTAAAAGTCCTTGACTTTTCAAAATAAAAAGTAGAAAAAATAAAAAATAATAAAAATAAATAAAAAGGTAGAGCTTCTGAGCAGGAAGTCCTTATCCTTCTCTCCCTCCCTCATACTTTCTTGCCTGAAACTCAACTGTGATGGAAGAGGTAGAGCAGCCATCCTGCAGTCATGAGGTAACAGCCACAAGGATCTCCAGTGAATGATGGTAGGATGGCAAGATAGAAAGTACTGGGTACTTGACAACATTGTTGAGCCACTGTTTTAGTCTGTGGCTACCTGCCCAGAAATTTATTTTTGTGTGAGAAAAATATCTCCTTACTGATATTTACCAGTGTTTGTTGGGAATTGGGCTATGTGAAGCAAACACAAATAAATAACAATAGCTATCACCACCACCACCACCACCATCATCACCGTCGTTGTTGTCGTCATCGTCGTCATCATCATCATCATCATCATCATCATCATCATATCTGTTCTCCTACGTCTGTAACAACCTGCAGCTCACAGCTTTAGATTTTATTATCTCATTGGGCAACAAATTAAGATTTATTAAATGAACCTCTAAGGTATCATTTCCCAGGGAATATTCCAAGAAGCATTGGTTCTTCAGATATCAAGCGTTCTGAGAAAAGGCTCTATTGCCAAGTGAACAAATGGTGGCACCTGGCAGAGATCTTTGTAACAGTGGTTTCAAATTGGTATACCATTTGAGGGCTTTCCAAAAGATATGTGTAAATGGATAATTTAAAGAAATCCATTCAGATGCTCAGTTACCATTAACACTCTTTCTAAAAGTTAAGACGTCTAAGGAGTTCGCATTATGGTTCTGTCTTTTCACCACATCCATCCTCCCACCTTACAAAGAAAGGCACATCCTACTTGACTGGAAATTACCCAGGTGTGTTTCATTAAAGTGTAGAAGTCTCTGTGTCACAGACGGACAATTCCAAATACTGATGTTTAACTGGATTCTAATGGCTGGGTAATGAATCCTTGTGCAAGCCGTGTGGTTCCCAATTCTCTGCTTTCAGTAGACTTAAAGGGCATCCTAATTGAACTGTCAGCTGACAGATCATTAAAAGTTGTTTTAGTGCTAAATGACTATGTGATCTTTGTCTTGTACTCCAGAAATAGTGTAGACTTGAGTGGCAATGCTATTCAATCCATTTTCATCTACTTATTTATGTGAACACACCTTCTCAGTGCCTGTGTCTGTAAAATTCATAAGTAGGAAGAGAATGGATCCTGCGCCCCATCTCCCTCAGCAATAAATACCTCGTCCATGGATACAAGAAACTATTGAGAGAAGGAGCTACTCGGCTTATTAAGGAATGCAATTTCAATAAACATTTACTTTTTATGTTTCATAATTATGCAGCAAAATAGATGATATGTGTCTGTTATTTTGACTAATTCTGTGCTAACAATAACTAAATGCAGAAGAAAAAATTTAAAACACTTTGAGACCCTAACTTACATTTGTGTGTGTGTGTGTGTGTGTGTAGGTAGGTAAGAAAGTACAGTAGAATGACCAATAAAAGACTTTCAAGCACCAAAACATTATTTAAAAATTCAGGTAGAGAAGTAGAATGGAGTAACCACGGTGAACATATTTATTAAAGAAAAGCTTGTTCAAGTACTTTTAACTAGGTGGTAACGGAATATTTAATCATGGTGGTTGGTGTCAAATGGCTGTGGCATTTCGAATTCCTTGGGAAACACTTAAGAAAGTAATGTAAGAGCTTTATTTTTAAATGGCAACATTTATAATATGTCAGAAGTCACATCCTTTGCAACTGTTTAAATTTATTAGATGTTTACTTTAAAAATGGATGAGAGGTATATAGTTTTCAAAATTTTTGGAAGAGTATGGCAAAAATGTAAATCATTGCCTTAGAAGACCTGTTTTCATGAATAGATTAAAGATTGCAAGTAATTGGGGCACCTGGGTGTCTCAGTCAGTTGAACATCTGACTTCGACTCAGGTCATGACCTCATGGTTTGTGAGTTCAAGCCCGGAATCGGGCTCTGTGCTGACAGCTCAGAGCCTGGAGCCTGCTTCAGATTCTGTGTCTTCCTCTCTCTGCCCCTCTCACACACACACACTCTCTCTCTCAAAAATAAAAAAACAGTAAAAAAAAAAAAAAGTAAGTAATTAAGAATGATATTGTGGAAATAGTGCTCCTACAACCCTTTCTTCTTCTTACGAAGGCTAATCATGATCACTGCCTTGCATGTTATACATGTACCAGGCACACTTTTACACATAGATAACACAAAGGTAAACTTTACCTCCTGTCTCTCTCCCATTTGATCACCAAAGACAGGTGTTTGGAATCTATTAATCTACTGTAATAGTTCATCTAAACTGTGAACAAGAAGATAATACTGCCCATAATCAAGTAGCTTAAAAGAAAAATACATTTGGAGAACAAAAAATTAAAAAAAAGAAGAAAGAGGACTGAACTCATAACAAAGAGCAAATTAAATATGCTGTCAGTGAAGGCTGTGTAGGAAAAATGAGCAGTCCAAGGGGGTGACCGTTAAGTGTTCAGCTGCGGCTGTCTTTTGTAGGAGGCATTGTCTACTTTTATAGGATACATATGTTGGGACCCAGTATTTCTAGAAAGAGATGGAAAAAGCAAAGAATAGCAATCAAGGATAATGAAGAGCTGATTGTCCAGAAAGTTCTGGATGCACTTTAAAGTAGTACATTTATTAAAAGATTTATGTTTCTCTCTAAATGTAACAGGAAGTCAAATGGTAACCCAATGGATATCTTAGAGTCCAACTTCTCCAGAGGGAATTACTTAGGGTATCCTAAGAATGCACTGAAATATTTTTTTGAAGAGATTATTTATTTTGGTAGAGAACCTTGAGAGATCAAAACTCCTGCTTCAGTTTCTTCCACTATATAAAAGGCAAAATGGGATAAAAGAAAATAAAACTTTAAGTTAACATGGCATTCCCACTATTGTGAGATGATCGAATTGTGGCTTGAATCAGTTCTAATAACTAAAGCTAACTTCTGGTTAATAATAATCACAAATGTTGTTAATTAACCCCATTTATTGGTTAATTAATACTAATAACTGAATAAATTATCCAGTTTCGCACCTAATTTCCAAGCTCCATTTAAGACAGAAATCCTAACGTTTCTTCTGCACAGGTGTCAAATGATCTAAAGACAGAAGGGAAGTGGGAAATATCTGACTGATTGACAGCAGGGATTCTTGATATCTGAAAATAAGGAGTGAAATGAATATAGCAAGAATGTTGATTTTCCAGTCTACACAAGAAAGATGACCTGCTTTTAAGAAAACAAAATAATTCTCTCAATTCCATCCCATGCCAACATCATATATCAAGTGTTGGTTACTCTGGTATGAAGAATAAGACTTTTCCTCCAAATCTGCTCCTCCTCCTACGTTTCTTAACTCATCATGAGTCTACAACCTGTGTACTTACATATGGCAGCCCTGGTCCACTATCTACTCATTTGCTTAAACTAGAAACGTGAGAATCATCCTTGATTTCCTCTCTTTCCCTCATCCACTTCACTCCCTTCCAGCTCCTACTTCCTAATCCCCCAAGCTGTTCCCGCTTGGGAGCATTTGTCTCCTAGTAGAAAGCTCAGTAAACATGTGTGGAATAAATGACCTGATTTAATACAATCTCTGATTGACCTCTCTCTTCAAGGAGTGGTCTACCAAAAATGAGGGGATAGATATAAAAACGTCTTGTCCTTTAGGCTCTTCAGGTGCCCCCTCCTCCAGGAAGCCTTCCAGATCTTCTCCCACCAATCACACTGGGGTATGCAACACTTCTCTGATCTCCCAGGGCACCCTGTGTTTACCTTTACAACTAACTTATAATTCTGACATGAAACAATCGATTTATTGAAAGCCATTAGTTAGGGGCTTTCCTAACTGGATCCCCACTTCCTAGAGAGTACTCAGTGCAAAATAGAACGTCAGTGAATGCCGAATGAATAAATGATACAAGGAATAAGTGCAATAAGAGGTCACACAAAGTAGTCCTAGGTGAACACAGGTGAAAGAGCTGCTAATTCTTATTATTGGAATGAGTGGTGAGTTACAGTGAAAAACACCTTGTTTTGAAAGATGACTTAGAGTTTCCCTGGAGATCAAGGCAAGGAAGGGTGTTAACAAGCAGAAGGAGCAGCATGAACAAAAGCGTGTGGATGAGAAAGCACAGAAGGTATTGAAGACAATGAGAACCTGGCAAAGCTCAAGAACAGCTTTGAGTGGGAGGAAGTGGGGCAGATGTGGCTAGAAAGGTTGTTTTAGACAAGTTGTGAAAGACCTAAAGGGTCACCAAAGGGTTTGAAGACTATAAAGTCACTGAAGTTTTGAAGCAGAGCAATGATACGATCAGATCGTTAAAAGAAAAAAAAAAGTATTTGTGTCTTTTTTAGTAACTAAAAGTCGTAGATCTAACCTCCTCCATTTTTATATTTCTTGATACTTCATGAAAAGAGAAAAACAAAGGCCAGCTGAAGCAATTCTTTTTTCCTTGCCTGGTCTGAACTAGGCGTACTTTTTTTTCTTTTCCTTGTTTTCTGGCCAATCATTTGGTGAAGTGAGTGCATCATACAGCTGGGAAAACACGAGCTTCTCCAGTTTGTTTGGCTTCAGAGCTATGTGGGTGAGCGCGAGTCTGGGCAGTGTGTCAGCTCCTTCCTGAAAGTCTGGGTCAAGGAAGTCCACAACACAACCTTGTTTACTTGATTTTGCTTTCAGTGTCGAGAACACTGGTTCTGAGGACTGCAAAGGTGTATGTGGTCACTGTTGGCTCACAACCCTGTAATTCCTTTGAAAAGATGATCTGATTGGGACAGCTGTGACCTTATTTTAATAACTCAGTGCCTTTTGAAACACCCAGATGAAAAGTGATGCGTTATTTTCCTAGTGGCTTTTGTTCCTGGCTAACCATATAGTTTGCTGGATCACTGGCAGGAGTAATTCTACAGGACAGAGTTTGCTGGACTGGCAGATTTGGAGGGGTGGATGATGAGTGACCAGTCTGAAGCAACTCTTTTGGCTTAGACATGTGAAGTTACAGTTAATCAACAAGTGTTTACTGAGTGCATGTTATATGCCAAGCATTGTCTTGGGCACTGGGATGATTAGGATGAGTAAGACAATTTCTAACAGAGTCTAGTAACTAGACCAAAAAGTCATCAAAGGTAAAAAGCCAACACTTTTTTCTCTTTACATTTTCCAAAGCACGTGGTACAGTGTCTAAGTCAAGGCAGAGCCTCAGTAATTACTGAATATCTAAATAAACAGGTATATTTCAGTTTTGCCTGACAAATATTTACTAAGCACCCACTATGGCTCAACACTGTCTTAGGTAGTAGAGAGGCAAAGATGAGAGAGACAGAGCTCATACCTGCTAAGTGCTCATGGTCTGGCGGGAAATACAGACATTAAAACAATTATTCAGCATGTACGAATTTGATCCTCAAGGAACCCGTGAGCCCCTAAAGAACCTCTTGCCACCGGGTCCCTCTTCTGGAACCCCCAGGCCTCCCTACAAAGAGGGTGATGGCTGGCATAAAAGAGATTCCAGGATACTGAACCAGCACCATGTCCATTCGGATTGATTGATGCCTTTGCCTTCTTGACTGACAATACTTTACTATCATTCCTGTAGGTAGTTAACAGAGGCACAAGGAACTCATATGTGGGGATCAGAGGAAGAAATAACTTCATGATGTGAGAATGGTGCCCGATTAAATCACGCTGGAAGGGAGGGATACAACCTCCAGTAAAACCCAGCAGAGCAAGTGATGTTTTATTTCTAGTTGTCTACCCCAAGCCCCTGTCCGTGTGGGCCTGAGGGGACTCCAGATTCACAGAACTTGCAGTCCAGATGCAAGGATGTCCCTAACCATTATTTCATGTAAGTAATTATGGATTGCAGATACAGAAAACCATTCTGAAATGGTATTAAACAACATTTCAATTTCAAAGTTAATTTAAATATTGTTTTTATTTCTTCCTATTCTAGACCAACCATTATCCGTAAGTCTAGTTTTATAACTGTTTTGGTTCAAATAAACTTGTTATCTGCTGAATCACTGGACGCACTCATGTGCAATTGTGATCCAGAGAACCTTCCAAGAACCAGTTAAGAATCTTTAGAGCTAATCCTCCAGGCAAGGGAAAGAGGAGTGCTTTTGTTTCCTTTTCATACCTCACAGAGCTGATGCTGAGAGTTTAGACATATTACAAAACCTTTAACATTCTGAAGAACTGAAAGAAAGAGATTGGAAGGGAATGAGAAGGAGAAAGGAAGGAAGAAAGAAGGAATGAAAAAAGGAGGAAGGGAGAGAGGGAAAAAGAAGAAAAAAATCAACCACACAAAAATCACACATTGCTTCCAAAATCTCTCCTCAGATATTCAGACTACAGATTCATAAAGTCCTCCAGCTGGAAAGGCCTATTTCCCACTTGTAAAAGCATCAAACATCACCTGAGCCAGTTTTTCAATAAGAACCACAATTATTCCATGGACACATGTCAACAGTTCTCTGCTCAGTTTTATGAGGAAAAACAATGAAGCAAATCACACTTGCTTATGTTCTCTAAGTAATTGAATTTGGCTTCTTAAAATTCAGGTGTTGGACTGTTGAGAAGAACATGCTGGTTCCTTTATTAACTCTTTTGTTTTTACCTCCTTTCACGCAAAGCAGGATTTCATAATGTTGACTACTTTAAAATAAATGACTGGCACAAGACTGGGCTAGTCTCTAGTCACTTCTCCAACCTGACCTTCTTTCACCTCTTGCTTGGCACACAAACGATCATGCTTGGTTCCCAGGCAGACACCACACCTTTTCACCTCCAGGCATTGCCCATGTCCCCTCTCCATGGAACGGCCCCTCCTCCAAGTATAGGCTTCCCCAGGATGACCTCCCTCTCCCCCTTTCTCTCCTAGATAAGGAACCCTTCTTCTCTCCTATCTCATACTCAGCACATCTCCATCATTGTACTTACCATCTTGCGTTGTTAGTACCCTATTTGCACAGACACCTGCCTCTCCCTTTTCCCAAAGACGGTGACCGGGCATCACTCATTTTTCACATTCTTAGGGCCTAACACAATATCTGAAAATGGTACTTACTTGTATTGGCTATCTTTTGCTGCATAACAAATTACCTCAAAATTTAGCAGTTGAAAACAATATTTACTATCTCACGGTTTCTGTGGCCAGGAAATTAGGTGCAGGTGCCACTTAGTGGGATGACTGTGACTCAGGGTCTCTCAGAAGACAGCAGTCAAGCTGTCAGTCGGGCTCAGTCATCTCAAGGGTCAACTGCAGGAGATTCTGCTTCCAAGTTCACTGATGAGGCTGTTGGCAGACCTCAGAAAATTGACTTCCAAGCTCAATCACATGGCTGTCGGCAAGCTTTAGGGCCTTGTTGGCCGTTGACTGATAATGTTATTTCCTTGCCACATGAGATTCTCACTAGAGTTACTCAAAACATGGCAGTGGATTCTCCCAGAGTAAGGGCTCAGAGGGAGAGAGACAGAGACAGAAACAGTGACTGACAGAGACAGAGAGCGTGAGCATTCAAGCAAGATGGAGAAGTCAAAGTCTTCTTGTAACCTAAACTCAGAAGTGGCATTCCATCACTTTTGCTGTATTTTTGTCTGTTAGAAGCAAGCTGCTAGGTCCAGTCCATATACAAAGGGAGGGGACTGTACAAAGATGTGAATACCAAAAGGTAGAAATCACTGAGGGCGTCATACAAGCTGCCTACCACAGTGCTCAGTAAGTATACTGAACAAATAGATGCATTTCTCTAGTCAGGATGAGTCTTTCCTTTCCTGAAGATCCATAGTTTGAACTTCTTATTAGGGAACACAGCACAGTATGACCTTTCAGCTGAGCATATGTTTATACACACCAGTGAATTATAAGCAACTGTGTAAAAGCAATGCCAAATAATATGGCTGGCACTCAATAAATAAATGTTAATCGGGTAAATAAATGAAAGAAAGGTTGGTAGAGATTAGTACGTGTCCACCAATATTTTTCCTTAATAAAGGAATTTCTAATTCTTGGCTAGATTCATAGGTGCATCACTGAAGATTACATTTCTCAATATCCTTTACACCTAGAGGTGTCCATGTTACCAATTTTTGGCGAGTGAGAGGCGAATGGAACATGATGTGATCACTTTGTTTTCTCTCTGGAATATAGAGGTTTGGGTGGGATCCTAAGAAGGAATAAACACAATGAATGTGGAAGGACCACCCTGTCAGCCATCTATCTCTGTACTTGTACATGAAGTTGTAGTTTACAAAAGTCACTGTGCTCTAGAGTCTTATTGTAACATAGACCATCACAGCATAGTATGTTACCTGTCTGGTACAGGATTTAAAAAGCCAGGAAGAAATAAGTCTCCCTCCCCCAAAGCTAGCCCCGTGCTTTAAACATACTATAGAAGTTCCTTAAATATTTATTAGATTATAAATTGTACCTATAGACCCGCTGGGATGTGTTGGGTAGATAAGAAAGAAACATTTAGTGCAGCACAGGGGATATAGTTAGTAATATTTATGGTGACAGACAATAACTAGACCTATTGTGGTGATCATTTTGTAACAGAAAAAATATCAAATCCCTATGTGACATACATGAAACTTATATAATATTGTATGTCAATTATAATTCAATTAAAAATAAATATAAAAAATAAAGGAGTATTTACCACCTTTCCCCTTGGTCAGGTAAGAGGATTCTTGGGTCAACTCTTGTAAAATTCAGAGCATGAGACTCCTCAGAGAAGCAGCCCGTTAAGCGGCCTTAATTTTCAAAGCCTAAGGCAGAAAGCCACCACGGAGACACATAAGTCAGAATGGATTCTTCTCATGGAAAATCTGCCACAGACTGAGGTTTCCTCACAGGAGGTTGGTTTGTTTTTCCCAAAAAGGAGAATACTTCTCAGCACATCCCCTGCAAAGGGCCAGGCCAGCAGCATCTCCGAACTCCTGTGGCCGTCAAGGGCAGGTGGCCCACTGGGCGGCAGCAGCCACTGCCAGCCTTGCTCCCCACTTCTCTGCTCTTGGAGGCCAGCCAGCACACCATCCTGGACGAGAAGAGTCTCTGCCTTAATCTGGCACTGGACAGGATCCATGGCCTCAAACTGAACATTTTTGTTCTATTTGTGTTCTTTACAGTGTACAGACAGAAGGATCCAACCAACACCATCCTCAAATGCCAAAATAAAATGCTCACCCAGCCAAATAATTTCTGCTGAGCCTAGCTCAAGGAGATGACAAAACCTTGTTAAAATACAGGAAGGGGATAGGAAGGAAGTGGGATAAGCTTTCCTTGCCTGGATTGAAAATCTGTTAATAGGACAGATACATGCCAAGTACAGAGTCATTTGAAGGTGTTTCTTTTTCATGGGAAGGTGAATTTGAGAAACCGGAAAAGAAAGAAGGGATGGGGAACTCCAGTTGAAGTATAGAAAATCAGGTGTATTGAAATGTAGGGAGGTTTAAAACACCTGCTATTCCTGGGCCTTCCACAAGCATTCAAAGTACTTAAGAAAATGGCCATTCCCGTTACCAAAGATGATTCCATGTGGAAATGTTCTCATGATGTGGGTGTTAGAGGGAGGGAGACAGTAAATCTGGCTGAGGGATGGTGTCATGAAAGTGGACTGGAGGAACTCACCCTTGAAGGGTAACTCACCCTTGAAGTCAAGCCTTCGATAGAAAAGCAGGGATGACTTCAATTAAAAGTATGTAGAAAATAGTGCTAAGGAGATGGGAGGAGATGAAGAGACACTAATAGAACAGAGAGAAAAGAGAGATTCTGCTCTGTGGACTCGAGCTGTAACACTGGTGTAGGGGGTAGCAAAATGGCTATATAACTTGGTGATTTAATAAGTCTCAGGCTGTTGAGTCAGTCACTGCATTAGTGTCTGTAACAAACCACCCCAAACTGAGTGGTTCAAATATCAGAAATCTATTGTCCCACAGTTCTGGAGGACAGGAGTGCAAGATCAAAGTGTTGGCAAGGTTGGCTCCTTCTTAGGCCTACGAGGAAGAATCTGCTGCGTGCCTCTCTCTTAGCTCCTGGTGGTTTGCTGACGATCTTCTGTGTTCCTTGGTTCATAGATGCATCACCTCATTCTCTGCCTCCATCTTTAGATGGCAATCTCTCTGTGTCTGTGCATGTGTCTCTGTCTAGTTGTCCCCCTTTTGTAAGGACTCGGTCATATTGGATCTGGCCCACTCTAATGACTTCATCTAAGATTAATAACCTCTATAAAGACCCTCTCTCCAAGTAAGGTCACATTCACAGGTACTGGAAGTTAGGGCTTCAACATCTTTTTAGGGGGGCACAATTCACCTAGCACAGCCAGCTAGGTTTGAATCCCAACTTGGCCACTTTGCTGGCTATGTGGTTTTAGTAAAATGACTAGCTGTGTGGTCTTGCAAAAACTGCTTAATATCCCTTAGCCCCTTAAAATGGGACAAAGAGCACCCTTTGTGCAAAGATTAACACAAAGTAAGGGCTTAATAAACATCAGTGGTTACTACTGCAGGCACTAGAGGACCACGTATGGAAGTCAGGCCCTGGCATCACTTCTGCTTCAGGAATGTAGACAACAGGACCACTGGCAGGTTGTTATTTTACTCATTTCTTTCCTCCACCCCCCACCCCTGGTGCCTAGAATCGTAGAGGCTCAGTAAATACTTTCCGCAGATTATGACTCTATAACTCAACTTCATTTTAACTTCGAGCCACTATCCTTACAGGGCGACAGAAACTCTGCCAATTGGGAATTTCCCTCTCCATTTTCCTGGGATTGTGGCTAAATTTCAGTGAATTGCATCATGCCAGGCCTTGAAGCAGAAGCATGGGAACTGGTTCCTATTTCTCTGGACTACTGTCCCAGTGTCCTGGTTGGTCCTCAGGCAGCAGCTGCCACAGGCCTTGTTCCCATCTGAATGCTGCCCGAGGTCTGGTGGGGGCTCTCCACCACCTCCATGTCGCACCAGGACATGAGTTCCTTCTATTGCTTCCATACCGGCCTGGAATAGGGTCTGTCTGAGGCCTCATGTCTGCAGCCACGCCCTCATGAGCTCCCTGTTTCCTGCAGGTCTCTGACAGTGAAGGAGGTAGAGTACCTCTGTCCCTAAGCTCCCCAAGCTTCCTGCGGACCTGCCCAAAGCTTGCCTCTCCCCATGCCAGTCCCTCATTCTGAAACCATCCTACCTCGACTCTTATTAACATGCCCTTCTGCCTTCCCAAACCCAGTTAGATTGGTGGGATCTTTGTCTCTCTTTACTGTATTTTCCCCAGACACTTCGGGG
Source organism: Proteles cristata cristata (assembly GCA_017311185.1). Taxonomy (NCBI): domain Eukaryota; kingdom Metazoa; phylum Chordata; class Mammalia; order Carnivora; family Hyaenidae; genus Proteles; species Proteles cristata. Next base: position 904,274 of record JAESUZ010004016.1, on the reverse strand, counting down.
ATACCCCAATCCTCTCCATTCCCTTAAGGGTTTGAGTTTTGGAAAGCAATGCCAGGAAGAGACCTGTGGGCTCTTTAGGCCTTCCTCGTAGTGCCTTCCCCAACTCTTCCCCAGACCAGTCTATTGCCTCAAAGGGGAAATACCAGGAAAGGGAAAAAAACAGTTAATATTTAAAAAATATTATCCCAGCTTGTTTCGGTAAATAAACAGATGAATACATGGCAGTGGCCCAAGGTGCTTGATCCTGAACCGGTTTCATGAAAAACCTCTCTCCTGAATTTCCACTAACACCTATGTGCTCGTCAGAAGGGCTCAGAGCCCCCACGCATTTCCTACCAGAAGTCTGAGCTCAGGGTCAAAACTTCTATGGCATGTAGGTGCTGCCTTGCCACCTGCCCCACATGGAATCATAGGTTCCCTCCCCTGTGCTCCCAAGCATGGCTGGTGGTTCCAATGAACACTTAGCACTTAGCCCTGCTGCCCGGTATTATTACAGTTAATATTTTACATGGATGACCTCCTTACTGCCTGGAACCAGTTCTTACTCAATTTGTGCAGCAAAGTGAAAGCCATGCCACCTGCCACCCAGTGACCTTGGGTGGCTTACCTAAGCCTCTTCTAGCCTCATTTTCCTCATAAGTAAAATGGGGGTAAGAACGTACACTTGTAGGTTGCTCTGAGGCTTATGTAACATGGCCTAAGGAAAGCCCTCAGTCTGTGGCCTGACGGTGGGTGGCTGCTGCTGTGGATAACTGAGGCTGTGGTGGGCTCGGGCAGGCTCTCTTGAGCCTCATCCGTACAGAGAGGGGCTGTCATGCTAACAGTGTCACCGTGGCTGAAGAAGCCCTGCCTGTGGATCTCAACAGAAGAGCACTCACTAAAACCCACTTATGTGTAAACTACCCCATATTAAGATCAGTGTTGATCCATTCAGTAGCTAAGCACTTAGCCACATCAACTATAAGCCTGGCATTTTCATACACCTGAAAAAAGGGGGCTCCACAGGGAGACAGACAAGGATAGAATAAAACCGAAATGGGCTAAAGCAACATGGTTTAAAGTCCTAAGGGATCATGGAGGGAAATCATTTGTCTGCTGGTGGTCATTTATTTACTACCTTCATAACCTGTGTTTCCAGAAAGGCTTTAAGGAAGGCTGGGAGAAATAAGGAAATTTGCCCAAGAGGCCATCTGTGAGCTCAGGCCCTGAAGACTATCACTAGGCATAGCAGTGAAGACAGACGCTCCCTGGCCCAGGGGTCAGCCTGTGCAAGGGCATGGCCATGTGGACATACCAGGCCCAACACGCTACTTTGCCCAGGAAGGACACAGAGTGCTCATTCCCAGATACCCACTTGCCTTACTCTCTCACCTTTTGCAGGTTTCCGTTGGAATGTCGCTGCCTTAACAAGACCTTCCCTAACTACCCGTGGTGTGCTGGAGCCAACTACTACCAGCTCATGAGAGTAGATGGTTAAAGTTTCACAAAACTTGCAAGCTGGTTAGTATATACAATCATTAATGTGAATCAAATTACATAAACATATAATCAGGATACCCAAATTCATCGCTTCTTAATTATTTTACATTTTACCAGTACGTATACTCAGTTATGTATATGTATGGTACCTATAAGGCAGAAATACTATGTAATGCTGTGCTACTATGTGCACTTCTTCCTAATTTCTTGTTTAATGACATCACATTCATAATTTACAGTCTTCCACGACACCATTGAAATTGGCCATTACTACAAAATCAGGACATTTCCACCCCCAGAAAGCCAGTTAGTCAACATTTACCAGGACACCACTACCAGCCACCTCCCCCTTCCCACCACTGGCCCCACATACCTGATTTATCTTTACCACAGAACCATAGGCTTTCTACCACGTTGCCCAATTGTTCAGTGTTCTTTTCTGAGCCATCACAGAATATAAGCTCAATGAGGGCAAGGATTTTTTTATTCTATTATGTCCTTCATGTATCCCCACACCCACAAGAGGGCCTGGCACCTAGCCGGCTCTCGGTAAATCTGTACTGAATTAATGTTGGTGAATGCTGGACCCTGAGTAAGACTGGTGGAGGCAGGCATGCGGAGGAGGCAGTGGCCTCTCCCAACTACCTTGCTTTAGCCCAACTGTGTCTTCTGACACATAGGCTGGCCTGACTTGAGGTCTCTCTTTTTCTCCTCCTTCTGTCTGTCTTTGCAGTCTTCCTGCTGTCTGCAGCCTGAGGACAATCTTGTGTAAATGCGTTCCTCATGGGTTACTTGAGTGGCTCAATCGGTTGGGTATCCAACTCTTGATTACTGCTCATGTCAAGGTCTTGTAGTTCATGAGACCGAGCCCCACATTGGGCTCTGCACTGATAGTATGGAGCCTGCTTGGGATTCTCTCTCTTCCTCTCTCTCTGCCCCTCTCCTGCTCCCACAAGCTCTCTCTCTCAAAATAAATAAATAAACATTTAAAAAATGTGTGCCTTGAGAGCCAAGCCAGGGGAAATCTCTTTACCTTGCCAGATCTAGTCACAGGCCAAAGGTATTCAGCACAGGTCTCTTGCGTTCCCAAGCCCAGTGCTATGGCACCCCTAAGGCAGTGGGTTCCGTGTGGCCCAGACCAGCAGCACGAGAAGGACTTTGCTAGAAATGCAAATTCTCAGGCTCTGCCCCAGTTATACTGAATCAGAAATTCTGGGAATGTGAATTCCAGCTGCTATAACAAAATACCACAGTCTGAGTGGCTAATAAACAATAGAAGTGTATGTCTTACAATTCTGGAGGCCAGAAGTCAGAGATCAGGGTGGCAGCACAGTGTGGGGAGGGGCCTCTTCTGGGGGATGTGGACTTCGTGTTTATCCTCACATGGTGAAAAGGGCTAGGGAGCTCTGTAGGGTCTCTTTTATAGGAGCACGGATTCCATTTATGAAGACTCTGGTCTCATGACCTAACTTCTTCCCAAAGTCCCTACTTCTTAATACCAGTACACTGGGGGTTAGGTTTCAATGTATACACTTAAGGGGGGATACATTCAGACCCCAGCAGAGAGAGGCCCAGCAATCTGTGTGCAAGAGATTCTGAGGTATGCTAAAATCTCAGCCTTAGATCTAAGGCAGTGGTTCTCAAATGACGTTATGTTTTCATCTCCCCTCTCCTCCCCCACTTCCTCCAAGGAGATATAAGGCAGTGGCTGGAGACACTTTTGGTTACCACAGCTGAGAGACTGGTACTGCTAGCATCTTGTGAGCAGAAGCCCGGGATACTGCTAACTTCTTACAACGCACATGGTGGCCCCCATACAAGAGAATTATGCAGCCCGGAATGTCAATGGTGCCGGGGTGAATGATCTTACCACTCTAAGGAAGCCTCATTCCCCCACGTCCACCCACCCCTTCCTTCCTTCTTTTCTATAATGTTTTCTCAGCACCTAGAAGCTGTTAATAACCAATGTGCCTACCTCTAACAGTCAGCTGTGAGGAAGACAGGAGACTGGGGATCTGCTGCGTGATTCCCTGCTCTGAGGAACACAGACACTTCAGCTGACCTTTACAACCCAGTGTGGTAAATGTTAGGATTGTGGAGCACGAAATCCCCAATATGAAAGAGGTTATTAAACCCAAGCTTGGAACATCAGGGAGGACTTCCTGGAGAAAGTGGCTTCAGTGCTGAGACATCAGGCAGAGGAAGACTGAATTGGAGAGGGGTGGATGGGGGATACCTTTCATTATGGAGCACTTTCTGTGTTTTGATCACTATGATCACTATGCTGAGTATTTTATTATCTCAATTAATCCCTGGAATGCTTTCCAAGGTTTATACTATTGCTATTTCCATTTTATAGCTGGGGACACAGAAGCCCAGGTATATTAATGACTTGCCTAAACTCACACAGTTAAGGAATGGTGAAGCAGGGCTTTGACCCAGGTCTGTAGATTCCAAAGCCAGACAGGAAGTGATTGCTACTTACAGAGGGCAAAAGGGTAGACTGAGAATTTTTTAAAACACGCTTAACCCTTGTGTTACGAGCTGACTTTTGTTCTCCCAGAATTCATATGTTGAGGTCCCAACCTCAAGTACCTCAGAATGTGTCTGTATTTGGAGAGAAGGTTTTCCAAAAAGTGAATAAGCTGAAACGTGGCCATCAGCATGGGTCTCAATTGAATATGATGGATGTCCTTACAGGAAAAGAGGAACTTTGGACACAGAAAGAGATGTCAGGGATGTGCATACGCAGGAAAGACCATGTGAGGATACAGCGAGAAGGCAGCCATGCACAAACGAAAAAGACAGGCTTCAGAAGAAACCAAACCTGCTGAGTACCTTGACCTTGGACTTCTAGACTGCAGAACTGTGAGAAAATGAATTTCTGTTGTTTAGGATCCCTCACCTGTGGTATTTTGTTATGGCAGCCCTAGCCAACAAACTATCCTGTACATTGCTTTGACGGTGGGGAAACTTAAAAGGCATATTAACTATGTTTTGTTTCCTCTGCTGTAAAATAGAAGAGAATGAGAATCTAGGTCTTTGCCCTCCCCTACTCATGATGGCATGCAACCCCAGCTTCAGGGGCACCTGCTGAGCCAAAGCTGTTGGGAGACAATTCTCTTTCCTGGCTTTTTTAAGAGCCAAAATTCATTGAGATTTACACGGTACATCCTAGAAGGGAAGGAGAGATGGGAGGGCCTTAGGGGAGAGACATGGAATCTCTCAGGTGAAGAGGTGATAGAAATATGACGGTGCCACCAAGCGGGGACCCAAACCTCCTTACAGAACCACAGGGAATGCCCAGCCAGGAAACGTTCGGCCAATGTTGCCGACACGGGCTATCATGCCACAGAGCCCTGGCACCTCAAGGCATAGATCATGGACATCTTGGCACCTGCCACTGTGGATCCAAGACTGTAGGCAGGGACTTCTAAGAAGTTTCTTTCTACTATGGACCCTAGAACTGATACAGCTTTTGTAGGATGTGGGGTGCCTTTAGCACCAATAAAAGCGGAGACTGAATCTCCCATTAACCCAAAAAGATGGACCCAACTTAGACTGAGCTGAAGTTAAAGCTAAGAAGAAATGTGATATTTGTTGCACACCCACACTTGTGCATTAAGATCCAGACGGACCACACTTTATTTTCAAAATTGGGATACAGAAAAGCAGGCAGAAGCCAGTTCAAGGCCAACTGAAAACACTTCTGTCAGCAGGGGAGACAGTGAACCAGGCAGAAGGAGTAAGCTACCCTGTGTTTTCTTCTGGCTCTGCCGCTGTCTCTTGGCTCTGTTTTGTCTCCTGACTAGACCTAATTATGCTTGTCATCTGCATCAGAAGGATGGGGCTAAGATTAACAAGTTAATGTGGGTAAAAGCTCTTGGAGCTCAGTAGATGAAAGGAGATCTAATTAGCAAGGCCAGCAATGACCGCAGGCAGACCAGTCAGGGCGGACTCCGCCCTTTGTACTCACCAAAGAGCTACTTATAGCTCCTAGGAGGGGCCTCTGCAAATTCCACCCAAGCCTTCAGCCCTGAGAGAAGAACCGTCCATGTTTTCTCCCTGCCCTAGAATTTTGTGATTCTTCGTGGGTAGAGCAAAATGTGCACTTCTCTAAACCGATTGAGGGAAAGAAAAGGAGCAACCCTCATTTCTTTTTTCTCAAGGCAGGGTGATCTGCACAGATAGGGGTTAATGATGCACAGGGAGGCAAGCAGAGCATAGAGGTCAAGTGAGTTCAGCCCTGGCAAGAGATGGATGAAGGTTCAAATCCTAACTGCCATTTACTAGATACAAGAATTGAGGCAAAACACTCAATACCCTTGAGACTCTGGTTCTTCCTTTGCTAACATGAGGATAATACTTCCTACCTCCAAGTTGTAAGGCTTAGATTGCTCATGCTGGACCCCAGGGCACATGTTTTAATTAACATGAATCAATAACAATACTGCCTGGTACATAGTAGCCACTTGAAATATTGGTTGGACTGAACTCTTTCATCCCACTAATACTGACTTATCTACCATGGGCCAGCGAAAATGAGCATTGTCCACCCTGTGTATAGAGTGACAAAACACAGACACAGTTCTGTCCTCATAGAGCTGATGTGTCTATCAGATGGTGCTCTATCAGCTCTCAAATCTTCCCTCCTTGTCATCCTTCTACTCCTAAAAGGCATCACTTGAGGCCTTTTTTTTTTTTTTTATAAAATCATCTGAAACCTGTTCACATGTGTGTTTTCCTGAAAGAAAAAGACTGTTGATTCCACTCTAAGAATTAAAGGGGATTATTAGTTTGGAATACCCAAATTAGCCAAGAATTTTAAATGCCAGACTAAGTCTTTTAACCTTTCCCCTTCAGCTCTGTGGTGGATTCCCCAGAGTTGAGTTGCTGTTTTACCTGTTATGTAAATGGCAGCCTGACCGGAGTAGAACTGAGGGGGAAAGAGACTGTGAGACAAACCGGTTCCCACTGGCCCTTCTCCTTTTGGGCACTCACTTATCACACCTCCCCTGACACAGGTTTGTGTAAATATTTAGTTAATGGCTGTGGCCCACACTGCACAGTGACCTACGGGAGGGCAGGGACCCCGATGCTGTGTCCTGGTTGAACCTCAGGGCCTGGGCTGCCTTCTCTGTGTGGACTTGTGGCAAGCAGCATTCCCCGGAGTTACCCTGCAGCCACCCCGAGAAGTAGTGCTCTTATCAAGCACTTATGGGGCGTATGGAATATGAGGCACAGCTGGGTTCGTGACTTGTTGGCAATTCTGCAGCTAGTGAGTGGCAGAGCCATGCCTCAGACCACACGGTCAGGCTCCGGAGTCCTCATGTTCACCCCTTCAGGCATGCTGACAGATATTTGACTGATATTTGGAGGCTAAGGAGAGGTGGGGGAAGGGCTGGGTGGATGGATGGGTGCTTGGGTGCAGCAGGGATCACATTCCAGGTTTGTGGGCTTCAACTGCTGAGCTCCAGAACTGCCCCAAGAAGAGAATGTGATGCAGGCTGGTCTTTCTACAGAGGAGCTGAATCACCTTGGGCAAGTTACTTCATATTTTAAGTCTTAGCTTTCTCTTCTGCAAAATGGCAATTTAAAAGAAACAAACCGGTAAATCAAAAGCACAATATGATATCACTTCATGCCCTTAGGGTGGCTACTACTTTAAAAAAAAAGAAAAGAGAAAGAGAATAACAAGTGTTGGCAAGGACGTGAAGAAATTGGAACCCTTGTGCAGTGTCAGTGGGAATGTAAAATGGCGCAGCCAACTATGGAAGAGTTTGGTGATTGTGCCAAAAAATTAAAATAGAAATACCATATGAACCAGCATTTCCACTTCTGGGTATATACCAAGAAGAGGTGAATGCAGGGGCGCCTGGGTGGCTTAGTCGGTTAAGCGTCCGACTTTCGCTTAGGTCATGATCTTGCGGTTGTGGGTTCGAGCCCCGCGTCGGGCTCTGTGCTGACTGCTGCTCAGAGCCTGGAGCCTCTTTCGGTCTGTGACTCCCTCTCTCTCTGACCCTCCCCTGCTCACGCTGTCTCTCTCTCTCCTAGAAATAAATAAAACATTAAAAAAATTAAAAAAAAAAAAACAAAAGAGGTGAATGCAGAGTCTCAAAAAAGATATCAGTTCATAGCAGCATTGTTTATAATACCACAGGCAGAAGTAACCGGTGTTCATCAAAGATGAACAGATCAACAACATATGATACATACATACAATGGAATATTAAACAGCCATTAAAAGGAAGGACACATGCTACGACATGGATGAAACTTGAGGATATTATGCTAAGTGAAATAAGGCAGTCACAGAAGGACAAATATAACATGATCCCACTCATTTGATGTACCTGGAGTAGTCAAATTTACAGCAACAGAAAGTAGAAGGGTGTTTGCCAGGGGCTGGTAGAGGGAAGAGCGAATGAGTTACTGTTTAGCGAATACAGAGTTTCAATTCTGCAACATGAAGTGGGTTTGGGACATTCACAACAACGTAGATGTACTTCATGCTACTGAACTGTACACTTAAAAATGGTCACGTGGGTAAATTTTATGTTATGTATTTTACCACAACTTTTAAAATTAATAAATAAAAATATCCTAGCAGGAGTGTTGTGATCAAATGGGATACAGTCTGGCACATGAACTATAGGGAGTTATGGGGTTAACGGCCCAACCACCTTAGGATCTCCCTCAGACTTTGCACTTTAAAAGGTTTCTATACCTTCAGCCCTAAAGAAGTGATGAGTACTCCAAGACTTTCATCCCGTGTGGCAGGCCACACAGAGAGGTTTATTGTTGGTGGTAGTTTTTTTTTTTTTTTAAGCAGGGAAGACTTTGGGTGCAATTGCCAACTTCAAAGCAGATACCTCTTACCACCGACAGCCCACAGGCCCAGGGAGTGTTTGGAACTAGCCTCCAGGCAGGGTAGGGGAAGAACAGAGCCTGACGGGGTGAGGTCCCATTTTTATGTCTCTGCCAGACACTGGTGCCAGTTTGCTACCAGCTGCCGGCATCTTTGATGCTGCCAATAAAAGGTTCAGGAATGCTCGCCAAGCCAGAAATGCCAGGCCTGCATCCCGGTCAGCACCCAGCACAGCCATCTGCGCTAACTCTCTGCGCTGTGTGCACAGCAGGCACGATAGAGTCCAGGAGTGGAGCCCTGCTGTTTTGCAGATTTAATCTCCACAACAATCTAATAGGGTGAGTGGGATGATATCCATGTTTTAGGTGCAAAAACTGAAGTTCAGAGAGGTAAAGTGACTTGCCCAAACTAGTGAGTGGAAGAAATTGGACTTGGACGTAGGTCTGTCCAGAGCTGCTTTCCATTTCATCATGCTGTGTTGGAACTGAATGGATGACCAAGAGATGACTGACTGACTGACTGACTGAAAACTTTGGGGACTGTGATTTCCAAACGCCTTTCACTGGAGGATTTCAAAGCCGTTTTCAAGAATTCAAGAGTAGTTTGTTGAATCCCCCCTCTGCAGGCATCACAGGGTACTGGATTTGTATAGTCAGGCATAGTTGTCTTTGTCCTTAGGGAGCCGACAGCCCACTGGGGAGAGAAATGTGTGATGAAGAGCAACAGCTCACGTAAGATGACATCCTGGGCTAGCTTTCATGGGGGCTATTTGATTTGATCACACCAAACTATATAGCCTGTGAAAGAGATACTATTACAACAAGCCCATTTTTCAGATGAGAAGATAGGCTTAAGTGGGTTGAAAAACTTACCTAGGGTTCCAGAACTCACTGCTGCTCAGTGTGTTGTCCTTGGACGCCCCTGCTTATCAGTGGTCTGCTAACAAAGAGAGCACAGGGATAGTGTATCTGGGTTTTGCAGTAACTCGATAGAACAATGTTATGTTTGTTGACTACTCTTGTATATCGTATGTTCATTTCTTTTTACTTCATCTCAGTTTTAAGGAATTCTATTTTATTTTACAAGATTATTGGTCTACAGCAGATCAGGGGCGGGGCCAGGTGTGGATCCCTGCTCCTTTGCCACAGAGAGATAGCTGGGGAAGCATTGACCCAGCTTGGGATTTGACCTGGGAGTCTGTGCTTGTCCTCAGGGTGGAAAAACAGCTGCTGCCTTTCCAGCCACCCCATATGCATTCCAAGGAGGAAGATGGGAAGACAAAGGGCAACAGGAACATACCAGCTAAGTCACATGCTTTCTTGGGGTTTGGCTGCCATGCCAAGTTTATTCCCCAACGTACAGCCTTTGTTCTTGGTATTTTCTCTTCTCCTGATAACCAAATGGCTTTCCCTTCATTTCATGCAGATCTGCATCAGAATGTCACCTCTTTGGGGTGCCTGGGTGGCTCAGTCAGTTAAGCGTCTGACTTTGGCTCAGGTCATAATCTCATGGTTTGTGGGTTCAAGCCCCATATTGGGCTCTGTGCTGATGGCTAGCTCAGAACCTGGAGCCTGCTTCAGATTCTGTATCTCCCTCTCTACTCTGACCCTCCCCTGCTCATGCTATCTCACTCTCTCTCATAAAAATTTTTTTAAAAATTAAAAAAAAATAATTTAGAAAAGAATGTCACCTCTTTAACAGACCACCCTGTCTAAAATAGTGCCATTTCCCTTTTCCTCCTAAGCTCTGTGCTGTCCGGCATAGTAGCCACTAACCACTTGCGCCCATCGAGCACTTGAAATACGGTTGTTCCAAATCGAGGCGTGCTGGTGGTGTAAAATACACAGTGGATTCAAAGACTTAGTTTGAAAAAGAGAATGTAAAATATCTCACTAACAAATTTCATATTTACTGCATGCTGAAATGATAATGTCATGGATACGTTGTATTCATTTAAATAAAATATACCATTACAATTAATTTCACTCATTTTTCTTTACTCTTTTAAATGCGGCTACTAGAAAATATGATGTGACTTTCATCACATTTCTATTGGACAGAGCTATTCTAGCCCCTGGCATTGCTTTATTCTCCTTCATGGGAGCTATCACCACTAGACATTGGAGGATATATTTATATTTTATTTATCATGAGCCTCTCCCATTGGAATGTTAACTCCACGATGTCAGGGACTTTATTTCCTGTTCACCAGTGCTTAGAACTGTGCCTGGCATAAAAGAGGTATTCCAAAACTCTTATGAATGGATGAATAAATGAACAAAATCAATCAGAGAGTCTCTCATATCATTCTGCATGTCTGATGTTTTTGTAAAAACTGGGATGCATGTTTGCATATTAACTTTAATCTCTACTACCCGCAAGGTAGTTAGACAATATTCAAAGTGCCCTACTTCACAATCCACACTCTAGAGATTGCTTAAACTTTTCAAATATAGATATCCACACCAGGCACTTCTTAATTAGCATTAGAAATGTCAAAAATAATTATTCATTGCCAAGTAAAGAGCAGTGCTCTGGGTAGCTTTCCTAGAGAGATCATATAGCTCAACTTGCTTGCAGAGAGCAAGATAGAAAAATCAGCAAATTTGGTAGCATCGTACCTCAGAGCAGTTCTCAGGGAGCCGTACCTACCTCTTGGTGAAGGACTTTTAGGCTTGGTCCATCCACCTGGGGGGTTGGAGAGGATCTTTCCTACAGGATGCATATTGGATCTTCCCCTCCTATCTTTTACATGTAGTAACTGACCGTGGATTTTGTGCCTAGATTGCCAATACAAGTCTGGCAGAATCTGGTCTAAAACATGCTTTCGTGTGTAATAGCACATCCCCAGGTGGCAAGGTGAGTGGGATGGGATGTAAGCCCTCCTTCCCGTCCCATCTTCTGTGACAGCTGGAGGCTGCTGGTATTTAGGAAAAGAAACTGGCAGCTGTTGAGCCAGCACACTGGCTTGGGCCTATTAGTAAGAGTCCGACTTTTCATCCCAGATGTTGCTCCTTAGTTTATGATTCATCTTCAAGCTCTCCCTCCCTCCGAGTAACAGAGCCCTGACGCTGGCTCCGACAGTGCCTGTCTGCACTTTGGCTCAGTGTTTCTGGTCTCTTCCACGCCTGTTACAACAAGCTACTGCCAGGGTGGTGGATAGCACCTCCACGGCGTCAGAGGTCAGGGTGAGTTGCTCAATCGAAGATAAAATTTCAGAGGCAACTGACCTTCTCACAGCCAGGCCTCTGGAATTAGCTCTGGGCCTTTACTCCCCCTTTGGGGGGACAGAGAACTTCAGCTGTAGAAACTGTGGTAGGCCCTACTTCGGATCCCCAGCCCTGGGGCTACTGCCCTTGGCCGGCCCGGGGGTACTGCAGACAGGTGGTTAGTCCACCCACATACCAAGCATTGTCTGTGGGCTGAAGAAACATGTTTCTCACATGCACACACAGTGTTTTCTATGCTGATAGATGGATAAAATTCGTTTTGCTTGTGTTGCCACCTTCACAGAAACTCGGTGTCAATATCTGAATTGATAGATCCTAAAGGCACAAATGCTATCCCTCAGGTCACCGTACTTAGAGGCTGGGTATAATATAATAAGCAGAGCTTATTATAAACTTCTGAGCTGGGAGAGAGTCCAGAGAGCACCAGGATCAGTGATTTTCAAATTCTGGGAGGGAACATCTTCTTTTTCTAACTAAAATGCAATTTTAAAGAGAGACAGCAATAGAAGTCCCAGAGGTCTCCTTACACAGGCGTGCACACAGGGGCTGGCTCAGCCCAAGCCTACCCTGGCAGGTCTGAGCTGAGCTGCCCCTCGTCACTTGTGTCCTACACGAGGCTGCAAGTCCTGGGCCTCTTCAGCCTGGGGCTCACCGCCCCTCCCTCTGAAGGGGTCTTCAATTCATTCTGTTATCCAACAAACATTTACGCTCACCTGCTGTGTGCCAGGCCCTGAGAAGAGATTAGTACGTGAGCCTGCAAGGTTGGTCAGACAAGGGCATGGTGGTAGTGTGCTGGGGTAGGCCACACACCACAGGAAGTGGAGCTGGTGCCCCCTCAAGGGGGGCAGGGAAAGCATTCTGCAGGAGATGATGTCTTGGGTGTCCCCAGAAGGTAAGTGGGTAGAGAAAAGAGTGGGGTCAGGGTCAGAAAGATGGTGAATTTCTGGCTAGGGAATCTCCTACCGATGGAAAAATTGCTATAACTAGTCCACGTGACAAAGATCTAAGTGCTTTTCCATGTATACAGTTATCTAAGGTAGGTGCTATTATTTGTCCTATCTTGCAGATGAGAAAACTAAGGCACGGAGCCGGTGAATAACTTGCCCAAGGCCACAGATCTAGAAAGTGGTAGAGCCAGGGTTTGGGTTTAGATTGTTTAGAACCAGAGTCTTTGTGCTATATTACCTGAGATATCAGAAAAGCAGAAAAACCCAACTGGACCAGGTTCCTTTTGATGTGGCTGGCTCAGAAGTATGGCTGAGGAGGTAGGAGGTCTCCGTACACATGCCAACTTTGTTCTCAGTGCTGAGCAGTCTGGACTTGTCGAAGGATTTTACACGGAGATGTAAAATGAACAGATTTCACTAAATGTTCTGCTACTAAGCCCGATTCTTGAGAGATCACCCACACTACTCTCATAATTCCCCACCTCCTTGTTCACCTCAGTCACCTCCAGAAGGTCAAGGCCCACCCCTAAGTCACCCACTGTCACCCCAAACCTCGGCTCCATGGTGCTTGGCGTGTCTATTAACCTGATCAAGCGTCACCCTGCCCTCCTTTTCAGCAGGCTCCCAGCCCACATCTTCATTCCTTCTGAGAATGCATCGCTGGACTCTTGCCCTGACTAGTGCCTGAATTTGTCCTAGAAGTTTTGCTTCCATTGTTGCTACTTGAAAGCAGTTTGGCATTTCCCCCCTCATACCCTGCCCGTGCCACACAACCAGGAGATGGCCCTGCTTCCCACGGCCACTTCCAAACGATTTTACCTTCTTTCCTTCCACTCTCTTCCTTGGAAGTTTATTTCATCAGACCTCCCTCCCTCGCTTCTGGATCACTGCCTTCTTCCGTCCACTCTGTCTCGCCCCTTCCATTGATAACCTGTAGCATATTCTCATTTCCCTGCATCACCATCTTGCTTGGTGACTTCAAAATACAGATGGCCATCCATCCAACACCGGGCTGCTCAACCGTCAACCCTCTCACACTAAAGGCACCTTCCTCCATCCCACCTAGCTCTCCTCCTCCTCGGTCATATCCTTTCCAGTTGTAAACCACACTAGATGCACTGCCTCTGAAATTTCAACCTCAAATATCCCAGTCTCTATATTCCCAGCTCACTTTCGCTGGTCCAGTAAGTTTTCAACATATGGAAACCTCCAGCGATTCTTGATGCTACTACTTTGTCATCAGGCCTCACAATCCTCACTCACTTTGGATTCCTATGGACTCAAAGTTCTTTCCTACAGTCTCAGACTCCCTCCAACAAGCTTACCTGCTAAGCTCCAACTTTCCACCACTCACCTGCATCTGAGGCTCTATCTGTTCTCACAGAAGCCGCTGCTGATGAGGATGGGATTTCTTTTATATCTAGGATGCAAATCTCCAGTGGGCACTCTCCACCGACTGGCAAACACTTGTCTAGAATCTTCACCTCCTGCCCTCTCCAAAACTATCATTTGCATCTCCTTTCATCCTCGAACTTCCTACATCGCTCCTTCCCTCACTCAGCGGATGGCCTTGACTTGTAGTTCACTGACAAAAAGAGAAATGACCACAAGGAAGCTGCGCATCTTCTCTCTGACAAAACTTCCAGCTTAACCCAGCCTGTGCCTGCGTCTTGGGCCCTTCCTCCTGTTTCTATAGAGGGCACATCCTGCTCAGGCCAGCACCCCCGCCCCTGCCCCCCTTATGCCCAGATGGAATCCCCTCTTGCCTTGTGTTGGACAGTGTTTCTCTAGGTATCTGTCTTTCCTGCATCAATTTCTTCCTTTCCACTGGATCACTCCATTTGTCCTCTGTCCCCTTCCACAGAGGGTCAAGAATCAAGGCTCTCAAAAATAAAACTAAAGCAAACTTCTTAGCCCCACATTCCCTTCAAGCTATTGGTCTACAGCTCTACTCTCTGCTACTACAAAACATCTTAGAAGGGGTTATGTACTGCAGCTGTCTGCCCTTTCCTCATATTCTCTTCCTCACCCACTCATGCTGAGCTTCTGCCTCCCTATTTTCTGTGAGACATCTCTTGGCAAAGTGGCTAGTGACCTTCAGATGGCAAACGCAATGGTCTCGTTGCTGTGCTTACTAGAACTTGGCAATAGCATTGCACAGTTAACCAGATTCTCCTTTCTGAAAGACTTTTTTTTCTTTCTTTTGGTTTCTGTGACACAAAACTTCACTTGTTTTACCCCCACCTCACTGGCAGCTCCTTCTTCATTTCCTTTGCTGGCTTCCTCCTCTTTGACTTTATATGTTAGAGGCCTTTTCTATATTCTTTCTTCCCCTTGGTGATCTAATTCAATCCCACAGCTCATGTACCAATTTAAGGTTATGTTTCTTGAATCTAAATCTCCAGCTATGAATTTCTCAGCAGATTTCAAGACTTAACATATCCAACCACTTCCTGATACCTTCACAAGGAGAACAAATAGGCCTTTCAAATGTAACGTGGTCATAGCATTGCTTTTCCTTTCCCTGCCACCAGGAACTTCATCAGGCTTCCCAAGCCTGATCAATGACAGCGCCACCCACTTAGTTGCTCAAATAAAGAAGACCTAGGAGTTATCGTGATTTCCTCTTCTCCTTTATCTCCATCAACTAGTGCTCTTCCCTTTCTCCTCCAACATACTCCCAGTATTCATCCACTCTGGCTTCCTCGGCTATTGCCACCCCCAAGTCCCAGCATCTTTCAGCCTGACTACTGCCAAAAAGCTCCTACTCAGACTCTCTGCCTCCTCTCTTGCCCCTTCATTGACAATCCTTTCTTCACACCCTTGCCGGAATGATCTTTTTGAGAAGTAAAGCACAACATGTCACTTAAATCCTCCAATATGATCTCAACTGACTTGGAATAAAATCCACACTTCTTGTCCCAGTTCACAGAGTCCTCCACGGCCTGTTCTCTGCCTACTCTACCCCTTGTTCACTCTGCACCACTCAGTGACCTTTTTGGTGCTTTGCACTCAAAATGGTGTTCCAGCCGTGGACCCTAGCTCTAACTCCACCTTCCCTAGAATGCTCTTTCTCTAGATGTTTGCATGCATGGATCCTTCTCAAGCATCAGCTGAAGTATAACATCCTCAGAGAGGCCTTTCCTAATCATCCAACCTAAAGAATCACCCCACCACCATCACCACCACAGACATATGTGATCACACGGTCTTGTTATATTTTCTCCAAAATTGGTGAAGAAAAAACACCACTTGGCATTTTAATATTTATTTGTTTGCTTATTTAGTGTCTGTTTACCTCTCTCCCCTATACGCTTGCAATCCATACACACATACTCTAGACTGTAATCTGTGCCTTTTCCTGTTCACTAGCCTAGAAGAGTAACTGATACTCAAAAACATTCTTGAATGAAGTAGAGACTATGTATTCTACATTTCAAAGTCTAGAATCTGTCCCTATAGCTAGAACTATTGTGAGAGGAAGCATGAGGAATCAAGGGAAAGATTTTCAGATGAAATGTAAAAAGGCCTTTCAAATAATTAGAACTATAAATGGATTGAGCTCTTCTAAACTTTTTTGATGTTTATTTATTTTTGAGAGAGAAAAAGAGCATGAGCAGGGGAGGAGGAGAGAGGGAGATACAGAATTTAAAAAAAAATTTTAATGTTTGGATTGAACTCTTCTAGAAAAAGGGAAAGGTTCAAGGAACTATTATGCAGTAACTTTATTGTTTAGTACCTATTTAGTCTCATTCTCACAACAACCCTGCAAGGTACATATCATTATGTACCCCATTTACTTATGGAGAAACAGGTTCAAAGATATTAAGTGACTGGCCCAGGGTCACGCAGCAGGAAGCAGGATCTGAATTAGGGATGTTTAATTTCATAGCCCATGCTTTTAACTGCCACACTAACCTGGCCCCCCTACTTTGCTCCTCAGGCCTCAGGGTCCTCAGCTGCAAAATAATGGCAAGGACATACTTCAGAGGCTGTCACAAGGATTGCAGGAGATAATGTATTTGGAAGAGCTTAGCCAGTACCTGGCACACAGAATGTACTTCTTACCTATTCATTACTAGCAGCATCAGTGTTGTCCAGTATCACAGTTAGTGAATGGGAGAGCTAAGACATGAAAACAGGCCTGGCCAACTCCAAAGCCTATGATTTCCCCATGAGTTGGGTGGGAATTAGTCAGATAGCCTATAGAAGGAAAAGTACTCAAGGACAGATGATCCTCACAGTACCTCCTCACTGAGAGGGTATAGTCCTTGCCTTTACCTTTATGGGCCAACATTAATCGGAGTTAGGCTGGATAGGGAAAGCGGTCCTTCATCCCACTCTACTTCTGAGTCGCCACGGCTCGAAGGAAGCCCAGGCAAGATCACTTCGCGTGATGCTCATTAGTCAAACCCAGATGGGTGTGCATACTACCCCATACCACCTAGGGTGTACAGGCAAGTCCTTCATCTCCTGAGGCTGTGGTTCCTTCATCTACAAAATGGGGATCATAACGGGACTTAGCCTCAATGATGGGAAGGATTAAAAGGGTTAATACACATATAGTACCTATTTGCGTGTCTACAAAACCTTGCAAAGGCTAAGAAGCCCTTATCTAAATAGGGGTTATGGTAATTATTCTCACCTGGGAATCCAGGGTGAGCACTGCATTGTTTAAGGACCCACCGTAGCCATGTTTGTGTAGAATTCCCTTCCTATTGTTGGACCTGTTGGATTTGTAATCAGCAGATTAGAATGTGCTCACGCTGTATGAAGGCCAGGATGTGAGAGGGGACTGATCCCTGCGCAGAACACATAATGAGGCAAACAAGTTATACTGTTCCTGTTTTTGAGCTGCAGGGAAAGACCGAGGGCTATTTTTAGTCATGGTAGGTTTGGGTTCTGGGGAGGGCACCAGGCTGTGTTTGTTACATTACGTTTTAACATAATACAGAGTCAGCTAGCTGAAGGGAACTGTTTCAGGTTGTTTTTATTAATTGAAGAGTGTTTTTTTTTTCCCCAAGTTGAGATGTTCAGACTTAACGGGCAGCAAGCAAACACTCCCCAATACACAGATTTATCCTAATAAAAATAAATCCTTTGTTCTGTCAAGTTTCCATGAGCTATCCTAAAAACAGGAAAGAAAAGTCATAAATATAGCATTGCCTTCACTTGAGTAAGTTGCTCTTTCAGGGAAAAAATATTTTGTGATTATACTATTGTATATCTCACACAAATAAACTGTGGAAGAGCGTTTTGTGATTCAAAAACAAAACACGAGCAAAACCTACACAGAGGTTTTTTTGGTTGTTGTTGTTGTTTTTTTTTTTTTTTTTTTTGAGCTCTTTCAGGTGCAGACAAGACACTTAATCTTTCCCCTGAGATAGCAGCAAGCACAAAATGTCAGAGAAATGACAGCAGGTACAGATCATCTGGGTTTAGAAAGTTAAAAACAAAATGCATGTTCCTGGGATATAATAAATAATGTCCTCCAAAATTGCACCCAACAGAATCACTTAAGACACAGTAGTTGAGTGCCTAGGATGGTCCTGCCACTGGAGATGCAGAAGGGAACAAGATAGACTCCCTCACCCTAAGGGAGCTTGCATCTCCAAAGGGAAAACAGATAAGAAAACAGTGTGACAGCTTCTCTGACAGGGCAAATACCCTACTAGACGAACTCAACAAAACCCAAGTTGCTTAATATTCCTAAACTTCAAGTGCTTCATCTCTGACATGAGGTTAAGAATTTCTATTAAAGATGGCATGTGAAACATGTGCGCATATGTTCAAAACAAAAACCTCCCATGGTCTCTTTCCCACACTCTGAGCTAAAGGAATAATCTAAGAAAGAGAGAGGCACGGGGCCCATAAATAAAGAGTTTCCACCTCAGAGAGAGGCACAAGGCAGGCCCAGGCCGATGGTGAAGGGATCTTAGGACAGCAGCTTTACCCGAGGCATGGAGGCCACCTGTCCAGATCAGAGCCAGTCAGAAGGCCCCCAGGGAGATTGCTTCAAAAAGATGAGATTGATAGAACATCAAATGTATTTGCAAACATTTAGAAAAGTTTTATGCAACTGTGGACAGGTTTGAAGCTGAATTAGAGGTAAGAACACAGAAAATGAAGCAAGCTTAAAATACAAGAAAATGATTCCCAGGGAAATAAAAAATTGTGCCGGAAAAGTGAAAAATCAAGTGTGCTAGATGACGCAGCTATGAAAATACTGACCTGGCTAAAAGGAAGTGAAACCTGTACTGGGAAGGTAGGAAAACATGGAGAAAGCATGTGTGTATGTTGTACATGGGGCAGGGGATATATGTCAGAGCAAAATCCTCATCTTCTAATGGTGGATAATCAACAGATCATTCATAAACCTGAGAAATCAGAGGAGCAATATAAGCATGTTAGTGAGAGAGGTGGAATAAAGAGAGTAAAGTGCTGAAATGGTTGTCTCTGGACCATGGGAGGCTGTACTGTGGGCATTTGCGGAAAGAGCGGGGAACAGGAAAGTAGTTACCGTCTTTTGTATCAAAGCATCTTCTGATTCTTTAACTACATGCACATATAACTTTGATAAACATAGACCTAATTTAAAATAATAGCTACACAAGGACAAAAAGTGCTGGAATTCCTAGTTGTGTTTGTTAACAAATATAAAAGTCATGGGCACGTCACATGAGACCTTTTCTGAGAAGGAGCTGCCATCACATGGTGTGCCAGGCTGGCTGGCTCTTCCTATTATTTCTCAGACTTTCAAACTTGGCTTGTTGATAAAACATCCTTTGCTTAAAAATGAGAGGCAGGATAATAACAGCATTTACCCCCATAAGGTGGCTGAGAGAGTCAAATGAGAAGAGGCATTTACTTAGCATGGTGCTCTGTAAATGCTGGCAAGTTGTGCTGTCTCTTCCTCTGTTGTAATTATATACTTACCCCCAGGCGATACCCTTAGAACGCAAGGAAAAAAGGAGCCTGGCCTCTTCATCTAGCACTGTCTTAGTCAGCTCTGGCTGCTGTAAGAGAATACTACGGACTGCATGGCTAAGCAACAAATCTCTCTTTCTCACAATTCTGAAGACTAGAAGTAAGAGGTCAAGGTGCCAGCATGCCCGGGCTCTTAATGAAGGCGGTCTTCTGGATTTACAGACTGCTGGCCAATGTGTCCTTACGTGGTGTGGCGAGAGAGGGAAGGAGGGAGGCAGGGAGGGATGGTGCCCCTATGTTTCTTCTTATGAGGGCATTAAAGCCATCATGAGGGCTCTACTCTCATGCTCTAATTACCTCTCCCAAGCCCCGTCTCTAAATGGGGACAAAAACACTCAGTCCATAGCAACCCCCATACTGGCTGGATGGCTGGGATGTCAAATACGGTGGTAAGTCATCTGGAGTTGTGCCATAAAGGGCCATCCTTCAGGATGGCGAAACAATAAGATCGAAGGGCACAAGGCCTGCTGCCTCAGCCTCTGACCTCCGGTCTATTAAATGAGAAGGGAATACACTTTGATCTTATTTGGGCCCCAGGCAGTGTCTTATAGTCTAACCAATACTCCTCTTAATCTCGTTAATACTACTAGTAGTAGCAGCAGCAGCAGCGATTAGAAACAGCAGTCATTTATGGTGTGCTAAGGAACAATACCTGTCTCAGACCTGGGGACCTGAAGTCCTGATACATATGCAGGATTGAAGGAACGATTGGGCATTCGGGCAAGGGAAAGGGCAAGACTGTTCTGGGCAGAGAGAGCAACCAGCACTGAAGGGAATACCCACCCAGAGTTTGGGGAACAGAAAGACGTTGGGGATAGAGGAGGGAAGGAAGTTGCAAGAAGTGAGGCTGGTGACATGGGCAATGTCAAGGCCTGAGAGGTCATGTTAAGGGGTTTTTGACTTCCATTCAGGGAAAATGGAGAACCAGTGGAGGGAAGATGCAAGGACTTAGTTTTTAACTGAGGGTGTTTGTGGGATGGTGAATGGACTGGAGATAAGATAAGAGAATGGAGCCAAAGAGGCCAATAAGGAAGCAAGACATCAAAGCGGCCTGCACCGTGGTAGGGGGTGTGGGGATGGAGACAAGAAGGCAGATTTGGACAGATTTAAATAACAGGGGGTAGGTAGAGGGAGAAGTGAGTGCTGTGGATTAGGCCCAGATTTCTGGCTATTTCTCTGGAAAGATGACTGAGCCATTCCTGGAGGCAGAGGAATGGGTTTGAGGAGGAACATGGAAGATGCCGATCTCAGTTGAGACATGCTCAGTTGGAGGAACCTGCAAAACATCCAAATGTTCAAGTTCAGGGGGTCAACTTGATATTATTCACGTGAGTGTCTGGGGCTACCTATGGATTTTTCCTCAACCC
This sequence comes from Proteles cristata cristata, assembly GCA_017311185.1. Classification (NCBI taxonomy): domain Eukaryota; kingdom Metazoa; phylum Chordata; class Mammalia; order Carnivora; family Hyaenidae; genus Proteles; species Proteles cristata. Next base: position 883,396 of record JAESUZ010004016.1, on the reverse strand, counting down.
AGAATGAATCTTTTCAAAGCATTCAAAAAAGTGAATTAGGCACACTTCTGAATAGCCATATTAGGTTAGTGATAGGGAAATTGCCATTTGTAGTTGAGGAAATGGAGCCTGAGCCCAGAAAAATCCAAAACCTATAATCAGGAAAGTTAGAGGTTTAGTCCCTTAGGTGTATTAAAAATTTAAATTAAATTAATACCTAGATCATATACAACATAAAACTCTGGATCTTTGCAAAACTGCTAACCTGTACCAGTCAATGTTCTAAGTCAATCATTTATTCAGCAAACAAAAGCCGAGCACCGAGATATACTTTGTGCAGTCCTGGGAGTTGCAAACATATAAGGTGAACAAGGCAAATTCTCACCTGAATGATTTCTTATATTGAAGAGGCTATTTTTCACCTGAATGATTTCTTATATTGAAGAGGCTATTTTAATTAGGGAAGACAGAAAGTCAGCAAATAACAACAACCTAGAGAATGTCAGGTAGTGAAGGATAAATACTATGGCCAAGTGGGTAGGATTGAGATTGACAGAGGAGATAGTTTAAATTGGATGATCAAGAAAGACCTCTCTGAGGATGTGTTGTGAATATCAAAAAGCGCCAGCCGTGCAAAAAAAAAAAAAAAAAAAAAGAAGAAAAAAAGAAAAGAAAAGAAAGAAAGAAGAGAACAAAATTCTAGAAGAACATTCCAGGAGGGACATGTCAGTGCAGACATCCTAGGGTGAGACTGGGTTTCATGTGGAAGTGCAGTGGGAGGTCTGTGCAGCCAGGTGGGGTGAGCCAGGGGGAAGAAGAGCCACAGAACATGGGGTAGGTAAGGGCCTGGAGCAGGGGATCTTACAGGTCAGAGCTGGGATTTTAGTCTAACTGTGATGGGGACTTGTTGGAGGGTTTTAGTAGCAGAGTAGTCTTGGTGCATATTCATATGACAATCACTCTGGCTGTTACTCGGAGGGTGGACTGGGCCTGGGGAGCAGGCAGGATGGAGGCAGGGATGAGGAACCACGGCCCCTCCTGCTCTGGCTCACTTCTGTGCTGTCCATCACCTCCTCACAGCCTCTTCCTCAAAACAGCCAGGAGGGGTGGGGGTATCATTCCACCGAGGATGCTATTATCATCTTCTTCTACAAAGACAAGCACGGTTGGGGGCATGTCACTGTCCCTTTAATAATGTTTGATGTTTGATTAATAAGTTAAACAACCCATTGATTCCATGTATTCAAAGACTCAGACAAACCAATTAAAAGGCCTAAAAACAAAGCCCAGACATAGCAGCTGTTTGCCAGCCCTGGTCAGTTGCTTGACCGAGAAAGCTTGTCAAGCTCAATCAACAGGGTAAAGCCGCAACTTCACAATGACACAAAGAGTCCCCCAAGTCTGCCATTGTTCTCTCTTACTAATGTTAATCTGCGTCTCTGCACCTCCAGGAATCTGGAGGAAAACAAAACATTTTTTGTCAAACCTTTGTCAAGGTGTTTTCAAGTCTTTAGTCATTTGTCACCCTCCAGCCTCACTAGGAGCAGCCCCAGGCTTGGGTGTGGATCAGCAGGGTGCACTGGGCAGAGGCTGCTCCTTCTTTATCTGCTTCCTCCCAGCTCCACTAGTTAATGCCGGACCTTTGGGCTTTCCTCACAAACAGGGCCTGAATCACCATAGAAGCCCGGGAAAGGCCTCGTCATACTTCCTCTCCCAGTTATCCAGTTCCTGGGCCTGGCTGAGGCATCGACGCCAAATGCTGGATCACTGCCATCTTCAGACAAAAGGCACAGGATACCCACCCAGCCTCTCCTGGGGGAATCCCCACCCAGCCCTTGTGGAAAGAGTATAAGATTCTATGACTCCATGGTGCAGCATGAACCTTGACCCAAAAGGGTTTTCTACAGAGTGACCTTTACCTTGCAGCATGGCATGAAAAGATAAGTTGATCAAATTACTCTCCTAGGATTTGGAACCCAAAAGGAGAGGCATGATAGTCATAAGTGGGCCCTGGGCTGGGAGGTGAAGCAGTAAAAGTAGAGCCAATGACTGTGCCTGATCACGTGGGAGGGATTCAGAGGAAGCTGGGTGGGGTGAACATGTGTGCATGAGAAAGAGAGAGAAGCAAAGTCTAGAACAATGCTTTCAATTTGGTAGCCACATGGGGGCTATTAAATTCTTTTCAAATAATAATTTTATGTGATTGGTTCAATTTGAAGGTAAATTAATTTATTTAAAAACCATTAGAAATTTAAAATTTAGTTCTTCAGTTGCAGTGCATAGGTCTAGAACATTTCCATCATTGCAGATAATTCGATTGGACAGCACTGGTCTAAGAGACCTACTAGGATAGAGAATATGAAGTCTTAGTTCCCAATTTGCAATTCCTGAGTCCAAGTCACATGCTTCCTGCCCATATTCCATAAGATTATTTGTATCCTTATAATTGTCACCTGCCACTCTACCTCTCCCACCACTATCTTTTTTTTTTTAAGCTAGATTTTAGTCCTTATTTTACTTTTTATATTCAAAAGAATCTCAACTAAGTACATTGATATTAATAATAAAAAAAGAACCACTACAATTTATTGAGGGCTTATGTGCTGAATACTATGCCTTAGCATTTTAGATGCATGCTTTTATTGACTCTTCATTGGAACTTTACAATATAGATCTTTTGTCTCCATTTGACAGCTGAGGGAACCAAGGCATAAAGAGGTTAAGCCAGTTGTCCAAGGTCACAGAGCAGGTAGGTTGGTAAAGTCGGAATGGAATTGATCTTCCATCTCCAGTGCACAGGAAGTTGGCCTGACTTTTGACCATGGAAGCAGACTGAAAAGTGGCAGATATCCCACCTGGGACATGGTGAGTAGGAACTACAAGTCTGAAACTTCTTTAGATATCTCTGGATTCTTGGACACCTTCTTAGGGCAGCTGGTCTCATTCCAATCATTTCTCTGCCTAGCATTTTTTTCCCCATTAAAGAACAGGAAGTTTGAGAAGTGACAGGGCATGGACCCAGGCTGGCTGTGCTGAGAAGCAATAGCCCATCAGGAGCAAACTGTATGTCCTGTGAACCTAGGGATTTGCCAGAAAAATTCCCTGATGCTAGAACTCTAGTCAGAGAACGTAAGTTGTGTGCTGATTGTCGTTGGGAGCCAAGTTTAGTGGGGGGTGGGGGTGGGGGGGGGAGAGGAGTCAGCACATACTTCTCTGCTGAACTCCATTTCCCATTTGGTTTGGCAGCTTGTTTTTCATGAAATGAGGCCAATCCAAGAATTCCATGTCAACATCGCTTCTTTTACTGGAACCACAAATGCAGCCCCCTGGGACCTGGCTGTATCTCTGGGCAGACATCAAAAACAACTCCTTTTTACTTTGAAATCATAACAGTCTTCTAAGAGCTACCCACTTCCTTACCTTTTTTTTTTTTTTTCCTCTCCAAGGAAGAAAGGGCCAGGGTTTGTGGGCTGTAGCACCCCAGGATTTACTGTTGGCATAGAAAGCCCCTGGGCTGGCCAGGCCATGGGGGTTCTCCTGGACTCTGCTGTCGTTTTTTCCTTTCTTGTGCTTCCAAGGCCTCATGGTTCCTTCCTGCCTGCTTGTCTCCCTTCCAGGACCAGCTTGATGAGTAGGCATGGCCTTCCCCAACCCCCTCTTCACCCTTATCATGAGCTGCCCTCATTCCATGACTTCAGGGGGCTTCCAAAAGATGCTGTCACATCTGAAATTCTCTTGCCATCAGTGACTAAAGCCCTGCCCCAAAGGAAAGGAGCCCTTTTTAGCTGCTCCAACACTTGAGAGCCCAGCTTGGGATGGGGTTGGGCAGGAGGGTAGGAGGGAAGCAGGTCTGTTTAGTGAAGGGAAGTAATAGTGGTTAGTGATTAGTGAACGGTTAAAAGTGGATTTATTGGTGAGTGCTACATACTGATAGGTCAACAATGAGGCTTGCTGCATGCAAGATTTTTCTCCAAAAGAGATAAAGGAGAGACTTTTTCATAGCCTGTCCCCTGGGGCATAAGACGACCTGACCCCAGGTCACCTTTTTCTAGGAAGGCTTCTGCAACTCCTGACCCATTCAAGCATGGATATGTGTCCTCTTCTGTGTCTTCATAACATCCTGTTCTTCTCTCCTTCATGGTTTTAAGTACCCAGTCATTGCCTCTTTGCTTTCCTGCCTTCCCGACTAAATCGTCTTCCTGTTTTTCCTGTGTACCCAGCACTCTTGTGTGTACACAGTGAGGCTAACAAACACCTCCCTTTGTTGAGTGAGTGAATGAATACTAGCTCTTCCTTGAAGTGCTTGGGGAGGAGCATGTGAGGGGGCAGTACAGTTATTGCTGCATGCACTAACTAAAATTAAGGATCTATACAATTTTGGTGGTTACTGGTTACATAGTGTGCTTGGGATGTGAATCTTGACTCCATCACTTACTAGGCATGTGCTTGGTCAAGCTGTTTAATCTTTGTGCTATTTCTTCATTTATAAAATAGGGATAATGATCTCTCTCTCTCTTTTTCTCTCTATCTAGTGTTTTTTTTGTGAAAAAAAAAATAAGTTAATGTACTAAAGTCTTTAAAACAAAGTCCGATATATAGAAAGCTGTTAGTAAATGTCAGCTTAAGACCTTTTTTTCAAGCCCTAGAAGAGAGTCAGCTCTTTAACCAGTCATCATTTGTTTGCTGACTTCCTTTATTCCCACCTCACAGACCTCCTCCTATTGCTCTAAGGTACTGGCCAATTCTTGCCTCATAGCTTTTGCATCCCTCTTCTCCTTACCTGGCATGCTCTTCCCCAGATAGTCATGTGACTTCCTCCCTTACTTCACGTAGGTCTTTGCTGAAGTATTATTTCTTCAGAAGCCTTCCTTTTAGACCCTATCTAAAAGAACACTTTGGGTTTTATCTCATGTATATAGTGTATAGTACTATAGTGCCAGACACAGTATCTGTATATTGCTTTGAGTTTTGTTTGTATTCACACTAAAATATCAGCTCCAAGAAGACAGGGACTTTGCCTTACTCCCCGTAGCATTCCTAGTGCCCTGCAGAATGTTTGCCAATAGTAGATGCTTAGAAATAGTTGTTGAATGGATGGGTGGATGGATAGATGAATGTAAGGATGAATTGGTGATTGGATAGGCGGGTGGATGGATGGATGAGTAGGTAGGTGGGTGGGTGGATGGTATATGGATAGGTGAGCGGAGGGATGAGTGGATGGTGGATGGATGGATGGGTGGGTTGATGAGTGAATGGTAGATGGATAGTTGGATGGTGGGTGCATGGTTAGATAAGCAGATGGTGGATGGATGAGTAAGTGAGTAGGTGGATGGATGGGTAGATCTATGAACCTTTTGGGAAGCTACTGTGTCCATTTCCACCAGGCTTCCTCTCCTCAAGCCCACACACATCCTCTTCCCCTGACTCCTAGTGCATGCCAGACTTGTTCTTTTTCTCCTCTCCCCTCAGTTGGCCCAGTTTGCCAAAGCCATGAACTGTCTCAGAGGTGGGGTTCCTACACAAGCAATTTGGTATTGTTGACTAATTCAGAAAAATCAGATGCCCAGTATCAGCTGTTAAGGGGACATGGTGAATGAGACAGTACAGTGGGAGAGACAGATGATGAGAGATGATTATATCTGCATTGGACCTGGGTCAGAGGGAAGCCCAGAAGTGGGGCTACAGAGAAGGGGTCCATAACCCATACGTGGGTTAGGAGTTCCCCTTAGACCTAAAGCTAGGCTCCATCATAGAGCCTCATCTTAAATAAGGTGCATATAGATGATACATAGCTAGATGGTCAGATTTATCCTGAGCTGAAAAAATACCTGAAGAACCAAACTCTTGTGAAATCAAAACCTATTATCAGCCACAGGAGCTCAGATTTGATATCATCAGAGAAATATTTTCAAGACCGTGGAAAATGGCTGGCAGTGTAATTAGCAGGAAGTGGAGCACCTCTGGCTTTCAAGGGAGGAGACAGCTTGGGCTCCAGATGCTATGGGGCCAGAATCGGGGGGAGGGGTGACCCTCAAATTCCTGGCTGAGAAGGAAATACTTCACCAGCCTTGGTCTTGTGCAAATCACATACTCAAAGACCATTGTGGTTTTTTGTTGTTGTTTTTTAATTTTTTATAGTCCCAGAAGACTCCTGATCAGAGTTCTTTGATATGATTTTAAAAAATAATTTTCAAAAGAAAAATGTTATGGATTGAATTGGGTCTTCCCACCCCCAAATTCATAGTGGGCATCTACTGAAGCCCCAACTCTCAGTACCTCAAAATGTGACCTTATTTAGAGATAGGAACTTTGCAGATGTAATCAAGTAAAATGAAGTCATTAGGGTGGGCCCTAATCCAATAGGTCTAGTGTCCTTTTAAGAAAAGGAAATTTGGGCACAGACATAGAGGGAAGACAATGTGAAGAAACATAGAGAGAAGACAGCCATCTACAAGCCAAGGAGAGAGGACTGGCACACAGCCTCCCTTAACAAAAGCAATCCCATGACACCTTTATTTTGAAATTCTGGCTTCCAGAACTGAAGCAACAAATTTCTATTGTTTAAGGCCCCCATCTGGGGTATTTTGTTACGATGGGCCCAGGAAACTAATACAGACAATTAATAACAACTCTTCTTTAGATCAAGAAAAAAGGACTCCATCCATGTCTTTTCTAATCATTGACAAATTCAAGTATTTCACAGGGCAGTTTATTTTCTCTATGATAGCATATATGTTGTATGCATATTATATGTATGATGTGGTACAAGACAGAGCATAACTGTGCATGTAAAGTTCTTGAGGGGACTGGTGGTGTGTTAGGCACGGGTGCAGCTTAATTTTACAAATATCAGTTGATCCTGCCATGTGCCAGGTGCTGGCCTAAAAACTAAGAAAATATAGTTCCTGCTTTCAAGGAACTTACAATCCGGTAGAAAAAGACAAGGCTATAAATAATTATATCTGAGAGCCATAGTGCAGTGATTAAAATGTGTACACACTGAAAGGTAACAGGGGGGAAAAGTGACTAACTCAAGGAAAGGGGCTGGTCAGAGGTGGCTTGTCTGGGGGAGGTGGGGATGGGGCTGTAGTTGGAGCTGAGTTAAACCTGCAATCTTCTCCTTGAGTTTACAAACCACAGAGACCTACAAGCCTATGAATCAATGAAATAGGTTGACACATGCCATCAGTCTGAATATGTTTTCAGAAGCTGAAAACTCATTTGTGATCACTGCAGTTTTGTTTATAATAGCAAAAAAAAAAAAAAAAAGGAAGCATCCCAAATCTTTATACACACACACATATAAAGATACATACATACATATATATGTTTATTTTTGAGAGAGAGATGGAGAGAGAGCAGGGGAGGGACAGAGAGAGAGAGAGAAAGGTAGTCACAGAATCCGGAATAGGCTCCAGGCTCTGAGCTGTCAGCACAGAGCCTAATGCAGGGCTTAAACTCACGAGCTGTAAGGTCATGACCTGAGCCGAAGTTGGATGCTTAACGAACTGAGCCACCCAGGTGCATCTTTTATATATATATACATTTTAACATTTATTTTGTGTGTGTGTGTATGTGTGTGTGTGTGTGAGAGAGAGAGGGAGGGGGAGAGAGAGAGAGAGAGTGCGCGTGCAAGTGGGGGAGGGGCAGAGAGATTGAGACAGAATCTTGGAGCTCTAGACTCCAAGCTGTCATCACAGAGCTCGATGCAGGGCCCAGACTCGTGAACTGCAAGATCATGACCTGAGCCAATGTCAGACGTTTAACTAACTGAGCCACCCAGGTGCCTCCCCCCCACTTTTTTTTTTAATGTTTATTTATTTTTGAGAGAGTGAGTGCAGGAGAGAACCGGGCATGGGTGGGCAGAGAGAGATGGAGACAGAGGATCTGAAGCAAGCTCTGTGCTGATAGCAGGGCTTGAACTCAAGAACTGTGAGATCATGACCTGAGCCAAAGGAGGGTGCTTAACCGACTGAGCCATTCAGGTTCCCTGGAAGCATCCCAGATCTTTAATAGACAGTGTTAGGTGAATTATAATATATTCATATAATGGTCACACTATGGAAAATTACACAACTGTTAAAAAATGAGGCAGTTTTATATATACCATCATGGAAAGATCTCCAAGAGGTATTGTTAAGTGAATAAATTAAATGTTAGAACAATGCACATAGTATGATACCATTTATGTTATAAACATGAGGATATATGCATAGTTACTTATGTTAGTGAATGTATAGAAAGAATTCTGGCAGAATGCATAAAAATCAGTAACATTAGTAGCCTGGCAAGATGGAGGAGGAGATACAGGGATATGGTATATATATGCATATATTCATTTAATCTTTTACAGCAAAAGAGTTTTTAAGGCAAAACAAACAAACTTTCAAAACACCCCTTGTACGAATGTCTAGTCCGCCTCTAGGCTTGAGGCCCTGGGGCCCTAGGAATCTGCTCTGTATGTCTGAGCCGACTAGCAGGGAACTCACCTCCCACCCTTTGTCCCCATGCTCTGTCCACCTGGCCAGCATGTCCATTTACACAGTGGCCTTGCCCCAGAGTCATGTGCATGCTGTTTACTTTGCTACACTTGTACTTAAGAGCGTTGGGTTCAATGCAGGCAGAGCTGGCTTCAAATCCCAAATTTTTTGCTCACTGTCTATGTGGCCTTGCAAAAACTACCCTAACCCTCTGAGTCTCAGTTCTCCCACCACAGGATGATCGTGAGAAGTAAATAAAGCAATTCCTAATAAGGGCTGAATAAATCACAGTTTTGAAAAGATAAATAACTGAAATCAGCTGATGATGATATTTAACAGATCCCCACTAAAATCAAACCAGCCCCAGCTTACCCTTACCTGTGGAGTGTCTACCTCATCATAAGAAACTGTACTTCACCAGTTTTAGTGAAAAATTATATCAAATCAAACCAAAGGGAAATGAACAACAGAATTTAAATATTTGATCAAGAGGGCTCATTTTCAGTAAATCAGGGTCCACCTTCTTCCTGTGTATTCTTCGTCTTCACCTCCCACAACACACATATGCCTTAAAACCAAAAGATTGTACAGACCTGTTCCCATGGGAAGAAAACCCAATATGACACTATCCAAATGTGCAAATTTGCTGTATCTTTTATCAGAGCATTCATAAAGAAGTTTCTTTAAACTGATGTATGCCCTATAGCATTTAGCATATATTTATAGAATCAATGCAAATACTAAATATTTATTCAGTCATGGTGTTATTAAAAATAATAGCATCATTTGCAGCTACCCAGAATCTGAGTATGCTTCCTATTTCAGGGAATTCTCTCATTCTGTGGGTTTGGGGAAGAAGCAGGAAACTTCCTACACCTACAGAAAACTGAAAAAAGGCAGATATTTCCCATTCCATTCCCTGGCAGCCAGGGCTCTGATCTGTATGTTGGGCTCAGCCATTCAGATGCCTCCATCTGGAACTTTCATTCTGGAGCAAGTGGCACAAAGACAGGGGGATGCCCGAGATGGTCACAGCCACACAATCTGGGTGTCTGGCAGCAGTGGTGCCAACCACCAGTCACAGCCAGACAGATCCAGAAGCAAGGCTGGGCTATGTTCTCAGCTGCCCAGTCTACCTTGGTTCCTGCCCATTTTTCACGCCTGGTTCTCTAGCCTTCCTGTTGATTCTGTAAGCCATCCAATATCCTTTCAGTAACTTCCTATTTTCTTTACGTTAACCAGAGTCAGTGCCTATTTATTTATAACCAAGAACCCTGACCGGAACTAATCACTGCAAATTAGTGAGCAACTACGAACTAGGAATTATTCTAAGCTCTTTACAAGGAGTATCTTGCTTAAACTTCATAACAGCCCTATGAGAATGGAACCTGTTATTCCCATTTGACAAATGAGAACATTGAGGCTTGCTAAGGTTAAGTACCTTATTCAAGGTCAACATTAGAAAAGAGGCAGAGGGGGCTGCCTGGGTGGCTCAGTCAGTTAAGTGGCTGACTTCAGCTCAGGTCATGATCTCACCATTCATGAGTTTGAGCCCTGCATTGGGTTCTGTGCTGACAGCTTGGAGCCTGGAGTTGGGAGCCTGCTTTGGATTCTGTCTCCCACTCTCTCTAGCCCTTCCCTTCTTGCACTCTGTCTCTCAAAACTGAATAAAAGTTTTAAAAAAATTTAAAAAGAAAAAGAAAACAGGCAGAGAGTCAGGATTCAAATCCATCTGAGAAACTTTTCCTTCCTCTTAGCTCTCAAGTATTTGTAGATCAGTTTACTGGTTACTCAAAGTATCTTATAGATTGTTTCATGTAATCCTCACAAGTCCTTGGAGCTGGAATTTTGGAATTTTTAATTCCTATTTTACAAATGACGAAACTGAGACTCAGAAAGATTAAACATGACTGGCCCAAATATTTATCATAAGCCTTAAGACTGTGCATACCCTCTGATCCAACAATTCCAGGTCTGAGCATTTATCCCAAGGAAAGAATCAGATGTATGATCAAAGATTGTTCATTGGGATGTAATTTATTACAAGGAAATATTAAACACCATCCTTAAGGTCCAACAGTCAGGAAACAGCCAAACAAATTGGGGCATCACTATGATGGAGCACTGAGTGATCACTGAAAAACAGACTGTAGCAGCAGATGAGGGGTTGCCTAAACCCAGGGGTAACATGAGGGCTGACTTCAAAACAGTGTTCATGAACTTTGGGGAATGATAGAAATGTTTTAAACCTTGACTGTGGTAATGGTTACACAAGTGTATACAATTGTCAAAACTCATCAAACTATACTCTTAAAATAGGGGCACTTATTGTACATAAATTATACCTCAATAATTTTTTTCAAAAAAATCCTACCATAGAAACAATCTTTTATCAAAGACAACATTCACAAAATATTAAGTGAAAAAGTTTATAAAACAATATTTAGAGTGTATTTATTTCCATGTGTGCAAAATTAGAGAGAAAAGAAGGAAGTATACCAGAAGAAGAATAGTGGTTATCACTGATTGGTAGAAATTATGGATAATTTAGACCTTCTTTACACTCTTTTGTATTCTTTAGTGATCAGAAGAAACAAATACTAAAAAAATTTAGTGACTTGTCATACATCACATAAGTATTAAATAGAGAAGAGGCTAGAAATTACGACTTTGCAGCCAAGTTAATTGTACTGTGCCTCAGAGTTTCTGCTCTGTACCAGGAATTGCTATAATGAACACTTTGGAAAATTGCCTATAAAACACGTTCTTGCATGTGAGGAACTTGAACTCTGCACAGAAGGGTAACGAGGGAGTGATTACATCTGGTTAGGGAATCAAGAGAGACTTCATAGAGGTGGATTCTATGATGAGCCAAAAAGGATGAGTGGGGCTATAACAGGCAGAGACGAGGGAGGGAAGGCGAGACAGTGACATGCTTGCGGGAACACAGAGGCTTCAGTCTAGACTGAGAAAGTCGTGTGGAAGGTGGTGCTGGGTGATGAGGATAGAGGGAAAACTGGAGGTACACTGGGAGGGGCCCTTGAATAAGGCCTGAAATTGGGTCCAACAAACTGCTTCACAGACAACAAGTCAGAGGTACCCACAGGTCAGCAGTGCTTAATCTCTGTTCCCAACAGAGAACCTCTGAGTTATAATGTGAATCCATGAGAATAAAAACAGTTAAGTACTGAGAAATCCAATGTAGGGCTACTTTGGGGGGACACATAAGATGACTATGCCTGTGCCATAGCTGGTACAGACATTCAGGGCACCTAGAGTCAACTGTGATGACTCAACTACCTCTCCCTCACTGTACCGTGGGGACCCCAAGGGCTAAACCAGGAGTTTATTGGGTTTTATAGTTCTGGTGCCCAAGACAATGTGTACCTGGGACTGGTACAGACTGGAAGGTCAGCAAATGGCTATGGAATAAATGAGCAAGACATTTATATCTTTTTAAAAAGTTTTTATTTTTTTGAGAGAGAGAGAGAACATGAGCAGTAGGGGGAGGGCAGAAAGAGAGAGAGGGAGGGAGGGAGAGGGAGAGAGGGGAGAGGGGGAGGGGGAGAGGGGGAGAGGGGGAGAGAGAGAGAGAGAGAGAGAGGGAGAGAGAGAGAGAGAGAGAGAGAGAGAGAATCCCTAGCAGGCTCCATGCTCAGTGCAGAGCCCAACACAGAGCTCAATCTCACGACTAGGAGATCATGACCTAAGCCAAAATCAAGAGTCAGAAGCTCAATCAACTAAGCCACACAGGTGTCCTGTAATACATTTACACCTTAAAAAGAAATCTAGGAGAGGAGGTATGTATGGCATAATGATTAAGAGCATAGACTCTGGAAGCAGATTGCTTAGCTTTGAATCCAGGTATTGCTACTTACTGGCTATATAGCCTTGGGAAAGTTATTTAACCCCTCTGTGCTTTGGCTTTCTGTTTCTATAAAATGAGATTACGAAAGTAGCTGCCTCCTAGGGTTGTTGAGGGGATTAAATGATTTAATAGATGGAAAGCACTTAGAACTATACCTAGCACAGAGTAAACTCTATATAAGTGTTAGAAATTATAAGAGATCTTGCTAGTCCAACCTCCTTTAGAGATAAGGAAGTTGAAGTCCAAAGAGAGGGTAGTTACTTGTTCAAGGTCATAAAAGGAGTTAAAAGTGGAACTGAGTGTTCTCTACCTCTGTGAATCAATAACTGTCTGGGATAAAAGGACTACTGGTTGGCTTCTTCCCATGTGCCTGGCACTGTCCTAGATCCTCTCTGGGGAACATGTTTCCAGCCTTTGGGTTGGGATGAAAAGATGTATACACAGGAAACAACTTGAGACCAGTGCAGTGCAATAGGATGCATGTCTAACCAGGCAGCTGGAGAAAACTGGGGCCTCCTGGAAGAAGTAGGATTTCAACCTGGGATTTATAGGGTGAAGAAATAATTAGAACAGTAGCTTTTCATGTTTTTTGGGTGAAGGTTGACTAGGAAACATTAGACACTCCTTCTCCACTGACTCTCCCTCCACAAGCCCCAAGCCCTTTGGAATTAGACAATCTAGATTGAAAGCCTGGCCCCTTTCCTTCTCAGCTAAGTGATTTTGTAATAGCACTTGCTGTCTCTGAGCTTTAGTGTCTTAATCTATAAAATGGGGGTAAAAATACCCTTTTCACAGGGTTATTGTGGGGCCAAAGGAGCTAGTATATGAGAGACACCAGATGATCAAATAAAATCAATTGCTCCCCCCACCTACTTTTTTTGGCCCTCTTCTCTGGCCTACAAGATTGAGGAGTCTTTTACTACTTTTGTAATGAGGGACAGGCTGGATGCTGCAGTCAGAGAAAAAAATTAAATCATTGGAAGAGTTGAAATTATCTTCCCCTAAGTCCTAAGACAAGGGTTTTTTCTTTCTTTTTTTTTTCTTTTTTTTTGGTGAGGGGCTGGCAGAGGGAGGGAAATGTCAGGTATGAGAATGGAGGAAACATAAGACATTAGAAAAGGCTGTGGTGAGGACACAGAGGAAAAGCCCAGAAAGGGAGAGGTAGGCACTGACGACATTAGGTATGGCCAGCCTCAAGCAGGATGTCAGCTTTCCCTTGGTGGAAAGGGAGGATACCAACATGTGTCAGGCATGACTAAGTGCCAGTTATTGTGCTAGATGCCGGGGAGACAGCCTTCAACTATGCATGACTCTTACCCGAAGAAGCTCCAGTCTTTTGGTAAACTTTTGCATGAAAATAAAGTATTATAATCCAAATAATTTAAATGAGAACCAGAGAGATAGCACAGAAGACAGCATGATTGATGCTATGAGGAGGTCACGTGGAAGGTGGGTCCTGAAGGATGAATAGGAGATCATTTCATGGAGGCAATCTATGGAAGAGAGAATGATGTAAGGTTCACCACTGCTGGAGTTAAAAGGGTTTGAGAGATGAGGCTGGAGAGGGAAGGAGGGTCTAGATGATGATGGATCGTGTTAGCCTTTATCCTAGAATGATGAGGGCTAAGGAAGGATTTTAAATGGATGGAGAACTCTGTTCAGTTTGTCAGTTAGAAAGACCCTTCTGGTAGCAGAATGTGAGGTGCATTGGAATGAGGACAAACCTGGAGGCAGGATGCCAGTGAAGACACAATTTCTATGGCCCAGGAGATAAAACAAGGGTCTGAACCAGGAAACCAAGTGACCACCTTCTCCCAAGCTCCTCACAACCACATGCTATCTTGTGCTCTTCGAAATCACAGCATGCATTCCCTCACTCATGGCCCTGTGACCCTGCCATGTGTTGGGACTATCTGTCTATTTGTCATCCCTCCACTGCCAGGTTGGGAGCACTTTTCCCTCTTAGCAACCCTGGGCCTAAGAGCTGGTTCACAGTTGGCACTGATGAGTTCTGAGGGTCATGGGGTTTGGGAAGAAGGGCATGAGGTGAATGCAGCATGTGGTCCAGTTCATGAGCCAAATAAGACCTCCAGGCCGTCTGCTCACTTCCCCTTCTGTATTTGTCCTTAATCAAACTGTGCAAAGAAATGTTTTAACTGACTTCTGTATTGTTTTGTGAATCAACAAAAGAGTCTTGCAGTGTTTACCAACCAGAGCTTTAAGGAAATAAAGTATAATCAGGGGAGGAAAGGCCAGCTGGTAGTAGCTGGAGTTTGCCTGCACGGTTGTTTGTTTCTCCTCTAACAGAAAAGTCAATCGTGGTTTGTAGCCTAGGGCATTTTCCAGAGGTGAATTTGCTCAGACACAAACACACTTGTAGGCAGAAGTATTTTCTCCCTCCCTCTTCCATGACTTTCCCTTTGCTGCCTTCTGCTGCATCTGCGTGGGCACAGATAAGGTGGTTGCAGGTTAACTAGGGCTGAAAAGTTGTTATCACCTGACATTTGTGCCAACAGTGTATGTAAAACAAGCTGATTCCAGCAAGCACATGTCCCAGGCAGGAGACGGCCCACTGCTGTCATCTTCCAGGCGCCATTGAGCTGCGTGCTGCCAAGGGCCAAGAATGAGGCAGTGCCGAGGGCTGGGGCTGTGTGGGGCATTGGAAGGAGCTGCCTTTGACGAGGGCTGGGACATGTGGGCAGAGGAGTCAGGCAAGAAAGGATTGTGAGTCCCGGGCAGCACCTGTTCCCAGGGAGTAAATAATACTTGGCCCCTGTGTCATAACGCCTGCCTGTCGCCCAGCAGGCATCCCGTTCATGCTTCATTGTGGGCCGCCAGCCTCACACCATGCTGCTGGTTTAAAATGTGCTTTGGAAGAGACCGCAGAAGTCCTGATGGCTTCTGCTCAGCTGAGTGTCCCTCCCCAACTCTCATTTCACAGCTGCTGTCCAACTGCAGGGCTCATAGGGTGGGCCAGCCAAGTATTTGGATCTGGTGTCCCCAGTTCTGGAGAGAGGCGAGGGGATGGGGGCAGAGAGCCTGAGACAGCTCTCGGCTGTGGTCCCAGGAGGACAGGTGTTGGTGGCTAAGTCTCATCTCATTCCCCCACCCTTCCTCTCTTCCTCCCTCTCGCCTCTGTTTACAGTCTATTCACAGGACGATATTTGAAGTATTCAAAATATGGACATTACAGCCCAGGACTGAATGCCAGGCCCCTTGTGCGGAAGGAGAATTAGTCCATTTAGAGACAAGGAAGACTAATCAGTCTGTTTGGGAATGAATCAGAACCCAGCAATTACTCTGTCGTGAAAGGACATCATTTATTGGCTGAAGTAATAAAGCAGTGGTTAAGAACTTGGGTACTGAGGGCAAACAGGCCTGGATTAAAATTCCAGCTCAGCCAAAGTGAGCAGCAAAACTATGTCTGGGTAAATTTCTATGTACCTGTTTGTTGGGTGACCAACTCATTCAGGTTTGCCCTGGGTTTTCCAAGTCCTGGGAACCCCCTTGTCTTGGATACATGCAGAAGATTACAATTGTGCTTAGCTTCTCCACTGTAAACAAGCCCCTGGCGATGTTATTACAGTGCCTGGCATACAGTGAGTGCTCTGCTAAGTAAGCTAGTGTGATGCCCTTTTGAGGACCCAAAAGTGTTGGGGTACTCAAGTCACCTGGGACCCTGCTCGAGTACAAAAGACACAGCCACAAACATACCTGTCGCTGAGCAAGTATGGTGGCATTTATGAGTGGAGACAATCCTGTTAAGTAGCTAGTGTTATCTCTCTCTACATCTCTGAGGGATAGGACTTGCCAAATGTTAATAGCTAGAAAAGGAAGGACAATAATCTTGAGCCCAGCTCTCCTACATCAAGCCCTGAGTTCTGGCCTAGACCATTCCACTTCCCTTGAGGTTATTCCTTCTACATCTTGAGTACTGCAATAAGCCTTTGCTCAAACTGTTCCCTCTTCTGGAATGCCCCTTCCTCACTGCCATGGCCTTTCAGCCCTCTGTCTCTTCACCTGGCAAGTTCCTACTTTCCTTGGGTATCTAATTCAGGCATCACTTCTAGATGTTTCTATTCTCTTACCACCCCTTATCTATTTCTGCTGCTATATCTCCCTCATATTATTGTAATAATTTACTAATGGACTCTCTCTGTAAGCTTCTTGAAAGGACTGTTTCTCTCTTTCTACCTCTCCCAGAGCCAAACAGTCCTGACACATACCAAGTGCTCCAAGAATGTTGTGGAGCTGAAAGTATAACATGATTGTTTTTGACTTGACAATAGATATGATTACTTGAGTGCTTATGATGTGTCAGGCACTATGTTGAGCACATATATTCTCTCATTTAATCCTCAAACAAACTCATGAGGTCTAAGGACAGATAGGAAAACAAGGCACAGAGGGCCTAAATATCCTGTCCAAGGTCACACAGCCAATAAGCAGTGGATCCAAAATTTGAGTCCAGATCTGCCTACCATGCTATTAACCACTGGGCTCTTCTAATATCACCAGTGCCTAACTCTGTTCCCTGCTCACACTGGGTACTTGGTACCAAATGACAAACTGAAGGGATGGTATGGGGTAGGGACCAGCAAGTTTTCCACAGGAAGTGCAGCAGGAGACACAGATTCATTGCATTTGGGTCCTCACAGGGCAGCTGTGGTGTGTTTTCAGGAGCTGCCAGCTCCCTGGGCTGGCACTAAAAGCTCTTCCTAATTCCAGGGCTAATTTTCACCCTCATACCTTCCCGGCCTTTGTCATTCTCCCAGGGCAAGGTGAGGTCTGAGAAAGCTGAGGAATGCAGCTGAATTGTCTTCAACAAATTCTTTTGTTGATAAGACATGGGGGAGTTTCCAGACACTTTCCTATGACTATTCCAGCTAAGAACATTGAGCTAAGTTACAATGACTCAGCCCATGGAAAACCAGGGCTGCAAAAGTTTCCCAGGAAGTCAGGTTGCTCTACGTGTCTTTCTCCAGCCAGGACAGGAAATCACAGGCAGCCCGGCATCTTTGGAGCCTCCCTGTGGGGGAGGTGGGCAGGAGGGTCTGAAGAAGGAGCACTGTCACTCAGGGAAGAGAGGCTAGTTCTGAAAGTGTGTGTCTCCCCTTCCCTCCCATGACTTCTCATCTAGAAGAAACATAGGGATGGGCTTAGAGGATGGGTCCTGGGTTAGAGTCCTAGAAGTGAGTCATTAGCCAGAAATGCAGCCTGTCTGGACTTCAGAGTCCTCTCTGCAGAATGGGGATGGGAAATATGTCTACTTTATAGGGCTCATATGAGATTAAAAGAATTAAGGTCTACATGGTGCTGAGCAATTAGCACATCTAGTAGATGCTTGAGAATAGTGGCTCATATTGTGTGAGTGAAGGAAAGGAAAACCGTTGAGGAGGGACCCCAGCACCAGGGTGGCCAGGATTCTAGCCAATCCCTCATCGCTCAAGGGCCGAGCAAGTCTACTTGCTGTGCCATTGTGACTGCTCCCGGGCTGAACAGCACGTACGGTGTTCCCCTGACCAGCAGCTCCCAAAGTGTGTTTTCTGCAGGCTGGTATCTGCAGGAAGGACTGGTTCAGCTTGAACCCATTGTGTTTACAGCACGTGTGTTTTGCCTTGGCAAGCTGGAAGTGCATGACCCCACAACATTATCTGCAGGGGCCCTTTTCTCCAGAGGTCAGGCAGAGTCTGCTTTCTTACCCAAAGAGGGCCTTGGCTTGGAGAAATTTCCTTTGCACACATTGCATGAGGGCTCATGAGCTCCATAGTCTCAGCTGTGTCCCCTTCCTCTCTTACCTCCTCTTCCCCGTTCTTGGGCAGAATCTGGGGTAAATGAAAATTTATGCTCCAGGGGAAAAAAGATGTATAATGTCTTAGATAATATCTTTTCCTCTCTGACTTTGAAGTGTGTCAGAGAAAAGTCAAATGGCCTAAAATTGATAATAAGTAGTCTTTTAGTGTGGTTTTATCTTCTTGTCAAGTCAACAAGTATCTATTAAGTTGTAAGTGTTAGAATACCAGGGCTGTGAAGCCTGGTCAAAAAGTCCTGTGGAGCTGACATAACAGTCAAGAAATGAAAGTCTCAAGAGAAGAAGTGACATTCTGAAGATTATTAGCCAGCTTGGGTGGGGGATGGGGTGGATTTAAATCCAAGACTCTGATCTTTGTCCTAACTCTCTCTCTTCCTTCTCCTTCTCCTCCTAATGGCCACCCCGTGGTGTCACTGGTATGGTGCTGGGCAATGTAATAGAACCAAGAATTAAGGGTAACACCTTCTGCCTTTGAGGGGCTTTCAGTGTAGTAGAGAAGTGAGCAGATTAAACAATGAGCAGAGGATCCTTAATAACATGCTCGGGAGAGGGAACAAAGGGTTTCATGCAAACCTGACCACATCCTGGCTTCATATCCTGCTAAAGCCCCACCCTCCATCCTCTGTGGCACCTGGGGCATGTTACTGAACCTCCTAAAGCCCCAGTTTCCTCATCTATAAGACCACCTTACTTACCAGGCTTACTAAGAAAGCATTCAGAATAGAGCCTAGCACACTAGGTGCTCAATAAGTGGAAGCAAAAAATAAGTCCAACCTTACGAAATGCTCCCCCTTCCTCTTATACTTCTCTATGCCTACCCTGTCATTTGCAATGTGGACTTACATCTGTTTTCCCCTTCAGGCCTCATAAGAGCTTTCAAAAACAACTAGGGAGGATTCTGAATAAATATTCATTGAATAAATGGCTACATGGGTGGGTCAATAATAAAACTAACAAACACAGAACACTATGATGTGCCCAGGATCGTTCTACATACTTTACTTGTTCTATTTAACTTATATATTACGTGCATTATATTTCCACAACTCTACGAACTGGGTACTATTGTCATCCTCATTTACAGATAAGGAAACAGAGTCCAGAAGATATTAAATATGTTGCCTAATGTCATAGGTAGTATGTAACTTAGCTCAGATGAAGCCAGTTCAGCTGGCTTCAGAGTTTGGGCTCCTCCCCAGAACACTACACTCACTGACTGACTTTGACTGATTGAATGAATAATGAATGAATGACTATGGAGGCCAGCTCTCTTTTTCACAGATACTGAAGCTGAGGCTGACAGTATAAATGACTGGCCCAAGGTCATACAGTTGACTTAACAGTAAGACTTAACAGTAAGTAACAGGATTCCATTTCCCTGCCACCTTTGAAGTTGATGTAGCCATCTGACTTATTTTACCCATTCAAATGTGGGTAGAAATTGCATATAGGACTTCTGGATAGAAGCTTTAAGAACTTGCCACATTTCTTAGAAGCACATGTTGAAATAAAGCCTCTATCTGCCCAAGTCACTGAGTGACTACCAATGATAGCATTAAGTGAGAGGTAAGCTTTTTATTATGTTAAGCCACTGAGATCTAGGAAGGTTTTGTTATCACAGCAGAACTTGGGTTCTCCTGACTGAGACAGGTAGAACTAAGAATGAGAGCCCAAGTAATTGAATGCCTCATACAACTTTTGTTGTATTACCTTGTCCCAGTCAACAATAGACACTCATGAGTCTACCTACCAATGACTTCTCCCCCTCACCCACTGGACTATTCTTGGATTGAATGAACTGGATTATTTATGGCATGAAAGGAAGACAGCTGCAGAATTCCAGCCCCTGATGGAAGGTTTTAGACAGACATGGACAGCTTGGCTCTGCTGATTTGATATACCAGATACCTACCCCCCTTCCCAAAAGTGTGCTTTGTATCAATTTGTCTTAGTGAATAGAACATTGTCAAGAGAGTGAGCTTTTCCATAAAGTATTGAGATTAACAGCAGTACGTCCTAAAGATGTGAAGTCAAGTTTAATTGACCAGATATACATTTGACTTATTTTTTTTAAAGCTTGTAATAAGGTTTAAGAATAATTAGTTACATAACCTAACAGGCTTATTACTTTCTATTTGGCAAATGCATTAACAATGAAACAATTGATATTGGCATCAAAAATGTTCAACTGATTTTTCAACATTTTTGATTGGTTAAATGAATCTACTAGAGTTTTAAAAAAGTAGTTTCTATATGTAGAGAGTATCATTTATATTATATTTAACTAATGAAAGAAGATTATATAAAAGAAAAGGATCCAGATTTTAAATACTGCTTTTTCATTAAAAGAAATCAATATATGTAAGTTTTTGGTGACACACACCACAAAGTTAATAGTGTCTAGGTCTAGATCAACTTTATATTCACCCTTGCTTATATATTTTTGCATCCTCTAAGTTTTATGTATAGAATTTATATTTTTAATATCATCTGGATTTTTCCATAGACTATACTTACAGTCAAAGAGCCCAATCAAGTTTTTCCAAGTTATGGTAAAGTTAGGTTTCCTTTCCTGGGATTGGCTGGCTAACTTTGGGGTCACTGTAGGGCAACTTGAAAGTGAACCTGAGCCCACGTGTGTTGTTTGATGAGAGCAGACCCAGAATGTGACCATGTGGGACTGGATGAGACCCTGGACACATTGGGTATGGCCTCTCCAGCTCAATGAGAAGGGAACTGAGGCCCACAGAGCTAGTGAGTGAACAAAAATTAGAACTCAAGTTTTTCTGATGTCAAAGTTCATATACCTTCCAGCACTCCCCAATTCTGAGGGGGTTGTAAGCCCCTGATTTGCATTATTATACTAGATGCTCTGCTGAAACATAGGTAGACATAATGAAATTCCCATATTCTGGTACCATTTGTCAATTGCAGTGCACTTTACCATTAAAGCATTTAAAGATGCATTATCTTGGGGTGCCTGGGTGGCTCAGTCAGTTAAGTAACTGACTCCTGGTGTCGGTTCAGGTCATGATCTCATGGTTTGTGAGTTTGAGCCCTGCGTCAGGCTCTGCTTTGGCAGCGTGTGGAGCCTGCTCCAGATTCTGTCTCTCTCTCCCTCTCTCTGCCCTTCCCCTGCTCACTGTCTTTCTCTCTGTCTCAAAATAAACAAATAAACTTAAAAACTTAAAAAAAAAAAAAAAGAAAATGTGTTATCTCACTTAAACCTATAATAACCGTGTGGGACACAAAGGACAGTTGGCACCAAAACTCTGTTCTCTTGTTTCCTTGGCCCCTCTTTCTGCATCAGCATGCTCCCTCACCTTCATATATTCGGTGTGAAAAACCATATCTTGGTGCCTCTGTTTCTTAACTATATGCTTTAGGGCAAGTGACTTGAGCTCCCTGAACTTGAGTTCCCTCTTGCGTAAAGTGAGCAAAATAATGTAAGTTTTCCAGATGATCAAAGGCAATTACACAGGTAGGATACAGGGCCAGGTTTGTTTCCATGCTGTAGAACACCAGGCCATCCCACCCGCAGATGCATTCGTTCAACGGATACTTTCATGGCATGCCCCTTCTATTCTCTTCTATAGAGTCTTCTCTAGGTCATGGGTTGGTGCCCTCTGCCTCACCAAACCCTGCCCCTCCAACACAGCGTCACCGCCTCTGAGAAGGGTTCCCTGGTTCCTTTAGCCAAACTGAGTGCTCCCACTTTTGAATCCCTATTGAAATTATGGTTCTTGCCACACTTTCTTGTACTTGTGGCTGATGTCACTACTTGGGTGACTGCCTTCTCTTTTCATTGTGCCACACTGGTCAAGAATCTTTTATAACAGACAAAGCTGGATCTTTAACTCAGGCTTTCAAACATTTTTGGCATCTATATATCTACCTGTCTATCCATCCTTTTATATATATATATATATATATATATATACACACACATCCTATATAATGTGTATATAGTATATCATATATACATATGTGTGTGTGTACATACATATATATTTTTGATAACTCAGCTCTTATTTTTGCTCCATTAGAAGAATAGATCAAGACTGGAAGATTCTGCTTTTCTTTCCTAGCTTTTTTTTTTTTTTTAAATGTTTTATTTATTTCTAGGAGAGAGAGAGACAGCGCGAGCAGGGGAGGGTCAGAGAGAGAGGGAGTCACAGACTGGAACAGGCTCCAGGCTCTGAGCTGGCAGTCAACACAGAGCCCGACGCGGGGCTCGAACCCACGAACCGGGAGATCATGACCCAAGCGAAAGTCGGACGCTTAACCGACTAAGCCACCCTGGTGCCCCATTTCTTTCCTAGCTTTGAAAGACAAAGATAAATGTGAACACTAAACAGGGACAGAAGGAGGTATGCTTGGGAGTGGAGGAAGGGGACAAGAATGGATAACTATATGATCTCATTTAACCCTCAGAACAACCCTGTTATGAGGTCCACTTTACAGATGAGGAAAGTGATGCCTAGAATGTTAAGTGCCACATCCAAGGTCGCAGAGGCAGGTTAGATAGATCTCTAACTTGGGCTGGTTCTGAAGTTTTTTCTTTTCTTTTTTTTTTTTTTTTTTAACAAAACCAGGCTGTGTCCCCCTTGCCAGCTGTGGGGTAATGGTTAGGCACACACACTCTGAGCCAGACTCCTATTGTTGAATGCTGGTCTTGCCACTTGCTTGCCATATGACCTTTGGGTAAGTTACCTAATTCTATGCCTCAGCTTCATCATCAATAAAATGGGATTGATACAGAGAGAATGATCACTTCAGGAAAAGGTTATGAACATGATCCCCAGCAAGTGAAGCACTTGGAAAATTCCTGGCACGGTTAGGGCTCTGTCAGCATGAGCAATGGTCGTGGGGTGTCCCATGAAGGGAGCACCGTCTCTGACAGCGCTCAACAGGTCCAGGAGGAGCCCACTTCCTCCGCACCTAACGTCTCCTTTGTGCCCCTTCCCCAAGCCCAGGCCCAGGCAGGGCCCCAGCTGCTCAGGTCATCACAGCATCCGTCCCTATCCTTCCTGCAGGTGATTTCAGCTAGGGCACAAGTGGAGTTTTGACACTGGAAATACATCTTGAGGAAAACCAGGGAGAGTAAAACTTTTCAATATGCTCCATTTTACCAATTTCTTCTCTTGGGCTTGCAGTTCACACAGCAGCAGCTTTGGTTTCTGCTTCATTTCATATCTCCCTTCGTCCCCAACATGGTTAGGAAAATGCCCAGGATCACAGAACTTCTTTTTTTTTTTTTTTTTAATGTTTTATTTATTTCTAGGAAAGAGAGAGACAGCATGAGCAGGGGAGGGTCAGAGAGAGAGGGAGTCACAGACTCTAAAACAGGCTCCAGTCAGCACAGAGCCCGACGCGGGGCTCGAACCCACGAACCGCGAGATCATGACCTGAGCGAAAGTCAGACGCTTAACCAACTAAGCCACCCAGGCGCCCCAGATCACAGAACTTCTAAATGAAGGAGCTGGGATCTGAACTCAAATCACCTCCCTGTTTAACTCCTACCCCACAGGACATCCCCCTGTCATTATGGAATATGCCTCGAGGACAAGCATCACCTCCCACCAGACTTCACGTTGTGGCCTGGCCGGCACCTAGTGGCTTGCTCATAATAGATCATCAGAACCCACTGACAGACTTGCCTGACAACAATATATGTTGTAATCTCTTCTCTTCAGAGGTGGTTATGCCAGGGTTGAATTGAAGAAAGGTTAAAATATTCATTCATTCATTCATTCATTCATCCATCCATTCACTTATTCATCGAACTTGTACTGAATGACTAATCAGGGCCAGACTCCAAACTAAGTGCTAGAGGAATAAACACACATAAGACCAGATCCCTGCACTCTAGCTGTCTAGAGTCCATGTGGGAGTGGGGGTGGGGGCAGTGCAGGGATTCTCAACCCTGCAGGTATGTTTTCATCTGCTGGGGAGCTTTGAAAAAAATACTGATGCCTGGGCCTCACCTCCTGTGTTTCTGATTTAGTTGTTCTTTTTTTTTTTTTTTAATGTTTTATTTATTTCTAGGAGAGAGAGAGACAGCGTGAGCAGGGGAGGGTCAGAGAGATGGGGAGTCACAGACTGAAACAGGCTCCAGGATCTGAGCTGGCAGTCGGCACAGAGCCTGACGCGGGGCTCGAACCCATGAACAGCGAGATCATGACCTGAGCGAAAGTCGGACGCAACCAACTAAGCCACCCAGGCGCCCCTCCGATTTAGTTGTTCTAAATCAGAACAAGCTTTGTTTGTAGATTTTTAAAAAAATAATAAACTTTTCATTTTAGAACAGGTTTAGGTTTATAGAATTCTTTGATGGTTGTAGAGAGAGTTCCTGTCTACACCATACCTAATTTCCCCTACAATTAACATCTTATATCAGTATGGCACATTTGCCAAAATTAATGGACCAATATTGATGTGTTTTATTAACTGAAGTTAATGCTTTATTTAAATTTCCACACTTTTTCTCTAATGTCCTTTTCCTGTCCCAAGATCCCATCCAGTATACCACATTACACTTAGTTATCTTGTGTCCTTAGGCTTCCCTGGTCTCTGACAGTTTCTTGGGTTTGGTTATCTGGTCTTTTAAAAAGTTATTTAGATTCTAATACACAGTTAGGGTTCAGGACTTCTGGTCTGGTGTCCAAAGCATGGAAATGCTAGAGACAGGCTGTCTGGGTTCAGACTCTGGCTGGGCTACTTAATAGCTATGTGACCTTGGTACAGTAAGTAAGCCTATGGGGCCTCCGTTTTCTCACATATAAAATGAGGATATCAATAGTATCTACCCCATTAATTTGTGAAGGCTTAATGAGGCCAATGTTTGTCACTTTTTTACATCACAGCACCAGAGAAAA
This sequence comes from Proteles cristata cristata, assembly GCA_017311185.1. Lineage (NCBI taxonomy): Eukaryota > Metazoa > Chordata > Mammalia > Carnivora > Hyaenidae > Proteles > Proteles cristata. Next base: position 858,379 of record JAESUZ010004016.1, on the reverse strand, counting down.
TACATAGTACCTATACTACGTGCCGGCATTGTATATGACACAAGCTATGGTGGCATAAATGGAAGAAATTATTCACAGCCAAGAATTAGAAAACCAAAAATCTGAGTCACCTGTAGCTCTGGGAATGCCATTTTAGGAAGTTCTGGGTTGACACATGTGGAGGTACTTAGATGTAGAATCTATACCTGCATCAGTATGAGCCCTTCATCAATATTTTCCATAAAGATAGAGGAGGAGATAGATCCATGGAGAGCAGGGAGCGTCACAGACCTGGAGACTGATAGTGGCAAAGCAAGGACAGGTACTTGAGGGGCGCATTTGTCCATTTGTGTCTTTCCAAAGAGAATGTGCACAGTCTCTGCGGTGGAAGGAACATGTCCCCAAGTCCTGACAGACTGAGTGACCATCTACGGACAAAGCCCAAGGCACCTCGTAATACCATGAGGAACAAGAGCAGCCAGGCTGCTGACACAGGAAGAATGCAGAGCCACCGGCAAATTAAGCGCGGGCATTTGGAAACTGAAGGCTCAAGATTTCTTGTCAGGAGCCTCCAAGGCGAATCCCTCCAGTAGCTACTGCCTCTCTGGCGCCACCATCTGGTATCTGCTGGGTGGTTCGCGGTTGCCAGAACTTGTCAAAATTGGTACAAAAAAAAAAGTTTCCAATGCCTTTTTATTTTTTGAGAAATTGAAGGCTTGTATACATTAACTAAAATCAACTTCTAGGGAAGAAAGTTAAAAGAATCACAATAGAAAAAAATGCTAACACTCTCCAGGCCATAGCAGAACCCAGAGAACATATTCATACAACCAAAAAAATTCTAGGCACTTCATAACTGACCTTTTGATACGAAATGGTATTAAATTTTCAATTTGTGGTTCTTGGTGTTGAAGTTCATAGGGTGAGCTAGCAATCCTTCAAGGCTTGAGCTGAATTCCATGAGGAGCTATTTGGCTTTTGAATCAGGTTTTCCTTGTTTAAGAGGTCACAGCAGCAACAGCACTCACCTTCTGGCCACTTCTTTATTGGCCTGGTGAGCCTGCCCTACGGCTTCACCTACTCGAGCTGGCGACCGTGGAGTGTGCAGCAGCTTGCAGTCACCAACCTCCAGCAACATTCCCGGAATATTTCCAGCCAGCTCTGAATGAGATGTTTGGATAAGTGAGAGCACACTTTCCTCCCAGCAAGTGCTTCTGTTTTTGAGAAAGCACTGCAGCCAAAATGAAGGTGTGTTTTGGGGGGCTCCTGCCCCGAGGTATGCACCCCAGTCTGTGATGCCTGCAGAGGCTGAAGGATGAAGGCAGTGGCCACTGCAGGCATGTTTGCATGGTGTAAAGTCACTGGCCATTTGATTCCTGCCAAGTTTTGTTTCCTCAAAACTGATCTGGGCATCAAGTTCCAGATTTCAGTGTTAAGTACATCTTCAGTAACAGAAAGTCTTTCATCCCCCCACTTGCTAGGTATGTATTTCTTGTATTTCTTGAGGAATTAGAGATGTGAACAATTGTTAGCTCGATATGGTTCTCTCTGCAATTTGCCCACAGATGTGTCAGCACCATCCCTACCAGACAGTCCTTGCATCTTTAAGACCCAGACAGATTCATGGATGATTTAGAAATAAGAATAAATGCTAATGTGCAGAAAAGTCTTTTCACTGTTAAAAGCATTTGTGTTCCTCAGCTTATAGTGAAGTGTGTAAATGGCAGAGTTTTATAGATGACAGATCAGGGTTCAAATTTTAGCCCTACTATGGGACTATGGGTAAATTACTTAACTTCCCTGGGCTTCCATTCCCTTTTCTATAAAATCAGGATAAAAATGCCATCCTCCAAGTGTTGCGTTGCAAGGATTAAGAAGAACAGTAAGTGCTAAGCTTAACACCTGACACGTGGTAAACTCTCAGTCAAGGAGAGCTAGGACTATGATGATTCCCATGGCAACTTTGTAAGGCAGGGCAGGCCTGCGTAACAGCTCAAGAAATTAGAGCCCAGAGACAGGAGTGACTGATCCATGTGAGTGGCAGAGCCCACTGGGCTCAAGCTCTGATTCTATAGGCACTGGGGTCTGGGGCCCTTTCCTCACACCATATATATGGTGCCTGTTTTCCCTGCCAAGTCTGCAGACACTCAGCTGAGACAGAGAGCTCAGGGATGGAGAAACAGCCACATCAGAGGGAGCCAAATCAGGGAGTTGGGAACCCACCAGATAGGCATGAGTGGGTGCACAGAGCTCAGGAGCCTCAGAGCTTGGGTCTGTGGCAGCGAGAGCCAGAGAGATATGTGAGGCCGAGGTCCTTCACATGAGAGGACAGATGGCCTAATAAGCAGCCAGTGAAGCCTGACTCAGGGTGTGCCACCATAACATGAGAGGCCAGAGGCTGGACACTAGAAGACATGAAGAACTCAGACAGAAATAGAGGAAAACCTCATCAAGAGACCCCAAGGTAGTATTAACTGAGGATGGCATCTGCCTTTTTGGAATCGGCAAGGGAAAACAGTCTATGATAAAGTCAGTTAAGATACTCCTTTAGGATTCCTTCTAACGACAAAAAAAGTGTCTTTCCTTAGCAAACCAAGCAATATTCCCTTCATCTCCAAATTCAAGTCAAATTCTTCCAAGTCTAACAGTTAAGTTAAATTAGCTGGGAGAAATAGGACTTAATCAGATTGATCTAGGCTGCTCTGATGTCCATGTGATTCATCTATGTGATGTCCATGTAACCAGAATCTCTTTAAGTTTGTCTTCAGAGAACCAGGACTCAAGGAATCTTAGAATGAAAGGTCATGCAGCTCAAATTTCCCTCCAGGGCATGAAGGTAGATACTGGAACATCTCTGAGGACGAGGAGCTTGCCCCCAACCAGGGCAGCCCCTTACATATATGGACAGCTCTTAATTTTAGAAAATGTTTCCTTGCTTGATCGTCAGGATTCCTTCAGTTGCCAGTGACAGAAAAGCCCAGCTGAAATTCATTACCAAAAAATAAAAAACTAAGGGATATATCATGTGGCAGACTCTTGATGTACCAACCAGATGCCCCTCTAAAGAATGACAGTTAGCACCAGCTGCTGGAGAGGTGGCTGCCAGCAACCTTTAACCCTCAATTCCTTCAGGGATCGCTTTGCTGCCTCAGCCTTTCTTGGGGTGACTTACTTATTGAGTAATCAGTGCCGGAGTATAGACGTCTGGGTCATCTCCACCCAACTCTTATAATTCTGGAAGGACATTCTAGCTCAGGGCTCCTCCTGGGCGGGGCTAAAGCTGTTGTAAGGCCTGTGTTTGGCTTGAGTCCAACTTCTGCAACTTCTGCTCCCTTCTCTTCCTCCAGTGTTCTTCCCCAGTACACTTCCTAATAAAGTCCTGTACCCCAGACTCCATCTCAGAGTCCGGTTCCCAGGGAACAATATCCTGGCATACTGGCTCACTAACTGAAAGAGCTAGAGGACATGAGGCACAGCTGTTTCCAGGGCTCAGAATGAAGGAGTTGGGGCATAGTGTTACTCCTTCTCTTAGCCGTGTGCTCCTTTGTGTTGATTTCACCTTCAGATATATGCACTCGTCAACCCGGTGGGGGAGAAGGTTTTTACCAGCATCTTCATAGACACTCAAAATGTACTTCTCATTGATTTAAGTCACAAGCTCATTCTTAGACCAATCATTGTGATCAGAGAAGATGGGGTATGCTGACTATCCTAGGCCAGGGCCATAAGAACAGCTAGATAAAGGGAAAGACTCACCCTACCACAATGACCGTGTTGGCCAAGAGTAAAGGGAGGTGGATGTTCTCTGAATAAGATGTGGGTTCTGTGATAAGAAAAGCAGACACCATGCAGGCGATCCCACAAAGTTCTAGCCCAGTGTTTCTACATGGGCCTCAGTCCTCATGTTGTTCCTATCCATGGGGCCACATGATGCCTACATCTCATTCCTCTTCCACCAGATTGTGCTTCATGTATCTAAAGAGCTCCATTCCACCCCACCTCCAGTGTGCTCCCCCCAATCCCCAATCTTTCATCTTCTCCTATGGCTTGGCCCTGAGCCCTCTCACCTGGCACAGCATTTTCTTCTAAAAAACAATCTACCTTTTGTCTTTAGTTTCAAAGTGTTCTACCCAGGTTGAAATACCAGGCCCTTAGGAAAGTACAAGATAATCACTTCTCTCCTCCATACTCTACTTCTCTTAGTGGAGTCCAGAAATCAAAATAATGGGCTTTTATTGGTAGACAAAAAATGGACTTGTACCAATGTCAGCTCTCTGCTTGCAAAACACCCTATTTGCTGCATGCATTTATTTGCTAAGTTGCTTTCCAAGTGCCAGGGCTGTTGCCTATCACCTCACTTACAGCTGTGCAGTTAGGGTTCTTTATAACAGTGTTCTGTATAACAAATTACAATCCTATATGTAGTGATGGGATGTCAGAGCTCATGTTACCTTGATGCTGTGTGTAGGTGTGAGTGAGAAAAAGAACTAGATCTGAATCTTGGATTCAAGACCTGAGCTCCAACTTCTCAAGAGGTAGGACCTTTGCAGTCACTTAACTGCTTAATCTCCATTTCATCACATCTAAAGTGAGTTAAAAATAGCTACCTTATGTGAGGTGGATGTATCAAAGTCAAATATATTCTTTGGAAAGTATGTTAATGGGTGTATGTACACAGTATATAACACTTTATATTATAAACTGTTTTTCTTACCATACACAAATGTTACAGTATAAACTGTTTTTCTTACTGTAGGTCAAAGTTTAAAAAATCTGAAAAAAGAAACAAACCACTACTCCACACCATGTCCTCCAAAGTGCCCAGGTCTATGTTTGTCTTATTCATTATTGTGCACACAGATAGATACACACACACACACACACACACACACACACACACACACACCACTGAAACAAAACTCATTCATTACATATGAATAGGTAAAAAAATAAAGTAGCGAATGTGACTTTATTACTGTTACTATTCAAATACAATATAGAACACCCTCCCCCCCCAAATAAAGATTACAAAACCTAAGTGTACTGGTCATGACCCATTACATTGATTTCACATTCCATCAGTGATTGCAGCTCAGTCTCAAAAACATGGGTCTGGTACAAGAGGCAGATGAGCAGATAATGATTCCAACAGAGTATAAATGCTGCCCTAAGGAAACTACCTCTACCATATGGAAGCCCAAAGGAGGGTGGCCAGTGGAGACCCAGAAGGTTGGACGGCTCCCTAGAGAAAGTTGCATTTAAGCTGAAGTTGAAGGATGAATAGGGTTTGCAGAGGTTGGGGGTGAAAGAAGCCTGGACAAGCTTGGAGAGCCATTAGCAGAAGGATCTGTCTGTGCAGAGAGAAAACAAACCCCTGGCCTCTTGCCACACAGTACAAGGGAAGGCAAAAATACTTAGGGCAATAACTTGGTTTCAGTTATTTCTTGCCTAAAATATCACAGTGAGAAGAGGTTGTTGAGTTGAATCATTACAAGATAAAAACACAAAACCATCCTTACAAAAATATATGTATTCTTTACAAAAATACTAAGTATACAAACACATAGGTACACCCAAGGAAACAAAAAAAAAATACTTCAAAATTCTTAAGAAAGATACAAAGAAGGGAATTATGACCAAGATATTTGATAGGTGGGATGAAGTTCAAGGTTATTCTCTCACACTTCCTTAGGGAGTACTAAATCAGGCATAATTTATCTAATTGCTCACGCTTACTTTTAATCTCAGTGGAAATGAGACTGCTTAAATTGCAAAGGTGATAAAGCTTTGAAAAACGTAGACAGGTGTGGTTCCTGGCTCCAGAGAGTTCCCCTTCTCCTTGTGCCTGCCATTCTAAGCATTACTCACACCTGCGGACGAGGCAGGGCCTCCGGCTGCAGCTCCCAAGTGGAGCCAGGGCAGGGCTGGCTCCTATAAAAAGCAGCTCAACCACAGACCAACCACCTTCCAGCTGACTCTGCCCCCACACTCCATTTTCTGGCACTCTGATAATTGGGCCTCTGATTGACCTATTTCCTGGTTCTGGTCCATCTCCCTCATGCCAGGACCTGGCTCCTGCACCTCACCCCCTTTGGCGTGGCATTTCAGCAAAGGTTTTTCCTTCCCCACTTGGCTGCAGCCTCTGCCTCCACTCTTTCCTGTCTGCATAATCCTGCACACCTGCAACCCCAAAGGTGCTAAGAAACCAGATAGATGATCTGAGAAGGGGCACACATGGTCATATATTTTTTTGGATTCATTAAGAAAGCCCACAGGGGTCCAAAGGGTACAGAATAGATTAACTCTGGGGGGCAAAGGAAAGGGAGCTAGGGTCAGGAAAGCAGCAGGTCAGCTCAGAAAGAGGGAAAGAGGGACAAATAATGAGAAGGTTCAGGCATCTGACTGGCAACATGAAGATGGAGGGTTCCGAGTGAGCAGCTGAAGTGAAGAATGAAGAAGCTCATGAAACAAAGTTCTTTCCTACATTGAAGTTTTACTGCATTAAGCTCCAGCTAGCCTGGCCTTCTGATTCCTCCAACACAACTCCTTCCTATGACGTGTAGTCCCCTTGGCTGCAGCAGGTTATCTTCCCACCTGGCTCCTCCTTACTCATCCTACAAAGTCACCTTATGAGCTCCCTGTTTGGGGAGGCCTCCCCAGGCCAAGTCCCCTATTATAAACTCTCACCCCACCTTCTTTTCCTTAGTAACTCCCATCTGACCATTGTACCATATTGGATACACCATGATTTAAGATCTCCCTTCTCATTAGACTATAAGGTCAGAGATCATATTTAGCTTAACTTTCTGCTGTGCTTGATAGCCCCTAGACCTTTTACTTAGAGCCAATATGTCACAGCTTCATTCTCTGGGAAGTGGACTCCAAGATGGAGTTTATGGGGAGGGATATTTATTAAAAAGCATCATAGGGATGAACATTTGAATAAAGAATAGGAAAGGAACAGAAAACGTAGCAGAGGACTCAAGCCAAATGTAGGCCTGATGATGACAGCTTCAAATGGAGCCAGGAGGTACTCTGGACTTCAGAGTTATTGGACCTGCACGGAGTTGACAGGTATTAATACTCAGGCATTGATGACTCATTAACTGTGGGTCACCTTAGGAAGGGATAGGACCTTGGGCAAGGTGAATGAGCAGCAAAGCCATCCCTGAAGGAGTTGACAGTTAAAGGTTGTCTGCTGACTGTGGTGGAATTGAATTAGAAATTAAGACTTTCAGAGGGGGTTCAAGATGGCTGTGTAGGAAGACCTTAAATTTCACCTCCTCCCATGGATACAGCCAACTTACAGCTACGTATGGAAAAATTTTCTCCTGAAAAGAATCTGAGAACTAGATGGATAGCATCTTCACAAAAAAAAGACTAAAGAGGTGTGTGTTGAGAAGAGTAGGAGAGGCAGAGACATGACCTTGCCCAGGACCCTATCCCAGATTCAGTGACCCCACAATCAGGAGAAATCCCCAAAATATGGAACTCTCCCTTGAGGAGTGGGGGATTGTGCCCCACATGAGACACCAATCCTGGGGGCCAGCACCAGAAAGACCAGCCCCAAAACATCTAGCTTTGAAAATCAATGAGGACTAGGACCAGAAGAATCATAGAACTATGGGGAATGGAGATCCAGCTCTTGAAGATCTTGCATACAAACCCACTTACCGTGAGACCCAGCACAAGAGCAACAAATTGCAAAGCACCTAGATATAAACAAGGGGGACCCACTTACTAATTTTAAAGCTGCTACTGGAGAGACAGGAAACCACAGGGACTGTATCCAGGGATGAAAGTGCTGGAAGATACAATTTTTACAATCTCATCCTAACTTGTTGGTGGGAGCAAACAGGTGCCATTTTTGGTGCCCTTCCTCTAAACTGCTAACTCCAGAGGCCACTCTGTTCACCCTGTGCCATATCCTGGATGGAAAAATGCCCCACGCCACATCCTACTGAAGCAGATGAGCCACAGATGGACCAGAAAAATGCTCAGAGCCCTGGCCATCCCACACAGCAACTTAACTAAAACCAGGCCAGACGAGTGTCATGAGCCCCACCTTCTCTGCACAGCAACCACAGCCCAGTCACACTTGCAGACACACACAGACCACATGAAGGATGCTCAGAGAGTGCCTTGCTCTGTTGGTCATGGGAGATATCACTTCTGGGCCACATAGAGCAGCCCCTACACAAGACCACTCTTAAGACCAAGAGAGGTATCCATTTTGCCAAATACATACAGACAAACTCAAAGAGATAGAGGAAACGCAAAATGAAGAGGTAGAGGAATATGCTCCAAACCAAAGAACAAGCAAACCCCTAGAAAAAGATTTTAATGGAGATAAGCAACCTACCTGAGTTCAAAGTAATAGTAATAAAGATGCTTACCAATTTCAGGAGAAGAATGAATAAACACAGCAAGAACATCAACAAAGAGAAAACAGTAAAAGGTACCAAATGAAAGTTATAACTGAAGTGAAAAAAAATACACTAGAGGGGCTCAAGAGCAGAATGGCTAAAATAGAAGCACAAATCAGCAAGATGGGTGATAAAGCATTGGAAAAGCAAGATAGAGCAGCAAAATGAAAAAAAATTTAAGACCTGAGGATACCTTAAGGAACCTCTAGGAATCAAATGGAATAACATTTGTAATATACAGGTCCCATAAAGAGAAGAGAGAAAGAAGGGAATAAAAAAGTTATTGGAAAAAGTAAAAGCCAAAAAATGTCCCAAATCTAGGGAAGGAAACAGACACCTAGATCCAGAAAGCCTAGAGAGTTCTAAATAAGATGAACCCAAAGAGAAACATACTGAGACAAAATTATAATCAAAATGGTAAAAGTTAAGCATAAAAAGATAATCTTAAAAGCAGCAAGAGAAAAGCAACATATTACATACAAAGGGAAACCCCATAAGGATATAAGATTTTTCTTAGAAACTTCTTAGAAACTTTGAAAGCCAAAGGGAGTGGCAGGATATATTCAAAGTATTGAAGGAGAAAAACTGCCAACCAAGAATTCTCCACCCAACAAGGTTATCATTCAGAATTGGAGGAGAGATCAACTTGACAATAAACTATTTGTAAAAATAAATAAATAAATAAATAAAGTCAGTTTATAATCAATGTCAAAAAAAATTAGAGGAGAGATTAAGAATTTTCCAGCTAAGTAAAAGCTAAAGAAATTACTAATCCCTAAACTGGCTTTATAAGAAATGTTAAAGGGATGTCTCTAAGCAAAAAATAAAAGGCACTAATTAATAAGAAAACATGTAAAAGTAAAATCTCACTGGAAAAGGTAAATAAGTAATAAAGGTAGTGTATCAACCACTTATCAAGCAAGTGTGAAGAGTAAAAGACAAAAGTAGTAGAATTCATTGACACTTTGTAATTAGTTAAGGGATACATAAAATAAGGGATACATCAAAAATATAAAATGTGTGTGAGGGATAAAAATGTAAAATTCTGACATATGTTCAAAATTAAGTTACTGGTTAACATATAAAAACCTATTATATACAAAAGATGTTGTATGGAACCTCACAATAATCACAAAGAAAAAAATTATAATAAATATACAAAAGAAAGGAATCTAACACTAAAGACAACAAACTCCAAGAGTAAAAGAAAAAAAAGAGAGAGAGGAACTACATACTCAGCCAGAAAATAGTTAACAGAATAGAAATAAGTACACATTTATTGATCATCACTTTAAATGTAAATGGAATAAATGCTCCAATCAAAAGACATAGGGAGGCTGAATGGATTAAAACAAATAAGACCTGGGGCGCCTGGGTGGTTCAGTCAGTTCAACGGTTAAGTGTCTGACTTTGGCTCAGGTCATGATCTCACCATTCGTGGGTTCGAGCCCTGCATTGGGCTCTGTGCTAACAGCTAGCTCAAAGCCTGGAGACTGCTTCAGATTCTCTGTCTCCCTCTCTCTCTGACCCTCCCCTGTTCATGCTCTCTCTCTCTCGCTCTCTCTCTCTCTCTCTCTCTCTCTCAGAAATAAAACATTAAAAAAAAATTAAAATAAATAAGAGCCTTCTATGTGCCGCCTATAGGAGTCACTTCACACCTAAAGATGCCCACAGAATGAAAGTAAAAGTATGGACAAAATATATTCCATGCAAGGAAATAAAAATGAAGATGGGAGAGAAATGCATGTCAGAAAAAAAATTGACTTTAAAACAGACTGCAACAAAAGACAAAGAAAAGTATTATATAACAATAAAGGACTCAGTCCAACAAGACATAACAATTTCAAACATTTATGCACCCAACATTGAAGCACCTATATATAAAGCAAATATTAACAGGAATAAAGGGAGAAATAGACAGCAATATGACAATAGGGGACTTTATTGCACCACTTACATCAATGAATAGATTATTCAGACAGAAAAATAAGAAAACATTGGCTTTAAACAACACATTAGACAAAATGGACCTAGTAGATATATACAGAACATTTTATCCAAAAACAGCAGAATATACATTATTTTCAAATGTGCATAAACATGATCCAGGCTAGATTGCATGTTAGACCACAAAACTAATCTTAATAAGTTTAAAAAGAATGAAATCATACCAAGCATCTTTTCGGACCATGACAGTATAAAACTAGAAATCAATTACAAGAAGAAAACTGAGAAAAAAATACCAATACACAGAGACTAAACAACATGCTATTAAAAAACCAAGGAGCCAGTAAAGAAAGCAAAGAGAAAAGCAAACAGAAAAATACTTTGAGAAAAATGAAAATGGAAACACAGTGTTCAAAAACCTTTGTGATACAGTAAAAGCAGATTTAAAAAGGAAGTTAATAGAAATACAGGTCTACCCCAAGAAACAAGAAAAATCTCAAACAATCTAACTTTACCTTTAAAGAAACTAGAAAAAGGAGAACAAAGATTCCATTAGCAGATAGAAGAAAATAAAGATCAGAGCAGAAATAAAAGAAATAGACACCAAATAAATTAGAGACCAAGTTCAATGGAACAAAGATCTGGTTCTATGATAAAGACAAACAAAAATTGACAAATCTTTAGCTAGACCCATCAAGAACAGAAGGGAGAATCCAAATAAAATCAAAGAGGAGAAATTAGGATGGATACCACAGAAATACAAAGGATCATAAGAGAATTCTAAGAATAGTTATACACCAACAAATTAGGTGACTTAGAAGAAATGGATAAATTCTCAGAAACATGCAATATTTCAAGACTAAATCATGAAAAATAAAAAATATGAAGAGACCCATTAGTAACATTGAAAGTGAATAAGTAATCAAAACCTCCAAACAAACAAAAGTCTAGGTTTGGATGAATTTACAGATAAATTCTACCAAACATTTAAAGAGTTAAAACCTATACTTCTCAATTATTCCAATAAGTTGAAGAGGAAGTAACAATTCCAACTTCATTTTACAAAGTCGGCATCATCTTGATACCAAAACCAGACAAAGCCACTAGAAGAAAAAGAAAATCTCGGGCCAACACCCCTGATGGATGTAAGTGGAAAAATCCTCAGTGAAAGACTGGCAAACAAAATTCAGCAATGCATCAAAAGAAGCATACACTATAACCGAATGGAATTCATTCCAGAGATGCAAGAATAGTTTAACATCTGTAAAATCAATCAACATGGTAGACTACATTAACAAAATAAAGGATAAAATTAATCTGACCATTTCAATAAATACAGAAAAAGCATTTGACAAAACTCAACATCCATTTATAATCAAAATTCTCAACAAGGTGGTGGTATAGAAGAAACAGGTCTCGGGGCGCCTGGGTGGCTTAGTCGGTTAAGCGTCCGACTTTCGCTTAGGTCATGATCTCGCGGTTCGTGGGTTCGAGCCCCGCGTCGGGCTCTGTGGTGACTGCCAGCTCAGAGCCTGGAGCCTATTTCGGAGTCTGATTCCCTCTCTCTCTGACCCTCCCCTGCTCATGCTGTCTCTCTCTCTCTCCTAGAAATAAATAAAACATTAAAAAAAAAATTAAAAAAAAAAAAAAAGAAGAAACAGGTCTCAACCTAATAAAGGCTATATGTGACACACCCACACACCTAACATCACACTCAGTGGTGAAGAGCTAAAAGCTTTTCTTCTAAGACCAGGAACAAGTAAGGATGCCTGCTATCCACTTTTGTTCATCATAGTGCTGAATATTCTAGCCCTAGCAATCAGACAAGGGAAAAGAAATAAAAGACAGACTCTTCAACACGTAGTGTTGGGAAAACTGGATAGCTACATGCAAAAGAATGAACTGGACTACCTCCTTACATCATATATAAAAATAAAATGATTAAAGACCTAAATGTTACACCTAAGACAAAAACCATAGAATTCCTTAAAGAAAAAAATAAAACATAGGCAGTAAACTCTTTGAAATTGGTCTTAGCGATATTTTTGTGGTTCTGTTTCCTCAGTCAAGAGCAACAAAAGCAAAAAATAAATAATTGGGACTACATCAAACTAAAAAGCTTTGGACAGTGAAGGAAACCATCAACAAAATAAAAAGGCAATTTACTGAATGGGAGAAAATATTTTCAAAGGATTTTTTGATAAGAAGTTAATATGCAAAATATATTTAAAAACTTAAACACCAAAAAAAGCCATCTAATTAAAAAATGGGGAGGTAGCCTGGATAGATATTCTCCCAAAGCAGACATACAGATGGCCAACAGGCACATGAAAAGATGTTCAATGTCACTAATCACCAGGGAAATATATATCAAAACCAAAATGAGAGATCAATGGACACCTGTCAGAATGGCTAAAATCAGAAAGACAGAAAGTAAGTGTTAGCAAGGATATGGAGAAAAGGGAAGCCTTATGCATTGTTGGTGGGAATGTAAATTGGTGAGCAACTGGAGAAAATAGTACGACGTTTACTTAAAAATTAAAAATAAAAATATCATACAATTTAATGATTCCACTTCTGGATATTTATCTGCGGAAAACAAAAACACTAATTTGAAAATAATATTGCACCCTTATATTCATTGAAACATTATTTAATTTACTAAAGCTAAGGTATAGAAACCACCTATGTGTCCGTCAATGGATAAATGTATAAAGAAGAGCCCCCCCACACACACACTACTTAACCATACAAAAAATAATGAAATTTGGATATTTGCAACAAGGATAGACCTAGAGAGCATTATGCTAAGTGAAATAAGTCCTATATGAAAAAACAAATACCATGTGATTTCACACATATATTGAATCTTGAGAAACAAAACAAGTTAACAAAACAACCCAGAAACAAGCTCATAAATACAAAGAATAAGCTAGTGGTTGCAGAAGGGGAGGGGAGTGGACAAAATGATTGAAGGAGATTAAGAGATACAAACTTGCAGTTAATAGATAAAAAAGTCACAGAGATGTAAAGTACAACATCGTTGATAATACTGTGTACTACATATAGTGACAGACAGTAACTAGACTTACCATGGTGATCGTTTTGTGATGTATACAAATATTGAATTACTATGTTGTATACTTGAAACTAATATTGTATGTCAGCTATAACTCAATAAAAAATAATGAGTACCAACCATAGAGAGGCACTGTCCATACATTGTTTTATCTGCCCAATGAGTGACAGATATAAAACTGTCTCATTTATTATAGAGGAGACTGAGTTTCAGAAAATTGATGAAACTTGCTTAGAATCACAGAGCTCCAAACAGCTCCAGATCCAAATCCAGCCCTGCCTGAATGTAGGCTTATTGCTCAACCTTTTGCTTGAAGACTTTGGCTCAGCCCTTGCTGGGAAGTTATAAACCTGGACGCTGCAGCTGCAAAGGGCCTTGTGGTGGCTGGGGAGACGCTACCAGGGCCAGTCAGGTATTTGAGTAAAATAAGTAAAATAAGTCACCCATAGTTCTCTGTGGCTGTGCCCTTGTGGGTGAACCCCAACCTGCTAACCTTACCTGGCCTGACTCCAGATTGCTCTCTTTGCAGAATGAATCAACTCAGCCCTCTTGACCTTGGGCTGTACTCTGACTGTAATTAACCTGGCCACAGCCATAGTGGCTCAGCCAAGAGAGCCCATAACTCTTTCTCTGGCACCCTGCCTACTCTTAGATGAATGATTTCATTGAATATAACAGGTGTAGGTGTTCTTGCTTCTATGAAAATCCCCAAACCTTTCATTGTGTCTTCCCATGGAAAATATAAACTTGAGCTATTCCCTGCTAATTGGTAAACTCCTTCTAGGCAGGATCAAAGTCTGATTCAACTTTGATTCTGGGTACCAGTGCATTATCTGGATAGAGAAAGTGCTTAGGGTTCATTCAATAAAAAGGTAAAACCAATCCACACACAAACAACGACTAAAGCTAGAGTTCTTCAAAACTAGGACACTAACAAAAATACTAATGTGTTCCTCTATATTATTTTTTTAAAATATTTTATTCATTTCTAGGAGAGAGAGAGAGAGAGAGAGAGAGAGACAGCGTGAGCAGGGGAGGGTCAGAGAGTGAGGGAGACACAAACTCTGAAATAGGCTCCAGGCTCTGAGCTGGTAGTCAGCACAGAGCCCGACGTGGGGCTCGAACCCACGAACCGCAAGATCATGACCTAAGTGAAAGTCGGACACTTAACCGACTAAGCCACCCAGGCACCCCTGTGTTCCTCTATATTCGAAAGACTTAGACTTAGGACATTTTTTATTCATTTAGCAAATACTTAATTGAACACTTGCTAAATATCAGGTGTTATGGTAGGTGTTAGAAAGACATTTACTTGAGGAAAAAGAAGATACAATTCCTAACTTCATGAAGCCTACAGACTAAAAAATTAATATTGAACAAATCATTGTTCAAATCACAGCCATTATGAACAGAAGTACAGAGAGGCATGGTGTTGTGCAAAGGAACATAATTAGATGCTAATCTGGTCCCAGGAGCTGCAGAAGATATTTAACTGGAACCTAAAAGATGAATGGGAATTAGCCAAAGAGGAAAGGCTAGAAGGAGCTCTCTCAGTCCATGACATCTAAGGACTTCAAGTAGGCTTGTGTGGCAAGATCACCAGGAGGATAGAAAAGGGGACATAGGGACAGTGAGTGACATTGATAAGGAAGGTGTAGCAGGCCATGCATGGCACTGTGAGCCAAGGCAAAGGATTTGAACTTTTCAATAAATAAATGGGAAACCATTGACAGTGTTTAAAAAGGCGAGTAATATAATTAGATTGTTTTTTATTTTTTATTAAAAAGTTTCTCAAGTTTTTAAAATTTATTTTGAGAGAGACAGAGGCAGTGCTAGTGGAGGAGGGGCAGAGAGAGGGAGGAGGAGAATCCTAAGCAGGCTCCATGCTGCCAGCACAGAGCCGGACACGGGGCTCGAACTCACAAAACCAGGAGATCACGACCTGAAATGAAATCACAAGTCCAATGCTTAACCTACTAGGACACCTAGACATCCCAATTATATTTTTTTAAAGTCTCCCTGGCTGCTATGTGGGAACTAGATTAGAATGGGCATGGGGGAACTAGTTAGAAGTCTTTTGTAGTCGTCCAGGTAAGACACTCTGGTATCTGGGAGCAGGGAGCTGGCAGGAGAAATGCAAAGCCATGGAGAGAGTTGGAAACTCCTCAGGAGATTACAGAATGTTCAGGGCTTGACAATTATCCAATTATATAGTGGGGTGCAGGGGAGGTGAAAGGGAGAGGAGGGGTCAATGAGGACACATCCCAGATTTCATCCTTGTGTATCTAGATGGCAGGTGGTGTCATCTTCTGGATAGGAAACCAAAGAGGAGGAATGAGTTTAGGAAACAGCTGACAAATTCACTTTAAACCTGTACTGAGTCTGTGGTGCTGGGCAGATATGCAGATGGTGATGACAAGTAGGTGACTAGACACGTGGGACAGAGCTCAGAAGACAGATCTGAAAGGGCAAGTATAAATGTGGGAGTGGTCATTATATAGGTAGCATTAAAGACCATGGGAGTGGATGAGATCACTCAGGGAGAGGCCAGAGTGAAAAAGAGAAAGTTAAAATGGGCAGGAGTCAGTCTAGAATAAAGACTTCATGACACTTGCATCATCAACAGCAAACACTTGGGCCAGAAGATCATCACGTGAGTCCAGAACTGATTCTTTCATGTAGGTATGGGATCAGCAATGAATGAAGGTCAGCCAAGTAATTTGGCAAGGCAGCCTTGGGGGTAGGGGGCAGAGGGAAGGAATTACACTCTTACATCCTGATAACCTTGAAAGAAGTCAGTTCCCAAGAGGGGTACCACTGAAACTAGAAACTTCTCCTGGGAAAAAGTCTCCATGTCAACCTCCTTCCTGTGCCCCTCCTTACTATTTTTGCAGTATTGAAATGCTGGACTCCTACAGGGTTTTTTTTTTTTTTAAGTTTTATTTATTTTAGAAAGACAAGGCTCAAGTGGGGGAGGGGCAGAGAGAGAGGGAGACCCAGAATTCGAAGCAGGTTCCAGAGCTGGACACAGGTCTCAAACTCCTGAACTATGCGATCATGACCTGAGCCAAAGTCGGATGCTTACCTGACTGAGCCACCCAGGTGCCCCAAGGATTAATTATAAAAGCTGAGGAAATTCGATTTTTCAGAGAGTCTGGCCCCTGAACGTCATTGCTTGCACAAAACAGATAACCCAGGAAAGCTAGTTGGTGAAATATGAATTTACCCATATCAGCATACCATCCTGCTATCAAGTCTCACAGTGCCAAAACTGAGTTATGTAAGCTCAGTGGGTTTTTTAAGAGCTGTTTGTCAATTTAATAGCATAAAACCAAGGAGGAGCCAGATTCTCAACTGAGACGGTCAGGTTTATACAGTGCATGACTCAGGTACCTTTTCCCTGCAAGCTCCCTAATAAAACGCCATGGTTGACTGAAACCTATAAATATTGTATGAAGATGAGCTTGTACCTTAGAAGTGGCAGCTCCCAGAAAATAAATTGCAAGAATCTTGATACACACATGCATATATATACATATGTGTGTATATATACATATATACATATATACATGCCTACATATTCATGCATATCTGTTTCTATGCACATACCTACGTGGATATGTAGATATATGCAAATACTTTACAGAAATGAGAAAAGCATTTGTGGGAGTGAAGCCCTAGATTCTAAGTCTAGCCTGTAACTAACTCTCCTTTGCACAATTTTCCATCATGTTTGTGTGTTTGTGGGTGATACACATGCACATCCAAAGCAGCAAAGTATGCTTTAAGCAGTGAAAAAGGTGTGGTAAATGATTTTTTTCCCATAAGGAGAAAATCACTTGGCTTAGTGACTGGGACAATTATTGGCAAGGAACAAGGCTTCTGAAGGAGGTTAACTCCTGAGCCAGACCTAGAAGTTAACCTGAGGTTCCAGTAGCTGGGGGGGGAGGACAGGGGAGGAGGTGGTTATGGAGATGGCGTTCTAAGTGGAAGGGAACAGTCTGAGCAGGGATGGGAAAAGACAGTGAGGACCTTGGGAAACATCAAGCATTCACAAGAACATTAGGTCCATTTAGGAAAGAAATGGAAAATAAAAATGGACTAGCAGCTTGGGGGTAGGATCACGTCATGGAGAGTCTCCAGTTTGGGGTGAAATAATTAAGATTGCACCTGTAGGATATGAGGAGTAGGAAGCATTTGAAAGGGTTTCTACAGGAAAGTGACAATAGTAGGATGATGCTTCAGGAGGAATAATATGCCCACAGGTGAGGAGAAGTTAGAAATGGAAACTCAGGGAGGCTGTAACACCAGGTCAGGCCAAAATGTAAAATAGTGATGCTGATGAATATCTACTGGCACAGAAAGATGTTAGATAGATTTCTAAGCTTAATTCAGTTGCCAATTGGATATTATATAGAATCTCACTTTTTGGCAAATATAAATACACAGACATGTAACAGGTATATCTGCAGAGAAAAATGTCTCTGCAAGAAACATGCCCAAATACAACATTGGTTATTTCTGGTTGGTAGGATTATGGAGGACTTTTATTTTTCATTTGGTTTTGTGTGTATTATTTCCTACAATGAACAATATCATGTGTTTAAAAAGGAGGCATCTATCAACCAAAAAGTCCATCAAAGTATTTTTCTAAACAATAGAATCATCTACCTTGGAGCTAGATTGTACCTCTCCCTTGATGTAATAGCCCCAAGTAAAGGTCATAATGACCTGAACGAGGGAGGAAGCCACCAGAGGACACACATTTTCCTTCTGAGGTTTCTAAGCACTGGAGAGCCACACAATCTGGTTTAGGTGAGGAATGCCAACAGTCATGAATCTAGACTTGAAATTGGACAGGTCACTGTGCCACTCACTCGCTGAGAACACCTTATTACCACAAGAGCTCTTAAGATCACCATGACCAACCATACCACTAAATGGCATTGAAAAACCAGGCTGCAGATGTTACAGCTCAAGAGCATTCTTGCAAACTCAAAAGCACTTTTTGGTGCAGTCCTAGTTTACCCCGGCTGTGCTAGAATCACCACACACACCCAACTCCACCCTCCTCGCGGATTCCAGTTCATCCACAGCACATAATGTAGTAAGCTCTTACCGTGCAGGCACTGCTATATGTGGGGGAGGCGTAGCAATGATCAAAACAGATTCGGTGAGTCAGACCTTTTTACATTTCATGTCCTTGAAGACGCCCGCCATGTTTTCCTTCCTTGGTACTTTTTGCTCAGCTCCTCTGGCTTCTTGAATGTGAGCGTTTCAGTAGCTGGGGTTTTTATTGGTTCTCTGCCCTATACCCAGGACCTAGAACACCAGCTTGGCCCAAACCAAAGTCTCAACAAATAATTGTTGAGTGAATGGCCTTCACCTGTGTTATGCGTTCCACAGGGATCATGCTTCCCCTAAATTTTTGCCTAGCTTATTCCTGTGATTCTCTCTTTGCTCTGCTCAAACATCACTCCCTTTGGGAAGCTTTCTGGAATTAGGCAGAGTCCTCTGTTAATTATTCTCTTGGTATCCTGTATTTCTCCTTTTAGCACTTACCATCATTGTAATTACATAATTACTTAATCTGTCTCTCCTGCTAGTATAGAAACTTCATGAAACCTGGGACCCAGCTGGTCTTGTTTACCACCATATCCCCGGTTCCTACCACAGAACCCAGTCTGTGGGAGTCACTCAGTGAATGGTTGTCCAGTTACTGACTGACTGAAAGCATACTTACAATTTGATGACCACTGAAACGTAGCTGAAAATGGGATTATTGTTGTTGCTGTGGTTATCTATGATGACTGCGGACAGCTGGTGGCAGAGCCAATCACAGCAACCAGGCTAAGCCCAAGGGCATTTTCTGCCACCCAGTGCTGTTTCTGAGAGCAGATTCAGAACACTGGTGGATGTACTACACTCACTAATTCATTCAATGAAAGTTTAGGTGTAGCTAGGTGAGTCACTAAAGGTGACTAAAGAAGTCTTTGTTTTTGTGGGGTTTACAGTCCAGTGTGGGTAATAGTCCGAGAAAGATAAAGGCAGTGACATGTTGGAGGCTATGGGCTTTGTAGGGGTATTCTAACAAAGTACCACAAGCCGGGTGGCTTAGAAATTTATTGTTTCACTGTTCTAGATGCTGGAAGTCCAAGATCAAGGTGTCAGCAGGGCCATGCTCCCTCTAGAGGCACTAGGCGAGGATGTATCCCAGGCGTCTCTCCTGGTGTCTGATGGTTTCTTTGCTCACAGCAGTGGAACTCCAGTCTTCACATGGTGTTCTCTATGTGCGCATGTTTCTGTTTACAAATTTCATTTTTTTTTTTAAAGAATATCATTCATACTGGACTCGGGCCCACCATAATGACCTCATTTTAACTTAATTACCTATTTCCAAATAAGGTCACATTCTGAGGTACTGAGGGTTAGGACTTCAATATAACTTTTGGTGGGGGGACATAATTTAGCCCAGAACCAAGGTGCTCTGAGAGAAGTCTGCACAGGATTCAGTGGGGGCAGCAGAAAGAAATAATCTACTTCAATGGAGATGGGGCGTGGGGAAGGGTATAGAAAAGTTTTCTCAGAGCAGGTAAACCTTAGGCTGAGTCTTGACAGGTAAACAGGCATTCTTCCAAGGAGTGTGGGGTGCATGTGGGGTGGGGTGCAGTATAGGATGCAGAGAGGGAGGGATAAGGTAGGCAGGAACCAGACCATGAAAGACTTGGTATAACCAAAGTGTTGGTCCTGAGTGACCCCCAAGTCCTCCAGCCTTCCAGAATCATCCTTTTGTTCAATATTCAAATGGAAATAGCTGAAGCAGCAGTGCCATGAACAGTGGGAAGTCTGATATCTCCAAGGCTTCATGTGGTTCTGTTGGAGGTAAGACTTTTCTGGACCACTTGGCACCTCAGCTACCCACTCCCCTGTCACTGGGTACTTATCATGGCTCTCCACCTCTTCTGCCACTGTCCATCTTCTGCATCCCCTTGATCCTTTCTGGGCATCAACTTGTTTTCCACAACTGCAGGCATGGCAAACTACTGCTGTAGGTGTGAGAGAGCAAAAGGACACAGCACAGAACAGGAAACAGCTTCTTATCAAACACTAGCCACAGTGGCCCCGACTTGCCTTGGCCACCCCCACCAAAGGAAAGTTCTTACCAGTCAACTTTTCCTTCATAGTCTCCTGTGACCACTCCTTCTCTGTCCCAACACTTAGAAGCTTTTAAGAAGACCAATGCCCCAGGGGTGCCTGGGTAGCTCCGTCAGGTAAGTGTCTGACTCTTGATTTTGGCTCAGGTCATGATTTCGGTTCAGGTCTCCCAGTTTGTGAGATGGAGCCCCACATAGAGGGTCCTGACAGTGCAGAGCCTGCTTGGGATTCTCTCTCTCCCTCTCTCATTTTCTCTCTCTCCCTTTTTCTCTCTGCCCCTCCCCCACTAATGCTCTGTGCTTTCTCTCACAAAATAAATAAATAAACATTAAAAAAATACCAATGCCCTGGATCACCTCAAACCATTTACGTCAGGATCTGTGGGAGTGGGATCGGGCAGGTATACACCTTAAAGGTGCTATGTGACTGTAGGGTGCTTCCAGAGCTGGGGATACTGCTCAGTACCTAACCATTGCTCATATCTTCCCTTCCCCATTGTCCTGGTTAACTAAGGAAAGCTCTGGTTCTTACTACCTCATTACACAGAGCAATTCCTTTTTCTGTCTGTCTGTCTCTCCCTCTCTCTCTGACTCGCTCTCACTTATCCAGGCCTAGGCCCATTGGGGCAGCTCTTCTCCAAACAAACAAACAAATAAATCATCATGATGTGCTCCTACACAACAGAATCCTTTTCCTCTGGAATAAATAGTGTCTCTTCCTTTAGAGGAAAAAAAATCACAACTCCCAGATTTTGTTTTAAATACCATATTTCAGTGAAATGTTGTCCATATTTTAGCCTATCTGAAATTGGATGTGTCTTATCCCCAATGAGGTACCATAGTTTATTTGATGACTTTTTCAGTACTTCAGATAATAATACACCTTATAATTATAAGAGGATTTCATTTGGTGAAATAGGGTGGCAATAACCTTTTTATTTCTTCTTCCACAAGGGCTAGTTTTGCCAAGGAGTTTGTATTTTAGGAGTTTGCTGTAGGAGTTTGCTGTAGGTGGTAGGGAAGGTTTGGAGTGAGGGTGTAACACTGTAAAGTTTTGCTTCCTTGAATCACTTCTTCTCATGTCCATGAGAGTAAAGGCAGGGATGCTCCTCAACTGAACTGGCATTACCAGGCCTACTTAGGTAAGGGGATCCAAACTTGGTTCCTTGAGGGCAGTAGGGAGTTCCCTGTATTAAGGCCCAGGTGTCACTATGGTCCAGAAGCTATCCTCGGGAAAGGACAACTAGCTCTCTCCCATGAGACCCCAGGACATTGCATTCACTGCCTCGATGAATTCTCCCCCCACAGAACCTGCTCTCTTGCCAGCTTGGAGACCCGACTTTGTTGGCATTCCCCACCAGGGTCCTTTTTATCCAGGCATCCAGGCATTAGCCAGACACACACAAGAAGCTGATAACTAAACTACAGAATTCCCATTCGTTAATTTACAAAAGAAATAAAGCCTGCAGGCAGACAGCACACGCTAGTCGCTAGTCGGGGAGATCTGGCCATTCCCTCCCTGAAGGCAAATTACTGCAAAAGCTAAGTTATAATGAGAAAGCCAATGTATTTGCTTATAATGAGAAAATCAACTTTCAAGAGTACTGGAAGTTCACACTGGCCAGAACGGCTTGTTCTTTCCCTGTTGAAAAATGAATCTTGCAAACACCAAATTATCCAGGAGACGGTGCATAGGGAATTGGGGCCAGAGTGATGGTTGAGCATTAGACTTATCTCTTAGATGAACTGCCTGCAGCGCTCTCACTCACTTACAGGGGTGGCTGTGTCCAGTCAACCTCATTGCTCTGGTCGGCTTGCCAAGCTTCCTTCTTGCTTGGATGCAGAATGGGTGGACACTACCACCATTTGCCTTTGAGACTTGCCATTAAGATTCCAAGACTGGCCAGTCCCTATCTCTTACTATGTGATCCTTCTGCCCTCTAAGTAACTGGGGCTCTATTGACTCCCTCACAATCACAACCAAATCCAGCCTCATCTCTTCAAGAACACATTTAAACACAGTCTCCTGGATTTTTCCCACAAATGGCTTATCTCAACTCTATATGTGTATTTCAGTGTTTAGCCCTTTACAGATTTATTTACAAGTCCTTTCAGGACCCCTGGATGTCACTTCAGGGCATGGAAGCTCCAGGCTTCTTCCAGGAGGGTTTGTTTCTGGGACCCAGTGAAAATGGGTCCTTTTCACATGAAAAGGAAAGGAAGACAAGAGCCAGCAGCCCAGGATATTATCATTAGTAATCTCAGACCAGGGATGGGTTTTGTTGGGTCTTCATTGTAGGTGTCCTCCTATCAGAGGGTTACCAGCACAGCCCCTGGAGCTACACAGAGCTGGTTTCCAATCCCAGCTTTGCCTTAGATACAGCACTCTATCTCTCTGACTTATCCTTAAAATGGATAACACCTATATCTCCTGGGCACC
Source organism: Proteles cristata cristata (assembly GCA_017311185.1). Taxonomy (NCBI): domain Eukaryota; kingdom Metazoa; phylum Chordata; class Mammalia; order Carnivora; family Hyaenidae; genus Proteles; species Proteles cristata. The sequence continues at coordinate 835,354 of JAESUZ010004016.1, read as the reverse complement.
TGGGTGGCTCAGTTGGTTAAGCATCTGACTCTTGATTTCGGGTCCAGTCATGATCTCACAGTTCATGAGACTGAGCCCCACATTGGGCTCTGCGCTAACAGCACAGAACCTGCTTGGGATTGTCTCTCTGCCCCTCCCTTACTCGTACACATGCTCTCTCAAAAATAAATAAATAAACACTTAATTTTAAAAAGCACAACTGTATCTCCTAGGAGGATGAATAAAATAATAAGGCAATGTGCTTGGCACACAGTAGGAACCATGCCTTCCTCTTTCCCTTTTCAATTGTTTTCATCGTTGGAAATTGTCTGACAAAAGCCTTAGACCTCTGCAAAAAACTCCTCCTCTCCACTGCCCACCTTCCCCCCCAGGCATTTCTAAAACAGTGAGAGAGCCTAGAAATTACATTTTTCTTGTCTCTTTTCTTACAATGACTTATAGACACCCAAATATCCACATCTATGTATTTATGTCTAAGATTTACTCTAAAATAATGGGATGAGAAAGTAGGCAAATGGAGAATATAGAGAACAGATTTTTGGCCATGAGTCGATAGTTGTTGAAGCTAGATGATGGATACATGGGAGGTCATTCTACTGTTCTCCATACTTCTGTATATATTTGAAATTTTTAATATTAAAAATATTTTTAAAAGAAAAATATCTTACTGATAGGTTTCTACATGCTAGACTCTGGTCAAGGAGATAGAATTTAAAAGAAGAATAATTTTAGTTCCTGCTCATGAGAAATTCATGAGTTAGTGGAGGAGATAGGCGTGTTAATGGTCATTTCAAGAAGAGTAATGTGAGTAAACTGTACAAGTGGGCACCCAGTGGGGCATTCTGCCCAGCCTGGGAGAAGGAGGGTGACTTCCCAGTTTATGTTCTCCTCCAAGACCATGTCACTGGATTGCACAAATGCATGTGACAGACAGCAGACTGTGCAGAGAAGGACACACCTACATGAACATCATTCCAATCACTGTAGGATTCAAGACTATTTATCATCTCCTTTGAGAGCCATTTTACTCTCTCTACCTTCTAAGTTGAGGTAGGTGACTTCCTCTGAGCTATGTCTACCTCCATTAGCCTTCATCATGCTGATTAAGTTGTTGTAGTTGGTGGGCTAGGGGAGGAGGGAGAAAAGGTTCTTGACAACCTTGTATAATGCAAAACTCCCATAATTCAGCACCAACCCTGATGGAATGGCACGTGTGTCTATCTACCAACAATGGTGGTGGCCCATGTGGCAAAAGTGTGGACATTATCTGCAAATCACCAGGTTTGCTTGCATTAAACTTAAGCAATTCAACCAATTTATAATTTGAGAAGCTTCTCATTTCCTCAATATTGGCACATAAATGGGACTTGATTATGATATTTCTACCACGCTGCTTCAAATCTGCAGTGTAATTGAAAACTGCATACAACTTGACTCCTGAACTATAATGATCTGTTTCCTTCTCTCACAGGGTCCTCCTCTTCCTTGCCTCTTCTTTCCCAGTAGAGTAAAAGAAGGGAGGGAGAAAGGAAGAAAGGGTAAGATTAGACAGGAAGACTGTCTCCTCTTCCTTTTCTCCCTCCTTAGCCCTTCAATGTACAAGTTATGTTATATGAGAATCTGATATTAGTGATCATCTTTTCTGTGTTTAGCAGTAACTGACATGTAAGTGATTTTAAACTCTGCTACTGACTAGCTTCCCCACCTTGGGCTCGCCATTTCCCTTTCCAAAACCTTCATACCCTGCCTTCCCCATCTCTACTATAGGAATAGGAATAGGAATGCTAACCTGGCCTTTTAAGGGTCATGAAAGGGTCATACTAGATAATTTAGGAGAAAGCCCTTTGAACACTATAAAATGCTAGACTCACGTTAGGGGTGTTATGACTGGCTGACACAGGGCATCTATAGCCTGGCACTTCCGAGTGACTCACGGACCTCTTATTATAAGTATATCTTACTAGGAGGCCCTGTGGGTCACTGAGCTATTGTTAGCAAACCACTTAGAAGAGGAGAGGGCTTTAAAACTAGATCACTTCCGGTTAGATGACCTACAAGGGTACAAAGAGTACGTATGAACTTTTCTCTTCCTTTTAATTTTCTTTTAAAAAGGAAGACAACTCACTCTATCATTAATGCACATCACAGTGTTTGAATTAGTCAAGTGAGTGTGGAAGAGTTTTTGGGGACAGGGTTAATAAAAACATTTTTGTTGTCCTTTTTTAAAATGGGAAAATCAATGTGTGCTTGTTAAAAAATGTAAATTGTATGAAGGTTTAGAAAATCAAAGGGAAAGCCCCATTTTTGCAAATACCATCTCCACCCCTTTCCAGAGGTAGCCATTACTAAGATACATGTATAGAGATTTCTGTGAAGACAGTCCTGTAATTTTCTGTTTTCACTTAAGCATAAATGGCAGGGGTATTTTTTTGTAATGTGGAAATTTTTATTACTTATTTATATATTTTTAAATATTTTAATTTATTTTTGAAAGAGTGCAAGTGGGGGAAGGGCAGAAAGAGGGAGACAGAGGATCCAAAGTAGGCTCTGTGCTGACAGGCTGACAGCAGTAAGCCCGATGTGGGGCTCAAACTCATGAACTACAAGATCATGACCTGATCTGAAGTTGGACACTCAACCCACTGAGCCACCCAGGAGATCCAAAGGGTGGACATTTTTAAAGAAATTAAGAAGGAAACATAAATGTTCTATCGTCTGTTCATTCAAATGTGTTCCTTAAGACAAAATACAGAGTTGGGATGTTATCCTGGCCTCTAGGAGAAAATCATGTCCTGTGCACACCTTTGTCGTGTTTATCCTCCCAAACTAGAACTTGAGCTTATCGCAGCAGTGTTTCCAGGCCCTAACACCATGCCTGGCACAAATAAATGTTTGCCAAGTTAGTAACTGGATGAGCAAATTGACCATGAGCCCGCGATTCCTGCAGAATTAATCCCTGCTGGGCCCCTGCTAGGCTGTGTGGCATGTTGCTTTCCCAGCACTTACACACATTGGGTCATTTTGTTCTCACAGCACCCTCTAATGTGTGTTGCCCTTTGTATTTCATTTTATCATTGTTTTACAGATGGAGAAACTGACTCCTGGTAAGATCACAGAACTGAACATACAACCCAATTTCTTTTTGTTGCCCCCAATGCCAATCTTGCTTGGGTACAATGTCAAAGGCAAACAGAATCAGTTTAATTTCAACACAACGGAAAGCTCGTTTTGAGGCAGTGAGGGTTAATTCCCTTTCAGCCTGTGAGCCGGGAAGACCACTTTAGGTCAGCCATGGCTTAGCTGGGGAGTAAACTTTATCCAAGTCCTCTCCTTTGCAAATCCATCTTCTGCCATCTGCTGGATGAAAGCAACATTTCCTCATGGCCATTCATCAGCCATTATTATAATTTCTATCTATTACAGTGCTAGGCAATTTACACGAATCATTTCTTTTCCTCCTCCAAGCAATCCTATAAAGTAGGTCTGAGTCTTATCCCCATTTTCAGATGAGGTAATTTGAGGTTAGGTAACTCACCTATATGAACTAGTTCCCTATGGCCACTGTGCCAAACGATCACAAACTTGGTAGCTTAAAACAATAGGAATTTATTCTCCCACAGGTATAAAGGGCACAAATCCTAAATCAAGGTGTTGGCTGGACCATGTTCCTTCCAAAGGCTCTTGAGAAGAATTGTTCCTTGGCTCTTCCTGCCTCTGGTGACTCTAGGCATTCCTGGGTTTGTGGCCACATCCCTCCAGTCTCTGACTCTGCCTTCATATGGCCTCTTCCATCTTCTTCCTGTCAGTGTCTCCTCTGTGCTTCTTTTATAAGGATATTTATCATTGAATTTAGGGCCCACCAGGATAATCTAGGGTGATTTCATCCCAAGAGCCTTAACTTAATTACATCTACAAAGACCCGTTTTTCAAATAAGTTCACACTCACAGGTTCCTGGGATTAGAAGGTGGACTTATCTTTTTTTGGTGGGGGACAGGGGAGGAGGAGAAGGCACCATTCAACAAAATACCCTATGTTCCACAATTGATAAATTATAGAGCCTATGCTCTAAATCATTGCTGGGGGCTCAAGTTTGTTGCTAGTGACCTTAACCTCTGTGTCTCTTCTACCCCTCAATCCCTACTATTTTAGACAAGGACAGGCACACACACACACACACACACACACACACACACACACACACACACAGAAGCTTCACACCCTGAGACTCTCACTGATGCTCACTGCAAAAGGTGACCACATGATTCATTATCCAAATGAAGACACATTCGAGAATAAAAGAGTAAAAATGGGAGTTAACAATTACCCTGTGATAACAGGCAAACCAGGACAGTGCTGTGCACCCCTAGATATAGGGGTCCCTGCCACTGTCTCCCCAGGCCTGGCGTCTCCTGCTGGCACTCCCAGGAGTACACACCTTGTCTTCTCTGACGCCTGATGTCAGCCCCCTCCCACGAGACACCTTTGCCAGAAAGAGAGGTGATCTGGAGACTATGAGGTCCAGCAGATGCCCACTAAATGAATGCTGAACTCATTTTTTAAATGTTTAAATTTTAATTTTTTAAATGTTGGACAAAGACTTTGTGCTATAAATCACTAACACTCAACCCCTACCCTTGAGGGATGTACAGACTAGCAAGCAAGTGGGTAAATAGCCAGAAGTGCCAGAAGCACAATCAACCTGACCAGCCGGCCTCTGAGCTGCTCCCTGAAGGAGGAAGTTGCACCTCAGAAAAACCTGACTAAGTGAAAGAGGAACGGAAATGGCATGACATAGGTGTTCCAGATGTTCTACATACTTTATTTCATGCAGTCTTCACAATCCTATGATGGAGGTATGGGTCCACGGTCCATTGTCAAGACTCCCTGGGGCCAATGTGTCTTGGAATTCAGACATTTCTGGACTTTAGAGAAATAATATGTTGCAAGCACTAATTTATTATTTCTTTTGTTAAAATATATTTGTTTGGGTCAATTGATAATACTATTTATCAACTCAGAAAATTATTTATTGGGCTCTACTCTAGTGATATTTATTGAAATTTAGTATATTTTTATCTTCATAATAGACTGCATTAAATATTTTTTGGCTTTTTAAGTTTTCATTTTAATTCCAGTTGATTAACATCTAGTGCTATATTAGTTTCAGGTGTACGATATAGTGATTCAACAGTTCCATACAATATCTGGTGCTTCTCATGACAAGTGCACCAAACATTTAATATTACGTACCCGATGGTCTGGGGCTACCCCCATAACTAATATATTCATAATTCTGTAGCAAAACATGTATATTCACATTATATAAAATAAGCACAGACTATAAAAAAGGCTTATGTGAGTTGAGGGAAGGGTTTTACTGTCAAATTAATTCAGATCAATTAGATTTCACTGCCAAATGAGTTAAGAAAGGGATGCCAGTTAGTATAGCTCTTGGATTTGGGGATTTTTAGATAAGACATTGTGGGGCTATATTATTTGCTCTGGTTTGCAGACAAAAAACAAAACAAAACAAAACAAAACACCTGAGGCTCAGAAAACTTGCCCAGGACACACAGTAAGTGGTGCAGGTAGAATTGGAATGTTTGTCAATCTGCCTGGCTCACCCTTAGCGTCATTCTGTTTCAATTTTGACTTTAGGTAAACAACCTGAAGTAAGCAGTCCTACCAAGCCCCGAGCTATATCCTGATTCCTAAAATAATATTGATGGCTCCAGTCCATTCATCTTTGTAGAAACACTTGAACCAAAGCTTTAAGTCATATGAACATGCATAATCTTTCTGTCTACCGATGTTTGTGACATGCCATTCTTGAGACATCTGGTAGTGTGAATAATTCTGTGGTTTCAGGCAGGGGGTGAAGTTCTAACTTGTGAACTTGGAAGGGGCTTTAATTAAAAAGTCATGCCGATGACAATACAGGCAGAGTTGCTTAGACAGCAAAACCAGACAACTCCTTTTTGTTGACCTACTTCAAACACATATGATTACTTAACTTTGTAAAAGTAAAGTAAGGTCCCCAGGAGAGTGATAATTATTCCTAACAGCACCTTTAAAGAAATGGCCCAACTAACAGAAAATGCCCAGTCCAAGGATAATTTAAAACACTTGCTTCCTCATTGATAATGCAAGATCAGCTTCCCTGCCCTTGGCTCCCAACGCACATGGACACACACACCATGCATACACCCCACACATAGCATTCATGCATCATACCACACCCACACCTCATATACACCATACACATCACACACACCACAAATATACCCCACATGCATCATATACCACACACACACACACACACACGCACACGTTCACCCACACACAAATCTACACACAAACACTCCACACATCCCACCTACCACACATACCACACATCCACAGCACATAACTCCCACAAGACACATTCACATGTACATCACATACTAGACACATGCACACACACACCGCACATACACACACCACACATCAGACACACACATACCACACATCACCCCCCCCACATACCACACTTTCATTACACATATCACACACACTCACACACACACACACACACACACACACACACACACGCACAAATTGCACCCTGTGGATGGTGAAACTTGGTTGAAATTGGTTGAAATTCTCCTCGTCCAGGTGGTGCAGGGCTGAAGTCTACTGCACACAGCCGGCCCCAGTTAGACTCAACAGGCCAACAATCCAGTCTTTTCAGTTTAACTACATGACTTAGCACCACTTTTTGGCTCCCTGGGGAGAGAATTCACCACAGGCCAGCAAAGATGTCAATTTTCCTTCTTCCTTACAACAAGGTTTTCACCATTGTTTTGTCTCTTGACACAACAGATGTTATGCTCAGAAAAACTCCCCGAACGAGTCAGTTTTATGTTCCTCACACTTAGCAATGAGTAAAGAAATAACAGCTTACCTGAAATAATCCAGACTTTTCCATTCAATCACACCAGTGACAATTACGATGATTGCTAACTTTATCCATTAAGAGGTTACTGTGTGTCAGGCAACTCTGAGCATGTTGTGTGATGTATCTTGGGACAATAAAAGGAATCGAATTACAGCTTTTAGAAATGTACTGTAGTATGTGCAAATGACAATAAATACTTACATAGTATTTTCATGTGCCAGGCACTGTTCTCCATGCAGGATATATACTCTTGTTGGTTTTTTTTTTTTTTAATAATATTGTTTTAACTCACCCAACAACCCTATATAGTAGATACCTATGTTATACCATTTTACATATGGGGAGTCTCAGATCTGGAAAGGCTACATAGCCTGTCAAGGTCACACAGCTAGTAAGTAGCATAGGTAGAATTATAACTGTGACCCTCAGGCTTTAAAGTCCACATTCTTTCCTGTCGCTGTGGAAATAGTCTTCCTAGGGATGCGATCTATGTCTTATTCATCCCTGCATCTGAGCCCCCAGCACTGTACCTGGTAGAGACAGATGGTTCAGGGAAGTTCAAGGAGGAAGGAAAACAGAAGTAAGAGAGGAGAGACACCAATTTCAGGGACATACCCTCGTGGAAATGAAGACCACAGCCTGTTTAGTAACCAATTGCAATTACATTTCTGAGAGAGAAAAGCTGACGGATGGATCCAGGGGGGTTTGCTTTTGTGAGCAGTCAGACTGCCTGCTGTAAACCCACAAAGGGGAGAACCCAAGAACAGATCCTGTCAGAATCTGCTCGCAATTCCAATAGCAGCATTAAAAGGCCCTGCTCTCATCAGGGGTGCGATCTGGGGACACAGGAGAATAGTCCTTGTGCTGGGTCCATTCTCCAATTGTACAGTATTTCCTAATATTTGTAAGAAAATAGTTAAGACTTAAAGATTATAAAGACGGCACTGAGGTGGGGCCCAAGCCAGACTGTGAGGTGTGGAGAGAAGCTGAGGGAAACAACTGCTCCACTACCTCCTCAGGGCTCCAGAAAATGCCAGACTTCATTAATGTAGGAATCACATTTTCTAGGAGTTACTTGTTTGTGTCTAACTCTTCCACCAACCCAGGGGCTCCTGAGGTGCAAGGACCTTGATACTCATCCTTAGGGTGGTGTAAGTGGTTAAACACGTGGCCTGGGGAGTCAGAGTATCTGAGATACCATGAAGGCTTTATTGTTGTGTGATGTTTGGCTACTTACTTAACCTCTCTTATTTGTTAAATAGGACATAATGATAATGTTTTCCCTAAGGGGGCTTCACCAGCCATTGAGCAAAGATCTCTGGCTGCTGCCTCAAGGAGGAAGTTGTACTTGAAAAAAGGCTTACTGGGGAAAAGGAAAGGGAATGGCATTGAAGTGGGGGCTCTGCATGTACTGTTTCATAAAAGCCTGATGATTGAGTGGGAGGTTTTATAAATTGTGTAGCACAATCCCTGGTTCTCATCGCCTGTGACAAAGATTGCTATTTCCTAGTGCCTATGCTTCACTTCTTCCCTTAGTAATAATGGTACCAAAGTTTTGGAGGGGTGTGTGCCTGGTTCTAGAAAGAAGGCTCTGGAGAAATGTAGAGAAATGGTGGGGTGCATGTGGCAAGGGGTAGGTGTCCACTTGGAGAGATCGCTGTCAAGGTCATGATGAAAGAAATACTGAGCAATCTGTTGGTGGTGCATAAAAGTGGGGAGCCCTGGGGTGTTTTTGGGGCAGAGTCAGCCAGATTTTATGAATGACAAGATGACAGAAGGAGGCAGGTGGGAGGGAGGGGAAGAGGCTAGTGGACGCCCAGAGCCTTGGTATGGTGACTAAGTAATGGTGACTTAGTAATTAACATTCACTGAAGGAGAGAATGGAGGAGGAGGAACAGCTCTGGGAGGCAGGAGATGAGTGTAGTTGAGGACACGCTGGGGCGGAGGGGCCTGGGGACATCCCATCCAGATGTCCAGCCGAGTTCTTTTTGTTCACTGCCTCTGTGGAATGGCGTTTCATCATCAATAGGAGTCCTGAAAAAGGGTTTTGCAAAGAGCACGCGAATGTTCTGTGCCTGGAAGATCAAAACAACCCGCAGAGGCAGCAACTTTCACACACGCACAGCCTGCTGCTGCCAGCCCTCAGGCGGCTCTCCCTGCCCTTCCGGTTTGCTTTCCAAGCCCACAGCTCAGCCTGGCCTCACCCCACATCAGGCTTCCTGGGCGGGAGACAAAAGGTGTGTATCCACAGCACAGAATGACCACATCCACCCTGTCAGCAATGGTTTCTATGGAACGTTTGGTTACAGTGTGCAAGGTTTCTTTCTACTGAAGTCATTTCAGTGAAAATAGCTAACGTGGTTATGTTGCATGCACAGCTAAGGATGGAGTTATTTCTTCATTGCAATTCTGTTCTCTGCAGACATTTCCCTATAATTCTATTTTGCACCAACTCCATGGGGGCTCTTCCAAGCCCCGTAAAGCCTATAGTGCCTAAAGCAAGTGTTCTACCCAATTCAAACTGCAAGAATAAGTGGTTTTCTATCTCTGCAGGGAGCTCACAACCCTGGCAACCAAGCTCAGCACTTACCGCTTGCTAATGCCTATTAGTACACTAAATCCTTTCTATGTATTATTTCATTTAATTCTTTGAACCTAACAATAAGGCAGGTTAAACGAGGGTCAGAGAGGGTGAGAAACTTGCCTAATGTCACATAGCTAATAAAAAGTAGAGATTGGTTTCCAATCAAACCTGTGTCACTGCAGTTCCCAATGCTTAACAGTAGGCTGCACTGTCCCTCCACCATCAGTGCAGAATGTCACCTCCCTGCTGATATGACCACACTTAACATCGCCATCATTTATTTCCAAGTTCTCTAGCTCAGTTGCCCTATTTTTCCACTTGCTGGAAAAACAGGGATTAGGCTCTCTGTTTTACCAAAAGGAATGTGTGTGGTTTCATACCATCTACCCAGTATTAGGAAAGGAAAACTCTTGGCCATGAAGAGTCAGAAGTGGTGTCTCTGGCTCTACTTGCTCTCCTGAATATGATTAGTGGGGTGATCAGTGGTAACCCGTGTCAGGATGGCTCTGGGAAATTGGCCTCTTGATGGAGTTGTCTGTGCAGGTGACCTTTACACCCGGCTAGTGGCATAATGGTCCTAAAAATGGAAAGGTTATCTATGTGGTTCTACATTGATTTACTTTTTATAAAACAAACCTTGGATAGGAGTATCCTGAGTTGCAAAGTGAAACAGAGGGAAAGGATAGGAATGTGTCGAAGAGATTTTGATAGTTCTGTTTTTCTTCTCACTGAATCACTTCTGTTTCCTCTGAGCTGCCCTTCTCTTTGCACACCTGGATCATGGTCTTTCCTGGTAGGTGGTAGATGTTGAGCTGGTCAGGCCAGGCCAGGCCAGGCTATAGTGCTTACAGGGTTGATACATAAAGGAAGAGAGTGTTGAGATAGCACACCAGCTTTAAATGCCTCGGCCCAGAAGCAGCACATGTCATTTCAGATCAAGTCCCAGTGGCTAGAACTAGTCCCAAGAACTGGGGAAAGTAATCTCTCCCCATTCCCAGACAGGAGAGGAGAACAGGACATGGGAGCTCTGGTGACCTCCTCCCCTGAGGCTTGTCTTTCATGTCTGGTGATCCCTAGTTGTCCACATGATTGGGGACAAGGGGAGTTCTGGAAAGATGTCAAAGGTAATGGTGCAGTTGTTTATGAGGTTGTATGTGTGTGTGCGTGTTTAATCATATTAAGGTATAGTTTATATATCATAAACTTCATCCCTTTTCGGTATACAACTCAAGGACCTTTAGTAAATTTACTAAGTCATGCAATCAGGTAGTGGAGCAATTTCTGAATCTCCTTGAATCCCACCATTAACACATTCATAGCAACTATGTTATCAAAACCCAAAACCCATGAACAGCACCCATGACAAGACCTGGTAACCAATGTTTCCTCGAACTCCAAAGTCTGAGTAAGCAGGGTCAAGCTACCAATAAGTGCATGACTCACATGGTATCAGAAACTGTGCATATGGAAGAGAAAGAAAAGCAGAGGGACTTCTGGTACACCTGAGAACTGGAGGACCCCCAAATCACCAAAGGAATGTACTGGAAATTTCCATGGGCCATTTGGAGAAAAGCAGCAAGACTGGGATGCAGGCGGAAGGTTCCAAAGCACAGGTGAGTGCAAGGAGACTACAGGAGATCTGACTGTGCTGGGGAGTCCAGGGGCCTGGGCCCTTTGAATTCTTAAAACTGAAAAAGCAAAGCACTCTTCCAGGGCAAAGCCCCAATCTAAGGAGAAAATGCTGGGAGTAGAATCCAAACTGAACAAGATGGAAACAACAAGGGCAAAGAAAAGGCAAAGTCAAATCAAAAGTGGGGAGTGGAGCAGAGAAGAGGAACTCAGAATGTATGACGTCATATTTTAAAGATTACTTCATGAAATCAACAGAAGGGAAGCTCAGAACCGTGGACATAGAAAAGCTCTCTGTTGTTACTGTTTCCTCCTGAATGTAGAAGAAAATTCATTTCATTAAAAAAGGAGTCATAAGGGGCGCCTGGGTGGCTTAGTCGGTTAAGCATCCGACTTTCGCTTGGGTCATGATCTCGCGGTTCGTGGGTTCGAGCCCCGCGTCGGGCTCTGTGCTGACTGCCAGCTCAGAGCCTGGAGCCTGTTTCAGTCTGTGACACCCTCTCTCTCTGACCCTCCCCTGCTCACACTGTCTCTCTCTCTAGAAATAAATAAAACATTAAAAAAAAAAAAATGGCCTGCTGGCCATTTATTAAAAAAAAAAAAAAAAAAAAAGGTCATAAAAGGGATGGCTGGGTGGCTCAGTCAGTTAAGCGTCTGACTCTTGATTTTGGATCAGGTCATGATCTCACAATTTGTGAGATCAAGTCCCAATAGCGCAGAGCCTGTTGGGATTCTCTCTGCCCCTCCCTCATGCACTCGTTCTCTCTCAAGATAAATAAACATCAAAAACAATTTTTTTAAAGGAGTCATAGGATAAGATTGTAGTCCAATACCAACAATGTTATTAAGTGAAAATAAGAATAAAAAGCAGAAAGATATCACTACAGACAATGAAAGAATGCCAAAAAAAGCTATAAAACAAAAATGTAATAAATGTAAATAAGTGGAAAATATAATATTTCAAAATGAACTAAAAAAAATAAAAACTATGAAAGACAACATAAATTACAATGAGAAAAATTCAAAACTGGAATGATTCAGGAAAAGGCAGATTTGAAAAGAGAAATGAAAAATTCAAAGGAGAATTGAAAATAAAAGAAAAATGATTTCATAAATCAAGGCCAAACAATGAATAAACCAAAGGAAAAATGTCTTGAGAGAAAGAATATGGAAAATGGGAAAAGTTTTTAACACCAAGAAATAATGAAGAGATTAAAAGGGCTTGAAGGAAGGTGACAAATATAGAAAATATATAAAGAATATTCAATATACATGAGTCCCCAAAGAAGAAAACCAAAGAATAAAAAAAATTACTAAAAACTAAAATTTAAAAAATTCTCGAAATTAAAAAAAACAAACCAAGCACTATGTATTGGATGGACATATTGTATATATTGGAAAAATCAGTCCTCAACAGCTCCACTCTGAAATCACTGGGCTTTAGAAAAAAAGAAAGGAAAAAAAATTCTCTGTGCAGCCAGTCAAAAACAAGAGGTATTTTACAAGAGGAAGAAAATCAGATTGTCATTAGACTTTCAACATCAATGCTTCATGCTAGAAATCAGTGGAGTGAGTTACTCAGGATACTCAAAGAAAATGTGAGCCAAGAATTTTAATTCCAATTTAAATTGATCTTTGAATATATAGGCAAGGAGCACACTGCCTTGAACAGGGCAAGAGCTTGGAAAACAGTACCTCTTGGAGTCTTTTCTGAGGAATCAGAAGAAACTTCTGGAAACTAAGTAGCTGAGGAGACAGCTATGCTGAATTAATTTCGGCTAACAACGAAAGATGAATGAAGGGATTAAAATATTACCATTTTGCAACCCCTAACGAATTAATAGATCTATTCAATGACAATCCCTGGCTGCTAACATCATAAAAAGAGAGACAAAGATAAATTGCATGTCCCATGATGGAAGTACCCAATTCAATTTATAAAGTAGCCTTGAGAAAGAGTGAATCTAGTCATGCATATAGATCTAGCTACCATGTCACAGGCAATACAGGGAAATGTTACAATCACAAGGACATAATCAGCAAAATTCAATGTAAAGAAAACCCTATAGGGCAACACAATTTCTTTCTTTCTTTATTTTTTTTAGTCAAATAATAGACGGGAGAATTTAGAGATTAGAGAATAATCAGGACACATATGAATCAAGTTGTAAACTGGCTTTGATCCCAGTTCATGCTAATTGTAGGGGGAAAGTTATCAAAAAATCAAGGAAACATGAACATTGGATATTTGATGATAAGGAATTACTTTTTCAGGTTGATACTGATATTGTGGTTATATTTTAAATGAGCAGTCTGTGTCCTTCAGAGATTCATAATGAAATAATCACAGATAAAATGATATGAGGGCTGGGATTTGTCTCAGCTGATACGGGATCAAAGTTGATGAGGGCCAAGAGGAAGCAAGCTTGGTCAGGAGTTGATCATTATTGAGGCTAGGCAATGACTATGTGTACATTCATTACACTAGTCTCTCTACTCTGCTTTTGTTTAAAATATTCTATAGGAAGGTATTTTTGAAGAGAGAAAGACAGTGCATATGTAACTGACAGAGAGAAATTAAGGGAATAAAAATCAAATTACAAATTTGGGGTGTGGCTTTTTTTGACCTTGAGCTTCATCATAAAGTGATCTGCCTCAGCCATTTGATAGGAACTCTGAATGTCCATATGTTTAGGTCTTTTAACTGGAGCTGGTCATATTTCCCAGAGTAGATGCTCCCCATTACTGGACATAGATGGTAAAGGCCTGGTGGCCAGCTTTCAGGGAGCTAGGTGAGGAACACATTCCGTTCGAGCCTCACCTGTGCCTCTCCCCAGCCAGAGACCCTGTGTTTTGCCTTCTCTAGAAAATAAACTTCTAACCTTCTATGTGGAGAAGGAAGTATTAGTCATCCAGCAGTCCTGGGCACCAGAGGGAATCTAGGGGCCTAAATACTTCCTAAATAGCTGCCAACAAATCCTCCTTATTTTAACATCTATTTAACAATATTTCTGGAGAGTCCAGGTACCACAAGTTACTAAAATTTTTCACGATTTTGCAGTGAAAATACAGTTGAGTCTCAGCTTTTTTCAAGACCAGTTTAGGCTTTTGTTTCACAGAATCTGTTGAGCCATTCTTTACTCATTCACTTGTTTTCTCCTCTCCTGCTTTCCTGGCCTCAAGAGTCTGCACAACACACACACACACACACACACACACACACACACACACAATTTTTAGCTGAGCTCTGGGAGAGACCAAAAAAATAAAATGGGTATGCTCAATCTACCATTTTTATTCATCAATCCCCACTCTACCATTTATACTTCTTTTATTCTTTAAACACATAACATAAATACAGAAAAGTACATAAGATATACATATAGCTGAATGAGTAATTGTAAAACAAAGGTCCATGTGATTACTCCCCAGGTCAAAAAAGAGAACACTGCCAGCACCCAAGGGACCTCAGTGAGCTCCACCAGCATTCTAGCTCTGTAGAAACCCAGGATAACTACCATCCTGACTTTTGCAAAAATCCTTCGCTTACTTTCCATTTATTTTTCACTTTTTTTTTTAACAGCAGTCATCTCTTATAGAATATAGTTTAGCTTTGCCTGTTTTTAAACATTTTTGATTGTTATATTCCTATGTATCTTGCTTTCTGCCTTCACATGACATTTGTGAGATATATCCATACTGTGTGTAGCTATGATTTGTTCATTTTCTTTGCTGGCTGGCCTTCCATTGTGAATGCACAGCAATTTATTTTATTTCATTTTTGACACTGGATTGTTTACAATCCAATTGTTGGCTCTATTATATGCATAATCCAATACGCACACGTTCTTGGATTTTATCCTGGTGCACATATACACACATTTCTCTAGCTATGGACTTAGTGAAACTGCTGTGTGATAAGGTATGTGAACCTTCAGTGGAACTAAAAATTCCCTAGTGATTCTCCAAAGAATGTCTTCTCATTGCAGAATTGGGCATCATGATCCCTTGTGTTCTACACAAATGGTACCATTTCAAATGTACTGTAAAATGGCAACCTGGTGTCTCTGCCTATTTATTCTCCCACCAGCAGTTTTGACAATTATTCCTGTCATTCCACATTTTGCCAACCCTTAGACTTTTTGAACTTTTTAATTTTTGTGAATCTGGTGGACATATAATTATGTTTGTTTGTGTTTTTCAACTGAATTTCCATGGTTACCACTGGGGTTGAGCACATCTTCACATTTATTCGCCTTTTGGATTCCTGCCCCACCCCACCACGGCCTTTTAAACATTATTTTGGTAATATGCATAGATTTCTATAACCTAAACCATGTAGATAAGACCTTACACGTGTTACCCTCTAAAGATTGGGGGGAAATTTACTGTTTCTATGCCAATATATGTTAAATTCTGAATAATGGCAACTCAACATAGTGAAGGTGGACTCTTTTTCCAAAGTATTTAGTGTTAACTGAGCTTTTATGTTTACCCATAAAACTGCAACCAATTCCAGCCTTTAACCTTTAGAAATATGGTTTCTTTACCAACGCACTCTTCAAAGGTGCTTTCAAAAAGGTTTTCAGGGACTTTCTATAATCAAATGGTCTCTGACCTTGCTCATCCTTGTTGACTGTACTATGACTTTTGACCCTTTATACCATCATTTTTCTTTAAATAAACTCTCTTCCCTCTCATGGTTTTCCTTCTAACTGCTTAGAGAGTTTCTCTTTCTCCGGGTCCTCTCTCTGATGTCCAATCTATGTTGGTGTCTTCCAGTGTTTTATCTTTAGACCCTGTGTCTTTAGCAGATACCATCTGGGGTATTTTCCTAGCCCTGCAAGCTATCTCTAGTCGCTCTTCCTGGGAACATTTCCCATTCACACCCTGCATCCATGAGGATGAGCCTTTAAGAGATGTGTTTGCCCCACCTTCCTGCTCTTACTTGATTGGCCCAGGGGCAGACAACAGACCAAAGACTGGCCAATCAGGGTTTGTTCCTCCACATCAGGAACTGAGATCCAAAGTCTTGATAAGCTCTTTGGCTGGAACTGTGACATGAGAACTTGGGATCCAGAGGCAGCCTCAGTTTAAAAAGTGGGCTAAGAAGTGAGGACAGCTTTCAGGGAAAGGACAGAAGAAAGCACACAAGTATAGAAAAGCAGAGAGAGGTGGCAGTGAGAATTCCTGGCATGATGTTTTGGTTCCCAGGTTCCAGGCCCATGCTCACCCTTCAGATCCAGGAGACAATCTGTCCTTCTTTCAAGTTCCTGTTGCATTCAAGCTCACTCACCATGATGACTGCTATTCACACTTTAAGTCCCAACTGAACTCTTCCACCTCTATTCACTCACCCTAGATCAATCCATTTTCGCTGGAGCTTATCCCAGAATCCTGCCCTACCCAGATGAAAGGCACCATTGCTCGTATTTCTGGAGGAGAGAATGCCATAGCTCAGGAGAAATCCTCACCAGTGGATCTGGCTGGTTCTTGCTTCATACCATCCTGGGGCTTGAGGCTTTTCTCCCATGGCTTTTGAACAAGAAATCATCTGTTCCCTATCTTTCCTTTGGACCCTGCCATTCTTCCCCAGCTTGGTAACCTCACTTTAGTGCCCCAGGCTGATCCCTCTTAACCAGAATTTCCTTTCCTCTAAGCCTAGTCAGTTTGACTTAGCACCTGCCTTCTCTACCCAGGAACTGCTGTGCTCTCAGCCATGGCCCCCACTGACCGGGGTATTAATATTGGCTTGGTGCCTGTCAACACCTGCTCTCAGGACCCAGATCCTTCATCCTTCCTTAGCACCGAGCCCACTTCAGAAATAGCAAATACACAGCACATGCAATGAGTTCCCACTATTCTGACCACAGAGATGTTTTCATTGATCATAGTACCCTTTCCTGCTCATGCTGGAGACAAGGCAACATCTCAGATCTTTCTTGATACAGTTCTCTAACACCAACGAATTATCCATTAGAGCTTGGTTCTGGTAGTGTGAGGTAGTGTGATGATAACATTGGCAAGGAAGGGACATTTACAGAAGGAATTGTTTGCTTTGGGGGAAATGTATTGAATTCTGCTTTTAGTGCTTACATTTGGGAAAAAAGGCACAATTTATAAGTGTAGTGGTCTGATAAATAGCTGGAAAGCCAGGGCCACAGAGGAACAGGGCCCCAGGAGGGACACCTCCATTCCTTCTTTGGGATCTCTCTGCAGGGCTGGGCTTGTTCCCCTTGACTGTCTTCAGTACTGGTTAGTATCTCTATAAGAGCTATTTGTTCTTTGGATAATGTAGTAGCTAAATACTTTGGTACTAGAGCCAGACTTCCTGAGTTTGGATCCCAACTCTACCACTACCAAATGTGAGAGGCACTTCAGGCAATTTATTTAACCCCTCTGTCCCCATGCTTTTATTTCCTAATCTGTAAAATGGGATCGTATTCAGATCTGTCTCATTGGATTGTTGTGAGGATTGAGTTTAAATCTGTAAAGGCTTAGAATGGTGCTCAGTAAATGTCTGCAACTGTTACTATCCCACAAGGGGACTGTAACAGAAGCTCCCCGTAGACGCAGTCAGTCTTCCTCATCTTTCTCTGGCACACAGATAGTTCTGAATAACAACAAATAGCTCAGGCTTTGAAGTCTCTGAGATTAAATCTCAGCTCTGGCCCTTGGTCACCTGAGAATAAGCATCCTCCTTGTAAAACAATACTTACTTTACAGAATTGCAGCTGGGTGGCTCAGTCAGTTGAGCATCTGACCCTTGATCTTGACTCAGGTCTTGATCCCAGGAACATGGGATTGATCCCTGCTTTGGGCCCTGTACTGACAGTGAAGAGCCTGCTTGGGATTCTCTCTCTCTCTCTCTCTCTCTCTCTCCCTCATCCACTCCAACTCTCTCTTTCTCCCTCTCAAAATAAATAAATAAAGGTAAAAAAAAAACACAGAATTGCTGTATTAAATGAAGTAACATGCAAAAAGCTCCAAGGACATAACAAATCCTCAAAAAATGCAAACTCTTATTATCAGGGCTAGGTATAGTGTTGTGGCTGTGCCAGACAGCTTGGGTTTGAATTCACAGTTGTTTCATGATCTTGGCAAGTTACTTAAGCTCCCTGGCCTCGGTTTTCTCCTGTGTAAAGTGGGAATAATGCTAGCACCTAGCTCATAGGGTTGTGGTATGAATCAAATGAGAAAATATACATATAGTCCTTGACCCACTGCTTGACAACAAATCTCAGTCAATGCCAGCTTATTCTTGTTTGCCTAATAAATTAATCCATTGTAGAAAAGTTCTTTACAAATAAACTTGCTAAAGGACAGAATCTGGGAGCTCCACAATGACAAAGAATCATCCTAAAGTCAGACTCAGGTTAAGCTAAACCCATAAATACAAGCAGCGCCCTGAGAGACTACAGCCCAGGACGCCAAGCTTTCTCCTTGATTCCTCTTATAGCATGGGCCATGGGGACAATTAACACTTAGGATGTAGGTTGCTGGAGCTGGAAGGATCCTTATGGCTAGATGTGCAAACTACTTCCTTCTGAGTAACTGAAACCCAAAGAGGTCAAGTGACCCCAGCTGTGAACTGAGCCTGAACGAACATTTGGGTCAGGCTAGTGTTTTCAATCACTGTAACACACTGCTTCTCGACGTCACAGCCTCCTCACGTGAAAATGGAGCTCTGCTTGCTTTCCACCGCCTGTTCCAAGGCATCAGGCAGCCAGGAATTTAAAACTCCTGGGGCAGAAGTTGGGTTGCCAGAGTAGGAAGAATAAGCAAGAATGGTGTAGATTCAACTTTCAGCCTCTAGAGGGAGCGCTGGGCACGGCTGGGAAGCACCAGCATGCTGCGTAGGCAGGCGCTTTGGGGCTGGCTGCAGCTTGAGGGCGAGTCCTCCCCAACCTTCCTCCAAGCAGTCCAACCCTTTCTCCAGCACGGGGCAATAACGGGAAAAGCCCACGATCTGGGCTCAAACACATGGCGTTCAGCCCTTACTTCACTCATGCAAGTTGTGTGTGTTTGTGCACATACCTTAATCCCGTGGATCCTCCTCTGTCATTTGGAAGAGCCACGTAGATCTACCTTCCCTATTCCAGAATTTAAAAGGTGATCCTTCGCCTAAGTCTAGGAATATATCCCAAATAAACAGAGACAAGTCCAAATATTTGTGTACAATAGCAGATTTCACACTTGTTGATCTCACGACCTTTTTATACTCCTAAAAAATTATTCAAGACCCCAAAGAACTATTGTTTACTTATGTCTATCGACATTTACTATATTATAAATTAATACTAAGATGTCTAAATATATACTCATTTAGAAATAACAAATCATTATATGTTAGCTTAAAGGACATTTTTGTGGACTATTTTCTATAACAAATAATACATTTTTTCAAGTATTTTTCATGTCGGGCTTAATTAAATAGGGATTATGTCTCCTTTTGCACTGAGTCTACAGTGAGTTCACAGCTGTAACCTCTGAAAAACTCCACTATGCACTGTGAGAAAATGAGAGTGAAAAATAAAATGAAATGAAAAACACTTTAACCTTGAAATGAAAAAAGTTAACCTTGAGGACTCCCTGAGAGGGTCTCAAGGACACTGCAGAGGTCCAGGGACCACACTTTGAGAAGTGCTGGTGTACAAGACCATGTTCTTTATGGCAGGGAGACCCCCGCACCCCTTATCATGGCCAGCAGCCTGGTTCAGACTAGCATTCTACAGGGCAGGTAACAGCAAGGCCTCAGGACTGGTTTCCTGCCCCTCTCCTCCACCACTCCCACCGATGCAGGGAATTCTTCATAAAACATGGTATGACTATCCCATGGCCCTCCTCAAAGTCCTCCCATGTGAGCTGCCTAGTCGCAGCTCACACCAGGGTCCGGCTCCATGGTCTGACTGCAGCCAATATTCCAACCTTAGGTCACTCTCTGGCCCTCTGATATGCCTGGTGGTGTTAGCAAAACCTTCTCCCACACATGCCTTCTATGTCCTACCCTTGCCCTTATGCTTTTGTTTCAGCTGGTCCTTGCACTAAAGCACCCTCTTTCCCACTTCTTTCTGTCCTTCTTTTGCTTTCAGACTCGCCTTCCCCCAACTGCAGATCTTCTACAAGTTCCTAAAACACTCACTTAGTTTGCCCTCTTTTGAGGGCTCTTGATTCAGCTGTATGAAGTGAGTATGCCCAAAAGTTGCTTTATTGGTTTCTTATCGCCACTGTAACAAATAATGACAAACCTGTTGGCTTCAAATGACACAAATTAATGACCTTATGGTTCTGGAGGTAAAAAGAGGAAAATGGTTCTAAGGAGCTAAAATCAATGTGTAGGCTGAGCTTTGCTTCTTTTGGAAGCTCTAAGGGAGAATCCATTTCCTTGCCTTTCTAGGTCCTAGGGCCCTTCCCTTAGGTAGCGGTCCCTTGCATCTATAAAGCACATCAGCCCAGCTTCCGCTTTCTCTGTCTGCTCCTCCCTCTCTCTGAATTTCCTGCCTCCCTCTTATGAGAGTGATTACATTGAAGTCACCTGGATAGTCTGTGACACTCTCCACAGCACAAGCTTTTTAACACAATCACATCTGCAAAGTCCCTTTTGCAATGTAAAGTAATATATTCACAGGTTCCAAGGATTAGGCATTTGGAGCTGGCCATTATCCAGTCTACTATCACGGTTGCTATTAGCAAAAGATGAAATCTAAACACAGCCTCAATGAGTTGCATAAATCTTGGAGTCAGACATATGTCCCTATGTGGAGACAAAACTCATTCATCTAATTGCTTTGAAGACTAAATGAGATGATCTGCATGAAGCATGATGACAGCTGCATAATGATCACTTACCAAATGTCTGTGACTATTATTATTAGCCATTATTTGGCATTTACCACCAGCTGACTTGGAGTCCCCTTCACAGCACTTGTCTTATTTAATAACTTAATATGTATGTTGGGTGACTGTGTGGTATATGATCGTTTTAACTGAGTTTTAATTACATAAACACTACCTTAATACATTCTCCTTGTACAAAAAAAATTTAGTTTAATTTGTCTCTCCCACATTAGAAACCCCACATGGACAAGAACGATTTTACATACCATCAAATTCCCAGAATCTAGTCCAGTAGCAAATACGTATATAGTTAATACTATAAACCAGAATAGAATGAAGATCATTATTCTCGTGTACAGAATTATATACAATAAATAGGAATCTATACACTATACACTATATCTATACACTATAAATAGTGTATAAATCTATACACTATAAATAGGAATAGAATTAATGGATTCAATCTACCTTTTAAAATACCTCTCTAGTTTTCCATTGGCTTCAGAATGAAGATCAGGTTCTTAGCATGACAAGCAAGTTTTAGCAAGATCCAGTCTCAACTTGCTTGAAAATTCACTTCCTATCCATGCCTCCCAGCCATGTCTCCTACCCTAGGGCAATATTGAACTCACCCTGTCCTCTGGAGGGACAGGGCTCCATGCTTTCTTGTACTAGGTGCAGCTTTCTTTGCCTGAAATGACCTCTCCTCACCCTCAGCAACAAAAACACACACGACCTTCTCCTTGTTACCTGGATAATTCCTGCTCACACCTGAATAATTCACCCAGCTTTGAAGCACCAGCTTCACCAGCTTGAAGCACACCAGATTGCAACTTCCTATCCACCTGGCAGTTCCTTCCCACCATCCCACCCCAACTATGTCCCCTATAGCATCTTTAAGGGCAGGGACCAGGTCTTACTGTTATATCCCCAGAGGCTGGTAGGTGCATGCAAATAATAGACACTCAATTATTGTTAGCTGAATGCCTGCATCTGCCTTAATCTCTTGAATGTCAGTTTCTTGAGTGCAGGGACTGGTTTATTTACTTTGGATCCTCAGACTCTAGAAAGGCTCCTGGCAGGAATATAGTGGGCAGTGAGCATTCCGCAAATGTTTGTTGAATGGCCAAATCTTTCCGCAAGATACCCAGCCTACGTTAACAATAAATTACAGGTTGTGTGCTAATCACCACTGCTACACTTTGGAAGGGAATAACAACAACAACAACAACAACAACAACAACACACTGTTCTTCCCTCCAATGCTTATTGGAGCATATGGTGGGCAGTGCCCAATATAAGAGACTATTGATAACTTCTACAAATACATTTTAGTGGATCCCACTGGTTACATTTCTTGCCAAGAAGTATATCTCACAGCAATAAAGGCTAACAAATACTCCTATATTCCTAAAATAGTCACTATGTCCCCTATTCTATCAACAAATCCCTAGCTCTGACTCTCCTTAATATGCCTACTCTGCACCTGACCACACCGTTCCACGGAGAACACCAGGCTCCTACAACTCTTGACAAACCAACAGACCTACTATGTGTCCAGCATCATCCCTTCCTCCTCTTACCTTATGGGCACTTTGCCAAGGATCTCAGAGGGCTTCCCTTCCCTAACCCTCTCTTATCTCTTTTGGCAGGTGCCCAGCTGCCACTCACACAAGTCCTATCTCCTGAAGCAGAGCTGAGCCATGGCTCTGGTAGCAGAAGAAAGGACGGTTGGTGGCAGGAAAGAGGTGTGAGCAGAGTGGTCTCCAGGGCACCCAGACACACCCACAGAAATGGTAGATACGGCTTTACTTCCTGTATTATGGAGGGGGAAAGACTGTCAGTCTCCTGATAGGGAGCAAATGGTTGGTTGTGTAATTGCATCCTTTACAACCGTTTTCCTCATTAGTTTCTTTCCAACCATCCTCATTATCATCAAGAATATTAAATATTACTATGACTTGAAGGAATAGGAGGTAAAGAGGGAAATTAACATCTGAGAAGAGATGACTAAGTGCTAGGCAAGCACTGTGCTGGGCATCTTTGTGTATGTTATCTCTTTAATATTCACCACAACCAGCACACAAACAAAAAGACCATGCTATAGTAGGTACTTTATGATCCACACTGCCTAGGGCTTTGGAAAGGTTTATGTGGTCACGCAGCTGGTAAGCAGTATTATCACAATTTGAACCCAGTTTCCAAAAACCCATGCTTCTTATGCTACACAAAGTTCTCTGTCACTGAGCAGCTGTTGTGTGACAGGCCCTTTGCAAATGATATTTCACGGAATCCTTCCCACTGCATGATGAGAAGAGGTTTCACACAATCATTTCATAGGTGAGGAAGCCAGGGTCAGAAAGGTTAGGTGCTTTGTTCTTACTTACATCAGGAGATTTCACATTGAAATTTTAATGCACACACACACACACACACACACACACACACACACACACCCCAAGAAAAAATATTCTAGCTCTGTTAAGCAGGAAAACATTACAGGGCATAGGGTGCTTACAAAATTGATGGAGGAGTGGGCTGTAGGCTGGGTCCCCAGGAACAACACCCATAACAACACCCAGATGGTATCTCAGCTGCTCACTCCAGGCTCCTATCACCTCAGCCACAACTCAGGATGGGGAAGCTGCCATTACTGGTATCAGCTCTGCATTGGCCAGACCTGCTCCAGCAACACAGTGTAGCAACAAGGTGACCTCACCTTCATCCCCACTTAATTCAGTGTGAGCCTCCTGTGAGCATGTCTAAATGGCAGATTGTAATCATACCCAGAACCTGTAAGGGAGGCTGAGAAAGGTGGATTTTATTTTTCCAGCCTCTGCAATTCAGGGAGTCATGGGGAAGAAGGAGGGACAGATGCAGAGCGAGTCATCCTGCTGTATCTGTCATAGGCTCTGTTCCCACTGGGCAGCCATCTGCTGCAGCTGAGAAGCCCTGTTCAGAAGGAGCCAATGATCGGGTCCTCCTCCTGGCATTAGCGCTATGTATGCTGCTAGTCTACTGCTCCTATCTGCTACATGGTGCCCACCATGTGAATCCACTGCTTCTCACCTACCCCCTCTGCCAGTGATGGAAATCCAAGCTGCCTTTTGGGCCTCGTTGGTAATTTGCCCAAGACCAATGCTTGGACCCTATGGACTCTTAAGCTCCTATCACCTAATTTCAGTCTTACCCAGAGAGAGGGAGAGAGAGAAAGAAAAGAATATAGAATAAAAATAGGTATCTCTTATGGAGCAATTACTGTGAGTCAGACACTCTTCTAAATGCTGTAATGTACTGATTCATTTAAAAACAGTCCTCATAGTATCATCATGAAGATAAATTAAGCAACATAAGTATCTGGCACTTTATACCAAGGACATAGTGGTGCTCAGTAAGTGACAGTTATTATCACCAAGCAGTAAGTCAGGGGCTGGACACTGAGCCCCAGCCTTGTCTGACACAGTCTTGTATGCATTCGTAGACAAGGTGCCTCAGTTTGTCTCTGTGCAACCACTCTATGGCCTTGTGCCACTTTAATTCTAGCCCCTTAAACACAGATGACATGGATCCACTTACCTCTCCAGCTCCCCATGAGATTAGGATGGCTTTGAAGCAGGGGATGGGTATTATTCTTTTCAATACTACAATCCTAACAC
This sequence comes from Proteles cristata cristata, assembly GCA_017311185.1. NCBI lineage: Eukaryota > Metazoa > Chordata > Mammalia > Carnivora > Hyaenidae > Proteles > Proteles cristata. Next base: position 810,707 of record JAESUZ010004016.1, on the reverse strand, counting down.
CTAGCACAGTGATGCCACATGTAGGCATTCAATCCATGACTTTTGGATGAAGATATTCATGTGTAAGGGAGTTTATGACTAAGCCCGAGCCTTGTAAGAGAAAGAAACTGGTGGGCATCATTGCATTGGAGTTACAAGGAGCATGGGCACACTGGCCTCCGAAGGTCAAAAATGGATATTTTGTACTTGGCTATGGAATGTCCTTCCCTTGAGGATGAACTATAGGGAGACACCAAAACCCATGGCTGTTCCCTACACACCCATTAGAAGCCTGGTTAGGGGTGGAGTAACAAGGGCAGGACAATACCTTCCACAATGCTAAGGTGGGCCTGCCATTCTCAAAAAGGAACGTTTCCTAAAGGGCTTCTTCACAGGTCAACTGGCCACTCTATATGCAGCAAACGAGCATTGCCGGTGTCTTCCATCATGATCCCAGAGACTGATGGGTTCAAGGTCAATAACAATTCTGGCCAACTCGGATTTATTGTGCCTACTATGCGGAGGAATCAAATGATCCTTCTGAGCTTCTGCTGCCTGCCGACACTGGTATCCACCATCTACAGCATTAACTTTCATCTCCTTAACCATCTTGTGGGTGGGTACGGTTGCTACCCACATTTTTAGATGAGGCAACCAAGGCTTCAAGAGCCTGAGAAACTTGCTCTCAGCTGAGCAGTGAAGAACCAGGGTTTGAAACTAGGGTTGTCTGGCTGGAGCTAATATCTTGTCCTTGTCCTTTAATAGCACACCTCACAGTTATAAATCATCCATTGCATGTGACACAATGGTTTATCATATGCCTCCCTGGCCAGACAATACACTCAGGAGGGCTAGGCCATACCTGTGTTCACTGTTGTGTCCTCAGCACCAGCACATAATGAGCTATCCTGGCAATCCATTTATGGACATTGAGGGAATATCTCATTGAACGAAAGAAGCTTACACATGCAAATGACATAGGTTCTGCTTTCCAGCATGCGGCGATGGTCACATACTCAGCTCCTTGTTGGTTCTTGCCTGGACTATTACAGAACTCCCATTCTTGTCTCCAGATTTTTGCATACTCCCCCATCCTCCATATGGGGCTGGATCTTCCTTATACACCTGAGCACATCATGGTCCTGCTGAAAGCCATCACTGGCGCCCCACTTCCTGCAAATAGAGTCGAAGCTCCTGGGAGTGGTCAAGGTCATTATATTGGCCCTATATTCCTCGGGAGCCTTAGTTGCTGCTGTGAGACCTAGGCCCTGCCCATATCAGCCCAAGTTCACTGTAACGGCAGCCATTCTGTTTCCCAAACTGTCATTCTTCACCTGAAATCTCCCCACCTCCAATGCCTCCCACCCCATGCCCTGTTCAGTGTACCTGATAAATATCAACTCTTCTTTTTTTTATTTTTGAGATAAAATCACATAACATAAAATTTATCTTTTTAACCATTTTAAACTATATGATTCAATCACTCTCACTATATTTATGGTCTTCTGCAACTATCACCACAATCTAATTCCAGAATATTCTCATCATCGTAAGAAGAAATCCTGTGCCCATTAAACAGTCACACCCTGGTCTCCTCTTCCCCCAGCCTCTGGAAATCTACTTTTTGTCTCTGTGAATTTGCCTATTCTGAATATTTCATATAAATGGAATAATATAATAATGCGGCTTTTTGTGTAACTCACCTTTTAAGACTTAACTCACAGTTCCTCTACAAAGTCTTCCCTGACCTTTACCAATGGCTGTGACCCCCTTTGTGCACGATTTCCAAATTCTCATGGATACCTCCATGTTTCCCTCATTCTTTTATACTTCTATCAGGGCGCCTGTGACACTCATTCTTCCTATTGGACCATGTCCATCTCCTTCCATTAGCTTGTGAGTTCTTTGAGGGCAGAGAGCTTATTGCTATTCATGTTTACCTTTGCAGCATCTCCTACAGTGTCTGACACAGAGCAGTTTCTTTAAAATGTACACTGACTATATATCAAAGACAGCGATAATGTACCTAGGCTCTGGATCCTGACTACCTGGATTCCAGCTCTACTGCTTCCCAGCCATATGAAACTGGGCAAATGACTTAAACTTTTTGTGTCTCAGATTTCTCAGTGCACGATGGTAATGAGAGTGGAATGTATCAAAAAGCTGTTGTGAGGGCAAGACACTCAGAAAAGTGCCTGGCACATAGTAGTGTTCCGTAAATACTAACTTGATTGATTGATTATAAAGAATACTTTTTATTATGAATGTCATTCACAATAGGTGCTCAAAAGTAATGTACTGGTGGTGTATGGAGCAGGAACACATTAATGTTGGTGGAGGGGATTTAGCAAGGCTTCTTGGAGGAGGTGGGAATTGACCTTGTCATTGAAGGTTGTGTGAGCACTCAAAGAACAGATATGAGGAGGCACAGAGAGGACCAGGAAAGGACAGTAGAGGCCCAGAGAAGAAGGACTGAGCAAATGCAAGTGGGAGAGGGAGTGAGGGTCATAAGGACAGAAACAAGTGTGTGGAGGCTTGTTCAGCAGGACATTGGCCTAAAAAAGTAGCTTGGGACCAACTTGTAGTAGGCCTGCAGGCAGTGTATGAAACTGTGAAATGTCTTCAAATATGAAAGCGGGATAATCAGATCATGGTTTAGGAAGATAAACCGAATGGTCACAGGAGGGTGGGTAAAAATGGGGAGAAACTAGGGACTAGACTTGCTAACTCAGATGCTTCTGGAGGGTAAGTGAGGAACTTACATGAGTGAGGAAATCTGGAGGAAAGAAGCAGCAGGGACCTGGCCAACTGAACCTCAGACACCTAATCATCAGCAGACAGTGTTGCTCAATTTCAGCCATTGTTGCCATGAAGCTGGTCTGGTGTTAACAAATTTTTCTGTTTTTCAAAAAATGCCGTACAATACAGATTTTTATGTGATTCTAACTTTTAAATATGAATTTATAAGTTAAAATGGCCCATAGACTTCACATGAGTGTTCCTTGAAAATAAATTATCCAGAGAGAAGTGCTCAGTAGCAAGGAATGGGAAGTGGCACTTGGAATAGAAGATGGAAGCAGATAACTCAAATCTGATGACTGCTGGATGTAGATGATAAGAAGATGTTGAAAAAGACACTGCTGTTTCCAGCCTAAATGACTTTAGAGGAAGCTATGCCATAGGCAGCTTCATGAAAATGGAACAAGAATAGCTCTTGAATCAGACAGAATGGGTTCAAACTCAGTCCCATCACTTACTAGCTGTGTGCCCTTGAGCATGTTACTTGTCCTGTCGGATCCTCAGTTTCTTCATCTATTATATGGAGGTAATACTAATACATATCTTACAGAGTTATGTATAAAGGTTAAATGAGATGTGTGTGTGTGTGTGTGTGTGTGTGTGTGTGTGTGTGTGTGTAGAGTCTGGTACATAATAAGACCTCAAATGTTGTCAAATTCATTGGCAACATTCCTTTGTCAGCTGCAATAAGAGCCTCCAGTTTTTTATTTGGTGTACTCTCCCCAGCCCGTCCCATCCAGGGGTGTCGTGTGCCTCACTGGCTGGCCAATGAGAACACTGTAACCCTCTCATGATAGTGATTGGCTCAGGGAGTGATTGTTGTTGGAGTCAACAACAGAGTAAGCTGAGTGTTGAGATGAAAGAGAGACCAAGTCCTTATGGAGCATTTGATTTTCCATATCACACCACACCTGAAATCAACTCTATTTCTCAATTTTTCAATTAATTCCCTTTCAGGTTATGCCATTTCAGATTGCATTTTCTGGCACGTGTCACTAAAAGAGTCCTAACTGATTTTATTACTACAAGAGCTATTATTATAACTTTTGAACTCAGATTCCTAATGATGACATATCCTTCATAGAGTTTAAAGCTGATAGTCCTTGGAAAGGCTTTCTCCAGCCATAGACCACTGGGCAGGTGGTTTTGTTATCCAATGCCTCTTAGGTGAGAATGTGAACATGAGGTGTGTCTCAGGTACCCTGAGAAGGCATTTCAAAGTGGGAACTGAGCCTGTCACACCTCAGCAGCACACACCCAGCTTGAAGTTCAGAATCCCACTTTGAGGGTGAGGCAACAGTCAGTGTAGTCATTGCTACTCAACTTCTGGGGTTCCCCTCTGGTTCCCAGAAGATAATCTTAGGTTGGACACTAGGTAGGGAAGCAGAAGGCTGATGAGATCTTCAGACTAGAAGAGAATTCTGGGTGGGTGGACGGAAGACCTTTCACCTTGATCCTCCAGGGATATGGTGTCTAGACCTTGCCAGCTCTGTTCTCATGTCTCAGAGGCTCAGAAGAGGGAGGTCTTATGCATGTAGAGCTCTGGCTGACACTTAGAAAACATGGATTTTAACCCTGTCTCTAAAACACACTAGCTGTCTGATCTAGGACATTCTACTCACCTTTCTGATTCTTGTTTTCCTCATTGTAAGGATAGAAAAATGTAATAGAATAATGTATCTAAGGCACTTAGCAGTGTCTGAAATGTAGCATGTATGTTCTTAGCATTTTTTTCCTTTCTGAATCTCAAGTTATTCATCTATAGAGTGAAGAAGAAGAGAACAGACTCTAGTTACTGAATAACCCATGAAGTTCCTTGAAGCTTGAAAATATTCCCAAACGTTCTATGTTTCTTTAACTTATTTAAAGTGGTAAAAATCATATGGAAGCTTATCACAATACTACAGAAACATAACCCTTTATCCAAAACTCTTGGTGCCAGATGCAATTAATAATTATTAATAATCTTTGCTGAATTCTTTTGTAGGATAATACTGCTTCATATCTTCAATATAACAGAACACCTCCAGGAAGATATGGGTAACACTTCTGTGGTGGTTTTAAAATATGTCTCAAATTTTTTATATTATTTCCTTAATGAATAGTGACATCTAAATCTCCTTTTCTTGTGTGTGGGATAAACTTGGTAACTCTCTTTTAAGAAACAGGACAAAGCATGGGACACATGGGTGGCTCAGTCAGATAAACATCTAACTTTGGATCAGGTCATGATCTCAAAGTTCATGAGTTTGAGCCCCATATTAGACTCTCTGCTGTCAGCACAGAGCCTGCTGCTTCCTCTGTCCTCCTCTCTGCCTCTCCCCAGCTTCTGTGAGCCCCCCATCTTCAAAATAAATAAATAAACTTAAAAATAAAAAGGCATTGTGCTTCCCCTGCTAACAGTCATATAAGTGAGCCATCTTGCCAGGGACTTCCCAGCCCTGGGCAAGCCTTCAGATGTCTGCAGCCGTAGCAACATCTTGACTGTAACTGTATGAGAAACCCTGAGTCAAAACCAGCCAGTTAAGCCTCTTCTGAATTCCTGACCCCAGAAACTGTGAGAAAATAAATGTTTGCTGTTTTAAGCCAGTATGTTTTGGGGTAATTTGTTATGCAACAATAGATCATTAATACAACCCCATAATCAAGCACACTGATAATTTTGCAGTGCAGTGCTTAAGTATTCACAGCAAGTGGTTTAAATAATATCTGCAAATAAACTTACTTCAGTTCAGTCACGTTTGACTCCAAAATGAATTTCCCAATCTTAAGACATCCGGTTTTCAGAGCGGTTTTATTTTATCTTCACTTGGTACTGTAGATGAGAAATTATGAACTGAGATTACATAATGCAAAACACTCTGGGGACATTTTTCAGCCCCAGTGTGTCTGTTGGACAGTAACCAGAGCAGGCAACCAGTATCATGAACTGAGTTAATTCTGTAACAATAAACATCAACAGCAGCAAACTGCATTCCTCACTAAACTGCACACTGGGTGCATATGGACTTTCTCATCTTCATAGACTGTGCAGCCAAAGGTAGCCTTAAAGATCATTTAAGGGCACCTGGGTGGCTCAGTTGGTTAAGCATCCAACTTGGGCTCAGGTCAAGATCTCGAGGTTTGTGAGTTTGAGCCCTGCCTCAGGCTCTGTGCTGACAGCTCAGAGCCTGGAGCCTGCTTCAGATTCCATGTCTCCCTCTCTTTCTGACCCTCCCCTGCTCACACATTCTCTCTCTCTCTCTCTCTCAAAAATGAATAAACATTAAAATGAACATTAAATTTTTTTTTTAAAAAAAGATAATCTAAACCATAGTTTTCCAAAGTACAGTAAAGAGGTCACCTGCATCAGAACTGGAAAGGTTGGGGTAGGTACTTGTAATGCAGATCCCAGTGATTTATGCAGGCCTACTGAGTCAGATCTCAGCAGTGGACCTAGGAATCACTCTAGCTTTGTGGTGTTAGGTAAGTTGGTTACCCTCTTTAAACCTGAGTTCCTACATCTATAAAATAGGGATAATACCTTCTTCTTAATGGCTGTTGGAAGGTTCAAGAAAATGATGTAGCAAAGTGTCCAGTACAGTGCCTGGTATAAAAATGATCTGAACTGAATCATATGAGAAGGCTACACCTTGATTTCTGAGAAACCAGCTTCTGGCGAATGCATAACACACCTTTACTGCCAGCGAGGTACAAGAGCTAAAGTATGATAATAATAATAACAACATGATTGTAGAATGTTTATAAGCCAGGCACTGACCTAAGCACTTAGCTAATTTAATGAACTAATTAAATCTAATAACCATTCTCTGAGATAGATACATTTTTAAGACCTAGTTTACAGATAAGGATACTGAGGCACAGAGCAGTTAAGTAACATGTTATGCTTAAAGCTTCTGAGTGGCAGAGCCAAGATTTGAGCACAGAAGACCTAAGTAATTTGTAACACAAAGCTTTACTAAGGTCTGTTTATTCTAAGCATCCTTTTCTCGATGAATGCTGCTCTGGCTCAGAGCTATAGCTGGAGGCTGAGACCCCAGACGAATTGTAGGTCCTGCAAAGTAGGTTCTCAAGCTATCACCAGGAGCATGACTGGATGGAGCAAAGGGAAGTCCTGAAGGCACTGGGTCTAGGGCAGGGGAACTTCTAGAGAAAGTAGTCCAGGCAGGAAGTCTGGGGGCCCCACACCAAGAGCAGCTTAGCCATTTCAGTTTGCCTGAACTGACCTCGGCTTCAGGACATTCGCACAATCCATTCTCTCTGCCTGGAATTCTCCCTTTGCTTCTTTATCCTTCATGTTCATTATCTTTCACATCCTCAGAACAGCCTTCTCTGATTACTCCATTCAAAATAAATGGTCCTGTCCCATCCCCCACTCTCAATTGTTCTCTGCAATAGTCCACTTTTTATTCCCACCATCACTTACCATAATTTGCAATTACTTTATTTAAGTGTCAACTTCTTTCTGAACTTCCCCACTACTTCAGAAGGGCGGGAACCATATCTGTCTCATCTGTAAATTCCAGGACCTGATTATAAACAAGGTCTGGCAAGTAGTCAGTTCCTTCAAGACTTGTGGAATGAGGGTGAATAGGCTAAAAACCATGAATGGACATACTGGCCTTTCCCTCTCCCATCTACTTTGACACCACTCCTCATCACTTCACTCTGCACCCTTAACCTTGGAAGGGAATAGCTGAGCTAAGGCTCTTGAGCAAGGGACATACCTGCTTTTAGCACCTGACACTGTCCTCCATAAGGTTTCCCCCACTTCACCACCTCCAGTCTTTATCACAAAGCACTCACATCTTTGGGCAGGAAGGCAGAACCAAGCACAAATGAGTGACCTGAACAGAACAGACAAATGGCTCAGAATACCTACTTACTTATTTTTAAAGGGGACCAGCTTTGGAGCTTCAGAGTCTTCATTCTTAGAAAGGGAAATAGAATGTAATTAAGTGATTCATACTACAGGGGGAAATGGTTTTCTTTAAGCTAGAGCCAGCGCCATCAGCCACTGTACACAGAATCTCTGAACCAATTCATTGACAGATACCCAAGGTTTGAACCAATTAATCCACTACTGAGATCACAGCTGGAGATAAGTGATGGCAGAGAGAAGGAACCAGAGCCCCATCTCACATCCCAGCTGTAGGCAATCCATACCTCTATTTACTTTAGCAAGAAAAGGACATAGTTGGGGGGTGCTGAATGTATTCTTCCCCTACAGAGCCCTAGGAAAGTAAAACTAACAACTAGGGATGACTTCAAAGTGGCAAATGGTGCAATTCAATGAGGAAACCAGGCTTGCACAATCATTAAAGCAGCAGAATCTCCCAGAAGGCAATTCCTAGAAATAAAATGCCAAGCATGGTGTATAAGTCATCAGAAAGCCTCTGGAGCCGGAATTTCCAGCTTGACAGAAACCATCCACTTAGTGTTCTAAGAGAAAAGAACAGCATTATCCCAATTTCTCCTACTTGTGTTGTTTCTGAAATTCAGAATTAATTATTCAACTAAATAATTGCTCCAAAATTTACTTTACATCTTTAGCTCTGTGACCCTGGATAAGTTATTTGACCTTTCTTCCTCTCTATATTCTGTAGAACAGAAAATTGTAGTACTTGGCTCATGTTGTATAAAGATTAAATAAATTGTAATGTATTTAAGTGCTTAGTACAGTGTCTGATTATTGTTAAATGCTAGGAAAGTGTTGAAAACCAATTTATTTTGGCAGATGCTTATATGGCTACAGCAAATATGCTCACAATAAAGTTTGCATCCACCTCTACCACATCATATCCTAATGCCAGTTTGCTTCTCCACTTCCAACCTAGAGCAACCTGAAAGCAAGGACTCCGTCTTTTTCTCTGAATCCCAGTGTAAGCAAATTATCTGACAAATAATAAGCATCCTATAAGTATTTGTGATGAATAAATAAATAAAGATATATTTCTCTGAGGTTAAAAAATGAATAATACACAGTCCTTGCTCTTGAAGAGCTTATAGTCCAGTGGGGGAGACAGACACTAAACAAATCCCCATCATGTGACTGACTAGCGTTCTACAAGAAATATGGAAACACTGGTGTTAGAATTTGTTTGGCTTAGGGGAATGAGGGAAGGAGGTGATACATAAGCCAACCTCAGAGAAGGAGGGGGATTTCATAAGTAAAGGTTGGATTCAAGAAGGTGGCATCTAAACTGAGTTTTGAAGGATGAGTAGGAGTTAGCCAGATGAAGAAAGTAGAGAGGGCTCACCAGACAGATGAAATAGCATGTGTGTACTTCAGGATCTTGTTTGGAGTGGGTGTGTGTATTTGTATGTGTGTGCGAAAGACATTTCACCATCATAGTGCAAGTTGCTATAGGATAAGAGTTAGAAAATTTTTTCTATAAATGTCTAAATTGTAAATATTTTCAGTGTTGTGAGCTATTCAGTGTATCACAACTACTCACTTCTGTCATTGTAGCAAGAAACCAGCCATATAGACAGACAGTATGTGAACAAGTGATGTGGGCAGATTTGGCCTGTAGAGGGCTGGATTTGACCCATGGGCCCTAGTTTGCTAACTCTTTTGCTTCCCAAGGACACTGTGCATGAAGGTGCCCAACCCACAGGGCCCTTCACATAATCAGACTTGCTCTTTGCATGAGTTATCAATTGATGTGTTATTAATTAGCTTGAAATCATCAGTATCTATTACAGTTTCTTTCTTTTTTTTTCTTTTCTTTTCTTTTTTTTGTAAGTAGGCTCCATGCTGAAGTCCAACATGGATCTTGAACTCACAACCCTGAGATCAAGACCTGAGCTGAGATCAAGAGTTGGACACTTAACCGACTGAGCCACCTAGGTGCCCCTCTACCAGTTTCTACAGGTAAGAAGAGTTTGGACAGTCTGGCTCAGGATCTCTTATGAGGTTGTGGTCAAGATATTAACTGGGGCTACAGTTAGCCAAGGGGCTCTACTGGGGCTAGAAAATATGCTTTTGAGGATATTCACTTATTTGGCTGACAAGTGGGTACTGGCTTTGGCCTCAGTTCCTCCCCCCAGAGGTTCCTCCACATGGCTGCTTCACAACATGGTGGCTGACTTTCCCTAGAGCGAAGGTGGAAGCCATGATCTGGCCTAGAAAGTGACACATTGTCATTTTTGCCATATTTTATTGGTCATACAGACAAACATGGATTCAATGCAGGGAGAGATGCTCTGCAAGATATAAACATTAGGAGGCAAGGGTTACTGGAGGCCATTTTGAAGATCCACAGTGAGATGTACTTCATTCTTGTCCCTATCTTCTCTTCCCTATTTCAGCCAAATATTCTCATGGAAACTTCAAAGAATCTAAATGTCACATACCCCTCACATTGACCATAAAAAACAATGAGAAGACCTGAAGAACATGAGGGACCCGAAAAACATGAGAGACTGGGTACAAACAGAGGTAGCTCATCTCTGAAACTCTTCTTCAAGGAAAAGGCTTATCAGACAGAGCCATTAATTGCTCCTCATCAGTAAATTGACCCCAGCCTTCTACACCCCAGCCTCCTCTCTTGCCTAAAGATGAGCTACACTAGACAGACAGTTTCTTCACCCTGTACCTTCCATAAATGAAGTAGAATCCATAAACTACTAAAAACTTTACTTATAAACACAGCCTACTCTTCCCTAAACAAATCCGGTGTGGGCGATTTGAGGAAACAAGCTGAAGCAACTCCATTTCTAACAAACTATTTGGGACTCAGGATTCTAACATTTTTAAATTGATGAGACCTTACTATTCTTTCCAGCCTCCAACTTCATCCAGCACCCCTTTCCCCAGCACACCTGAGAATAGTCTTCCTGCTTCTGCTTTCAGAGATCACAGGTCCTTTTTGGCCGAGCAAGGGCTGGGGAGAAATGAGGTGACATCTCTTCAGAGTTCTCTTTACCTGGTGCATGGAAGCTCTGTGTTTTGTGGCTGTTGGTGGGGGAGAGAGAGTTTTATTTATTTTGGTTGTCCAGGTGATAGGAGACAGTAGAGAAAAAAAGTAAAAGTTACAGAGAGGGACATGACTTTTAAGACCCAATCCGAACCATTGGACTGTCTCAGACACTCTATACCTAAGGAGATGAGGACCAGTAGCTGACAGGGATATATTATTGTGAGAGATGGAGAACTCCAGCCAGAAGTATTGTTTCTTGGGGACTCAGAAGACAAACTGCAGCACAGATGTGGGATCATTCTTCACAGCTCTCAGACTGTGGAGAACACACAGATCTTGAGCCCTACAGACTAGGGTGTATTGTGAGGAAGTCTCCTTGGCACAGATATTGGTGGTCTCACAATTAGTATAGCTGGTGAGGCTGCATAAATATGTTGAGAGCTAAGACATTGCCAAGAGGGAAGCCATGGTGCATGACAGATGCATGTACTTTATGTTGTTGGTATAGGTAGGCACTCTATGGGGACTCCTGGAAACTGAGAATCTCAGGATGAGAGAGACTAACTCCTATTTTTTGACATGTAGAAGTCTATGGTCATATCTTGGGGTATTAATATAAATGTAACCTCAATATAGGAGTTAAGAGTATGGATGTTGGAGCCATTCTACCTGAGTTTGAGTCACAGTGTGGCCCCGGTCAAGTTACTGAACACCTCTCTGAGTCTTATTTTTCTTATAACTTAAAGATAATAATACATTTATTTTAGAAGGATGTTGTAAGTATTCCTAGAATTATATATATAATATACTTAGGACAGTGCCTGGCAAATAATAAACACCACATAATTGTTGGAAAAAAGTTTTACACTCTCAAGTTGATGATGCCTGAAAGAAAGTTGTTGTACAGACTTCCTCCAATGAAAATTACTTCCTCAACTATGTAGCCTATTGCATGTTGGAAAATTTCTCATTACTAAAAAGTTCTTTCTGATATTAAGGCAATTTTCCTCCTTGCAGCTTCTCCACATTTGTTCCAATTTTTCTCTGAGATATTATTCCAAAATAAATTTTTAATAAGCTCATTGAGACAACTCTCAAGATCTCCCTGAGTTTTCTCTTTTCCAAGCTAAGCAGCCCCAGATCCTTCAACCATTCCTCAGAGAACGGGCCCCCAGACCCCTCTCCAACCCAGGTGCATGCCCCTGAATGTACTTCAGATTGGCAGAGTTGGGGAGGTATATGGACTCCAAGTAGACAGCCTGGAGACTGTCCTCCAGGAGACCCTACCCCCCTCATATGAACACATGTTCCTCAGAGGAAAAATGTCAGATTAACCCAACCGTTTCAAATTAATTTTGTTTGGAAGAGCAAGGGGAAGGGGATTTCCAAACAGGGCCAAGGACTTTGTCAAAGCTGTTCCTCCAAGATAGAGATGGACAACTGGCTGGCCTGGAGAGGGGCCAGCTGGGAAGTGTAACTCTGTCCAGGGATGTGAGCCAGGACTGGCTTCTCCTCTTGGGAGGTAAGAAGGAAAAGCTGGTTTCCTCAGTAGAGATAAGCATATAGTGTGCGCTCAAGGAAAAAATAAAACATCTCTTTGTACCTGGCACGGGCCCTAACTTATGCCCCCAGCTGGAACACACGCCTCCTTCGTTCCACTTTCACTGTGAGAAGCCCTGGACGGTGGTTGTTGGCTTCTCACTTCCAGAGCATGAGGCTGCCAAATACAAGCACAGCACATTTCCAGGTTTACCTGCTCACGACTTTCTGAATCATTTTTCTTTTATGGGCCTGTGGGGTAGAAGAACAGGAGGCAGGAGGGAACATGGAAACCATCATTTTGGTCTCAGACTTCGTTTTCTATAGAATGACAGCTGAAACTCTCTTCAGATGCTTTCTGTTTAGCAGGGGGTAAGGATGAATAAGGATTATACCCAAGGACTGTTTGGGAAATAAAGCCTCTTTATTTCTTTTATTAAAAGAGGCTTCCCTTATTATCAGAGTAAGGCCTGCTTGTCAAAGGGGAAAAAAACGTCAACCATACTTCACCATCCAAAGGCAGCCTTCATTAACATGTTAGTGGATCTCTTGTCAGAATTTAGGTCACAGCTTTTTTGTTTGTTTGGGTTTTTGTTTGAATTTATTTATTTAAATTCAAGTTAGTTAGCATACAGGGTAGTGCTGATTTCAGGAGTAGAACCCAGTGATTCATCACTTACATACAACACCCAGTGCTCATCCCAACAAGTGCCCTCAAGGCTCATCACTCATCTAGCCCATCCCCCCACCAGCAACCCTCATTTTGTTCTCTGTATTTAAGAGTTTCTTATGGTTTGCCTTCCTCTCTGTTTTTATCTTATTCTTCCTTCCCTTTTCCTATGTTCACATGTTTTGTTTCTTAGATTCCACATGAGTGAAACCATACAATATTTATATGTCAAAGCTTTTAATCTTCTTTCCAAATAATTATAATCATATTACAATACATGATTCTAAATCATTCACAAATATTATGAACATTTCTTCCCTTAGTATGTACTTTACACAAATGTATTTTTAATAGCTTTATAAAGATAAAATTCACATACCATATTATTTGCCTATTTAAGTTTACAATTTAATGGGTTTTAGTATACACGTGTTGTTCAACTATCACCATAATTGATTTGAGAACATTTTCATTACCCCAGAAAGAAAGCTTGTGCCCATTAGTGATCACTCCTCATTTCCATCCCCACCCCAGTCTCAGCCCTAGGCAACCACTAATTTACTCTCTTGTCTCTATAGATATACCATTTCTAGACATTTCATATAAATGACATTATACAATACAGGTCTTTTGTGACTGGCTTCTCTCATTTAGCATAATTTTTTCAAGGCTCATCCATGTTACAGCATGTATCAATACTTCATTCTTTTTTACTGCCAAATAATATTCTATTATACAGATATACTGCATTTGGCTTATCAGTTTATGAGTTGATGGACATTTGTATGTGTTCCACTTTTTAACTATTATGAATAATGCCACTTTAAATATTTGTGTACAACTATATGTTTCTATTTCTGAGTGAAATTCTGAGTGGAATTGCTGGGTAAACTTTTTGGGGAACTGCTATCCCGGGCACCTGTGTGGTTCAGTTGGTTAAGTGTCCGACTTCGGCTCGGGTCATGATCTCACGGTTCATGGGTTCGAGCCCCCCGTCGGGCTCTGTGCTGACAGCTAGCTCAGAGCCTGGAGGCCGCTTCTGATTCTGTGTCTCCCTCTCTCTCTGACCCTCCCCTGCTCACGCTCCCTCTCTCTCTCTCTCTCTCTCTCTCAGAAATAAATAAAACATTAAAAAAAAAAAGACTACTCCATTTTACATTCCCACCAGTAGTGTATGATGGTTCCAATTTCTCTACATTTTTTCTAGCACTTGTTATTATCTGTCTTTTTAAGCAGGTATAAATCATCCTAGCAGGTATAAAATGACATCTCATCATGCTTTGATTTGCCTTTCCCTAGGGGCTAATGATGTTAAGCATGTTTTCATATGCTTTTTGGCCATTCTTACACCTGCTTTGGTGAAGTATCTGTTCAGTACCTTTGCCTATGTTTTAATTAGGTTATTTGTCTTTTTTCTTTTTTTTAGTTGTAATTCTTAAATCTATATTCTGGATACAAGTCCCTAATCAGATAAATGGTTTGCAAATGTTTTCTCTCATTCTTTTAGGTTGCCTTTTCACTGTTTTGATGGTGTTCTTGGAAGCAAAAAGTTTTTAATTTTGATAAAGCCCAATTTGTATATATTTTTTTCTTTTGATGCTTGTGTTTTTGGTGTAATATCTAAGAAGCTTTTGCCTAACCCAAGGTCTATTGATCCTATATTTTATTTTAAGAGGTTTATAATTTTAGCTTTTAAACATTTCAGTCTATGATCCATTTGGAGTTAATTTTTGTATATGGTGTGAGGAAGGAGTCAATTTCATTCTTTTTCATGGGCATATAATGTCTTTTTTAATGGTTGCAAAATATGCCATTTATTTGAAGATATTTTAATCTTTCTAATTTGGGGCTACTATAATAAATTCTATGAAGACTCTATACCTAAAATTAATTTTTTTCAGGGACACCTGGTTGGCTCAGTCAGTTGAGCTTCCAATTTCTGCTCAGGTCATGATCTCATGGCATATGAGTTTGAGCCCCAAGTCAGGACCTATGCTAACAGCTCAGAGCTTGGAGCCCACTTTAGATTCTGTGTCTCTCTCTATCTCTGCCCCTACCCCTCTCACACACTCTCTCTCTCTCTCTCTCAAAAATAGACATTAAAAAATACTAAAATTATTTTTTTTCAAATAAATCAATAAAACCTAGAAAAATCTACAAATGGGTATACAACAATCTAGAAATAGAGTTATCAAGTCAAAGAGAATAATCATTTTAAAAGCGCTTGATCTATGTCATCACACTGATTTCTCAAATGGTTTTATTGATCTGTATTCCTTTCAGGAGTATATGAGAAAGTCTCTCCCCTTTTTATTGCCTTAATTGCAATGGGATTTGTATTATTTTTTTTAATCCTTGCTAACTTGATTGGCAAACATTTTCCTTACTATTTTTTTTCCTAGTTGCATTTCTTACTTTCTGAATTTTCTGATTTCTTTCCCACATTTATCTGTTTTTCTTACTTTATTTAAACTCCTTATATGGCCTATCTTATTGTTTGGTTCCCTATCATCCATCATTCTGTAGCATACTGATCAAAACTTCTCATGGATCACTTGAATCTTCTGTCTCTACAGTAAGAACTTGCAAAGATTTAAGTTATATTTTTTAGAACATGTTTTAGTATCTTTTTCCAGCTGTTCCCACTCCTGGAAGTAAGTGTTCATTCTGCAGAACTACTTATGGTAGCACCGTAACATTTTTGGCCCTCTGCTTTCCCCTAAAATCTTACCCAGTCCTGTGTTCCACCCCTCAAAGCTCTTCTGATCAGCTCATTAATTAACTGTGCAAACAATATAGCTGTGTTGGATAAATCATTTTTGCAAGCGGCATCTCTCTTTAGCTCACATAAATGCTAAGAGATAATTATCATTATCATCCCTGAGATGGGAAACCTGAGGCACAGATAGATTAAGTACCTTGCCCAAAGTTACACAGCTTATAAGTAGTTGAACTGGATTTTGACCACAGGCATTCAGATTCCAGAGCCATTGGGGTGGCTAGCTAGTTCATCTGATCCATGAAATCACATTAAGGTAACAGGGGTCAATAGGACCTGATGTTACCACCCCAGGTTAAAATGTACACTTTAATAGTCACCTCAGCCCAGAGTTATGACTAGTTCTGGGCATCATGATAAGACTGATACAAAAAAAAAAAAAAAAAAAGCATGCTGCTTTGCTCGATTGTACCTAAGCTAAATATGTACAGGCCTGGCACAGAGTAAGTACTCAAGAAATGATGGGACTTTTTTCTCCCTGTTTCCTTGGCCCTCAGACAGATGCCCTATCATCATCAGTGCAGAACCTTGGTGATGGTCTATCAACTTGACTAATAGCATAATAATTAGAGCTGCTTCTTAAGGGCAATCTACTGTAAACACTAGGCAATTCACATACACTGCCTTACAAGCTCATGCCAATCTTAACACATGCTTGAGAAGTCAATCTTTAGACACATAATCAAACTACATGTTAAAACATCTGGAAAGTTGGTCCTTTTCCACATGGATCAGATCATGTTTTTACTTTTCTTCTCAACCTTCCCAAATGCATGTAGAGTAAAATCTAAAGGCTTTACATTTTCAGTCATCTTGACCTTTTTATTCTTTCTCAAACATACATTGAAAACATACTTTCCTTACGATTGTCACGTCTGATGTTTCCCCCCACCTGGAAACTTCTTCTCTATACTTAGTTAAATATTTCAGCTCAAATGTCACCTTCTCAGAGGACCCTTCCTTGACTACCTCTTCTACGTATCTTCCCTCCATCCCTCATATCCCTTACTATGTTTTGCTCATTGTACTTGCCACCTGGCATTCATATTTATTATGTTTCACTCAACTAAATTCTTACATACATTAAAAAGGGAACTTTGTCCTTGTTCACTGCTGTATTTATTCCCAGAGCCTTGAGTTGCACATTGCAGGTGCTCAAAAAAGTATTTGTTGAAGGAAAGATGGAAGGAAGGTAGGGAGAGAAAAAAGGTAGGAAGGAAAGAGAGGAAAGAAAGAATCCTTAATATCCCCATTTCATAGATGGGAAGTCAGAAAGGTTAAGTAACTTGCTTAAGGTTATATAGCTAATTAAGTGAAAAAACAGAGATCAAAGACTTTTTAAAAAAAGTTTTCAATTTATTAATTTATTTACATTATTATTTATTTACTTATTTAGAGAGAAACAGCAGGGGAAGGGCAGAGAAATGGAGAGAGAGAATCCCAAGCAGGCTCCACACTGTCAGCACAGAGCCCAACACAGAGCTTGAACCCATGAACTGTGAGATTATGACCTGATCTGAAATCAAGTTTTGAACACTTAGCTGACTAAGTCACCCAGACGCTCCCAGAAACTGAAGACTTTTGCTCTTAAACACTACTTGTTTCTGTCACTAAATATCACCACACATATACTTGAACATTGGAGGGTTTATCTGCAATATTGCATGACTTTAAAAATAAAAGAGGGCTAAGTAATTGTTATTCATAGATTATTGTTTTTATTTTATTTTTTAATGTTTGTTTATTTTGAGGGAGAGAGGGGCAGAGAGAGAAGGAAAGAAAGAATCTCAAGCAGGCTCCAGGCTGTAAGCACAGAGCCTAACATGGGGCTCAATCTCACAAACCATGGGATCATGACCTGAGCCAAAATCAAGAGTCAGATGCTTAACTGACTGGGCCACCCAGGTGCTCCTAGATTGCTTGTTTAAAAAAAAAAAAAAAAAGGAAAAAGAAAACACAAAAAGAACCAAAAAATGACATACATATTCTGGATGAAAATACAAAATTAGGAAAATACAAAATTGAATAACCATACTGAGTTTTGGTTTAGTACCTTACTTTAATTCCCTCTCATGTATACTCTCAAAAGGCATGGAAAAATCCTTTTGTCTGTGACACAGGGAAGTCATTGCAAATGCCTATGCATGGGATTTATCTAGAAGGCCACAATCCAAGCATCTTCTCAGAATGCTAACCTATTTTTATTTAGTTCAAGTTAATGTAATCCTTTAGATAGCCAATTTATAGATCAGCAATAACATGGTTGGGAAATTGGAGGCTGGATATTATGTTTTTTTACTCTTTTCAGTTTATAATAAACAAAAAGTGAAATACAATGTCCAAAATATATAAACCAGAGAGCACAAGTACTAGAAAGCCCTTTAGGGAGCATCTGGTTTACTCTTTCATTTTCCAGATGAGGAATGTAGATTCCTAGGAGGTGAATTTCTACATATATAATAATTATGCTTGACATTTGCTTTCAAATTTAGCATAGCGATATGCCAAATGAACCAAAAAACTGAGAATATGTGGCCAAAAAATTCTATGTGTTTCCTCAGGAACTCATTGAATCATGACATCAGTTTCTTTGTCTCAAGTTTCTAAAATCTGAGTCTAACTAAAAATGACCTCACATCTCATTAGGGAAATAAATCTATGGGACTGTTAACCTCAAACTAGCCAAATATTGGCATTATGTGCATCATGGACCACATCTGATTCAACTCACCAATCCTGTTGAGTCCCAACTCTGCTCAAGGGTATTGACCATGCACCATAGGTATGAGGTTGTGGTCTTTAGCCAGGTGAGGAACTCAAGTCTAAGGATGGTCTATGTGACTGCAGTGAGATCCTCTACACAGGGAACTTATTAGCATGGATGGTCAGAAACAAGTCTGAACAATTTCTTTTTCTCTCTTTTTCCCTGTTCTGTTGTTGTTTTATTTCCCACTATTCCTTCTTTTCCTCCATCCTGATAATAAAATAAATATATGCTTGAGGCAAAAGAATTCTCCAAAGAACAATTAAGTACTGACAACATTACATCTATAATTTCAAATATTGGTAACACTTTCATGTGTGGCATTTAAAAGTCCATTGGTTAAGAAAATGCGGCTGTTAGGGAGAAATTTGGAATCTTATATTTGACATCATCAAACAGAACTTTTTCAACATCTTCCCAGGGCCCATATTGAAAAAGATATTCGAGTGGATAGTTAAGTCCATGGTGAGAAATGTTTATTATTGAGAACATGAAAGTAAATTGCACCAAATGGGTACCTTCAGGTTGAAATCATGGTGAGGGATAAACAAATGTTAAGGCCGTTGTAGGCATGTCAGGGCTAAGTCCCTTGAGGCTTTGGAGCTTGTTAGAATCCCATTTTGGCAGGATGGTTGCTCAACCTCTCAGAGCCTGTTCCATAAAAACGGAGATCAAGATCCTTTCTCTGTAAGAAGATTATGAGGATCTTGTGAGATGGACCTATACAGATCTTAGCGCAGAGCCAAGGACATAGTGTGTCTTCACTCAGCATGAGCCACTCTTGTAAGGTGACCTTCAGTGCAGTGTCACAGCAACCAGAACTGAAGGAAGATTCAGAGAAGGTGACTTTCCTGCACTGAATTCATCCACCATTTCACAGGGGCTCTGTCAGCAACCTCATGGTGGGTGATCAGTGGAATCCAGGCTGGGAACAGGCACAGCCTGCCCACTGCTGCAGACATGGGAAGCCAAGGCAGCAGCTGCCAGGGGTGCAATGATACTTTGGGGGCTTCCCTCACCTGGGTCACTACCTCCTTCACCCCAGCATGTTGTCTAAGTGAAATCTGGTGTAAATGAGGAGTCTGGACCACCAAAGCAGCAGGAGGAATGGAGAGCCCAGAGGGAGGATCTGAAGCCTATGGAGGGGCAGTGTGGAAGTAGGGAAGTGACACCCAGCTCCATCGCCCTAGTGACAGGGGCAAACGAGGAAAACCAAGTCAGTCAGCTGGTTCCTAATACAGGAAAGGGGACTCTGCAAGCCAGAGCCCCTGGGAAATCACCTTCAGAAATTAAGCAGGGTTTAATATGTTAAACCATCAGAAGGATAAAGATACAGGGAAAGGGATTCCGGGTACCTTGGGAGAGGGGACAGTGGGTGCCACGTCCTCTGCAGGGAGAGATTCAAATAAATACATTTCTTCTTCTGTTGTCTGCTTTTCAAGGGAATGGAAAAACACACACACTCTCTCCTCCATAATAAGTGGTTTGGTCTGTGCCTCTCTTGACTTCCTCACAAACAACCCTGGGAGCAGACAGACTTCTCAGATTACTCTTGACCTTGGGAGTTGACCCTTAGAAATGCATTCGACTTCGAGATCTGAGAAAACCAAACCAAACCCAACACAACAACCTCTTGTGAAAGATGGTTTATTTCTGCTGAGGACCCTGTTTCCCTTCTCTACTTCATTGGTGCTCCACAGTTAAGACAACTTTAAAACGCGCGCGCACACACACACACACACACACACACACACACCAGATCATCCTTCTTCTAAAAACTCTTCACAGCTTACTACTGTCCTTAGATTAAAATCCAAATAGCAAACTGGACCAAAAGGTGTCATGTGATCCAGCACCTGCCCACATCTTGATTCCACACCACTCCCTGGCTGTCCATTATGTCCCAGCTACCCTGGCCTCGTTCTTCTTCTTCCAGGCTTCTTCCCACTTAGCACCTTTGTGCCAGCTGTTCTCCATGTTTGAACTGCTCTCCTTCCTGGATTTGCATGGCTGACACCTTCTTGCCTTTCACATCCCACTCAAATGTCACCTTCACAAGGAAACCTCCCTGAATCATTCCAAATCTGTACCCACACCACAACTTTCCAGCACTTAACTACTTTCTGGCGTGTGTGTGTGTGTGTGTGTGTGTGTGTGTGTGTGTGTGTGTGTACTTACTCTTTGTGTTGTCACTCCTACAGGGACATAAGCTCCATGACACAAGGCCCTACCTGTCCTGTTCATGAATGTATCCACAGAGTCTAAGCCTTGCCTCACACACAGCACAGCTCAGCTCAACATCTATTTGTAAACGGGAAGAATGAAGCTTGTACCTTTCTACTCTCTCTCCCACTGCCGTCTTTGGTGACTTAACCACCTGACTGGAATACACCGGATTCCTTCTCATTGCCCCTCAGTACCACTTGGGAACCAGCAGAACCATATTGTGGCCTTCATCATCATGCTCAAGCATCTCCTGCTTGGAACCACTCTGTACTCTTCAAAGCTGCCACATCTTCCTAACCTCCTTTACCCACTTCCACTAAAACAAGCATTCCCAATCCCCAACCCCATTAGCTTCCTCTCCATTTGACTCCCTGAACTTTGTGGCTAGGAAGATAGGGTTGTAGTCATACTAGTGACCAGAATTTGAGCATTTTTGTGAGGATTAAGTGAGCACAATGCCTGACACATTAAAAATGTTCAGTCAACAGTTACCTGTCTCATTTCTAACACCATTACACTGAAAGTTTCTTCTTGGCCTCTGCCTCCCACCCTTTTTTTCGGTTCCTCCCCTTTCACTCCTATTTGGTTAGTTATACTCTCCTTGGTTCATTTATATGAGGTAACGTTGAGACCTTGCCAGTTCTTCTCAGTGAAGACTTCTGACTGGACAGAACCAGCCCGGATTGAAGAAAAGCTGAGGACTTTCCGGCTCCATGGGAACCTTGCACACCAGCCAGTGGGCTTCAGGCTCTGGCTGTCTGGAGTCCACAGGTGGGCCTCTAAAGCTGTTAGAGGCAGGGGACAGGCCCCTGGGGCAGGGTGGGCTGGAGTGATGTTCACCTGTGTTTTTACTTATAAGATGCTTAAAGAAGCCAGTTTCTATCCTTTGGGATCATCATTTCAGAGTTTACTATAATCTTTTCAATCTTTTAGACTGTCTTGTTCAAGTTCTCAGGAATCCAGAGAGGCAATCCTTGGAAACAATCATGAGTAATTCCTGGCCTGGTTCCCTGTGTGGAAGAGGGATGGAGTGAGCACAGAGGAAGCTGCCTACATCTCCTGGCTGTGGTTCTGTGACCCAGCCAATCTGAAATTGTGAGGCCCTTTCCTAGCCTTTCTGCAGCTAGGTCTCAGGCCCCAGATGTGGGGAATTTTTCATTTGCAGAAGTTCAATCTATTTCAGGATGACTAATAGCGATCACATACCAGATTGTCAAATATTTGCTAAGAGAATTTATAAGTGACTAAATAAAGGAACTCAGAAATGGGCATGACTGTTGACCCTCCTGCTACGAGGGATGGGCATGTCTGGAATAAGCAGGGTGACTTTATAAAATTAACTAATTATTTCCACAAACGCCCTGGGCACATAGTATGTGCCAGATACTGTGCCAGATGCTAGGGATACTGGGTGAGAAAAGCAGGTCCAGTCTCCACTCTCATAGAGCTCAAAGTTGGAGTGTATCTGTGGGAATGATACAGTGTGACAGGTGCTACTGCCAGAGGGAACATGCAGGGTTATCTATCTGGAAGCACAAGGGAGACAACATGTCACTCAAAGCACCAGGCTTGGAGAGGGCTTCTTGGAGGACAATGCGATGCCCCAGGTGAGGCTTGAAGGATGAATGAGTCAGCCAGGTGGCAGGAGAGGAAGCAAGGTTAAAGGAAAGTTTCCAGGCAAAGCCAAGAGCATGTGCAAAGGATAAAGGGTGAGAAAGGGCATGATGCTCTGCAGGAATGAGGAGCACCCGAGTAGAGCTCCACTGCCAGAGGTTCTGATTTAATTGGTCTTGGATTGAGCCCAGACTTGGGGATGTTTTACAAGCTTGAGTATGTTTTAAGGCAGGTGACTTTAATATGCAGCCTGAGTTAAGAGCCACTGGACCAGAACATGGGATGAAAGGGAAGGCGTGGTAAGAGGTTAAACCTGGAGATGTGAAGTGGGCCAGATCACACAGGGCCTGGATGACTGTGTCAAGGAGTTTGACTTTTCTTCTCTGAGCACTGGGAAGCTCTTTAAACATTTAAGCAAGGGAACAGGTGGCATGATCAGACTTGCAGTCTTCAGAACATCTCTGTTGTGGAATATGGATCAGAGCAGGGACAGGAATGGAAGTAAGAAAAACCAGTTGGGAGGCTCTTGCAATACATGATGCAAAAGATAATCACAGCCTGAATTAGGCGAGTGGTAGCAGGGACAAAGAGAAGGAGATGAATTCCAGAGATATTTAGGAAGTAGAACTGCTAAGGTTGATCAAAGATTGACTGTGAGAGGGAGAAGTCAGGGTTGTCTTTTTTCGGACAGCTGGATGGGTAAAGTGTCATTCCCTAGGATGGAGCTCACTGGAGGGGAAGCACCAGGACAGGAGAAGCTGGTTTGTGGATGTGCGGGCAAGGACATCAACCTGCAGCCTGTTGAACTTGAGGTACAAGTGGGACATCCAAGTGAGATGACCAGCCAATAGATGGTAGCTTAGTCCTCAGGTAAAATATCTCAGTTGAAGACAGAAGAAGTCATTGGAAAAGGATGAAAAGGGGTGAGATCACCCAGGGGAGAGACTGTGGAGTGGGAAGAGAAAAACATGTCCACAGAACCTTGTAAGTTACTCCCTTCCTCCAGGTAGACAGCTCTAAACCCATTAAGGGTAATTAGGCTAAGTGGTGACGTGACTTGTCCTAGCTAGTCCTCCTCACATCTGTGAGCAGGCTTACCCTGGCCAATGTGAGCCCCTGCTGCTGGCCTATATTCGGCCCATCACTGTCAGTGCAATTGGATCAAGTTGATCTGCAATGAGAAGCGGCTGGCAGTTGTGTCTTGCACCTATGGAGCTTAGCTGCGGGAAGCAGTTCCAAATTCCACAGCTCTGCTTAGAGCTTTCTAAATACAGTGGTGGTTATGTGTTAGACATCAGAGACATTTTAAAGAAAGTGAGCCTGAATCATCTGAGAATGGGAACATTCGACAACTAACTCAACACAAAGGTCCTGGGAAGAATTTGCTCTGGAGAAGGGAAGGATGGGTAGGCAGTTAGTAATGCTTTATTCTAGGCTCTGTGCAATTGTGACGCTATTTTCGGTTTTCAGGCTGCCTGAATCTAAGTGCCCTGTTATGCCCTTAGATTTCAGAAACAACCTCTGTTGTGTTGTAAACAATAACAACAAAGCACTTTGACGATAAGCAGTTTCTTTTATTCCTAACAACAGGCCTATCAAGTAAATAAGGCAGGTGTTAGCCCCATTTTAAAAATGAAGAAACTGAGGACACAGCTAATTCTGTTGTCCAAATTGCAGAAAACATAATGGGGACTGAGGAGCTGATCCAGTTTCTCACTCCAAATCCACTCCAACCTCCCATTCTGGCTCCCATCTCTTCAAAAAGGGCCTTTTTGACCCACTCCAGAGAAGAGCTGCAAGAGGGGATGGAAAGAAGATTTGAAAAGAAGCTTGGCGAGTAGTTCCTGTGATAGGTCTCTTTCTGACTTTTCCCTTTGTTCTTAATCTCATTCTAGCATAAATCACATATGCCCAATACCAAAAAGTTTGAAGACAGATACCTGGAGTGTGGGGGGGTACCTAAAGAATTATAGACCTTCAGGACTGGAAAGGATCAATGGGTCATTTACTTTAACCCCAAATGTTCAGATGGGAGAAAGTGAGAGGAAGATAGCCTGTGCACACTCACCTAGCCAACTGTGGCAATCAGGAGACCCAAAGTCTAGCCTGCTGATGTACACCCAAATAGCAGTGTGAAAATAACCTCAGACTTGGAGCACTGAAACAAAGAAACAGAACCAAAATCTCTGGGGGAATAAAGAGGTGATCTAAAAACAGTACACACTCTGCGATGCATTCCCTTTTTCTTTTGAATATGTTTTTATAGGGCTCTGATTAAGAAAGTTAATTAGGGAAATTATTATGGTACTCTCTTTCCCTTGTCTTTGACTAAAGTCATGGGAGGAGGTAGGTGGAAGTGCCCAGCAGGTAGAGTGGGTGGAATTGGGAAATTGTTCTGTAAGATTCAAGTTGGTGACAATGGGATTGTTGGTTCCACCAGTTTATTATTCACTAGTCACTAGAATTAAATGTAATAATAGCTTGCATTTGTATAGTATATTCTAATTTACAAAGGGCTTTTATGACATTATCTCATTTGATCCCACTGATAACCCTGTAAGGTAGACAAGGCAGGTATAATTATCCCACTTTATGGACAACAGAACTGAGGCCCAGAGAAGTGAAATGACTTGACCCAGCACATTCAGTTATTAAACAGAGTCTGGAGTAGAAACCAGGCATTCTTCCCTACAGAGCTTCGAATCTGCAAAGGTCACACAGCTAAGTAAGTGGGACTTGAATCCTAGGGAGGCCACCTCAGAGCATGTGCTTTTGCCTACCATGTTTTTCTAGTCATTCAACAGAGATTTGTTGATTGTGTCTTGTTTTCTTAGTTTCCTGCTCACTGTACATATAATTCGTGTGCTCTTACTGAGGCAGGTGCTCATTAGTGAAGGCATGCTTGGTAAAGGCTTCCAGAACCCTCTCCATACCTCAGCAAACACAAGCCTGTGGCCTAATTCCAAGAGTCCCCATAAGCACTAATTGCAGGGAAGATGAACCAAGAGAAGACTAACATACAAGCCCTGACCCCACCTCCCATAGCCTTTAGACTCTGGGCTCATGAAAAGCTATGCACTACATGTCCAGCCTGGGTCCAACCAGAAGTGAGGAAGCCAGAAGACCATTTTACCCAGCAGTCCTTTGTGTTATCCTATCCCTTGCTATGCTAGCTTTTCTTGGTAAAATTAGTAGCAGCTGTTGGCTAGTCTTGAAAATTGTCTACCCTCGGGAGAACATGTCACAAAGTACACAGGGCCTCTTTGAGGCTGGACCCCTGGGACAGGCAGCTCTATAAATAGCACCCGGGATAGTGAAATGGGAGATGGGTCAGAAAAGCAAACTGGCTGTCCTCAGGAATCATAAACCAGAGAGTCTAAGCGATGACTTTTAGAGAAAAAAAAAAACCATTCCTATTACTTGGGTCTAACACTGAAGAGTCCCTTTAAGAACTAATTTGTGGGGCACCTGGGGGGCTCAGTCAGTTAAGCGTCCAACTTTGGCTCAGGTCATGATCTCATGGTTCATGGGTTCGAGCCCCTCTTTGGGCTGTGTGCTGACGGCTAGCTCAGAGCCTGGAAACTGCTTTGAATCTGTGTCTCCCTCTCTCTCTGACCCTCCCCTGCTCACACTGCTCTCTCTCAGAAATAAATAAAACATTAAAAAAAAGAACTAATTTGCAGAAGACGGTTGCACTGCTTTAGCTACTACAGGAACTGAAGTTTGGTTCCGGGTTATGTTACATGAGTAAAACTTACAGAAATGTGCTTGTTCTCAAATGTTCCTACCCCACTCCTCTACCATCACATCCAAGAGGCCTTTCTTAGTACCATGTCCCTTCCCTATATCTATTTTTAATGAAAAAAAATTTTTCTTTAGGATTGCAAAAGCAGTTTGTGCCAGTCAAGAATGTCAAAAACTATATAAATGTATAACTAAGAATGTAAAGTGCCTCTCAATCTCTAGCCCAGAGATAACAAGTGTTAACAGTCAAAGTCTCCTTTAGTTTGGAGGCTCTTGCAGGGATTCACATGAAAGGTAAAGCATGCGGGGAGAAGGTATGATGAGGCAGGGGCAGATACAAAGTGGCTCCAAAGCGAAATCAACAGGAAGGTGGGAAAAGAGTAAGGTAAGGAAAATTAGCCCTTGTCTTTGAGCAAAGGTGAGTGAAACGAAGTTGTCTCATTGAATAACAGGGGAAGATGCTTAGTCTGTCAGGCCTTGGTGGTCATCTTGTGTCAGTTATTATTCTAGGAGCCACAGCTACAAATGCTCAAAGGCCTGCACTTAACCTCGCAGATGTGCTGTTAAGTATTTCAAATTCAGACTACTTTAGCATCACAACAGAAATTAAAGGCTGGGAGGGAGGGAGAAATTTCAAATGTAGAAAGCACTCATCTATTTGAGGGACCTGAGGTTTTCAGTCATCACCTTGAAGCAGCTGCTTGGAACATATTCGCTCCGGAATCCACATTTTCTGTAAACTTACCCATAACCTTCTCAAGGTATAAACACTCCACAATTAGTGCAAAATCAGCTTCGGCAAAATGCAACTTGAGCCAAACACACATCTGAAAGCTAAGGTGAGACTGTGTTAAGTTACAAATGTGAACTCTGCCAGCCTACTTCAGGGGTACATCGTCTAATAATTACAGCAGACCAAGACTCAAGCTTTTGACTTCATCACTCTTGCCACTATTAATGTTGCTCATACCTACTGTGGTGTGTGTAGCCAGGAAAATTCTCATTTTAGGACCTTGACAAACAAGTCCCACCGGTCTTACCCTTCTTAGCAGTATCCTGACAGACCGCACACACTATTAAGTAGGCTGTGTGAAAGCCAGTCTTATGCACCTTGAATGAGGCCTTCGAGGATAGTCGGCCCTCAGCCTTGCTGACTTCAGAGTCAGAGGGTAACTGCTGCTGACTTGCAGCTCTACATCCCTAGAGGCTCCTAGGGATTTCCCTTCTGGCAAGGTTTTCAAGGGGGGTGATGATTGCTGTACTTCTCTTTCTTTTTAATTATCACAAGAGAAAAATAAGAGAACACTGTTACTGCTATCTGGTTATTTTATCTGATTTTACTTTGCCATTTTAGGTTTTAGGTTCGAATTTTCTTATTATAGCCCCAAGGAATACAACAAGGATCTAGGAGAAGAAAAGGAAAAGACAAGTTCTAGCATTTCTAAAGGCACCAAGTAAAGTCCAAAAAAGCAACACATAAATACTGAGTCCCCTCTCTCTAGTAGAAGTCAAGTATAGGCAGTGTGATCTTTTGTTAGGAAGTTGTCATCTAAATGGAAAGGCCTGGAGTGAAGTCAGACATGACTTGGGCAAGCAAGCTAGTTGACCATCTAGAGAGTTTACTAGACAGTGGCATTAATTAGGTAGAGTCACTAGATTTCCAGGAAGGATTCTCCCCTTTAAAGGCTCATAAATTGAATTACAAGTTCACCATGATAAGATCAAATGCTGAGACTCGCTTACCAAACTCACAAGCGACATACATAAAAACTAGAGTGCCATTTACTCTTTCCCATTAAGAACTATAACTACACAGCATGTAGGATATGTCAACTAATTCACATTCTCAATTGTGAGGGGGGGAAAATAAGATTTAAACACATCTACAGAATCCTGGAAATAAATCATCAAGCCTGTGCATAATTAGGGATTTTATCATACTTTTAGTTCTCCAGGAATAGAACCAGCCTCATAATATATAAGACTTGAGTGATTTCAGCATAATCAACCTTTTGGAACATTTTCCTAACTTTTGACTTTAACTAGTTTTCCAGAATAAGTCTGCCTTTATGTGTCTAGTAGAAACACTTGTTTTGAAAGGGGGTTTCACAGGCTCTCTCTTAGGTCATTTCCTCAATTACTGAGCTTATGCCTTACATTTGGATTCTCACTGATGTTCTTCTCAGAGAGCTGAGTTGAGTCAATTGTGAGAAAAACTGGCAGCTCATCCCTATGCTGACTACAGGATATTCAGTTATTGAAAGGGAAGCCCGGACTAGATGACATTTATGGTCCTTCTATTCACAGAGGCATGAAGGAAAAGGTGAGAAAAGTTGGATAGTTGAGGTGGAAAGCTAAGGAGAGGGCTGAATCTGATTTAATTCACTAAAGAAATTATTTTAACTGAAGGCAGAGATAAGGAATTGTGTATGCTGAATTTTCTCTACTTTTGTTGTTCATAGGCAAATGCCACTTTTGGCAACTATAAATCCAAGGAGGCTCGCCTGGGAGACAAACTAGGCAGCTGCTCAGGACCGTGGTGATGCAGCAGCCCCCACTGTGTAAGACCCCACATACCATGCACATACACTTTCTGATTGATTCCATGCAGAAATTGGTTTGGCTTCAATTCCATTCTATCCAGTCATTCATTTGCTCAAGCAACTTTTACTGAGCCCTAAGCCAGATATTGGCATAAAAAAATAAGATATTGTCCACTCACAATCTAAGGAAAAAGATATATAAGGAACTTTTTTTGCTAAGTTTATTTATTTTGAGATAGACAGAGAGAGTGCCAGCAGGGGAGGGGCTGAGAAAGAGGGAGAACCTCAAGCAGGCTTCATGCTATCAGCACAGAGCCCATGCAGGGCTTGAACTCACAAAACCAAAACCATAACAAACATGAGCTGAAACCAAGAGTCGGACACCTAACCATCTGAGCCACCCAAGTGTTCCTAGAAGGAATGGTTTTAAAACAGAAAGGTTTGCATTTTGCTTAAGGAATGTTCAGAGAACTGAGGGATTCAGAGGGTAGAAGGTGTGCCTCAAAGAACTGCTTTAGCTGTGTCTCACAAATTTTGATATGTTGCATTTTCACTTATTTCAGTGGAATTTTTCATTTGTCTTGAGACTTGCTTTCTAACCTAGGGATTATTTTGATGGGTTTTGTTTCCCAGTACTTGGAGATTTTTCTGTAGTTTTTTGTTACTCTAAGTTGATTTCATCGTGGTTGGAGAACACACTCTGTATGATTTAAATTCTTTTAATTTTGTGGAGGTTTGTTTTATGGCAAGCATCATAGGATATAGTCTATTCTGGTATGTGATCCACTGGCACTTAAGAAGCATCTATATTCTGTTGTCATGGTGTGGTAAATTCTATACATGTTGGTTAAATCCTGTTTGTTGATGTTACTGTGTTACTGAGTTCTTTGTCTAGGTATTCTATCAGTTATTGAGAGAAGTATATCGAATTCTCCAACCTTAATTGTGAATTTACGTCTCTTTTCAGGTTTTTCGGTTTTTGCTTCACATGTTTTGTAGCTCTGTTTGGTGCATACATATTTAAAATTACTATGTCTTAAAAAATAAAAATAAAATAAAATTGCTGTATCTTTTTGATATAGTGTCCCTTTTATCATTATATATTGCCCCTTTCTGTCTTTGCTAATTTTCTTCTTATTGAAGTCTACGTTTTCTGACATTAATACGGCCAATCATGCTTTCCTTTGAATAATGTTTATATGACCTATCTTTTCTACCCTTCCTACCCTTTTACTTTCAACCTGCCTATATCATGTTTGAAGTGAGATTCTTACAGACAACATATTTGGATTACATTTTTAATCCACTCTGCTAGTTTCTGTCATTTAAGTGATATATTTAAACCATTTACATTTAATTATTGATATGAAGACTTAAGTTTGCCATTTTATTTTTATATCCTCTTTATTCTGTCTAATTTCTGTTTCTTTTGTTTTGTTTTTAATGTCTTCCTATGAGTTACCTGAATGTTTCTGAGAATTTCACTTCTTTTATACATAGTGTTTTTGAGTATACTTCTTTGCATATCTTTTTTAATGGTTGTTTAAGAGATTAAATATACAGAATTTATCTGCTGGTGCCATCACTTTGCCGATACAAATGATTCAGATGATTAAATTATAAGTAAAATTCTTTCCCAAGTCTATAGCATTTAACTACAAGATTTTGCCTTGGGCACCTGAGAAGGTCTTGATGTCACTGAAATTGATATTTCAGCCCTTTCTCATTTCTCCAGCGGTGCTTGCTTGTGAAATCCAGACTATCTCTGACACAAGAAAAAGAGGTGCAATTAAATGTTTAGAAAACTACCAATTGTTCATGCTGATGAGCAGAGAGGTGGACTAGATAATTCAAATCCAGACAGAACTTTCAAAATTCCAAATTTTAGCTGCATATACCAACCTGTTAAACTTTTAAGAGGACTTTTTAAAAATAGCAAAATTGAGGGGCGCCTGGGTGGCTTAGTCGGTTAAGCCTCCAACTTTCGCTTAGGTCATGGTCTCGCGGTTCGTGGGTTCGAGCCCCGCGTCGGGCTCTGTGCTGACTGCCAGCTCAGAGCCTGGAGCCTGTTTCAGTCTGTGACTCCCTCTCTCTCTGGCCCTTCCCTGCTCATGCTGTCTCTCTCTCTCTCCTAGAAATAAATAAAAAATATTTTTTAAAAAAAATAGCAAAATTGTACTGTTCAAATTTTACCTGCTGATTTTATTCTTTTGCTAATATTTCATGTAAAGGGAGAAATGGGTCATAAATGACTCGCACTGGATCATCAGACTGCAGGTAATTTGGGTGAGGTATTATGAATTGGCAGTCTGGCCTTATAGAATACATCAGGACTTAGATGTCATATAGAGGTGGGGTTGAATCCCAGCTTTGTTATATATAAGCTATGTGACATCTTTTGTGATATTTTATTTCCTAGTTTGTAAAGTATGGTCAATTATTTTTCCTGCAAATTTTTTTGTGAGGATTACATAACACATAATATACATAAAAGGCCTACCACAGAAGATGATCAACAAAATATAAGTTCCCTTGCTATGTTCCTGTTGACTTTCACAGAAGAAAGCCAAATATCCGTATTCAAGTATATGGGTATTTCTAAACTAGGGCTCTCTCCATCAACCAAAGTTTGAGAGGTATGCTAAATAATATTTTGGTAGCACTAAAGAAGCCCCTTCTTAAAGAGCTTTAAAAAAAAATTTACTGATCACTAACTATGTGATGAACAAAGGGTGGGCACTTGACATCCTGACATTACGGCTTCCTTTGCACCCACCTTATAGTCTCTGACATCTAGAAAGATGAAGAGCCAAACAAAAAGGGACCTAACCTGAAAATTAAGTCTGGGATATAGATCAGAGTTGTCTAGGTAATTATTTGACCTTGAAGAGGTGACTTAGCTTTTTTACGGTTCAGTTTCCTCATCTATTAAATGAGACTAGACCTGTCTCTGGGGAAGCTGTGAGGGTGAATTAGGTCATGTACATAAAACACTTGAGGTCTTTGAAAGAAGAGCTTTTACAAACCTATAAATGGCATAATTAATGTCATCATTGCCATTATTATTGTTGACAAGGTGAGATATGTGTGCACACATGCAAACTTCAGAGTTGGGAACATTTGTTACAGAGAATATGAATCTGAAGACTACCCTATGGAGTTTCTCTTACCCCAGTCTCTTTATTGCTAGCTTAAAATATCCCACTTCTACAGAAATACTTTTGTTCACACAATTGACATTTTATTACCAGCAATAAAATGTCCATGTATGAAGTCCCCTGAACCATCACCCCTGTCTTTCACAATGGTTAAGGGTCCTTAGGAGTGTGTTAGGTGGAACTAGAAAGATTTTCGCCTACCTGCAGCCTTCACTGTAATGAAATACCTTCTTTATTAGCATAAGCAGCTAATATTGATGCAGTGCCCAATGAATTCCAGATAATATGTTAAGTTTATCAGCATTATCTCATTAACTCTCACAATGGCATAGAACATACGTTATTTAGATTTTACTCAGAGAGTACCTTCTTACGGAGGCTTTTCAAATTCACCCTAAATAAAAGGGTAACATGCTCCCTTACACCCAGACATGCTCCCTTACACCCAGTCCTTTGATCTGGCTTTTTTTTCTTCATAGCCCCCATTTGACATATTTACATTTCTTGGTATATCCTCTGTGTCTTCCCTTAGAATGCAAAGTCTGTAAGAATGGGATGTTGTTTTGTTAACTGTCTATCCCCAATATCTAACAAAGGACCTAGCACATGATGGGTGCTCAGAAAAAAATACTTGTAAGCAAATTAATGACCCTTTGAGTTAGGTAAGATTATACTATTTTGCTGATGATGAAATGGAGACTGAAATTTCCCCCACAGCCACACAAAAAATGGCAAAGCTGAGACTGGAAAGAAGTCTAACTGATTCTAGCCTGGCTGCTAACCACTGACCTCATGCCCCTCACTGCCTTCAGGAAGACCACACAGATGATACTTTATTGTTATGGCATGTTTCTGTCAGAAGAGTCGTGAAGAGAATAGCAGTGAGACAGAGGCAAAGGAATAAACTGGGGAAAATAATTAGATTCTAGTAAATTGTCCTTTTCTCCCCTTCCAACGCCACTCGTACCTAAAAAACATGTACCAGTCAACTTTCTCTTCAGCTCTTTCTAAGCAAACCTGAAATTCCAGGAACCCACATCTCTTGCATCTTTTGTCTCCCTTCTCTAATGTCTCCATCAGTTTGCTGGGGCCACACGTTCCTATAAGGAGGAAAATAGAAATTGCATTTATTAACCATTTAGTACACATCACCACTGCATTAGGTATGCTACATTTGTTACCTCTACTACATACCAATTTACAGGCAGTAGGTATTTTTAGTTGACATTTTATATAGGAAATATATGAGGATCAAGGAAGCTAAATATCTAATCTAAGATGTCTTAGTCTGACTTCAAAGCTCATGCTCTTTTTGTGTGTGGGGGGAGGGGGGGAGACTAGCAAAGATAGAGACTGGAGTAAACCCACAGGGATTTTCCTAGTAGGATCTCCTCTGGTCCACTAGGAGACTGATGACAAATTCTAGTTCTTGAGTATGATGAATATTCAAATTGCAGGATTACAACATCAGAGTAAAATGACAAGATCGGCATCTCTGCACTTGGTTGAGGTATGTTCTCATTGTCCTGTGTGCTTGGTCCCCAGATGCTCTTCCATGTGGGAAAAACTAAGGTCCATGACTATACACTTCAGACTTTACTCTCTCCAGGTAGCATGCTGATCCTTAGGGGGGAAAATCCCATTTAAGATAAATTATCCTAGGAGTGTAGAGTCAGGTTGTGAGAAAATAGATCTGATTCTGGAAGATAAAAGAGAAGGAGTATTGAGGGAAAGGCAGAACTAAGGAAAGGAAGGTGGTTAGGCTCCAAATCAAGGACAGGAATTGGACTTGACACCTTCCTGCACTTTCTACTTCTTCCCCATCATTCTCCTAATCCCCTCTTCCATTCCCTGACCACCAAGCTATACACTTCCTGTACAAACCCCTCCACCCACCACCCACCCTCCCTTTCCCCACTCAGCATACTAAAAGGACCCCTTAAGACAGAAACAGACTCTGCAGAGGAGAGGGGCAGTACAAATGTCTAATAAACATAAGAAAAGCTGCCAACCTATCAGAAAACCTGAGAAAAGCTGCCAACCTATCAGGAAACCTGAGAAATGGAAATTTAAAACAAAGCTAACAAACCTTGGAAGACTTTTTAAACAGGGGAGGAATGTGATCAAAACACTTGGTAAACATGCACCTTTGTCTGACTTGAGATTTTAATGCAGTGTATAATTCTTTAGATACATCCCGAAAAGCAAATGCTTCAATTTCAGATTTAAATATATGTACCAAAAATTTACTGATGTTTTGATATTTAAAAATAATGTTGTATCCGTATAAAAGGAAAGCTAGTTTTGTAATTGCCAGTTACCTTCCTTTTTCCTTTTTGAAGGATTTCTTTTACCTTCGGATTTTACAAGGGGAAAAAAAAGATCAGTGATGAAGAAGAAAAGACAAGGCACATTCTACATGAACAATGTACAGTTTGGTAAATATTACTGAAACATATTTAGATATGTATAAATTCCATTTGATATGAAGATATATTTTTAGAGTGGTACTAACTGCATAACTCAGAAACTTTCGAAACTGCAAAACTCAGAGCTTGAAAAGTTCTAAAAGCTGAAAGTTGGTGTTTTGTTTTCTTTTCTAACTCATTCCTGGCAAGACCTAACCTGACCTGAATTCATTTAGTGGCAAACCTAAACTGAGCTCACATGTTATATGGCTATTTATAGCCTTTATTTTCCACTTAGTATGAATATTCAAACATTGTACTGCAGAACTAATGTTTGATTATGAATACAGTTCTGCTGTATAACCCACTAGGCTAACAATATAATATACTTTCTATGTACACACTATCTTTCTTAAAACTGAAAAATTCTGAATTCTGAAAACTTGTGGCTCCAAATGTTTTGGATAAGGACATTTCTTGACTTAGGTATTAATAGCTGCATTGAAATGTTAAAGAAGAAAAATATCTTAGAGATCATAAAGTTCAACATCTTTCTCTTTTTAAAGAGTGAAAACTAGTATCGACAGAAAAAGCACCATCAAAAATACAAATGGTTACTCATAAAGCTAGGGCTTTTTGTAAGACATATCTCCGATTCTATAGAAATTCAGCCAGGGTGTGGTGTTCATGCTCCTGCCTGAATCATCTACTTTTGCACTTATGATTCTGAACCTGGTTTTCCTCTACCTTCTCTTACAGGCTGAAAGAAGCACAGGCCACTCTGTCTTACCTTTTGGTTGCTTGTCATAATTTTTTTCATGTTTACTGAACGGGTGTATTTGACTCCATTTGCTTTCTGAAGCCCTGTCAAATGAAAGTTGCATAAGGAAAATAAATCAAAGAAGTCTGATCAACCCTGTGACTTGTAGGAAATCCCTAGGAGAGAGAAGCATGTTGAATTGCACCGCTTGCAGATCTTTCAGCATGTGAGGACCTCAGACTGATAAGCACAAGGCTGTAAATTCTATGGAGAAAACCAGAGAAGATGGTGGAGAAGTAGGGAGCTCTGTACATTTCGCTCTCCCTCATCTCTCAAACAGAAAAGGCCTGAAGCCATAGGACACTGAACCAAGGAGTCTGGGAGGAAAAGAGACAGAGTCCACTAAGAAGACAACCTCATAGATGTGTCAGTGTGAACTGGGGAAGATAAAAACAGGAGGGACCGGAGACACAGAGGGAGGGGAGGGAACCCCCTATGCGGGGAGCCATGGAGAGTCAGAGGAAGAGAAAAAGCGGCTGAAACTGCTCATAGAACTGTCTCTGGAGGGGCGCCTGGGTGGCTTAGTCGCTTATGTGTCCGACTTTCACTTAGGTCATGATCTCGTGGTTCGTGGGTTCGAGCCCTGCGTCCGGCTCTGTGCTGACCGCCAGCGCACAGCCTGGAGCCTGTTTTGGAGTCTGTGACTCCCTCTCTCTCTGACCCTCCCCTGCTCATGCTGTCTCTCTTTCACTCCTAGAAATAAATAAAACATTAAAAAAAAAAAAAAAAAGAACTGTCCCTGGAGAAGAGAAAAACCTCAGCTCCGGACAGAGAGTGATCCTATTTCTAGCTACAGTGCTGACTTTGGACTGGGTGCCTGGTTCTAGGCGGCACCAGGAGAAACTGCTCTGATGCTCTTCCAGCTCAATCCCCTGCTGGGAAGCAGCCCGACCTGCGAGGTTATATTTCAGGTGGTATCAATAAAGCTGATGGACAAAGGTCTGGAAATGAGGCAGAGCTTGGGAAATAGAACATGGCCCACCTTGGCTACACCCACAGCACAGGGAGATGGGACCCAAAAGAGTGGTTTGCAATGCTTGATTCGAGAAGGGACTGGGGCACCACCATTTTTCTCCCCACAACCACCAAGGCGGGACCTCACAGAGCTCCCTGCGGGACCACAATGGAGGCTAAGACCTCCCTACACCAAACCGTGCCCATCCCAGCCAGAGAGCTGCTTTTTTTTTTTTTAACCAGAGTCTGGGGCAAGACCAACATGGGTGCACTACTGTGATTAATTCTAGATCAATTCTTTCTATTCAGATATATTTTCCCTTGTCTCATTCGTATCCCTCCCCTCTGCTGGACTGGGCACTCTTGCCATTGGTTTGCTTAAATAGTCACAATTAATCCATTCTCTAGATGTATATTCTACACCTCCACCACTACCTTTCTATCTCTCTCTCTCTCTCTCTGGAGTAATGAGATTACATAGTTTCTCTGAGTAACATTATCTTCATTTCTTTCTCCTCACCTATTACCACACTCTCCTCTTTCTCTCTCTGAATTAAGTCTCTTAGTCTCTCTGCCTGGTCATTGTCCAATTTCACTTCCTCCATACTCCTGCCATTTCTCTCTTTGAATGCTCTTCCATCGGCACCATATACACCCTGCTCTTTATTTCTAGTTGGGAATTCTGGTTTTATGCTCTTAGACTGTCCTTTGTCTTTAAGGGTTTTTTTCCTTTTTCCCTTTCAGTTTGCGTGTTTGTTGGATTTGTCTGTGCGTTTGTGTACCTTTGTTCCTTGTGTGTTTGTCTGTCTGTTTTCTTTTCCAGGGATACCTCAAGAAATAAGCCAAAGTACACATGGTGGAGAGTCCCAAATGCCAATACGAGTAGGGAAATAAAATAACCAAAGTCTCAACAAGAGAGACCAAGAGGTACCATTCAAAGAACACTTCCTAAACGGACAAGCCCTGGACAAAGAGCCTTCTTTAATACAGCAGTACTCGCAGGTGCAGAGTGCATAACAAGTTTTTAAAACTAACAAGAGACAGAAAGCTAGCCAAGATGACAAAACAGAAGAACTCTCATCGAAAGAAATTCCAGGAAGAAATGAGAGCTAAAGAACTGCTCAAAACAGATATAAGCAACATAACCGAACAAGAATTTAGAACAATAGTCATAAAATTAATCGCTGGGCTTGAAAAAGGCATGGAAGATATCAGAGAAACTATTGCTGCAAAAATTATGGAGCTTAAAAATAGTTGTGATGAATTAAAAAATGCTATAAATGAGATGCATAATAAAATGGAAGCTTCCAATGCATGGATTGAAGAGGCAGAGAGGATAATAAGTGAATTAGAAGACACAATTATAGAAAAAGAGGAAGCCAAAAGAAGAGAGATAAACTGATCCAGGAACATGAAAGAAGAGTTTGAGAGCTGAGCGATACAATCAAACAGAACAATATCCATATCATAGGAGTTCCAGAAGAGGAAGAAAGAGGGAAAGATGCTGAAGGAGTCCTTGAACAAATTATAGCAGAGAACTTCCCCAATCTGGGGAAGGAAACAGACATTGAAACCCAAGAGGCACAGAGAACTCCCCTCAGATGTGACTTGAATCCATCTTCTGCATGACATATCATAGTGAAACGGGCAAAATATAAGGACAAAGAGAGAATTCTGAAAGCAGTTAGGGATAAAAGGTCCCTAACATACAAAGGCAAACCTATCAGAGTGGTGAAAGACCTATCTACTGAAACTTGGCAGGCCAGAAAGGAATGGCAGGAAATCTTCAATGTAATGAACAGAAAAAAATATGTAGCCAAGAATCCTCTATCCAGCAAGCCTGTCATTCATAATAGAAGGAGAGATAAAAGTCTTCCCAAATAAACAAAAATTGAAAGAATTCATCACCACTAAACCAGCCCTACAAGAAATCCTGAGGGGGACTCTATGAGGGAAATGTTGCAAGGAACACAAGGTACCAGAGACACCACCACAAGCATGAATCCTACAAAGAACACAATGACTCTAAACCCATATTTTTCAATAATAACACTGAATGTAAATGGACTAAATGCTCCAATCAAAAGACATAGGGTAGCAGAATGGATAAAAAAACAAAATCCATCTATTTGCTCTCTACAAGAGACTCATTTTAGATCTGAGGACACCTTCAGATTGAAAGTAAGGGGATGGAGAAATATCTATCATGCTACAGGAAGTCAAAAGAAAGCTGGAGTAGCCATACTTATATCAGACAAACTGGACTTTAAAGTAAAGGCAGTAACAAGGGATGAAGAAGGGCATTATATAATAATTACAGGGTCTATCCATCAGGAAGAACTAACAATTATAAATGTCTATGCACCAAATATGGGAGCACCCAAATACATAAAACAATCACAAACAGAAACAATCTTATGGATAAGAATGTGCTAATAGCAGGGGACTTTAATACTCCACTTACAGCAATGGATAGATCAACTAGACAGAAAATCACTAAAGAAACAATGGACTTGAATGACACATTGGACCAGATGGATTTGACACATATATTTAGAACTCTACATCCTGAGGCCACAGAATTCACTTTCTTCTCAAGTGTGCATGGCACATTCTCTAAGATAGATCACATACTGGGACATAAAGCAGCCCTCAATAAATATAAAAGAATTGAGATCATACCATGCACACTTTCAGATCACAATGCTATGAAACTTGAAATCAATCACAGGAAAAGTCTGGAAAACCTCCAAAAACATGGAGGTTAAAGAACACCCTACTAAAGAACGAATGGGCCAATCAGGCAATTAGAGAAGAAATTTAAAAATATATGGAAACAAATGAAAATGAAAATACAACAATCCAAACTCTATGGGATGTGGCAAAGGCAGTCCTAAGAGGAAAGTATATTGCACTCCAGGCCTATTTCAAGAAATTAGAAAAAGCACAAATACAAAATCTAACAGCGCACCTAAAGGAACTAGAAGGAGAGCAACAAGAGCACCCCAAACCCAGTAGAAGAAGAGATGTAATAAAAATCAGGGAAGAAATAAACAATATAGAATCCAAAAAAAAAAAAGTTGAACAGATCAATGAAAGCAAGAGTTAGTTTTTTGAAAAAATAAACAAAATTGATAAACCTCTAGCCAGGCTTCTCAAAAAGAAGAGAGAGAGAACTCAAATAGACAAAATCATGAATTAAAATGGTTTTATTACAACCAATCCCTCAGAAATACAAGCAATTATCAGGGAATACTATAAAAAATTATATGCCAACAAACAGGACCATTTAGAAGAAATGGACAAATTCCTAAAGATACACGCACTACCAAAATTCACACGGGAAGAGATAGAAAATCTGAACAGACCCATAACTAGTGAAGAAATTGAATCAGTTATCAAAAATCTCCCAACAAATAAGAGCCCTGGGCCAGATGGCTTCCATGGGGAATTCTACCAGACATTTAAATCAGAGTTAATACCCATTCTTCTCAAGCTATTCCAAAAAAGAGAGATCGAAGGAAAACTTCTCGACTTATTCTGTGAAGCCAGCATCACTTTGGTCCCCAAGCCAGACAGAGACCTTGCAAAAAAAAGGGAACTACAGGCCAATATCCTTGATGAATACAGATGCAAAAATCCTCAACAAGATACTTACAAGTCGAATTCAACAGCACATAAGAAGAATTATCCACCATGATTAAGCAGGATTCATTCTTGGGTTATAGGGCTGGTTCAATATTCGCAAATTAATCAATGTGATACATCACATTAACAAAAGAAAAGATAAAAACCATATGATCTTGTCGATAGATGCAGAAAAAGCATTTGACAAGATACAGCATCCTTCTTAATAAATACCCTCGAGAAAGTCGGGATAGAAGAAACTTACTTAAACATCATAAAAACCATTTATGAGAAACCCTCAGCTAACATTATCCCCAATGGGGAAAAACTGAGAGCTTTCCCCCTGAGATCAGGAACACGACAGGGATGTCCACTCTCACCACTGTTGTTTAACATAGTGCTGGAAGTCCTAGCATCAGCCATCAGACAACACAAGGAAATCAAAGGCATCAGAATTGGCAAAGAGGAAGTCAAACTTTCACTTTTCTCAGATGACATGACACTCTACATAGAAAATCTGGCAGACTCCACCAGAAGCCTACTAGAACTGATCTATGAATTCAGCAAAGTTGCAGGGTACAAAATCAACTTACAGAAATCGGTTGCATTTTTATATGCCAATAATGAAGCAACAGAAAGATAAATTAAGAAACTGATCCCATTCACAATTGTACAAAAAAACCATAAAATACCTAGGAATAAACCTAACCAAATATATGAGATATGTCTGAAGAAAACTATAGAAAACTTATGAAGGAAATTGAAGAAGACACAAAGAAATGGAAAAACATTCCATGCTCATGGATCAGAAGAATAAATATTGTTAAAATGTCATTACTACCCAAAGCAATCTATACATTCAGATAAATCCCAATCAAAATTGCATCAGCATTCTTCTCAAAGCTAGAACAAACTATCCTAAAATTTGTATGGAACCACAAAAGACCCCGAATAGCCAAAGTAATATTGAAGAAGAAAACCAAAATGGGAGGCATCACCATCCCAGACTTTAGCCTCTACTACAAAGCTGTCATCATCAAGACAGTATGGTATTGGCACAAAAACAGACACATAGAC
Organism: Proteles cristata cristata; assembly: GCA_017311185.1. Classification (NCBI taxonomy): domain Eukaryota; kingdom Metazoa; phylum Chordata; class Mammalia; order Carnivora; family Hyaenidae; genus Proteles; species Proteles cristata. Next base: position 770,081 of record JAESUZ010004016.1, on the reverse strand, counting down.
CAAAGGAACAGAATTGAGAACTCAGAAGTGGACCCAAAAGTATACAGCCAACTAATCTTTGACAAAGCAGGAAAGAATATCCAATGGAAAAAGACAGCCTCTTTAACAGATGGTGTTGGGAGAACTGGACAGCAACATGCAGAAGAATGAAACTAGATCACTTTCTCACACCATACACAAAAATAAACTCAAAATGGATAAAGGACCTGAATGTGAGACAGGAAACCATCAAAACCCTAGAGGAGAAAGCAGGAAACAACCTCCTTGACCTCAACTGCCGCAATTTTTTACTTGACACATCCCCAAAGGCAAGGGAATCAAGAGCAAAAATGAACTATTGGGATCTCATCAAGATAAAAAGCTTCTGCATGGCAAAGGAAAACAATCAATAAAACTAATAGGCAACTGTCAGAATGGGAAAAGATAGTTGCAAATGACATATCAGATAAAAGGCTAATATCCAAAATCTATAAGGAACTCACCAAACTCCACACCCAAAAAACAAATAATCCAGTGAAGAAATGGGCTGAAGATATGAACAGACACTTCAAGCTCAATGGCGAGCATGTGGAGAAACGGGCACCCTCCTACATTGTTGGTGGGAATGTAAACTGGTGCAGCCCCTCTGGAAAATAGTGTGGAGGTTCCTCAAAAAATTAACAATATAACTCTATGATCCAGCAATAGCATTGCTAGGAATTTACCCAAGGGATACAGGAGCGCTGATGCACAAGAGCACATGTACCCCAGTGTTCATAGCAGCACTCTCAACAATAGCCAAATCATGGAAAAAGGCTAAATGTCCATCAACTGAAGAATGCATCAAGAAGATGTGGTTTATCTGTACAATGGAACACTATATGGCAATGAGAAAGAATGAAATCTGGCCATTTGTAGCAACATGGATGGAACTAGAGGGTGTTATGCCGAGCGAAATAAGTCAGGCAGAGAAAGACAGATACCATATGTTTTCATTGATAGGTGGATTAGGAGAAACTTAATGGAGGACCATGAGGAAGGAGAAGGGGAAAAATAGTTGGGGAGAGGGAGGGAGGCAAACCATGAGAGACTCTTGAACACTGAGAAGAAACTGAGGGCTGATGAGGGTGGGGGAGAGGGAAAGGGGGGTGATGGGCATGGAGGAGGGCACTTGTTGGGATAATACTGGGTGTTATATGGAAAGCAACGACAATAAACTATGAAAACAAACAAAAAACAAAAAATGAGAAAACCAGAAAAAATATCAAAGGTCTATGATTCTAAAAAAAAAAAAAAAAGAAGCAGCAGCATAGGCCATGTATGAATTTTGAGAATCTTAGTATGTTTTTTTAAAAATGCCAAAATAGGGGTGCCTGGGTGGCTTAGTCGGTTAAACGTCTGACTTTCGCTTAGGTCATCATCTCACGGTTCGTGGGTTCGGGCCCCGTGTCGGGCTCTGTGCTGACTGCCAGCTCAGAGCCTGGAGCCTGTTTCAGTCTGTGACTCCCTCTCTCTCTGACCCTCCCCTGCTCACGCTGTCTCTCTCTCTCCTAGAAATAAATAAAAAACATTTTAAAAAAATTAAAAAAAAAATAAAAATGCTAAAATAAGGTTGTAAAAATTGGGATCACACTTATTTACAGTATGTGGGTTTTAGTAACACTTTTGTTACCATATGATAAAAGCAATCTGTTTTTGTCATGCAGAAAATAATGAGATTGTCTTACTAAATGTATTGATATTATTAAAAATATCAACTGACAACACATTATAGGTGGTTTAGTAATGAAACACAAGTTTAAAGTTACATCATGAATGTGACCTTCTTTCTATTCTTTAAGTATATCTCCAGGACACCAAATATATAACTTTATTTGGAGATAACATAAAAAATCTACACTGGAGAGCTTTGAACGTGAGGCCCAGGCCTTTTGCCAGATCCCTGGATTGTTTGCTTTCCCCTTTAATGCTAATCTGCACAGAACCCTGAATACCTGATGCTGCTCTAAGTTGTGTCTTCAAGCATGGTGTTTTCCTGAATTATGTCTTCCTGTTGCTTGAATTTGTATCATTCTTATGTTTTGTTTCTGTACCTAATAGTTAAAGAGACATACAAATACCAGATGCTCTCTCCCCCCACATCAAAATCCCCACAAAGGCTCTAGACTGTCAGTGACTCTTCTCAGACCTATGGTGAGGGACAGGCTACTAGGGATCTCTGTATCTAAAGTCTGTTGAAATAAAAGGGCAGTCTTTTGAGCCAAGTACTGCCCAAAAGACTTTCCTCTTACTCAAAAATCTTTTCCTTTTCGGTTGTTTCCCGCCTCTCACTGTAATTGTGTCCCTGGCAGAGGAACCACCTGCCCCGGTTCTCTGGGGGCGGAACATAGCCAACTGACCTGAGTTTTCTGTTTAACTGCCTCATGCCTATCCCACATGGGATATTACTTAGGTGAGGAGAGGGAGAATGATAGAGGTTATATAATTTGTCCAAGGTCTTACCACAAGCAAATGGCAGAATGATGACATCAAAATCCGTGCTTTAATTCCCATTACACTAGATACACCAGGTGGTCTGACTTTTGTAAAGCATTTGTAATTGATTGTTGAATCAGCTATAATCTCCTAACTCCACTATCCTGTGGCCCACATTTCTCTTTTTTTTCCTTCGAGGAATTCATGAAATGCATTGCTAAATGTCTGGAATTCTTTACAAAATGTGTGATAACTTCATCAAAAAAAATTTAGTTCAAAGAACAAGTATTTCTTGACTACCAACTGTGTGTCAAACTCTGTGTCTACCATGATTTGGTCCTAATGAATTGGTGTGAGATTTTAGTGATCAATTCTTCCTCTTTTAGTAATTCACAAAGTATTCGTTTAACATGCTATTCCATAATCTAGCCCAGAATGAGGGAATTAAACTACAGTTTGCAGAATCTACCTTTTTAACTTTTTTAGAAAATAAAGATAGTTATGTATCTCCAGGAAAACTCATTCTCCCTGATACCTTAGAGATAACCAAAGTGGTTTGGCTTCCTCGCTTTTAATTTCCTTCCATTGTTCCAATAAATCTAATCGCAGAGTACAATTTTATTCATAGTTTGTTTGACTTTTATTTTTAATGGCAATGCTTCTTCTTTTAGCTATTGCTGAGACAAATATACTGCCTGCCTTCTCCCAGGATCTGCTCAAATGAGAAAAATCTCTCTGACCCCAAGGAAGCCTTACTTTTGGATCTGAGATTTTTTTGTGTTTTAGTTTATAAAGTCATCCTCCTATATACATTTGAGCAGAAGGTGCTTTGGTAGCCTTGCTGCCTTTAGCATTTTTCTGGTTAGGGCTACCTACAGGTGTTGTGTGGGAATGTTCTAATTTTCTTTTGCAGAATAACAAACCACCCCAAGACATAGTGAAATAGAATAACAACGTCCCATTGTGTTTCATAGTTATATGGTAACTGGTTGCAATGAGAGTCTACTACTAAAAGGCCAGGGCAGGCTTCATAGCATGTGACCTGTGCAGTCACACAGGGCCCCATGTCTAGAAGGACCTCACACTTGGTTCGATGCTCTGCTGTTGCTATCTTGAATCTCTTAATATTTTTTTGAACAGGAAGCTCAGGATTTTCATTTTGCATTGAGTCCTACAAATTATGGAGCTGGCCCTGGCTGCGGCTGTGGTTATCTGTAGATAACCCTGTAGACGAGTTGTTCAAAATGCCTGACTCCCAAGGCTCACAGCTGTTGAATGGGAGCTCCACTGGGGCTGTCACCTGGAGTCCCTACACAGGACTTCTCTGTATGGCCTGGGCTTCTCAGAGAGAGTATTTCAAGGGTAAGTGGTTCAAGAGACCCATGCCAAAGCTGACATGCTTCTTATGACACAGCCTGGGAAGACCCAGTATGTCTTGTCACTTTCAACACATTTGATTGGTCAAGCAAATCATTAAGACCAGCCCAGACTCAAGGGTAAGTGCATTGAACTCTACCTGAAGTTGGGGTGTTGCAAGACCACATTTCAGAAGAGCACATGGGATGAGACATCGTTGTGTTCATCTTTAAAAAAATACATTCTGCCACAGGGCTATTCTGTTTGAGGCACACTGTTTTCTATGCTTGGGTGCTCTGTCTCTCAGCCTTCCTTGCAAGCTCTGTCCTGTTGGTAGGCATTTGTTACCAAGTGCAGATAGACAAACAGCTTCAGGGTATTGGCCCTGTCTTTCGGTGTCTTTCTAAAATGATTAAAATGGGTCTTGCTCAGAATTCCTTCTAACCAAGCATGTGCCTATAAGAACCGTGCCATTAAGGAGGATTTGATCTTCAGGTGGGTAAGGGGCTGCTGAGAGGAACTACTTTTTGATCTTTTGCCTTACTTCAGTTGAGCAAAAATACTGAGATTTCCTAAATTACATTGCTAAACCTTGAAGCTTTCAGCTCCAAGAATGACAAAAAGAAGGTTTGGTATTTGATAATTCTAGGATAAATCCCAATTCTTCCCCTTACTAGGTAGGTAAGCCTCTGAGAGCTTCAGTGTCTTTATTTATGAATTCTAATAATTGTCCCATAGAGGTTATTGTGATGATTAGGTAAAATAATGTATTAGGTGTTCAAACAGGTACTGTTATCAAGTCTATCACTTGTCCTTGATTCAAGTTACTCCCTTTAGGTTTCCTTTGCCCTAGAAACTCGTGGTTGAGTTATTAGAACCACTCAAATCCTCTGGGATTACTTACTGGTGTAGACATAATGAAAACAACCTAAGAGTGGCATGGTCCTAGAAGCTGTAGTGTGAGGTGTCAGTTTCCACCTGTCAGTGCTGAGGGCTAGCAAAACCAGGAGTTGTGGTAATTAACATTTGCTGAGCAGAGCACTTAAATGTGTTAGGACTTTTAATTTAATCCCCACTACAACCCTCTCAGGTGGATCTTGTATTATTCCTAACATTAAAAATGAAGACATAGTAGTTGGGGGAGAATAAGCCATTTGTGCAAAATCACCAAGGTGGTAAGTAGTGGGCCAGGATCCAAACCAAGGTCTTTCTGGCACCAGGGCCGGTACTTCACTGTTGGGCTATATGGCTTCCCAGACAGATTAAAGTATTCATATACCTAAACCCTTAGCATGTAACCTGAGAGCCCAGGCTCTTATTTAGTGATTTGAGAACTTCAGCTTAATATTTTACTATCAGGTCCAGTTGTAGGACCTTATTAGGAAAAAGTTCCCAAGGCCGTCCAAATTTCTAGGCTGTGGTATAAATTCCCCTGGAGGATAATTTTGTGGTGGGCCAATCCCTCGTGCTTGTGGCTGGGTAGCTTTCAGCGAGGCCTCTGACATTTGGCATTTTTCCTGGCAGGCAGCCAAGGGGAGTAAGTATTTCTCTGTTTTCTTCTACTTTCATTCTTAACCATTTCCTCTCAAAATAAACAAAAAAGAACTCAGGGAGCTTACTAGTAGAAATGTATCTTAAAAAGCAGTGAGGGAAATTTGTAGCTGCAGAGGAAAGGAAGAAAAAAGGTGATTGAGGGAAAGAAGGAAACAGCCATTAAAAGATGAACAGAATTCAGAATCCCCTTGAGCTAGAAAATTTCTAATTTTAATTTTTTTAATTAAAAACATTTTTTTAATGTTTATTTTTTGAGAGACAGAGCACTAGCAGGGAAGGAGCAGAGGGAGAGAGAGAGAGAGGGACTCACAGATTCCAAAGCAGGCTCCAGGCTCCGAGCTGTCAGCACAACATGGGGCTCAAACTCACGAACTGCAAGATCATGACCTGAGCCAAAGTGGTACACTTAACCAACTGAGCCACTCAGATGCCCCAAGTTCTGCCTAGTTTTAAAAGCCACTTAGGTGCACCTGGGTGGCTCAGTCGGTTAAGCGTCCGACTTCGGCTCAGGTCATAATCTCATGGTTCGTGGGTTCGAGCCCCACACCAGGCTCTGTGCTGACAGCCAGCTCAGAGCCTGGAGCCTGTTTCAGATTCTGTGTCTCCCTCTCTCTCAGACCCTCCCCTGCCCACACTGTCTCTCTCTCTCTCAGAAATAAATAAAACATTTAAAAAATAATAAAAATAAAAGCCGCTTCAAGTCCTCAAAAAAGAGGTATCTCTAAGTATAATATATGGTCAGGCATTTCTTGATGAGCTATGGAGAATCCCTAAGGTGATTATTTATTTGTGTTTTGTCCCCAACATTTCCCTTTAGCAAACGTTTACAATGGCCTTCTCTTTCCTAACATTTAATTCCCAAACTTGATGGAAAGTAGCAAAGAATTGACTTAAGTTTGGATCCTTTCTCTTCCTGTTTCATGCATTTTGAAAAGGTGCTGGCAGCTATTCACAAACCACTGACATGACCACTTGGCGTTACTGACCCTCTGTAAGGCGAAACACTTTTTTCCCCCCTCCTTTTTCTTTCTTCAAGTGCTTGATTGCATGCTCTGCTTTAAGTGTTTTACATATTTTAACTCAGAGTCCCCAGAATCCTAAGAGATCCTAACAATGATATCTGTTTAATAGATAAACTGAAGCTAAAGAGCTTAAGATCTGAGCCACACACATGAGGCTATGAAGTGGGGTGATGGTTTGATAGGAGGGCCTTTAATGCCACAGCAGTCTATCATGAGAATCAACTTTACAGAGTCTTAGGCACAAGGCTCTGCCAACAACTGGCATGATGGGCTCTAACTCACTGTTGCTTATGCTGCCTGTCATGTACCTGAAGCTCTCACAGTTATTTCAACCATTCGCAATGAAATCTATGAGAAATTAAGAACCTTTTTATATAGGCTCCTTAATCCCTCCTTAAATAGGCTCAGGACTCTTGGGCTTTTGTTCCTGTAGAAACTGGAAAGGATTCTATTTATTCAGTCCCTCACTGGACAGACACACATAGGCAACATGGCATAGTGTCAGAGTGCAGATATTCGAACCAGACTTGAACATAGGGTCAGAGGCATCAACCCCCATGTAGTCAAAAATCTGCATATAATTTTTGACTCCCCCAAAACTTAACTACTAATAGCCTGCTGTTGACAGGAAGCCTTACCAATAACATAAACAGTCCATTAACACATATTTTGCATACATCTTTTATACTGTATTCTTACAATAAGGTAAGCTAGAGAAAAGAAAAATGCTATTAAAATTATATAGAAGAGAAAATACATTTATAGTACTATACTGCAATAAATGGGGGGAAAAAAGCCCACATGCAAGTGGACCTGCACATTTCAAACCTGTGTTGTTCAAGAATCAACTGTACTCTGTTTGAATGGTGGTTTTGCCATTGACTTGCTCAAGGTCACACTGCTTGTTATTGAAACTTTCTGTGTCTCACGTTCCTTATGTAAAATGGGCTAATGATAACATTGACCTCACATAGTTATTATGAGTTTTATATGAGTTAATCCACATTAAATATTTTGACTGTGCCAGCACACGGTAAATGCTCAAGCATGAAGTATCATTGAACAGATATTTAGGAAATAGAAGTATGCTAGGCACTAGAAATAGAAGTCTGTAATCGAGTGGGGGAAAAGGGGCACATTCCTTCAATAGAGAGATTTACATGCTAAGCACCAGCAATGGGGGCATAACAGCTAAACAAAACAATCCCACTGCAAATATTTACAAACTACTGGAAGAGGTAAATGGACAATGATAATCCAGTGTGGTAAGTAGTGCAAATGCTGGTAGAAAAGGGTAATATTAGAGCACAAAGTAGGGCAGGGGAACATGATGTTTAAGGATCACAAGGCTTCTTACAGGAAGTGAACTCAGAGGAGACCTGGAGGATAAGAAGGAATTTGCCACAAGAATTCTTGGAAACAGGATGTGAATTGTAAGGTATCTAAAGGATATGGAGTTTGTGCCTGTGCATGGGGTAGAGTGAGGGAGTCCTATAGGATTTGAGGGTTAGAATGCATGGGGTGGGAGGCTGGAAAGAAGGTAGTACCAGATTATTAAAGGCTTTCGGTGCTTTGCTGAGGGTTTTGGGCTTTATCTTGTATGCAATAGGGGAAGAGTTGTCAAGTCTAGGAATGATATGATCTGTAATCCAGACCAGGATGAAACATGAAACCAGGTATCCCATTACAGTGATACTCCTAGATGGTCTGCACTGGAGTGCTGGCCATGAGGATGGAGAAGAGATGTTTGGGAGATAGAGGAAGAACTGCTGGAATCTAATGACTGATTAGAGGAGAACAGAAGAATGAGGACAATTCTACATTGCCCTCAAAAATGGCAATAATCCTTCTAGGTATTATGGGTACTTGGAAAAATTTGAGAAGTACTGGTAGCGTAATGGAAAGGACATGAGTTTTTGGAGCTGAATGGAACTGAATTCAAATCCAGTTTTATCATTTGTTAGTCTCATATTTAGTATGGATAATAATCCTACCTCAAAGTTGATTATATGATAATATAATGCATTCAAAGCACCTAGTGCAGTGCCCTGTAGACCTTTTTACAAAGTTGGCACTAAAGGAAGGAAGAAACTCCCAGTGGTGGTCGGTGGCAGTAAGAGCTCTTGACCCTCACAACCTGTATCTCTGCCTAACCTGTGATCTCTGCATAAGCAAAATTTGGTCCAAAGTTTCTACACATAATCTCCACTTGTGAACATTAACCGCGGAGGATGGAGGCTTCATCCCCTTCCCCCTTATCATTTGTTTGCTTTGGGAGCAACAGAAACCTAAGAGACTGCAGCCAGCAATCAAGAGTAGTATCACTGAAGATTAGCCAAAGCTATTGAGATAATAGCTACCATTTATTTAGTGCTTATTATGGTTGAGCATTGTGCTTATAATTAATTATCTCTTCTGATTTTTCAGTTGTGGGGATAACACCTGGACATGTTCTGTCTCAGCTCTACAATGATTCCTGATAAATAATATGATATCTCTATTGAAGAAAGCTTCTGCCAACAATCTTTGGTGTTGTTTCCTCTAATCCACTTCACAGAAGCCAACAACAGCTGGAGTATGGGAAGGTGGGGGTGATTTTCTCTTAGTGAAAAATGAAATGAAGTCTGAGTTCCCACTGGATCAAGTATGAATGCCTCCCAATGACCAAGGTATTGGGTTAGAATTTCAAGAATGTGTTGATCTGGCCTCTTTAGGATGAGAAATGCTAATTTTGATTACAGAATATTTTTCTTATTTAAACTTTATTATCGTGTTAGCTGAGGATTCTTCTTTAAAAAAGAATCTAGGGGGTGGGGCATCTGGGTGGCTTAATCAGTTGAGCATCTGACTTTAGCTCAGGTCATGCTTTCATGGTTTGTGAGTTCGAGCCCCACATCAGGCTCGCTACTGTCAGCCTGTCAGCGCAGAGCCTGCTTCAGATCCTCTGTCCCTCTTTCCTCTGCCCCCAGCCTGCTTGCACCCTCTCAAAAATAAAGGAACATTAAAAAAAAAACAACAGACTCTGGAAGTATACACAGTCTTAATTATCCTTGTATTCACTTCAGGTCTGTCTTCCAGTTTGCCATCCCAATCTTGTGCTCTTTTGCCTCAAGAAATATTTGGTTCTGCTCTTGTTTTTTGTCTTGAAAATTACAAGCTCTTTCCTAACTTTTGGTCTCTTGCTTTCGGTTTCTTCTGTTTTGTTTTGTTTTCCTCCCAAATCATTGCAATGCTGGTATCTTCTCATGATTCAGACCTCAGCTCAGAAGGCTATCTGACCGTGTAATCCAAAAAAGTTGTCCCTCCCTCACATTATACTCTCACAATACTTATCACTTTGTAAATAATCTTAGTGATGTATCTGTTTCCTTGTTTTCTTTTTGCTTCTTTCCACCAGTGTGTAAACTCCATGAAAATGAAAGCTGTGCCTATTTTGTTCACCACAGAATCCTCAGGGCTTAGAATAGTGCTTGACACACAGGTGGGTGTTTAATAAATAATTGTTGAATTAATTATTGAATTGTTGAATTAGCAGATGAATAGGTAGTATTAAGTGTGAACTATATTTTCAACTTTCAAAGAGGTTTTTACAGATGCATTTGGAACTTCATTGGATGTATTTAAACCTAAAAACTTGCTATTTATTATAACGTCCAAAATAAAATGTTTTAAAAATATAAGACGGGGTGCCTGAGTTACTCTGTTGGTTAAGCATCTGACATTGGCTCAGGTCATGATCTTGTGATCAGTGGGTTTGAGTCCTGCATCTGGCTCTGTGTTGACAGCTCGGAGCCTGGAGCCTACTTTGGATTCTGTGTCTCCCTCTCTCCCTGCCCCTCCTCCACTCATTCTATCTCTGTCTCTGTCTCTGTCTCTCTCTGTCCCTTTCAAAAATACATAAATATTTAAAAATAAGATGGTATTGGTTTCTTTTTGGGGAGATAAAAATCTTCTAAAATTAGGTAACAGTGATGGTTGTACAACTCTGTGGGTATACCAAAAAACTTTGAATAGTACCCTTTAGACAGGCGAATTACATATGGCCTATGAATTACATCTCAATAAATCTTTTTTTTTTAAGAGTACAATGCAGGGGAGTAAAAGGAAGGGATGTTTAAAATGAAGAGGATCAAACTTCAAAGTGAGTTTGAGGTGGAAAAATAGTGCAATATTTCTATTTTTAGCTTAGATATTCTAACTTTAGCAAGAACACAGACTTGCAATTTTATGCTTAGCATTGCATCCTCAGACACAGAAGATTTGCCCTTTTCTTTATAAGTACCACCTTTACTGTTTCTGTTTTAAAAATGTATAATGTATTTAGAGTACACTAAAAATTAGTCTTCTGTTTACATTTATGTGGTTAGTGTCCCCAGAGTGTTATAATAATAGTTTAACTTTGCTAAAAGATGATAGCAAGATAAAGATGAAAGACTTTGTTCCCTCTAACATGTCTCTCACAAGTATAATAGTTGGGCGCCCAGGCTATGCGATCAGATTGCTTGGACTGTTTCAGGCAATGTGAACTTGGGAGAGACTCTTAACCTCAGTTTCCCTATCTGTAAAAGGGAGGTAGAGGTAGAAAACTATTTACTCCATAATGTTGTTCTGAGAATTAAAGGAAATAATACACGTAGGGAATTTAGCACAAGATGTTAAGAGCATGGTAAATGCTCAAATTGTAGTAGTTGTTAGCAAATATTATTTTAATTTAGCAACAGTTAGCTGTAGGGGATTGAGATTATTAAGATACAGGTAAAAACAAGTTGTAGCGTGGTTGAGAACTGAGTATTAGAATCCTAAAAGTGAGGACTAGAAGGATGTAAAAAATTCTTATTCTCAGTTTCATTAACATTAGGTAACTATATTCAACATGTAATCAAGATATTTGGGTAGTTTAAAGCATTTACTGCTAGAAAACTCCTTAGAGAGCTTGTTAAAGATAAAGCTGTGAAGTTGTATGAATATTTTTCAGAGAACAATATGTGATTCAAGCACTGCTATAGAGACCTGATATTTTAGGCTACATTTCTAATTAGTGGTATCTTATCATGTCGTCACATTACAACTCATGCCTGTAATTTGAGCAACAAATCTTCCAAGAAGTCTCTTTTCCTCCTCTTTTGAGGTTTATTCAGCCAATAATTTTTCTATGGAGAGTAGCAAGAGCTTCTGACTATTTTTTAGGACTATTTTAACTTCTTAGGAGAAGGGAAACATTAGTGAAAATAACCACTTATAAAATAATAACTGATTGTGGTAAAAGAATTGCCATTTTGAGCTTTATTTGTATGCTTTAAAAGTGGGCCTTAAAATTTTCCCGTATTAACCAAAATTCCAGGAGAGAAGAAAGGGAGAGTAGGAACCTAAAAGTACTTACAAGTTTCTCCCCTTTTCCCTGATGGTTTATTCTTATTTTTATGTTATGTTAATAGGTAAAATTCTGAGGAGCATTAAGTGAACCTCAGAAACTCCTAGCCACACAATTCCCCTATGTGAAGCTTATCTATAAATATTCTTCATGTAATAATACTTGGTGGTCATAAAGAGCTGTTTGAGGAAACTGGGGATATGTACATAGGATAAAAATTACTAAGGATAGGCCTGCCACACTTCCCTAACTGTGGTAAGAGTGGGTAAGTTAGTCTCTTTGTACTTCATTTTCCTCACCTTAAAAAGGGAATACGTGAACTTACAGAGTTGATGTGAAGACTAAATGAAATAAAACACGTAAAGTGCACCAAGCACACAGTAAAATGCCAAGTTTTAACTCTTATTGTTGTGGCAGTGGCCTGAAAGAGGTAAAAAGGAGTTGTAGCAGATGCCTCAAAGACACAAATATTAACAGCCCTTGGTAAAGAGGGTGTGTTAAAAGCATGGATATCTTCCAAATTGCACTTGAGCTATTTTCAAAGAGGCACAAAGAGTACAGTCAAAAACTCCTTATCTTTTGTCTTGGTAGGAGCCACAAGAGTCAGAGCTTGTGGAAGCGGGTGGGGTGTGTGTGGCAGGGACTGAGGCAACAGAGAAATAAGTGACTTTGAGGAGTGGGGCTGGATTTAGAAACAAGAAAACCACCAGGCTTGCTGCCACATGCCTGAAATAGGACTCTTTTATTTTCCCTGTTAAGAAATTGATTTAAAATCTGCTCAGAAATTGATAAGATTACATTCAGCCATGTTTACATACCCTACCTGACATGCAACAGTATTTAAATCATATTAAAGATTGGAAATTAATTAATAATGGATTGACTTCTATCAGAAGGCAGCGTTTGGATTTAAAAGTCAACAGTCTCACAGTGAAGTTAGAAGACTAGTTACCTCCTGGCATTAGCACTTAAAGAAGTGTGAACTTGGTAACTCATTTCACCTCTGACATGGTTTCGTCAGCTGTGAAAAGAGGAAACTACCTAACAAGCTGTTGTTGAGATTAAGGTTATTCATAACACCTTGAACATAAGAGGTACATTTTCTATTTTGTGTAAATGGGAAAAGGTTGAAAAATTATGGTGATGTATTTAAATACTTAGAGTGTTACCAAATATGCTTGAATATGCACTGACGTCTATTAATGGACCTCACTATTCTCAACTAATATCGATGCTTTTAATAACAGCAATTAATTTGCTGACACATTTTCCTCCCCTCGCTGCATTTCTCGGCACCCCACACACTCAGATGCTTTACAGTATTGTTTTTCAAACACATTTTACCGACCTTACCTTGCTGGACACTAATGGACAATAGGATTGAGTTCATAAAGTGTTCCTATAAACAGTGCCTTTTCGACGTTTGTCCCGTATCTAGCTAGTGCCGCACTCTTAGGAGTTAACAGTAATTAAAGTAGCGATCGCCAACAGTCAGGAAAGGCGCGCAACGCTTCTGTGTGATAGTTCAACTCGCCTTTTTCATTCTGCTAACCGAGTTCACGTCCCCGCGAGAGAAAGCGTATTCCTCCTTCATATAAACAGAAGAGCCTCGACTCATTATTGGCGGTGCAAGAAGGCGACTTCAGTACCTGGGCAGCTAAGGACTTGGAGCAGATCGGGACATGTCTTCGCGAGGCAGCACCCCCGCACCCTTCAGCCCTGGAAGTTGGTGTCTCTAATCGTAAAATCTGGAGTCACCTTGACCCTCCCCTGGGAGGTGGGGAAAGTTAGCCCTGGGCCGGAGGCGGGTAAGTAAAACCAAAGTCAGAGAAGAGAACTTTCGCGAGCAAAATACGCCGTCACGTTTTCCTGTTTTCAGCTTAGCCTGAGACCCAGAGAGTTTAAGGGTGGCAAGAGCAGGTGGCAGGACTCCGCCCACCACAGCGCCTCCCCGCCCTCAGCTCGCACGCTCCTCTCCCTCCGTGAGGTTCCGCCTCTTAGGCGCGCGCGAAGAGTTGCCGCGCCGTGCATTCTGGGATTTGTAGTCTTGGAGCCAGGAACCACCTCAAGATAAGCGACTCTGGCCTACATACCCCATGGTGCCGTGCGACTCTGGCCGGTCCCGGATGTGTGCCTGGCGCCGGAAGAGAAGACGGCCCCCCTCTCTCGGCCCGGCCATCTTGTGGGAAGAGCTGAAGCAGGCGCTCTTGGCTCGGCGCGGCCCGCTGCAATCCGTGGAGGAACGCGCCGCGGAGCCACCATCATGCCTGGGCACTTACAGGAAGGCTTCGGCTGCGTGGTCACCAACCGATTCGACCAATTATTTGACGACGAATCGGACCCCTTTGAGGTGCTGAAGGCAGCAGAGAACAAGAAAAAAGAAGCCGGCGGGGGCGGCGTTGGGGGCCCCGGGGCCAAGAGCGCAGCTCAGGCCGCAGCCCAGACCAACTCCAACGCGGCAGGCAAACAGCTGCGTAAAGAGTCCCAGAAAGACCGCAAGAACCCGCTGCCCCCCAACGTCAGCGTGGTTGACAAGAAAGAGGAGACGCAGCCGCCCGTGGCGCTTAAGAAAGAAGGTAAAGCTGTGGTAGAAGGTGGGGGAGACCCGGGATGGAGGGAAGGAGCGAGGGCACTTACGGCTACCACCTGCTTCTGGAGTTCTGAGGGTCAGCGGGAGACTTCGCCGCCGATTTTCTCACGTTTCCCCCACACGACAAAAGCCAGGTCTCGCTAAGGTGCTGGGAGCGTGGTAGCCCCAAGTTCAAACCACCTGCAAGGATCCTGGAGCCACCCCCTTCCCGCTTCAGTTTCTGAGCGGAGGAACGTGCTCTGGAGATAAGCTGCTGCTCGAGCGTGTTCGCCATCCTGGGAGGCTGTTGACTTCCCGCCGGATTCCTTGGCGGGCGAGCGCATGGACCGAGGTTCGGGGAAGCTAGCCACTTGCTGAAGCTTTTGTAGTTATGGGGAAGCGTGGGGTCCACAGCTGCTTCTGCTCAGAGCTCTCCCGAGGCTGCTTTGAGGTGCGGTTGGTTTTCTCCTGCCATCTTGTCCCACGATGGCACGGGGTACCCCACTGAAAAGCTGGGGTGTCGGAGTTTGCACCTGAGCTAGGTCTGTGTTCTACGCTATCATACTGTGGAGCAAGCTACTGTCCTAGGTGCCACATGTGCGTTATTGTACCCCCCTCCCCCCCCCCCGAACTCCCATCCCTTCGACTGTTAAAAACTATTGCTGGAGTGAAGGAAGCTTTTGGGAAGAGAAATTTTGTTACACTGAAATAAGCAGAAGCGGGAATTCTGAACGAAGACCTTTATTGCAGGAAATCCTGAGGCTCGTCCTCTTCCCCGTCACCCCCCCTCCCCCGAATATTTCATATGGTGGCCCCGCCTGGGCCTCGTGGTGAAATGAGTGCAGAGGCTGTCACAACGTTAGCCACGGCAGAGCCCTTTTGAGTGTGTAGTTTTTTTCTCCACATGTGCGTGAAGCATGGTCAGGATTCATTGGCCGGTCACAGTTGTCTTGAGGTTGATTTTTGCTTTCTTATGACTGGTTTGTCTTGTGTGGTGGATGAAAAAGCAGAAACAGTTGAGGATAAGAAAAAAGCATACATGATCAGTGGCAGGTACGTGTAGTACTTAAACTCTGAGTTAAAGTTGCTTTTTTATGTCGAAAGTTGAAATTATCTTTCACTGCCACGTGCTCGTAAAAGCAGTTTCTCATTTTGGATGAATTCCATAGCATTCGGCTAATTTTAAAAATCACAATTATGTTAGGTTTTGCTTTGTGATTTTTTTTTTTTATACAGAACTTTTGTGATGCTTGGAATGAAGAACCTATGTGGTGAATAAAACAGTTCTTGTATTAAAATTACAGGTTGGGGTGAAGCACAATTTGCAGTGTTGGAAAGCATGTGTGTATGTCGATTAAACCAAGTATTTAATCATCTAAGTTTTAAAGCAACCTGTAGCACAATGGAATAATGATTTAATTTCTGTGTTAAGGAACACAGGCCTGCGTAGTTATTTTTGCTCAAGTTCATCCCCTTGATCACTAATCCAAAAAGTGTGTGAAAAAATTGAGTCTGCTGTATAAATCTAAAGTATATCAGGTAGATGTGTTCACCCATTTTGAATGTTCAAAGCATGAAGACTGGTTTAAACCACCTCAGTTGTGATCATAAAGCCCATCTTTGAGGTAAGCTCTTCAGGTGAAACCTAGTATTTTAGATTACAAAGGTATGGAATTATTTCATAAATTTATATCCAGGACTGAGTTCACCATTCCATACTTTCTTTAGGAAAACTTAGCTATCAATGTTTTATTTCAGATCAGCAATACATTGCACTCATTAACCTTAAGTTGCAGAAAACATGCTTATAAATAATAGGAAAAATGTTGAATGAAAAATACTTCAGATTCTGCCACCTGTCAGTTGATGGTCTGGGCATTGGAAAAGGACAGACCTGTAAACAGTCTCCTTACCTCTTGTAGTGGGAAGAATTGCTACCTGCTTATGTATGTGTTTCTTGCCTTTTGATAATAGGTCCTGGCAAATGCTAGAAGTATCTTAGATATGTATTTAGTACTTTATGAGTTTCATAGCTGGTCCATTTGAACAGTTTGAGAACTGACACAGAGCATCACTACGAGTGTAGACTAAGGATTTTTTTTTTTAGTTTAGTATTTTATTATTTGAAAGCCTGGAATCTACTGAAAATCAAGTGAGTTTGCGAGTGCCGATAAGAGGTTAAGAGAAGCTTGAATTCTTAAATATCTGTTATTGGGTGAATTTATTTAGTAAATTTTTTAGGTTCTCTAAGCATAATGAATATTTTGTGGGGAAGGAAGCCATTGTTCATTTGGGTGTGTTTGGCTTGGATATCATTATTATAAGGATTGGTTCCATAGCTCCACCCCAGTACACGATACCTGTGACAGCATTTGTTTAAAATGCCTTAAGATCTAACATTTGTGGTTTGCCCTGAGAGTTTATGTGGAATGGACCTTACATTTTAAGAGTTTGATATTTACCACTTGATTTTAGTTACAAGCAACTGAATGATTGAGTGCATTCTTGTGGTAGTCACTTTCTTAGAAAGAATCAGAGTGAATCAACTTAAGATCTTGTTACAAAACCAATTCCTCAGCTGTTTTTGACTCTGTCAGAAATTATGGTTTAGGAGTTCGGGCATACCTGAAGTTTTACAGTCCTGAATTTAATCTACTTAGGACCACTGATAATGCATATTGGTTGCATTTGTGGGCCACTGACACAGGAAAAAACTAATAATGGGAAAATCAGTAAATGTTTAGCCATCACCTACTGATGGTTTTTATTTCTTAAATACTGTTTTAAAGGGGTTGGGGTGTGTGTGTTTGTGGTTTTTAAAGATTCTTTGGAAACAAAGATACTTGTGAGGGCAAATGAAAAAAACTCTCCATTTATTATAATAAAATGATGGGACGATTTCCTAGTGGTTGCATAGCTGTGTGTGTGTGTGTGTGTGTGTGTGTGTGTGTCCCTGTGAATGGATATGGGTGGATATATACGTGAACACATAAAAAAATTAATAGAGGAAAATAATACTTTTTTCTGGTTAATTAGCTGTTTGAAACAATGGAGATACCATACTCCATGCCATGTTTTCCTGTCCGTTTTGTAATATCATAGAAATTAGTTCTATTTCCTCCACATTATGTGAAATAAAGTAGGTGGCCTTCAATGTTTTTTCTGAGGGTCTTTATCTGGTGAGTATGTTGATTTGCTTCATTAGTATTAACTAATGAATGGCTACTGGTGTTAATCTTTGGTATCTTTAAAGCCAAAATGTATCATATGCCTAAAATTTCTTAAAAGTGGGAATTTAAATTAAGGGATTGTGGCATCCTGAAGAGTGAGGACTAATGGCTATCCAGATGACTTAAGTCAGTTACAGAGAATGGGGAGGGGAAAGGGCATGATTTGGCAAACTAAATAGAAGTTTGATACAAGTTTATTGTCTTTAAATAGAATTTCTCTGAAGTACTTTTATGCTTTGTCCATTTTTTGCCATTTTCAGCAATAAGTGCTAGTTAGTGGATTGAAAGTAGTCTGCCTAATTTTTTGTGTTGTAAAAATAATGTGCTTATGCAGGTTTTTTATCATTTTAGGAATAAGACGTGTTGGAAGAAGACCCGATCAACAGCTGCAGGGTGAAGGGAAAATAATTGATAGGAGACCAGAAAGGCGACCACCTCGTGAACGAAGATTTGAAAAGCCACTTGAAGAAAAGGGTGAAGGAGGAGAATTTTCCGTTGATAGGCAAGATTTTTTAATTTCTTCATATTTTGTCAATTTATAGATTCATATCTTAACACAAAGCAACGAATTAGACATACTTTGTCAGGTAGCAGTGTGGCTGGTTACATTTATCAGTTTTTCAGAGAAATGTCTGAGTGTATGCATTGTTTTATCATTAGCATTTTGGTGAGTTTTTAAGTGTTCAGTCTTGGATTTCTTGTAATGAAATACTTCGATTGAATCAATGGATAATTTCTTTTCCTGAGTGTCCTCAGATGTTAGGAGAAAAGTCCTGTTGAGCATTTGTTTACAGCAAAATAGATTACTCGTGTACATTAGATGTATTTAATTTTGAAGTGGACTGGTGAGGTGTAGTGGTTTTACTGGAGTATAATGTGAAATGAATAAACCATGAAAAAGTATAGGCACTGGCAGTAAAATTTTAGAGAAAGCAAAAATTTCTGGTTTGCAGGGAGCTTCCTAGTTCTGATTTCTTTTATGTGTTTAGAAGACTATTTTGAATTTTCTGGAACATGTTTAACCACTGGATTATTAGCCACTAAATATGTTTTTGCATTTGAGTCTTTGGATGAGTTTTCCTTACTTTTTTTTCTGGAAACCTTGGATATATATAATATTTTTTATTTGTTGTAGACCGATTATTGATCGGCCTATCCGAGGCCGTGGTGGTCTTGGAAGAGGTCGAGGAGGCCGTGGACGTGGAATGGGCCGAGGAGATGGATTTGATTCTCGTGGCAAACGTGAATTTGATAGGCATAGTGGAAGTGATAGATCGTAAGTCTTATATAGGTTTTTATTATATTTTTACATGTGAATTTGCTTCCTTAATTAGACAAAATTTGAATTTCTAGAATTAAAGAGTATTATGTTAACTCAGTTTTGTTAGTTCTTTTTCACATTACAGTGGCCTGAAGCACGAAGACAAACGTGGAGGTAGCGGCTCTCATAATTGGGGAACTGTCAAAGATGAATTAACGTTGGTATTCCAATTTTTTAAAATAATGTTTAAATAAGATTGATTCTATACTAGAGTTTTATCTATAACTTCATTAAGTTTTACTTGTCCCTAGGACAAGAACAAATGCTTTCATCCGAGAGCTACTTCCTTATAATGTCTTGTTGGATATGTTTGAGTACAGTATGTCAAATGACCAATCTTTGTATATTTCAATATATATGATGTTAATTTTCCTTTTCATATGGCCATATAGCTTTTCCTGAAACCCTATGTTTCAGTTATTTGGGTATTCTGTATGTCTTTTTGGTTCCTTTTCTAGCTCTTAACATGTGTGGTCATTAGAGAAGTATAATAGGCTGGTAAAACACATTTTTTGAGCAAGCTACTCTGTCCTACTTTTCAAACAAATTACTTGAACTATAACTTGGATCAGTATGCATTTTTAAGTTATGTTCTGTTAGAGATCTACCGGGAAGTTTGTTTAGTAAGAAAAGATTGTTAGGGAATGTGAAGACTTTAAGACATTTTTGTATAAAGAGTTCTTCAGCTACATGTAAATGGACCTAGATGCTTTTCTTTTTCTTTTTTCCTTAGAGAGTCCCCAAAATACATTCAGAAACAAATATCTTATAATTGCAGTGACTTGGATCAATCAAATGTGACTGAGGAAACACCTGAAGGTGAAGAACATCCAGTTGCAGACACTGAAAATAAGTAAGTGGTTTTTATGTATAATGGTAATGCTCCAGCATTGCAGTCAGTTTGGGTTTTTACCAAGAAAATAGCCTGCAGGTTTAATGCTACTATTTGGTGGCTTTTAACAGGAGACTTTATTGTACCCCAATCCCTGAAATAGTATCTATTTAGAGGACTGCTTTACAATTTATATATTGAACTATAAATGGTTTGAAAAATAGAAATGGTTATTGCTATTTGAAGTTACCATTGTTGTCTTTAAAAAGGTAAGGAAAATGCATATTTTAATAATACCTGTTCACCTTAAGAACAAAAATTAACTGTTTAACCTGAAAATGGAGAATAGGAAAAAGGAATCTTGAATTTTATTATACTTTATTTGGTAGAGAAATTGTAATGAAAAATCCTACTGATGATAGCTGTCCAGAGACATTGAATAGTTGGGAACTGGAAGCTAAAATTGGGGGTTTCTAAAAATTAGACCGAATGGTTGATGTAAGACAATTGTAGTAATTAGAACACAATAGGTCATAGTACTTTGAAGTCTGTATAAATTTTATTCCAAAATAGCTTAAAACTAGAAAATATAACCATTTTAAAATAGTTTCTCCATCTCTGAAGTTTTGTTTTTTGTTTTTTTTCCATCAGAGAATTTGAAACATAGTGTTACTGTCTTGTTTTTAAACATGAGGAGAGCAGGGACCAGAATGTATTATTAATTCACTGGCTTTCTTAATTCTTTTCATTTTCTTAGTTTTTTAGGTTATAAGACTTGGTTTTGAAGTTTTCACTGAAGGGTGGAAGAATTGTAAAGGTTCAAGTTTTGCTCGTAGAAATAATTTACTGCCTTCCCCTAGTTTCCACCAACGCAAGCAGAAGTTATATGCCAGTCATTTATTATATGTAGTATTGTGGTTTAAAGTCTGGAATTCCCAATTATTTAGGATTTGTGTAATTCTTTCATAAATCTTTCATAAATTTTTTGTTATTGTTTATGTAGAATGTTAGCCACATGAGTGGGGTGAGGGAGAGCAAAAATCCCAAGCAGGCTCTTAGCAGAGCCTGACATGGGACCATGAGATCATGACCTGAGCCAAAATCAGGAGTGAGATGCTTAACCAACTGAGCCACCCAAGCTCCCTGGGATTGTGTAATCTTAATCAGAGCATATTTAAATCAGTCACAGAGGAGATGCTTTTCTCCTTTTTCTCCCAAAAGTTGCTCCTACAGTGAACCATTATTGATCATAGTATCATATTCCATGGGTTTGTTTGAAGAAGGAATAATAATTGATTTACTATTAGAGTAGATAAACATACTTGGTATTAAGTGACCTCTTGAACTTGGGGTAATAGAAGTTTCACTTATAGGAAACTATGAAATCATAATTTTGAGTGTCAAACAATAAAATTATGATGGGCCACTGAAATGAACCTTTATGTACCTTAAGTACTTCACAATGCCCAGCACAGGTGTTCCTTTAATAAAGAATCTATGTTTAAATCACCTAAGGAATGATTTGTAAAGATTATAACTGATTATCAGAAGAAATTGACATATTGATAGTGTATTACAAACAAATCTTTCACTCAGGATCCAAGAGTACAGTTGAGAGTATTTGAGCTAAAGATCAAGGTTATGACATTAGAGCAGGGGAGAATCTGAATATAGTATTCTATCTTATTCGTGGAAGTATAAATTTAGGAAGCACAGCTTTGATTAAGAGTCACAGGTTGACTTTGGTTAACTCCCTTACATTTAGTTCCCAGAGCTTCAGTTTTATTTCATTTGATCCTTAGAACAACCCTTGAATGTAGATGTCATGATCTCATGACGTGGTAAAGGTATGCTCAGTTCTATTCTTGGCTGTGTCATGAGTTGGGAATAACTAGGATCTTTTTTTTGATCTTCGTTTTCTCATTTGCAGAGTGACAGGGTTGAGTTTGATATTGATAGCCAAGATATCATTTATTAAATGTAAACTTGGTATAGGAAGCTTTAAGATAGGATATGTCAAACAGTGACGAGTAGCATGGAACGGAGATAGATATTTGAGCTCTAAGGCTAACTGAATCACCTGCTATCTTTGGAAGGAAGCAAGGCTCCCAAAATAGCAAACAACTTGTTTGGTGACAATTGCAAGTTGAGATTACACTAAAATAATGGATTGCTAGGTCCATGCTTTGGCTTTTGTTTTTGAAAAAAGGGAAAAGGATAGTATATAATAGTTATATCCTGAGAATTTTATTTGCAAATAACTAATTTAATATAAAGTATTGAAATTGGTGTGTTTTGTGGAAGTTTCCAGTATTAGTAAGGCTGCAGTCTCCTGTCCATGTACAGGCTGATTTGAAAGTTGGAAGTATGCAGTATTTTGGATTTATAGGTGCTTGGCTTTTAAAATTGTTTTGCTATAAGTGTTAGGTGATAAAAGGAAAGGTAGAGGAGCAATTTTTTTACTTTCTAGAATGAGTTGTGGGTTGTTCACAGTCATCCTAGATGATGGCCTCTATTTTTGTTAAAAGTTCTGTATTGTGGGAAATTAGGAAAATTAAAAATGTGTTTTAGGAGAAGCTAAGCCAAATGTTTAAATCACACATAAGGGTACAGTTTTAAAGAAGCATGTTTTTAAGAAATCTGTATTTTAGGTACAGACAATTCAAAATTGTAGATAGTTGATCATTTCATAGTTTAAGTAAGTGTGTATTCGTCAGTTATCCATTCTTTCACTAATTCAACAAGCACTGAGTTCCTAGCATCCACCAGGTTACATGTTAACCATTGGGTTACAAAGGGTCTTCTTGTCTGAGTAATCTCTTAAAGATTACCAAATAGTCAAGATTAGTTTCTTCCTTATAATGATAAGTTAGGATTTTATCAGTTATGAAAGAATTACCAGCTATGAAACAAATATGTTTCCACAGGGAGAATGAAGTTGAAGAAGTAAAGGAAGAGGGTCCAAAAGAAATGACTTTGGATGAGTGGAAAGCTATTCAAAATAAGGACCGGGCAAAAGTAGAATTTAATATCCGAAAACCAAATGAAGGTGCTGATGGGCAGTGGAAGAAGGGATTTGTTCTTCATAAGTCAAAGAGTGAAGAGGTAAAATTAAGTTTTGTGGTGTTTGAAAATGTTCAGATGTGTATTGAATTTTATTTATACTTTTTAAAAATACGACCTGAGTAATCTGTTTATAAAACCTTTACCTAGGATCATTTGGGGTAGATAAACTTTCAAAAAGGAAAATAAACTTCATTACACACATTCATGAAAAGTAGTCCTTTAATCAGTCCATAATGTAGTTAATGAGGTGGTTTTGTTTTTCCTAAAAAGCAGTTAGTTGTGAATCATAAAATTAGTGTTTTAGAAATAAGGTAGTTCTTTTCAAAGTTGTGCTTCTATGTAAAAAGTCGTGCCTAACTGGGAATCAGTTGAAAGATTTGCATTTTCATGTGGTTTAATCTAAAATAAGTCCGTGGCTTCATTATCATTCAGTTTTTCAAACTTTGCTTATGCCATTTGTAATGAACAAGACTTTTCAGTAAATGATGTTATCCTTTACTGAGGATAGGAACCTCAGTAAATAAGTTCACTAACAAAAATATTTGAGAAAGACATGTTGGTGGTTTATAATTTGGTAAAAATCATTGGGGCAGGTTTTTAGAGGAATGGCCCATGGCCACATTATTTAGGGCTTGTGCAAGTATGAGATTTTAATCATAAAGTTAAGTTGAAATGTTATTAAGACAACCTGCAATAAAAAGATTCAGTAAGATACTGCATCTTAATTTTCTAAACAAATAGCTGTGAAACAATTTGGAAACATTTTGAGATGTTTAGAGATGATATTTTAAACATTGGCTCCATAAAAATAAAAGGGGGACGTTGTCTTAGTGCCAAGTCCTGTAGGACAAAAAAAGTTTTGCTTTTTATTGAATGCCTTTGGTTATTTATTTTGTAGTTTTTGCAGATAAAGTTTTGTATCAGGGTCAAGCAACTAGGATTTCTGATTAAAGAAACCATAAAAGTTCATCTTGGGGAGATTGTTAATTTGTACTAATTATTAAACTACTTAGGTTAAAATGGGAAAGATTTATTTAGGCAACTTGACAAAATGATTTGTAAATTCTTTGGGGTACTGATAGAACTTGTCTCCAGAGCAAGACACATACACAAAATACGGATATATTTTACATGGTTCGTTAATTACCCTGAAGCCTCTTCACAAATTTTATAGACCTTGGGTTAGGTATGGTAGGTTTTTTATTTGTTTTTTTTTGTTTTTTATTTCTGAGAGAGAGAGACAGCATGAACAGGGGAGGATCAGAGAGGGAGGGAGGGATACATAGAATCTGAAACCGGCTCCAGGCTCTGAGCTAGCTGTTTGCAGGGCTTGAAAACCCGCAAACTGAGATCATGACCTGAGCCGAAGTCAGACGCTTAACTGACTGAGCCACTCAGGAGCCCCATTATGGTAGTTTTAAGTACTATTTTACATTGAGCTTTTCAGAAATGATTATACAGAGTGATGTAAATGATCAGAAATTTTTGAAAATTGTGAAATTTGTTATGAATAACTTTGAAACCAGGATATTTTTGTTATCAGACCCCCTTTTATGTGTTTGGATCCTTTTAGTTCATGTTGCTTTTGTGATGTGGTTATATGTGGATATATGGTACTGCAGTTTGAATATAGGTATGTCTTCAAGATTGTTGTAGTGCATTTTAATTGCTCTTTCTCTTTTACATATCCTAACCCTCAGGAATAAGTAGTAGTTAGGAAAAAGAAGAAACTTCAGAAATGGAAAACTGAATTAGGTTGTTAATTGACAGTGAAGTCAGAACTCTTATTTCTTGATTATCCTTCATTGTTCTAGGAAAAAACTGCAGATTTTTCCTACTAGCTGCTTTCAAGGGATATGCCCTGAACATCCAAATTTTTCTCTATTAACAAATTGATAATTGTTGTCTTTGCAATAGCGAACATTTAAAAACGAAACAATTAGTATAATACTTGACTTTAACTTTCCAGTTGTTTTGTGGATTTACATTTAAACATTAATTTAAAATTGATATTCTAAAAAAGAATCTTCTCACTTTAGGTTGGCCTAGCACTGAGGAATGACAGTTTGGATATTAGACCATTAAAGAGGTGAAAGCATGGATATAACTACAAAGTTTACTTATACTGTAAAGGGTAGTTATTAATAGTTGTAGTGTTAACAATGTTTAGAAAGAGCAAAATGTTCATTGTCCCTTCAGAAAAGGATTGTATCTGTATTTAGAAAAACTAAAACATACTTTAAAGTAGTGTAAGAAAAGTTTCCAACTAGAAGATAAAAACTCATTTCAGCATCCAACTTCGGCACAGGTCACGATCCCACTATCCCATGGCTTGTGAGTTGGAGCCCCACATCAGGCTATGTGTGGACAGCTCAGAGCCTGGAGCCTGCTTCAGATTCTGTGTCTCCCTCTCTGCCTGCCCCTCTCTCTCTCTCTCTCTCTCTCTCTCTCTTAAAAATAAATGTTAAAAAAAAATTAAAACCCATTCATCCCAAACATAGAAGAAGAAAATAAGAATTAAGCAGTGTAAAATTCTCTGGTGTTTCTTTTGTTTTTCAGAGTGAGTGGTATACCTTATACATAAATACAAAAGAGAATCTGGATTTCATAAACATGTTGACTTTAAGGTTACCTGTCTGTATTTAAAGCTTGGATTTAGTTGTGCTTAGCTTTCAAGTTTCCCTGATACAAAGTTGTGTTTCATTTGAATCTGTAGTCCAATTTATAGGGAAGAACGTATAATAGTTGTACATGAACAGAAAAGCATTCTGAGAAGTTTATACATGATTTCTTTCCCAGGTTATATTTGGACTAGTACAGAACCAGTTTTCTTTATAATTTAAAAAGGGAATCCGTATTAATCATCAGTAGAAACCTTACCTCTATCCAAAAATCTTCATCTGTAGGACATATATCATTCGTTGATATATTTGTTCGTATATTTGTTCACACAAATTGCAGATTGGATTTATGGTCTTTAAGAGAAAGTTCATTATTTAGAAATTTGTGGTGCTCTTTCCTATTAATCACCCCATGGCTCACTCTTCAATTTTTAGGCTCATGCTGAAGATTCGGTTATGGACCATCACTTCCGGAAGCCAGCAAATGATATAACGTCTCAGCTGGAGATCAATTTTGGAGACCTTGGCCGCCCAGGACGTGGTGGCAGGGGAGGACGAGGTGGCCGTGGGCGTGGTGGACGTCCAAACCGTGGCAGCAGAACTGACAAGGTAATTTTTAAGACTAAGTAATTTGAGGACCTCTTTGGTAAATCAGTGCTGTACATCCATTTTGGGGATATGAATAGAAAAAGAAAAAAGAAGTAGACCTACCTTCAAGAAACTATATTTTAGGCTATATTTTTGTTTAAAGCACTTAAAAGTGACAGTTCTGCTGCTAGTATAATTATCACTTTATTCAGTACTTACTAGGTGCAGGTCATGGTGATGTGCTAGGCGTTTTATGTACTATAACATTTAATTCTTATTACCACATTGACATTCCCATTTTACATACGAAGTTTAGATACAGGGAACCAAGTTAACTCTTGGCCTTTGCTATAAGGTCTACTTGAAGTGCCAGCCTCTTCCTTTGCTTTGACTCTTTGCTGCTTTTTTTAGGTTTCAGTTAAATGTTATATTAATAACATTTGTGTCCATAATTGTGTGACACTGAGGTGATTATTGACACATTTTTTGTTCGGGCTCTTTTGATACATTTCTGTTGTTATCTGTACTTTGACTGTAAATAGCAGTTGGGTCCCTTTCCAACACTGATGAATGTGCTGCTTAAATCATTGTAATAGTTCTTAGCCTGGCTTTGAAATTGATGTCATTTGTATTGAGCGAGGGAGGAAAAAATTACTAAGCAAAGAATTCCACGTACATATCTCATGTAAATCTACTTGTGTGATTTATTAGAAAACTAAACCCATGATGTTATTAAGCAATTTTTGTAGGTCTTGATAAAAACTGAGGACAAGGCTCATTGCAAATATTTATAGTTTTATTTTGTTTCATAACTTTGACTTTTAAGTAAAGCTTTGACACATTTTACTTAGCATTTCATTTAACTTCATGAGGTTTTAGAGTGATGTGTTTGAATATAGACACTGGCAGTCCCAAGATTTGAGAATTGTTAATTTTGGTTTCTTTCTTTTTCAGTCAAGTGCTTCTGCTCCTGATGTAGATGACCCTGAGGCATTCCCAGCTCTGGCTTAACTGGATGCCATAAGACAACCCTGGTTCCTTTGTGGACCCTCCCATCTGAGGTTTTGCATGCTTAAGGATCCCAAACGACTTAAGAATTTAAAAAAAAAAAAAAAAAAGACTGTCATTCATACCATTCACACCTAAAGACTGAATTTTATCTGTTTTGAAAATGAACTTCTCTCGCTACACAGAAGTAACAATATGGTAGTCAGTTTTGTATTTAGAAATGTATTGGTAGCAGGGATGTTTTCATAATTTTCAGAGATTATGCATTCTTCATGAATACTTTTGTATTGCTGCTTGCAAATATGCATTTCCAAACTTGAAATATAGGTGTGAACAGTGTGTACCAGTTTAAAGCTTTCACTTCATTTGTGTTTTTTAATTAAGGATTTAGATGTTCTCCCAATTACAAACTGGTTTTAAATATTGGACATAATATCAGTTTTAATACCTGCTTTGCATTTTCACACATGGTCAGCTGGGTCATGTAAACTTTGATTTGCCAGATTTTATGCTGTGTGGAATACTAATACTACTTTATGTATTTTAACTTAGTTTTAATATTTTCATTTCTGGGGAAAATCTTTTTTCACTCATGATAGTTGTTATATATGCTAAATCTTTATATACAGAAATATCAGTACTTGAACAAATTCAAAGCACATTGGTTTATTAACCCTTGCTCCTGCATGGTTCATTAGGTTCAAATTTATAATTGATTCACAATTCCAACTATATTTACTTTTAAAATGTGTGACTTTCCCATTTTAAAAACCAAACTAGACTCCTTGGTGAAAGTTTAAGCTACTTGTTGATACACGTCCTATCAAGTGAAGTAGTTTTATGGGTGTTGGGTTTTTTCCCTCTCCAAAGGGTGGGTGGAACAAGTTGATTTGGCTACTGCATAATATTTAAACTGTTCTGTAAAATAGTTGTCTGGCCATTCAGTATGATTTGTGTGTGTGGAAGGTCCCAAATCAAAATTGTTCTTCCATAATCAACAACCCTTTAACCCTTCCTTTTTTCTTAAGAAACCAAAGGGCACTGGTTTGTATGGTAAGATGGGGGGGTATGTTACTTTTTGGAATTTGGAGAGCAGACAGCTTTACTTTATAAGGTTGGAACAGCAGCACCGTCCATGAAATATAAACCAAAAATCTACTGTTTCTGAATTTCCTATATTGCTATTAATTTTGGTCTTAAGTTGATAGATGACCGTTCCACAGAAAATGACAAGTAAGTATCTTTTACCTCTTCCTCAGAAAATTAGGTTAATGGGTTCCTTGAATGGGAGCATCAACACCTAACTAATACATACAAGGAGAGAATTCTCAAACAGATCAGAATATTCTAGGATTTTTTTTGTCTTATGTTGCATTTATTGGTAAATACGAAAGGAACTTAATGTACAGTTTTAAAGATCTTTTGTCACTCAGTATTTTCTACCTGTGTATGGTAATGTCCAATTTTAATACTGAAGATCTTAAGTCCTAAGATGTCTGCTATTTAGCTGATTAATTCTCCCATATACTTCTAAAAGAGAAATTGTACAGTACAAGAGTTATTCATTTGGATTAGATTTATAATCTAGTTACCTGCTAGTTTGACATTTTAGGAAGGAGGTAATTGGTTTTTAATGATGGATAAACTTTTGTGCTGGTGTTTTAGATCTTATGATGCTGAGCATGTTCTGCACTGGTGCTAATGTCAAATATAATTTTATATTTACAAACATACCTGCTACCCAGAGGCAAGTATTAATTTAGTCCATATGGACTATTGACCCCTCTTGAGATTGCAACATACACCCTCCTAAATCATTGTGGCTAGACTTTCAAGTTTCTTGTTTCTGGACGTGTAATTTTTAGAAACTTGTTAATTTTTAGCAACATATAGAAAACAACTCCTATTAAAAACACTTCACAAGTTCTGCTTAGTGTCAGCCATTGCTGGCAGTCTGTCACTGTAGAATACAGCAATATCTGGTATGTTGCAAGCTTTCAAGATAGCCTGAACTTCAAAAAGTTGGTCCATTAGTTGTATCTGATGGATGTAAATTTGCCTCCTAGTTCACTTTGTGTCAAGAGCTAAAACTGTGAACCTAACTTTCTCTTACTGGTGGGTAATAACTGAAAATAAAGATTTTATTTTCATGCTCACTTCTTAAAAGTCATGAAAACAATCAAATAGGAGCCCATTTATCGTTACGTGTTTTCTGACCTGTGTGTGCATCCCCAAGATAATCATACTTTATTTTTCCCCCTTAGATTCAGATTTTGTTTTGTGGGGTTTTTGTTAAACCAGGCTATTGGATCACATTTAGAAGGGGAACCTATTTCAATTAGAAAGTTGAATTCTTAACTTGTATAATGAATTTCAAGGACTGACAGGACAATTGGCATTTCTTTTAGCAAATCATATTTTGAGTGTGAAAGTTAATCCTACTGAATACCACTTTTTTTTTTAAACAAATGATACAATACTAAAGAAAATCCCGTAATCAATACAAATCTTTAAATAATAGTATGCCTGGTTGAATGTTGTAGTGAACTTTTATTTTGGTACTTCTACATGGGAATAATGCGAGAGTTGACATTTGTTATTAAGACATTTTCAGCTTGCATTCACATAATTCGGATATAGTTTCTTTCTTAGTTTGTTAGTCTTTTGAGACCTGTGTAGAATAAGAAAAGATTTAAAATGTGCAGTAGGTACTACACGTCTGCTTTACGGTTTTATTTTAAATGTGGAAGCAGGACACATCTCTAGGGTTGTAAATATATTTGAGGCTTATTTCTTGGTATAAGTTTGAAGGGAGAATATTAAGTACTCAATCTAATTATTTTTTTTTTTAATTGCTAGAGATCATTGCACTGAAATAGGAAAAGTGCCATTAGGGAGGTGTATACAAATCTAAATATTGTGTATTGGATGTTTAAAACACATCTTTAAGAGCACTAGCATTATGTGGAAGGAACCAAAAATACTAAAAGGTTTAAAAAAACCACTGAAGGGTGAAGCTCCTGGAACCTGAATGATTTTGACTTTAAGGTAAGATTATATCAGGTACATTAATGGATAGCTGTTCCAACTTTGAAGGAACTAGTACAGCAAATTCTAGGGCTTTCAGGTACATGTAAATTCTACTTTTTAAGGAAAGTAAATTAATGCTTAAAAGATTATAATCCATACTTTTGTAATTGTGAAATTAACCTGTGTTTAACAAGTCTAAACATCAATCACATCTCCAAATTAGCTGGAGAATGCCTAAAATGTGATTACTAGTATGCTTTACAGAGTAATAACAACTTGTAAAATGAGCTCTCAACAAAGTTTCAGGCCTAGAAATTAGTGAAATAATTCATTAACATGATTTACAAAATTGTCAAAGTTTATCATTAAGATGATGTTTATTAAGTGTCAGCTTTTAGAAATTTGGGTCCAGTTTCTTTTTGCTCAGCCTAGGTTTACCTTGGATGTGTCCTCAACTTAAATCCAACATGATTTTTAAGTTAGGTAAATAGGGAGGTCGTAGGAGGAGTGACTGAAGTGAGCCATTTTCAGGTTAAGAGGAATTCACTAAACCAAAGAATATAGAGCAAGAAAAATTGTAACTAAAGGATGAGAAGTTTAATTTCATAAAATGATTAAGATATGAAGATACATTATTAAGGCTATCAAGATCGTGGCTTCGGGGAGATAACTAACACTGGGAATGACTGTTTAAATAAGTGTTAGATCTAAGATAGGAGTCCACAGACTTCGCCCCGTGGCCTGCTTTTGTATAGTTGATGAGCAAAGAATGACTTCTACATTTCTAAAGGGTTAAAAACTAATTGTATACAAAGATGTAGCTCACAAAGCTTAAAATATCTGTCCCTTCCTGGAAAAATCCTTACTGACTTATGATCTAAGCTATGACTCCCAGTCTAAGAGTTAGTTCTAGGTACAAATTAAATCCTCCTACCCCATGGGAAGTTGTGAAGTTAGAAGTATTTTAAAGCAAGTTACCTCTTCAGTCAGAATAAGGGCAAGATGCCTGGTAGCCTGTTTAAGTAAAGATGGTCTTGTTTTGTTTATAAAAAAGAAAGATTCTATAGCTTGTAACTTAAATATATTCTCCTGAAAGTTTAGGAAAGTATAAATTTGCTATAAGATTATGCTTAATGCCATGATTATAGTTTAATGTTTCACGTTTTGGCAGTTTTTGTCAAAGCTAAGCTCTTTCTGATCTATTTGTTTTTCAATGAGGCGAGAGTTGTGAACATTTTCTATAGGTGAGAAAACAAGTCTTTTCATTAACTTCATAGGTTGAGCTGGGGCATCAATTACTGGATTCTTGAGGACAGCATTTCTCGGCTTACTCAGGAAAATATTCATTTGGGCAGAATTTAGATATTTTTGCCATTGATTACCTTATAAATAACTAGCAGTCCATTGTTCACTCCTAAGTGGAAGGAGAGAAAAGATGAAAAATGACCCATACAAGTTAGAAAATAATTAGTTATGTAACCTAGTTACATTTTTGTTTGAGATGTTAGGTAATTAAAGTTTTTTTTTTTTTTTAAATGTCTTTTATTTATTTTTGAGAGAGAGTGAGCAGGAGAGGGACAAAGAGGGAGATACAACCCAAGACTGGCTCTGGGCTCTGAGCTATCTATCAGTACAGAGCCCGATGTGGTGCTCGAACCCAAAAACTGCGAGATCATGATCTGAGCTGAAGTCGGATGCTTAATCGACTAAGCCATCCAGGCGCCCCATTAAAGTGTTTTTAAAATCAGCAACTTTGTCCCTTTTGCCACCTGTTTGGCAGGGTTTGGCAGTTTCTAGTGTGCTTATACAAGCTAAGCTTTGTGCTAGGAAGACCTGTAAATAACTGGTTATACCTGATAATTCTAAGTAATAACAGCTTTTTAAAAACCTATTTGGTGAACATACCAGGTGTTGAGAGAGAAGCTCTGAACTGATCTCTGATTTTATTAAACAGCTGTATTAAGTGTTACTGGTATGGAAATGTGAAGAGAAAAGGGCTGGTTAATATTCAGGATTTTGATACTCGGTGAGCTGAGTAAGGAAAATGGACAGTATTGATTACACTCTTACCCTCAGTTACAGTTGTAGCTGATCATTAAAGATTTTAGGACTTAAATTAGTTTGAAGAAATAGCACTGGTTCCCATCTGCCTAGCGTGAAGAGTTGTATGAAGTGGTCCAGCTGAATGTGGTACTTGTTTGCCTGGTTTTGTTACATTGGACTAAATTTTTTTTATTAGCTGATGAATAATGTCAGAAACTTTGTTTTGGGAACTTGTTGAATTCCTTGTCTCACAACTTGGATGTAATCCATTGCAAAATGTTGCTTTGTTTGGCAGCCACACTCAAAAGTGCTCAGACTGCCAGAGGTGGTTGTGGAAATTGATGACTAAACACAGTAAAGAAGATGCTGGTTGTCACTACCACTCCCTCCACCCCCAGTTTCATGGTTGAAAATGTAGGCTTTCATGATTGGTGAATTGAGCTAAACACAGTTACCTTTCTGTTTAGAGATAGATAGTTGGTCTCTTTCCTTGGAAATTCTGAATTTCCAGTGAAGTTTCCACACTTTTTCCCCCCCAGTAAAGGAAGAACTTTTCCAAAAACTACAGATAATTTTGTTTCAACTTGATTCATGCACATGGTTACCAAGGTTTCATTTAACTGTTAAAGTCTAAAAGCTTCTGAGGGATGCATGAGAAGAGTGGAAAAAGCTACTATTAAGATGTAAGTTTTACTGGTCACTGGGAAGGAAGTCAGCATCCCTTGCAGGTATATTTTGTTAATAATGGTATCCCTGGGGGGCACCTGGGGGGCTGAGTCAGTTGAGCGTCCCAACTTCGGCTCAGGTCATGATCTCACGGTTCGTGGGTTCAAGCCTGGCATTGGGCTCTGTGCTGACAGCTGGCTCAGAGCCTGGAGCCTGTTTCAGATTCTGTGTCTCCCTCTCTCTCTGACCCTCCCTTGCTCTCACTGTCTCTCTCTCTCTCAAATAAATTTAAAATTAAAAAAAATGGCATCCCTGGAAGATTGAATGGCATTTAGTCACTGTATTAACAAAATTCAGTAAACTAACGTTTTTAATAAAAGAGTGATGTCCCCAACCCCCAACACATACACTTCTTGAGTCTTGGTAGAAGCTCTGGAAGTCCCATTGCTTGAAGAAGAGAAGAGCTTTAGATGCTGCATAATGCTAAGTGAACTAGTCCGAGAAGAAATTCTCTTCAAGAGAAAATGAGCAAAATTTATTAAGAGAAAATTGCCAGTACAAATTGTTGATTAAATAATTGCAATGTAACAAGCATCCCCCTGTTATAGGAGAGCATAGGTGATCATCAGTCTTGCTCCTTAGACTTATTAGACTTTAAAAATAACTACAGATTTTTTTGAGGAAAGAAGTCTGAATTGATTTGAAGATTGCACCTATAGCTGGAGAAATGGCTTACTGACTTAATTATCCTTGCAAGTTATTTTAGTGTATTGCAAGCAGGTCAAAGTGGGTGTTTTCTAAAAACTGTCTTTGCAGCTGCTCTCAATCTACCCTGCCATAGACCAGGAGGGATAAACTAACAGGAATGTATAGGAATGCAAAGGGATCTAGTCATATAGTCAAAGTTCTAATACAAGTATGAGAAGAAGAAAGTTAGAAAAAGTATTTTTCTAGAATGTGGAAAGAGGGACAAATGATCTTTTGCTCTCTATGTGATGGAATAAAGTAAGATTTCTGTTCTAAATGAAATCTTACGACCCCTTATTTTCACCTTGAGAGGTTTTTTGGTTGAGGAGGATTGGGGATGGGGGTCTCCAGGCTCCTTGGTTTAGATGGCACAAGAAATGTCCCCACAGTTTAACATAGGCATATTGTCCACTAATGTGTTAGAAGATGTATCCTACTATGGGATGTTCAGGCCTTTTCAATGACAATTCAGGGCTTGAAGAACAGTTTATTCTCTGAGAAACTCCCTAATAGTTGCTGTAGTATATCCTTGGGATCCTAGTAACTTTTAGTAGTAAGATATCTAAAATTGACAAAGTAATCTAACATTCTTTTACCTAGGTAAGGTCAGGGTTTCTAACGAAGAATTTGAACTTGTGGAAATTAAAAAGAGGCATGAATTAACTTAAAGATAACCTATGACAGCACATAAATAGGTTTGTGTGTCTCATAGAGATGTGACTGAAATCTCAGCAAAATCAACTTAAGAGTGGTTTTGCTACTGTACATAAATGACCACTAGCAAAATGTGGAGTCAGTTACTACAGAACTGAAAGAAGGACATTAATGTCTCAAAAATTCACATAAGAAAAAAAAATGCAGTCAAATTCAGCTCTAAGAGCCTTTTACTTGGGAAAAATCAATAGGCAAGTTAGATGCAGTAATTGCTATTTTAATTAAAGACAAAACAACATTGCTCTGGTTTATTTTTCTATTGAAAAGGCACAATGTTTTTATTTATAGCTTTAAATGCTCCATTTATCAATTTTCCTAAAATAATAGACTTGACTGGGAGTGCTATTTCCTTTCTGTTTCCTACCTGTATCTTCTATTATAGGACTTAGATTAGCTGGATAGATAACTTAGCAAGTTCAGGAGTGCAGATTTTTTCTGGTCATTTAAGATTTATCAAGGTCTTATGTACATTTCTCAAGAACAATAATGATCTAGAACTTTAGTAGAAGTATGCAAATAACCAGTTTTTGTTACCTAGTAAAAATAGCACCAAAGATTTGTATAGTCAGCTATAGTCAACCCTAGTTGACATCAATTTGTAGAGCAGACTTGCATAGGAAAGAATGATAAGGGGGCGCCCGGGTGGCTTAGTCGGTTAAGCGTCCGACTTTCGCTCAGGTCATGATCTCGCGGTTCGTGGGTTCGAGCCCCGCGTCAGGCTCTGTGCTGACTGCCAGCTCAGAGCCTGGAGCCTGTTTCAAGTCTGTGACTCCCTCTCTCTCTGACCCTCCCCTGCTCACGCTGTCTCTCTCTCCTAGAAATAAATAAAACATTAAAAAAATTAAAAAAAAAAAAAAGGAAAGAATGATAAGGTATTCTCTGAAACAAGACTCCAGTATCAGATACTAGTTATATGACTTAGAAGTCATAATTTGTATGTTCCCCCCCCTCTATAGTTGGTGTAATACCTTAACCGGTCAGGGTGAGCACTGCATTAACTACACCCTTCACAACTGCATGTACTAAGGACTATGATGTAATTGGTCATTATTCCTGTTAGAATCGGGGAAGTGGGAAAAATTGGTTTATGATATAAACTTTGTATTTCCAAGATCCACTGCTTTTTAAGTTATTACCTTAAAGTTTCCAACCCCCACCCTCACCAAGTATGTCATCTGCTTTGCCTTTTTTACTTTTCTGCTGTGCCCTCTGACAGGAGTACTAATGGTCAGTGAAAGTGCCAAACACTGGAGGATGAAAGCGGCATGGGCTTAAAGTGCTCAGTAGGGTCTGTCTCTAGATCCACTGTTTCAAGTCTTCAGGAAGGAATTGGTAATAACTTCATATTTTATTGACTTAATCCAATCACAAGAGTAATGAGTATTTGGTGAGAATGCAAAAATGTAATTTAAAAAACTATGGCTAGAGATAATCACTAGAGTATTTTGGTGTATATTCTTCTAGGGTTTTTTGTTTTGCATTGATTTACAAAAGTGGGGTGATTTTATTCAGCCTTTTGTAATTGACCATTTCCATGTCAAATATTGTTATACTTGGAAAAAGCCTGTATAATATGCCATTCGTGAGTTCTAAGATCCATTCCAATTTGTGTGTACAGGGGGGACATCCATCATAGAAACTGATGGCATATTACAGTTTAGCACTTTTTCCTACTCAGAGCATAAAGTAATGATTTGTTCTAAAACTAGTGGAATCTTAAGATTCCATGAAATTGAGTTTTATTGTATAGTTTGATTTAACCAGGTACCTACTGAAGGGCATTTAGGCCCCCTCTCCATTTTAATCTATGGTGTGATCAATCCTTTATCCAATTTGGTATTTATACTGTTTCTTTAGTCTACATTGCTAGATGTTGAGTTAGCTTATTCAAGTTTTATTGGATATTGTCATACTGCTTCCAGAAAGCCAACTAAACATTGCTGGTTGTGTGCACCAGTTTCTCTGATTATACTGGTTAATTATTCCTTTAATTTTGCTAATTTGGTAAGTGAAAAACGGTATTATCTTTCATTCCTTTGACTATAGGTGATTGTTTCATGTGTACTGGGCAGTTACATGTATTGTGAGTTGGCTCTACTCTGTCCATTGTTTTTTTAAGTGTTGGCTTTTTTCATATTGATCTGTAAGAGCACCTAATTAAGTTAGTTCTCTTGGGCATATATTGCAAATATTTTTATCTAAATTGGTATGTGTGTTTTGCAAAGTTTTAATTTGTTGGAGATTTATTCTCGTATAGGCTGTGATGTAAAGATCTGACTTCTTTCCATTGACAGGCAATTGATTGAATTGCTTTATCTTTTATTAGTGGAAGGAAGAGACCTTTCTGATCTCTTACTCTAGAGAAATGATAGAGAAGTGATTTACTTCAGAGTTCACCTATCAGCCTTTCATAGGGTGGATAATATGAATGTCTAGGAGTCTTGCAGGTTAGGAAGAGAAAAACGGGGCTCCTTTGGGGGGTTTGAGCTGAGATATTGGAACAGATCACAACTGTATCAGATGAAAGAAAAAGACAGCCTAATGGAGAAAAACCAAGAATTGAACATAGGGGATTGACAAGAATAGAATGTGCCTAGCTGGCATGTTTTTCACTGGCCTCAGGGCATTGGTGAGTTGCAGCTGTGGGCTATTAATGGAAGCTAAGAAATCAGGACAGAATGGAAAGGGAAAGTCAGTAAAGGGAAAGAACTAGATAACACTAATTTGACTTTCTTATTGCCTAAAAAGAAGACAGAGACCCAAAGAAATAGAATCTCTAGCTTCTGGGAAAGAAGGTCCTTTCAAGGGACAATTTAAGATAAGAATCTACACAAGAATCAGTGGTGGAGATTCCCATGAATCCATTGAGTGAACTTGGACTTTTAGATTTAGGTCTCAGAGAATTAAGGAATTTGATGTGTTTCCATAGAGTGGATATTTCTGTGTTGCCTTTGGGATGTATGGAAGGAGTAAGGCTTAATATCATAGCTAATTTTCCTGTGTAATGATAGCTGGGTGTGTGAATATGCATGAATATTCATGAGTTTGACCTAGTCCTGGTTAAATTTAGGAGGCAGCCCAATTTGGTATTTTGACTGCATCTGTAGGACGAGGGGATTGTAACCAAAAACTACTTGACAAGGGCAGAACAGGGGTACCCATCCTCTGTCATTTGTGGAAAGAGGATATTTTATCTGGCAAGAGTGAGCAGCCAAAGGCATGCTCAAATAGGTCTTTAAGAACCACTGCTACATGTATTACAGCAATGTTGTCAGTGAACAGTAGGGTAGAATGTTGGGAATGAAGAACAAATACAAACTCAGGTGTCCCAATAAAAGGAAGCTGGCACAGCTAGATTAGCTTCTGGAACAGAACAAGGTGAAAACTGTCAGGTGATGGCTCTTAATTTTTATTGATAGTCTACTATGAACCATGTATGTTGTGAGGGAAGCATATCATTCCTGTCTTAATGTTATAGTCCAGTAAATTATTTTCTTTTTAGGAAAATAGATGACCACAGTATCACTCGGGGAATGGAAAGGGTCTAGCTGGGTAATAGGGAGATTGAGTGTTGGGTTCAAGTGAGGAGGGGAAGAATGACTAAGATGTATATCAGGCCAGCAACAGAAAATCAGAGCTAGGTAAAGCAGGTATTTCAAGAAGAGAATTTGGCTCCCATTGCCAAGAGGTGACAAGTTAGTTTGCTTCTGAGGAGGTGGCCTTGTCTGTTATGACCTATTATAAACATTCAAACAAGGGGCACCACCTCCTGGGTATAGAGAAATGCTCAAGCTGTAGAGATTCAGGAAACCATGTGTGGGGGTGCTGCTCAGCCCCTAAATAGAGTAGAATAGAGATGTAAGGAAGGAACTTAGCTTTTCAAAGGAAGCCTGAGAGAACTATATTAAATCTGGAATGGCAGTTAGCATAAAGAAAAACATGAACAAGCAGAGCAAATGTTCATCACTTCAGTTCCTAGAGCTCTGAGGGACATCTGGTAAACCAAAGCTGTCTCAGTGCCAGTGGTTGGGTTGGGGTCAGGCTAGGGTGTAGGCCCTGGGCTTGACAGGAATTTAAGAAGGTTCTTGGACTTTTCATCCTGTTAACTTTGGAAAGGGTGATTAGCATTTTGAGAAGACTTCCCTTACCAGCTTAGCAGAAGGGCTTACAGTGAAGGGATAGAAGCAGTGTTGGGGTAGGGAAGGTGACAAACCAGTGGCCACAGCTTTAAGTGAGTAAAACATGTATCATGTTCCAAGTTCATGTTGGGAAAAGAATTACCTCCTGGGCTCAGTTCAGCACCAGTTCCTCTTTCTGAGGAAGGAAATGCAGGATGCATGTGAGTCCAATCATAGTGGTTTGGGTCTTAGACCCTGAGATAGCCTAGATCCTGAAGGCAGCAGCTGCTGCAGCATAAAGGAAGCAAGGTGTCAGAAAGCTTTTGGCACACTCCTTTCTAAAACATTAGATTTCAGAAAGGGGAAGCTGTTTGCCCAAGGTCATATTGTGAGTTTACAGTAACTTTCCACCATTAAGCTGTTCTTCATTCACTGAAAGAGGGTAAAGAAAATAAAACAACAGGACAAAAGGTATATTTGTATATCTTTCACAAATAAGAACAGTCATGACCATCTTGGAAGCCCTTTTAATACTGATGTTTACCACAATCTTTTATGTCCTCCCCTATAAAACTGGGTTGATCTGTTTTGAAGACTCCCTGTAATACTTTAGTGTATCTGTCATTTTGACTTCGGCCTTCCAAGATAGTAGCCACTAGCCATATGTGACTAATTACAATCAGAATTCAGTTCTCAGTCATACTAGACACATTCCAAAGTGGTCAACAGCAAACGTGGTTCATATCACCTGCACTGAACAGTTAAGATATTTAGAGAACATTCCTGTCTTAGGCCTACTGGATGCTACTGATCTAGGTGTATGACCTGGTATGGAGTAGCAGCTTTATAAAGCTTGGACTGTTAGCCATTGCTAGTAAGAGACTTGATTTCCATTCTGTTCTTTCCCTTTACTGGTCAACCTGGTGAAGAAAGGTGTGGCAACCCACATTGGAGTCTTTAGGTACACACGATACACCACTGACCCTTGGATAACACAGGGTTGAACTGTGTGGGTCTACTTAGGTGGATTTTCTTCAATAAATACTATAAATCTATTTTTTCTTAATGATTTTCTTAACATTTTTCTCTAGCTTTATATAATACATATACAAAATAAGTGGTTATGTTACCAATAAGAGTGGTTAATAAGCCAACAATGGCTAACTTTCTGGGGAGTCAGAAATTATGCAGATTTAAGCCTGTGCCCCTAACCCTGACACTGTTCAAGGGTTAACTTGAGAAGGCAAGACAGGCATCTGGGTTACAGCCATTTCTCAGTTTCCAAGATTCACCCTGAGCTTTTTGTTTGCCCTTTATTTGGAAACAGACTTGATAGCAAAACCCCAGAGGGGATGACTGCTGGGGCAGTGGGCTGGGGATGAGGGACACATTGGGGGTTGGACACATGGACTTTCCAAGCTTCCCTACTCACAGCATGAGGGAGCTGCACCCCATCTTTAACCGATCCAGAGTCAGCTTCTTATCACAGGAGAAGGTGAGTGGGTGAAGAGAACTTGAGGGGAAAATGGAAAGAGAGATTTGCTGAGGCTTTAGTTCTTCCAGAGGATCAGTTACAGGAGCTTCGTGTGAAGGAAGATACTCTACGTTGGAGGGTAAGTATCCCTCATGGGTGGGAAGGTAGTCCATTGGGAATACTGTCACGGGGCCGGCTAGGTGTCCTGGCTTTGAGTCCGGGCCCCTGCTCCCCAGCATCTTGTATAGATCCACAAGTTGTCCTGTCTCTACTATGAGAGCTTTGGGAGGTGGTAGGCTTGAGGCACTGTATCCTGTGTCTTCCTCAGAGGTATAGTGACCTTGGACCCCTCGTCCCCTGTCTGGCCATTTGGGGTGATGAGGATGTCTGAAGACTGGGGTCACTTGAAGGACTTCATTGATGACCAGCGGCTCAGGTTCTTCAGGAGTAGACAAGTCTGTCAGCAGCCTATCCAAGGGGAGCTGCATCTTCTGAGAAAGGGGAGAAACAGGCTAATAATACAGCTCTGTTACAAAGGATACGTATCCCTTGACAACTGACTTCAGGGTTCTGTACTGCCTAATTGGCTCCAGGTGGGACATTGTGGGCCCTTGACTTTGTGGCAGGAGTGAAGCAGTTAATGTTGGGAACTGACAGGAGCCATGGACTTCTCAACCCCCAGCCAGTGAGTACTTCCTTAGGACGGGGGGTGGGTGGGTGGGGGCGGCGGCGGGGGAAGAGTTGGGGGGCTTTGAAAGTCACTCTAGAACTGAATCTTGAGAGAGATACTTTCCAAGTAGGAAGGTGATGGGCAAGGAGTACTACTGGTCTCTTCTGGAACCTGCTAGTTCTTTTGATAGGTAAACATAGGCTTGAAAAATATGAAGAGATTTTTAAGGGATGCTAATGACTTTGAGCTTTGATGCAACTACTCAAAGGTTCAGGGTAATAATATTCTCCTCAGTTCTGCTCTTAAGAAAGACCCTCTGGAGTAACTTGGAAGAAATTTTTATCTTTTTTTCCCCCCTATAGCTAATTTGGTCTGTTACACTCTTACCTTAGTAAGCATCACTTCAGTTACCAGTTCTTCAGTGTCCTACCTCTTTCCTTTCCAAACTTAACTGTGGATTCCTGAGTCCTCCAAGTCCAAGCACTCTGTTAACATTTCTCTTTCTGGGCTTTATTGGGCTCAACCTACACCCTCAAAACTATCTTTCACACTGACTGCTTGATCTTTTTAAAGCAGAGTTCCAAAGCCTTCAACAGCTCAGACTTAAATATGCAGTGAACCTTCCAGCCTTTAGTCTGGCAGTGGGTTCTGCACCTTCCTCTACCTCCCCATATTTCCATTCAAAAACTTTCAGGACTGTCCTGGTCTTACTAAACACGTTTTTTCTCAGTGCTACCACCACGCTTAGGCTTCCATACTAGCCTCCACCCTGCTTTTGTTTGCTGTACCTTTTCCTGCTTGATGCCTTCCTCTTTCATGATGCCCCTAATGATTGTTTCCTTCCCTGGACTCCTACACCAGCAAAGAAACCACCAATCGGGTTCTTGGCACATGATGTTTTATACTGTCGTCGTTTTTTTGTTTTTTCTTACATGTTCTTAAGCCATCTTCGAATGGGTATCTTTCAGGCCTTAAGGGAGGAGTAAGATGACAGGGAAAACCCTGAGGACTAGTCTCAAGTCTGATGCTCTATAGCTTGGGGAAACTCCATCAACCTCTCTGACCTTTTGTTCCCCCATCTGTCAAATGCCAAGTTGTGCAAGAGTGGATTTTGGTCTGGATTTGCTTCTGATGTCCCCTTCCTTTCCTTGAGCACGGCAAGCATCCAAAAGTGAATGATGGTGCTGTCTCAGAACAGACTTCTACAAAGGACACTGACAAGCTAGAGGGTAAGTGTGTGTGTGTGTGTGTGTGTGTGTGTGTGCGCGCGCACGTGCGTGTGCATGTTGGGGGTGGGGTGGGGGAGGATGTGCTCTTTTCTAATGGCTACCCAAACTGACCCTGGCACAACAGTC
The DNA here is from genome assembly GCA_017311185.1 of Proteles cristata cristata. Lineage (NCBI taxonomy): Eukaryota > Metazoa > Chordata > Mammalia > Carnivora > Hyaenidae > Proteles > Proteles cristata. The sequence continues at coordinate 728,272 of JAESUZ010004016.1, read as the reverse complement.
TGGCTTGGAAGATGGCCTTCAGCTCTGGAAAGCACAGCTGCCGAAGCACGGTTACCCAGAGGTGGGAGGGACTATGGAATACACGCATGGCTAATTTTTTTCCATAGGTGGGGCATGTGCTCTGCCTCCTTGAAGGTTCTGACCACGTTGGTGGAGCTTGTTCCTTAGAGCATGTACAAAGCAGGCCCTCTGGGTAACACATCTTAGGGCAAGTCCTCGGGTACCTCAAGGACCCTATTTAGCTTCTATAGGTTCAAAATGGAGAACATCCTAGTGGTCCCCTTTATGATTTGGCCTTTTCCTCCATAGCTTGAAGACCTGCTTTTTAACCACATCTTAAGTAGGGGGATCTAAGGCCTGAGAATTTTGTTGGAGGTGAAAGACAGACTGGTGTGTTTATGGTGTCTGCCTCAGCCTATCACCGGGAGAGCACTTTGGGTCTTTAGAAGCAGTCTGCCCACTTCAGGGGTTGAGTGACAAGGGTTCCGGAGGCTGCCTCAAGACCATCACTACGGATGCCATGTTTAAGCTAAATTTTATTTGCTAAATTACCGGTTTTTAGTTTAGTTTGTTTTTTTTTTGCAAAAGATATAAATGCAAACAGTTTTTGTAAAATAAGTTCAAAGAGACTTTCTAATAAAAATTAAGTGGCCCTCTTATCTCCAACAACTCACTACCCAAAGGTGACCAACATTATCAGTTTCCTATGTAGGCTTCCCACAAATAAACCTATACACCTGCTGGAGTTGAGTGTATATAAAATTTCTCCTTTTTATGCAAATGAGAACCCACTTTAGACAGCTGTTGCAAACTTTTTTTTTTAACCTTTAGGTGTCTTAGGGATTTTTAGACACATTATAGATCTGTTTTTTTTTTTTTCAGTAGTTGCATAATATCCTGTCATACGGCTGTGCCCACGTTTAACCTGCTCCCCTGGTGGCAGGTTGCATTATGCCCAATTTTTTGGCATTCTATTTATAATGCTACAGTGAACATACTTCTACAACTTGGGGCATACGTATGGCCATTTCCATTCTCTTTTCCCTTGTTACTATCTCTAACCCTTTGTGTATCTTTCTCAGCATTTCTTCTAGGTTTTTATGGGCCTTGTATGCCTCTGTATCCCCTCATGCTCAAACAGAGGTAAACAGAGACCATGATGCCAAAGCTACAAATTTGGGAGCCAGGTGTCCGGGACTGACCCAGAGCTGTTTCCCACCATGCTATTTCAGGCTCTTAGGACGTGGGACGGTGGAATGTCAGCATTGGAAGACAGGGATCTTAAAGCTCAGCTGACTCAGCTCCTGGTACTTGCATGCCCATAGGTCATCGCAAGATTGCCACCAAGTGAGGGCCCAGTGTGTGAATACCTCTTCAGTTAGTCTGTTCAGCTCAGAGGTGTTGAATATTAGAAGCACTTCCCTCACCCTATGCTTAAAGATCTTTTAGAGCATACAGTAAGTGGTAGATAGCACATGCTACTTGTATGTGAATCCAGGAGCCACCATTTACTAGCTGACTGGCGTTGGGCAAGTTGCTTAGTCCTCTGTGCCTCAGTTTTCTCATCTGAAAAATGAGCATAACAGTAGTACAACCTCATAAAGCTGTTGTGTGGATTAGATTTTAATGCATGAGAAAGGTTTTTAAAGTGCCTGGCATATAAAAGTTAAATAATATATTAGATGACAACTCATTGTGCCTGGCTTTATTGCACTTTGCAGATATTATTTTTTACAAAATGCAGGTTTGTGGCAATCCTGCTTCAAACAAGTCTAGTGGCATAATTCTTCTAACAGCATTTGCTTACTTTGTGTCTGTCATATTTTGGTAATTCTTGCAACATTTCAAACTTTTTCATTATTTGTTATGGTGATTTATGATGAGTGATTATAATTTGCTGAAAGCTCAGAGGATTAACATTTTTTTACTAATAAAGTATTTTTAAATTAAGGTATATACATTGTTTTTAGACACTGCATTGCACGCTTAATAGACTATAGTATAAATATAACTTTTATGTGTACTGGGAAACCTAAAAATTCATTTACCTTTATTGCGATTATTTGCTTTATTGCAGTTGTTTGAAATCAAATCTGCAATAAATGTGCCTGTATGTATAAACATATGATATATTATTTTTTGAGAGAGTACATGTGTGTAAGTGGGGGAGGGGCAGAGGGAGAGAGAGAATCCCAAGTAGACTCCATGCCCAGTGTGGGGATGATGTGGGGCTCGATCTCATAACACAAATCCTGACCTGAGCTGAAATCAGATAGTTAACTGACTGAGCCACCCAGACACCCCTGAATATATTATTCAGTAATGTAATTATATACTATATTCTATATACTTATGTATTCTGTATATAACATATAAAATATATAATCATATGTGCACATATATAAAAATTGTTACTATTATTCTTGCTATTATAACAGAAACAAAAATCCCTCAATAGTGAAAGAAGATGTCAAATGTGAGTCTTCCTGGGAATGAAGTGAAGGATCTTTGGCTTGTATGAACCATGTGCTTTACATGGTATCTTACTTAATCCTCACAGACAGTATACATGAGAGATATTATCAATTCCTGTTTTATAGAGGATGAAACCAGGGCTCAGATCATCAGGCAAGTTGTCCAAGGGCCATCCACATAGTAAGTGGCAAGGTAGGGTTTGCACCCAAACTTTATTTCAAAGGCACTGATGGCAGTGACCTCAGTTCCCACTGAGACAGACATGGCTGAAACCTGCCTTTTTCCTGAGCAGTGGCTGGTACCACTGGCTTCTGGCCTGAGGAAGGGTGTGGATGAGAGAATGCACTGATAACTGAGGAGAAGAATCCTGGAGGAGAATGACTAGAAGGTGTGAGGAGTGTGGGTCTGCTAAGGTCCTGGGCAATGGGAAGAATATTGGCATACTGCCTTGCTCCTCTTATATGCACAGTATTGCTCCATGTTCAGATGCCTTCAACTCCCAGACTTCCCCCCCCGCCCCACACCGAAGATGACCATCTAGCCCCCCGTGAGCTGTTTTCACCTCCTGGCTGTGCGGCAATGCCCTTCCTATCCTTTACTCTCCACTCTCCCATCTGCCAGCAGAGCAACCTCTCCTTCTATAAAACCTCGTTGCACAATGGAATGACTAGCTTCCTGCCAACGCCAAAATAGTCTGAGCTCTATCTGTTCAATGTTCAGGACAGGAAATGTCACAGTAAAGCTTCAGTTCTCTTGAATTTGGAGGAGTCAGGCTAGTTAGTGCTCAGCAAATGGCAAAAATACTTGTTTTATTTCTTTTGAAGAATGGAGGTGAGGAGGGGAACGTATGGCATAGAGGAATGAAAAGCTATGGGTCTTTTGGTCATAAACTTCAGAAAAGTCGTATGCAGGGGAGTAGCGACTCAGTTGGTAACCTAGCACAAGAGGCTTCAGCTTATCCATATGAACTAATAAGCACCTAGGTCTCCTGATAACTCTAATGGAAACTTAGATCACTGGAATTCTATCAACTCACCACTAAGGTATTATAACCTTACCTCCACAGTGGGGTATTTCTTGGCCCAAGTGCTATTCGCTGGATCTGGAATTTCTTTACTACACCACTGAGGTCTGAGAGCTGAAAGGAGAACAAATACCCTGTAGATAAAGAAAACAATGACATCTGGTTAAGCGTGCACACGGTGGCATGCAAGCATCAGTTCTTAGTGCAGTGATTTCATTGTAGGGTGTGCAAATGAATAAAATAAAAACACTGAAGGAGAAGGATGATGCATCATCTAAGGCTAGACTAGTTTTCTCTGAAGTTTAGATAGAGGATAGAGTTATGATGCAACCATTTGGGGGTTGCTAAATAAATTATGGAACTTTTACTCATCATAATTTTAGCTGTCACTATCCAGCCATGCATTCATTCAGCAAGCATTGACTCAATCCCTAACGTTTAATGAGCCCATTCCATATACTGGGGATGAAATAACAAATAAGACATGCTTCCTACCTGTGGGGAGCTTACTATTTAGAATGTTTATAAAGAGTTTTTTATATGCTAACTTACTTGGATGTAAATTTAAAAAAATTAAAAGAGTTTGTAGTAACAGGTAAAGTATTGTGCCTAAAAGGAAAAGGGGGCGAAAAACACAACAAAGAACAAAACAGGAACATAACCATGTTTTTAAAAAATGCCTAGGAAAAAAATACCATAGGGAAATATTCAAACTGTTAACAGTAGTTGTATTTGATGACCAGAAGGAATACGGCTCTTCTTTTTTTCTTTATCATCTCTGGGTTTTAAAAAATACTTTAAAAAGTGTTTATATTACTTTTATGACATGAAAGGAAAAAGTCCTAAAAATGTTTCTAATAAATGCACATGACTTAAATGTTTTATTTTTTTAATTCAAAGCAAATTTGAGACATTTCTGAAGAATTGGCTTTAATAAGCTTTGATGTTTTAATAAGAATGGAAAGCTCCCTGGATGTTTAGCAAGTGATGTACCCATGTGACTGGTTTCTCTGCAAACAACTGTTGAGTAGAGGTACCAGTGACCCAGGACAGATCATGTAGATGAGGACAGTGTCCAAGGGAATCTCAGCCAATAAAGGAGAAGACAACGGGGTCCCTAACGACTGGGGAGCACAGCTGCCAACCAACCTGGATGACTTACTTCAGGACTATTATATGGGAGAGAAATAAACTATTTTTAAAGCCATATATCTGTGGGTGTTTTTTTTTTTCTTTTAACAAAAAAAGCTTTTACCCTAACTGATATTTCCCTGAAGAGGATGAATGTGATCCTACTTGACTCCATTTGAATTAAACCTTTTCAAAGTCTACCAAAATAGAACTCTGCTTTGAAGTATCTATCACATATGGGAGCTTCAATAAATGTAAAGCCTTTCAGATAAGTTCAATGGCTAGGAGACAGACTTTGAGCTAGTTTTATTTTGACCCCTTCTCTTTACACAACATTTGAAGAAAACTCTGTATTGAATAACCTATTAAAAAATTCTTTACAAAATAATACCTATTTAAGGAAACTGTAGAAAATAGTTAAATAGAACTAAAATCCCCTATTATTCTATATTCTGATAAACCACTATCAATGTTTTGGTGCATATCCTTGCAGTAGAGAGTGTTAATTACTACCCAATACTACATCCTCTTTGGAAGAGCACCCTGACTCACTGGGATGACAACACGCCCAGCTGTAAGATCACAATTTTAAGTCTTTGCCCCACCAAGTTCTGGCCAGTGAAGTGTTACTAAAAGTATCATGTCTGACTTCTTCATGTAAAGCCTCCTGAAAAGGGAAATGTGGGCACCTTCCTCCCCTCTACAGTTGTAGAATGCAGGTGTGATGGCTATAGTTCCTGCAGTCACTGGACCGTGAAGTGAGCTTGAGGAAGCCAAGTCAGGATAATGGTGCAAAAAGATGGAAGGATCCTAGATCCCTGGTGCCTGTAGAGCTACTACACCAGCCCTCAACCTGAATTTACTTTCTTAACCTGGGGGATAAAATATTAGCTAGTTTTAAAGTCATATTTTGGCTTGTAGCATACAGTACCAAACTTAATGCTAAATGATCTGTCTTGCATATAGGTATGCATGTGTGCATGTACTTTTTAAAGTGAAAGTACATACTGCTTTGCAACCTTTTAAAAATGTAATATTGCAAATACACCATTTTCTATAATTTTATGGATATAATATGCTATACAGCATGAGATCTATTGTGATGTAGTTAACCAATCCCATATCACTGGGCCGTTAGGCTATTTCAAATTATTTTCCTTTAATGAACAATACTGCAGTGAACATATTTGCCACTAAATATCTGCATATACTTAGAATAAATTTCCAGTTAGGAATTGATAGGTCATAGGTCTATTTAAACATTTTTAAAAAAATTTAACAAAATACTGTTGTCTAAGAAAGCTGAATAAATTTAGTCTGCTACCAGCAATGTATGAGAATGTCCATTTATTTGACCCAAAGTGGCAAAAGCTATTATCATTAAAAGAAAATAAATTACTGAAATTGGGAAATTTAACCAACTCACTTTTGCCGGAAGTAACGCGTTGAGAAAATGCCCACTATGACAACAGCAACGCAAATGCTTGGTGCCACAAACGCACTCCAATTGGCTTTACCTGAAAAGTTAGCAAACCCTGTGACTGAGTTACCTTCAGTGAACATCTAAAAATACTTGCATGAACCCTCTGGCACCTACCCATAGCTACTGGGTAGATGGGATCAGGAAAAAGGCCAACTTGGTTTTGTTCCTTCAGCTAGGGAGAAGGGGCCCTAAGGGGTCCAGTTCTATGGCTCTAAGGAAGGGGCTCCAGTCCACAAGGGTTCCTTCTTCTAAAAGGGGCAGAAGGAGAGGGAGTATGGCATCCCAAGCACTGGCTGTGAACTAGGAGCCCTGAATTCTAATCCTGGCTTTGCCACTGACTGATTGTGATTAATGGCCTTCAGATTCCTGATCTGTATGTAAAAGGTGAATGATGACATCTACCTTGCAGGTTGTTGTGAAGATTAGAGATGCTGTACATAAAGCACATGGCAATGTATCTGAACATAGGAAGCCTTTGAGAAATGGTATTATTAATTTTACCAAACCACTGGATAATCCTTCTAACTAGCTCTGTGAAATTGTTTGGATTCCTTGCTGTGAAGATGTATTTTGCTATGTGTTGGGATTCTTCATTAAGAATTGAGCATTCACCAATGCTCAATTGGTGAATATACCTAAAAGGTATCAGACCCTTTTAGGTGCTGGAATACAAAGATGAGGAGGACATGGGCTCTCTTAAATCATTAATCTAGTCCAGGAGATAGATGGGTAAACATGTAGGTAACCATGATGCCACGGGATATGCATTTTTAAAAAACGCATGTAGAAGGCAGTGTAGCAGGAAACAGCATGAGAAATGGTCCCAAGGGCAACCAGGATGTTGTCCCCAAAGGCATGATGTCAAAAGTTCAGATTTGGAGCCAGCAAAGCAGTCAAGTTAGGGAAGCATACTAGACAGAACTATGCAAAGGCATGGAAAGAACAAACAGCATGGAACCTTCAGGCAACCACAGGTAGTTTGGTCATGCTTTCAAGTATGAAAGATGAGTGTGTGTTAAGAGGACGAAGCTAGATGGGTGAACAGGAGCAGATCTTGCAGGGTTTGGTGATGAAATAGTTTGAATTCTAGCTTGAAGGTCCCTGGGGAACTACTGATGGGTTTCAACAGGAGGTGGAATGTCAACATGGAGCAGGCTGTCTTACAGAGAGATTCCTCTGATAGAGTGCAGGACAGGCTCAGGGGGAGGGTGAGCAGGGAGGGTATAGAAGGCATGTCACCAAGGCTGAACAGGTGTCGATGCAGGCAGTTTTTGTTTTCACCCCACACAACACAATCTGACACTTCTTTAGCATATGTCTTCCTTCCTGGGCAGATGGGGCAAGTCTAGAGTACGATAAGTAGAAAGATGCTGAGCCGTTAATTGATTAATTGCTCGCAAGTTAACTTTCGTGGAAGCGCTAGGAGATGAGAAGAGGGTTTGTCAACTTTCCCAGTGGAGAAATACCTGGCATAGAACAACAAAGTCCTAAATGATCAACTTAATACTCCATGTTGCAAAGCAAGAACAGCTTGTTTCATGCTTAGAGCAGATGCAGACGCCTGCTGCCAGAGAGAACAGCACAATTTAGCCAGTGGAGGGAAGCCCATGTTAGGTAGGTCACTCCAATTTAACTCAAGTAATTAAATCTGAGCTTGATTTGTAGTTCTGCCACTTGACACTTGTATGACATTTGGTAATCTTTCTGTACATTCTGGACCTTGTAAAAAGGCATCCTAATCCCTTATTCCTTTATTCATTTTGAACTGAGTGCCTGATACTGTGTGGCCAGGTACAATCGTGTAAAGCAGGCACTTTATGTGGTTGTGGTCAGGATTCAATGAGTAAAAGTTTGTGTTATGAAGGGTGAAATGTGCCCTTTTACCCCAAAAATCCATACACTGAAGTTCTAACCTCCAGAGCCTCAGAAAGTGACTGTATTATAAAACAGGATCATTGCAGATGTAATTAGTTAAGATGAGGTCAAACTGGTGTAGGGCAGCCCTACTCTGATATGATTAGTGTCCTCAAAAAAGAGGAAATTTGAACAGAGAGACACAAACAAGGAAAACTCCATGTGAAGATGAAAGCAGAGATCTATAAGCCAAAGAACGCCAAAGATTGCCAGCAGATGAGAGGAGAAGCAGGAAACTGATTCTGTCATAGTCCCCAAAGAAAACAAGCTTGCTGATACCTTGAACTCAAGACTTCCAGCTTCCAGAACTGTGAGAAAATAAACTTCTGTTGTTTAAGCCACACAGTTTGTGGTACTTTGTTACAAGAACCCCAGCAAACTACAGTATGGAAAGCACTAAACACAATGACTGTTGCACAGTAGCTATCTGATATGCAATAACCGCTTTGTTGTTGCTGAGATTCTTCTCATTGGTCACTGAACAGATACTTAGTGAATAAGTACTATGTCCTGGGCACTGAACTAGACCTTGAAGATAAACAGATACCAGTTCCTATCTATTGGAGTCAGTGTTTTGAAGAGGGGTCAAATGTAGTGCATTAAGAAGGAATTACGGAGGTGCTGTTGGGAAGGCTTCCTGGAGGAGAAACATTTCAGCTGAATTTTGAAAAATAAGTAGATACTTTCTCCAAGGAGACCATGAAGTGGCAGGGTAGTCCAGTTTAAGGAAACAGCAAGTGCAAAGATGGAACAGTAAGAGAGTAATTAATGAATTCAAGAAAATCGGATAACCTCCATGCCAAACAAGTGGGACTGTACACCTATGTAGGAATCCAGGGTGGCTGCGCCATCTTTAAAGTTCTTACCTTGCAGACAAAACTCCCTCTTGTTTCCTGGGGGGCTTTCACCAGCAGCTGTCAGAGCTGTTATCCACAGGACATATGTTACTCCAGGCTGCAGGCTGTCTATTGAATGTGAATTTGGGGATACCCTATAGGGAATTTCTGAAGGGAGAATAAAGATACAAAAAGAAAGGCACATGTTATAGGAACTATTTGAATGTGTGCTTTTACTTATTTTGTTGTTGTTGTTAATGCTTTAATTTGAAAGCAAAAAGCACATTGCTGTTTTAAAACTAGTTTTTTAAAACTTCAAATTAATTAGTACTTAATACTTTACAGTATTAAGACACTGTCATTTATGGAGGTCTCACTTTACAACATACCAAAATAATTTTCTGTGGTAGAATCTTTTGAAAGAACTTTTATCATTCTGCTTTTGAAATTATTTGGCTGTAGCAACTCCTTTTATTTCTTATGACTGTACTGTTTCCAACATTTATTAGATATATTTGAAAACGCTTGGGGAGGAAATTAAATTTACCAATTGTTTTCAGTGGAATTTTTAAGAAAGCTAAGTTAGGCAATTAATGAAATAAACATTTAACACTAATTTTGATTTTCTGCTTTTTTGGGGTAGGTTCTGGATACTGGTCTTAATGGATTTAAAATGATGATCTGCTTCAATTTAACATAAAATCTAAAAGTGAGATAAGTGGCATGTAGATTGGATTTATTTGGCAGTTTAACTAGATTATCAGTCCTTACACTCTCAATACCCCTACAGAGTTTCCACGGGGAAGATTTTGTTTTTGAGCAACTAGGATGATGTTGTTCTTCCCCTCTGTAGTACATAGCCAATCTCCTTTTCCAGTGACCTGCTGGATGTGAGTTTTGGACTGACTTCTCAAAAGCTAGGGATGAGAGGCGGGAGGACTAGAAGATCAAAGGCAGAATTTTGGCAGGAGTGACCTGCTGGCTCCCTCAGCTGACATGTACCTGTGCTGGTGATCAAAGATGAAACTTGAACCCAGCACTTTTGAGCCTCAACTTCAGTTACCAGCTCGAAACCCCAGGGCAGGTCAGACAATGCTCCTGTTTACTAAATTTATCTCCACAGTCATAAATATTTATTGAGCCTGTGCTCTGGATAAGTCACCGAGTATACAAAGGCACAGAATCTGTCTCAAAGAGTTCACCAGCTAGTGGGGAAACAGAGCCCTTACATTCCCCTACCCCTGATGACTGTGGGTTACCATCAAGGAGTTCTGTAATATCATGGCCCCTCAATCCAAAGGGGCCTGAGCACATCACTTAACAGCTGTGACTATCAGAGCAATTTCTATATTTTATATATTTTTTAATTTAATTTTTTAATGTTTATTTATTGAGGAGCAGAGAGAAGGAGACACAGAATCCTTAGCAGGCTCCAGGCTCTGAGCTGTCAGCACAGAGCCCAAAGGAGGGCTTGAACCCACAAATTGTGAGATTATGACCTGGGCCGAAGTCAGGTGTTTCACTGACTGAGCCACACAGGCACCCCTATATTTAACATCCTGTTGAGAAAAAGTACCATGTGGAAAATTTCCAAGCCTACTCTAACCTGATGAATTTGTGCAGACTTAAGCTATGTGATTAAACTAAAAAACTCTGTCTTTATTCCTATGGCAGAAGATTAAAAAATTAATTTTGGAGAGACCTTCTGCTCATCTTGCTGCAGCAAAGCATCAGTGAGCATCAGAGTCAAGGGTCCGACCCTATGAAGGCATTCTTAACTCAGAGTGAAATGAGACCTCAGAACAGAAGTGAAGGGACTTGAATGGTTTGCTGGGCCAAAGAAGTTTATTTACAAACACACACATACTTGAAGAATAAAAATAGAAACTCTATGGAGGGAGCAGTGAGGAGGCTGATGGCTCCCTCAGTTTGGCTAGCAAAACAGACTATGAGTAATGGGAGAAGGAAGTCATACAGGAAATACTGGTTCTGCTGCCTGGTCTGGGCTCTGATCACCAACAGAGATAAGGGGGACATTCAATCCTTGGGGGGCTGAAACTTTAGGCTCAGGGTGGTTAAGTGACAGAGGTACCAGTTTAGGAAGAAGGGACAGTTGCCAGTCATTTGAATGGCTGCAGGTAAGAAGATCAAGTGGTACCAGACAAAATAGCCACACTGTTACTAGAAACTAGTTATTATCTAACAATCTACATTGTTTTAACAAAGAGTAGGGCAGTATTCACTCCTGTATGCCTGGCTGTATTGGAGATTCATTGGAGGAGACAATGGTAAGCAAATCGCCCAGGCTTCTGCCTTCGCGATGCTTAGAGTCTGTTGACAAAACAGCCAAGTAGTAACAAAGCACAATGTGTGCGACAGTAGAGAAATGCGCTATTGGTGCACATGGCAGTATCAACACATTTCCGGAGGACTGGCTGTGAACCGGAATCACTTGTGGGAGACACTAAACTGAGGATGTCCCACCCCAGGTGTAGCCCTCCTGTCTGCTCAGGCAGGGCAGTGTTCCCACTGCACGCTGCGGTGCCCAGTGCACAGCGCCGAGACACACGGGACAGGGGCGCCTCCTCCTTGGCTCTCCATCCTCCTCCTCTGTTTGTGAGTCCCTCCCCTCCCCCCCCTCCCCCCCGTGTCTTTCTCCCTCCTCCTCACTCCTCAACCTACTGCCCTCTACCACTCTCTGGAAACTACACGTGTGGCTTTGCCCATGATTTCTAGTTACCAAATACAATAAGTAGTTGTCAGTCCTTGATGACAGCGGTCACATCACTCTATGTGCTTTTCCATCTCCCTTGGGAGACTGAGCTCCCTGAAGACAGGGGACATGTCTAATTATCAATGAATGCATACTGAATAAAAGGAAAACTTAATTTAAACTGGTGTGAAATAGGACTTTGAGTCTGCTTAATGTTTATTTATTGTGAGAGAGAGAGAGCGCGAGTGCATCAGCGCAAGTGGGGGAGGGGCAGAGAGAGAGAGAATCTGAGAATCAGGCTCCATGCTGTCAATGCACCAATGCACCTCCTCTCCTTTTAATTTATTTTAAAACGCCCTTACATAGACTTCAGATTCATCAGATTTGTGGTAAAATAAGATATGTAGTTTCTTCAACATGTACAAGAGCAGCTTTAAGAACCAACCGACCGCGTTGATTGTAAATACGCATCTTGGTTTAAATTCTGCCAAAATGGAAAGTGGGCGTGTCCAAATGGCCTAGGAAGAGGTCAATCAATTCAACTGTGATGGGGTGCATTTCAGAACTGACTGACCCTAACGGCCCCAGTAGGAAGCGGTTCTGTTCAATGATATGTGCTGTTTATCAGCTGTGAATTAGTTAAGTGACAGGTTGTGTGGCCTTACAATGGAATTCTATAGACCCCTTAAAAAAGAAGGAAGCAAATTCATATGGACTGATGGAAAGATGTCCAGCCTGTATTACTGAGAGGGGTAAAAGCAAGGTGTAGGTCAGAATACGATGATTGCCCCAAATATATGCTTGTATATGTGTTAAGTTTTTTAAATTTTTTTTTTCCTGGAAAAGCACGTAAAGAACTGCTAACAGCCTAAGTGTGGAGGAAGGGATAATTTCCATTTTTATATCTTTCTGAACTATTTAAATGTTTTTACCATGTGCAAGTTGCACTTATATAATAAAAAGTAACTAGCATTAAAAGTCATAACTTTCAGAAAAGCAATACTGAAGACTTTCTAAGGTCAAGAGAAAGGACCAACTTGTAAAGTTTTCCAGGTAAAAAATCACTCTTGCAGGCAGCTCTCTGGCACACACATCTCAGGTTACATTCTCCTGGACCTAACAGCTCTCATGAAAGAATAAAAATATTGCTTCCTTGTTTCTTATTATTCTCAAGTTAGTTTAAAAATATTGCTTCTTTATGATAAATGCTCCTGAAAGGAAGCCAGTTGCTTATGAAATAAAAAGAAGGTCAAGCCAGGAAAAAACCCCATAACAACTCTGAGTAAGTCAAAGATTAAAACATCATATCTGGCAAGTGACTTGGAGCTGCTACATAAATGAGAGATGAAATCATTTGAGATAATGTTCTAGCCAGAATTTAATAGCTTTGGATTTTTATAGTTATAGAATAATTATGGGTCATAAGAAGTTACTTTAACTGTGTTGTATTTTACCCATTTTAAGGAGAAAATAATATGCTACCACAGTATTTACAAATGTGGGGATTCAAAAGTTCTAGGGGCGCCTGGGTGGCTTAGTCGGTTAAGCGTCTGACTTTTGCTTAGGTCATGATCTCGCGGTTTGTGGGTTCGAGCCCCGCATCGGGCTCTGTGCTGACTGCCAGCTCAGAGCCTGGAGCCTGTTTCAGTCTGTGACTCCCTCTCTCTCTGACCCTCCCTTGCTCACGCTCTCTCTCTCTCTCCTAGAAATGAAAAAAAAAAAAAAAAGATTAAAAAAAAAGTTCTAACTCATCTGTTACAAACCTGAAGGGTCTATGTAATAGTACTGATAGGCTGTTACTGCTTTTTGGTTTTTTTTTTGTGTGTGTGTGTGCTTTAATTTTCTTTAATGTTTACTTATGTTTGAGAGACAGAGACAGAGCAGGAGCAGGAGACAAGCAGAGAGAGAGGGAGACACAGAATCTGAAACAGGCGCCAGGCTCTGAGCTGTCAGCACAGAGCCTGATGTGGGGCTTGAACCCACAAACTGTGAGATCATGGCCTGAGCTGAAGTCAGACACTTAACCAACTGCACCCAGGCACTCCAGGTATTACAGCTTTTTGAAAGGTATCTCCCAATGTGAGTAGCTCCTTGACAGCCTAGTCCATTACCTTCATTTCTTCAATTTGCTTGGCACATAACATATATTCAGTAATGTTGTGTGTGTGTGTGTGTGTGTGTGTATGTGTGTGTGTGTGTGTTTAGATATCTTCTATTTTTTCTTCACTCAATTAATTTCACAAATATTTATTGAGCACCTACTATGTGCTAGTCACAGTACTAGCACCTGTGTGTATGTATGCACAGGCACATACTTGCGTTTTCCCATTTAAATAAGAAAGGCCCCATTGCATTTGTGCCTCACACATACCACAAAGCTGAGGCTGGGAATTGGAGTCCTGTTCCTTCCAGTATATTCTATAATGGAGGATGCAGCCCATTTGCTCCTGGGCTGGAATTTCGTTCCATGAAATTACAATGTTCCCCTTTTCTTCTGAGATGGCATTAATGTGGGGGCCACTCAGTGGTGCTGCGAAGTAGAACACAGGAGGCTTTTGTCACCCTTTAAATCCGAACTATTGAACTAAAGTAAAAATTCGGCAAATGTTTCCAAGGCTCACCTTTGTGCTTCAAGTTACTCCGGATGGAGCTGCATCCTCTCTGGTCCCCTGACAGTGCATACACACAGATTTCATAACAGCTGTATGGTTTTATGTTCTCTGCAAGGAAAAGGGAGTTCTTATAGCAGGTTTGCCATCACATGTGAGTCACTAAAGGGAGACATTTAAAAATCTGATATGGATGCATGCAAAGTACTTCTCTTTTCTTCGTTTGAAGATAGGTCAAGTACAGTCTGGACTGAGGGTGAAGGGATGACCTAAGTCACAGAATCTCAGCATCCTATTTGCCATGTTGCTGGCTTCTGGAAGCTACTGCTCCTGCCTCTCAAGTTCACCTCAAGGTGAGACAACAGGCAGACCTGAAGTTTCTTTTCAGGGTCATTGTAATTAAGGATACAAAAGCTATTCCATCTCCAACAAAGATTTAAATATAACCACACAGACTGCTTTTGAAACAAAACTCACAAGAAAAAAAACCCCCACTGATTTCTACAAGCAAATTATTTGCTATTTACAGACAAGCACAGCCAGTGTTTTGCAGGCACGGAACCTGAACACTCTTCTAACTTCACAGATGCTTTTGGGGATCTGACAGGGCTGCGGAATGACACATTCTAACCAGGGCACGCTCAGTGTAATCCAACCCCTCGTTCCTTCCCCTCCACCCCTACGTCCCCTTCCATGCTCCAATAACATTTCAGTTGCTTCACAGCCTGGAGATGAGGAGGATACCTGGGAACGTTAATGCCCCTTCCCAGCTTTTAAAATGCCACACTTTGCAACTTTCTGTCAGTCCTGAAGTTTGCTGGTGAGTTGCCTGTTTCTATGAATTTCAGATTTTACTTCCTGTAAAGAAAAGGCCCTTCTCATAGATACTGCCCAGGACATATCTTTAAATTCCCATTGGAAATTTTAAGGGAAAAGAGAACAAATTCCTACTAGGCAACTATAGGATCACATGGTCAGAGTAAGGACTGTCTCCCATATTGCTTAATGCAGATCCCTACGCTGACAATTGATTAAACAAAATAAATTGTTTAACATTTTATTTTGGGGGAAGAGGAATTTTGTATCACAGAATAATTTAGTAAATAATGTATGTTTTACATGAAAATCCATGGTTCCTTAAACATTCCAGCAAGTACCTACATAAACCTTAGAGCAACCAGTACTGTCAGAAGAGCCCACAAGGAGATCCAAACTCATGCCGTGGTGAGTTCCCATTTGTCATATGAACCAAGTGTTATGGAGAAAGGACATAGTCAGCTTAGTCCAGCCATCCGAAGATTCTTCACGGTGGCATGCAGACCCAGGAGCCGAAAGGGCAACAAGGAATATGGAATCCTATTTCATTTTGGAGGGGCTAGAGCCTGGCTGCTGTTGCTAGTGCTGGAAGCAGCCAGCCGCTGTGGGAATTCCAGATGAGCTCATTAGGCAAATAGTATCACTGCATTTGCCATGCAAAATGTGAGCTCAGGGCAAAGGGTTTGGGACTGCTGCATTAGAAAGAAGCTGGGGGCTTCTTTTTGTGAACAGCCTACCCTTAGGGGAGGAGGGGAGAAGGTGTGGCCCCATAACTTAGTTAACTTTTCCCTCTGCAGGCAGAGGAGAGCCCTAATAAGCTTGATCCCTGGTTCTGACCTTAAAGACTCCTGTTTTATTGGCTAATTCTTACACCAACACAGCCTAATCATTAGCTCCAAATTCCTTAGCTTTGCTGTCCAGTGCACAAAGTCCACATTCCTAAGATTTTTATTTCTTTCTATAGTCTGGTCCCAACTTCCAGGCCTATTTCCCACTACTCCCATGCATACATATATACCTGGCATTCTTGGGCAAAGGCTCCGTCTCCATGTTTATAAACTATCACTTTGGTGGATTTTTTGCAGAAAGCTAATTTCACCTATTAAATTTGGGAGAAGACAAACATTAAATGATCAGTAACGAGGAGTGATCATAAAGGAAGTCTGGTGGGAGCATGCAGAAGAGGGACCCAAATAGCCAGGCATCAGGGAAGGTATTTCTAGACAGCTACAGATAGATATCTACATATTTGTAAAAGGGGTGGCTCTATATGGTCAGAACCATTTTTACCCACACAAGACAGGACTGATGGTGTATAGCCTAGGCCCCATAAACCTATAATCCAGGAGTTGGATTGTATTATGACTTTCAGAACATATTCCAAAACACCCAACTCTGCCCTAGCCAGATGATGAGTAAGGATCTGAAGGCAGTGAGTCACCTTACTGACTGGAGAGTGCCATACTGAATTCATAAGTATGAATTACTTAATTTTTAAAAAATGTTTACTTCCATAATGTAAACATCAACACTAATAGCTAACCAAGTATTTTCAAGCAGGGGAACAACTTTAATTAGCAAAGTTATTTTACCCAGTATACTGTTTTCACTTAAATGAGTATTTATAAAGTGCTTAAAAATAATTTAGTTTCTTAAATATGCAAAACATTCTCTCTTGTCATCTCTTTTATGGTATTTGGGTAGTATTATAGAATTCCTAAAAGGAAGAAACTATAGGGACCACAGAGCTCAAAGTATCCCACAGAGGTAAATCCTAATATAGTTTATAATACGCATTTACAATTTTGTAGCAGTTTGGAGTTTAGTAAATGCCTTTTCTTTCTATCCACTGTTAACATTTGATTTGAAGGGCATAACAGCCCTTATGGGAAGTTGGTTCTACTTCAACAATTCTAGTGACAGGGAATGCACTACCCTGAGGGCCAATCAATTGTCTTATTAGAGACCATCACATGTAAGGAAATTTCTTTCTCAAAATCAAGCTGATATCTGCCTTATAATTTCCTCATAGAGGACTTAGTTTTGTTCTCCAGAGCAACAAAGGACACATACTCTTTCTCATGTATACATCAAAGCCAGCAACAGCCATCAAACCTTCCACCCCCAACTCGAATTCTGTTCTACATGTTAAATGGTTCCCACATTAAATTTCCAGACCTCCAATGACTTGTTCATCTTCCTTTGATGTTCACTGGGTTATCTAGACAGCATTCTCTTTAAGGGCAGTGATTAAAACTGAACGCAACCCACTAGAAGTCTGAGCAGCTACAGTATAAAAGAGGCACACAGTTAATGACTAGCTCATGTGTTGTCACATATTCGGCTCTGCTTATTTTATGTCTTGTCTCCAAATGCAGGGCATGTATATCTTCCTGGACAGGTGTAATGACTACCATGGTTTAATAAAAATGTTATAGAATTTAGAGCTTGCAAGCCTGTAAGAATCTTAGCTCTGTCACAAATAATAATAACAGTGACAGCTAAATTATCAAGTACTTAAAATGTGTTAGGCACTGTTCAAAATGTTTTCTCTACATTAATTCAGTTAGTCCTCACAATAACCCAATGACATAGGTATTATTATTTTCTCCATTTTGCAGGTAAGGAAACTGAGGTAAAGAGAAGTTAAATAATTTGCCCTAGGTCACACAGCTTAGAAACAGAGCCAGGATTTAAACTCATAGAACCTGCACTTATAACTACTATGCTGAACTTATTCCTAAAAGTGACATTGATTAAGTTCTGTCCATCGTTTTAATATATTTTTCAGATGCTTTCTATCACTTAATTGTAACTACTGATGGGTTTGGATTTGAGGAGTAGAAATGCCAATAATTACATCGATAATTCTGGACTTATTATCAAACAAATACTATGCAGCAGAAATGGGAATGAAAGATCTCCTGGTTTCCTCATCTGTACAATGGCTTATAGAAGTTGCTACATATGATCTGAGAATTGTGTAAACTCCCAAGTGAAAGGTGCCCATGACACTGACTGATTACTACTTAGCTCCCAGCCATGTTTGTTGGGTTCAATGATGCATTTGTCACATACGGCTCTGTGCCAGGCACATGAATTTTCCATAAATACTAGAGATTTTAGTCAATCACTTGGTAATCTATGCCTGCAGTGGTATACTCTGAGGTGCTGTCCTGAAGGACTCTAGGTCATTACTATTTTTCTTATAAAGCTGCCTGTATTGATGAAGGTTCTGGGTTCCCACCTGTGATTTCCTCAAAAAAAGTAAACTTAGAAACTCTCTGAAAGGAAGGTGAACAATTACATACCTGAAATCAGAGCGGACACACTGTAGGGGGGACTCCGCAGCCAGTTTAGAGAGGGCTGTGTGCCACTCCTGGAATGGGGCTCCCTCCATTCCACCACATACTCCTGTACAGCAGGGGCAGCTTTCCCAGGGGGCTCCCAGGTCACCATCATGTTGTCCATACCCTCTGAGTTTGCAGAGACCTGACGAGGAGCCAACAACTCTTAATGGGAAAAGGGGGGGAAGACAAAAATAAAATCACAGGTGGATAAAGATATAAAGAACTACTTATCCCAACAAACTTTTCCAAAAAAAAAAAAAAAACAAAAAAAAAAAGAAAAAGAAAACAAAACAAAACAATTTCTTTTTAAGAACTTCAGATTTGAGGGTCCCTGGGCGGCTCAGTTGATTAAGTGTTCGACTCTTGATTTTATTTCAGGTCATAGTTTCACAGTTCGTGGGTTAGAGCCCTGTCGGGCGGGCTCTGTACTGACAGTGAGGAGTCTGCTTGGGATTCTCTCCCTCTTTCTCTGCCGCTCCCACTCACCCCCCCCCCCCCAAGAATAATAAAATAAACTTCATTTTAAAAAAAGACTTCAGATTTGTTAAAAACAAATCTGGCATCGGTGCAAGGACCCTCTGTAGTTATTATTTGTAGAATTATTTTCCCCTTCATCTTCCATTTTTGTGTCCCCAAAGGTACCTGCTCTAATGAATATAATGTGCATACTTTTAATCTGCCTCCCGTATGTTTATTCAGATACCTATGTATCCTTGAAAATTAGTGTGGCTTTGTGTTTATGCTTTGTATTTTCGTGAAATGTGCTGGGAGTAAATGCAACGCTTTTCTTACTTTTTCTTTCCCATTCAATATATTTCTGGTATATGTCCATCCTGCTGCTATATGTAAATACAGCTTATTCCTTCCGATTGCTATCTTGAAACTTTTCCTGTCCAAGTGACAATTAGGAGGTTCCTTCCAACTCTTTGCTAATACAAACAAAGATGCAATGATCATTTTCTTGCATGTCCTCATGTGTCCTGTGCAAGAGTGTCTCTGGATTTATCTGCACAAAGCTGTTCAAGTATAGAGTAAATCCATGTATTGTTTCATTAAACACAGCCAGACTGATCTCTAAAACAGCCAATCAGTTGACACTCCAACAAGAAAAGTGAAAGGGTGCTTATATCCCCATCACACTTGGTACGCTCTGACTTTCTAATTTTTGCCAATCTGGTACAAGTGGTTTTTTTTTTTTTTTTTTTTTTATTCAGAGAGAGAGACAGCGTGAGCAGGGGAGGGTCAGAGAGAGAGGGAGACACAGAATCTGAAACAGGCTCCAGGCTCTGAGCTGGCAGACAGCACAGAGCCCGACGCGGGGCCTGAACCCACGAACCGTGAGATCATGACCTAAGCGAAAGTCGGATGCTTAACCGACTAAGCCACCCAGGCGCCCCTGGTACAAGTGGTTTTTAACTGTTGTTTTTTTTTTATTTTCTGATTTCTGGGAGTGGGGCTCAATCTCAGGAACTGTGGATTGTGACCTGAGCCAAAATCAAGAGTCAGATGCTTAATCTGTTGAGCCACCCAGATGGCCCTGGCCTGTGCATTTTGAGTCTTGTTTATGAAATCTTTCCATCTTGGAATCATGAAGATACTCAATTGCATCTTCTCCTATTGGCTGGGAAGGTTTTTACCTTCCACATATAAGTTTTTAATCCAAATCTAGACAAGGGGATAAAATTTTTAAAGGAATAAATTTTATTATATTTTTCCATATTGAGAGTCAATTTTTCCCAATGTGATACTATCCCTAACATACATCAAGTTCCATATATTTATGGGTCCATACCTGGGGTCAGCTTCTTTGCCAGAACACACTGTTGACATTACTAGCCTTTGTGATGTCTGACTACTTGGTTGGTAAATTCCCCTCCTCATTTTGCCCTTCATTTTCCAAAGTGGTTTGGGATATTCATGACACTTTATTCTTCCATATATCTTTTAGAATCAGTTTATTAGAGTCCCCAGAAATTCCAGCTGTATCTTTTTATTGGAATTAAGTTAAATTTATAGTTTAATTCAAGGTGAACTGATGGTATTCCAATGTTAATTTGTTCCATTCATAAATATGCTATTTCACTGAAATTATTTAGCTCCTTTTTTATATCTTTTAATGAAATTTTAAAAATTGCTTCTTAAGGTTTTTATGCATTCCTTGTTACAGGCTAATTTCTAGACACTTTATACATTTATTTTGCTCTTTAAATAACATCTTATTTTCTAGTGCTTTTTCTACAATATGTGCCATTCTTATTTCTGGCAAACCTGCCAAAATTTCTAATTAATTCTAATCATTTGTCTGTTGCCTTTGTTGAACTTTCCACTTAGTAATTTTATTAGCTGCATACTTAAAACATCCTCTGGGGTGCCTGAATGGCTCAGCTGGTTGAGTGACTTTGGCTCAGGTCATAATCTCATGGTTTGTGAGTTTGAACCTTGCATTGGGCTCTGTGCTGACTGCTCAGAGCCTGGAGTCTGCTTCAGATTCTATGTCTCCCTCTGTCTCTACCCTTCAACCGCTTGCACACTCTCTCACTCAAAACTAAACATTAAATTTTTTTTTCAAAAAAAATCACCTCCTTCCAATCTTTAAATCCCTTATTTCCTTTTATGTTTTCATCTTGTTGCAAATTTTAAGGAGAATGTGCCTATATATCTTTATTAAGATGATATTTGCTGAAGGTTTTTGGCAGAAAGTCTTTAAAAACTAAAACAATTTCTCTTCTTCATAGTTTCCAGTTAGGTTTATTTGTATAAAATACTATTTACTAAAATATATTTTCACCAAATACTTTTGTATATCTGTTAAAACATATCCCCTTTCTCTCTTTTTTAAATTATTGTGATGAATTACATTAATACATTTTTCTGATATTGATCCATCTTTATATTCTTGGGATCAATCTGTTGATCATTCTGTCCCCCCCCCCCTTTTTTTTTTTTGCCCTATCCTTTACCTCCTACTAATTTGTATTTTTGCAAGAGACTTTTATAACACAGATTTTATTTTTAGAGCAGTTTTAAGTTCATAGCAGCATGAGTGGAAGTTGCAGGGGCTCTCTGTGTACCCCTACCCCACATATACATAGCCTGTCCCACTACTGACATCCTGCACCAGAGCAATATACACCGTAAGATTTTTTAATACATTTTTTCAAGTATTTTCCCACTTCATTTAGTTTTTTTCCCTCTGATTGGAACTCGTTTTAAGTAGCTGTCATAATTTCTCTTTCTATTCTTTCAATCTTTTAAGTTTTCTCAGTTTTTGACTTCTTTCCCTGATTTTGATGCCTTTTGGAAGTCTCTCACCCAATCTTCCACTCCACTCACTCAGTCTCGAATCCTTTCTGCTATCCAACCGTTGGCTGAGTTCCTTACTTCAACAATTAAACTTTCCATACTGACTCTCTTCATTTGGGGCTTCTTCATAACCACCTGACCTGACTGAGTCATGTTTCTAGCGTCCTCGCTAATCTTTCTAAGGATATTTGTTATGCTTATACTCAACTCTTGTTTTTTCTGTGGAATTACTGAGATTTTCTATGGTACATGTTGTGCCCTTTGTTGCCTTTCTTTCCCAGAACTTTTGCCCCTCAGATTTCCCCTAATTTTTCTCCTTTAGGATCTTGTCTTATTTTCTTGGATTGCTGGGCATCCTTGGCCTTTATCTTTCTCTCTTTTTTTTTTTTAATGTTTATTTCTGAGAGAGAGAGACAGCGTGAGAAGGGGAGGGTCAGAGAGAGAGGGAGACACAGACTCTGAAACAGGCTCCAGGCTCTGAGCTGGCAGTCAGCACAGAGCCCGATATGGGGCTCGAACCCACGAACCACGAGATCATGACCTGAGCCAAAGTCAGACGCTTAACCGACTGAGCCACCCAGGCGCCCCGGCCTTTATCTTTCTCAGGGAGAGAGTGAAACCTTCACTGTAGTTTGTGCTTCTCCAAGTAAGTTCAGGTGAGGAGGAGGAGCTTTTCAGGGTGGAAAGCTCCAGGACAGAGAGCCTACAGTGATGCAGCCTGAGCTCTACCTGTCCCCAGGTTCCCCTGAGGTATACCGAGTACCTCCAGAACCCAGTACTCACGCCTCTATGGCTAGCACTGCTCTGCATGGGGGATCAGGACTGTTATTCTCTTCTGTAGTTGCCAGGCCCATGGGGTGGATGGCAGGAGAAATCTCAAGGGCCCGCCAGCTCACAAGCAGTCTTTGATTTCAGCTCCCCTCCATAGCCAGGTGCCAGGGCTTCTCTGAAGTTACTCTGTTCTTCTCTATGGACTTTCCTGCTCCACAGTAGAAATGCCCAAGCAATGATCATATCACGACCACATGCACAAGAAGAAAGAGTGAAACCAGAAAGTGCTACTTGAGCACTCCTTTTCAACACTATTCCTCACTGCTCTCAGCCACCTGTCCTGTCCCTCCTGTGGCATCCTCAATACTGTGCTTGGTGGTAAGAGCCTGTAACATGAGTATTGGCTATCTTGTCAGGCACTGAAATACCTCAGTAGGGGTTCCCTTATATTCATTTGCCTTGTTATCAATGTTCTGCCATGAGATTTTTTTTTCTTTTTGAAAATGAAATGTATTCACTTGGTAAATATTTATTGAGCACCTATAGGTTCCAGTTCCCTTGCCAGGCGATGGACTAAAATAGCCAAAGAGCCCTTCTGACCACTGCTTTCTCTGGAATTAGCTAGGCAAATCAACTTGGCATTGCTCTGCCTGACTCAATGTATTTACCAGGAACCAGCCTGAATTTCCTTCCCATGATGTTTGTCAGGGCTTGTTCTCTCCTTGAGGACTCTGCTAACAACCCACCTTCTATCACCTTTCAGACTTATGCCTTTAGCTTCAATCATTCAACTTCCCATCTCCTTTTTCCTCTGAGACCTTCTGAACAGAGTTATGAAGTTCATAAGGTATTTGGAATAAGTGCCCACCTAAGAGACAGGTGGCCTGGTTTTCCAATCCAGCTCTGCCACCAATTGGATGTATTGGTCTTGGCTAGGTTATTTCACCTCCTGGGGCCTCAGTCTCTGACAACTGTGTGGGTCTCTGTTTATGACTGTACAGGCTTTTAAATTTTTTAAAATTTATTTGTCTATTTATTTATTTAAAGACAGAGTATGTGAGAGCAGGGGAAGAGCAGAGGGGGAGAAAGAATCATAAACAGGCTCCATGATCAGCATAGAATCGAATGTGGCGCTCAAACTTACAAACTATGAGATCATGATCTGAGCTGAAATCAAGAGTTGGACACCCCACAGACTGAGCCAGTCTGAGCCAGTCAAGCACCCCTCTATAGCTTCTGACTTTTCCCATAGTTTTGAGAATTCTTGAGTACAGGGACGTGTATGAAATATTAAATATGTTTTTACTTGTTGACTGATGGGTTTAGCATACAATTTTCATCACAAAACAACAAAATCACTCTTGTGCTTCTTTCCAGGCAATGCTATGGCAGGTGCTTTTTACAACAAAGTTATCTCTACTTTCTCAAAATCAACATAATTCTGTCTGGTGGGTTGGGGGTATAATTTTTCTTTTCCTAAAAGGAAAGATATATATATATATATATGTGTGTGTGTGTGTGTGTGTGTGTGTGTGTGTGTGTCTGTGTGTGTATATATATATATGTGTGTGTGTATATTACAGCTACTAATGTATATATATATGTATAATGTATATATATACACATACATATATACTGAAAGAAAGGAAGACAAAATCATAGTACGTTATTCCTACAGATCATTCAGAATACATGTGAGACAAGAGCGCTCAAGGATGGGACCATGTAATTTGCCAATGTGTCCTCCATGTCACTCTGGTATACACAGGGTATTGGGTGGTTGTATTGGGTGGTTCAGTTGTGGTCTTAGGAGAAGCAATATACCCTTGATATTCCAAGATTTCCAGGACCAGAACTCTCTTAGTTACTGCTCAATTCAAGTACTATCCTATCTTACCTCCCCTGCATGTTCATCCTTATTGAGCCTCATCTTTATTTAACACCTATCCAGTCTGAGAGGAGAGGAACACATGTTTTGTTTGTCACTGGTTTTCATCATCTCCCCAGGGACCTCATTCCATTAATTAGTCCCTCTCTCACCTTAATCTTCATACTCTTCCCTACCCAATTCTTTTTCTCAATTTACCTGCGTGCTCAGGTCTCACTTTAAAATAAACCTTCACACCTACACACCTACACTCCCACACACAGAACTGGCTCACACATCACACCTACACACCCACACACAGAACGTGCTCAGGTACACACCTACACTCCCACACACAGAACTTAAAATAACACCTTCACACCTACACACCTACACTCCCACACACAGAACTGGCTCACACATCACACCTACACACCTACACTCCCACACACAGAACTGGCTCACACAGAACTCTCCATGTTGCCTCCTACCCTGGCATTCTCTTCAAGCCCATGCTACAGCTTTTCTCTGTTCCTAGAGTTCCCCGTGCATCCCTCTAATCTCATATTTATTATACTGCATCAGAGTTTACTTGCTTTTGTGTGCCTCTCCCACAAGACTTGTTGACTTGGTAAATTTTACCTTTTGCTGGACTCTGCCTTATGTAGTATATGCTCAATAAATGACTGATAAATGACTAAAGTAGAGACCAACTCTAACATAATGAAAGTGTCATTTTGAGAAGTTGTTACCAAATCTAAATAAAGCACCTATAAGGGTGCCTGCATGGCTCAGTCAGTTAAGCAACGGACTCTTGATTCTTTGGCTCAGGTTATGATCTCAGGGTTGTGGGATCGAACCCCACATCAGGCTCTGCACTGATAGCACTGACAGCATGGAGCTTGCTTGGTATATTCTCTCTCGCCCTTTCTCTCAGTCCCTCTCCTGAGTGTGCATGCTCTCTCGCTCTCTCTAAATAAACATTTAATAAACAAACAAACAAATAAAACACTTGGAACAAGCCCAGAAAATTCACAAAGGTTATATCCTCAAGACCTATCTGCAGTGGTATTTGAAGAAGCAAGGTATTCTGACATATTACATTTTAACAACAGGATACTAAATAGTGTTATGAGTTCAATTTCCCCCACAGAATTCACTTTAAAAATTATATATGCAGTACTTACTCACTGGAGAAAAATTTTTTAAATTATAGAAAGCAAAAGTGGAGGATGCTTGGGTGGCAGCTGAAATCAAGAGTCAGATGCTTAACCGACTGAGCCACACAGGCACCCCAATACGTATTTTAAACAGCATCATCCCATACATACTTCAGAAAGTCTACCTCTTATTATGAGCATTTTTGCTTCTCAATACAAGTACAACTAGAATATCACTTTAATGCTAGTGTGGGATTAAGGCAGATGGAAGTCATGATATGTTAAACCATTCCATTCTCTATTATTTTACAGTTAGGTTTTTTGTGGTGTTTCACTATTTCAAAAATTTTTCAACAAACATCTTTGTGCCTACACTTCTAAGCACCTACCATTTGCTGAGGATACATTTCCAATGGTAAAATTTTTTGGCCAAAAATATGTTAGTATTTGAAGTTTGTTAGATGTGGCCAAATGTCTTCAGAAAGTTGTATGAATTTACATACCCACCAGCAGGGTACCAGTGTATCTCTTCTCCACACTCTCCCCCACATGGGTTATACTAACTCTACTTACTCTTTCTCAGTCTGATTTGGTTTCTCATGATTTTTTTTTTCTTTCAAAATTTGCTTGTCATTGATTGCTAGTTACACTGAACACATTTTCACATCTTTATTGCTATTTTAAAATTTTATTTTAATGTTTTATTTATTTTTGAGACAGAGCATGAACAGGATGAGGCAGAGAGGGGGACACAGAATCTGAAACAGGCCCCAGGCTCTGAGCTGTCAGCACAGAGTGACATGAAGCTCAAATTCACAAACTTTGAAATCATGACCTGAGCCAAAGTCAGATGCTTAACCGACTGAGCCCCAAATTGCTGTTTACATTTTTAAAGCTTTGTTTATGGTGGTTTAAAATTTTTTATTTTACTTTGCATGGAGTTTAGGCTTTTTTTTCCAGACAGTTAATTCATCTTTTTCTTCAGGTTTCTGCCTTGGATACCTACCCACATTTGACAGAGATTATCAGTTAACTCCCAAACACTCTCTCCTCATCATCTTCAGCAAGGGAACACTGCTGACTGGAGTATATTTCTAAGTCTCCTCTGCAGCTGGATGTGGCCAGGTGACCAGGCAGAGTCAATGACTCCAAGAGTGTTGTATGACCTTGGAGGAAAGCTCCTCAGGGTGAGGGCCCTCTTCTCTTCTTTTCCTAGAAGAAAGTAGCTAGGGCTCTGGCAGCCATCTTGGACAAATTCCATCTCGAGGATGGAAGCCAACTTGGCAGAGGGAACAGAAAGGAGCCTGGAATCCTAATGATGTCACCAAGCTGTCACACCAGCCCTGAGCTGTCTACCTGTGAACTTCTTTTATGTGAGAGAGTTAATAAGCCACTCTAATCAGACCTCTGCTAAGAGCAATTCCCAACTCATATACCAACTCAAAGTTACATGAATATTTACTTGTATTTTCTTCTAGTTATTTTTAGCTCCTCTATTATCTCTATGTTTATGGCTATATGACTGAAAAGATATATAACTTAGATTTAACAGTGTATATAAAATGTCATGTTTGAGTAGAAGCTTCTTTCAAATGATGATTGCTAGACTCACATGTAGATAAAGTTGTTCCACTGAATTTTAAGAAAGGATTTAATTATAGTTTTATTAGGCATTTTTGGAAAAGGTAGGCCAATGATCTTGACATGGAATTAATTTATAATATGGAGTTGAGAAATAACACTTATATCCATTTTATTGATGAATCATAGGTTTTTATCTTGAGAAATTAGTTTTCAGAGCATGCAACTGTAAAATGTGTATAGCTAGTAGGGAGATCCTCAATATAGATAATTGTTACATATCTAAATTTGTGTAATAAAGAGCTATAGTACAGAAAAATTTTACTGTACTTTCATTACAGCCAGAATATGCTTGATTTAAGTGTAGAATTTTTTTTCTAGAACCTGACAACACATGCTATTCTTGATCCTAGAAAAATTAACCAAATATTAGTGTTCAATTTAATGTAACTAATATTTTCCAACTAACATAAGTTAAGCACCTGCTATATATGAGTCTCTGTATTTAATCTCATGATGACCTGCAAGACAGATCATATAATCCCTACTTTAGAGAGGGGGAAACTGAAGTTCACACATGTTAATTCACTTGTCCAGGACTGGGTACAAAAGAGCCTCTGAAGGCTGTTGTCTCCAAACTCCTGTGTTAACTCATTCCAGGCCCTGTTCTGAGCCTGTGGGAGATAAAACATAGATAAGACACAGTTTCCCATAGGGAATCATTGAGGGAAAGTTGGTACTTACCTGCCTCACACAGGTCCGTTATGTTAATATGAGTTGGCAGGGAACTGCCTTTTGAGTTGGCTGCAGACACAGTTGCAGCCCAGTTCCCAGTTCTGGGAATGATCCAGGTCCAGGAGGTATGCTCTGTGATATTCTGTATTGTGACTTTCCCCCCTGCCACCTCCTGCAAGGTCACTTGATAGTGGAGGATTTTTCCTCTTGCCTCAGATACACTCATATTCTGCAAAGAAACACATCCACTTACTGTGTAGTCTCAAACAAGGTTGCTGGATGCTTTGTGCCTGGACCTTATGGCTCCTGCAGCAGCAGATTATACCTGAATGACCCTTTTATTTACATTTTCTCATCTCCTGCACTGCATATTTTTGTGCCTCCACCCAAACCCACCATTTAGGGGAAAAATCAGTTAATATTCTTTACAGCTAATTCTTAAAGGCACATTCATTTTCCTTTCTTGTTTCAAAATGAAACTTTTCAGTAGAAAACTCAATTACATACAATGGAACAAGAGTGGAATCTGAACTCAGATGATCTGGGTTTCAGTTCCAGCCCTACCAATCCCTAGCTGTGTGAGCCAGTGAAGGCATTCAGTGCCTCTGAATCTCCATTTCTAAATCTGTGAAACACACACATACACACACATATTTAACTTTTTATACAGAAAGTGTAATGCTGCTCATTAAATCAAAAATGAGATTTTTCAAGAGCTAAACTAGTAAAATCCATACTTCATGAACTGCATTAGCCATCTGTCCTAGGAAAGTGCGACACTGTTTATAAATGTGTGACTAATGAGTTTTGGAATTGCAAGAATTCCAATTGAGATCATTTGGGAGGGATCCCAGAAAGTAAGCAGAAAACTAATTATTTGTATTGTAACCCTGTTTGGATAAGGACCATGGGAAACAGAAGCTATGAAAATGGAGAGCTGCCAAGGCTAGCATTGGCAGTGCCCATCCATGCCTAGTACAGGGAGAGGAAGCTTTAACTTGCCAGACTTAAGCATTACCATTTTCTTGGCAAGGCTATTCCTTCATAGGTGCAGGTACTGAAAGCCACAGCTTAGGACTGCCAAATGCCCTTTTCTCTGATTCCCTACCCCTTAAGCAGTCGTCTAATAATTTGGTTTCCTGTGAAGTTTATCTTTCAGGAGAGACTGGGGTAACATGAACATCTGGTTTACTTAAAATTTATGTTTTTCACTTTAAGTGAATAAATTGGCCTTCTGATTATAATTTGGCTTCTGAAATAATTAGCATGCTGAGAGAGAATGTTCCTATCTGCTGACTCAAGCCTTCTAGTTAGCCCAACAGCTGCATTCCTCACTATAAATTAATCCATGAACATCTAGCTTTTTATATTTCAGTCTCTGGGAACTTGATTAATGCAGGTCCTATCCTAAGTGCCCTTCTGGATCCACAAGGTCCAGCACTGGATCTTAAACCATGGTCAATGCACCAGGTGAATGCCATGTTGCTGAGGGTTCTTTTGAGTGCATATTCAGTCTTTCCCGGGAAGACATTTTTGTATTCTGGCAAGAACCAAGGAAATTAGTATTTTAATTGTCCACCACAATCAATCCTATAGGCCTGTTGTGTGGATTAAAGTGAATGCTTTTGAGATTGTGATGTACTGAACTGTTATTAACCAACATGCCCTTTGTCACAAGAGAAAGAACAGGGTAAGTTAAAGCAAAAGCTGGCTGGGGAAGATCATTCCCTCAGCTATCTGTCACTCTATCATTCCCTGTCTCCTTTGTAGGTCCAGAGACAGAACTATTAGTCCACCCTCACACCATGCATCCCTCAGGGCACTCCTCAAGAGTTAACCATGCTCACAAAACTCCCCATTTTTGACAGGAACGCAAGGGGCTTCAGGCCTATTCTGACAACTGAGGAAACCGAGCCCTAATTGAAAAAAACACCTTGCAAATCAGCCTTTATTATCTTCCTCCCACTGTCCTTCACAGACACCTCAGCAATCTCATTCAGTCCTATGGTAGAGTGCTGGAAGAAGGCAGAAATGCCAAATCAACTTGGATCCAATGAACTTGCCTATGGACTGCTGCAGAAATCTAGCTGATTTCCACACACTACACACTGCAGTGACCTAGTAAACAGAAATGTGGATCTGAAAGATGAGTGAAGGTTCCCAGACAGTAGTAAAGGTCCTGGACCCAAACCCTTGTACTTTTCTCCTCTACATCCCGTATTTTGGAATTGAAGATATCATTGAGAAGGTGAAGGTAGAGTTACAGTAGAGAAATAAATATGGTATCCTATGAATTATGCTTGTATAAAATATCAAGCTCAAGTTTTGGGATAAAGGTTGACATCACTCAGGAAATTGGTCTTCACAAATTTGAAAATGGGCATAACTTGTCCAACCAACATGGTCCATGGAACAAAAACCCCAATGAGCCAAAAGGAAAACAAGTATTTATCCAGCTGGGCACACAGTCTTCTGAAGCAACTGAAAACAGTGTAATTTGATTATTAAGAAAAATATTAACATAAAGTTTGCAAATAATGCATGTAATCCATCACCTCCAGATTTTACTTGACCCTGATGTAATGGAATATCATCACAGAACTTCAGAACCAGGAAGGACTGTACAGTTTAACAATTAATTCAACGGTTCATTTTATCAATAGGGGAACTAAGTCCAGGACATGAAGTGACTTACTTAAGGGCTCCCAAGGGATAGATAGGGAGCTGAGAGTGGAATCCAAGGCTCCTGACTAGTGACCCCTCTACTCTGATGTGCTGCTCCTTATGTTGGCAAGCCTAAGACAACTGGTCACCAGGGGGCACCATGCTTCATAGTAAGAATCCCTAGTCACCCTCTCGCCCAATGTGGGAAAGCAGCTTGTCTAATTGTGAGGTTGTGGTATATTCTGATGCGAAGCATCAATAGCAGACATCGGGTTAGCAATTTTGGGAGGGTGGAGATCCAGAATTCCTTTTTTCCAGAGCCAACGGGCCTTGTGTCACAAGGAGACAAGCTGTGAACCTCAAAGAACTGCCACCTGAAGGGCCAGCTGGGTCTTTCTAGATGAACTTCGTTTATTCTAACGTTTATATTTATACACTTATATATTTATATTTAACATTTCTTCCAATGTTTTATTCCGGTTATATTTGGGTGGGTGATAGGGAGAAATTATCATTTATTGGGCCATACCATGAGTCAGAAGTTTTGCATCTACTGTCACATTTAATCCTCACATCTCCCTGTCCTGAGGGAGCTGAAGCCTGGATAGGTTAAGACACTGACTCAAGTAGTCCCCACAGAAGAGTTGAGATTTTAGTGCATCCCCTGGTGGGCATGGGAGAGGAAGGCGATGTCTGGAATGTGTCCAGTATCTCTGGTACTTCTTGTACCTTTGTGGGCAGTGTTCTTATTGTCATTGACACCCTCTCCTTTTGGTAAGAGTATGCTAAGCACAAAAAGCTGTCTCACTGCCCCCTTCAGTTTCCATGTGCAAGAAATGATCTAAATTTTCTGCCCCATGTGTAAGAAATGATCTAAACTGAGTCAAGTTAGCTTTTCTGACTTAGGTTTGTCTGAGAAGCAAAGAGCAAACAGCTCCCTCATAAACTACTGCGAGAGTTCTGTTGGGTGAAAAGGCTTTCACCATGAAATTAATTTGGTGAACGTATCTCTGATAGGACAAAACCTGGTACATGTCAGAATGTTAGACCTCTGTTGTTTGTTTTGTTTTTAAAGATTTTATCTAAGTAATCTGTGCACCCAACATGGGGCTCGAACTCACAGCCCTGAGATCAAGAGTCACATGCTCTACCAACTGAGCCTCCAGGCACCCCTATTTTGTTTTTAAGTATATAGGAGGAAGAGGGTTTCTGTGAACTGATAAATCATGTCTTCTTAAGACTTAAAAAACCTACTTCAGTTGTCATAAAATAGTATTTTATCCTAACTTCCCCTGATACAAACAAACAAATTTGTCAGAGCTTAGCCTATATCAGAGAAGAGAGTCTGTGGTCAAGACCTGGTACAAAGCTGGGGAATTTGAGTATGTCACAGTTTTGTCTATGAAGACTTCTGGGATGGCAAGGTTGGTTTTGGAACACTACTGACCTAGCTTTTCTTTGCTTTCCTGCTCCGCCACATAGCAGCTGTGTGACATTGGCCAAGTTATTTTACCTCTCTGAGGCTCAGTTTACTTATCTGTAAAATGAGGTGATTCTATGTATAGCATAGACTTACTTACTGACGGATTCAATGGGCTGAAGGAGGCAAACCATTTCAAAGAGTGCTGGGTGCATGGCAGTTGTCAAGACACTTGGTGAGTTCCCTGCTGTTGGTTAGTCTAGTATAAAAATCATTATGCCTGGCACTTTTCCATTATATTCATATGACTCTTCTACCAATCTATGGAAGGCCAGGCCATCTTGACTTGGCTCTCACCACAGCTCTGTATGAAAATCTCACCAATGTCATACAGTTGATTACAAAGCACATATAACTTGTGGGTTTAAGCCTGGGTATTGATTTCAGAACTCATGATGGCGTTCAGCAACCCAGCCCAAAGGGAAGGAGCACCTCAAAACATAACTCTCATCTGGAAGGTTTAAAAATCACTGTATTGAAATGATCCGTCTATGGATCTGTCCTCCCATGAGCCTGCCAGTTCATCTTTGTGTCCTCAGCATCCTGCAAAACACCTGCCTCCAAATAATTGAGCAAACACTTTCCGTAATTCTCTCATTTATCTTTGCAACAACCTTATGTGGTATATACTATTATTATCCACATTTGTATGGAAAGGAAGGCACAGAGAGGTTAAGCACCTTGCTTAAGAACACACAACCGGCAAGGAGTGAAGCTGCAACCTGAACCCAGATAGCACAGTTCTGCCCAGAGGGTGAGGTCTTAACTGCTGTCATGTTAGCACTTTCTAGATTCTCCCAGGTGTTTTGCTACCCTGAACTTATTTAATGGATACTAATACTTCATGGTAGTTACTGAGACATCATGAATTCTGACTTGTTTTGCAGCAGAAAAACAGGAAAATAATGGAAACTTTGTTAGAGCAAAACTTGAACTCCCCTTCCATCTCTTTTTTTCTGTCTTCTGTTAATTCTGTTACCCACTTTCTTACCTTGTCATTGACCACATTCTGTTATCCAACTGAGATTTCTCTACATTACAGCTTGTATAATATGCGTGACTAGTAAGCAAGGGAAAACATCCTGTTCTTTCTGAAAATACCTTCAGAAATGCTGTGCCAGCCTGTGATGAGACCAGGGTTGGGAAAGGAGACCGAATTGAATACTGCAACAAAACTATCGAAATCTTCCAATCTGCTGCTTTTGTATTTAAATATTGATTCTGAGATTGGATGCCTCCTCTAATTATATAAAGGCCTCAGGCTCCTGGCAGCCAATCTTCCCTGTGGATTTATGACAGACTTTTGTTCTACATCAATATAAACCAGATTACAATCAATATTTTCCTACATTTACTGGATTTCTTTCATATGAGGAGGCTAAAGGACATATCTCTTCACTGCCA
Organism: Proteles cristata cristata; assembly: GCA_017311185.1. Taxonomy (NCBI): domain Eukaryota; kingdom Metazoa; phylum Chordata; class Mammalia; order Carnivora; family Hyaenidae; genus Proteles; species Proteles cristata. The sequence goes on along the minus strand of JAESUZ010004016.1, from coordinate 694,956 downwards.
CATGATATGGATTGAAATAGTCTTCATAGGACACAGAGAAATACAGAGAGAAGGAGATGAAGGGAATGTACTAAGTAAGCTGCTTCTGGTCACAGCGGCCTTTCTGAGGCTCTGCTGTAACTGGTGTATGGGACTTGTTCTTCTCGCCTTCTGTGATTTGAGGGTAGCTGTTCATCCAAATGAATTACATCATTTCATAAATGAATAAAAGCCACCAAATCTTCGCCTCAGTTTGGAACGGGGTTTCTCTAACTCTTCTGTATTGCCTGTGAAGGCCCTAGAGAGGCATTGTTCGCTATACCAGGGAGCCTCTATCTGCAGGCAGCCATGGAGCTCTAGATATGGGACTGACATGTGCCGCCCTCTGGAGGTGAGCTCTTAGTCACTGGACCCACTGGTACTTAGGAAACACATCAGCTTCCAAAGACGTAGTAGGGTAAGAATGTAAAAGCTAATCAATAATTTTTAAATATTGATTACATGTTGAAAAGATAATATTCCATATGAACTTGGGCTTAAATAAAATATATTATTAAAATTGATTCCAGGGGCGCCCGGGTGGCTCAGTTGGTTGAGCATCCGACTTCAGCTCAGGTCATGATCTCACGGTTTGTGGGTTCAAGCCCCGCGTCGGGCTCTGTGCTGACAGCTAGCTCAGAGCCTGGAGTCTGCTTCAGATTCTGTGTCTCCCTCTCTCTCTGACCCTCCCCTGATCATGCTGTCTCTATCTCTCTCTCAAAAGTAAATAAAACATTAAAAAATTTTAAAACATTCTTACAATTAAAAAATAAAATAAAATTGATTCTACCTGTTTCTTTTTATTTTTTAAATGTGGCTACAAGAAAGTTTTAAATTATACATGTGGCTCTCCTCTGTGGCTTGCTTTATATTTCTATGGGATGGGGCTTCACTACAGTGATCCTTTATGTGCTGAATCCACAGTCCCTGGTTTCCAGCCAAATGTTCTCCCACCCTCATCCCAGCTAATCTGTTCTTCTGGGGTCAGCTCCAGTAGCACCTTGCAAGAGATCCTCTGTGACTCCTCACCCATTCCCTTGCTCTACTGGCTAACCCCAATCATCATCCCCCTAGCTGAATCTTGATCTCCTCCTTAACACCTGAGAGCCCTCATCATCCCCATGTCTGACCTTCTGCTGGATTGTGAGCTCAAGCACCTGAGGACTGCATTTGTCTTGTTCACTTCCGTATCCCTGGCATGCAGCACAGTGTTCAATACTAAAGAGAGGTTTCAATATATCTGCTAGTTTGAATGCATGAATGAGTAAAGTGAAGTTGGCTTCATTTATACACACATACTTCCAAATCCATGGCCTCAAACATAATTCCAGAAAGTTTATGATCTGCCACGATTAAGAAATTAATAGTGGAAACTGGAAAGGTAAATGAGGTTTTAACCTATTGTCATATCCTTTCATACATTGTGTGTGTGTGTGTGTGTGTGTCTGTCTGTCTGTCTATCTATCTATCTAGTGATTTTTCTTCCTAAAGGATACATGCTGCGTTAAGTGAAAGAACTGTGTACTGGATTGTGGATTGAAATGCTTAATCAAAACAAAGGAAACAATATGAATCTTTGCAGAGATGGAAGATACAGGGAATCTGAGGGAGGGGATGCTAAAAAGCCCCCTGTGAAGAGCTTTAACATGACACTGGTGCTGTTTGTGACAGAGCAACATTTTCTACTTGTTGTTTCATTTATTGCTTGAACAATACTGAGGTGTTTTATTTCCTAGATTAAGTTGTACTTTTTTGGCTTCAACATTGAAAGTATTTTTTCTCTTAAAAATAGCTATGGCAAAAAATACTACCAGATATGAGAGACTCTTGAATGCCAGGAACAAACTGAGGGCTGATGGGGGTGGGGTAGAGGAGAAGGGGAGTGATGCGCATGGAGGAGGGCACTTGTTGGGATGAGCACTGGGTGCTATATGGAAACCAACTTGACATTAAACTATTTAAAAAATGAGAAAAAAATACTACCAGATATATTTGAGGAAACAGAACTTTTGGAAGAAATCTTTCAGGAGAAACCCAGAGTAAGTAGGTAAGAGTCAGAACAGTAAAGCAAAAATGTCCTTCAGCCTCAACACACCCCCACACTCACATTCATCCACGAACACTCATACCCACACTCATACCCAGATACACCCCAGCCTCCATGACTGTGAAAAATTGATTTCTGTTGTTTATAATCCACCCAGTCTATGATATTTTGTTATAGTACCCAAATGGACTAAGACACTCACCTTCATGCACCCACACTGACACACATACTCATATATACACACCCATACTCCCACTCACATCCCACACACATATAAGAAACTTATACCCATTCATACACACATTCACGTTTACTCCTTGTGCTCACATGATCTACCACATATATCGCACTCGCACACACATACTCACACTCACCTATATTCACACTTCACTCCCTCACACTCATGGGCTGTACTCATTCAGCACCAAGTTGTTTTCTTCTGATGTAAACATCCTACAAAAACGAAAGGTCATCTCACATTCCCCCAGCTGTCAGAGAAACATGTTCTCACTTTGTTCAGAGAGTAATGGGGTTTTACCTGGGGCTTCCTTTGGTGCCAAGACCTGAAATCCCCCTTTGCAGTGGCAGGGTGTCCCTCTCACTGGGGTTCCCAGTAATGATCAATGTGAAAAAAAAAAAAAAAAGCCAAAACCAACACACATACGTCTTTGCTTCCTTTCCTCAGTGAGGTCTATTTGGTTCCCACCACAAAGCACCTGATCTAGCTGCAGTGTTTCTTTCTAGTCTGACATTTAAATAGGTCCCTTATGTCATGGCACCACCCCATCAATTCCCAAGCCTGTCTGAGAGTGGCATGGGGAATCCCCACATGGACAAGTAGGACAGGAGTGGTTCAAGACAGGAGGCAGTGACTTCTGCCCAGGAAAGGCTCCCAGCAGCAAGCACCATAGTACCTGAAATCCTCTTAGGAATCACGTCATCTCTCTAGACGTGTTTCTGTTTATGAAAGCGTGGTAGGCCTGCAGGCTGCTTACATTCCCTCTGGTTCTTGGGGTCTGTAGCTCTGAGGTCAAAGCAGACCTGCTCATCTCAGTAACTCTCGTCAGTCTTTTACTGCCACTCCCAGGTGAGTGGCCTATTTGGGGCCACTGAAGATGCCCAGCAAAACTCAGGACTAGATCCAACATTCCTTAAGAAGCCTCTCTCAAACTGCAGTCACAGAAGGTCTTGAAGATGCCCTGTCTTGATCAACATCTGGTGCCATGTTGTGGAAGTTTCTAGTATTCACAGTTTTGGTTTCTTCGTCAAGCCAGTACCAGTCCAATGTACCCAAAATTCTGGCTCCATGAAAGGGAAAATTTTCTCTTTTTTTTCAATGTTTTATTTATTTCTAAGAGAGAGAGGGGCAGTGTGAGCAGGGGAGGGTCAGAGAGAGAGGGAGACACAGAATCCGAAGCAGGCTCCAGGGTCTGAGCTAGCTGTCAGCACAGAGCCCGATGTGGGGCTTAAACTCACGAATCGTGAGATCATGACCCGAGCCGAAGTAGGACACTTAACCGACTGAGCCACCCAGGCGCCCCAAAAGGGAAAATTTTCTAACAGTAAGAGATGCCCACCATAGCATGAACTGCTTACAAAGTGGAATTCTCCCTGTCCCAGAAGGTCCCAGCCAGGGGCATGTGTCAGTCCTGGCTGGAGTGGGGGACATGGTAATAAAAGGAGGGGTGGACTAGAAGAGAATTCAAACCCTTTTGAATTCCAAGACCTCACTTGAATTTAGGCTTTTTCCAGGCTTAGGGGCATGATTAAAATGAAAAGCAGAGAATAATTTGCATATGCATGTTGGCTGAGTATTACCTGCCGCTAAAAAATGTTTATTGGAATTAAAACAGTCTATCTTTTCAGATCACTGCTGAGGACACTCAGGGAGAAGGAATCTCTATGGAAGGAGGAATTTTGGTTTTAACCAGTTGCTTACTTACACAAACGAAAACCAACAGTCAAGAACTGAGTTGGGTTCTTCTATAATATTCAACAATTATGGCTGCTCTAAATGTCTTGCTTTGAGAATTGTCTTGCTCTTAAGCACGGCTTCATTTTAAAATAAATTTTAAGCTGCAATTTTAGTTTCAAAGTGAAGAGCTTGATTATGACTCACCAAGCTATTTATAGTAGTCTCATACCAGACATTTTGTGCGCATGTAAGAGAGAAAGGAAAAGAGGGAGAAAGGGCTCATTTCTTAAAACTGCAGAAGACTGCAATTATCAAAATCTATCATGCTAACCCCATCAGAGGACTCGATATTCATTTCTCTGACTCTTCTTCTTTCATGTTCATCAGCTTCATAATTCCAAAACTGTTGATTTACCCTTAACTGGAAGAGGTGCAGTGAGAGGGATGCAGGTGTAGGGAAGTAAAGAGGAGTACAGCTCACCTGAAAACCTCGTATTATGAGCATGCCAATCAGGAGCTCAATTCAAATAGTATTTTCTTTTCACAAAGATGAGTCATGATAGAGCAGAAAAAGTTCTGGATGCAGTTTCGTCTCACTTCTCCACTTGGTAGCTGGGTGACTGTGGGAAGAACATCCTCTGTCTCTGACCCTCAGGTTTTCTACTTGTTAAGTGGGGATACCTAGAACCTACCTCACAGGGCTTTAAAAGGATTAAGTGAAGCAAACACACCAGATTTCAGCACTGTGTGAAACTCTCACATCCCATAATAACATCAGGCCTCACTGTTTTCTGGAAGGTTGTTTGAATCACTACTGTTTTACTACTATTCCTGAGGAAGAGTTGCTTTCCACTCCTCTTCACATGATATCTATGATTACTTGAGTTCCTGAGGTAGAACAGCCTTCTATCTGCCTCTCCCTTTTCAGCGACTATTGCAAATATATTCCTAGATGTCCACATCCAGAGACTTCCCATCTTTATTTTCCCAAAAAGTGAATAAGGTGGCATGGTCACTGCTGGGCATCTTATATGTAGGGGAGATAAGAGTGTCTGGGAGAGTCAAGAATCAGAAGAAACGGTGCAGTGGGGCAGTGTGAAGGTGCCTGGAGATGGGAAAGGATGCAAGGAGATGAGGACAAGATGCAGTTGTGTGGAGGAGGGAGCTCAGGCAGAGCTCTCCTTCTTATCTGACAAAAGTAAATGACACTAAGTGTCATAAGGATATTGCTGATGAAATGAGCTCCAACCAAGTCTCTGAAGCCTTGTATAAAGCCACTATGGAAATAAAACATATTTTTTGAGCTTGAAACACTCTTCAAATATATAATTCTTTCTGTATACTAATTATATCTCAATAAAAACAAAATAAAACAAAAAATCAACTAAATATACAATTCTCTTGATTTTTACATGGACACTGAAAACTTACCTTCCAGAAAAGAGAAATTTGTTGTCTATCATAGTCAATGGGCTGTTTCATGTACCAGACATCTAATGTCCCAGTAGGCTCTGTTTTTAAGGGAAAAAAATGTATTTTCATATATACATATATGTATACACACACACACACACACACACACACACATATCCATACATGCAGAACATAAAGCCTCTCAAAGTCAATTGCTTATTTAATAAATAATTCCAGGAGGGTAGGATTATCAGATAATTTCAATTTTCTTTATGCCCCTGTATTTTTTCCTTTTGTTAAACAATGAATATATGTGTTGTTGGCCACAGAAAACACAAATTTTACCTTAAAAACAAATTTAAAAAAAATGATGAGGAGGAAACTGGATTCCTAACTTACTTTCCAAATATGTAGTAATAAAATAACCCAAAGAAAGTATGTGTGGTTGTTTATTTTTTATTGCATGCAGAAAGAACTCTAAGCAGAAAAACAAAAACATAAATCATAAGGAACACATTTTTGATCCTATAAAAATAAAAAATACAAATGATTAACTCTGTGTTCACCTCCATTCCTGATCCTACCATGTTTTGGCATAATTATTTGTTTTTATGATCATTAGGCAATGATCTACTTGAAAGGAAGGCCTATCTTATTCATCTTAATATCTCTCATACCTACACAGTGCTTAGAATATAATAGGCTATCTATAACTCTTTGTTAGGTGATAAATGCACAAATGAACAATTCAGACAATATTAGTTACTTGATGCTAAAACAGAGAATGAACTGATAGAAGGAAAAAGCAGCAATCTTTAAGACAATGGTCAAATATGACCTAATTTAATTTGAGAAAGTCAATCAAAGAGACTTGAAAAGAAACTGAATAATCAACTCCTGTATGTGAGAGACAGAGTGTGTGTGCATGTGTGCATGCGTGAGTGGGTGAAATAGTTTTATTTCTCCCATTATCAGATTCATTTTGATTTACAGCCAGGGGCAGAACTCATAGAGGTAGCCCCTGAAAACAAGCTTCAATTGCACCAACGTAACTTGATCATTGTGACACTTAGAATATATTTGAGATGAGGCTACATTGGGGTTCCTTCTAGGGTGACAAGTTCCATTTAACCAGAAAGAAGTTTCTGGAACATTAACTCCCATGAGGAAAAGAGAAGATAAGCACCCAAGGAGAGGAGAAGAGAAAGAGGGAAAGGTAGGGAGCACATGCACCCACACATACTATGGGCAGGTCCTGTGGGGGCCCACTTATACTTACATCCCATATCTTCCTCACCCCCATGACATATGCAGCTTTAGTACAGTGGTTAAAGTGTGAACTCCATAGCTAGACCGTCTATGGGCAAATCCCAGCTCTGTGATCTTGAACAAATATAAACCACATCCTGAATACATACTTCACATCCTGAAGCCAGTTTCTTCATCTGTTCAATGAGGATTGTAGTTCTGTACGTCACATGGGGCTGTTGTGAGAACTGAATGAATACAACAGCCCTGACCTAAGGTAAGCACTCAGTAAATTTAGCTATTTTTTCTTTACTTGGAAAATGAACTGCAAAAGCTGATGGAGCTTGTTCAAGGTCATGGAACTAGTCATTGGAGAAGCCAGGTTTTGAACACTGATCTGTTTTATCACATAGCTGGAGTTCTCCTCTCTGCACTCCGTAGTTACCTGGTTCTGAGAAGACTTGTGATTTCTCAACAGTACTCCCACCCCTAACAGGTGCTCTTCTGTGTTCTACCCTCTTCCTTTGTAATTTCCTTTTCCTGCCTCTCTCACCCTCTTCTTTTTCTGTTTTTTTTTTTTTTTTCTAAACATTCACTTATTTTCTTCCCCTCTTTTCCTACCAGTGGTAGCTTATATCCTTGCAGTGAGGACCGAAAGGTAAGAAATGCTTACCTAAGACATTCTGAAAATGCTATCCATCCTACAGGATTATGAAGAGTGACCCAGAAAACAAGCTTAGCACTTTTATCTGTTAGTCCACATCCAAAAAGGAAAAAAGCGCAGGCAACAGAAGGAAAGGGGACTTGGAAGTTATTAACCACTTACAATGTGTCAGGAAATATTTGGACATTTTATGTACTGCACATTATCTCACTTCATCCTCACACAATGTAGGGTGTGTGTGTATGATTACACCTGTTTTAGAGTGAGGCCAAGAAGGCTGAAAAAGATTAAATGATCTCCAGAACATGTGAAGGTGGTAAATGGCAAAGCCAGAGCTGAGCACAGGCTTCCCTGTTTCCAAAGACCCTGCTCTTCCATTACAGTTCACTACATTGAGCAAAGATCTGAGCAAACTAGATAACCCAGACATTGACTACATAATTAGGACGTGGAAACTTGGATGTGCTCCATGTCAAAGCCAATTGACTTGTTAGTGCTAAATGTCTCCAGTTAATTACTTATTAATAACAATTTAAAGGGAACACTCATTGTCTCATTAAAGATCTACAACTACCAGATTACTACAGAGTTAAGAATTGAATTTTAGAATCACAGTCTCTTCAAAGGAAAAATTGCAAGTGAAACTACAATTTTAATGGTGCCCACCTGCAGTGTTAGCCTCTGTGGGAGAGAAATCATTAGTTGAATCTGTATGAGTTTCAAAGTGTAAAATTTCATGACTAGGGGTGTCAAATCACCGCTGCTTAAAGCAACATTAAGAGCTGATATTAAAGAGAATCTTTGACATTCAAGTGACACAAAATCACTTGAAGGTCTAACCTCAGTGTTGTCCAACAAAGGCAGATAAAACTATTACAAGCAGGCCAAAAAAAGGAAAGTTAAAGTTGAAATGTCCAAGTGAATACAAAACAAATGGGTACAAATGATTAAAAATACAAATGTTGAGAAATGTAAGTCAGGTCTCTTGAGATGAAACTACCTCCTATATTATAAAGGGGAAAACTGTTGAGTTGAAAAGAGTCACCAATATGAAAAAAAGTGAAGATCCTAAATTAAGCAGGAAATTGACTTAAATGACCTTGAGGGTGCTTTCAACTCTAAAATCCCAAGATCCTAGGATTCTATGAAACAGTAGGTGTGGCAAACAAATCTGAACCAATCCATATACTTCTGAGATGAGCATCCATATCTGAAGTCAAAGCAATCAGGAACGTGGACAAGAGCAACTGAATCATGGGTGGAAAGCAATCCTTCAACAGAAGTTTCCTCAGGGGTATAAAGATTTCCAAGAAGAGTGAAAATGGAGAATTTAACACAAAGCAAATATGGAAAAGGCATATCTTGGGAGGTTTCAGGTAGTGGACTCTATGAAACACATGAGGATTTTTTGGTCCAAGTCATGCTCTAAGCAGAGCAAGACAGAGATAAGTCATTCACTGCCTTGGTTCCTTGAGGTTCACTTTTTGGGGATGACCCATTTATCTAAAATCTAGTTTTAAGCAACTCAATTCAAACAGATCTTACAAGTATCTACTTGATTAAACAAGTTTTACTTTCAGATGTTATCACCTGTTATGCCTCCATGGGAAGCCTTATGCAGATTCCTGCCCCCTGCCCTCCTCCCCCGCCCCCCCCTCCCGCCCATTTCTCTTCCTTCTTGATGAATGATGTTTAATACTTGGTTCACTCTGTCTTTTCACTTCTTTTACTACCATCCACAAGGTATTCCTTCTCAGTAGCTGCTATTTTCAGTCCCTCCACCTCCTCACTTCTAATGATTTTTTCTGTCCACTGATTCTTTTGTTTCATACTTCACTGAGCAAAAGGAAGTAATCCGGGGTCCCTCATCTTTCCACCAGGTAAACCTCCAAGGTTCACCATCAATTCCCTAACATAATATCCCTACTTCCATCAAAGTTCTACCCAACCTGAGTTCTGGATCCCATCGTCCCTTGCTTTATCAAGGACTTCTCCTGTATTATTAATTTCTCCCTCTCTGTTGGGACCTTACCATTACCTTGAAAATATACTATATTTTCACCAATCCTAAAAACAAAATCAGACAAAGCATTTCCTGATACCACATCCTGCTCCAACTACTGCCTGCATCTCTGCTCTCTTTCACAGAATTTCATGAAGAGCTGTGAATTGTCATCTTTAATCCCTTACTTCACACACACTCTCAACCTGTCACACCTGAGATTTTCTCCTATCATTCTATGGACATTGCAACCATGGCAATAAGCAAAACTAATAACTGTTTAGCGATACATGCATTTCTGAAAGCTATGTGAAAAGTACTGATAAACATATAATCAGGATAGTGTCAATAGTATATTGGTAATTTTATAGTATTTAAGTTGAATGGTGGGTTTATTAACTATTCATTTTGCTGTCATCTTTGTAAGGAGAAAGTAGCTTACCCTAGGATAATCATAGTGGCAACAGAATAAATGAACAGATTTTGAATATGTTTAGGAGAGTCAAGTGCTGGTACTGGGGAATAAGGAAAAAGAATTTTTTTATTTGAAAAAGGAGAATTTAAGGATAATTTCTTGATTTTTGACTTCAGTAACTAGGTAGATGGTGGTATCATTTACTAAAATAGAAAATATTGAAACAGAAGTATTTTGGAAATAAGAAATAAATAGTATTTTGAAAACATTTTGTTTTGGAGAAAAACAGAGATATCTATCTATCTATGTACCTGTCATCTGTCTGTCTAGTTTTAGAACCGTGGGACTGGATAAGGTCACCTGGGAAAAGAAGGGAGCCCAGGGAAAAGCCATAGGGATTAGTATTGAGAAGAGAAAACTGACTAGCAAGAAACCAAAAAAAAGTGGTTAGTGAAGAAGAATAAAATCCAGGAACATGAGATTTCAAAGAATTCAAAAGAATCAAGTACTTCAAGGAGGAAATAGTTCCCTTCTCCTACTGCAATGACCTTGAAGGCCATATGTTCCAGATTAGGGAAGGCCATAAGATTGTGTTGGAACTTTGCATTTCTTCTTGGTGTTGCATCCTCCAGGAATCTTTCCCTAATGTTCCAAAATAGACTAGAAGTCTGAGGATTTGACCAGTTATCAGTGTGTCCCAGCGCCTGGCCTAGTTCCTGATACACACACACTTTCCTCACAGATCCGTCTAGAGCACTATTCCCCGCCTCCTCCCCCCCATTTGTTTCTGTTTGGAACTCTTCATGGAAAGTATTTCTTCCTATTGGGGTGATCACCATCTTGTCAAATTAGTTGAGCTCAGACACTGATTTCTTCCAGGATAGATGTTGGGCTTAGAGGGGACCAAAGAAGAGAGGAAGGCAGGGAGTGTCACTGGATCTCAAACATAACATTTTCCTTCTAATGAAAATGTTTGCATGTAAGTCTCTTTAAAAGGCTAAGAACCTTTAATTCTTTTCCTCAAGCCTTAGGCAGATAGACAGATAAATGATTATTTTCAGGTTAAACTAATTTAGTAGTCAGCAAACTACAGCCAGTGGGTCAAATCTGCTCCCTGTTTAGCCTGTGGACTAACAATGGGTTTTACATTTTTAAATGGTTGAAAACAAACAGAAGAATAATTTTTAGTCACATGTGAAAATTGCACAAAATTCAAATTTCAGTATCCATAAATAAGGCTTAATTGGGACATGGCATTGTCTATGTATTTATACATGTCAGTGGCTGCTTGCACACTACAGTAGCAAATTTTAGTACTGGTGACAGAGAGATGGTCGGCAAAGCTGAAAATATTTACTGTTTGGACTTTTACAGAAAATGTTTGTTTATCCCTAAGCTAAACCATTATTAAGTACTTGCTAACCAAAATGGTAAAATAACTTTCTTCTCAGAGTATTTAATTGGCTTTCTCAGAGCCAAGAGCTTGGGCTATGTGATAAAACATACCAGTGTTCAAAACCGGGGTCTCCAATTCTTAGTTCTGAGACTTTGAACAAGTTCTGTTAGCTCTAACATTTCATTTTTCAAATGAAGAAAACAACAGCTAAATTTATTGAATGCTTACCATGGGTCAGAGCTCTTCTATTCACTAAAATTAACTCATTTTAGCAATATTTCAGAATTACAAATGAAAGAATGAATTGCCTAACTTCTCAATGTGAGAAGCCGCAGCTGCAACTGGTGACCCTACATTTTCTCCCCTTTGGGAGTCTCTCACCAACCACCCATGCCACCACCTCTTACGGTGGGTGGGGGAAGGGGTTAGGGAGGTCTACTCCTTCACTGCTCTGGTGTAAGTTCAAGCATGTAGCATTTCATTTATTTATTAATTGGATATAGTAGAGTTTAACAAGACCAAAACATGTAAATTAGACTTTAAAAAAAGTGGTGAATGAGCAGACAGAAACACCTAATTTATAGTATAGCTCCAAGGAATGGCTTGTTCATCTTTTTTTTGGAGTCTTTTCCTGGGTGTTTTAGGTGGTGAGGGAATCCCCTACTCTAACACCTTACTTCGCCAGATGTGCCTGGAGACCATGCAGCCCAAACTCAAGAATGTTTTCCCACTACAGGCCAAATATGGTTGCTCAGTTCCCAGTATCAGACCTGCTTTTGATGGACACAGATTGAGGGACTGTCCTGTTACAAAGAGGAAAGCAGTTTCTTTCCTTCTACTCCTTACTTAATGGTCATATAAAAAGTGTTTTTCATGGAGGACCATGAGAGGAGTTGAATTTAATGACTTAGGAAAGGGCCATATGGAGTAAATAAAGCCCTCATTCTCTACTGACATGATCTAAATAACTGTGCCCAATCCACCAGAAGATAAAAATTGCTTAGTTACAGGCAGCGAAGGCTCCAAAGAACTCTATCATAAGATCATTCAAAGTTTTAAAGAGTAACTAAAAAGAAAAAAAAAAGCTTACTAGTAATTTTTTTTAATGCCAAGTTACATATGAGTACACATTCAAAGGCTGAAAAGGAAGAAGTGTTAAAAAAAATTCACACCTTTTTGGTTTACATCAATTGGTGTTTCATAAAGAAACTGATGACAGAAATAGCGGTAAGGGGTAAAAACCAAGCCTCGTAGAGTAAGAGGGAAGAGGTCCTACATCAACCCCAGAAAGATGAAACACAGAAAAGGGAGATGCAGGCACTAAAAGGAAACCAACAGAGCTTGGTAAATGTGATGCATCTCAGAGTATGGGTTTCTCTCTTCATGAATGCCTGCAATTACTGTGAAGAAGCCAGTTCCTTCATTCAATTCATAACTGTCCATGAGTTCACAACCATAACAAGTTGATGCACTCATTGTTATGATAGTGGTTTATTTTAGGGGCTTTGAGAAAATTACTGTTGTTACGGTCCTATCTTGAACCGTTTTTAATTCAACAGACAAATACTTTCAGAAAAACAAAAAAAGAAAAAGAAAAAAAACCTATTTACACATCTCCAAAGAGGTCATTATTAAATGTCAGTAAGAAGGACAAGAATTCACAAGCCCAGAATTTCCCTGGTTTATAGTTAAGACTAATGTGACAGAACTTAAAACTGCTCAGCCTATTTACTACCCTGGCCTTGGACATAAAATATGGCCCATTTTTTTAAAAATTTTTTTATTTCTAGGAGAGAGAGAGAGAGAGAGAGAGAGAGAGAGAGAGAGAGATGGCGCGAGCAGGGGAGGGTCAGAGAGAGAGGGAGACACAGCCTCTGAAACAGGCTCCAGGCTCCAAGCTGGCAGTCAGCACAGAGCCTGACGCGGGGCTCGAACCCATGAACCATGAGATCATGACCTAAGCTAAAGTTGGATGCTTAACCGACTAAGCCACCCAGGTGCCCCAAAATATGGCCCATTTTCAAAAATTTTATCTGTAGGACACATAAACAAAGTCTCATACATGAAGCATTGGAAAAAACATACTACTTTGACTATGCTTAAAAAGCTCTGGATTATAAAAATGACAAACATTTAAACAAAGAGCAAGTGGCTCAACATTAATTTTAAGAGGTTTTTATCATAAATGAGAGGGAATAAATTATAATGTATTAGATGGATTTATTTTAAAATAGTTTTTAAAAACAGAAATGCAATTAATATATGAAGAAAGGGAATAGTGATTATTCTACAATTTATATATTAGGTATTATATTTTAGTAATAGTCTCTTTGGGTACTTGAAAGTCACCTGGGTATCAATAAGTGTCATCAGCTATCAAAGGCTATTCACAGCTCACAGAAAAATGAATATAATTCATGTCACAAAACTAATTTACAGTCATACATACCCATAAGTTTTACAAATAAACATTCAGATTTCTCACATTAATACTTTAAAATATTCAGATAATAAAGCAATGGATTATATGCCAATAATTTTTCTTATGAGCCAAATTTACAGGCTGAAAAGCTGTACACTATGTCAGTAAATGAGTGCTTTTAAAGACTAATATTCAGATGATTATTTCTTGTGTATCCAAAGACTTATTAATGTTGACATCAAGTTCATATAGCTATTTGCGTTTCAATAGCTATTTGTGTTAATATTTGTGTTAATATTGACATCAAGTTCATCAAGCAAATGTTTGATTACATCTTAGTTTGATTATACCTTACACCTTAGTAAGTTGTCTTCCCTATAATTACCAAAAAGAAAAGCCTATCAGACTGAGAAATGTATTTGATATTCTTTCCATAGCTATGGGCAGGCTGGTGGTCCTCATTTGAGCAGTGTGTATCAAAGGCATGATGAAGTGCAGTGCCGTAATATATAGAGGAGAGAGGACTGGGGGATGTTAACCTTTATTTTAAAATGTATGTCTCCAGAGTCTACCTTCTTTCAAGCTTTTAATTTTCATAGAACCCAGAAGGTAAAATGTATCAAGTTTTAACTATAAGGGAATGAAATTACTGGTTGTGGTTTTGTGGAATGAGAGAATTACTGAGACAGTAATAGAAACAAGAAATAGAAATAGGGGGCACCCTGGGTGTCTCAGTCAGTTAAGTGTCCAACTCTTGATTTTTGCTCAGGTCATGATCTCATGGTTAGTGAGATTGAGACCAGTGTTGGGCTGGCGCTAATAATGTGGAGTCTGCTTTAGATTCTCTTTCTCCTCTCTTTCTACCCCTCCCTGCCATTTGTACACATGTGTTCTCTCTCTCTAAATAAATAAGTAAACTTAAAATATAAACATATCTCCCTGGATAATTAGAGTACTTAAGCTAATGTCAAAATTAACTTAATTAATATACCCATTTCCTTGTTATTTAATATGTTAAATTAACTTGTTGGTTCAGTACCAGTACTTTAGAGATCCCTCTCCTGTCTCTCCTCTCTCTCCTCCTGCCCTCCTTTCTAAAACACATACCTTCGTCTGGTGTTTGGGTCCTGAATGGTTCACTCCAATCACTCCAGCTACCTTTAGATAGATGTAGCTTAGAGGAAATCTGAAATTCATACTCTGTAAATGGTTTCAGATCCAGAAGATCCTGTCTTCCTTTGGCATTTGTAGGACTGACCTTGAAACAGACAAGATTTTTAAAAGTATCTATTAAAATTAAAGAATTTTGACACACAGAGGTAAGAAACTTGAGTAGTTAACACTTTCTCTTTTTTTACATCTGTAATTCATTGAGGAAAAATACCAATGACAGGATTACTGAATATACATGTTAATCTGAAATAGCTTCTCATTAAAAACAAACCCTGGGGAGTAAGGATCCATTTATAAGGGTCTCAAAGGGGATACTGAAACAAGCTGAAAAATTAGTAAAGGTTGAAAAAATACCCCTTTTCAGAAAAAACCTGGAGAATTTTCTAGAGGCTGTTTTTTATTTGGTCATAATTAGAATGTGATAAAGCATTTATCACAGACATAGAACAGCTTCAAAAAGAAACTTTTAATCATACTAAAAAAGTAATTACTGTATTTCTCCTGAGTTCCAGTTATATGTGGAACTTATCCTTTGTTATTATTATAAGCCATTATATTTTACAAATATACTAGGAGGAATTACAATCCTAAAATTTAATTATAAAAAAAATTAATGTCTAATATATAAAAGTGTGGGCTTTATCTTTGGAATATTCAATTCCATATAAGCCTCTATGGACATGTCCTATTTTCTAATATGTAAAAAAAAGATTACTAAAAAGTAAAAGAGTACATAACAGAGGTACAATGAATCCTTCACTAATTGTAGAAAGTTAATATGAGTTTACAGAAGCTTATGGCTTTAAAAAATTCAAAATCGATCAAAATTCAAGATATTTCTTAATAAACAGAGGTGTATATGACTTTATGATTTTTCTCAAGTGTGTACTTTAGGGATAAATATTCTTAAACCTCATATTTTGCTGGCATGAAAAGACAGAGCCCCTCCCTGGTTTTCCCCTTTACTCTAAAAACCATTACCATCATCCAGGACCTGCTGCTCTTGGGCCGGTATCTGAGTTGATTAAGCGACACCAGTCCTTCATCTCTCCACTGAAGGATACATCTGCTCACAGAAGCATTTACACATTTGATTCTGATGTCCCATGGAGGAAGAGGCTTCACTAGTAATCAGGTCAAACAAAAAAGTGTGATTCAGTCTCCAAAATCGGAAATAACCTTTGATTTGACATAAGCCAGGAGGAACAGCTCATTTCTAAAATGCATGACTACCAAAGATGGTGACATATATAAGAAGGAAATCCCTGGCTTTTACAGAGAGACAGAAAAAAGTTTGATCCACTACTAAATAATTAAAATAATTCTCCTTAATCTACCCTCATTTTTTACCAAATAAACTACCTCCAACATTAGTGATAGTATCAACTGCATTTAATCCAGTGTGTAAAGAAAACCAGTGTACCAAATCCAAGAGTTCCAATGGCTGACAAGGCAGGAATGGCTACTGTGATCACCTCTCAGAAGAAGAAATGGTGGTAGGGAAAGATCATACAGAAGGGACACAGGAACAGAGAACAGAGGAAAATAATAAGAGGAAAAGAAGATGCCTTACAGAGAAATAGTCAATGAAGAAGTATGATAGGTAAGGTATGATAAATGCCTGTGTCAAGATCCATAGCAATATGTGCTGTGCAAAGAGGTGTTGTGGGAAGAGAGAAGAGAGATACATAATGTAAGGCTGGAAGTTAAGGCAGACCAGAAGCCCAGTCCTACCTGGGGAATACCTGACAGTGGCTTCTGATTCAACTGGGCCAATTATATTCGCTCAGAAATGTGCTGAGACTGGCTCGCTCCAGCTCCCAAGTGATGAGAAGAATGGAAGTAGGTATTCTCAGAGCAAGATACATTTGTGCTTTGATACACTTTTAAAAAAAGCTTATTTATTTTGAGAGACAGAGTGGGCAGAGGTGGGAGGGAGGGAGGGGGAGGAGAGGGGGAGAGAGGGGAGAGAGAGGGAGAGAGAGAGAGAGAGAGAGAGAGAGAGAGAGAGAGAGAGAGAGAGGGGGGAGGGAGGAGGAGAGAGAGAGAGAGAGAGAGAGAGAGAATCCCAAGTAGGCTCCGCACTGTGAGCATAGAGCTCCATGCAGGGCTCAAACCCATGAACCATGAAATCATGACCTGAGCTGAAACTGAGTTGGATACTTAACTGACTGAGCCACCCTGGCACCTGGGTATACTTTATTGATAGTTTGCACCTCTGATCTGGCCCAGCAAACCCACAGGTAGCCTATCTCAGAATAGTGGAGTAACCATGGGGGTAAAAAGATATCTCCGACAACAAATGCCTACACTGAGTTTCATGAATAACCCTGCAGGACCCTCTCCTCAGTCAAACAGTATCATTGGCAGCTAGTGCCTCTATGGGACTAAGCTCTTTTTTCTCCAATGGAGAGAATAATGTTGAATATTCCATTTTGTACGGCCATCTCCATAAAGCTCTAGGATCACACACTCTTTTCCTTGCATCAAAGTAACATCTTTGTGCCACTGTCCCTATTGAAACAATCACATATAGAACATTCAAGTGATCTGCAAAATAATGTTCATGTACCAATGAATGATATCTACAAAATGTGATATAAAATGTACCTATGTCCAAGAATGTAAATGTGGATGGGACTGAAGAAGCATTTCCGAGACTATTGATAGCAGTAACCTTGACTGTGTAACTGGATTCAGGAAATTCAGGGGTTAGGTTAATTCCAAGGTCCAAATGGTCACAATAATCATCATTACATTGCCTCTGCCAAGTGAAATTTTTTGGTCCATTTAACCTGTAAATAAAAGACAATTGTGTTTAGCAAGATACTTTATGAGTACTTGTTCCTTTTAGTACAAAAGGGATATAATATTCAAATATTCGAAATTCTAGACATTTTGTGAAGGTCAATTGGATACATTATGGGAATATTTGTATTCTATGGTAATAAATAGGACCATATTTTCTCCCCCTTTTTAGTAGGATTGAGACTCTTTTTTAAGTAGACTGCACATCCAGCATGGAGCCCAATGCAGAGCTTGAACTCATAGCCCTGAGATCAAGACCTGAGCTCAGATCAAAAGTCAGAGGCTTAACCAACTGAACCACCCAAGCACTCCAGATTGAGACTTTCTGATGTGCATATAGATACATAGCCCAAAAACCTCGCTGACATTCTGACTCCTCAGGGCAGATCCAACTGTAATCCAAAGATCCATGGCCCTAGGCATTCACTGCACAGAAAGAAGTACCAACTTCTAGTACAGCCTGGAACCTTGGGCTCTACTTTCTTTCCCCCATTTCCTGCTCACTTTGGCATAGTGCTGGATCTTTGGATAGGATTATGGAATCAACTCCAGGGAACAGAATCTTCCAGAGTCTTCTTTGTATGGACTTCCAGATCACACAAAGGTGCTTTGAAAAGAAACTCCTCCAAAGCTAATGGAAAGCTACCACAAGGAGGAGTCTATATATTATGACCCCAAGAGTCTGCAACCACAAAAGAAGAGATATAATTCAGCCAGCCCAACCCTATTAGAGCAGGAAGGAACATGCATAACATAAGCCTTGAATGCTCTGAAGAGAACTCTGAGTTAGATTGCTGACCCAAGACATCAGTTCTTACATTTGGATGAATGAATCAGTTTTAATTGATGAACACTAGAATTTTTGTTAAAATATCTAATTATCTAGAGGTATCTATTGCTTCTCTCTGGTAAATATAAAACTGTTATTTCTAAGTGTACATCTAACTGAATGTCTAATTATAGTCCAAGATAATACCTACAAAACAAGTGCAAAAATACAGTTTCTCACTCACTGTAAAGTATATGCAGTATACAGGTGGGTGTCTCGTCCTCTGTCCCAGATGCAGTTTACGGTCCCATGTTCTCCCTTCTGTATACAAGATAAGTTTTGAGGTTGTTCCGGAACAACTTTAAAAAGGAAGTGCAAAGCCTCGCATTTTAAATGGTACACAGTTCATATCCTAGTCACATTGTTATTTCACAACAAGATAATGATACTTTCCCTATGTCTAGATTCCATCAAGTTCAAATTTGCTTCCAAAGCATGAATGTCTTCTAATAACAATAGCAAATATGGATCAAACGCTACATGCTGAGTCTTATGCACTGTGGGTGGCTTTTCTCAATTAGATATCATAGCAACTACATCAAATATTCATTGTTTTTTTAAAATCATTTTTTGAATGTCTTTATTTAAGAGAGACAACATGAGCAGGGGATTGTCAGAGAGAAGGGGAGTTAGAGAATCCAAAGCAGGCTCCAGGCTCTGAGCTAGCTGTCAGCACAGAGCCTGACACAGGGCTCAAACCCACGAACCGTAAGATCATGACCTGAGCCGAAGTTGGATGCTTAACCGACTGAGCCACCCAGGCATCCCTATTGTTATCATCCTCAATGTATTGAAGAGGAAACTAAAACTCAGAAGTTAAATATCTTGCCCCAAATTACAAAACAGTGATGTGGCAGAATCAGGGCTCCAGCCCTGGTGCAGCTGACTTGAGTCCAAGCCTTTTACCACCATACTCCACCATTTACCCTGACAGCTGAACATCCAGTGCTAGCTTCATTACCACTGGTGATGATTTTACTGATTTAGATTTAGAGTGAAGTCCATTAAACTATTAGAAACCTTTAAACTTTATTTTTTTAACTTTATTGGTTTTTTAAATGTTTAGTTTTGAGAGAGAGCGAGCATGAGCAGGGAGGTACAGGGAGAGAGAGGGGGACAGAGGATCCAAGCAGGCTTTGACCTGATGGCAGAAAGCCAGACGCAGGTCTTGAAATCATGAACCACAAGATCATGGCCTGAGCCAAAGCTGGATATTCAACTGACTGAGCCACCCAAGTGCCCCCAAATATTAGAAACTGTTAAAAATTAGGGGCTCTTTCTCTTCCTAGACCTGATATTTGCTCCCAAGACACTTCTACCAACTAGCCCTAGTCATGTCCTTCTGAGCTGTACCAGCTAAATCTGATTTCTGTAGCATCACTTTCAACACTTCATAAGCATTTATAAGATGATTCTTTATGTACATGGACACTGAGTACCTTCCCTGGGGTGGGCACAGAGTTAGCTATGGACATACAAATGTGTACAAGGCAAGATCCCTCTACCATAAGGTGTGTATTTGTAAATTAAGCCATTTTATAGTCAAAGGCAAAACCCAAAGCTAGCAGTTTCTCAGATTTAGTGAAGGTAAGGGAAAACAATCTGTTAATCATTCATCTCATTGTATTCTAATACTGAGACCCACATGTAATAGATGTTTCCTTTGGGTGAGATAAAAAAAGTATATCACTAAAGCCCTAGATATTCTCTGCACCAAAAATAAAAAGTTGTAATTGATGGAATAAATGGCCTTTTTTCTTCTTTTGTCATCCTTAGCAAACATTACAGACTTGGGCATGATAATTGCCCACTATGTGATGGTGGACAAGAAAACTTCTCAGAGGTTCAATTTTTTCATCTATAAAATGGGTATAATAATATTAAGCTCATATAGTTTTGTTTGATGGAATAATAAACTTTCTTTTCCTGAAAGAACAGACTCATATATATATGAATATTTATATATTACATTGAATATTACATATGAAATACATACGTATTTCAAATTACATATGAAATATATTACATATGAAACACACATTCTGTATACATTGTAACAGTTCCCTAGGAAAGGGTGCAGGGAAGGAAATACTGTGAACATGGTTAAATGTACAAATACACTGTACATATCTGTATATATAACTCCTTATGACCAATCCACTTAGAATACTACATTAACTTCTCATTTTATGTACTACTTTTTATTTATCTTGGAGTCAGTAATAAATTGTCTTGTTTCTCCATTTGTTTAGTTTTCTTATTATTAATTCCAAACTCTCAAGCCAGTTATCTGAATCACTGTTTAACATATTCAAATGTTGTTTCATTTGCCTGAAGACCTCTTTCTTGGGTCCTTGTAAACTTTCCAATAAGATAAGTTTGCATTGTGGCTGGTATAATAGCTGTTATTCTGATATTGCCAGTCCTTAGTATCATGGAAATTACTCTTTTTCTGGTGTTTGATCTCCTATTTCTTAAATCTAATTCTTTCTTCTCCCTTGATTTAAGTATTTGTGTTGGTGGGGTATATCCTCCAGTAGTTCCCTGGAAAAGGATATAAGAAGGAATTATTTGACGATGACTGAAAATATCTTTATTCTACCCTCACCCTTGACTGATACTTAGGCTGAGTACTGAATTCTAAATTAAGAAGAATTTTCATCCAGGATTCTGAAGGCAATGGCTCTATTGTTTTCCATATTCTAGGGTGCTGTTGAGAAGCCTGAAGCCATTTTGATTCTTGAGCCACTGTTTTTAATCTTCAGAAGACTGTAAAATCTTTTCTTTGTTCCCACTATTCTGATTTTTCAGAAATATGTGCTTAATGAGGGTCTACTTTCTTCTGGATTCTCTGAGTTTATACATTCTAGGAACTTTTGTCCTTCAGTTTGGGAAATAGTCTTGAATTATTTTTCTGTTGATTCTCTCTTCTCAATTTTTTTCTTTCTAAACATCTCATTTTCATAGGTTGGATCTTCCTCTAATTTTATGTCTTGTCCTCTATATTTTTAAGCTCTTGATCTTTCTGCTCTACCATCAAAGAAAAACTTCCTCAGTATATATGTCTATGCTTATTAAGTTTTTCATTTGTTTATCTTTGGGGGCCATATTTTCTATTCTTTGAATATTTTCTTTCCACACACCAACCTATTTTTGTTCTGTATGCAATAGCTTCTCTCAATTCTCTGAGGGTATCAAGGACAGTTGTTTTAAAAAAATATTTCTTCTCCCTGAATACACTCTATTTCTTCCACTTTGCTTATATGCTTTGTTCCATATGTTTGTTCTGGTTTCTATCTTTCATAGTAGACATTTTCCCCAGATCCTTATATTTTTACTCATGTATAGAAGCGAAGCACTAAATTACAGATTGAAGCTCTCTGCATGTATGTCAGTTGAGGGGCATTTGCTGACTTTGGGTTTCACTCCAGGGAGATCTGGAGATCTGTACTGTTATTTTAGTTTATTAAAATTTTTTTTTTTATAAAAAAATTTTTTTTAATGTTTTATTTATTTCTAGGAGAGAGAGAGACAGCGTGAGCAGGGGAGGGTCAGAGAGAGAGGGAGTCACAGACTGAAACAGGCTCCAGGCTCTGAGCTGGCAGTCAGCACAGAGCCCGACGCGGGCTCGAACCCACGAACCGCGAGATCATGACCTAAGCGAAAGTCGGACGCTTAACCGACTAAGCCACCCAGGCACCCCAGTTTATTAAAATTTTTTAAAAAATATTTATTTTTTGAGAGAGGCAGAGCACAAACGGGGAGAGGGGGAGCAGAGAGGGAGTCATAGAATTGGAAGCAGGCTCCAGGCTTCCAGCTGTCAGCACATAGCCTGACCCAAAGCCCAAACCCATAAATGGGGAGATCATGATCTGAGCTGAAATCGAATGCTCAACCAACTGAGCCACCCAGGTGCCCCAGTATTGTCAATAATCTTAGATACTTCCTCTTGGCCTTGTCATATTTCTCAGAAAAGTATATTCTAACTTGAGTGGGGGAGGGAACAGCACTGAAGGGAGCTATATGTAGATGTCCCTTTAATCCCTCTGTTTTTCAGCATGGTATTACCAATCTCAGCTGAACTGGTTGGAATTAGTTTAGTGACCCTCTCATGCCAAGTCTCCAGTCTTATGCCAGGGTAGCAGAGCAGTGAATGTCTAGCTACATGGGATTTGGAAAGAGATCTGAGAATCTGTTTTTCAAATAGAATTTCAACCAAATCTCTCATTTTTAGTCCTTACTCCCAGAAAGACATGGTATCACCAATTTCTGCTTTCTGGGTTGGAATCTTCTGCATTCAATCATGTTGCCTCATGACATTTCTCATTACCAGCTGCTGGCTAAGCCAATTATTACTGGTCTACCTGCTTTCTAGCTTCCATAAGTTTGTTGATATGTCTTCTCTCCCATCCTTTTTGTCCTTTAGGGTTTGTGCCTCTAGAAAACTTTACTGCATCTTGGCTTAATTTCAAGGGAGATGAATGTATATACATGTCTTCAAACCACCATTATCACCCTAACTCTTCTTAGGGTCCTTTGATGACCAAATGACATATAAAGCATGTGGTACTTTTAAGTAAAGAAAAAGCTAGTTCTCACTCATACATTTTCTCCTAAAAGTTTTCAGAGACTCTCATTTATTTATTTTTTTAAACTTTTTTTTTTTTAATGTTTTATTTATTTCTAGGAGAGAGAGAGACAGCGTGAGCAGGGAGGGTCAGAGAGAGAGGGAGTCACAGACTGAAACAGGCTCCAGGCTCTGAGCTGACAGTCAGCACAGAGCCCGACGCGGGGCTCAAACCCACGAACCGCGAGATCACGACCTAAGCAAAAGTCGGACGCTTAACCAACTAAGCCACCCAGGCACCCCAAGAGAGACTATCATTTTAAAGAGCACAGCTTTTACTCACAAATCAACTTTCCCAATGTGAGGTCCCCACACCCCAGGACTTGGTTTTGGCAGAGACTATCTGTCCCAGGGGAAAACAGACCTCATTCTCTTCAATACAAGTGTATAATAGCTGACATCAAAAAAAAAAAAAAAAAAGGACAGAAATAAAAGCCTCTTAAAATTAAAATAGCTTACAATATAATAAATCGTTATGAGTACTATGGTTATTGTTGTTTTTAAAAGCCCTATTTACTATGGGAAATTAATTGTCTTGGAAAAATAGTTTTCAGAAATATCAACAGCCCAGCATATGTTGAAAACACCCAAGGGCACCTGGATGGCTCAATTGATTGAGCATCTGACTTCAGCTCAGGTCATGATCTCTTAGTTCATAGGTTGAGTCCTGGGGCAGGCTCTCTGCTATGAGCACAGAGGCCATTTTGAATTCTCTGTTCCCCTCTATCTCTGCCCCTCCCTCACTCTCTCTCTCTTACTCTCTGTCACTCACAAATAAATAAACATTAAAAAAAACCCACCCAAGCAAGAATCCATTGTCCCTCATTTATTGCCTTGATTTTCTAAATAGTTTGTGGATCAATCCTATGAGGTTAAACTAGAGCACTGATTGCTTAGTTACTACACAATTTGAATGAGGTCTTGGCAGCAGAGCAGTCCAAGCCCTAGAAAGGGCTGGGAAGAAAGGCTAAATTACCCATTCCCAGTTCTGAGAAAACAGCCAACTTTATGACAGCATTCTCAGGGTATATAATGGCACTGTGGACAGCACTTATCACAAAAAAGAAAAGGGGCTCTTTACTCCCTCACTTTACCCTTTATTCCCTCACTAGACAGTATTTCAATATACTAGGTGAAATCAAAATTCATTATGTCTTTTCTTGGAATGACTAGCCATACTCAGAAAAAGGTACTGCTTCCAGTCAGTCCTTCACCTCAAAGGAGCTTACCTTGGTTAAAGAACAGCCATTTGATGATGTGGTTACCACACTGGAGCACACTGTGCAAGCAACATTCCAGCAGCACTACCTAACTTTGCTGCACTGTGACAGATTCTCTTGACCATCTCCCTAGGTTTTCTGATGTTGAAACTGTCACAAATGCATCTGCACACTCTGGATGGAAAAATTTTTAAATGAAAAGGGGTTGTAGCACTCTAACTTACCTGAGAAAAGGTATGAAATGGAATGGGATGGCTAAAGACATGTGCAAGGACACTGCCTTTAAGGCTATTGTTAGCCTAGTAAATATGAAGAAAACATCAGCAGCACTGTGAACACCCACAACTGACATCTACGCCAGGGAATATCTAATACACATGTAATGTTGGTCTACTAAGATGGCAAGTTACCTCAGGTGAAATACTCAGGTGTTCTGAGGACAATGAAGGTGAGGGCCAATGGTGTTTTTTTAGAAAAGTTTTGATTTTGTCTATCACTTTCTTGTCCTTTCTTTTAAGGAAAATGGGGTTGCCTACCCCACACACCCCGACACACTGTGCATAGGCAGAAAAGAGTCAAGCCAGATGAAACTTCAACCCTAAAGCTTATCATTAGGTGCTTTCCAAGTGCCTAGTACTAGATTAAACACTTTGCATACCAAGTGTCATTTATTCACTACAACTGTATTTCTGAAGTAGGTGTTAGTATCTTCATAACACAGAAAAACGGGCTCAGAGAATTGAAACTGCCTACTGCTAAGTGACAGGTTTGGGCTTTAAAGCCCATGTTCCTTTTAGGATACCATAGGCAGTCAGAGCCAAGAGTACATGACCCATAAGTGGTATGCATAGGAGGCCCTGAACTGGAAGAGGAGGACTGGGTCTGGTTTATGTTTTAGCCTCCAGTGATTTGCTCAGATGTTTGCTTGGTATTCTGCTCAGTGCTTCTGGTGACTCTCAGGCAAAATTGCTTGGCACCAACCATATCCTTGCAGGTCAAAGAATAATGGTTTCCATCTTTAGGAAAGAGTCTCATTGAGCTCTGTATCGCTGTCTTCATGTCAGAGGCCCTGTCCTTGAATCTTGGGTCAGTCATTCTACTATACCAATTCCTCCTACTGCCCCATGCCTTTCACTGGCCACTCCAGAGCTTATGTGGAAACATGGAAGCACAGAATGAGATGGGATGACTCAGAGCCCATCCATGCTCACTGGACTGCCTGGCTGGGCTCTCAAGGCTATAGACTGTAGGCTGCAGTTTACAAGCATTAGGCAGGTGTACTTCCAGCTCACCCTAGGCACTGTGGGTCATGCTGTAGATGCCAACTCTGATGTCTTAGTTGTTATTCCCGGAAGTGGCCTGGAGGGACCAGTGGTGCAAGCCAGCATGTAGGGGAGTTGATACCCTGTGGCCAAATTTTGACCAATAACAGTTAAATTCTTCTCTTTCTCGGGGCGCCTGGGTGGCTTAGTCGGTTAAGCGTCTGACTTTCGCTTAGGTCATGATCTCGCGGTTCGTGGGTTCGAGCCCCGCGTCGGGCTCTGTGCTGACTGCCAGCTCAGAGCCTGGAGCCTGTTTCAGTCTGTGACTCCCTCTCTCTCTGACCCTCCCCTGCTCGTGCTGTCTCTCTCTCTCTCCTAGAAATAAATAAAACATTAAAAAAAAAAATTCTTCTCTTTGTCATTGTATTTCCATACATTTTTTTTTTCTGGGAATGTCCCTAAGTGACCAAGCAATCAGATGTATTTTCTTTTGATGCTGTGGCCAGCTCAGTAACTTGACCTCTTTCTGTTTGCGTTGGTCCTTTCATGGCTCACCCTCCCATTCTTGCTTCCCTGAGACTATAGAATTCCCTTCTCCCAATGAAGCATGAGCATGTCAGTTCTGCTTCAGGGAGCTTTCTAGAAAACTCAGCTACAGATAGTGTGGCAACAGTTCTCTTTTAACCTCTGCTAAGTAGAACCAGTGGTCAGGAGTAAGTATGGATGTAAGGACCATTAAGTTAGGGAAAGGAGAACTGGTCAGCCTTGGGTGGTCAGCCTGGACTTCTTAAGTCAAAAAAGGTACCTCTTTCATCTTTTTAGGAGGTTTTAGCTTTGAATAAATTCTCATAAATCAAGAAGGCATGAAGAGTCAGTTGCAGGGATTCTCTTTCCTACCACTGGAGTCCAAGGACAGCAGGTAAACGGTCTCAATGGGTAAAACACTAGTGGGGAGGGAAAGAGAGAGGGAGAAAGAGAGAGGGAGAGAGAGAGACAACACTACTAAGTGAGACCCCAATTCTGTTTATTTCTGGATTTCTTACAATGAGATGCTCATATGGCTATCAAGATAAAATATATCCACGTGGCAGGAAAAGAAAGAACACTGTCCTATATTAGGATTTCTGTATAACACATGACAAATATTGAAAGATGACTAGTTTTTAGAATTCAGAATGGAATGCTCACCACCAACGGAGATCTCTGCCCCACAAATTCGAAACTCCTTGTTTTTGCTACATGCCAGTTTGCAGAGAAATAGGGTTGTACCCAGAGGAAGACCAGTGACTTGAGAACTGAGGAAGTGACCATGCAGAAAATGGATTTGTCTGTCAAACTTGTAGAGGATTAACCTGTTAACACTGGGATATTGTGAGCAGCCTTGTTCAGGCTTCAAAGAGCATGAAATGTTGACAGCTGATCCAAGTGAAATTACACGGGAAGGCTTCACAGTCACATCTCCTCTCTTGCATACATCTGCAATAAGACACAAGTCAGCACATAAGAAATCCATCTCAAAATGGTGGGTTTGTGTAATCCTCAAGAGCAGGGTAAAATTACCTTTGATGGGTCAAATCATGGAAATATAAATAACCTACAATTGCTCTGGCTGAATTGGTGATGCACAATGAGAACGGAAGGTAACCACATTAAAGTCTAACTGTGTTTGAATTAAAATATGCATTGTTCTCAAAACAGTAATACTGTAACCAGAACTAAAAGTGCTGAGAAAATAGTGTTGGGAGAACATTCGGGAACATGGGACCAGGAAATATCAACCTCTCTTATACGCAGCTTATTCCTCAAACTACTCAAAAGTACTTCCCAGAATAA
The DNA here is from genome assembly GCA_017311185.1 of Proteles cristata cristata. Taxonomy (NCBI): domain Eukaryota; kingdom Metazoa; phylum Chordata; class Mammalia; order Carnivora; family Hyaenidae; genus Proteles; species Proteles cristata. The sequence continues at coordinate 667,664 of JAESUZ010004016.1, read as the reverse complement.
ATTACACTTGCTTCCATTCCCATTTATGATTTATAAGGCTTACTTCAATACTCACACCAAAAAGAAAAATAATGGTGTAAGGGGCTATCACAAACTCTAAGGGGTAGATTTAGGAATAACACGTTCTCTTGCCGTATTAGTAGTATAAAGTCTGTATAATCTAGAACATTATTTTATAACAAAAGAACATATTCAGTGGCTCTCTTATGCTTGTGATTGTCATCAAGGATGCAAATTAGGTCTTACCATGCCATATTTTGGTATTCCTTCAAGATGCAAGACCTTGGGCTAGATGAACCATAACCCAATACAGCTAATATGATATTACATGAACGTGTTCTTCTTTTTAAAAGAGTCTGTTTATTGACAGATACTATATTAAACTCATTAAAAGAGAGGTCATTCTTACTCTCCAGAAGCTTTTGTGTAAATAAACATGACAACTATTCAGAAACAAATGGTTTTCGGTAGTACTGCTGGTGAAAAGACCTCAGAATTATAGATTTGCCCTGAATTATCAGATGTGGTAGAAAGTTTCTACTGAAAGTCTTGGGATCTTTTTTTTTTTTTTGTAATTATAAGATTGCTTTAACTACCCTAAACAGGAATTGGTAGGAAAAAGTTACTTAAATCAAATAAAGGAAATACTAAAAATTCACTTCAAATAAAAAATTCCATTTTAGAACTGGAAAACTCTCTCCCTTTTTCTCTTTCCTCACCCCATCCTACTCATATATAGGTTCTCTGCATCTTTAATTTTTGTTGATCTTAATGAGCTAGAAAGTAAAAAAGTAAGCTCCCAATAAAGAAAAGGCAGGGAAAACGTCAGCTGTTACTTTTTTTTTTTAGCATAGTTGAATTCACTCATAAACAACCTCTGTTAAAACGCACTATCATTTTAGTAAAACATTCATTCATAATGTCAGCTTTGTGGTTACCTAGCCACTTAAGGAGAAATGATATGATAGGACTCATATTAATCAGTATAAGTTAAATAAAATGTATATTTGTTATAGATATGGAACCAGATATACCCACTTAAAATGACAGAAGATTGACTACAAAAGACAAACTACCAGAACAATTGCCATAAATACATATTTCATCTGTAACTGAGAACTTAAACCGCAAATACTTCTACTAATTCAATTATAGAAACATCTTACCTATATTTGCTTTAACCACCAACAACACAATGATAAAAATAAGTGCCAGTGAGTACCCTCCATTTGTATGTGCCATGAACAGTCAACTCTGGAATACACCTCTGTAATTTTCCTTGTAAAGAAAACAAATTCATTCATGTCAAATACATTCAGAAAATACCAGAACCAACATCATTCAGAAGGGCTTAAAATTCCCCTTTAATTTCTCTATATCATTATGATTTGGTATTTTTTTTAAATGAAATATACATTTAAAACTCGTAAATTGGAAATCTTAACCACCTCTAACCCCCATTCACTTATGCTTCTTGGAGTCAGCAAAGGGTGGGAGAAGAGGCATAGCCTCTGGAGTCCTGTAGTACTGGATTTAAGAACTTTAAGACTGTGAGCAAGTTACTTAACCTTCTGAGCCTCAGTTTCACACAAAAATTGTTTTCTTCCAAACAGGGTTGCACCATTATATTCAAACATAATGGTGTTAAATCCCAAGACTAATGAGAATTTCCGGTATATTCATGTGCTTCCAGAACTAACAGAAGATTAAAAAGTGGCTCATAACCCTCTCATAGAACTTAGTAAAAGATTGATCTCTGGTTGTAAGAAAGGGAGTTGTTGGAGTCTTCTATAGGAGTTCATTTTTACTTGTTTGTTTGCTTCTTTATTTGTTACTCATTTATTTTACTAAGTATTTCTATCTTGAATGGTTCAGAAAATGCAAGCTGGTGATTTCTGATTGTTTCCAAATTTAAACCTAATGAATGGCTCTACTAATTATTAGGAAATTCTCTAAAATCTATTTAAAGGTAGGCCAAAAATCCATAATGTAGGCAGGAAAGTTCTGTGATGTTAGGCTACTGGGAACCAGCCAGTGCAAATGTTCACCTCTTTCTCCCATGCTAGAAATGTGCCAGAACATACTAGGTATTCTCAGAAAAATTAACTTATTCATTAAATAGGCTAACTTTCATATTCCAGGCAAAATGTTAAGTGTTAGAGATATAACAGTACTGCTCTAGTGTTTTTTGTTTGTTTTGTTTTGCTTTTTTAGTTTTTTTTTGGGGGGGGCAAGCATATATAAGTGAGCAGGAGAGAAAAGCAGAACAGCAGGGGAGGGAGAGAGGGAGAAAAGGAGAGAAAGAGAGGACGAATCTTAAGCCAGAGCCCTACACAGGGATTGATCCCACAACCCTGGGATCCTAACCTGAACCTAAATCAAGAGTTGGGATGCTCAACCAAGTGAGCCACCCAGATGCCCCTGCTCTAGTGGGTTTATAGGAATGTGCCTACTTGCCCCTTTGACTCTTCTACCTCTAGCTTAGTCATCACTCATCTTTTCAATAGTCTTTGCTAGTTGCTCTTCCTTTTCCTCCTGACTTTCAACTCTTGGAGGATCTCAGCTCACTGTATGCTAATGATCTCTGATGTGTATCTTCAACTCAGACATCTCTCTATGCTCCAGTCTATCTCTTTGCAACACCTCTTGGATCTCTAATAGAGTACTCAATATTAACACATTCAGTTGGCCTTCCTTTTCCAAATTGTTTCTTTCTCTAGCCTTTTTGATTTCAGTAAATAAAATTTTTGCTCCCAAATTGCTCAAAAACCTAGAAGTCATCCTTGATTCCACCCTCTTTATCATCCCCTCCAACCAAATCTCATCAATCTCATCAGTTTTACCTCCAAAATATATCACAGATCAATCCACTTCTCTCCATTTCTACTGTCCTCACTCTAGTCCAAAAGACAGTTATCTCTCCCCTAGATGACTCGAGTAGCTCCTTAATGTGTCTTTCTAATCCATCTTTACCCCTTGCTAAGTCATTTTCACATAGTGACTACCTCTTAGAATTATAAATCAGATTACATTACCTGTTTCATACTACCATTATTTAAAACCCTTCAATATGTCCATCACTGTTAGAATAAAATCCAAAATCCTTACCACACATGATCGCTCAGGCAATGTATGGCCTCACTTCTCCTGTCTTGCCACCATCATTTGCCATACTTTTCTGCCTTGCTCACTCTGCTCTATTCATACTGGCTTTCAGATTGTGCCCTTAACAAGACATGTCTTTTGATGCCTAGAGATTCTGTACTTTCCATTTCCTCTGCTAGAATCCTCTTCATCTGTTTCTTAGTGGCTGGCTGACTTATATCCTTCAGATCTTAGCTCATGTGTTACTTCCTCAGAGAGCTCCTCCCTGATCACCTAGCCAAAGTGATCTCCAAAGTGGTCTTGCCTAGCTACATTCTACTCATCACCCTTTTATTACCTTCATGGTACAGCATGTAACTACTGTATTTATTTACTTGACTACTTGTTTGTCATCAATTTTTGTGTGAGAATTTAAGCCACCATAAGAGCAGGAACATTGGCTTACTGCTATATGGCAGCACCTAGCACTAGGAAAGAGTACTCAATAAATGTTTATTAAAAGAAAGAAAAAGGGATAAAGGGGAAAGAAATATAAGCTGTTAAAAAACTCCCTATAAACATCCCTGTGGTAGGCAGAATAATGGCCTGCCAAAGATGTTCATGACTTAATCCCTGGAACATGTGTATATATTACATTACATGACAGAGGGACTTTGGAGATACAATTACCACTAACTATCTGAGACGGGGAGAGTATCCTGTTTTGAGAATTTTTGAGTTACTAAATGAGCCCAAACTAATCAAGTGAGTTCTTAAAAGTGGATGAGAGAGGCAAAAATGTCGGTCAGGGAGCTATGATAGGACAAGGGCTGATATGAAAATCTGCAAGTGGGAGATTCAGGGAGGTGCCATAAGCCAAAGATTGTGGTGGCCTCTAGAATCTGAGGATGGGTCTCAGTTTACAGAAAATATGAAATGTATTTCTTATGGGTCTTGGTTAAAAATGTTTGAGATACACTGATCTACATTAAAATCTGATAGTTTCCCTTTCTCTAAACCATACAGTCCAAGGTCGTGGCCTCAGTGGCCTCTGTGAGCTAATTCCTGTCTGTATTACCAATCACATTCATCTCTACTCTCTAGCTGCTTAGTTTCCCTACACATCTCATGCCAATATATGTTTTTGTATCTTTGCTGATGCTATTCTCTTACTTTCCCACTGTTCTTCAATGGCTTTCTTTTTTTTTTTAATTAAAAAAATTTTAAAGTTTATTTGTTTACTTTGAGAAAAAGTGTGCACACAAGTGGGGAAGGGGCAGAGAGAAGGAGAGACAGAATCCCAAGTCATCAGTGCAGAGCCCAATGCAGGGCTTGAACTCACAAACCATGAGATCATGAGCAGAGCTGAGATAGAGAGTCAGATTCTTAAATGACTGTACCACCCAAACATCCCTAGAAGTCTTATGCATCCACCCCAGCTCCTTTTAGTCAGCCATTCAATCAACAAATATGTATCAAGCAGTTGTGTGGCAGGGGCTAGGGATATAGTGGAGAACAAGATAGGGTTTCTGCTCTCGTGGAACCAACATTCTGGAACAAGGAGACAGAAAACAAAGAAGTAATCAATAAATTCAGACAATGATAAAAGAAAAACACAAGAGAAGCTAAGGGGAGAGAAAGCCTGGGGAGGAGAGAAGCTGGTCAATGAAGGTGTTTTTAGGAGGTGAAGCTTGAGCTGAGATTGGCACAGTCCAAGTAAAGACTCAGGATGAAGCTCAGAGACGGAGGAACAAGCTGACTATGGGAAAATCACAGAAAAAAAAGGGCAGGGTGGCAGGGGAAGTGACTGTGGGGAGAATGTTAGGACATGAAGTGGAGAAGAAGCCAGGAACCAGACCTACTATGGGTTTGTCTGCTTGGATTTTACTCTCAAATTTATAGGAAACCACTGATAGTTTTATTTATTTATTTAACTGAGTTTTAACTGGGGATGTTACAAGATATAAATTACATTAAGAAAACACATGCAAAGGCAAAAAAACAAAAAACAAAAAACAAAAAAACAAGTTAGTCTTGGCTTCGTGTATGGGGGCCAGAGTAGAAGCAAGCAGGCCAGTTATAAAGCAATTGCAGAACCCAGGTAAGAAATGATGATGTGGAACACAGTTATAGCAGTGGAGAAGGAAAGAAGTAGTCAAATCTTAGGAAGATTCACCTATGCCTTTAGGTCAGTCTCAAGCCTCCTTCACAGCATCCTGGCATCCTCATATATTAGCATCTGCCATATTATGTAAAACTAATTTATTTAGGTATCTGCCTGCCTCCTCTATTTGCTTGCAAACTCCTCATGAGCAGAGCCACAATTTATGACAAATACTGGCATGTGCTGAACTTAAAGAAACTTAAATGGCTTTTCTGTGTCCATCTATTTTATTTCTATTTAATGTAACTACAACTACATTAAATCTGATTCTGCCACATCATGGTTGACATCATTAATAGTAAGTTTTACTTTACTACCACTACCTTAGTTACTTCATTAAAGTTTGGAATATTCTGGCATAAAAGAAATTATAAGTAGAATGTCAAGACAACTAGAAGATGATTGGATTATGAACAAAGTTACACAGGGGATTAAATAAATCTCTGCTTCTTGACTACAAGGGGTATCCACAGGGTATCTTTCTTTTTAAAAAAAATTTTTTTTAATGTTTATTTATTTTTGAGAGAGAGAGAGAGAGAGACAGAGTGTGAGCAGGCAAGGGGCAGAGAGAGGAAGATACAGAATCCTAAGCACGCTCCAGGCTCCAAGCCGTCAGCCCAGAGCCTGACGTGGGGCTTGAACTCACAAACTGTGAGATAATGACCTGAGCCAAAGTCAAACACTTAACCAACTGAGCCACCCAGGTGCCCTTACAGGGTATCTTTCAATATGCTTTGCAATTTATGGAGCTATGACATTCTCCAAGTAAGTAAAATAGTAATAGCAAAATATTTAGTTATTATAAGAATGTTTTAAATGTATAAATATGAAATATGTATATATAAAATACATATGAAATATGTACATAAGAAATATGTATGAAATAGATATATATGAAATACACACACACCTATATATGAAATAGGCAAATTAGAGGACAGAGTTGTTGAGTTTATACCATACTTTGATCCAAACACAAGCTTGTTCATTTTCTTTGACTACCCAGTAAAATAATTTCTCCTCTTATAAGAAACTCAGAACTCCAAAGACTTTCAAGTAAATGAAGTATCTTCTAATAAAATGAAACTTCCTATCAACTGTAAACATCTTTCATACAGCCTGCCTGGGGGGTTGATATTAAAACTACAACTCTATTTTGAATCAGAAAATCAAAGAGTATGCTATGTCACTGACTCATCACTCAAGCTGTGACAGTTTCCACACAGTGAACATACTGTCTCACTGAGGGGGACAAGGATGAGCCAGAAATATTGCAACTGGTAGGAAGGGGGAAGCAAGGATTACTTCCCAGTGAGTGTCTTCCTCCATCGCTCCAGGAAGAAGTACAAAGTATGCACTACTACAAAATTGTATCTTAGTAGGCTAGGAAAAACCCTTACCACAGGTGATAACAGCATGCAGGCAGGAACACTTTCTACTTCCACATTACTTTACTTAACATGGTAGCACCATGATAAGTTCAAGGGGGCAGTGTAGTATTGAAGAAAAGAAAAAGGCTAGTCAATCTTAGTTCTACTGTGTGCTATTAACTGTAAGAGTGCCATTTCCTCATTCTTACAGCAGGTACAATAATAGAGACCTAGAAAAGTTATTGGGAAGATTAATATGATAGTGTCATGGACCCATGAGATTACCTAGAACAAAGTAGGCACTCCACTGAGGCTAGCTCCCATTTTCCCTTCTGGATCCTGTTTTTTTGCATGTCATGTCATGTCATGTCTTCCTTCCTGTCTTCCTTCCTGTCTTCCTTCCTGTCTTCCTTCCTTCCTTCCTTCCTTCCTTCCTTCCTTCCTTCCTTCCTTCCTTCCTTCTCTTTATTTTGAGAGAAAGAGCATGAAACGTGAGCAGGGGAGGAGCAGTAAGAGGGAGAGAATCCCAAGCAGGCTCTGCACTGACAGAGCTCCAACATGGGGCTCAAACTCATGAATTGTGAGATCATGACCTGAGTCAAAACCAAGAGTCAGATGTTTAATCGACTGAGCCACCCAGGTGCCCCATTGGATGTCTTTTCTCCTCCTCCTCCTCCTTCTTCTTCTAGATGTTTTTTTATTTATTTTCTCATTATTTTTTTTGTTGTTTATTTATTTATTTTTGACAGAGAGAGAGAGCGAGAGAGAGAAAGAGAAAACTGGGAAGGAGCAGAGAGAGAGAGGAAGACAAAGGATCTGAAGTGGGCTCTGTGCTGAAAGCGAAGAGCCCAATGTGGGGCTCAAACTCACAAACCATGAGATCTTGACCTGAGCCGAAGTCAGACGCTCAACCGACTGAGCAACGCAGGCACCCCTGGATGTCTTTTCTAAATCACTTATGACTTTTACTGTACTGGAATGTTTTTGTTAAACTAGGTTTTAAAAAATCACATGCTAGGCTATCTTTATTCTTTTTTCTTTTTTAATGTTTATTTATTTCTGAGAGAGAGAGACAGAGTGTGAGCAGGGGAGGTACAGAGAGAGAGTGAGACACAGAATCCAAAGCAGGCTCCAGGCACTGAGCTGTCAGCATAGAGCCTGACACAGGGCTCAAACTCAGACCATGAGATGATGACCTGAGCCAAAGTTGACGCTTAACTGACTGAGCCACCCAGGCTCCCTGAGGCTATCTTTATTCTTATCCCTAATATCAAATTGAAAAAGTCAGAGGAGGAAGGTACTTCAAAGGTTAGCTAGTCACTGCCATGATCCTGTTGCTCTCTTACCTTCCAACAGCTGACATTTGAGTCTGGGCCATTGCAGAACAACCAAATGATGTTCTAGATGTCTATCAAGGATGGCTGTCTTACAAATGCATGCCATTAATTACCCAGTTGACTCAATGAGGTAGAGTAGAAAATCTGTCCCTTCTGCTAGCAAATCTACTTATAGACATGTCTTATTGGTGGCATCTCAGTACAAAGGCAACACTTTGGAGATTACCTATTCTACCTTCCCCATTTTGCAGATAAGTCAATGTTTAGAGAAAAGAGGGGACTTGCAGGATCCACATCAGAACACAGGTTTCCTGATTTTTAATCCAACATTACTTCTAATAGGTGAGACTGCTTCTGATCAGTAGCAACAGTAGCAGCATAATAGTAAAAATAATGCTACTGTTAACTCTACCATCAATACTAATGCTATAGTTTATTGATTTCTTACTATATTCCTGGCACAATGCACATTACATACATTCTTTATGATACCCACTAGCAAAGCAGTTATAATGTCTTATGCTTTAATTTTCAGAAGTCTGAATCATTATTGCTGATGCCCTCTTCCCTTCCTCAAAGGAGAATGAGACATACAAATACAAAAACAGTATATAGACAATATGTAACCACCTCTAATAACCTATTCCACTAGGTTGATAGAAAATCAAATCCACCAAGTAGTGAACTTACAATCTAGCCATTGGAGTCAACCTTCTTCTCCATGAGTTTTCATGAGCTAAGTCATGAAAAAGAACAGTCTCCTGACTGAAGCATTATCTTCTTTTTCCTTCTGTGGCTGCCATTTAGGGAAAAAGTCTCACAAGCTGTAACTATGGACAAATGCTGGGCTGTCTGGCCCTGATCATCAAATCAGTCTCTTTAGGACGTCATGTTAGGTGGTGTGACAGGCAAGGAAAGTAGCATCACCTTAAACCTTCTGCCATTTCTTCTTTCTACCCAATAGTTCCAACACACTTTACATGAGCCAAACCGGACACTGTTTTCCTTTCTAGAGAGCAGCTGAGGCTCGTTAGAATTTTCTCCAATCTCACTGGTAAGCTTTTGTACTTCTAATTTTACCAATACATAGGCACATTCTTTTCTTCCTTAAAAGCAGGAGACTTCTGAAGTCCTTTTTTTTTTTTTTTTAATTTCTGTTGGAGGGTTTTCTCCTTTCCCTCTTTATGACCTCTTCATTTTTCTTAACAGAACTTCCCTCACACGTTTTCCTCTTACATTTTTCTGAAATGTTCTGTTAATTCTATTTGCCTTTATTTCCATTTCAGATACATTACACTGGACATAATGGGATCTTGAAATGTTGCATACAAATAAATTAATTTAAAGGGCACTAAGGAATCTTATCTCATCCCAACCCTGGAATCATTTGTACTATGAACTGTCTTCTAAATTGAGCAAGCATTTGCAAAGGAGAACTACAAAAAGAAATACAATAAGAAACAAGACATGGATGGAATCTTGAAGAAACAAGGTACTTTCAAATCAATTGATGTTATTTGCTGTTTCCTTTTTGATTTCTTTGATTAGCTCTACAAGCCAACAATTTTCATGGCACTTGCTAAGTTTTTTGTTTGTTTGTTTTTTAATTTATTTATGTATTTTGAGAGAGATAGAGATGGCATGAGCAGGGGTTGGGGAGAGAGAGAGAAGGAAAAAGAGAATCCCAAGCAGGCTCCATGCTGCCAGTGTGGAGCCCAATAAGGGACTTGAATTCATGAACTGTGAGGTTATGACCTGAGCCAAAACCAAGAAGTTGTTTGTGTAACCGACTGAGCCACCCAGATGCCCTGCACTTGTTAAGTTTTAACAATCCAACTTTCTTGGAGCACCTGGGTGTTTCAGTTGGTTAAGCGTCCGACTCTTGATCTCAGCTTAGGTCATGAACTAATGGTTCATAAGTTCAAGCCCTGCATCTGGCTCTGCGGTGACAGCAATGGGGACTGCTTGGGGTTCTCTCTCTCTCTCCTCTCTCTCTGTTCCTACCCCACTTGTGCTCTCTCTCAAAATAAATAAATAAACTTAAAAAAAATCCAAACTATTTTCACCCTCTGCATCCTTCTAATGCTATAAATAAAATAAGCCATTGTCTTTTGGGAAGGATGATGTACTGGAAAGAGTATGGTGCCTAAGGTTTGAGGCACCTGTGTCATCCCAAGTAACTTCACATTTCAAAGTCTCTCTTCCTTGTTTGAAAAATGGCAATCGACATTTATTGAAAAAATTAAATCTCTTTTACTAACTTTTCTTCCTTAGTTTTTTGGAAGGGTCTCTCCTTGGACTTCCTCAATCTTAAAGTCTCTATTTATGGACAGAGGCATAGGGCAGGGGGGTTATCTTTGCATTTTGGGTACTATTGTCTTTGGATCCTGGCAACGTTGCTTCACCTTGTAACCTCAGCCATGGAGTCTTTTCATAAAGTGCTACGAGGCATCAAAAATATTATTAAAGCACATTACAATTGCTTTGTTTTAAAATTTTTCTAGGAATTTCACAATTAAAGACAATTGGAGGTACGCTGCTGGCAGTAGGGTGAGTTGAGACTAGTGACCATCATTCCACAATGTTCCTAAAGTTTTCTTATATAAATGAAAAATTTGACTGAAATCTCTATACAAACAACTCCATGTCTCAACATCTCTGCATGATGTTTTACTCAATAAAGGATGTTTACCTTTCCTTCTGCATGTCACTGTAAAAGAGATGTAAATTAAGATTCTAATCTTAATAATCTTTTATAGGCATTTACTTAGCAATGTATCACAATGCAGACCATATTATTGGAGTTGTTAATATTAGGTCATCTGCTACATAAACTGTAGGTATCTCTATTCTACAGGTGGGGAAATCTGCAAGTTGACCAAGTTAATACAGAAAACCCAGAAGGGGGGTGCCTGGGTGGCTCAGTCAGTTAAACATCTGACTCTTGATTTTGGCTCAGGTCATGATTTCACAGTTGGTGAGTTTGAGCCTTATATCGGTCTCCGTACTGACACCTCAGAGACTACCTGACATTCTCTCTCTCTCTCTCTCTCTCTCCCACCCTCACTTTCTGCCCCACCCCCACTTGTGCTTTCTTTCTCTTTCTCTCTCTCTCAAAATAAACTTAAAAAAAAAGAAAACCCAGAATTAAATTCAGATTTAAATAAATTAGAACCACCTTCCATACTTGAGTTTTCCCATCTGTAAAATTAGAATAAAAATAACACCAACCTCACAAGATTATTGTGGAGGTTAAATAAGCAGTTCTTATTACAGTGCCTGGTATATACCAAGAGTTTCATAAATATTAGCTGCTTTTATTATTATAAGAAAAAGGATAAATCACCTACTTTTCAGGGATATTATCAGAATTGTTGGACAGCCTTGGTTTCCTATTCACCTGACTCATCACTGAAAGATTAATCTGATTAAAATGAGATCTCATACCTTCCTTATATTAGGTGACTTTATGCCACCTATCATCTTTGACATACTAAGTGTTCTCATAATTATTGTCTTCTCCAACAGTTTTCACTTCTTGAGGATGAAGATTGGGTCTTAACATTTCTTTATATTCACTACAGTGACCAGCACAATATCTTGAACATAAAAGCTGTTCAATACATTCCTGTATTTAAAAAAATCATTGTTTCCATTAATAAAGAACACTACAAGATTCGAAGAATAAAGGGCACTGGACAAATCTTCTTTGGGATTTGGTTTTCTTTTTACATAGGTCTACACAAATGTACACGTAGAAGTTGAGAACAGTGCTGAGTGTAATTACAAAGATGACAGATAACTGGCCAGAGAACAAAGCAGGTATATTAATACAAAAATAAGTCCACACTTGAGAAATAATGTGCAACGTCTACTATACTGAGAGGACTGTTCTCCCATAAAAATCTTACATATGCTTTAGAACTTTTTTCACCCTAGAACTCATTTTAACACGATCCAGAGCTTGCCAGAATTTGGAAATTGACCGTCCTATGTACTCATTATGACATTCAAGAAACAAGACACATCAGCAAAGAATATTGCAGACTCTCATAGAGCCTTTATGCCTAACAAAGTACTGGTAATGACTGAGAATTTTACATTACAATGGGGAAGAAGAGTGTGGCTCTTAGCCACTAAGGTTGTACGCTGGGCAGAGAAACAGCGCTCTACATTTCTAGTTAATGGGCAATGAGAATATAATGTTTGTCCAAGTGGAAGTGGATATAATGTTAAGAGCCAGAGATGCAAAGGCAAGAAGCACAGGGTTTGGAGCCAGTAACTTGTAACTCACTATCTCTGTGAAAGCAGGGAGGTTTCCATATCTGTAAAGTAAGAATACTAATAGCCACTCCACCAACTTTTTAAAGAATTATACAGGATCACAAAATATACTCAAAGGCCAGGTACATGGTAGAGGCTTGGCAAAGACTTTTATCTATACATAAGGAATTATAACACTTATCCAGAGTTAAGGGATAAAAATTAATTTTGTACTGTTCTGAGGACATACTGGGAAAAGTCTTTTTGTATGCTTCTAGGTTACAAAGTTTAAGATGTCCATCTAAATTTTTTTAAACATTTATTTATTTTTGAGAGACAGAGAGAGACAGAGCATGAGCTGAGGAGGGTCAGAGAGAGAGGGAGACACAGAATCTGAAGCAGGCTCCAGGCTCTGAGCTGGCAGTCAGCACAGAGCCCGATGCGGGGCTCAAACCTGAACCGTGAGATCATGCCCTGAAGCCGACGTGGGACGCTTAACCGACTGAGCCACCCAGGCGCCCCTTAAGATGTCCATCTAATCAAGCAGATACTTAATCTCTTGCAATGCTCACACTTAGTGCGCCCTAATCACCTGAGAAGGGCCTTCCTAAAGACAATCCACAGATGAGGAAATTGAGTGAGGCGGGTGGCTAGCCTGTGGGCTGGGCTTGCCCTTCCACGAGTAGCTAACGGGGCCAGGTAGGGACTCCAGGTGTGTCTTTGGGAAAGAAAGGACTGCCAATGATGGGAAACTACAACGACCATGCGAGACACTTAGGACTCTGCAATCCCTTAGAAAAGGCCCATTTATCTAGCCCGAGTCACGCCAAGACCGGCCCCCGAGTGGTGCCCTCAGCCCTTTCCCCAGACGCCAGTCCTTTCTGCCCCACGCACCCACTATTCTGCGTCTCGGGAGGCTCAATCTGAGCGCCCTCTACCCTCCTTCTGGCAGACCCCCAACTTGGCACCCTCAAATGCACATCAGCGCCCAGAGAGTGAGGACCTTGACGAGGAGAGCCCCCCAGCCCCACACAAGCCCTCCCCCGGGAGAGGCGAGGCACAGAAGCCAGGACATTCAGACACCCAGCCGGGCCCGTGTCGCGGGGTCCCCGGTGCCCCCATCCCACTCGACCCCTAGTCACTCACCGCGCGTCGCCGGTCTGCGGGCGGGGGCTGGGGCTGGCGAGGCCCCCGCGGCCCCGGCGCTCGGGGCGCACGTGTTGCTCTAGCTGTAGCTCGGAGTGTCCGGGTGCCAGCGCGCGCCCTCCCGCCGCAGCGTCCGCCGCGCGCCGCGGGTCGACCCCGGGGGCGGGGCGGGGGCGGGGCGCGGCCGGGGAGGCGGGCGGGGCACGCGCCGCTGCGCGCCTCCGCGGCCCGCCGCTCTGCTCCGCGGGCGCCTGCGGTTTCCCGGCCGCGCTCCCAGCCCGCCGGGACCCGCCTCTGCCCCGCGTGGGCTCCCAGTGTCGCCTTGAGCAAGGTGGTTATCGCTCGGCAGCTGCCTTCCCCCCGACACAAAATGCGGACGGCAAAGCCTTGGCTTCTAAGATCCAGCGAGCCTTGACGGAGTTGGTGCGGTGAATTGTGTGCGAGGTATGACGAGTTCGGCAAAACCGTGTCCTCGGCTTCCCCAGCCGCAAGGAGTCACTTTGTTGATGCATGTTAGAGTGAGAACTTTCCTCCGAGATGGCCTTCTGCGAGCTCAGCGCTGCCCCTCTCCCCGCACGCTCGCACCAGCCTTCCAACCTGGGCTGTGCGAAAATACTAGAACTCTTAGCTGGCGTGACACCGACCCTGAGTGGTCCGGGGTTCGATATGTCCTAAGTGGGGTTCTGAGGGAAGGGGGAAAACTGCACACAAATGCAGACGGAATGACTTATGACAGTATTTCACTGAATCTATGAATTCATCGACTATTCCACGTACCATTTCTTAGGTACCGGTAAGAGAGAAGAATTGTCACATAAGCTATGTCACCTGCTTTCTTATCACTTAACATCTTTTGGTTAAATTTATATTTATTGAAATATCCCTTTTTAGATTGATTTAGAAATACATGCTTGTATTATCGAACACTCTTGTTCATTCACAAAAGGAGAAGGGGAATAGAAGCAGAATAAATTGGTTAAGATAATCTTCAGGTACATTCACATCGAGTTGAACGCTCCCCCTCACCTTTCTGTTTCACCCAGGCTCATCCTCAGTGACAGAAGAGTTTTAATAAGGCAGCATTTCTTAACAGTGTCTCACTGTTGTCTCTGGGGTGTTCTTCCAGGTGACCAAAGCCAACCTAGGTTAGCTGAGCATGTTCAGAGCCAACCATGTCCCCATCCTGTTTGGGCAGTAGGCATAAGACTCCCAATTGTTGGAAACATTAAATATAAAAATGTACACCTTAGAAACAACGACGTACCCTAGCTTGTTTTTATCAGACAGTGATGTATGGTGGTTTACACACTTCAGCATTTGTCTCCATACATAATGGATAAAACCGAACATTTTAAATTGTAGAATCTTAACATTACTGTATAGTGATATGGTGAATGGTGTGGAAATCATTTGCAACAAAGTCAAAGAGTTATCCTAAAACAGAGTTATTTTTTATCTTTTTCACCAAAAAAGACAAATATTCTAAATTTGCTGATATGTTCTGGAATGTTATGCATCTGTCAGTAGTATGTTACTGAATATATTTTTCTGAAAAAAAAATCACAGGCTTTTTTGTCCCTTCAAGGTAAAGATAATATTTTAACACTGAGTGAGAAAGTGCTGTGAAGAGAACATTTGAAAACAAGTACAGTATTTCAAAATGTTGCTGTAATTGTCTGGAGGTGGGGGTGGATTGGTAAAATTATGTTTGTCACCTACAAAAAAAGTACTAGCCTTGGAAACAATTTGCTATCTTGTTTCAATGTTTCAGTTGAGTAATTCAGTAAATTTTAAACCACTTTTTAAAAAATAGGAAAATGTAGCTTTTGATTAGTTTGAAAGTAAAACTAATCAATATAGAGTTCATAAAATTATGGTAACCAAATTTTAATAAACTTGTACAGTTCATAGATTAGCTTATTTTTCCATTTTTTTTCTGAAAAGAAAGCCTTTTATTTTGTTAATAAATCATTCCAAAATTTATTTTATACTTTATTTCATTTTAAAGTTTAATTTCTATTTTTGTGTACATCTTACTATATATAGTAAATATATATTTACCATGCATATTTATTTACCATGCATATTTATGTATTTATATAATTTGTAAGTAAGTGAAAAAAACAACTGAACATATATTGACAATGTATTTTCTAATCTCCTTTTTCCTTAAGGAGTGCATAATCTAAAACATTCTAATCGTAGCATGTTACAAAATTGCTAAGCCAGATATGACATGGTGTTCCAAATTCACCTGACCCATTTTCTTTAGGAGAATGGATGAAGGTATTGGAGAAAGGACTTGAATCTTACTGTTAAGCCTGCAAAACAAATTATGAGACTATAATAAGATGCAGGCAACAATAGCCTTCCTTATTCTTTTTTTTTTCCTAGATGCAAATAAACAAGATGACCAATCTTACATAAATATTATTATAGAAGTTATCATCGAAGTCCATTTAAGTCTATTATGTCATTCAATTAGGGTTAAATATTGAGGGAAGACTTGTGCTAATAGCTTTTTTTTTTAATTTTAAATGTTTTATTTATTTCTAGGAGAGAGAGAGAGAGAGAGAGAGAGACAGTGTGAGCAGGAGAGGGTCCGAGAGAGAAGGAGTCACAGACTCTGAAACAGCTCCAGGCTCTGAGCTGGCAGTCAGCACAGAGCCCGACATGGGGCTCGAACTCTCGAACTGCGAGATCATGACCTAAGCGAAAGTCGGGCACTTAACCGACTAAGTCACCCAGGCGCCCCTTGTGCTAATAGCTTTTGATAACACCAGCTCTCATCCTTCATGCGTCCTCTCTGTATTGTAAGCTCCATGAATGCAAGAACCACATGTATATTCTTTTTTCTTTCATTGCCAGCACCTGGCACAATGAGTGGCACGTGGGAGGTACGCTACAAATGTTTATGGAGCTAAATTGACTTCTTCTGGAAGATCTCACTCTCTTTGGTCAATGAAGTTTATAGGCATTCAATCTTTAAAACTTTCAAGTTGAAAGAAAAGTAGTTGGAAAATTGTATGTAGTTTTTGTCAGCAACCCAGCGACTCTTCCATATGGAATCTGCCCTTCTGTTAGAAACCTTTTGTTTTTCTTTTTTAACTTATTTATTTGATAGACTGTAGAGGCCTTTGTATTTCTTTCTTCCTTTCTTTTCCTTTTCCTCCTTCTTCTCTTAGTATATGGGAGTTTCCTTAGTAGGTGCATGTCTGTTAGTGGCTGCCTGTCTAGTTAGAGGGAAAAAAAATCTTGCTTCTGTGTTTCTGAGAATAAGCCCTAGATAGTGGAGAATGCCTAATGAAGCAAGAGACTAACATAAAAACCAAAATATCAACCTATGACTGTTAATATGATTAAGTCTATGGGTGTGAAATGGCCTTCTGTAAGGCTGTAGTGAGATGAATGTACTTGCAAATCAAAAGCTCAATTAAGTGAATAACCACAGTGATAGTGACAAAGACTTTTCTAGGAAATACTAGTTCAGTTTCCATTTCTGGTATGTTTCCACTCATTTACATGTCTATTTTGTTTCATTGTTGATACCAAAAGTCCTAAAAGTATTTAACCCACACTGTGCTATGACAATTGTGTGTCATTTGTCAGACTAAGTATAAAGACAGAGTGATTTAGTGCATCAGGTAGATGCTGGCACCATTTAAGCTTGGTAAGAAAGTTTGATGATATATTTTAACCTTTTACTTTAATAAGATCAGAATCTAAGATTAATTATTCATCGCTGCTGCTTCAACTTCACAAAAATTTCATTTTAAAAAGTTTTCACTTAATTGTTAGCTTCATTCATCTGTTCAAATGTTACACTTACAGGACACCAATATAACTGCTACCTATACTTGTAGTGTCGTATGTTTTTTACTTTTAATGCTTATTCATTTTTGAGAGACAGAGAGAGAAATGGAGTGTGAGTGGGGGAGGGGCAGGGAGAAAGAGGGAGACACAGAATCTGAAGCAGGCTTAAGACTCTGAGCTGTCAGCAGAGAGCCCAACACAGGACTCAAACTCACAGACCATGAGATCCTGACCTGAGCCAAAGGTGGATGCTTAACTGACTGAGCCACCCAGGTTCCCCTGTAATGTCATATGTTGAAAGGCTTATATAAAATACAATCCCCAATGATTCTTAAAATGCAGAGTTGTAACTTTTCCACAACTGACATTTAGCAAGCACAGATGCTGTTTACAGATGAATAAACCACATGGAAAATGCCATGTCTTGGATAAGAGCAATGCATTTTCAGGAAGTCTCTAGGTTGCCCATAGGCCTTATTAAATGAAAGTAAAGGTTAAAGAGTACAATGAGACATTAGCAAATTTAAAACACTGACAGCTACAGGGTCCCAAACATTAAATATTTGATTCATAGTCTGGCTAAACATTTTCAACAGCTATATCTAAGAGACATAGGAGTTATAGGATTCAGAGATTCCATAATAGAATAACTTGTAACCATGTCATCAGAGGCAGAACTGATGTTTTCTAGGTTCTTATAAAGAGAAGAATGGTTCACAAAAAAGACAAATTTCTCAGGAATATTTCTACATAAAACCACACATACATTCCTTTAGTTAGTAGTTAGTTAGTTATAGAGTTCTTCAATAAAAGCCTAATGAAGAACACTCTGGAATGTGGATGCTGGTGAGCATTGACATTCTGTTCTGTATTTCATTACTTGAGGTTCCAAACATGCCTTTGCTCCATGCTTCCCATATATAGAAGATCATCTCTGACTTCTCAAGAGAGACAGCCCAAATCCTGTCCTGTCACTGCATTCAGCTCAGAGCCAAGCCCTCTGGGTAGTTAGCAGCAGTGACTACCTAGTGGAATAGGACCCCTCTGCCTGTAATCCCAAAACACATGTTACCTGTACCCCATACCCCACCCATAATGTAAAGTGCTGGAACAGGAACAGAGAATGCTCCCTTTTGACAAGGAGAAACATGTGAGATGCCAGAAGTCACTGGTCTGAAGCACTAGTGTCTACTGGGTGATGTGTTAGAGTTTTTGATTTTGGCCTATAGACTCTCTGCTAATTAAGTGTCCTTTTCTGCAAATCAAATACAACAGAGTAATATCAAATTTTAATAATTTGTCCTCTTCCCTCTGCGATAGTTTTGTGAGAATCGGTCCACATTTTTCTTCATGCTTTTACAGAATAAATATCATATAAATATGATAGGCTTCCCCCCACATTGAAACTGAAATTGAGCCATGCTATTCATCTATCTATCCATCTTTGTTTTTCTTTACCACATGGCATAAACTTCATTACATAACACACATCATTGATCTATGTTTTCAATAGCTGCATTTTTTCCATACTGTGTCTGTTAAGGTTTGGTTAATGATTCTCTTATTTATAGATCTTTAGGGTTTACTTTTTCACTTCCCCCCCAAATGAAAATATAAGATATTCACCAAAATAGAATATTTTTGCATATATACAGATTATATGGAAATATTATTTATGTGTAATAGAATATCACATGTGGTTTGTTGAATCAGAGTATGTGCGTTTTCACTTTCATGGATTATGCTAGATTTTTATCTGAACTGTAGTAATTTACACTCCTACAGGATACGACATTATCAGTAACAGAATGCTATCTATCTTCTGTAGTGTTCATCAATCTAATAGATGAGAAATTGTATCTCGTTGTTTTAAGCTATATATCCTTCACTACAGGCTTCTTTTCATGTCTGATAGTTTTTACAAATATGTGTTATTAATTTATCTCAGTGTATCTTCAAATAGCATATAAGAAATTTACGATATACTTCTATCTTCACTTCTGTGCTATTTCACTGTACATTTTATTTCATATGTAATATAAACCCACAATACATTGTTACTACTTCTGATTTAACTATTTATCTTTTTAAAAGAAATTTGAAAATAGAAAACAAAAGTTTTCTACATATTTCCCACATATCTGTGTTTACCAGAACCCTTCATTCCTTTGAATAGATCAAAGTTTCCACGAGGTTATCTTTTCACTTCTGCCTAAAGAAATTCCTTTTATGTTTCCTGTAGTGCAGACGTGTTAGTGACAAATTTTCTCAGCTTTTGTTTGTCTAAAAATGTTTTTATTTCACCTTCATTTATGAAGAAAATTTTTACCATGTATGAAATGACAGTTTTCTTCTCCCTACACATTAAAGATACTATCCCACAGTCTTCTGGCTTGCATTGTTTCTGATGAGAAGTCAGTGGAACTCTCACCTTAATTTTTTTGTATGTAATGTCTTTCTTTCTCTCGACACCTTCAAAATCTTAACCTGATTTTCAGTATCATAATTTGATGTGCTGTCATTTGGTTTCCTTGGTACTTATTCTACTTCGTGTTTGTTAAATCTGTTAGATCCATGGTGTCTGTCTGTCTTCCTTTTCTTTCTTTCTTTCTTTCTTTCTTTCTTTCTTTCTTTCTTTCTTTCTTTCTTTCTCTCTCTCTCTCTCTCTCTCTCTTTCTTTCTTTCTCTTTCTTTGGTTTTTGCTGACTTTAGAAAACTTTTCAGGTATAATTTCTTCAAATGTTTCTTCTATCCCCACTTCTAGATTCCAATTACACAATTTTAGAGTGCTTTATATTGTTCATGCAGGCTTTGATCTTTTTCCCCCCCAGCTTTTTTTCTCCCTTTGCTTTAGTTTGGATAGTTTCTATTGCTGTGCCTTTGAGTTTATTGTTCTTAAAAATAATTTTTCTTGGTGTGCCTGGGTGGCTTAGTCGGTTAAGCATCCGACTTTCGCTTAGGTCATGATCTCGCGGTTCGTGGGTTCGAGCCCCGCGTCGGGCTCTGTGCTGACTGCCAGCTCAGAGCCTGGAGCCGGTTTCAGTCTGTGACTCCCTCTCTCTCTGACCCTCCCCTGCTCACGCTGTCTCTCTCTCTCTCTCTCTCCTAGAAATAAAAATATTAAAAAAAAAATAATTTTTCTTTTGAGAGAGACATAGAGACCGAGCGCAAGCAGGTATAGGGGAAAAGAGAGAGGAGAGAGAGAATCCCAAGCAGGCTCTGCACGGACACAGGGCTTGCTCTCACAAACCATGAGACTGTGACCTGAGCTGAAATCAAGAGTCATATTCTTAACTGACTGAGCCACCCAGACTCCCCAAGTTTATTTACTACTCTTATCTTCAGTGTCAAATCTGTTAAATGCATCCAGTTAGTTTCATATAAGGTGTTAAAATATTTATCAGCTCTACAAGTTCCATTTGATTATTTTTTATGTTTCCAAATCTCTTATTATCAGTTTTGCCTCTAAATCCTTGATTACATTTAAAATAGTTGTAGTAAAATCTTTGTGTTCTATTTCTATTATCTCTATTCTTTCTACGTTTATCTCTATTGTCCAATTTTTCTCCTTATGAGTCACATTTAGGGTGCTTCTTTGCCCATTTAGTAATTTGTTTTACTGATCCCTAGAGATGGTAAATGTTATGTGATCTACAAAGGCTAAAATATTTGCTATCTAGTACTTTATAGAAAATGTTTGCTGACCCTGCCCTAGATGTATAGAATTGTGTTAATTATAAATGTTAGTATATGGAATACACAGCACACAATTGTCTTTTAAAGTCCTACCTCTTCTGGTTTTTTATAATTAATACATTGTTGTAACTTTTCATTTTTATTGGTTGAGAGTCAAGAATACAAAAGTGTGGAAAACAATATGAAGAATACCTTTGTTCCCCCAGCTCTACCACAAACTCAACAATTGTCAATATTTGGCTTAGGAAGATTAGGGTTCTCTCATAATTTCCATCAGTCCTTCTGTACCATACTTTGAGAGTGACGCTTTTCTATTTTTTCAATATGCAAAGTTTTAAGCAAGCGCAACTTTGACCTGGGTCTACTGTTAACAATTTGTAATCTCCACACCCACTTTCTATTCATTGTATTAACAAACATACACCTTGATTTGTGTGAGTGTATTTGGGACTATAGACTATGCATTGTTCCTTATTTGAATTGTTACACGTCTTGGAGTTTTTTTCCACATGAGAGTGTATAAGTTTACTTCATACTTTTCTTAAACAACTTCATCACACATCTATAGTACAAATAAGCCACAATTCATGAACTATTTCCATTTTAATGGATTTTTATTTGTAATTTTCTATTATTACACATGATATTGCAAGAAACTTTATATAGTTTATATATATATTTATGAACCCGTGTGGCTATTTCATAGGATACACGTTTGGAAATAGACTTTCAGCATAAAGGAAAGTGCATATTTGTAATTTTTTTTATTGAGATATAATTGACATATAGCATCTTTCTTTTGGACGTGCAAGATAATACTTAAATATATGTAAATATTGCAAAAATGATCCCAATAAGTCTAGTTAATATCCATCACTACATATAGTTATAAATTTGTTTCTCTTGTGATGAGAAATTTTAAGATTTGTTAACTAAGCAACTTAAAATATACAATAAGTATTATTAACTATAGTCACCATGCTGTATATTATATCCCCAGCATGTATTTATTTTATGACTGGAAGTTTGTCCCTTTGACCCCTCCCTTCACCCATTTCACCCACCACCCTCTCACTGCCCTTGGCAACCACCAATCTGTTCTCTGTATCTATGAGTTCACTATTTGTTTGTTTTTTAGATTTCACATATAAATAAGATCATATAATATCTGTCTTTCTGTCTGACTTATTTCACTTAGCATAATGCCCTCAAGGTCCATTCTTGCTATTGCAAATGGCTTAATAATTTTCTGGGATGTGTGTGTGCACCAAAACTTCTTAATCCATTTATCTATCAATGGACATTTAGCATGTTTCCATATCTTGACTATTGTAAATAATGCTGCAGTGAACATGGAGTAAGGATAACTTTTCGAGTTACTGTCTTTGTTTCCTTCAGATAAATACTCAGAAGTAAAACTACTGGATCATATGTTTGTTCTACTTTTAATTTTTTAAGAAACCTCCACACTGTTTTCTATAGTATGGAAATTTATATCCCTACCAGTGATGTGAAAGTGTTCCCTTGTTCTCCAGTCCTCACCAGCGCTTGTTATTTCTTGCTTGTTTGGGGTTTTTTGACAATAGCCATTTTAACAGATGTGAGGTGATATCTCATCATGGTTTTGATTTGAATGTCCTTGATAATTAGTGATGTTGAATACATTTTCATGTGCCTTGTTGGACATCTCTATCTTCTTTGGAAAAATATCTATTCAGCTCCTTTACCAAATTTAAATCAGGTTTATTGTTGTTGTGTTTTGTTTGTTTGGTTTTTGCGATTGAGTTATATAAGTTCTTTATATATTTTTGATATTAACCTCTCTTAAGATATGTGACTTGTAAACATTTTCGCCCATTCAGTAGGTTGCCTTTTCACTATTTTGATGGTTTCCTTTGCTGTGCAGGAGCTTTTTAGTTTGAAATGGTCCCACTTATTTACTTTTGCTTTAATTGTCTTTATTGGGTATCAAATCCAAAATATCATTGCCAAGATCAATATCAAAGAACTTACTGCCTATGTTTTCTTCTGGGAATTGTATGGTCTTAGGTCTTATATTCATATTTTTAATCCATTTTGAGTTAATTTTTGTATATGGTATAAGATAGTGTTCTTGCTTCATTCTTTTGCATGTGGCTGTCCATTTATGTTTGATTACTATAACTTTGTAATATAGTTTGAAATCAGGAGTGTGATATCTCCAGCTTTGTTCTTCTTTCTTAAGATTGCTTTGCTATTTGGAGTCTTTTGTGGTCCCATATAAATTAAAAATTTTTAAGATTGTTTGTTCTATTTCTATGAAAAATGCCATTGGAATTTTGATAGAGATTGCATTGAATCTGTAGATTGCTTTGGTTAGTATGGACATTTTAACAATATTAATTCTTCCAATCTGTGTGCACAGAGTATTTTTCCACTTATTTGTGCCCTTTTAAATATTTTTCATTAATGTTATAATTTTCAATATATAGGCCTTGGTTAAATTTATTCCTAGGTAGTTTATTCTTTTCGGTGCAGTTATAAATGGGACCGTTTTCTTAGCTTCGCTTTCTGATAGTGTATAGGAACCCAACTGAATTTTGTGTATTGGTTTTGTATCTTGCAAATTTACTAAACTTGTTCTAACAGCTTTGTGGTGGAGATTTTAGGGTGTTATATATAATATTAGGTCATCTGTAAGTAAAGACGATTTTACTTCTTTCTTTCCAATTTGGATGTCTTTTGTTCTTGTGTAATTGCTCTGGCTAGGACTTCCAGTACTATGTTGAATAAAAGTGGTGATTGTGGGCATTCTTGTTGTGTTCTTTATCTTAAAGGATAGCTTCCAGCTTTACAATATTGAGTATGAGGTTAGCTGTGGGCTTTTCATATATGACCTTTATTATGCTGAGGTATACTCCTTTTATACCCACTTTGTTGAGAGGTTTTTTGAAACTTTAAATCATGAATGAGTCTTGAATTTCGTCAAATGTTTTTCCTGAATCTGTTAAGATAGGATCATATAATTTTTTTTATCTTTCATTTTGTTAATGTGGTGTATCATATTGATTTGTAGATGTTGAACCATCCAAATATCCCTGAAATAAATCTAACTTGATTATGCCTGTGATCTTTTTAATGTATTGTTGAATTTGGTTTGCTAATATTTTGAGAATTTTTTACATCTATTTTCATCAGTGATATTGGCCTATAATTTTCTATTCTTTTAGTAGCCATGTCCAATTTTGGTATCAGGGTAATGCTAGCCTCATAAAATGAATTTGGTATTTTTCAGAAAAGTTTGAAGATTGGCATTAGTTCTTTAAATATTTCTTAGAATTTACCAGTGAAGCCGTCTGGTCCTGGACTTTTCTTTATTGGGGGGGTTTTGATTACTGATGTAATCTCCTTACTAGTAATTAGTCTGTTCAGATTTTCTATTTGTTCATGATTGAGTATTGGTAGTTTGTATGTTCCTAAGGAATTTATCCATTTCTTTTAAGTAGTCTAATTTTTGGCATATAATTATTCATGGTAGTCTCTTACGATCCTTTGTATTTCTTTGGTATCAGTTATAACTTCTACCCTTTTATTTCTGATTTTAGGCTCTTTTTTTTTTTTTTGGTGAGACTAGTTAATATGCCCTTTTAACTTTTTATTTTGTCTCCCCTGTACTGCCCCCCATGCTTATCCTCCATCTCCAGTTCTGTTCTCCTTCCCATCCCATTGACATTCTCATTTACATAATGTCTTTCCAATCCATACTCCTTGCGTTTATTTAAATACATATGAATCTGTGATAAATATCTAACATTTTTATGTTTTAAAATGTTATTTTTTGGGGCTCCTGGGTGGCTTAGTCGGTTAAGCGTCCGACTTTCGCTTGGGTCATGATCTCGCAGTTCGTGGGTTCGAGCCCCGCATCGGGCTCTGTGCTGACTGCCAGCTCAGAGCCTGGAGCCTGTTTCAGAGTCTGTGTCTCCCTCTCTCTCTGACCCTCTCCTGCTCATGCCGTGTCTCTCTCTCTCCTAGAAATAAATAAAAAATATTAAAAAAAATAAAATAAAATGTTATTTTATAAATTTTTACTGTTTCAAATTTTCTCTTAAAACATGTTTAAAGAGAATTTTAATCCTCTTTAAACATGTTTTAAAGAGGAGTGTCTGGGTGGCTCAGTTGTCAAGCATCTGACTCTTGGTATCTGCTCAGTCATGATCTCGTGGTTTTTGAATTTGAGGCCTGCATTGGGCTCTGTGTTGACAAGGCGGAGCCTGCTTTGGATTCTCTCTCTGTTCCGCCCCTTCTCCCTCCCCCCACCAAAATAAATAAATAAACTTAAAAAATTTTTAAATAAAAAATAAGCATGTTTTAAAGAGAAATAAAATTACGATCAATCCATGTTATTACTAGTAGCTCTGGTTCATTGTTTCAGCTTGCCTCATAGTGTTCCTTCAAAAGTGAAACCCACATTTCCACATCCGTACTTGTACTGATGGTCTTCTAGGTTGCCTCGAACTCCTTGCTACCATAAATAATAATACCCTGATGAATGAACATCCTTGCGTATATTTCTTGTGCATGTATGTGGATGTTTCTCTGAGGTGTTGATGTGCGTACCCAGCAATAGAAGTGTTGGGTCATAGTGATGTACACGCTTCAATTGCACTTAGTACAAGATTACTCTCCAAAATTGGCTGTACAGTTGTCACTCACATGAGGGACACATGAGAATGTCTGTTTCTCCTCGTCCTTTTCAGGATTTATATTATTCAGTTGTATTGCTTTCCTATTGCTTTGGAACAAATTACTACAAGCTTGTGGTGGCTTAAACAACACACATTTTTATAGTTCTGGAGATCAAAAGTCCAAAATGGGTCTTATTGAGCTAAAACCAATGTGTTGACAGGGCTGCATTCTTTTCTGGAAACTCCAAGGGAGAATCCCATTTTCTTACCTTTCCCAGCTTCTATAGTCTGCTTGTTTTCCTTGGCTCGTGGCTCCCTTCCCTCTTTAAATATAGCAATGGCCAGTCAAGTATTTTTCACATTATATCACTCTGAAATTCCCTCTTCTGGCTGTCTCTTTCACATTTAAAGATCCTTGTGATTACATTGGGCCTGCTTGGATAATCTTCCTCTCCCAAGGTCAACTCATTAACAACTTTAATTCCACCTGCGACCTTAATTCTCTTTTGTCATGTAACTGAATCTATTCACAGACTCTGAGAATTAGAATGTAGATTTTGTGGGGGCAAGAGCAGCATTTTTCTGCCAACCACATCAACTTCCTAATTTTTACCCATTTGGAAAGCATCTCAATGTAGCTAAAGTGTACAAAGAACTATCAATTGGTAAGAAAAAAATAGAAATAGACAATTTACAAAATATGTGAAAGGCAAATAAATATATGGAGAGATGCTCAACTTCATACTTAATAATAGCAATGCAAAATAGAACTACACTGAGACCATTTTTTATAACAACTTGAGATACACGGAGATACAGTTCCTGTACCATGTAATTTAGTCATTTCAAGTGTATAATTCTGTGGTTTTAGTATATTTACAGAGTTGTGCAATCATCATCACAGTCAACTTTAGACTATTTTCTTCACCCCGCAAAGAAACACTGTAACCTTTAGCCATTCCCTCCAACCTCTCTATTCCTCCTGACCTTAGACAACCACTTATCTACTGTCTGTATCTATAGATTTGCCTCTTCTACACATTTCATATAAATGGAATCAAGTGTGGTCTCTTGTGATTGGCCTCTCACTTAGCATAATGTTTTCAAAGTTCCTCTGTATTGTAGCATGTGTTATTACTTTACTCCTTTTTATGGTTGACTAACACTGTTCTGTCGTATTGATATACTTACTGCATTTTGTTTATCCATTCATCAGGTGATGGACATTCTGGTTGTTTATATCTTTTGGTGGAATGATGATGCTATGAGCATTTGTGTGCCTTTTTTTGTGTGGTATGTTTTTACTTCTCTTGGGTATATTCCTAGGGGTAAAATTGCTTGGTTAAATAGTAGCTTATGTTTAATCTGTGTTTAAATTTTTGAGAAACTGCCAAACTGTTTTCTAAGGTGACAGAATCATTTAAAATTTCTTCCATCAGCAGTGCATGAGGGTTCTTCACTAAAACTTATTACCTGTCTGCTTGATTATAGCCATTCTAGTGTGTGTGACATGGTACTCCTTTGTGGTTGCCATTTGCATGAAACCATTTTTATCTGCTGGCAAAGATAATTTTTTTTAACACTGAGGTAGAGAATATATTGGGAGAAAATAGGCACTGGCCTACATTGCTGGTGGGAATGTGAATTAGTGCAATTTTTATGGATGACTATTTGGCTTATCTATCAAAATTTTAAATGCACATATCCTTGGACTTAACAATTCCTCTTCTAGCAATTTGAACTTGAGATATTCTTGCACATGAAATTATGGAAAATGATTTGGGTACAGAGATTTTTGCAACAGCATTGTTTGTACCAATTTCCATTTATATGGGATTGGTTATGCAAATGAATACAATGCTCCACTTCAAAAGAATGAGACAATTTCATATGTCTGGATATGAAATTATCCCCAGATGTAAGTGGAGAAAGATGGGGTGCCAAGCATTCTACTATGCTATCATTTTGTAAAAAAATAGGAAAAAATATATTTGCCTGTATATGCCTAGGATATTTCTGAAAGAATGGGTCAGAAACTAAGAGTGGCTGCCCCTGGAAAAAGGAATTGAATGGTGGAGGAAGGGTAGGAGAGAATTTTTAAATAATATTTCATTCTCTCTGTATTTTAAAATTTCAAACTCTATGCTATATTTATTTTATAGATAATTTTTACTAAAAATGTTCTACAGAAAGGCCTATTGTTAATTATTATATTGATTCCAGCTTACTTTATTGTTTTTTGCTATTATAAATGAGATATTTGGACTGTATTTTCTTTTCTTTTAATGTTTATTATTTTTGAGACAGAGAGACGGAGCTGGAGGAAGGGAGGGGCAGAGAGAGAGGGAGACAAAGAATCGGAAGCAGGCTCTGGGCTCTGAGCTGCCAGCACAGAGCCTGAAGTGTGGCTCAAACCCAGAAATCGTAAGATCATGACCTGAGCCAAAGTCAGACACTTAACCGACTGAGTCACCCAGATGCCCTGTATTTTCTAATTAGATGTTGCTGGGACTAAGGGACAGTAATGGTTTCACTGTAATGATCTTGTTTTGATAAATTATTATAATAACTTTTTATCATAGTTATAATAACTTGCTGGCTGTAATAGTTTATCTGTTTTTATAATTTATCACCCCAAAATAATGAAACCTTTTGTCTCATCATTTCTAAGTCTTTTATTTCTCACTTGTTTTTATTGTCTTAATTTATTGGTTTGGTAGAGTTTTCCTTGTCTATTTTCACTAACAGGACAAACTTGTGTCATTCACAGGATGATTCAAGCTTTCCATCAAGCATGAGTCTTAAGATATCTGCTTATTCTCAGAGATAGTAAATTTCTAGTCCTAAAGGTGTATAATAATCTCCTTTACCCTATGAACTATTCAGTTTTAGCTCTTACCGATGCTTTTACTTTTGGCCTCACTTCATTTCTGGCCAATGGGGCTGTGCTTTCCTGCTTTTGGTTTGGCTCTGTATTTTAACAATTTTTTAAAAAAATATTTAGAATTTCTGTAATTTTGGAGTTAGAGACAGCTTCCTGTGCCAGCTGCTATATTATCTGGAAGTCTCTACCTGCTATGAATGGAATGTTTGTGTTTTTCTACCCCAGATTCATATGTTGAAGATTTATTCTCCAATGTAATGGTATTTAGAGATGGAGCCTTTGGGAAGTAATTAGGTTTGCATGAGGTCATTTGGTTGAGTCCCCAGGTTGGGATTGGTACCTTTATAAAGGTTGAAGAGACCAATCTTTCTCACATTGTATTGAAACCAAGAAGAAGACTCTTACCAGCATCTGACCATGCTGGAAACCTACTGTCAAACTTATGGCCTCCAAAATAATGAGAAATAAATTTTGTTTAAGCCACCCAGTCTTCAATACTCTTGATATAGCAGCCCGAACTAATGACCACCTGGCAGCCAACCCTTTTTAATACCCATTATTGTTCTTATTTCTTTTCCCTGTCTCTCAAATGTAGGTATATTTGACAGAATTTTTTTTTTTTTTTGGACCCTCTTTGGTTCTCTCTGTAGTCTTCCCTTGGTGTATTAGTATTCTACTGTTGTATCACAAATTGACACAGGGTAACAGCTTAAAACAATAGACGTTTATTGCCTCACAGTTTTGGTGAGTCAGTAGTCTAGGTACAACTTAACTGGATTCTTTGCTCAAGGACTCACAGGCTGTAGTCAAGGTGTTGACCAGGGCTGTGATATGATCAGAATCTTGGGGTCCTCTTCCTGGCTTACAGGGTTGTTGGCAGAATTCATTTCCAAGGAGAGAATCTCCTTGAACTCAGGAAGGGCCTCAGTGCCTCTTGAAAGGGCTTAGCTAATTAGATCAGGTCCATCCAAAAAAAACTCCCTTGTTTAAAAAATAATGTTTATTTATTTTTGAGAGAGATGGGTGAGGGACAGAGAGATAGGTAGAAATCCCAAGCAGGCTCCACACTGTTCGCACAGAGCCTGATGGGGAACTTGAACTCATGAACCATGAGATCTGACCTGAGCTGAAATCAAGAGTTGGATGTTGAACCACCTGAGCCACACAAAGGTAATCTCCATTTTGATTAACTCAAAGTTACCTGATGTGGAACCTTAATTGCAAAATACTTTTATGTTTGCCATATAAGGTACCATAATTATAGGAGTGATAACCTATCACCTCTACCATGTTCTATTGGTTGTAAATAGGTTACAGCCTCCACCCACGCTCAAGGGAAGATGATTATACAAAGGTGTGAATACAAGAGAGGAGGAACCATGGGCCATTGTCGAATTCCATCTATGGCTTATTGCACTTGGTAATCTCATACTTAGGTATGTGAAATTCATTCCTCAGCAGAAATTACTCTCAAATCAGTATTTCACCTTCAGTGTTTTTTCCAATAATTATTTCAACTATCTAATGAGCATCCTTAGCTCTGTGACTCATTAGTATTTCAAACTCAATATGCTAGATGAAGGAATATATCTACTAATTCTCTCATAAGGAAATGCTTGTTTGGATTCATAATTTAAATTTAGCATTTGGAGCTCCTGGATGGCTCAGTTGGTTAAGTGTGTGACTCTTGATTATGGCTCAAGTCATGGGATCAAGCCCCATGTCAGGCTCTGTGCTGACAGTGCAGAATCAGCTTGGGATTCTCTCCCTTCCCCTTTCTTGTGCCTCCCCCACTTGTGTTCTCTTTCTCTCTCTCTCTCAGAATAAATAAATACACATTAAAGAATTTAAATTTAGCCTTTAAAGTCATAATTTTCTTTTGAATGTATCCATTCCACAAGCTGATCTTTTTCATTTTGTTAGAGAAGGTGTATAAAGAAGTTAAATTGTATTTGCTAGGTGCTCAGCTGGGCTAACTTCTAAGAGCTTTGCTATTATATAGTAGTGCCTCAAGATTCAAATATGCGTCAGCATTCTTAGAAATTACACATGTTATGCTCTCCAAGGGTCTCCCTAAGGATGTCAAAACCATGCATACTCTAAGGTCTTCTGTATTCTCAAAACCCAACTTCCTTCCACTCCTCTAAACCAGCTATTTCTCATTATTTACAGGTGGTTAATTGTGTCACCATCCTTCAAATCATCCAATCTCACAACCTTAAAGTAGTAGTGTGTGAACTTGAGTTGGGTTTAGGAAGGTGATCTCCTGATTTAATGTGCAAAAACGTTTGTGAAAAAAAGCACATGTGCATTTTTGTAAAAACTGAATACCCTTATCTTTCTTCATATTTTCAGAGAGGTGAATAATTGAATAAAAATGGACTTATATTTAATTTTGTTTTTTTCTTTCTCCTTCTTAACTTTTGCTTGGTTGTCAAATCCATTCAACCTTGCCACCATGATATTCTTAGTAATTCTATCAGTACTACTATCATCCTAATTCAGGTCTTCATTGTTTTTGTATTACACTCCTAATTACTTTTTTGCCAATTTAATCTTCCTAAAGCCCATATTGGAACATTTTTTTAAAGCCATTCAACCATTCATTTGGTTATAGTGCCAATTGCTGACAACACCAAGATGTGTAGATGTAGCATGTCCTCTATCTTTTCTCATTTTGGTGAAGAAAACAAATACAAAAAATATATATGTATATACATATTAATAAAACCCATAGCATATGTGCAAGAGTAAATTTTAGAATGTATGGATTGTGGGGCACCTGAGTGGCTTAGTCGATTAAGCATCCAACTTTCACTTGGGTCATGATCTCGCGGTTCTTGGGTTCGAGCCCTGCGTCGGGCTCTTGCTGACTGCCAGCTCAGAGCCTGGAGCCTGTTTCAGAGTCTGTGTCTCCCTCTCTCTCTGACCCTCCCCTGCTCACGCTGTCTCTCTCTCTCTCTCCTAGAAAAAAAAAAAAAGAATGTATGCATTGTTATGGGAATAATTAGAAGAGTAACTCATTCTGAAGGGATAAAAAAGAGTTTCACATGATGTGACACCTGAGGTGGGGCTGGATAGGAAATTGGCAAGTCCAAAGAGTGTGGAGAGACCATCCATGGAGATGGAATAGTGTGATTAGAATTAGGAGTCAAAGTGCAGGTTGAGCTTGGGAAGTTTTGAGTAATTTCTGTGAAACAAGATACATGGGGTAGAGTGCTGGGAAATGAGCTGAAATGTCGGTGAATCAGATTGAGAAGATACTCATTTGTTTTTTTGTGAAGATCCATAAAAGATTCAGGCATCCATTCCACTAATAACAATTTGTTAAATCTCTGGTGTAGTGGAACAGTATGATAAACCCCACAAGAAAGAGATAAGAGATGTATTGAAATTTGCTTAGAGAGTAAGCTTAAATGTTCACTCATACACACAAAGGTAAATATGTGAGGGGATATATGTATTAACTTGATGGTGTGGGAGGGAATTCTTTCACAACGTATACTTATGTCAAATCATCATGTTGTACACTTTAAATATCTTACAATTTTAGTTTTCAATTATACTTCAGTAGAGCTGAAGAAAAAAAGAGACATACAAACAAGTAATCACAATAGAGTCTGATAAAACCTATGAAAGTAGCTATCTTGTGAAATGGGACAACAGATCAGGGAAGCTTTTTGAAGGAGAATACAGAGCCCAGTGTTTTGCACATGGAAAGCACTTATCAAAGTTAACTAAATGATTACATGGACAGAAGACTGCCAGGCTGTTAAAATGGGAAGGGTCTTCCAGGGAGAGTATAAAGGAAGGACATGTTATGTTTAAGGAAGGATAATTATCCTGAAGTATATAGAGAGCTATTGGAGGGACTGAAAACATCGACCAAATCCTCTTTTTAAGTCACTAAGTTTTAAGATAAATAGAAAGGAGAATGACATAGAGGAAGGAGAGGATAGCTACATTGCAAGTGGAGCAGAGAGATGCAGAGGAGAGGGTGGAATTAAGAAATATCTAGGAACACACTCTAAGACTTGTTCAGGATATTATGGAAAGTCACAGAGAAGAATGAGTCTAGGATGTATTGGGAGATTAAGAAACCTAAGGAGCCAAGTGCCTGGGTGGCTCAGCTGTTTAAGCTGATCCCAGGTCTTGATCTCAGGGTGGTGAGTCCAACCCTTACATTGGGCTCCATACTGGGCATGAAGCCTACTTAAAAAAAGAAAGGGATGAAGGAAGAGAGAAAGAAAGGAAGAAAGAAAGAAACGTGAGCATAAGGTCTGGTGAAGAAGATAATGAATTCATCTTTGGATATGATGAGTTTGAGACAGTTTTGAGGCTGTGATGGGGGATGTCTAGTAGGCGGCTTGATGTTATATAGGACTGAAACTTTGAAGAGATATCTAGCCAAGACTTAAGATATTAAAGTCATCAGCATGAAGGTGGTAATTGAAAACATGAAAATATATGAAATCATCCTGGGGTATTTTATAAAGTTCATGGGACACTTAGGAATACCAGTCTTTAAAGGATGTGAAAATATGAGACAAGAAGCAGTAAGAGACAGGGGCAGAGATTGAGGCTATGGAAACTAAGGGAGGAACTAGCTTAAGAAGGGAAGGAACAGTCCAAAATGCTAAGTTCTGCACTGAAAGAATACCTTTAATCATTTAACTCATTTGTAAAAGGTTAATTGGGAATTTAGTCTGTGTTAGGTTCTAAACATTAAGAATAGAAGCAGTTCTAAACATTAGGGGTAGAAACTCAGAGTTTGGAAGCTTACATTCTAAATTTTTTTTTGATCTTTATTTATTTTTGAGAGAGAGAGGGAGAGACAGAGCATGAGCAGGGGAGGAATAGAGAGAGACACACACACAGAATCTGAAGCAGGATCCAGGCCCTGAACTGTCAGATCAGAGCCCGACGTGGGGCTCAAACCCACGAACTGCAAGATCATGACCTGAGCTGAAGTTGGATGCTTAGCAGGCTGAGCCACCCAGGCACCCCAGAAGCTTACATTCTAATAGAGGGAGTATAGATATAAACAAATATGTGTGATGAAATATTTAAGTTGCTTGGTAAAAATTTCCATAAGGTACAGAAAGAGAACCAATGCAAAAGAAAACCAATTCTACCTGTGGCAGGGGGAAAGGAAAGGATTCACACAGAAGGTGATATAAATGAAATTATTAATTGAATTTGGCATTAAGGAAGTCAGTTATCTGCATAAGAGGGAGTTTTTAGATTTTAGGTAAGGGAAAAGTCAAGTGAGGAAATGAGAAATAAACAAGAAATATGTTATTCTTTCAATGAATTTGGTTCTGAAAAAAAAGAAGAAATTTGAAATTCTTTCTCCTTCTCTCTCAACTTGTCTCTACTGCTTCTGCTTGTGGGGACTTGTGTCTGTTTGTCTTAACCATGTTTTTCATTTTCTGTATTTTATGATGCTTTGACATTTGGGGGCCTTGAAGACACAGGGAGATACTACCCCTCTCAGAGCTCATTCCTGAGATAGTGAACAACTTGCCTAAAAACACTCCTCCTATGTACAAACCAACTGTCTTAGTCTGCTCAGGCTGCTATAACAAAATAGCACAGGCTAGATGGTTTAAAAAACAGACATTTATTTCTCAGAGTTCTGGAGGTTTGGAAATTTAATATCAAAATGCCAGCAAATTTGGGTCCTGCTGAGAGCTCTCTTCCTGGCTTGTTTATGGCTACGTTCTCACTGTATACAGACATGGCCTTTCCTCAGTACATGTGTATGAAGAGAAATCTCTCTTTCTCTTCCTCTTCTGATGAGGGCATTCTTCTGTAATGAAAGTCCCACCTTTATAATTTAATCTAAATCTAATTACTTTCCAAAGCCCCCACCTCCAAACACCATCACACTGGGGATTAGGGCTTCAACATATGGATTTGGTGGGGCGGGGGAAGACATTCAGTCTATAACACCAATTAATCCAAACTCCGTGTCTCCAAGCATAATTTTATCTCATTCTCACGCATCAAGTCAGTATTTCTCTTGCCTCAAACCATCCCATGCCCAGGTATCAGACGACTAAAGTATCCCTGTAGCCCAGAGCCCACTGAAATTATTCCAACTATCCCAATTCTAAACTTGTTTCTACATGTGCATGCGGGCGCGCACACAAACACACACACACACACACACACACACACACACACACACACACACCACAAAAATGTCTCTAGTTCATGCTATCCCTTTATTCCATCTGCTTCCTGCCAGTCCCAAAACTTTCCTGTGTGGTCCCAGCTGGCCTGATATGCCCCTTCTATTGGGAACTGTGAGTAATAAAGCTTCTCTCAATGGCATTAACCTCTTCATGTCATCACTCAGTTGCCTCTATAAATTAAATCTGGAGCACATGATCGACACAATGTCTAGGTTTAATACTAATGAGAGAAGTTATGATTAAATTCGTTAGTCGCTAACAATTTAAGGAACTGAATTAGGGCTGCTGTCACAAATAGCCACAAACTCAGTGATTTAAACAATGGAAATGTATCCTCTCACAGTTCTAGAGGCTAGAAGTCTGAAATCAAGGTGGACCTCTGAAGGCTGAAGCCTGTAGGGAAGAACAATACTTTGCTCCTCTCCAGCTTTTGGTGGCTCCTGGTGATCCTGAGCACTCTATGGTTGTGGCAGCATCCCATCGCTGCCTCTGTCTTCACATGACCTTCTTATGAGGACACCAGTTATTAGATTTAGAGCCCATCCTAAGCCAGTATTACTTTATCTTAACTAATTACATCTGTAAAGACCCTTTTCCCTAGTAAGGTCATCTTCTGAGATTCTGGGTAGACATGAATATTTGGGGGACACTATTCAACCTAGTAGAGTCACTCTCCAAACTGCTATTAGGCAGAGTTGTCACATTGGGCTGCTCACGTAGAGTCCTCATGTGCTGGCTATGCTTACATCCAAAACCCAGCTTCATGATGAAGTTTATTGTCTAGTTTAAAACATATACAGGGGTGCCTGGGTAGCTCAGTCAGTTAAACATCCACTTCTTGATTTGGCTCAGGACATAATCTCACAGTTTGTGGAATCAAGCCCCATATCAGGCTGTGTACTGACAGTGCAGAGCCTTTTTGGGATTCTCCTCTCTCTCTCTTTTTCTCTCTCTCTGCCCCTCCCTTGCTTGCTCTCTCTTTCTCTCTCAGAATAAATAAACCTAAAAAAGTATATAGATTTGTCTGAGGTGTTGTTGAAAATGAATGTTTTCAAAGCAGTAATTCTATAGAGAACATATTTTTTAAGTATTTTTAAATTTATTTTGAGACAGAGAGAGCATGAGCAGGGAAGGGGCACAGACAGAGAGACAGAGAGAGAGAGAAAGACAGAGACAGAGACAGAATCCAAAGTAGGCTCCACACTGTCAGTGACGTGCCCAATGTGGGGCTCGAACCCACAAACCATGAGGTTTGATCCAAAATCAAGAGTTGATCACAACCAACAGAGCCATCCAGGCAGCCCTGGAGAACATATTTTTTAAGGCTTACTTTTCCCCAGGTGTGTGTACACCAGCCATTTAGAGAAAGCCAAGGGTGATGGGTTGGGTTGGGGCCCCTTGGTGATGGTGATGGGGCTCCTTGTTCTTAAGGCAATGGCAGTGGTTCCATGAGACACCTGAGCACAGCTCAGCAGACCAGCCAGTGTGTCCTGACAGTGGAACACTTTCTCAGAGTCAGCTTCCAAAAAGCTGATTCTGGTTATTTATTTTCCCATCCAAACCCATCTGGCAAGAGACCAGGGAAGACAATGAGAAGTTGCAGGATCAAGGCTAGGAAAAAAAAGAACTCAGTAGATATGTGAGTTTGGCATTTCAACTCTCTTTCCTTTTAGAGATGTCTGACAAAAGTGGTGACTGAGAAGCTCTGTGACGAGTGGGACAAAAAAATGGGGAGACAAAAAGATGGAGCTCAGCCAAACTTCTTACCAGAAGTAAAAGTCAACCCAGCCTCACACTGCCTTTGTAATTCTTCATATACAATGTCTAAAACTCAACAAAAAATCACGAAGTCAGTGAAAATAATAATTGACTCAAATCAGAAAGACAAAAGAAACACAGCCACAGGAGATACAAATATTGGAGTTTTTACTTATAATTTATTTGATTTATTTAATTTTTTTGAGACAGAGTGCAAGTGAGTGAGGGGCAGAGAAGTAATCAAGTTAAAATGAGGTCATTAAGATGGGTTCTAGTTAATTATGACTGATGTTCTTATAAGGAGAGGAGATTAGAGAGAAAGAATCCTACGAGGGTCAGAGAGAGAGAGAGAGAGAAGAGAGAGAAGCAGGTTTCACTTGGGGTTTATGTTTTACTCCAAGTGGGGCTCATGCTCACCTGAAGCGGGACTTGTGCTCACCTGATGTGGGGCTTGAACTCTCAAACTGTGAGATCATGACCTGAGATGAATTCAGATGCTTAACAACTGAGCCACCCTGGTGCCCCCAAATATTGGAGTTCTTTGACATGATTTTAAAAGAACTAAGAGAATATGTTTAAGAAATTAAATGACAAGATGGAGAATTTTGGCTGAGGACTGAAAACTATAAAAATCAAATGAAAGTTCTAGAACTGAAAAATACAAAGTAAGAACTGAATGGATTGATTTAATATTAGACTAGATACAGTTACGGAGAAAATCTGTAAATTGGAATGTAGGTCAGAATAAAATATCCAGACTAAAGAAGGGAGAGACAAAAGATATAAAGGACACATGGAACACAATAAAAAGG
Source organism: Proteles cristata cristata (assembly GCA_017311185.1). NCBI lineage: Eukaryota > Metazoa > Chordata > Mammalia > Carnivora > Hyaenidae > Proteles > Proteles cristata. The sequence goes on along the minus strand of JAESUZ010004016.1, from coordinate 630,473 downwards.
TCTGACATACATCTAGCTGGAGTCCATAGAGAGAAAAGAGGGTTAATAGGACAGAATCGAGGATAGGTAAAGAACTCCCTCCTGGCAGCAGACAACTCAAAAGAAAAATGGGCAAAAGATGTGAAAGACACTTCTAGAAAAGAAGGTGTTATGGGGTGAATTGTGCTCTCTCACTGGTATGTATAATTCTTAACCTCTATTACCACAGAATATGACTGTATTTGGAGATAAAGTCTTTAAAGAAGTAATCAAGTTAAAATGAAGTCATTAAGATGGGCTCTAATTAATTATGACTGGTGTTCTTATAAGAAGAGGAGATTAGAAACAGACACACAGAGGGAAAACTATTAAAAATCGGGGAAACCAGACATCTACAACTCAAAGAGAGAGGCCTCAGAAGAAACCAACGCTGGGGCGCCTGGGTGGCTTAGTCGGTTAAGTGTCTGACTTTCGCTTAGGCTATGATCTCACGGTTCGTGGGTTCGAGCCCCCGCGTCGGGCTCTGTGCTGACTGCCAGCTCAGAGCCTGGAGCCTGTTTCAGTCTGTGACTCCCTCTCACTCTCTGACCCTCCCCTGCTCATGCTGTCTTTCTTTCTCTCTCTCTCTCTCTCCTAGAAATAAATAAAACATTAAAAAAAAGAAGAAGAAAAAGAAACCAACGCTATTGACATCTTCTTGATCGTGACTTTTAGCCTCCAAAATTGTGAGAAAATACATTTCCATTGTTTAAGCCACCCAGTGTGTGGTACCTTGTTATGGTAGCCCCGGCCAACTAATACAGAAGGTATTCATAAGGCCTAGAAATATATGAAAAGGTGTTCTGCCTCATTAGACATCAGAGAAAACAAAATTAAAACCGCAAAGGGATAACACCACTCACCCATCTAATAGTGCTAAACATCTAACAGTGCTAAAGTATTTACTACTATAATTCTTGACCCACTTAATAGATATTTATAAAGCATTATCCCAAGCACTGTACTAGAGAAAGGAGCCACAAAGATAAACAAGACAGACACTATCCCTACCCTCCTTGAACTTACAGTCCAAGAGGGAAGATAGATAACTAAATTAGTTAACAGAGGTAGTATGTGCCAGGTGCTGTGATTAGGAAAGTATAAGGTGCTTTGGGGACACACAGCAAGAATACCTAGCCTAATGTGGGAGTAAACTCAGTGGCAGTTGAGGAGAGGTGGATAAGCATTTCAGGGCTCTTCTAATGAGAGGTGGACTGAGATATGTGAGCTCAACAAGCAGGCTCCTGGTATCCTTCATGGGCACAGTTTTCAGATAACTGCTCAACATTTGTGATGAGATGAAGCTGCATCTGTTTGCAAGTAAAGCAGAGAAGATCACAAGGTCTGCCTCAATCCCTCCCCTACTATTCACAGCAACCTTGTTCTAGCCTCAAACTCATCACAAAAGAAGTCTGCAGTTTAAGGCTGGCTTCAGGGATGTGTGACCTGTGCAATTACACAGGCTCTACACTGAGAAAATCAGTCGGCTAATTTAATGCTCTGTTGTCTTCTTGAAATTCTTTTTTCTTATTTTTTTAATGTTTATTTACTTTTGAGAGAGAGAGGGTGAGTGGGGGAGGGGCAGAGACAGAGGGAGACACGGGGCCAGAACCAGGCTCTGTGTTAACAGCAGAGAGCCTGATACAGGCCTCGAATTCACAAACTGTGAGATCATGGCCTGAGCTAAAGTCAAATGCTTAGCCAACCGAGCCATCCAGTCACCCCTGTCTTTTTGAAATTCTTAATAATTTTTGAATAAGGAGACCCACGTTTTCATTTTGCACAGACCCCTCAGTTTTTGTAGCAGGTCCAGTCTGCAACTAACTATACTTGCAATCCTAAAATAGCCATTTAGCATGCTCTTTGGGAGTTTCCTGTGGCCAGGATTGTTGTAGATACAGACTCTCTGGGCCTACTCTAGACCTACTGAATTGAAATCTGTATTTTAAAAGTTCCCCTGGCAATTTAATGTACATTAAGGTATGAGAAATGTTCATTGAGAACACCTCACCCCTTCTATGTGCTGAGAGTGAAGCTAACCCCTCACCCCCACCCTGCAACTTCTCTGGTGGGCATGTGACTTAGCCTGGTCAATAAGAGCATTGTACTCCTGGGCAACAGTGATTGATTCATTTATGGATAAGTATGTGATACATGTCATGCCAAATACACTATTGGAATTTATGTGGGAACCACTCAGCTGACACCATATCTTTTCCCTGGGACTGCTACCAGTTGAGTGACCTGAGTTTAGAGTTTTTGTGGCCATCACATGAAACCTGAAAATAAAACTAACATTGTAGAAAGGCCCGCTAAGAGATGGGGAGAGTCTTGATGCCATTGCCTTAGCACCTGGGTCAAAGTGTACTTGAAGTTAAATCTATCCCTGAACTTTTTACTTACTTGATCCGATAAATTCCCATTTTCATCTAAGGGTGAGTCAAGTTTTCTGCTCTTTAGTATCAAGAGAGACTGATGGATAACTCCCGTTCATGTCTACAGAAGGTGGCTTTCAGAGGTGGAGAGATATGTTTTGCTACATGTAATTGTGTATACACAACAATAGATGTACTTTTTTGCATGAACTATCCTATTTGGTTATCAAGTTGCAGAAATTCAGTGGATAATTACCAAATGTCTCCTTCATTTTACTTTAAAAAATACCAGTCCTGGATCAAAAAAAAATATTTTTTATTTGCTTGTGTTTTTCTGCTATTTTAAAACATTGTAGTTATTAATGAAAGACCAATTTCAATGTGTAATAACGTTTCCTTCTGGGCTGTAACTTCCTTGGGCAGTTCACTGAGCCAACAATGCTAAGAATGAAAATCTCCTGTTTTTACATCAGGAATACATGGCTAAAAGCATTTCTCCAACCACAGTCTGCTCTACCCCTGCACCCCCAACCCTGTTCATTTTCTCCTTTAATTGTAGCTTATATTCCATTATCTCAAGGAAATGATTAACCAGCATTTTTCCTTCAATACAACATCAGAGTCCTTTTTCCTTCAAAGAATTCCAAACCAAGTTTTATTTCTCTCTCACTACCTCGTAGGTAGCTCAATGCCTTAAATAAAGTATTTTGTCAGTATGTGCCCATTGCATTATTTTAAGTCTACATACACTCAAGGAGGCTAAAGTTTATAATGTCTGTTAAGGTAACAAATCTAACTTGAATATAGATCATTACAGCTGGAAGGGACTGAGAAGTTCTTTAGCTGAATCTTGTTATTACACTCTGTCTCTCTCCCTCTGTCTGTGTGTCTCTCCCTTTGTCCCTCCTTCCCTTCTTCCCCCCTCCCCCATCCTCTCTCTCTCTCTCTCTCTCTGTCTCTCTCTCTCAGAAATAAAACATAGATACAACTAAATCCCACTCTACCCTTCCCTTCCTTTGCCCTCCCCTCTATAAGTAAGCTGTCTGGTGAAGTTGGCGTATATCAACCCAGTGTATGTGTCTTTATTTTTATGATATATTTTAAAGTCTGAAAATTTTTATAAATGGAATCATATTAATCTATCCTTTTGTGGTATGCTTTTTTTCCCACTCAGTCTTATACTCTTGAGTTTATCCCCGTTGATACATGTGGATTAACTCTAGGACAAGCTTGTACACGAGCACAAGGAAGCATGTATGCAGCTGCGGCACTGTTAGTAATAGTGAAAAAGTCAAAACTACCCAATGTAGGGAAATGGCTGAGCTGTTTCCTATAATAGGATGACAATCCACATTTAAAACAGAACTTCTCTGTTTTACATGGTCCAGAGAGGTTATGTGAAAGGACAGCCGTCACTCACAAGGGTAATGGGAAGCCTGAGCTTGTACCCAGAGCTCTGGGTCTAAGCCTAATGCTCCTTTTTAATTAACCTCATATTTTGAAATAATTGCAAACTTACAGAAAAATCATGAAAGCAATACAAAGAATTCATATATAACTTTTACCAGATTATTTTAAAACATTTTGTCACTTTTTCTTCCTCCCTCCTTACCCCCTGCTTTTTCTCTTGATATAATTTCTCTATTCAAAAAAAAAAAAAAAAGATCTGAGTGTAGTTGACCCAGAATGTTACATTAGTTTCATGAATACAGTATAGTAATTCAACTTCTCTGTATGTCATGCTGTGCTCACCACAAGTGTAGCTACCATGTGTCACCATATAATGCTGTCACATCACTGACCACATTCCCTATGCTGTACCTTTTATTCCCACGATTTATTCATTCCATAACTGGAAGCTTGTTGGATATAATTATTTTACTGAGCCATCTAAGAGAGGTTGCCTACGTATATTTTGGCCCTTTAGCTGTACACCAGAGTGCTTTTGTTTAGATAAAACCACATTTTTAAGTATTCACATTACAGGTATCAAATGTAGGAAATTTAACTCTGAGATATCAATTTAAAACTGAAAATAATCTACACTCATATTAAAATTTTGTTGAATGTTCTAATAATAATCTTGATAGTAAATCTCTCTTTTTTTTAAATATTGCCTTGTTGAATAAACGTTGGCTAACTTTTTTTAAACATTAATTTATTTTTGAGAGACAGAGAGAGACAGATCATGAGCAGGGAAAGGGCAGAGAGAGAGGGAGACACAGAATCTGAAGCAGGCTCCAGGCTCTGAGCTAGCTGACAGCACAGAGCCCGACACGGGGCTTGAACCCACGAACTGTGAGATCATGACCTGAGCCAAAGTTGGACGCTCAACAGACTGAGCCACCCAAGCACCCCAGCAAACCTCTCCTTACTTGTCTTTGGTAAAGAATTCAGTTCAGGATCATGTGATACATTTGTGGTCAAGCTTAGGTTTCATTTTTAAAATTAATTAAATTAATTAATTAATTTGGATTTTATTTTTAAGTAATCCCTATATCTGACATGGAGCTTGAACTTGCAACCCAAAGAATCATATGCTTCACCAACGGAGACAGTTAGGTGCCCTAAGCCTAGATTTTAAATAATTATTATGACAGAATCTGAAAATATTTCACAGGTGTGCCTTTTGTAATTCTTCTATTACACATACCTGTTGACTTTAATGTATTCTTAGTATAACTGCTATATTGTTGGTACTGTACATTATTATTACCAAGAAGAAGATTCCAGCCTTGCATGGGAAATATTGAAGAAACAACTTAAACAGCAACTCTCATACCTTGAATTCAGAGTAGGGCACACAGTGCTAAATGAGGTACATGATGGGGGTGAGGTGACCTATGCTCAGAAGCTAGGTAAGAGCATCTCTGTGACCCAGTCTCCTCAGCTGTAAAGTGGTGATGATAATACCTCACAAGTTATTGGGAAGTAAAATAATATATGGGAAGAGCCCAGTATGTATTTGTAGAACTCATTCATAGGAGATGAATTTTTTTTTTCCCAATTTGTGCACTGAGATTTAGTTTGTCAAGTTTATGTGTTTAACAGTTATGGCAACAATAGCCCTTAAGTCTATTCACACCAGGAGATGTGGGAGGTGACACTTAAGTCATTTCTTCCCCAGTTTATGACAAAGTTACCTGGTTCCCGTGCAAACACAGATAAAGTGCTTTCTCTTTTACATGTTACACCACATAAAATGTGGTTCCGTGCAAAAGATTTTTGTTTATGTAGGCATAGAAAAGGAAACTTGCATCAGTTCACTTGAACATTTTAGTTAGCCATACTTTACTCACATTCTGAAACTCAGTCCTATAATTTAAAGAAATTTTCTTCTTCTTAGAGAAGGTGCAGTACATTTATCCAGGTATAATTGTTGAGATGGAAAGAAGATAATTATAGACATTTATAAAAATAAAAACATTACAACTTAGTCTTTTAAATAGAATGCACAATGAATTGATAATGCAGTCAGTAGTCCTTCATAGGTTTTTAAGCCTATGGTGTTTTCTTTAAGCTGAATTGCACTTATCACCTATTCATCTGTCTGTAATTGCAAAGAAATTGATTTAAGGAGACATACTGAGGATGACTTGAGATTTAACTCCAGAAACAATTTACTGGAAACAACATTAACTGTATCTTTGTGCAGTAGTTCCTATTCAATATCAGGTAAATTAGTGTACAGGATAAAGCAAACATCATCTTTGCTAATCATCATTGAAAGAAAATGATATATATTCTAGGAGCAAAATACAAAGCTTTTTTCTTTTTAATTCTAGAGGATCATAATAGAACTCTCAATCATAAATAACAGGAATACAACTCTAAAAAGCTTAAGCAAAAAGAAGACTATGATAAAAGTTTCTCATACACTGTAAGTCATGAAGGTGATTGAACCTTATTAACAATTAAAACTAGGGAATCATGGGGCACCTGAGCATCCAGGGATGGCTCAGTCAGTTAGGTGTCTGACTCTTGATTTCAGCTCAGGTTGTGATCTCAGGTTCGTGAGATCAAGCCCTGCATTGGGCTCTACACTGACAGTGTGGAACCTGCTTGGTATTCTCTCTCTACCTTTTTCTCTCCCTCTCTCCCTCTCTCAAAATAAACAAATAAACACTAAAAAAAAAAAAAAACACAGGGATTCAGATGCATTTAGGGTTCTTATTCCATCTCTCCTCTTTGCCCTTTTCTGTTCATTGGTTTATTCTTCCTGCTCTGTGTCTGCAGACTGTCCTTTTATTCTGGTCATATTGAGGAGAATGTGACTGACAACAGCTTCTGAACTTTGAAACTAAAATTCTGTTACTGGAGAGTCTATGTTTTTCCAAAATTCCTAGGGAGAGTCTTTAATGGGTCTGGCTTAGGTCAGGTGTGCACCTCCATCCCAATTGTTCTGACCAGAGACAAGTCCTGGAACAGGCCTTTGGCCCACCTTGAATGAGGATACCTCACACCAATCAACTGCAGCCAGCTGGGCAGGATGGCACTGAAGGAACACGTGGAGGAAGAAATGGGTAGTTCCCAGAAAAAGGGAACGTGGGAGACAATATATGACCACGATAGGGGCATTCTCCATCCATTCTTCGAAAAAATAACTTCTGATTTCCTATTGCATCCATTATGATTAATTCAGGTACAGATGGCAGGATCACCAATAGTAAAGACTTAAAAGCATTAGTCTCATCTACAAGTAGAGATAAGTGCTCTAGGATCACTCTTCAAGATCGTCTGGGACATGGCCTTCTTCCATCTTTCTGCTCCACTATCCTCAGTACATGGCTTCCATCTCCGGGTCACCTTATGGTCCTAGATGGCTGCTGGAGCTCTAGCTATTATGTCTATTTTCCAGCCAGGAAGAAGGAAGAGGGTGAAGAGAAAAGATTTATCTATTTGTCTGCCTCTCCCTTAAAAAAAACTTCCTGGAAACCTTTCTAACAGCTTCTATTTATATTCCATTGAACAGAACTGAGTCACATGGTCACATCTAGTGGCAAAGAAGACTAGAAAATGTGTCTTTTAGTGGGGAATGTACTGTTGTCTCATCAATAGAGGGGTTCTGTTAGTAAGAATGTGAGAATGGATGTTGAATAGATGTTTAGAAATCTCTACCATATTTACTATGACACAGAAACTAGTAAATGGGAACAAGATGAATAGGATATATAAACAGATAACTATAGCCAGTTCTTAAGGAGGCACAAGATGAGGGGAAGAGTCCAGTAGAGATATTAGCCTGACAGGGAAAGTTGTACGTCTTCTGTTTTGTGGAACTAAGGAGAGGATGAGTGAAAGCAATTTTGTAGCTGGGGTGTAGTGAAGTGCAGGGGCTTCCATTTCTCCACATCTATTGTCTCTGAGAAGAAGACGTAGAGGAAGAATTGCTGCTATATAATACTGGACAAAGGCAAAAAGTTTCTTTGAGCAAGGAGGAACAATTAAGTGAATGGTTCTCAACCCTGGGAGTGAATAAAATACCCCTGATGAACCTTTAAAAAAGTATCAATGAGGCCGCAGTGGTGATCAGGCTTTGGCAGTTTTTTTTAAGTTCTCCAGATGATTCTAATATTTAGCTAAGTGAGAACCACTGGTCCATTTCTAAACAGCTAGTTTGATTTAGGTTGTAAAAGGACTCTCTGGACTAGGAGTCAGGAGAGTATGAATTGCCCCTGCACAAATCATCAAGCTAACCTCAGCTTCATTTACAAAATGAAGATTAACTAGATTGAAGCAAAATTAGATGGCACTTGCAACAACAAATAATAAATAAGTAAATTCAATGCATTATCTCTAGTCTACTACTCTTTCAGGTAGAATTTAGTGATATTTCCTTAAGCCAAAGTTCCTATCAACTGTGAAAATGCCCAGTCTTTCAGAATTTAGCTGTTTTTTTTTATTAATAAGCTATTTAATTAATGTTCTGTAAGGTGAGTACCCCCGTTTGTTCATTTTCTTCAACACATAGCACAATTCATCTGGCTCAGATTATAAGCCGAGAAGTATCTAATTAGTATGGTGGCTAGAAGCATTTCCTCCTGAAGAAATGAAAGATCTTGTTTGCACAATGAGGTGTTGTTAACTCTGCCCTATGCATCTCTTTGAAATAAAGGTTTTGGTCAAAAGTAAAAAAGGTGGTTGAAAAAACTGTCATGTTGAAATGATCTGAAGAATAAAAGAATACTGCACAGTGGAAAAGAAAAATGCTTATGTTTACATTGTGTTATTGTCTTATTAGTGACATGGTGGCAGTTTAGAGAGAAGCAACAATGATGGTGATAAAATAGTAGAATTATGGAAAAGCCTCAGAAAACACATTGAAGTCTGAGAGTTCTTGGATGCCTTCACATTGTTTTGATTTACTTCTCATGTGAAGCAGATTTGAATTGGATCATTGTTTATTACTCATTCTTTCTTTAAACAGACATTTGTTGAGCATCTACTATGTGGCAGACACTGTTCTAAGCGTTATAGATTTATGGAGAAAGCGAAGCTTGGGTGGCTCAGTTTGTTGAACATTTGGCTTGATTTTGGCTGAGGTCATGATTCCAGGATTATGGGATTGATCTCCACATTGGGCTCAATGGTAAGCATGATGCCTGCTTAAGATTTTCTCTCTGTCTCTCTTTCCCTTCCCCCCACCCCTCACCCCTGCTCACACTCACCCTCTGTCTCTTCTTAAGTAAACAGACAGACAAACCCACAAGATTTATGGGGAAAGAAAGCAGATGAAATTCCTGCTCTCCTGGATCTTATATTGTAGGAGGTGACAATGAAGAGGTCAATGTATAAAATGTGTGACATACTTGATTTTAGATGGTGGTGAGTGCTACAATGAAGGAAAAGTAGAGGAGGAGAGTAGGAAATATGGAGTAGGGGAGGAGGATTGCTGTTTTAGAGTGACCAGGGAAGGCTTTAAGATAGTGTGTTAGTGAGCAATAGCAATAATCTCGGAGAAGAGCATTCCACGAAGAAGAAATAGCAACAGCAAAGGCCCTGAGGTACTTACTACATGGTCAGTGGGACAGACAGAGATAAACCAGGTAGGACCTCATAGGTCATCATAGTGACAGACTACTGGTGTTTGTGGGATGGGAAGCTGTTAGCAAGTTGTTTTTTTTTTTAAAATGTTTTATTTATTTCTAGGAGAGAGAGAGAGAGAGAGCAGCGTGAGCAGGGAGGGTCAGAGAGAGAGGGAGTCACAGACTGAAACAGGCTCCAGGCTCTGAGCTGGCAGTCAGCACAGAGCCCGACGCGGGGCTCGAACCCACGAACCGCGAGATCATGACCTAAGCGAAAGTCGGACGCTTAATCGACTAAGCCACCCAGGCGCCCCAGCAAGTTTTGAACAGATAAATGTTGTTTTAGCAGAATCATCTAGTTACATATAGTTGTGCTTTCAAAGATGGGCCTTAGGAGACTTTTATAATAACCCAGGCAATGGAAAACGGTGTCTTGAACTAGGGTGATCAATTCAAGTTGCTAAGAAGTGATTTAATTTCTGGATTTATTCTGAAGGATCTGGATAGGATTTCCTGGTTAAGTGCACATGAAGTGTGAGAACAAAAACAAAGTCAAGGATAACACCTGGATTTGTGAGCATTGGAAAAACGGCAGTGCTATTCACTGAGATGGGGATGTCTGTGAGAATCGAAGACCTGGGAGATCATCTCTTCTAGGAGCTACAGGCCATGAGGACATGCAAATGGATGTGTCAGATAGACAGTTGAATGAGTCTGGAGTTCAGGGTAGAGGTTGGACCAATCTGTTTTCATGACATGTAGGTAGTAATTAAAGCCTCAAGAATTGATGAGATCACCAAAGGAGAAACTAAGCTGTGGGGTCTCCAATGTTTATATGACAGAGACATTGGGGGAAACCAGGAGAGGAGGCTGACAATGAGTGACCAGAGAAAGAGGTCATGGGTTTGTGGTATCCTTGGAGTAAAGAAAATGTTGCAGGAAGCAGAGAGAGTCAACTAATAGAGTCTTTTTTAGCAAGGTATACCAAGGTCAGTATCCCTGTCCCAGAAAATGGGAGGTACACCTAAATAGGTTAACACCTTAAACTCCAGTGATTGTCCAAGTTCACACAGTTGGCATGTGATAGGTCTGAAATTCAAAAACTCTGATTGTTTGACCTTTACCTGAGCTCTTAAAGGGAAGATAAAAGAAGAGAGTTCAGTCCACCTATTTGCAATAGCAGCTATACTTGTTCTATGTGCTTTTTTTTTTCAAATTTTTTGCTAAGTGAGGATTTCCACTGCTTAGTAAAGCAAAAGAAACAACATGGAAATAAAAAAAACCACAAAAGTTTTAAAGATGGCTTTAAACAAATGAACATTTCATTGAAGTGATGAAGATAGATTGAATCTATCATATACTGTCTTTCCAAAGAGCTTCTCGGTTGTCTTTTTTTTTTTTTTTTTTTTTGCATTACAATTGCTTTTCTGCATTGCTCTGGGCTTTAGCAAGCTCCCTTCTGTCCCTCACAGGGTTTTGCATAGGCTGCCTCTATTCAATCAAATGCAGTCTCCAAAGTAGCACATTGAACAGAATGTGCAATGAATACTAAAAGAGGAAAAATGAACCTGCACATATGTGGCAGCTGGCAGCTTCTAAAAATCCTAATCTTCTCGTTTAATGAAATACAAGTGATTTTCAATTTCGGCAAGCAAGACAAAAGAAAGCCTTCTACATGGAATACCAAAGTAAACCCAGTGCTGAACTTCATTTAGGAGGAGGTTTGGGATAAGTATCACATAATCAGTATCCAGTGAATATCAAATTTTGCACGTTTACTAGGAAGTCCGGAACATTGCAACAAAGCGGTAGGGTAGGTGTTGGTGCTGCTTGCTCAGCGGACGAGACTGGTCCTGCACTCCTAACAGCGCAGACTTTGCAGACTCTCGGATGACATTTCCTCACCGCCTCTTTACTCCACATCCCTTCCTACATCCCCCAACTCTCTTTCCTCTGGCGTATCTCATATTCCCATTCTTGCTATGTCCATTTTGGTATCCATCTATTTATTCCTCCCAGCAAATTCTCATATGTGTGTAAAGATCTATACAAAAAAATTTATTACAGGAAAGGGTTTAATATTTTTAAAAAGCTGGAGGGGCGCCCTGGTGGCTTAGTCGGTTAAGCTTCCGACTTTTGCTTAGGTCATGATCTCGCGGTTTGTGGGTTCGAGCCCCGCATCGGGCTCTGTGCTGACTGCCAGCTCAGAGCCTGGAGCCTGTTTCAGAGTCTGTGTCTCCCTCTCTCTCTCTCTGACCCTCTGCTCACGCTGTCTCTCTCTCTCTCTCTCTGTCTCTCTCCTAGAAAAAAAAGCTGGAAACAATATAAATTCTCCATTAGCAGAGTAGGAAAATATATTAAAACAGGTGTATTCTATGGAATATTATTCAACTGCTGAAAATAAGATAAAGCTATATATAACACCACATGAAGATTTCCAACATGTATGAGTGAAAATAGCAAGCCACAGAGCAATACCATATGTTAAACCATTTAGGTTAAAAAAAATGGGAAAGAAACACATTAACTTGTTGAGAGTTACTACTTTAGATGACAGGAAGCAGGGGTGTGAAGAGGTACTGTCACTTTTCATTCCATTTACATTGATATTACTTACAGTTTTTAAAGTGTATTTTAATGAGTTACTGTGTAGCTTAAAAATTAACTTTAAAAATATCACTGTTGTATCCTTTCTCTCTCACTCACTTCTAATAATGTTCTCAAGCAGGATATGAACAGAAAGAAAACAGTCAGGTTTTATTGACTTCCGTATCTCACACTTAGGCTCCAGTGTTTGACTATGATTTCCTTCCTGTCCTCTGACAGAGTCACTAATTTTAGGTATGCCTTTATGGTTAGAAACAGCGTTTTATTTTGCTTGAATTTTTGAACCAATGGTCTCAGGAAATAACTATGTTTCTATAATATTTGTGTAGTATAGTTTTTTTTTCTTTTCATGAAGCTAGACCAGAATCCTCTTACCACCCCAAACAAAAACAGACCATTTAAGAATAAGTTCTAATTTGCCGATAAATGCTAATTTTGAGATTTCAATAATAAGTTTTCCTGCATGTAAGCATAAGAGAAATGCATCTTCACAAAACTGTTGGAAATTCTGGATATAAAAGATGCAAAGCATTTATCCTAAATTAAGTTGAAAAGTGAAATTAACAAAATGGCTAAAGGAGTTTTAACATGAAACATTAATTGGGACTTAATGGTTCTAATTTTAGCAGTGGAAAAGAGACATAATAACATTCCACCAAACCTTTGTTGGAGTTCCTTGTAATATTGCCTTAACTGTGGCTTCCAAGAACGTGCTACACAATCCGCTCTCTGAATCAGAATCCAATTATTTTATATTGGTTTCATGCTTTTACCCAAGAGAAATTCATAAATTGTTTTTAATCACTTCTTTTATTTTAAATCAATAGTGTCTGCAAAGCAGATAACATTTCCCATTAAAACATCACCTCCTGTCATTGGTATAATTACTTTGTAAACAGATAAACCACAGCACAATTTGACAGTCTTTGGGTTTATAAAATCTCATTATGTCACAACACAATATTTTATTCTTAGTGATCATAAAAAGAGCATACACTTGAACAAAACCCAAACATTTATGATGCAGAAATTGGAAAGAAACAAGTTAATATTGCATATGGTACCGCCTCTATTAGAGTCTCTGGGAGAGAGCTCCTTTTTACTGCAGCTGTTGAGGAAGTAGGGAGGTTTGAGGGAGTTCTGGTTCCCTTCACTGGGGTTGGCAGTCATGTGGCTGGAGATGGAGGATTTGGCACAATCCCAATATACAAGCTTCTCAGGGAGGCCCAGGACCCGGTCCCTCAGGTCTGGAAGAGACAATATGGCCTCAGTTTTTCATCCCACATGCATAGGCTGCTGCATAGAAGAGTGGGGGTAGGGGGAGGGAGGTGGAGGATGGCATGATCTCCAACTTCTGTTTTAGCAGATTTGCTTTCACCTATTTTACATCTTGGGCTTCTGCAACAGATTTCATCTGGAGAAAGGGAATCAGTTGCTTTTGAAAACCTCTGCTCTATGCAATAGTCGTGTGCTGACTCTGTGTCAAAGAGAGGATGGCTGGAAATACAAGAAAGGAAAAAAAGCTAGGAAAACCCTCTGATGGAACCAGGAGGGCAAAGAACAACCCATGCTATGTGAGAACCACCTGCTAAAACTCATATGCCTTTTTATATCGTCAATTTTATATCTAACTCTAGTAGAGACAAATTCCTAATTTCAAAAATGATAAAACACACACACACATAAACCAAGAAAACACCCTCAAACTGTAATTTGTCTCTATCTCCCCTTATTGTTTTTTTGTATAAGAAAAGGGAGTAGGTGGGGCACCAGGATGGTTCAATATGTTAAGTGTCCATCTTCGCCTCAGGTCACAATCTCACAGCTCTTGGGTTTGAGCCCTGTGTGGGGCTCTGTGCTGATGGCTTGGAGACTGGAGCCCGCTTTGGATTTTGTGTCTCCCTCTCTCTCTGCCCCTTCCCTGCTTACACTCTGTCTCTGTCTTTCTCTCAAATATAAATAAATATTAAAAGAAAAAAAAAAAGAAAAGGGAGGTTGGGTGTGAGAAAGATACTAGAACAGGAGGAAATTGAATGTCCCTTAATCAGCTTTAGTATTGTCTGGACCTGGTATTCCATCTTGCTTTAACATCACTGAGGATTAATCTGCTTTTCTTTGTATTTCTTTCTCCTTCTTCCCTCTCAATGGTATCTTGAGGGACTTTTTCGGCCTCTTTCTCTCTTCCTTCTACTCCTTAACCCATACCAATAAGCATGGCATCTCCATTTAGGAAGCAGCAACTTAACAAACATTGTAGACTCAGAGAAAGAAAGTTAACAATAAGCCCAAGGGCTAGACGGAAAGATTAAAAGATACACTTGTCCTCAAAATCTACAGAAGATTCTAGCTGAGAAAGGGGAGGTGGCTGGGTTTTGGGTTAGGGGCAACTTGTACAAGAGACCAAGACTCCAGCCCTATTGTCTTCTTCTTCCCCCAAAATGTAAGATCCTCAAAGGACATGTATGTATGTTTTTGTCCCCCCCCGAATATAAGCCCTAACACTGCAGGGACTTGACTGGTTTTGTTAACATCTGTATTGGTCAAAGTGCCCTGCACCTTGTAGGGGACTTCAATACTTCAGTGAATACTTGTTGAATAAAAGCATCATAGAACAAAAACCCTTGCTCACTTACCAAGGTCGCATTATGATAAAACCATTGAAATTTCCCCTGAGTTGGGGCAATGGCAGTGCCTCCATCAAAAGTATAGCCTCAGTTTTTGGTCTATTGGGACCAACAAGGGCTAAAAGCAAAGATGGAACTAGAAGAATCTTCTCCATGCTGAATAGTGATGTGAGTGTGGAAAAGACACTCTGGTAAGAGAAAGCCTCCTTCCTACTCCAGGGGACAAGAAGTTCTAAAGGAGGCACTCACTGCAGTGGAAGCATACAGAGATCAAATAATGCTGCAATCCCTTAAACTTGACAAAAGCTTTTTTGATGTGTGGCCAATTACAATGATAGTGAAATACACTATGAAAATACTCTTCATATGTTAACAGATGTCATCAGATTGGTAAACATCAAGAATTTGTCTCAGTCTAAGCAGGAAACAACCTCCTTGACCTCCACCGCAGCAACTTCTGACTTGACACATCCCCAAAAGCAAGGGAATTAAGAGCAAAAATAAACTGTTGGGACCTCCTCAAGATTAAAACTTCTGCACAGCCAAGGAAACAACCCAGAAAATTAATAGGCAACCAACGGAATGGGAAAAGATAGTTGCAAATGACATATCAGATAAAGGGTTGATATCCAGAATCTACAAGGAACTCACCAAACTACACGCCCGAAAAACAAACAACCCAGTGAAGAAATGGGCAGAAGATATGAACAGACACTTCTCCAAAGAGGACATCCAGATGGCCAACAGACACATGAAACGATGCTCAGCATCGCTCCTCATCAGGGAAATACAAATCAAAACCACACTGAGATACCACCTCACGCCAGTCAGAGTGGCTAAAATGATCAGAGAACTCTAGATGCTGGCGAGGATGTGGAGAAACGGGCACCCTCCTACACTGTTGGTGGGAATGTAAAGGTACAGCCCCTCTGGAAAACAGTGTGGAGGTTCCAGAAACTAACAATAGAACTCCCCTATGACCCAGCAATAGCACTGCTAGGAATTTACCCAAGGGATACAGAAATGCTGAGGCATAGGAGCACATGTACCCCAATGTTCATAGCAGCACTCTCCACAATAGCTAAAACATGGAAAGAGCCTAAGAGTCCATCAACAGATGAATGGATCAAGAAGATGTGGTTTATCTATACCATGGTGGCAATGAGAAACAATGAAATCTGGCCATGTGTAGCAACATGGATGGACCTTGAGGGTGTTATGCTGAGCGAAATAAGTCAGGCAGAGAAGACAAATATCATATGTGTGCACGTATAGGAGGATTAGGAGGACTTAACAGAGGACCAAGGGGGAGAAGAAGGGCAGAAATGGTGGGGAAAGGGGGAGAGGCAAACCATGAGAGACTCTTGAATGCTGACAAAAACTGAGGACTGGTGGATGTGGGGGGGAGGGGTGGGCATGGAGGAGGGCACTTGTGGGGATGAGCACTGGGTGTTATGTGGAAACTAATTTGACAATAAACTATTTGCAAAAAAAAAAAAAAAAGAATTTGTCTCAGTCTTTTGTTAAGTCTACCCCAAATACTACCTGCCTTTTTTCTTCATTATATTTTCCCTTTGAAGAAGAATAAAGGAAAGGCATATGGTTAGTTTACAAGTCAAAAAATTTAATATTAGCACTTCATTAGTGATTTAAAACATACTCCTTCCAGAATATGTAAAGTACAACAAATATATACATATTTTAGGATAAACAGAAAAGAAATACATAGCAAGGGATAGGTTGTTAACACTGTGAATAGTAATGTTCCATTTTGGAGCAAAATGGCTTTAATAAATGTTACTAAATAAAGTAAGGAGGACTACCAATGCAAAAAAGTGAATCGTGACAAATTACTTATATAAACAGTCTTCATAGAGTGATCATATAATTCAATCATCCAAATGGGATGCTTGAGTGAAAGGGTACACTGGTCATAATTAACACTGGGCAACAGACCATAAAGCAGGATAAGCCAGGGTATATGGTCGTCTTCCTCACAGGGTGTGTAACAATAAAATTGCTTTTAGGTTTTTTATTTTGAAAAAAAGAAAACACCTAAAAAAGTCAAAATCGGTTTTTCATGTGCTAAACACAAAGTAGGTAACTGATCCTTTTTTGATTAACTGCTCAATTTGTTGCAACAAACTATTTAATTTGAGTATAAATTATTATTGTTGAAATTGATTAGAAAAGAGAAATTCAGTGGGTAATCTACCCTGTTCTCAAATTATTCTGCTCATTAGAAAAATTTCCCCCTGGGCCATAAAAATTAATCAGAATAGAAAAGTCTGCTGAATACCATCTCTCAGCTGAAAATACACATCTCGTATTTTAAAATCACCTCTCTTTCAGTATTGACCAGGTTGGTAGGTAAGGTTCATCTCTAGTCCCAGACCTTATTGAGTGTAGGCATCAGGAGCACCGTGTTGAGAGGATTCTGAGGTCACCTTGGGGCTTAGCAGAAAGGTGTATGGTGCTCAGTTAGGATGTTTGCAGGAGACATGGGGTATGGAGCAGTGGCATGTGTGGCAAATATTGCCATCCCAGATTTGGACAAACATCTGTTGTTAACAATATTTTTCTGACATATATCTACTTATGTGGGGAACAAAGGCAAAAGAAAATAGTTAAATTTTCTTGTAACTTACAGCGCATTGACAAGTCTTTGAGACAGGCAGAGTGACCTTCCTCTAGGAGCTCAACTGACTCAATGTTAATACTTTGCTAAGGGCAAAAGGCAGTCTTAGCTTAACATTATCCCGACCTCCATGATCCTGTGAGTTTACTTTAAACATACAGAAATTCCTTTATTTCCACCCCCCTAGGTATATGTTAACAGTCATCCTCCAGGCATATGGCCCACTGATATACATCTGAAGGAGCTCATGACTGAGGTTTTACTAGACAGTAATAAATGACCTTTTCCCAACAAGAACTAGCTCCCTCAAGGTCCTGGAAACCTTGCTTCCAAAATTCCTTAGAGATTTACGCTATCCTTATCCCCCTCCCAACTTGAAGGCATACAATCAGTCACCTGTCACAACCCCAGTGCAGCTCTTTCTGTCCGTGGGTCCTGTCCCTGTGCTCATTAGAAAAATTTCCCCCTGGACATAAAAATTAATCAGAATAGGGATAATAGAAACAGAATAGAAAGAGAAAGAAAAAAAGTAGAAAGAAAAATCACCTTTTTGCCCCAAAGATATATCAAAAATTCCTTCTTAACCATTTGCTCTAAACTCCAACATTTCCACATCATCTAATATATAGCTGCTCACAAAAGAAATAATTATACCTTGCTGATATTGCATCTGCTACTTCAGTTCTACCATAGTGTAATTAATATACCAACTACACCACAGGTCAAAAATGTATCACTCTTAACTTGAATAAAGACAGCAGTTTCATGATGTCCTCACTTCATTGTTTTATAACCTACTTAGTCCAAAATCAAAATAAGGGAAGATCAAATACCTAATACCTGAGTGGAAAGTAGTAGAAACAAATAATACAACAACCATGCTAATTAATTGCTCCTCTGTTTCTATTCTTATTTTCTTTTGGGGGACTATATTTTTATCTACTCAAGAAAATTTTAAGCCATAAAATGAAAATAAACTTGCTTCTCCCTTGCAAACAAACATTAACATCTCAATTTTTAAGAAGTATTTTCAACATTTATTTTACTGCCACATATCTTTTACTATTTAACCTTCTTACAATGGAGAGATCTATTCTCTGCCTTGCAATAAGGGAAAATGAAAAGGATTTAGCTGATACTTTTTGAAGGTGTACCTAATATCAGTGCTTCTTTTGTGAGTATGAAGTATGTTCTATCTTTAGATCTTAAATCTCTAATTTTGGAAAATAGGGCAGAATTAAATTTATGAAGAGGAGGAGATCCAACTTCAGATTGCAAGACAGCCTTCCCATATTAACTTTGACTATGCAGCTCTACTTTTTCAAGAGTGAAATTGTATTAAAGTGGTTTTCCAAAATATTTTGTGGAAAATAAGAATTAATGGATGGCAACTCCTCATTCATGATCCCCAAACAGGAGACAAATTCATCAGGCAACAGCGTCTGTTCTGAAAGAGTTTCCGTGGGTGAAGCATTTTCTAAAAACAGGGTAGTTTCTTCCTCTACTGAGTTTTTCATGTCCAGAGAACTGCATTCTCCTTGATTCAAGATGAGGCTTAATTCTTCAAGAAGTAGTGTGTTGCTTAGCGAATTCATACTTGAGACAGAAAAAGCAAAATTAGGATATTTTTTAAACATGGCATTTTCCCCCAGGTCTAAGGAATCAGCTGGCGGTTTGAGAGTTGAGGAAGCTGTTTCATCATTTTGCCTGAGATGGCTTCCCCCAGTGAGAAAAGTTGAAATCTGGGGTTTATACCCAGGGCTGAGGCCAGGCATATACATAACTGTAGTGTTGGTGAGTAGTGACTTTTGTAGGCAGTCTCTTGTCTCCAGGGGCTCTGTATTCTTTTCCATCTTGTAGTCTGTGGGCTTGTGTTCTTCTGGAAGAAAGATTTCTATCTCTGTAACCACAGGATCAACATATAGGACTTGTTCGCTGGAATTATTATCCATAAATTCACTTTTTTCCTAGGAAAGAAAGTTTTTTTTTTTTTAATTTTACAAAAGACATTTAAAGGGCCTAACAGGATAAATAAAAAAAAAAAGACTGGAATTCCGCTTTCCCTCAGCTTTGCTTTTCCCTCCCTCTTCTGATATTGTTTCTCTTCCCATACAATTTCCTCCTTTTGTTATCCTGCTCAATTCCATATCTTTATTAAATTCTCCCATGAGGAGACTAAAGAAAAGAAATAATAAAAACAATTACTGTTTTAAGCACATGACTTGGCTTAAAAATTTTTAAGAGAAAGATGTGTCTTGCATATTAACTTACATATTATTTCAGTGCCTTTTAAAATTTGGAAGTTTAATGTGTTGGAATATTCCTTAATATCATGGAGCCTTACTACAAGAAAATATCTCATTGTTTAAATAAAGAAAGGAAGGTAGGAGAATCTTGTTTTGTTTCTAATTTTTGAATAAAGTAGTAATAAATATTTTGTGCTGAGGTTCTGAAGGTGTGCAGCTAACTATACAATTCAGACATGAACGGGAGCATCAGTGAATAAGGTTTTTATTTATATAAAAGCCTAATGACTCTTCTGAGTAAGAAAATGACTTGAGGCCTTGCTGCTTGTTGACTGGCTTCCCAAGGGCAAATAACTCCCACCCTACACTGTTATAAAATTATAGCCAGTTGCTATGGACTGAATGTTCATGTCCCTTCAAAATTTATATGTTGAAGCCCTAATCTCCAGTGTGATGATATTAAAAGGTGGGACCTTTGGTGGGTAATTAGGTTGTGAGGGTGGAACTCTCATGAATGTAAGTAGTGTCCTTATAAGAAGAGACAGGAGATTGTGATCTCTGCTTCTGCCGTGTGAGGATACAGCAGGATGGTGGCCAACTGTAAGAGAGCTCTCACCAGGAGCTCAACCTGCCAGTGTCCTAATCTTGGACTTACCAGCCTCCAGGACTGCAAGAAATAAATGTTTGTTGTTTAAGCCACCCAGTCTATGTTATTCAGTTATAGTAGTCTGAGCTGAGCAAAATACCACCTTTTAGTCTTTGGGCAGAAAACAAAACTTCATCTGAAGGTTTGCTTCTAATACCAGGAGCCCAGAATGGGCAGGAAGTTGGGCAAGAAGGAAGACCTTGAATAAAGCAGCATGAAGTGTCATTTGAATTTTCTTCAGGCTCAGTCTCCTTAGGGAACTTACCGGGTTTGGGTTGGAAAGGACAGACATGTATTCCAAGGTCAGAGGAAGTAAACAGGAACTAGACATGCTATAAGAAATAAAGAATACAAGGCAGCTGTGTTCCAAAGATGGTGGCATTTTCTGCACTTCAGGTTGGCAACTGAGTGAAGTGGGTGGAGTCAGACCACACCGAAGGACACAGAAGAGCAACAGGGACCATTCCAGAGTGAAAACAATAAAGGAAGAAGATCTGACCACAGCAAAGTCAGGGAAAGTTCTCTGAGTCACAGAAAATCTCCAATTCCCTAAGATAATAATTAGTGGGGAAACAAGCCAGAAATACCAGGTGGAAATAATATTAAGATTAGAATATTTATTATCTGTAGTTTGGTGAATATATGCTTGTTCTTCAGTGACTTGTTACCTGTGTACTTCATTACATGTGTGGGTTTAGTTGTTCAAGATCACCCCTCCACTATTAGTAGGCAACACTATAGCCTTCAAACTCAGTCATATGCACAACCTTTCTCTCTTTCAAGTATCCAGATACAGGAATCCCTCCTTTGGCCCAAAATGAACCTTTCTGCCTTGTTCCTTTAGACCAACCCCTCCTTGCTTCTTTATAGTCTTGTTGGATCAATATTCCCTCGTTCTCTGTAGTAGTCCCTCTTCAGCCTGTCTAATTTAGTATAAACTCGCTTCTGACTCATGTCCCTCTGAAGCTACTGCTGTCATTCATTTTACGAGGATGTGAGAGCTTACCATGTGTCAGCATAGCCCCTTTCTCTACTTCCCATTAGAAGAATGTTTTCATTCTCTGCCTCTACTTCCTCAAAACCTAATCACTTCTCATTCACCAGTGACCTCCCCTTGTCACATTCCATAGACTCATTTCACTCCTTATGTTATAGATCCTCTAAAAAGTAATCAACTCCATGGTTCCTTGCTTCTTGACACTTTGCTCACACCTCATGATGCTCATTCTCTGACCCCCCTCCTCTGCCTTTCTCCTAGGACCTTGTCTATTCCAATGGAAAAGCCCTTAGTGACTCCTCATTGTCTTTGGCAGTAGTTTTCAATCCCTAACAGTATTCTTAACCTCAGCTGCATACTGGAATCATCAGGGAAGCTTTGGACAATACTGATGCTTGGGTCTCCCCATGCCCTCCCTCCCCAAGAGATCATGGGATGTGGGCCAGACATGCGGATTCCAATATGCCACCAAGACTGAGAACTGCTATCTTGGAGATGTCTCTGTGGTTGGGTAAGGTGTTGATTAGTGGACTCATCAGAATTCCAAACAAAGCTGCTTTTATTTGTTTCATAAATTTTTGTTTTCCTCACATCTTTTAAACAAAAGATTTCTAAACTAAAATTAAATTTTTTAAACAAGTTTGAATATCCTTGTTGACAGAATGAAGTCTGAGTTCTATGAAAATATTTTCTATGATCTGATCCCAATCATCATTCAAGCAATACACCACCATTCCTCACATCAAGCCTTTTAATAAAGCAACACCTAACATGAACTTCTCACCTCTGTGCTTTTGCTCATGCTGCCCTCTCTATGTTGAATGTTTTCTGTTTCTCCTAAGTGACTCCTCCTCATCTTTCCGCATGGTTCCTCTATACCCCTATCATATTTGGTTTCATTTCTGTCACTGTACTTACATTGCTGCACGGCAGTGCTTGGATGATGTGTCTGCCCCAGTCACCGGGTTTGGAGTCCCTTAATGGCAAAACTGCGATGCCAAAAAATAGAAGGAGCACACGTAGGAGAATCTTTCCCCTTCTCCAGAATTAGCAGCTCCTCCATAATTGGCATAGTCCTCTATAGCCCCAGGTCCTTCCCATTACACCCTTCTCTTTTTTTTGAGATGGAAACCTGGCCCCACTCTTGGGACACCATCATATTTATTTTCCTCTGACATGTATTTTCTCGAATCCATTGAGCCTCAGGAGTGAAGCAAATCTCACCTGCTCCTCCAGTCTCATGTAAAACAGAAGCCCCTTTGTGTCTTTAAGCCCAATTTTATTGATTTTTTCTGCCCTCCTCCTCCTGTCACTTAAGTTATCTGTCAACTTTTGGCCATCACATGACTGACACTTGGCCCACAAACTTCCTTTTTACTTTTCTCTTTTGAATAGCATTGTTTCTTTCTTCCTTCTCTCTTTCTTTCCCCTAACTTTATCCCCTTATCTCTCTTAAGTATAATTTGAAATATGTATAATTCTGTTTTGACATATGTTTATACAATTATGCTAAAATGTATACATATTTATTTGAATAGAAATCCTACTCTAATTGTTGGATTGCTCTCTTGGTCTTAGAGGCCGCTTAGTTTTTATTTGCTGGTGTTTGGTTACCTGTAGCATTTTTACAATATTACTGTTTTCTATATTAGGAATATCTTCATGGAGCCACTTTGGTATTAGCAATAAGATTCTTCTTTTAATTCTAGGGAACAAAAATGACACATTAGAAGAAGCATTTTACTTTAGGATTGGTTCAGGCAATCACATAGGAAACCAGGAAATTGACTGGAATGGGAGGGAAATGCATAATAAAGATTAACATTCCTGATGCAGATTTCCATCTCTCTAGAAAGTTAAGTGGGATTTGGCTTCAATATCTTTTCCGATTTTCCTCCTCTCTCTGTTGTTCTGCTTTTCTCTAATGAGGCAGAACATTTCAAAACACTCACACTAGATTCAAGGTAAGTGGGAGAGCCACCCTGGAAGTAAAACTTTACACATGTTAAATATGGCAAAGCAGAGATGCCTAGGTGGCTCAGCCAGTTGAGTGTCTGACTCTTGTTTTCGTCGCAGGTTATGATCTTATGGTGCCTGGGATTGAGCCCTCTGTTGGGCTCTGCACTGCCAAGGCAGAGCCTGCTTGGTATTCTCTCTCTCCCTCTTTCTCTGCTCCTCCCCCACTTGTGCTCTCTCTCTACATATATCTCCTTCTCTCTCTTTCTCTCTCTCAAAATAAATAAATATTAAAAAAAAAAAACAAAGAATCCTGGCACTGTATGTAAACTTGAGGGCACTGTGAGCAGGCTGTGTAGTGAAGGAGAAAACATGGGTTGTGATGCCAGCTGGTTCTGAGCTCCTGGGTTACTGCTCAATAACCTTGGTCTGACCACTTAACCTCTGGAAGCCTAAAGGAAGTGATCTGCAAAATAGGCCTTCAGGTTTCCTGGCAAGGTCATTGGGAGGATTAAACCAATGACATGTGTAAAGAGTTTGACATGGGTTGGTAATCCTTAAACACTGCTCCTTTTATTTTTGTCTTTCTCTGATTAAAAACATTGATGCGTTTTCCTAGTAAATAACTGAATTGACGAGGTTTGGTCTAAATCAGAAAATAGAAATTCTACGAAAACGTACCCAGTTCGGAGAGATCTGTTAAATAGCCCAATCAAAGAAAGAATCGACAACATAACAGCAAAGAAGGTCATTCCCAATAAAAATCCAATGTCTTGTTGCCTGTTGTCTGAAAGGAGAGAAAAATAATTTTAGCTAAGCAGTAGTGTACATGGGATGTCAGAATCATTGTTCTCTCTGTACAAAGCAAAAGTCATTGATCTCAAAGGAAAAAGAAATGGGAGAACAAAATTAACCTTTACCTTGGGCCGTGGATACAATGACAGCCCTTCCAAACTGCACAATATCTTTTATCTGAGAAAATTGGGCTGCACGTATCTGGTATCCGTGGGTTTCTAGAAGTGCATCTCTAGCAAATGTGGTAAGCATTAGACATTTTTCTGAGCTTGTGCATGCATATTTTATATAAAAGCATTTAGTGATGAATCTCATTTGTTTTGTCTGACACAGGTAAGAATTTCCAATTGCTGGTAACAGAATCTAAAGCTAGCCACAATCAAAACTGAGGTTTTTCTGGGTTTTCTTTTTAAAATTTTGAGCAAGAAAGAAGTTAATGTACAACTTGTCACCATTCTTCAAAATTTATCGTTCATGATTTTTTTTTCTGCTGAGAAACAGAAACAACTTAAGACAATATATAAGAAAGTAATGCAAATTGATATATATCTTGCACTCATTTTGTTTTTAAAACAATGCTTTTCTTACATTTTGAAGCTTAATCACCCAAAAATAATTAATATGATATATTCAACACGTTACCTACTAGGCTCATCCCATTTTCTCCCTAGTACATGAAAAAAATCCCATTTTCTATTTTCAGATACTGACTATAATTGAGACTTGTCTATCACACCGGCATTTGTTCTGAGTGATGATGGGTTTTTGGCCTCCTTCCCATTCTCCTTCCCCACATCCTCTCTCCATTTGGCAAATATTTATTAGATACTTACCATTGGCAGACACTTCACTGGCCCTGCCCTTGTTATTTCTCAGCTGCACCTGCCATACACTTAGGGGTCTCCAGGCTGTCTGGCCCCTGTCCTTAAGCCAACTGGTGTTCAGAGGCCAGGTCAGTGTAACTTAGCCCCAACTCCAAAGTCCTAGGGGGATATGGAATTAGTGTTTTCCTAGAACTAAAACTCTATGGCTGAAGATTTCACACAACTAATGGGAGGTAGTGGGTGCCACATACCCTTGGGTGTTAGTGCCTGGTAAAGACTAGAGCCCCAGGTGGCCAGGCATAGGGGGTTTAAGGATAGAGCAGAGTGATAAAGAGACAATTGGTGATATCTGGGTTCAAACTGGGATCTGCCCTTACCAGCCCTGTAACCTCAAATGATAATTAGGAACCCACTGAAACTCAAATTTCTTCTGTAAAATAGATACCATAACACCTATCTAAATAGGGCTGTCATGAGCTTTTGACCTCCTCAGTTCCCACAGAAATATCAAGGGGCAGGCCTGGGTAGGCATCTGTAATTAGGGATATGTACTGAGCCTAAGCATTTGGCTCACTGATTTGTATGTATAAGTTCAGAGTGGCCTCACCTTGCTTCGTGTTTCTTTATAATACTTAACTGCCACTTGACTCTTTTCTTGTTGTTATCCTCTTTGTTTTTCTCCCAAACTGTCTAAAATGGAAGCTCCATGAAGACAGGGTCTTTGTTCATTGTTTTTCACTACTGATTTCCCACCCAGTACAGTGCCTGGCACATAGTAGTTGCTTAATGAATATTTGTGGAACAAATGAATGGAAGTCCAAAGAATGTCAATGTAACCTGCAAAAATTTTGATACTTTTCCTGACAGATTTATTATTTTTTAAATTTTTCTTAACATTTATTCATTTTTTGAGAAACAGAGTGAACAGGGGAGGGGCAGAAAGAGAGGGGAAGACACAGAATCCAAAGTAGGCTCCAGGCTCTGAGCTGTCAGAATAGAGCTGGATGCGGAGCCCGAAATCACAAACTGTGGGATCATGACCTGAACCGAAGTCAGACGTTTAACTGACTGAGCCACCCAGGCACCCCTATTCCTGCCACATTTTTATGCAGGGAGATAAATGATCTACCATTGGCACATGGTGAAATAGTTATGCCTAAAGTTTTTCAATTTGAAATTTCTATTTAGAGTTATATTTGACCATTACACATCTAATCTCATAATTTTTTGATGCCTAAAATATCTAGGTAAGCTCATCAATGGAAAATATTGAATCACACTAACAAAACAGGAGCTAGTTTCTACAGAAGAAAGAGTACAGACTTCAGGATTTGAAAAACAGGATTTGAATTTTAATGTCACTTATTGTGACCTTGGACAAGTTCCTCAGCCTCTCTGAACTCCAGTTTTCCCATCTATAAAATAGATACACAACACTTGTCTTACCTGATTGTTTTGAAGATTGAACAAATGATGTATACAACCACCCACCACATGGTATACACTCAAATTACATTTTTTTAGGAGTTTTGGGGTCTTGAGCCCCAGCACCTATTGAAATGAAAATGTATCTAACCCATAGCAAAAGCAGGCAAAGTCCACCTAAAACATTCCTTAAATTCAGTTTTAAGTGGACCTTTGTTGATAATTTCCATACAGAAAGCCTATGGCATATCTTATTCTCAAGAAATTTATGCCTGACACATGATTTTTCAGTTGGAAGGTTCAAAGGAGTGATTAGTAAAGACCACTCAAAACACCTAAGTTGTTATTTTCTTACCAACTGTACCTTTAAAGATGGAAGCAATTAGCAGTCCAGAATTCTGAGTATCATGTTGGAATGATTTCAGGGTGGGCTGAGAAACTTAAACAAAAGAAAACAGGGTGAGCTTCTTACATTTTGCATTCAGCTTATTCAATTTCTGAATTACCCATTTTCACTTATTTGGAGATGATTAAAGTAAACTTTAATAGGCCTGTAAGTGGAATAAAAACAAAGGCTTTTGAAAAGTGTGTCTTTTTTCTCTCCTTTTAATTTAATTGGTCAAATCCTAAAGAAGGAAACACTGAAAGGACAATAAAAACTAACTTGAGTTTATTAAACCTCCAGGTATGTCCTCTAATTTCATGAGGCTTCTAGGCAAAAAATACCAAGGAGCTTTATTTAATTCACTGACAACAACAACTACAAAAAAAGGCACAATAACTGGTCTCTACTTGATTCCTTCCAATAGATGATGCAATAAATTTTAGGTTTCTGTAAGAGCCTCCAAGATGTGTCACTTTTACCTTTGCACAATCTTTGAGATGCCGTTGGTGAACACTCTCTTGGCTTCATATAAGAAGCTCAATTTTGATTAGCAGATACTTTGAGGTTATAACACAGGGGTGGAATGCTTTTAATGACTTCCCTCTGCTCCTTTCCCATTGGCAAAGATTCTGGCCAGCCTTGTCTAGTCATAAAGACTGTCAGGTCACGGCTAATGAAAGCATCTGACCAGGGTGTGGTGAGCAGCCTTGGCAGCTAACTCGCTTTCAGTCTGAACTCAAAGGAGTCCTGGAGCTTTCCTACCCGTCTCCTTCCTTCTGATAATTAAAAGCTGCCAGAGGTGACTTCAAGGACGCTATTCTGCCAGCTGACAGAAGACATTCCTGAAAATGGTTCTAAGCCCTGGATTCCTAAGAGTGCCTCAAGCCCTATTTATTCATTTATTCTGATTCTTACTTTTGAAGAATTACTTGTGGGGCCAGGGAGAAATCACAACATGAGGTAGGCTTAACTGCCACCGTGATATCACAGGCTTGTATAACAAGCTATGTGGCCCAGACAACTCTCTTTGAGAAAAAATATCATGGAGTTTTGATAAAAAGGTTCTTATGGTCTTTGGAAATTTTTGAAAAAGGTCAATCTGGGTGCAGGCACAGGCTCAGTAGTTTTCTAAGAACAATGGGTAGCGAATTCTAGAAGGTGAAAACATTAGAAGAGCTGAAAGTACTTTTCTGTGTTTTATTCTGTCTTCTCTATAGCAAGAGGAAAATGTTACAACAGTGAATTGTAACAAATCAGAATTTCTTTTTGACTTCTCAGTGCTTCACTAGTCTCTTTTGTTCCCAAGTATGTGGTTCCATCAAACTCTGAGGGAGAAAGGTTATGCCCCAGTGATCACCAACCAGCCAGGTTTATGAGTTGAATTTAGTATTTTGTAGGCTATGTTCATTATCAGGGAGCCCAAGCAGTAGTCTGCATCTACATTATTTTGAAACATTAAGATGAGAAATATTACATTAAAGTGTAACACAATTTTCAATTTGGCAAAATCATAGGTTTATAGCATACGTTGCTAGATTATTTTTGTTTTCACTTTAATTACTTTAAAATTAGCATTTTTATTTAAAAGTAATATGTGGTGCTGTTGGCTTTTAATGCAGGTTAATTTAATTCTGCTGTATAAACTACAGGTGGCTATTTAGCAATGAGACTTCAGTTATTAATTTGCATCACATAAAAATAATGTTTATATCTAACTAAGGCTTTATTAGCCCTAATAGAGAGAATAACCACAATCATCCTTTAGGGCCTTTTTGTGATCATAGTTTCAAATCAACCAGATGCATTAATTTAAATTAGATTAAAGTTACTTAAGAGAGATGATTATCAGAGCGTAATTTCACAAGGAATCAAATATCTCAAGTGAGACAATTTATAAAAAAGATTGTCAGAGAAGAAATTAAGCCAGTGACAAAATGTTTAAACATAGGACTGAAATGAAGCCATATATACTGGACTATATTTTTCATGGTATACTGACACCAAGTGGCTAGGTCATTTCTTTTTAAATCATATTTAATACTAATCAGTATGAGAGCAGTAACCTTAATAGAAAAAAAAACTTTAAGAGGAAAAATAAAAGGGAGAGGAAAAGAACTATCCCTAATTCTATCCCCTTGATCCACTTGCCAGTAGTATTTTATAGTATTTCCAAGTATTTTGACACAGAAAAGCATTCACAAACACAGAATGATGTACACACACACAGAACCTTTATAACTGAAAAACATTGTTTCTATCAGCTCTAATCTTCAGTGTATTGCCTAATGTGCTAGAAAAAATCTCATCATATTTTCATCGTTGATTTAATATCTGTGATGCTAGATCCATAATGAGACAATTCTATCCCTGCTTATTTCTCTCACCTCACATGCCTCGGTGTACTCAGAAGCTCAAATTATCTCTAATATAGTAAGAGTTTTTAAGTAACTTATACACACTGGTATTGGACTTTAGAATTCGTCTTGCTGAAGACAGTGTGTTTAAGTGAAAATTAGTGAGAGTTTAGAGTAGTTTTAAACAAAAAAATATATAGTTTCCTATTCTTGGATAAGACTTGAAGCATATAACTACATTCTGTGGCCCATCAAATGCTAGACAATTTTCATCAAATCTCAAAAGTGCTTGGTTTTAATAATAATGTATTTTGTTTCTCAGGGATGATACCAAATATGACTCCTCAGTCTTTATGTCTGTACCATGGAGGAAAGTGTGTTTTTTTATTCTTTTTAAGTGACCACTCATTGAGTACTGATTATGCTCAAGGTAATGTACTAGACTTTACATGTTTTCTGTCATTTAATCCTTACAACAATCAAATCAGTTAGAAACTACTATTGTCCTCATTTCATGGGTGAGGAAACAAAGGCATAAAAAGGAAAGATGACTTGCCCAAAGTCACCTACGTAGAGGTCAAAGAGTGAAAATTCGCATACAGTCCTGACACGCAGTTTGTGCTGGTCCCCTGCTCCAGTAACTAAGAAGCTTGCTTCTCCAGCAGGATGGTTCCAGGTGGGGCAGGTAAGTCGGCCCCGCTGAGACCTGGCCATTGCTCCTCCAGGGGCGGCCACAGTGTGTGAGAACTGCCTGACCTTGTAGGACTCCAGCCCACACCACAGTGGGCTGTAGTTGGGCTGACCCACTTAGCACTGATCCTAGAATCTTGCAGCCTATAGTTATTTCCTTCTGAAAGCCAACTATTTTCTTTTATTACATAAGCAAGGCATGCTAATTGTAGGATGCTTGAAAAGTATAAAAGAGGATGGAGAAGAAAGTGCAATTTTATATTTGTTCACAAACTAGAAGCAATCATTTTTTAATGTATTTGTTAACAGTCTTTAGTGTATATATGTACCCTAGTTGAGATCATTCTCTCTACTAAATGTTGTGTCTTGTTCTTTCTTTTCTTTCATTATTACATCATGAACACTTCCTCATTTTATTAAAAATGTTCAAAATTGTCATACTAATAACAATTTAGTACTTCATCATGTTTGTACTGTATTTATTCCCCTGTATTTATCCCCCCATTGAGAAATTGTATAGCTTGGTGGTTTCAAACACCATCAGACAAAACTCATTTCAAATCCTGGCTCCACACTTGTTGTTGCATGGCTCTGGGTAAGTTGCTGAACCCCTTTGTGACCAGTTTCGTCATTTGTAAAACTGGATAATAACAGCACTTCACCCCTGAGGTCTAAGGGGATAGTTCATATCAAGTACTTAGTACTATGCTTTACACAAGTTAAAATCTTAATAAGTATTAGCTATTGCTATTATTGGACTTTCAGATTGTTTCAAAATTCTTACTATTATAAGTAGTTACTGGATAAATATCATTATATGTAAATCTTTTTTCCATATCTCTGCTTATTTACTAAGTCTAGATTTCTATTAGTGGAATAGACCCCTTATTGGACCAAAGGGTATGGACATTTGTAAGTTTTCTTTATTTACTTTGGCCTTTGCTAATCATGGTGTCAAAGCCACACTCCCCTAAGTCCTACATCTTAAAGGTTTTGACCAGAGCTGACATAGGGACTTTTATAGACTTTTTTTTTTTCGGTAGGCACTAGATACAAGAGGAGTCATATTAAAAAGACCAAGGATATGTTTTTCAAATTATTTTTCCTAACATAAAAATCTCCTTTTGTGTTCTCTCTTTCTAAGCTACTTCTTCTAACAATCTTAGCTGTTTCACAGTGTTTATGTGCTATCTCCCCAGGCCAGTTTAGTTCTAGGGTTGGAATTCAATATTATTGGGCTAAAGGTAAATATTTGACACTAGTCCTAGTCACTTGTCAAAGCAGAAGACAATGGCCAGACTTACTGAATAGGCACCAGAGGCCCAGGGCAGGGAAAGTGATATGTCAGAACAAATTCATTACCACATCTGGAAAAACAAGCCAAATGACGAATGATTTTATGAGTTACAATGTTATCCTTGTGTATTGAGAATAGGAGGGTGTGCCTAGGTGTATTCAAAGGATTATGTTCATGCTTATATTCCTAAGCTCTAAGTACTTAGTATGTAGAGGGAGAAGAAAGTGAGAAATATATGTATGGTGATCATATGGTTAAAGAAAAAGATTAAGAAGAAGAAAAGTGAAAAGGAGCAGCCAACCCAGGGAATTTTCCTAAGTGACATAGAATACACAGAGCCATGGATCTGATGCCAAAGTGTAACAAAACCTTATATGCAGGAATAGGCAGCTTCCAAGTCTTACTCAGTAGTTTAAGATTTTTCAAAAGTACGACCTTGCTCCCAGGCATAGCATGTCCCTATTCCTGAGTCTGAATAGTCTAGTGGACATTTGCCATTTTTTATTTGCTCAGCACTGGGACATACTTCCTTGTGGGCATCCTAAAACAGCTAAGAAGCAGGAAAGGCTTCCCACTGTGGAAGCCTTAATGGAACAAAGCTTTCCTCTCCCCATTGCCAGCAAGTAGCTACAAGCAGATGACCTAAACCTTCCTGATGCTTTCCTCCCACCACTGGCACAGAACTACTCAGTTCCAGGAAATTACTTATAGCAGCAGCTGTATCTAGGGCTTGGTAACAGTAGCCCCATGGGGAGTCCAGGCAAGGCAAAAGGCAGGCAGTGTCAGTGACCTCAGTGCCAGGTGCAGCGTCCTCACCAGTCTTCCAGACTGCAGTTGTGGCTGTGGTTCTGGCTCCTGCTGTCCTTTGTATCCTACTTATGACTATTGACCTACTGATTTCTAGCTTTCTTTCCAATATTTCTGCTTGAGAGAATTGATTTGATTTCTTTTGTCGGCACCAAATCACAATGACTAGCAAAAATTGCAATAATAGGTGGTGGGCTAGATAGGTGAGAAAATGTGGTAGGACAAATAGTGACCTCCCTACCCTCCAAAAATGTCCATGTGCCAATCCCTGGGACCTTTGAATAGATTAATTTATATAACAAAAGGGATTTGAGATGGCGAAATTATCCTAGACTATAGCGGTGGGTCCAATGAAATGACAGGAGTCCTTACAAGAAGGCAGGAGGGTCAGAGTCCAAGAGAAAGAGATTGGAAGATGTTATGCCTCTGGTTTTGAAGATGGAAGATGGGGCCACAAGCCAAGAAATGTAGGGGACTCTAAAGTCTGGAAAAGACAATGAAACAAATTTTCTCCTAGAGGCTCCAGAAAGAACATAGCCTTGCTGATATCTTGACATTAGCCCAATGATACTGATTTTGGATTTCTCACCTCCAGAATTATAAAATAATAAATTGGTATTGTTTTAAGCCACATAGCATTTGGCTAAAGCTTGTAATAACTTGTTAAAAGAGCAATAGGAAACCAATACTGAAGGTTATTACTTCCTAATAGAAGAGCATAATCTTTATTCCTTATTAGTGGATATTGTGAACCCCATAGATTATAAAGCTCTTATGCATTATTTTTTTTTATTCTATAGAACTCTGGTTCTTTATTAGGGATAGAAAATGAAGAAGATTAAATAAATCCATATGAAGAGTCTAAACTGATTAGTATTTCAGGGAACACTGTATGTCCATTTAAACCCATTTAGTAACCTTGAATGTACACATTTATCATCCATCTCAGTATGAATGAATCAGAAACCCTTAATTACAAATAACAGAATTTTTGAAAAGTACAAGTCTCTGTCCCAGCCTCTAATCTGCGTTCTACTTAATATCACTTATATTTAGTTCCATTGATGTAACATTTTTTTTCTCTTGTAGTCCCTAAAAGTTCTGAAAAGTTAATGAGAATTTTTAAGGAGTCTTTGGTAATGCAGTAACTAAGTGAGAACAAAACACAGTGTGGTTTACTATCTTGCTCATACTTGCCTTCCTCTGGAGAATTGTCAAAAAAAGAAGAATATAATTTCTCTGGGAAACTTTCCTACTTCAAGCAGCAATTCAAGCAAGTTAATTAATCATTATGAAATGTGACTGCCTTTCCCTCAGGCCTCTGACTTGTCATTAAAAGGATTATAGAGCCTATGCCGTTCCTTCATTGCAAAGAGATTGGTACTGCAGCAGAGCAGGACAACACTCCTGCTTGCTTGGCAGTCATCTTTTCACCTTTCTGTATATCCATCGTATGGAGTTTAGGGAGCTGCCTGTCACATTTTTAGGGTTGTTTTTCTACACTCACAAGTTATCTTTTCCCCTTTGGGGCTCTTTCTGTGCTGCTTAAAGACCCCTGGAATTTTTGCAGTGACTTTCCAGGTTGGTGGTCTAGAAGCTCCAACTTCAACAGCTCTCAGTGGTTCTCAGAGCCTCAGCTGAAACCTCATGTCCAGAGGCAGGGCAGGGGCTAGGCAGAGGGAGTAATGTGGGACATGATGGTTTACTGGCACAATGATCCTATGTGCTGTGCGTTTGGGAATCCTAGGCTGCTGAGGTGGGCTAGGGTGCTCAGCCACTCCAAGCAAAGTGGTGGGCAGGAGGAAGAGGAAGCAGGGGTGTCCAGATAGTACTATAGATAATGCCCCGAAATTATCATGTTACACCCTTTTCTGACCCCCTCAAACCTCTTTTACTAAGGCAATGGCTTGGGCAATTGGGTCTCCCCCTTCCTGTCCACATTTCCTGACCACACCCTACATCATTTTTCATAACACTTCTCCCTCTTAAAGGGTGTGTCTCACCTCTAGAGCAGTGGTTCTTACACTTTACTGCAGAAGTATCACTTGGCTAGAAGCTCAGCAATCTACATTTTAAACTAGTACCCAAGCATTTCTAATGCAGATGGTCCACAGACTCCACTCAAGAAGCACTGTTCTCCAGACACTTTACTGGACCAGGACCAGCTGGAAAAACACATTATGAATTGCCCTGCGGAGATCCTATCTTTAAGAGAGATACCTTTTTCACTTATACTTTATCTTCATCCCAGACTGCCCCATCCTATTCTTTATTCTCTAGGTTCCTGGAGTCCTGTAGTTACATTTTCATAAGCATAACCCAAACCTGCTTCCACAGGTATTCAGGCCAATATACAATTAGTTGATAGTATCAGTTGTTCCCTCCTTTCTCATGTGGTTGCATTTTCCAAACAAACATTACATTAAAAGTGAACTTCTGCTGGCATCCTTTTATATTATTAGCTAATGTGTAGAGGAGGGTTTAGTTAGGTGGCTGAGGGGAGGCGCTCACAAGGCCCTCTTAGGTCTCTTCGGAAGGAGACCAGTAGAGTTATAGTGCTAGAATCTTACAGGATATGTTCTTCCCTGGCTTTACTGTTCCCAGCTTTACAACATTTAGCAAAACTGCTTCATTCCCGTGGGCCTCAGTTTCTTCATCTTTACAATTGGAATAACAATTTTATAGGTCTTTAGTGATAAGTAAAGGACAATTCATATCTAAAATGCTTACCACGTACCCAACACATCTAATAAATGTTAGCTATTATTTATATTTATATTTTTATATATAACTTATGTGTTATGTATAGCTTATATATTGTATAATATATAATATAAATTATACTATGTTATATGTAATTTATTTATTATATATTAGTATTTCATATTATTTGTATACATTATTATACCAGGGTAGAAAAATATGAATCTCTAATCTAGAGATACTTCTCCCATGTGTTTGCTAAAGTCTGATATTATATTCTGAGGTTGGTTTTCTTTCTTTTTTAGACTGTTTTTTATTAAAGTCCAAACACTCTAAGGAAGGAAAAGAGAATAAGGCTAATAAATCATTTAACTCTTACTATAAATGGGTTTGTTTGGGTTTTTTTTGGAGATCAGGTTTTTAAAGACCAAGGAAAGTGCTATGGGAGGAGGCTGCAGTCTACATGATAAGCTGTATCTACTGCATGACTTGCCCTGCAGAACTATCTAGGCATAATTTTGAAAACACATTGCTTTGAGATAAATCAATTCAGTGATATACACGTAAGAGTTTTAGAGAGTAAAACAGCAATTCCTGCATGGAGGGATCATTACTGCTTGGCCTGTCTTTCTTCATAAATAAATAAACCTTTAATTACTGGCAAAAATTGGCTGGCCAAAAAGCCTCATTATCAAACAAGTTGGTTAACTCAAGTATTATAGAAATTATATGTTTTAATTTTTTCGATTGGGAAGCAATTTCAGACTTCAGTTGTGAGGTTTGATTCTCACTGCTTTTGATAAGCAGATATTTATAGTGTTATGTAATTATCATTGTTTTTATTGATGGTCTTTCTAAAATTCAGAGATCTTTGTTTCCTTTGTTTACTGAGATTCTGCAAGTACATAGCAAGTGCCTGGTGCATGGTAGAAGCTGATTGAATATTTCATGAATAACTAAATGAATGTCTTTGCTTAGATATCTTTTTAAAAAGCAATTAATATTAAAGATTTATTAAAAAGCAATTTGGCAACTTGCATTAAGCATCTTAAAATGTGCTTAAGTTTTGATCCAATAAAATCTGAATACGTAAGGAGAGTTTATATAAAAAGCTATTCCAAGAAGTTTATTGATAATGGAAAAAATAAAGAACTTAGATGTTGTTGCAATGGGGAAATGACTAAATGTATTATAGTACATCCATACACTGTGTGGCCATTAAATAGTTTCTTTTAACTCAGCAAGGTAAACAAAGAAATCAGGATGTGAAACAGTATATACTCCCTAACACCAATTATTAAGAAAAATTACAGAGAAGGACAAATATCATAGGATTTCATTTATATGTAGAATATAAAAAAGAAAACAAACGAACAAAGTGTCTTAAATACTAAGAATTGGTGGTTGTCAGAGGGGAGGTGGGTGGATGAAATAGATAAAGGGATTAAGAGGTACAAACTTCATTATAAAATAATCAAATTGTGAAGATGAAAAGTATAGCATAGGGAATATAGTATATAATATTGTAATAACGTTGTGTGATGACAGATGGTGACTATACATATTGTGGTGAACAGTGAATAATGTACAGAATTGTTGAATCAATGCTATATTCCTGAAACTAACATATCATTGTATATTAATTATACTTCAGCAATAAAAAATATGTGCATAAGAAAGAACTAGTGCTAAATTCATTAAAATATAAACAGCAGTTATTTCTAGGCTGTATATTGCAATAAATTTGCATTGCTTTGACAAACAAAAAAAAGATAAATTTTCCAAAACATTTAATATTAGCACTTTCCTAACACAGATTCACTGTTTCTCAGTTTATATGTCTTAGAAGAAATTTGTACCAGAAGAAAAGTTTATGGTTCCTTAACTAACGTGTTAAATAGGTTAGATGCAAGTTTTCAGGATATTTAATTCTAAAAAGCATTTTTGCCTTTCAAGTGTTTTTCCACCCCTTAGGAAACCAAGACTTTACATTTATACTTATTGTATAATAATTGTGGCTATGGTTTCTATTTTCTCCCATCTGAGGTTTAAGACCTTTGCCTTTAAAGGAGAACACTTGTGGTCCTATACTTGTAGAATATTTTAGTAAACTCCTCCATTTTGATATAATTGGTTAAAAGAAGAAATGGATGAACTTCTGTTCTAGTTTAGGTGCTATTAGCCACTAGCAATGTGCTATTTAGCAAGTCATGTCTCCGTTTCTTCATTTGTAAAATGGTGTCAAATAGACTACCAAATATGGCTGGTGTAAGATCAAACAAACTTATACATAGTAGTACTTTGCAAGTGGTAAGTAAATGTTAGTGATCAATTTGAATAGTCTTTCTAGACATTTCTAAATTTCATTTAAAAATAATTGAGCTATCAATACTAAATTCTGACTGTTATAAAATGCCATGTAAAGTCCTAAGAATTTTTTAAAAATGTTTTATTTATTTCCGAGAGAGACAGCGTGAGCAGAGGAGGGTAAGAGAGAGAAGGAGACACAGAATCTGAAACAGGCTCCAGGCTCTGAGCTAGCGGGCAGCACAGAGCTGGATGCGGGGCTCAAACCCACGAACCGTGAGATCATGACCTGAGCCGAAGTTGGACGCCCAAATACGGAGCCACCCAGGAGCCCCTAATGTCTTAAGAATTTTTAACAATATAAACATAAGAAAGAAAATCTTAAATTAATGACCAACTTTTTAAAAATCAGTCAGCATTGCAAATTATTCCCTTGGTAATGCATTTCTAAGATTTGGGCATTAGGGGGCGCCAAAAGAATTATTTAGCTAGTCTGCCATTTCCCTCGCTCTGCTTATTTGGCAGCAATCAACATTTATAATGTCTACCAAAGTGCTTTGAAAATATAAAACGCAGTTCCAAGTCTTATATTATAATACAGATGGATGGTATTAACAATCCTATGGTTATAATTAAGTGCTCTGAAAAGAAAAATTTCAATCTAGGGTATAAGCTGCCTACAATAGGGAGACATCTTGAGGTTAATGGGGACCATTATGGAGTATTATGACAATTGCAATAGATTCACTTTGCTTACTATGGAAGTCTATTTGGCCAGAATTTTATTGACTGACATATGTAAATGGATAGAAAATTAAACTAATAATATTAAGAGCAGGGATAGATCTAAAGATAAATAATAGGTCAGCTAGATCACGCTGAGGAGAATTAAATAATCCCATGTTTAAGTATTTTAACTTTCTGATTGACTTGTATATAGTAGGTAATCAACATTTATTGATATGATTTGATTTGTATCTCTTAGGAGGATATATTTCATCAGAGTGGCTTAAAGAGTTTAATGTAACTCTTTTTTTTTTTTTTAAGTGTAGTTAATTCAAAGTTTGTATCTCTTAATTCCCTTAACATATTTCATCCACCCCTCTGGCAACCACCAATTTGCTTTTTGTTTTCATAAGTATGTCTCTTTTCTTGTTGTTGATTTATTAGATTCCACACATAGGTAAAATCATATGGTATTTCTCTTTCTCTGTCTGACTTAACTTCACTTAGCTTAATCCTCTGGAAGTACATCCATGTGGTAGTGAATGGTAAGATTTTGTTCTTTTTTATGGCTAATATTCTATTTTTCTTTACCACATATTCTGTATCTATGGACACTTAGGTTGTTCCCATATCTTGGCTATTGTAAATAATCCTACAATAGATATAGAATTGCATATGTATTTTTGGTTTTCTACGGGGCATTCATCCAGAAGTGAAATTACATAAAATACTCTTATGGTATTTCTAATTTTTTTGAGGAACCTCCATACTGTTTTCCATAGTGGCTTCACCAATTTACATTTCCACTAACAGTGCAGAGGGTTTCCTTTTTATTTATTGACTTTGTGATACTGGCCTTCTGACTAATGTGAGGTTATATTACATTGTGGCCTTGATTTGCATTTTCCTGATGATTAGTGATTTTGAGTGTCTTTCTATGTGTCTGTTGCCTGTCTGCATGTCTTTTATGGGAAAATGTCTATTCATGTCCTCTGCCTATTTTTAAAATCAGGTTATTTGTTTTTTAGTGTTGAGTTGTATGGGTTTATGTATTTTTGAATATTACCCCTTATCAACATTTTATTTGCAAATACCTTCTCACATTCAGTAGGCTGCCTTTTTGTTTTCTTGATGTTTTCTCTCATTGTGCAAAAGTTTTAGTCTGATGTAGTCCCAATAGTTTATTTTTTTGCTTTTGTTTCCCTTTCCTGGTAGACAGATCCAGAAAACTATAGCTAAAGCTGATGTCCAAGAGATTTCTGCCAAAGTTTTCTTTTAGGATTTTAATGGTTTCAAGTCTTATATTTAGGTCTTTAATCCATTTTGGGTTTTTCTTCCTTTTCAGATTTTTATTTAAATTCTAGTTAGTTAACATATTGTGTAATATTGGTTTCAGGTATAGAATTTAGTGACTCATCACTTACACCTAACACCTCATGCTCCTCATAACAAGTGTCCTCCTTAATACCAATCACCCATTTAGCCCATTCCCCACCCACTTCCCTCCATCCACCCTTAGTTTGTCTCTATTGTTAAGAGTCTCTTATGGTTTCTTTCCCTCTCTCTCTTTTTTTCCCCTTCTCATGTGTTCATCTGTTTTGTTTCTTAAATTCCACATATGAGTGAAATCATATGGTATTTGTCTTTCTCTGACTGAATTATTTCGCTTAGCATAATACACTCTAGTTCCATTCTTTTTATTGCAAATGGCAAGATTTCATTCTTTTTGACGACTAATATTCTATGTATGTATATGTGTGTATGTATAAATATATATGTATATTACATCTTTTTTTAATTTACTTATGTCTTTTTTAATTTACATCCAAGTTAGTTAGCATATAGTGCTATATTTACTTCAGTAAATTCCAGTGATTCATCCCCTATGTATAACAGCCAGTGCTCATCCCAACAGTGTCCTCCTTAATGCCCCTCACCTATGTAGCCCATCCCCCCACCCAACCTGCAACCCTCAGTTTGTTCTCTGTATTTAAGAGTCTTTTATGGGGGCGCCTGGGTGGCTTAGTCGTTGAGCGTCCGACTTTCACTTAGGTCATGATCTCGTGGTTCGTGGGTTCGGGCCCCGTGTCGGGCTCTGTGCTGACTGCCAGCTCGGAGCCTGGAGCCTGTTTCGTAGTCTGTGTCTCCTTCTCCCTCTGACCCTCCCCTGCTCACGCTATCCTCTCTCTCCTAGAAATAAATAAAAATATTTAAAAAAAAAAGAGTCTCTTATGGTTTGTCTCCCTCTCTGTTTTTGTGTTGTTTTTGCTTCCCTTCCCTTATGTTCATCTGTTTTGTATCTTAAATTCCTCATATGAGTGAAGTCATATGATATTTGTCTTTTTTTGACTAATTTCACCTAGCATAATACCCTCTAGTTCCATCCATGTTGTTGCAAATGGCAAGATTTCATTCTTTTTGATTGCTGAGTAATACTCCATTGTATATATACCCCATCTTCTTTATCCATTCATCCACCGATGGACATTTGGGCTCTTTCCATACTCTGGCTATTGTCGATAGCACTGCTATAAACATTGGGGTACATGTGCCTCTTTGAAACAGCATACCTGTATTCCTTGGATAAATACCTAGTAGTGCAATTGCAGGGTAGTTCTATTTTAAACTTTTTGAGGAAACTCCATACTGTTTTCCAGAATGGCTACACCAGTTCGCATTCCCACCAACCATCAACAGCATAAGAAGTTTGTTTTTGTTGTTGTTGTTTGAGTTTAACATAATTCTTAATAATGTTTCAAAATAGGGTCTCAGATAATCATATATACATAGATATATATGATATATATATCACAATCACCCATGCTGCTTATAAGAAATGTTGACTCTTGAGTACCGCCTACCCCTAGTACCTTAGACCTGTGAACACAGAACGTCTGGGAGCAGGGACAATGGACATTCATAGTAGGTGGTTTTAATTGGCTTTTATGTCCAAAAATGTTTGAGAACCATTACCTAAATTATAGTCAACCATTACCTAAACTATAATCAACCTGAACAAAATCAAAGCAAAATGACCATTTAAATGTCACCACCTGCCATATGATAGTTTTGTCAATTTTGATACAAGTCAAGAAGGAAAAGTATAAATATATTTAAAAGAGACAGAGGTCAAAAGAAAAGCCTAAGAGATTAAATATATAAATACACTCACCTGTTTCAGCTGTTTTATGAAAAAAGGGTGAACTCCATGGCTGCCAGTACCTTTTACCAGTTTCTTGGCATCTCACTTGAAATACATACATAGTGTTTGGTTCCAGGTAGAATTCTGACTGTTGCTCATATGTAAAATTGGTGTCAAATTCTTTAACCTAAAATGAATAAATAACAACAATGAAACAATACAGTGTGCTTTTAAAACAAATAATTATTCTGTTGAGGCAGAAATGTATGCAGCAACCTGTTACGTTCCAGGCACTCTTCTAGGACCTGGGAAAACAAAGAATAGGGCACTTTGTATAAAACATGACCATAAATAATCAAATACATGTTATTTAACACTAAAAGTGAAATAAATGTTGCTTTGTATTTGACAGTGCTCTCAAGCTGTTAAATGTCATGTTAAGTCCAAAATGTAATATTTTCTCAATTTTGGAGTAGCTGGATTTAATGGAATGGAAGAAGTGGGGGATTTAATAACAATTGTTTGAATTCCTACCTTCTTCCCCCCATCTCTCTCTCTCTCTCTCTCTACAACTGGATATTTAGATCAGTAATTCATGAATGATGAAATAATTTCACTTGCTAATGATGACTTTTGGAAAAAATTTCTCATAAACTAATCTATTAAATTGGTCCTTATTTTAGATTTTTGCTTATTCTATAAAGCCTATGATATGTATGTCTGTGTGTGAGAGAAAATAGAACATTTAAGAATACTGAGCTGTGGAAATCCAATCGAAGGTAAGCATGCACATAGCTGAGGTCTAAACTTACAAATCATTTTCTGGAGCGCTATGACCTGCTGTAAAACATAATGAAAAGTAACCCCCTAACAAGCTGGTTCGGCAGGGAGAGAGAAACCAAGGCATTTACGTACCATCACTATGTTGTGATAAGTGAATAACTGACAAAAGTGAAGAATGATTGAAAGGTAACCATAAAATATGTCTAGAAATGCGTTTAGGCAACAACTAGGAGGAAAGAGTTACCAAACACTCATAAAAGAGGAAGTTGAAACTGTCAAGATTTAAAAGAAAGAAAGAACGAACAAATGAAAGAAATAAAGAAAGGAAGAAAGAAAAAAAGCAAGCTACCAACCTTCCTGAGAGATTCTTCTGTGAAAACCCAATCTTAACATAAATGTTTAAAACCTTCAATGTAGTAAAAATGTAAAATTCATGAAAATATTTTTTTGCAGGTTGTCATGCTTCGTATAAAGTATCATTCAGAGTTTCCATAAGCTGTGTCTCTACTCTTGGCCCTTGGAATTTCCTGCTGTGTAAATATGACTGGCAGGCATTTGGGGGTCTCCTGGGATCCAGGAAAGATTTTACTTGTAGCAAAAGTTTGACTTTCAAATGCACTCTGCTTCTATTTGCTTTTCTTGGAAGGGAGTTGTTATTTTCTGGCATGTCTCTTGCCATTACACTTATAGATAAATCCCTGTAAAGAAGAGAAATACACTAAAGCACAGCCAGAATTCTAAAATGG
Source organism: Proteles cristata cristata (assembly GCA_017311185.1). Classification (NCBI taxonomy): domain Eukaryota; kingdom Metazoa; phylum Chordata; class Mammalia; order Carnivora; family Hyaenidae; genus Proteles; species Proteles cristata. Next base: position 588,357 of record JAESUZ010004016.1, on the reverse strand, counting down.
AAGAATTTTACAGAACTGTTAACGGACTTGTTTCTGCCATCAGGCAAGCCAGGTGACTGCTTTGGGTCTTGTAAGCACAGGATGATGCCTCAAGGTATTTTCATAGGCTAAAATAAACACTGAGAAAGGTAAACCTTTTTTGCATGTCTATGTAGAGGGTTTGAATTCAAGTGCAAGAAATATGACTTTTTTTTTATAGCAGTTAATTTATATTTAGCATCTCGATTCTGAAAGTGGGGGCCATACAAACTTGATCTCTATAAATGTAAGGTACCTCTTATGGTTACATTAAATTTCTGGAAGCATTTTTCCAACCTATTCAGTTCTCTACTCTCCACTCCCTCCAACTCCCTACCCGGGACAAGGGTATGGTGAAGGGGCCCTTCTCAGTAACCTATCACTGTCTAAACTCTTTTGGTTCCTTTTCCTAACTCCCTCCATCCCTCCAACTTCCTCATCTTGCTGCCCCGTTAGTCTTTACCTAGTGTTTGGTGAGAGAGGAAGTGGGGTGATGATTGAGAAACTTATCACATATTCTTATTACATGTGGTGACTAATCACATATTCTTCTAAGTCTTCCGTCTTATAGCAGCATTTACACTTTTTTTTTTTTTTTTAAGAAATGTTTATTTATGGGGCGCCTGGGTGGCTTAGTCAGTTAAGAGTCAGGTCATGATCTCACAGTCCGTGGGTTCGAGCCCCACGTCCTCTGCGTCGGGCTCTGTGCTGACAGCTCAGAGCCTGGAGCCTACTTCAAATTCTGTTTCCCTCTCTCTCTGCCCCTCCCCCACTCACTTGCTGCTCTGTTTCTCAAAATAAAATAAAAGACATAAAAAATTTTTTAAAAATGTTTATTTATTTTGAGAGAGAAAGAGAAAGAGAGAGAGCATGCACCCAAGAGTATATGTGAGCAAGGGAGGGGCAGAGAGAGAGGGAGAGAGAATCCCAAACAAGCTCTACACTGTAGATGGAGAGCTTGATGTGGGGCTCAAACTCACAACTATGAGATCATAACCTAAGCTGAAATTAAAAGAGTCCCATCCATGCTCAACCCTCTAAGCCATCCAGGCACCCCATATTTACACTTTTGAGATGCAAGGTCAAGGGTTTGACCCTTAGCTATCTGTGTACTGTTCTATTAGCCTTCCCTGGAAAAGAATGAATGTTTGGTTTTATGCACTCCATGAGCTAAGACTGGTTTTGCATTTTTAAATGATTGTAAGAAAATCCAAAGAATATTTTGTTATGCATAGAAATTACATGAAATTCAAATTTCAGTGTCCAAAATTAAAGTTTTTATCATGCCCATTCATTTGTATGTTTTCTATACAATATACACTACACACTACACTTTCACGCTACAAATGCAAAGGTGAGTAGTTGGGTCAGAGACCTTATAACCTGCAAAGCCTAAAATGTTTACTATTTGGCCCTTGAATAAAAGTTTGCCACTTTCCATGCTGATAGTGCTCTTGCAAGCATGGTGAATATTTCTGACACCCACTGAATTTTCTGTAAGAAGCATAGCAAGCAACCAACCCCATAAAGTGACATAGTACAAGAAGGGCAAGAATTCTCTGATGACCAAGGAAAGCGTTGTTATGACAGGAAGTAGAGTGGCTATGCTATGGTGGGCAGATAGAGCTGATTTTTTGGAAAAATGTTAAAAACTACAAAGAAGATTGTGCTGAGACTTGAATGTGTTGAGCCCAACAGCAGATCTAAGACAATTATGGCTATCAAGAGATGCAGTCATTTTTAACTAGGAGGAGATAATAAGAGAAAAGGCCAAGCAATCCAGTCCTAAGTTTCACAGTTTGTTTTATTATGAAAACAATAAAATCTCGAGATTATGTTTAAAAAAAACCTTAGTCTAGCTTAATTAGAGAAACAAATCACTATTTTTAATCCATTTACTTGAACTTACAGCAAAGACTTCCCTGCTTTACTGTCACTATTGTTAAGCACCTATTAAAGGCAAACAATAATATTAATAGCTAATCTTTCAAAATGTTATCTACATGAACTACACATTATAAAAATCAATGGAGGTATAAAAAATTATTATGAAATATCCTGCCTTCCAGGGGCTTACAGTTAAAGGATAGGAAAACAGAGGTATAAACAGGTAAACTGTTATACAACATGGTAATACTCCTGAGATGGGGTACACAGAAGTGGGCAAGGATTGTTGCTGAAGATTGGGAGCTCAGTTTTTAACACAAATTTAAGGTGCCAAGAAGATAGTCCATGAAGATAACCAAAGAGTAGATAAATATTCTCCACATGGTATTAGCCTTGTAGGATCCCCTGAAGGACTGGCTCGTTCCCTTTGATACTTCATAGTCTATGCAGCTTAGTTAAAAGGGGATGAAAAGCAATCTCAATTCACTAATTTTGATTTTTCAGGGGATCTTCTTTTGCTCTACCAAACTTGTTGCATGGCCTTCCTAGAAGTTAAGATGAAGAGTAACAACACCCAGTATTTATTAAACTTGAACTCTATTCCAGGCTTTGGAATAGATCTATTCCAGATCTAACTTCTTACAGATCATCCTCACAACCATATGAGGTAGGTGTTTGTCTTATTCCTACTTTAGGTATGGGAATAATGAAGCACAGAAAAGATAAGGAACTTGCCCAAAGTTGCATAACTAAAAGTGGCAGAACCAGGTTTTGAATTCTAGAACCTGTGCTCTTAGTTACATGGCTTTCCTGCATAGCTGTCTGTCACTTTCAAATAAAGAACCTACTTCAAGTAATACCTCCTGGAGGCAGAGGTGAGGTGGAAGATCAAATCTGTAGTCTTTTGTATCTCCTCTGCTTCTTGCCTCTGATTTCCTATCTCCCTACAAAGAGGCAAAGACAACACTTTATGTATGACCCAGATGAAACTGTTGAGGTAGCAAATGTTGAAAATGAAAACTTTATTCTGGTTCTTACAGACTGGACTTGGGTCATCTGGATAGAAATGGTAATTCACCTTTTTGTGTGTAAGTGGTTATATTTAGAGGGAGCATGGTAGAAGGGATAGGATATTCGCTTTGGACTGAAAGCTGTTCTTTCATTTTTCAAATATTTTTTGGGTGCCCAAAGTGATATAGGATCTATAAGAAGCATTTAGTTACTAGCACTGTAAGTTTGAAAGACTTGGCTTGAGGTCTTTTGAATTCTATGTCCTCATTTCTATAACAGAGCTGATATTTACCTATTCCAAAGGATGGTTATGAAGGTTAGATTACAAGTATTCTTTCAGCTCCTTCATTTGCCTACTTGTGAGTTACCAAGTCTCACAATGGCATTGTAGCACCAGCAGGGGGAGCAGAGAACAAGAATTTCAACAAGAAAACCCTTGGTTTCTGAAAATCTATTCAGAGATACTGATGGTATAATTACTTTCTATTTTCTAAACATTCTTCTAGCCCATAATCTCTGCCAATTATGTCAAATAAAGGAGTTTTATGTTATCAATTTCATCTTATGACCAACCAGGACACTAAACAGAGGGCACCAGGTGTCCTATTGGAATAAAATTCTATTCACTCAAAATCTAAGACTAAGAGAATTTCATTTGGGTTTTCAAATTCACCTAAATCCCACATTTGCAAAAGGATTGACTGTGGAGTTGTGTTTTGTTTGTATCCTGCTTGTCCTGGGCTTTAAACATAGGGTTGCTATGCACACAAATGTCAAAATTATTTAGTCAACAAGTCCAGCAGGATCTTCACGTGGTAATTGACCAAATGATGCACAGATTTACATCTAAGTGCAATCTGAACATCTGTAAAGTTCACATCATATTTCTTATTTAAATGAACAGGAGTAAGTAAACAGATTGATGTCTGGATTTATTTTTAGAGAACAATCTTTAAAGTACATCATAAAATCAGTATAGTTTTACCCTCATATTCTTGACACTCTTTAAACACATTGTTCTACAGCAAAACTGATGTTCCGGATGATGAAGCAATAAGTCTTTGGAGTCATGCTAATCACCAAATATATATCACTTACTCCCTGACAGCAGATAAATTCATACATGATATATAACTCTGAATTAAGCAAAACCAGAGACTCTACTCCCTAATTATTTTGACTAAGTGGCAATTTATTGTACTGAAAATATGAAATGGCATTTCTTTTCAAATACACCAAAATTGGAATTTTATCCTCAGTCATACTAGTGTTCTCCCATAGTTCAAATTACTGAGTTTTTATTATGTTCACAGGAGCTGTCATGTCATGTGATTTCATTAATGAACCTTGTACCTACGCCTCTCCTAAGTCAGTTGGTCACTTACCATTGGTATTTAAGGATGGTTAGTTTTTTCAGATTTTCACTTTTTACCTTGGGCTCAGATAAGGCTAAGGTCTATTGTAGTAAAATCTTACATTTTGAATTGCATTTTTTCATTTAAAAAGAGACACCCATAAATCTGAAGTTCTTCTTATTGAACAGTTATTACCCTAGATGCTTATTAAATTTCAGCATAGAGAGCTTACATTTTATATTCACCATCACTGATATAAATTTTACCCTAGGAGGCACTGAATTGCAAGGAGCCAAACAGATGGATCTCTCTTAGTTGGACATTATTTAGCAACTTATAAAAGGTAAGAGCACATTTTCAGAAAACATCTCTCCATTTGGAAGCATATGGTAACAAATATTAAAACTAGAGTGGTTTGAGGGGTGCCAGAATGACTCAGTGGGAAGAGCACACGATTCTTGATCTTTGGGCTGTGAGTTCAAGCCCTGTGTTGAGCATAGGGATTACTTTTTAAAAAACCAACAAATTAGAGTGGTTTGAGTATCAAACAGATAAAAACGTGTAAAATAGATTATCATTAAGTCAGTTGTGGGTTAGCTTTTCTTTCATTCACTTACATGCTAAAGCATAGTGAAAGCTAGCTTACCTTCCAAGTTTGGTTTGTTGTAGACTTGTATCTCATTTCACAGGAAACTTTTTCTATTGTTGTTTGACTATTCCAGTGAATCACAGTCTTGGGTTCTGTTGTATTTATGTCCTCAGCCCTGGAAATGATGGATCCAGAAGGTATCACTAGAAATAATAATAAATAAAAACCCAGCAGTTTAAAACTTGCCTAGGGAGAAATTAGTATCTTTATATCAATATATAGACATGTTAAAAGTCAAAGTACTGAAAAACAATTTCATGATCCAATTAATAATTAATGATTTTTTTCTTGTTTTCTAACTGATTATGTAAGAGAAAACCGCTGCTGTTAAGCAAAATTCTATTCAACCTGTTTTCTATTTCTTTTAAATGGGACTCTTATAGTTCACCTTTCCTATTCCTATTCCCTTATAATCCTAACTAATGAAATTCCAAAGCCTGGCCTTATTAACAAAAAGCAAAGAGAAGAGATAAAGGAGATATCTCTTTCTTCCTGCATCCATTTAGGGGAAAATGAGGTTTTGCATTTTAAATTTTGTTCAGGGAAATCTGATTTGATAGGGTATTGATTGAGACTTTTCACAGTAATATTTTTATTCTCTTGTATCATAGGGAAACATGTATAATGAAATCTTTTGCTAACTTATTTTATTTTAACTGTATTAAAATAAATCCATACTTGAAAGTATGATTTGAACAAAGCAAGTCTCACAAGACTCTAAGACTTTACCAATTATTCTCATGCTCTGTGATAATAACTTTCAAAAGGAAACTGACATTCTGATGGGTTATCTTACTTGTTGTTTTGTTGTACTAGGAGTAGTGGTGTGACTGGAATCTCTGTATTTCTAAACTGTTTTAATTCTTGTGCGCTTGCTCTGTCTGAACAGAGTAAAATCTTTGGTACTTCCCATTTCTCCTATATATATACACAACAGAACAATGAAAACCTATGACTTTGTTAGACAAGTTATTTAACAAAAAACTGAAGAGTCTTGTATGTGTGTTTTTAAGGACCATTATTATAACTTAATACTCTCTATGATTAGTTTCCTTTTCATTTATTCTAGGTGTATAAAGTGTTCTTTGGGAATATTATTGTTTTATTATTAATCACTTATCTAAAATTATATACTCAAGTATATGATTTATAGAGAAATATACAAATTAAAGATTTAATGTTTAGTAGCACAGTCCTATAATAAAATCCTTGGGCTAATGGTAGCATAGGAAAGAAGTAGTAGCAAAATGAGTCTAGTTAAAGATTTTACTGTACTGAACTTTTGTCATCTGAATTCCACAGTTGATTTCCTTTTGCTAATGTAAGCTTCTTGTAATAAGTATCAGTATTCACAGACTTCTGTAGTAAGGGAAATGATTCCCAGGGCTCTGAGACCACTTGGGATCATTTAAAGCACTCTCAGGCTAAATAACCCGCTCCCTCTTATCTCCCATCCCTGAGTCTGGCCTGCCATTAGTAACACAAGCATTCTGAGACCCTTCTGCAGAAAGAAATACTCTGGGGAGGAAGAAGTCTTTAGTCCTATGAGAAATGAAAATAGAACAGTAAGTCAGACTTAAGATAGAGTCTTAGTGATGAAAGAGCATAAGACAAGCTAAGGGCAAAGCACAGGCTAACAATAACCCTCCTCCTCCCCCCAAGGTGAGATAGGTATGATATTCCTCAGGCACTCCTGGCTGCCTAAGAACAAAGGAAAGGAGAGAAAACAAATGGTTAAATTGGCAGTCTTCATCAGTTTACAAATATCTTAGTAAATTACAAAAAGGCAATCTTATCAACAGTGTACTCTCCAGGAATTTTCTACCATTTTAATGATAATGCTTTGGTAGAGGGAAAAATAAATTTAGCTCCACAATAGCTAGGCCTCCAGTAATCTGAGTCCTTAGCATATGAAAATCCCTTTAAGAAACTTCCTGACTTCATCTCCCCCAACTCCACGGTATATAAGCAATCACTCTTCACAACGCCAGTGCAGCTTTTTTTACCCACAGGTCCTATCCCTGTGCTTTAATAAAACTCACCCTTTTGCACCAAAGATGTCCTCAAGGATTTTTTCTTAGCTGTGAGCTCTGAACCCCCAAGACCCCACTGCAAAACCCCATCATTAGCACCAGGCAAGTCAATGCAATAGAGAAATAAACCTTTAGGTTTGAATGACCTCATTTTTTTTTTTCAAATAAATATGTTATATAATAAGTACTTGAATATGTACTTTGTTACATGACTCAAATGTTGAATGTTTTCTCTCATTGCTTAGGTTTCAAACATTCCCATCAGATCTTAACATTTTTTAAAAACTGTCAAATCCATCTAGATGCTATGTGTTTAGTTTCAACTTATATTGAAATAACCAGATTTGTAGTTTTTGGTTTCTTTCTAGCAACATATATTTACCTATACAGCAAATTAATTTTCAAAATGGTAATTTTATTTTCAAAAAGGTAAAAAATTTACCTATGTGAGAATTAATGTCAAAATGGCAGCCCAGCCAGGGAGTGCCGGGTGGCTCAGCTGGTTAAGTGTTCAGACTCTTGATTTCGGGGTTGAGCCCAGTGTGGCTCTGTGCTGACAGTGCAGAGCCTGCTTGGGATTCTCTCTCTCCCCTCTCTGCCCCTGCCCTACTCATATACGTTTTCTCCCTCTCTCTCTCTATGTGAAAATTGTTCTCAGGAGAGCCCTCTGTCCTCAGTTTCATAGAATGCTACATTTATCTAACTTGCAGTGCCTCATTCTTAAAGTGTCACAAATGAGTATCTTCCCTGGTAGATTGTAATCTTCCCTGGTAGATTGCAAGATACTTAGGGAAGTAGATACCTTGCTTATCTTGTTCTCCCTAGCTCTTAAAATAATGCTTGAATAGAAGACATTTTCAATAAATATGTGTAAAACCACATGCACCCATGTAGAAATAAGATTGGAAGGATATACAACAAAATGGTAGCAGTACTTATCTTTGTATTTTCTTGGGTTGGTTGATTATGGGTAATTCTTGTTTTCCATATCATGATCTGCAGGAACTTCAGGGGAACACCTTTCAGAGCTGGACTTCATTTGACTAGGTCAATACATATTAGCTGCTTATTCAAAAAAACATACTACTTCTCATTCTTTACCTATATCATCCAGATTAATTTGCAGTTGTTTTGACTTCTCTGTGCCCAATGCATTTGCAGCTTTGACCCAAACCAAATATTTCTTGCCACCTTTCAATGAATCAGTGGAGATGTTAATATAACTTGAAGAAAGATATTGTTGCTCTTCTTCTGTCTCTAAACTTAAAAAAAAAAATTATGATAACCGGTTATGTTGGTTTGAATTAGTTACTCCTTAGTTTTTTGATGCTTAGTTTTTTGATACTCCTTAGTTTTTTTAGACTGCTTTCAGAATACATTTACTTAAAAATCAATCAAAATTTATTTCATTTTGAAAAATTAAAAAACATAGGTTTAAGACTACTCAGGGCCACACTATGACTTTCATGGGTATTAGGCCCTTTTGTCTTCATGGCCCATTCTTCCATCAAGAGAAAAAAGTATATATGTGTGTGGATATGTGTATCTTTATAGATGTACATATATATGTTCATGTAGATTATGTTTTAAAATTGTCAGTATAAAAGCAAATATATTAATTTTTTTAATATTTTTATTTATTTCTAGGAGAGAGAGAGAGACAGCATGAGCAGGGGAGGGTCAGAGAGAGAGGGAGATACAGACTCTGAAATAGGCTCCAGGCTCTGAGCTGGCAGTCAGCACAGAGCCCGATGCGGGGCTCAAACCCACGAACCGCGAGATCATGACCTAAGCGAAAGTCGACGCTTAACCGACTAAGCCACCCAGGCGCCCCGCAAATATATTAATATTACATATTAAAACATTTTCTTTGACCTAAGGTTTATTATTTTTCTTCTTATTTTAAATGAAATTAAATATTTTCATGGACTTCTGAAAGTATCATGAGCCCTGGGTACTATACCTACTGGGCCTTTGGCATAAATCGTCTCTGGACAGAGCTTGAAATAAATGAACATCCTCTAGGAAGGAGCATTGCAAAGGAGATCAGTACCAGGGCTTTGAGTTAGACATTTCTACCAGATCTAGGATAAGGAGTAAGAATGGCATGAAGGGTCAGAATAGGATGAGAGATCTGGATGGGGTAGGGAAAAACCAGACTTCCAGGGAGAAAGAAACCTCAGCATGTTCTAAAACAAATAAATGAAATGGTATGTCATTTTCCAGAAAGTTCAGCAAGTTCATACTCTGGAGCATGAACATGCAAGAAGTAACTTGAAGTGGAGCAGACAAGATCAGAAAGACTTCCTGTGGACTTTGAAAACAGAACTTATTGGATCTGATGGCCAATTATGTAATGGTAAAGGAAGCTATTTGCTGACAAAAGGGATGGAGAAGATAGATAGATAGAGGGTTTGGAGTGAGAGATAGAGTTGTTGTTTTTTTAAGTTTTACTTGAGAGAGAGAGAGAGAGAGCGCGCACAAGTGTAAGCAGGGGAGAGGGCAGGGGGGAAGAGAGATAATCTTAAGCAGGCTCCATGCTCAGCATGAAGTCTGATGTGGGGCTCAACCTCACAACCCTGGAATCATGACCTGAGCCAAAATCAAGAGTTGGGTGCTCTTATCTATAGTCAGATCTATTCAAGAGTTGGGTGCTCAACTAACTGAGCCGCCCAGGTGCCCCAAGAGACAGAGCTATTAAATCATCACTTCAAATTATGTTTATCTAAGTTTTTGAATGTGTGAGGATCTCTAATCAGCCAATTTAATAAAAAAGTTAAATTTCACTAAGGTGAAATTTAAAATGTTATTTGTTAAGGCTAAAATTCTAAATTTTATTAATTTTCATTGGCTTTGGTCAGCAAGTTTGAGCCTCTTTTTTATATGTGTTAAAACTTTCCGGGGCACCTAGCTGGTACAGTTGGTAGAGCATGCAACTTATGATCTGGGGGTCATGAGTTGGAGCCCCATGTTGGACAGAGAGATTACTTAGTCAGTCAGTTTGTTAAAAATTTCTACTCCACTATATTTTTAGGGGATGGGGATTGGAGGTAATGGTGGGGGGAGTGCTGGTAAATGTTTCTTCCTTTCTTTTCTGGTTTCTGTGAGGAGAGATGGTCCTTAAACCTCCCTGGTTCGGTCTCATCCCTTGCTTGCTCACTCATCCCTCTTGAAGGTGAGCATAATTCTACTCATGAAGAACTGGCCATATGCACCTCAGTCCCTTCCTCTCTCCTATTTTCCCTTGCGGGTCAGAAGACCACACAAATGACCTTTTTTGGTCTTCTCCAATAAGCTGTAAGATTTAGAGGAGTTGGCCTCAATGTGGGGATGTGCAGCTGTCTAATACTGGCTGTGATTGAGGATAAGGGCAGTAAATCTGTTTGTTCTGGGAAGATTAATATTAGAAAGTTTACTGTTGCCACATACCAAAGCCATGCTCTCCGTTAACAAGCTTCATCAGTAATAAATATTATATAATATTTTAAATGTTTAAAATTATTTAAATATTTAAATATATATTTTAAAATATTTAAACATAAGCATTATTATATATCTATTTTCATCTGCTGGCTTTTTGGTTTCTCTCAGTTGGTTTAGAACTCATGAGGAAAATCTGCAGAGATTGACCCACTTCAGACACTTACACACCATTATTTATAGTCAGATCTATTCATAACATGAAAGTGTTTTCACTAGACTTTGCTGAGTTTACATTTCTTGAACTCATTGAACTACCAACTCTTTTCATTTCCTTTTCTTAAGCTTCTCAGTCATATTTTCTACATTCCTGGCAACTACATCCAACTTACCATTTCCACTTGTTCTTTAAGCTTTTTGTTGTTACTTCTGCCCTCACCTTTCCCGTGAAACTATTCTTTTTTTTCTTTTTGATTTTTGAGAGAGAGAGAAAGAAAGTGCAAGTGTAAGTGGGAGGGGGCAAAGGGAGAGGGAGAGATAATCTCAACAAGGCTCCATGCCCAGCACAGAGCCTGACCTGGGGCTCCATTTTTACTACCATGAGATCATGACCTAAGCCAAAATCAAGAGTTGGATGCACAACCAACTGAGCCACACAGGCACCCTGAAGCTACTCTTCTAAAATGGCATCCTTTCCAAGGTGAAGTCCTGAATCCTCTTTGTAGCATTCGTCCCTCTTGATTACTTACAATTCTTACTTCCCTTGGCTACCTGGACTCTGTGTTCTGGGCAAGAGAGGCTAAATCTTTTTCTCATGCCTGCTTAGTAATGTCTTTCCTTCTCCAACCCTCCACTTGCATTGCCCTCCTTAATCTTCTTCTTTTTTTTTTTTAAATATATTTTTTAATTTATTTCTAGGAGAGAGAGAGACAGCATGAGCAGGGGAGGGTCAGAGAGAGAGGGAGTCACAGACTGAAACAGGCTCCAGGCTCTGAGATGGCAGTCAGCACAGAGCCCGACGCGGGGCTCGAACCCAGGAACCGCGAGATCATGACCCAAGCGAAAGTCGGTCGCTTAACCGACTAAGCCACCCAGGCGCCCCGCCCTCCTTAATCTTCTAAGTCAGATCTATTCAACCCCACCACAGCGAGGATCACCTCTTGTCCCTCTTGGTACTTGCCTTTTCCCTCAGTTTACTCACCTTCCTGGTTTCTATCACTATTTCACATGTACAGCTACTGAATATCTGCCCTCTCACAGGGAGATGATTTGGATATCTGCCTAAGACCGGAACTATAGCGTATTTATTTATTTATTTTAACATTTATTTATGTTATAGAGACAGAGTGCAAGCAGGGGAGGGGCCCAGAGAGAGGGAGACACAGAATCTGAAGCAGGTTCCAGGCTCTGAGCTGTCAGCACAGAGTTCAGTGCGGGGCTTGAACCCACAAGCTGTGAGATCATGACCTGAGCTGAAGTTGGATGCTCAAGAGACTGAGCCACCCAGGCGCCCCATCTACAGCATATTTATAACTGAATTATCTTTCCATGCATATCAGGACTTTTTGCCAGTATCTCCATTGTTGTCAGCAGCATGCTGCCTTTCTGTTGTCCTTAGTTTGCCATTTTAAACTACTTTTTCTCTGCTACCCTTCAACCAAAGAAGGTGAAGCATTTATTTAGCTATTATTTGCTTATTTTAAATGTTATTTCTTTTGAGAGAGAGAGTGTGTGCAAGCAGGAGAGGGCCAAGCGGGAGAGGCGGGGGACAGAGGATCCAAAGCAGGCTCCTTACTAACAGAAGAGAGTCCAATGTGGGGCTTGAACTCGCAAACCAAGGGATCATGACTTAAACCAAGGGATCATGCCTAACCAACTGAACCACCCGAAAGTCCCAATTTTCATATTTTATCTTTTGTTCCTGTTTTGATAGCTGTGGCCATGGTCTAGGCTTTATCTCTGTATTATGTTCAGTATATTACTTGTAGATCCCTACATTAACCTTATTGCATTGTGAAACCTAACGATATATATATACTAATTTAGAGGGGGAAAAAACCTTGGAATTGAACACAGGTGAAAAGACAAGTACCCTATATTCTTATATTTAACAAATAGAAATGCTTCATAAATTTGTATGTCATCCTTGACTAAGGGTCATGTTCATCATCTTCTGTGCACTATTCTGATTATAGTACTTGTGTTGCTGAGGCATGCATTGCTTGGTTTCTTTATCTAATACCATCAACATTTTTTTTTCTGTCCTGGGAGGCTGGCTTGATAGGGTTTGTGGGGAAGGAAGAGTTTAAAACTCACAATCATTTCATTCTAGGCTGCTCTTCATGTCTTGTTACCACCATATGTCTATTTATCCCAAATTTCTCCAGCCCCAAACTATCCCAGCCAGGGTTATAACTTGCCAGCCACAATGATCTGGTAGAATCCAGAGTGGCATTCTTGCTGAGACACAGAACTCCAGCAAGGAAAAGAGGAACTAGCCTCATGCTACCAAACAATAAATACATTTATGAATCAGAATAATACAGAAATTATATAGTATCTCTATTTTAAACCTATTGTCACTTCTAGAGCAGGATAATCTCAGCAGGCAGTCAAAGAATTTCTCTAAGGCTGACAGGGAAATGTGGGTAAGGGTGACGAGTCTCTATAGCATGCAGGTGGCACCAACTACTCTAGTTCAACTCAGGTTTTTAACCCTCAGTGCATATTTTCTGGTGCTGCCTCTTTTCCTCTCAGCAGCAGGGACATCACTATGAACACCATGAGAAGACAAAGACATGTCAATAGTGATGAATAGCAGAGGGCTTGGGTTTTAGAAAAGAACCTATAGGTTCAAATCTTGGCTCTGCCCCTTGGTAAAATGTGGGACTTTTACCTAATCTCTATGTACTTCAGTTTACTCATCTGTGCAACAGAAAGAATAACATTGCTGTTATCATGAGTAAACTCAGATAAGTGAGTTAATGAGACAAGGAAGCATGGAGCAGACAGCTTCACACATTATAAAGGGCTTATAAAGCAGACGATTATTATTATTAATTGAAAGGTATTTATGACATGACTTTTACACATTCTAAAGAATACAAATGAAACTTTAAAAGTTGTTATATTTCAACAAGTGAAGTTTCTTTTATATTACTTGTGTTTGAAATTAAATCACTCCATTAAAAATTCAGGTGTTTAGATAGTTCCCTTATATTTCTTCTGAAATAAGGCAGAATGTAAATAAATTACAGAGAATTTCTTTTAAGGTATGCTAACCTCATGCTCGATAAGATTTCAAATGTAAAAATAAGAAAATGGCAACTATGGGTAAGTAGCAAGTAGGACATCTTTGAATATTTTCCAGTCAGAGAAAACCACATGCATATCCTTAATTGGTTTGTGGCTAATTCTTCTACCACGTATGTTGAGACCACAGTCAAAATGGAAATACATGCTTAAACCAACACGAACCATAGGCATTAGGTAATTTAATTCTGCTTTTAAAATCTACTTTCATATTAGCACCTAGACCATGAACACTCTTTTAGGTGAGGAATCCCGTAATAATGAGTGACTGACTATACTTTGGGACTATTTTTACACAAAACTGTATATTCCAAAGTTTTTAAAAAATTTCTTATTTCTATTTCTGTTCTTGGTGTGCTTATTATTACATAACAGATATTTGTCGAAGGGAGTCAGCATGATTTATGTTTCTCTGAAGCTTACCATGTACACCATGTACCTAGCACTAGCTGTATTTCATAGATTTTCAATAAACATTGCCAATTTATGGTGATAATGGTGAATAGTGTTTTCTGTTTATTTAGCTACTCATTTAGCAAGTATTTACTTAATCTCCACTATGTTCCAAGCACTACTTTGGACATTGGGGCTACAAGTATGAAGAAAACAGATATAGTCCTGACCTTCATGGAGCACACATTCCAGTGGAAACAAATCAATAGAAAATATGTTATGTGGTGATCGATGTTCAAAAGAAAAATAAAGCAAAAAAGGGTTAGGAAGTACTAGAGGTAGGAATGGGGATTTTTTTTTAATTTTTAAAGGAAGATGGGGAAGGCCTGTCTGAGAAGATGATTTTCCTCCTCTCTGGAAGAAGAACATTCTAGGGATATGCAAAGGCCCTGAAACAGGATCAGGATCTTGCTTGTCCAGTCCAAAAATAGCAAGGAAGTCAGTGAGGCTTGGTGTAGGTGAAGGAGATAGAAAGGGATTAAAGATGAGATCAGAGAGTTCTAGAGGAAGGAGAGATTTAGAAGGTAGTGTAAGGTCACAAAGAGCCTTTGAAGGACTCTGGGTTTGATCTGTGAGTGAAATGGGAGGTTTTGAGGAGTCGAGTGACTTGATCTGAGGCACATGAGAAAAGGATTTCTCTGGCTACTTGTGAATGACTATAGGAGGGCAAAGCAGGAGGCTAGGGCACCAGTTAGAAAGTTCTTGTACTAAGTCAGATAAGAGGATATTTCTTGACCTGGGATTGCAAACTGGTTAGTGAGAAGAGGTCAAATCCAAAAGAGGTTTTGCTGATTAATTTTGTTAAGGGCATGGTAGGGAGTAATTTAGGAGGACTCCAGTGATTTTGGTCCAGATAATATGAAGAGGGAGTTCTCATATACTGAGGAGGGGAATGCAAATATGGGGAAAGGTAACTGGATATTTGGCTTTTGAAAATATTATCTTTGAGATACCTTTTGGATGTCTAAGAGGAAGTACTGAATAAGATATTGGATATATGGTAGCTGCAGACAGGGAAGATATCTGGATTCAAGATAGATAAATTAGGGAGTTTTACACTATAATTTGCATTATGTCTTTTAGGTAATGAGTGTAGACAGAAATAATAGGAGGTGCTAGGAATAAAGCTCTGGGGGTTTGTTACTTCACTGGAAATGAAGAGGCATCATCTAGAGACTGAGAAAGCATCCAGGAAGGTGGGAGGAAAATCAAAAGGGAGTGGTGTACCCCAAGCCAAAAGAAGGAAGTGAAAAGCTATTAAATGCTCCTCATAAGGAAGATAAGTACTGAGAATAAACCATTGGATTTGGCAATGGGGAAGTCATTAGTGACACTGTTAAGACCTCTCTCAGTGGATACTGAAAACTTGATTAAGCTAGCTTAAAACAAGGATCAGAGAGGAAGTAGAGACAGAAAGTATAGACAACTCTTGGCACACCTGGGTGGCTCAGTTGGTTAAGCATCCAACTCTTGGTTTTGGCTCAGATCATGATCTTGTGGTTCCGTAGGTTCGAGCCTCACATCAGGTGCTGTGCTGACAGTGTGGAGACTTCTTGGGATTCTCTCTCTGCCCCTCCTGCACTTTCTCTCACAAAATAATAAATACACTTTTAAAAAAGTACAGACAACTCTTGAGAAGTTTTGCCATAAAGAGGAGCAGAGAAATAGAGTAGTGGAGGGGAAAGACCAAGGGAAAGTTGTATTTTTCGAGAGGGTGGACACTGCAAGCTAATGGAATGATCCAGTAAAAATAGAAAAGGTAGGCTGCAGAAGAAAGAGAGGAACATGGTGGGAGCAATGTCCTTTAAGAGGCAGGAGGTAAGATCTAGCACAAGAGGTAGATAGTTGGCTCAGGGGAACTGCAGTTCATGCACAGTAGTGAAAAGGAAGAGCAAGTATATGGATACAGAATTCAATGTGTCAGTAGATGGGGGAGCTTATCATATTTCTCATTGCTCCTGTTTTCTCAATGAAGTAGAAAGCAGGTCATCAACAGAGCACAAGAAGGGAGAAAACATGCTGGAGACCAGAAATGAGAGCAAAAGAAATGAAGTAACTATCTGGCTTAGTGGAGGAGTGACTTGGCCAGTGAAATGTGGTAGGATACTGGGTAGCTGCCAGAGCCCAGTAAAGATGAGTGGTCATGAATATAAAGTCATATCAATCAGTAAGTAAGTTTGTGTTTGTCCCCAGCCACAATTAGCTTTGCTAGTACAGGTGCAGAACTGGTGAGGAAATGGATTTAAAAATATGACTGTTTATTGAGTCCTAAAAGAATGACTGAAATATAGTATCACAGCCTTAAAGATATTTGGAATCATACCTAAGAAGTCTTTCTGGTTATTAGGAATATGCATGTGGAGAACAGGTGGCAAAAAACAAGCAGGCCTTATGAATTGACAGAATAGGCAATTGATCTCAAGAGGTCTACAATGATATTGCATCTAAAAATAATTGCCCTACTGGTCTTTCATAGTGCCTGAAAATTCCATCATTGGTATTATTCTAGTGAGTTTACGAGTGTGTCATGCACAGAGATGGTGCCTAGCTACAAAAAATCTCTAGAGTTTAACATAGGAACAAGAAGACACAAAATGCTAAATAAATGTTTGCTAAATTGATTTGAATAGAATAAAACAAGGGGCCATCATACATTCATTTTCATTCAACAAGTATTTATTGAGTAGAAGGCATTGCAACGGACATCGCAAGAGTTTCCAAGATGAAGAAAGAACATATTTACATGAAGCTGTTAAGGGTAACAGACAATAGTAGGTAGATGTTTATTAGCAGAGTTTCTTCTTTTTTGGTTTTTCCTATCACCACTATTGATAAACAGTGGTACCTACTGAGAGGTAGAGGAGGGCATGTGAATGGAAGCCCATATAGCCCCTAGGCTGCCACACAAGGAATGTCACCTTTCAGCCACTAGTGGGAAACGTGGGTGAGCAGAGGTGAAATGCCTCTCCTGTAAATGTGATTTTACTGGAAAACAGAACCACATGAAGTGAAACTTCGCAAATGTTGATCTCTACCTACCTGCCAAAGTGGAAAATACCCTAAGAACCCAGGATTTAGTATAACCTTTTTAAGCTACTTCAACCACAAATTGATTATAAGTCAACTTTTTCCTAGGGGCGAGGGGGAGGCCTTTTGATAGAAAAATTAACTTTCTCTTCTCTCTTTTTTTCAACTCATTAGTGTGTTTTTAATTAATTGTGACATGGATAGATGTTTATTTCCTTTTCCAGTTTGTTTTTATAGGAGCTCATTCTTTGATTTTGCTAGATGAGAACATTCATTTTTATGCAAATCCTTCACATTTTTATGTTCTTTTCAAAGTATGATAAAATTCCATTAATCTGGACTCAATCAATTAGAATTCGGGTTAGGTTTGTCTGAATTGAGCTGTAATTTACTGTTGGATTTCAGAAAAGGTGAAAAAATTTTCTAATGTGTAAGACCTTGTATTATTATTATTTAACTTGACTATGAAAGGAGAATGCAGGAAATGTCTATTGCTACCTATCAGAATAATCACTTAGTGACTATCAATTGAGCAATTACAATGAGCCCCATTCTAGGCTCAAGTGATTTAGCAGTGAATAAAATAGCAAAAAGTCTTGCCCATTTTGAGATTACACTTCTAGTTTGAATGAATGAGTGACTTTCCTACTGATATATGTACAACAGCTAAAAAAATTAGTTTTTCAGGGCATGCTTAACATCTTTTTCTAGATATTCATATGTCTAAAATTACTGTTAGCTGAAAATAAGTAAAATTGTTTTTATGCCCTGTAAATGATCATTTTTTAAGTTTATTTGCTTATTTTGAGAGAGAGAGAGAGCCCATGAGTGCGTGCCAAGTGCAAGTGGTGTAGGGGCCAAGAGGGGGAAAGAGAGAATTCCAAGCAGGCTCTACATTGTCAGCACAGAGTTTGTCTCAATCTCACAAACCATGAGATCATAACCTGAGCTGGAATCGAGTCAGATGCATAACAGACTGAGCCACCAAGGTGCCCCAATGATCATTTTTTAAAAAGTTTACTTATTTACTTTGAGAGAAAGAGAGAGAACAAGCAGGGGAGGGGCAGAGAAGAATCTCAAGCAGACTCCATGCTGACAGCATGGAGCCTGATGTGGGACTCAAACTCACAAACCGTGAGATTGACCTGAGACAGACATTTAACCGACTGAGCCAACCAGTCCCCCCACTCTCCCCCACCCCCGCTTCCCATGATCATTTTTTAATGGCTTTATATTACTCTCCTCATCCAAAATCAGTCAGGTTTTGATGTTAGAACAAATCAAACAAGACTAGTATGTCAGCCTTGAGTGTCACCTTAATACTCTGCCTTTTTATTGTTGTCTATAAGCACTTCCTATTTGCAAGTCATTTTTTATAGTTGCTGTCCTTATAAATTATGTAACACCCAGTACTGTATTACTTATCCTCATTTCACAGAAAGTAAGGCTCAGCCAAGCTAAATAACCTTTTTAAGATCACATAGCTAGCAATTATGGATGGCAGATATTGTTAGATGACAGTGCTAAATTCACCACTTTTCCTGCCTGGGACTTGCTTCTGAGGAGTAAAGCTTGTAGAGGAAAAAGGTGGAAAAAACATTTGGGATATCATTGAGTTATCATGCCAGCTTGTCATACCTACCACTATGGCTTGATATAAATAAAGCCCCATCTGTTTAAGTCACTGAAGTTAGGTTTTCTGACATTTGCATCATAAAAGACACTTAACTGATAAATCTTAGAACTGGAAATCAAAAGTAAAACTCGAAAGCCCCTGTTTTTTCCAATGGATAGCTCTAAAAGCATGATCTTAATAAATCAATTTTTAATTTTTTCAAAGTGACTTGAGTATTGAAAACAATCTCAATACTCATAATTACTACAGGTATTTCTCACTTTATAAGGTAGATGTGTTTCTCAAAAAAGCCATGTGTAAATAATTTAAATATATATCACTGAGTGCATTAATAGATTGTAAAAGAAATCTATAATAAATAATCAAAATATTTGGAGAACATTTTTATGAGACTAAATAGGAAATTAGGTGGTGGCTGGCAAGTTTTTGTCCAACAAATATATCTTCTCAAATAGTGGTACGCCTTTTCCAAATTTACAATGCAATTTTATTGTCAAGAACCTGAGAGGGCAAGTAAGTGGAACTTAAATGAGTTAACTCATATCCACTAGGTTGGCAATAACCAATATGATAATAATAAGTGTTGACAAGAATGTACAGAAATTGGAAACCTCATACACTCCCAGAGTGAATGCAAAATTGTGTGGTTGTGGGGCGCCTGGGTGGCTTAGTCGGTTAAGCGTCCGACTTTCGCTTAGGTCATGATCTTGTGGTTCGTGGGTTCGAGCCCCGCGTCGGGCTCTGTGCTGACTGCCAGCTCAGAGCCTGGAGCCTGTTTCAGTATGTGACTCCCTCTCTCTATGACCCTCCCCTGCTCACTTTCTCTCTCCTAGAAAGAATAAATTTTAAAAAAATTAAAAAAAAATTGTGTGGTTGTTTTAGAAAATAGTATGCAGTTCTTCAAAAGGTTAAAGAGAATGAACATATGACCTCACAATTCTATTCCTAAGTGTATGCCCAAGAGAAATGAAAACCTATGTCTACACAAAATCTTGTACATGAATACCATGAAAGCATTGCTCATAATAACCAAAAAGTGGAAACAACCCTAATGTACATCAACTAATGAATGGATAAAGTCAATGTGATATATTCATACAATGGAACATTATTTGGTCATAAAAAGAAATGAAGTGCTCATACATGCTACACCACAGATGAATGTTGAAAGGCTTATGCTAAAGGTGAAAGAGCCAGTCATGGAAGACCACATATTGTATGATTCCTTTTATATGAAGTGTCCAAAGTAGACAAGTCCCCAGAGGATCCCTTGGGATGGGAAAGTTGAAGGAAATAGAGTTACCGCTAATGGATATGCAGTTTCCTTTTGGCATAAGAAAATGTTCTGAAATTGTGAATGTACTAAAATCATAGAATGCTTATACTTTAAATAAGGTGAATTGTATGGTGTGTGAATTATACTCAAGAAAGCTGTTATATTAAAAGGAAAACAATTCACCAACCAACAAAGATCAGCGGGCCCATGAGGTAGTAAAAGTTCCATAAGATAGTGTAAATCCTGAAGGCGCTATGCTTTCGCTGTCAGTCTGGCACTATCTAGCTTTTCTGTGAACTTGTACTGTGGGGGTTGCTCCCTTACTGTTTACATTTTCTCATTCCTGAAGTTGACTTTACAGTGATGCTCTAATTTTCTTGTCCTCTTTTAATCTCTAGAGAACGGCTTTATTTTAGAGCCAAAGGGTAGAGGTTAAGTCTCAGACCTGTGTTAGAACCCTGTCTCCCTTATGTCTTAGCCAGGTGACTCTGGAGAGGAAACATGCACACTGTAAAATGGGGACAGTAATCATAGTTACTTCACAAGGCTGAGCTAAGGATTGAAGACGTGGTGCACGTGAAGTATGGAGGGCACCGGACAGACAACCCACTCCTAATCTCAGTGTTTCCACCATCCCTTTGATACCCGCCCCTGCCTCTGTCTAACCCCTACTCAGAATGTAATGTGTGAGCTTCTTGCCTGTGGCACATAGACCATTACTTCAGGCTTAGCAGTGTCTTTGCCTGAAAAAATCTGCCTGGTTTTTACACAGAATTTCTTGGAATGAAGTGTTACTTTTCATGTTTCATTTAATCAAAATTTTTCTGAGTATGTTACATGTGGAGAGAGAAGATTGGAAGATTATTCTGTTCTATTGTGATTGGAACTGGTTATCATCTCTCAAATATGCCCTGTGATCTGGCTCCCACACCACTCCAGCAGAAAATAATTAAATTGGGAAGAAGGTAGTCAGGTCAGCCCTAGTTCAAATCCCACTTGTCCCTCTCTGGAGCTGTGTGTCCCTGGACACATTGCCTAACCCACCGAGGCTTAGTTGCTTTGTCTACAAAAACTGGAAAAATTATCATATTTACCTCACAAGGTTGTGTAAAAGGTTAAATGAAGTAGCACATATAAAGCTTTTGACCCAGTGCTTAGCAAATAGTAAGGGTCCTTCAAATGCTTTTTATTTTATTTTATTAATTTTTAAATGTTTATTTATTCTGGAGACAGAGAGACAGAGCACAAGTAGGGGAGGGGCAGAGAGAGAGAGAGAGAGAGAATCTGAACCAGGCTCCAGGCTCTGAGCTGTCAGCACAGAGCCCGATGCAGGATTCATGAACCATGAGATCATGATCTGGGCCGAAGTCAGATGCTTAACTGACTGAGCTACCCATGTACCCCCCCATAAATGCTTTTTAAAAAATTAGTAGTTGGGGAAATTTTTTGAGACTTACAAACAGGAAAAAAAAAAGTGTACTTCAAATATGCCACTGAAGGCATTCTTTGAAAAAAAATAAACAAAATTGAAAACATGATGAATGACTAACTTAATCTTGTTTGCCATAACTTTTTAAAAATTAATTTAATTTTATTTTCATCCTTAACACTATCAGAGGATTCAAAAACAGACTGACATACATAGATATAGTTTAAATGTAACAAAGGAAGATTTCAGCTATGTACATTGGGGAAGGGAAAGGGATTTTTTTCACATCAACGTTTCCTATTTTGCAATTTCTGAATAAGCACTCAAATTTAATTTACTATGAAGTAGTACAACTTTTATGATCAACTATTTATCTTTAAGCATAAAACTTAAGAGATTTTGGCATGATCATCTTGGCTCCTGAAGTCTGGTTATTGTAAGAATGTAACAAGAGTCTTTCTGTAAAGCTCTCCTGGGCTGCAAATAGAAAATTACCACTTAAACTCAGTTATTACTTCAGTTTTAAAACTCAAGTCCTGTGTCCTGGGGACTCCCTGAGTCACAGGAAAACCAGAAAAGATGGTCGGCCTGTACAGGAACCAAATGTAAGATTTGGGGATCATTATTACTAACTAATAGCTTTCATGAATTTAGTGCCAATGGTGGACCTGGCACTGTATTAAACGCTTTAAAAGCCAAATTCCACTTAAATAATTAGAATAAACCTGTGCATTAGGTTCTATTTTTTAGACCCATTTTAAAGATAAAGAAAGGCAATTCGGAGAGGTTGAGCAAGTTGCCTAAACCCTAGAAAGAGTATAGAGCTGAGATTGAAGCAAAGGTCCTTTTGAAGCTAGTCTGTGCATTATCACCATCAAGTCCCTGACCCTAGCTATGTACCAATGAATTAAAGGGCAGAAAGATTATAGAACACATTGTCGCACAGAGTGAAAATATAAGTGGCTCAAAAAGGGTACAAAGAGCTTCACTGATGATAATTAGGTCATTGGGGATAACTGGTGTACGTATAATGTTTAAGGCTGATTTTTTTGGATCCCTGCTGGAGGCAGAACATTGACTAGACTGGAGTGGAATTGCTCATGTTAAACTGTTGAAGGAACCTACCTCTTCACATATACCACATACATTGTGTCTATGTAGGTGGGCTTCCCAGAATTCCAGGTACAAGTCATGTTGCCTGAATATTCATAAATGACACAGGTTATCTTGTCAGGAACATCTGGTGGATCTGCAACAAAATGTAACTCTTAGGAGCCACCATACAAACATAAATTCTTTATAAAGTAGCTAGTTGATAAAAACTTTCCATTTTATTTAGGAAACCAGCCCAATCAGCGCTCAATACCTCCCTCATTCCATCCCTACCACCTCACCATACACCGTACTTTGCCATCTGACATTGCTACTCTTTTGTATACTTTATTCTCTACTCCTCTGGGGATACTAATATGATCAGGTTTCTTCTATACCAAAAAAAAAAAAATCACTCCTCAAATTCTTTCTTCTCAGCTACCACTGTATCTCCTATTCTTAACAGCTGAACTAAGGGTTTTATATTATACTGGTCTTTTACCTCATCTCCCATCTTCTCTTGAACCCCAGCCTGTCAAGATTCAGACCCACAGTTCCACCAAAACCACAGTTGTGAAAGTCATTAATGATTTTCTAATTGACAAATTCTGAGATTCCTGTGCAATCACTATTGACCTTGACTTCTGCAGCATTTGCTGTTTTGGTCCCTTTCCCCTTGAAACCTTTGCCTTTGGCTCTTGTGAAAGGATCCCTGAAAGTGTTTTTTCTATCACTCCACTCCAGCAGACTATTTCCTCTTCTAACATTTATTTCACTACTCACTTTAAAAGTTTGGTGTTCATGGGGTGCCTGGGTGGCTCAGTTGGTTAATGTCCGGCTTCAGCTCAGGTCATGATGTCATGGTTGGTGGGTTCAAGCCCCACGTCAGGCTCTTTGCTGATGGCTCAGAGCCTGGAGTCTGCTTTGGATTCTGTGTCTCCCTCTCTCTCTACTCCTCCCCTGCTTGCACTCTCTCTCTCTCTCAAAAATAAATAAACACTTAAAATTTTTTTTAAAGTTTGGTGTTTATATGTATGATGGAATATTACTCAGCCTCACAAAAGAAGGGAATTCTGATACATGCCACAACAGAGATGGAAGTAGAATGGTTGTTTCCAGGGTCGGGGAGAGATGGGGAGTATAATGGCTACAGAGTTTCAGTTTTGCAAGATGAAAATAGTTCTGGAAATGGATGGTGGTGATGGAAAGTGATGGTGATTGCAAATAGTGTGAGTGTACTTCATGCCTCAGAATGGTACACTTAAGAATAGTTTAAAAATATATTTTATATTATGTATATTTTACCATAATAAAAAATGACTAAAATTTTTTTGGGGGGCTCCTGGGTGGCTCAGTCTGTTGAGGGTCTGTTGATTTTGGCTCAGGTTATGATCCCAGTTGTGGAATCAAGCACCATGTTGGGCTTTGTGCTGAACATGGAGCCTGTTTAAGATTCTGTCTCTTTCCTGGGGCGCCTGGGTGGCTCAGTGGGTTAAGCATCTTACTTATGGTCTCATGGTTCATGTGTGCAAGCCCCATATCACATTCTGTGCTGGTAGCTCAGAGCCTGGAGCCTGCTTCGGAATCTGTCTCCCTCTCTCTCTGCCCCTCCCCCACTTGCCTTCTGTCTCTTTCTCTCTGTCAAAAATAAACAAACATTTAAAAAAATTTTGTTCAAAGATTCTGTCTCTCTCTGCCCATCTCATCTGGTCACGTGCTCTTTCTCTAAAATAATTTAAAAAAAATTTTTGGTATTCACAGAATTCTATTTCAAAGTTATCTCTTTCTCCCTTCCTGCATTCCCTTTAGCTCTTTTTCTTTTCTTTTCTTTTCTTTTTTTTACAAATAGTTTATTGTCAAATTACCTTTAGCTCTTTTTCTAAGTGACCATAATATGGAGAACATTATTTAGTTTTTATCTGTTAGTGTCTTTACCTTTTGAGAACTGACATCTCCATCACTCCCAACCTTATCCTCACTCCGCTCCTGAGTCAAGGGCTGTCACTAGGCTTCCCCCAGAAGTGTATTCTTGACCTAGGCTGCTTATACAGAGCATTTCCCTTAAGAATGAACACATGACTCAAAATGAACCAATCAGAATTCTCCAAGGGACTTGTTGGGAGCCATTATAAGAGGTATTTTATTCCCCCTAGAAATTGCTGTCTCTCTGTAACATGAGCCGGTGGTAGGTATCTTGCATTTAAGAGTGAAAACAACACAGGGGCACCTGGGTGGCTCAGTTGGTTAAGCGACAGACTCTTGACTTCACAGTTTGTGAGTCTGAGCCTCGCGTCAGGCTCTGTGCTGACAGTGCAGGGCCTGCTTGGGATTCTCTGTCTTTTTGTCTGCCTCTCTCTCAAAAACAAAAAAAAAAACAAAAAAAAACTTAAAGGAAAGAATTAAGACAACACAGGGGAAAAAAGCCCATGAAGAGATAGGAAAAGATGAGAGATCCGATGACATTATTGCAGTCCTTATGGTCTCTGAAGTCTATGAAACTGCAGCAACTATAAAACAGTATCTGCAATTTTCAGTTACATCAGCCAATAATAAATGACCAATGTCAAGATAAAAAAAGATGTATAGAGAGGCAAGATGACAGAGAAGTAGGGAGCTCCATACATTTCACTTGCCTCCATCTCTCAAATGGAGAAGGCTTGAAGCCATAGGACACTGAACCACAGGAGTTTGGGAGACAGAGTCCACTGAGAAATCAACCTTATAGTGCTACCTCAAAAACCAAACCAAAGTACACATGGTGGAGAGTCCCAAATACCACTACAAGTAGGGAAATAAAATAACCAAAGTCTCAACAAGAGAGACCAAGAGACACCATTAAAAGAACACTCCTGAATGGACAGGCTCTGGACAGTCAATGAGCCTCCTTTAATACAGCAGTGCTCACAGGTGCAGAATGCATAACAAGCTTTTAAAACTAACAAGAGACAGAAAGCTAGCCAAAATGACAAAACAAAAGAACTCTCCTTTAAAGAAATTCCAGGGGGTGCCTGGGTGGCTTAATCGGTTAAGCATGCGACTTTTGCTTAGGTCATGATCTCGCGGTTCATGGGTTCGAGCCCCGCGTCGGGCTCTGTGCTAACTGCCAGCTCAGAGCCTGGAGCCTGTTTCAGTCTGTGACTCCCTCTCTCTCTGACCCTCCCCTGCTCACGTTGTCTCTCTATCCTAGAAATAAATAAAACATTTTAAAAGAAAAAAAAATAAAGAAATTCCAGGAAGAAATGACAGCTAAAGAACTGCTCAAAACAGATATAAGCAACATAACTGACCAAGAATTTAGAACAATAGTCACAAAATTAATCACTGGGCTTGAAAAAGGCATGGAAGACATCAGAGAAACCATTGCTACAAAGACTATGGAGCTTAAAAATAGTTGTGATAAATTAAACAATGCTATAAATGAGGTGCATAATAAAATGGAGGCATCCATTGAATGGATTGAAGAGGCAGAGAGAAGAATAGGTGAATTAGAGACACAATTATAGAAAAAGAGGAAGCCGAGAAAAAGAGAGATAAACTGATCCAGGAACACTAAAGGAGAGTTTGAGAGCCGAGTGATACAGTCAAATGGAACCATATCCATATCATAGGAATTCCAGAAGAGGAACAAAAAAAGATGTATAGATATATGGAGTGTTTAGTCACTTTTCAGGTGTGGCTCTCTCAGCTTGTCCCCACACTCACAATACTGCCTAGGCAACTTGACTACTCAGCAAATGACAAGAGAAATGAAGAATAAGGGCTGAGGAAGAATAAAAATATGGACATCTATGCACCTGAAGTTATAGCCAAAGATTTATCTTAAATACAAGTCATCTACCAAGAATATTGCTTGTAAAATCAAAAAATAAATATATGAAAAAGTTGTCCTTGTTGCAAATTGGAACAATAATAGATATCATTTAGACCTATAAAATTGGCAAGGGTTTTGAAAACGTGCTAATCTACAGTGTTGGAATGGACTTCTGGGAAATCCTCTAACATACCTGTTGGTGGGAATGCAAACTGGTACAACCTTTATGGAGAGCACTTTACATATCACTGCCTTTAAAAGCAATAGTAATATTTTGCACCCCAGCAATTTTACATCTAGGAATGCATCCTTTTTTAAAAAAAATGAATGTCTATGCATTTTTTAAAATGTTTGTTTCTTTTTGAATGAGAGACAGACAGAGCACGATTGGGGGAAGGGCAGAGAGAGAAGGAGACACAGAATCTGAAGCAGGCTCCAGGCTCCAAGCTGTCTGCACAGAGCCTGATGCGGGGCTCAAGACCACGAGAGATGAGATCATGACCTTAATCGAAGTCGGACACTTAACCGACTGAGCCATCCAGGCGCCTCTAGGAATGCATCTTTAATGAAATGTTCAAAGATATACAAAAGTATTTGGCTAAGAATGTGTGCTTCTTAAAATGGTGTTTATAATTATGAATAAGTTGGAAATAACCTAGTACCCCCAAATAGGGTTAAATAAACTATAATAGACTCCTAAGATACATCCAAAAACTAAGTTGTAGAAGATAGTTTAGGTATCTGGCCTCTGGAAAGCACTAGAAATGTGTCTAAGTAAATTCTGACTGTATGATGAAGTGAAAAATGCAGGTTGCAAAACACCATAGTGAGAGAGACAGGCTGAGACAGAGAGGGAGGGATGGGGAAAAGGAGACAGAGGAGGAGAGAGGGGAAGAGATGGGGAGAGACAAAGAGACTGAAGCTTTAAAGATATATTTTAAATCATTAAAGAGGGGTTGCTAGTAGTGAAATTATGGGATTATAGAGATGATGGGTATTTCCTTTTTGCTGGTCTAAATTTTTAAAAACTTTCTACATTGTATGCAATTTGATTTTACAATTAAAAAACTATTTAAAGCAGTAAGAACATACTAAAGTACTTTAGAATGTTTTGGTGAGTTGTAGCATTGAATTACAAAACAGACAAACTGGACTCCAAGTAGGGGAAAATAAATTTTTTCATTTGAGTCATATAGGAGGTAAATTTAAGTCATTTTGGACATGGATTGAGTTGTGGTCCCTCACCAATTATAGTCATTTGTGCTGAACTTATTTTTTCCCCCTGAGACATGAGCCAGAGTATCACTGATTTGGCTATCATAAAAAAACAATGGTCAATCTTTTGGGTTGTTATTCCACAGCATTCTATATGAAGTGAATGCTCAGGTTTTTAAATGTCTGGTGGTTAATTAACTTTGCAAAAGATCAGATAGATTATATACACATCTGCAAATAAACAGAATATTTGTTAATGGGAAGCTGTGTAAAGATGGGAATATGATTATGGTTATGAGAGAAAGAAGGAATTTTTGTTAATCTTATTGCCAGTTTATACAATGTCGAAGGTAAAAAAACTGCTAGACAGCCAGGTATCAGAGAATACCCTGAAATACACAAGGATGAGGCTTATGTTTTTGCTTTTTTCTAGCAATCACATCATCCCTATTATTGGAGCACTTATTAATCACTGGCAATATTTCTTGTGAATTCAGAGTCTAGCCAAGGATCATTTTCTACTGAGAGTTTCTTAAAGGCAGAGTCCCTTTTCTTTGAATTTCTAGCATTTAACATATTTTTGGCCCGTAGCAACCTCTCAGTAAAGCTATCTCATAATTTGATTGGCTTGATTAATAAAATGACAATAAGGAGAATTTAAAATGAACAGAGGCACAATGCTTCTGGCAGAGATCACTCTGTAATTCCTTATCCAAGGAGAACACAGGCCAGCCTAATTGTGCCAATAGTAATGATTCTAGATAGTAACGTTAAAGGCAAATATTCAGGGACTTTTGTTGGGTAAAAAGTCTGCTTTCATGCCAATAAGTAGAAATCAAAGATGGTTAAAATTTGGGGTGCTCTTGATTTTGGCTCAGCTCAGACCTCATGGTTTGTGAGATCAAACCCCAAGTTGGGCTCCACCTTGACAGGACTCTGTGCTGACAGCACGGTGCTTGCTTGGGATTCTCTCTATCCCTCTCTCTCTTCTCTCTATCTACCCCTTCCTTGCTTGTTCTCTCTCTCAATAAATAAACTTAAAAAAAAAAGATGGTTAAAATTGAAGGAAGTCAAAGATACTTAAACTTTTAAGTAAATGTTTAAGTGGAAACAGAGTTCCATGTATGTTTTTTTAATGTGTTATTTTTAAATGAATGAAGACGTCTTATGGTATTTATCTTATGATTGGTGTGAATCTGATAAAACCAACTTCCCATAATATATGTGCATTCAATCACAGATGAATTCTAGGAAGTGTTTAAAATTATGGCTAAAAATAGAAACTGTGATAATATGTATATTTCACAAATTACACATTACAGTACAGAGCTTTTAAATATATTTGTATTTCTTTTCAGGGAAAGCACTGACTCATTTATTTTCTCTCTCTTTTATGATTTGTTTCTAGTCTAAAAAAATACACATAAGCATTTTGTTGAAAACAGTGTTGGTAACTTAACATAGTAAAGCTCACAGGACAAATATCCTGTGATCAAAGCAACCCAGTGAAAGCAATGTGACTTCTAGAGTACCACAAAAACCCTCAAAAACTTTTTTTTGACCTACTTAAATAGGAAGTTTTGTTTGCTAAGAATGCAAAGCTCAAGAACCCAGGGATTCTTGGGTCTAAGAGAGTAAATTCTTACCTGGCAGTTACAATTTCATACTCATAACCAGAGGCCTGTGTAAGAAGTTACAACTCACAAGTAAATGGAAAGAGTGATGTTCTTTTTAAGTCGCCAGCAACAGAGAATCTAAATTCTTCTGTGATGTCCTAGAAGGGGAGCACAGGCCATTCCCTGATCCTAAACATGGCTTGGTGGTTGTGTTTGGGGGTAGAGGCCCTTAGCAACACTGGCAGAGGTGTGGGGGTAATATGTCACCCACACTGGAAACCAAGGCAGGAAGCCACACTTCTTTTGCCTCTTTTCTTCCTCTAGCATCAATTAAAAGCTAACCTTTCCCCATAACTGTGGAAGGTGCTTATTTGCCCCCTAAAGAAATTGTATCTTCTCTCAATGCCCCCCCAAAGGATAAATAGTAAAATATTCAAGCATTAAGTGTTGCTTATGTTTCCTGAGGATGTGGACAAGCTAAGGTGCCCTCATATATCAGATAAGATGTCTGCCTGTGGCTTCAATTCCCATAATTTAGGGCAAGTTTAGCATGTTGTCAATATAAGGTGTGAATTTACTAACTTTATTGTTTGACCCCAAAGCTTACTACTTTCCTTCCTCAATTCACCTCTACTACCTCCTATAGATAGCTCTTCTTTCTTTTGAAAATTGCACAAGATCAGGTGTCCAGAGTTAAGTAGGACAATGGCCTTATTTAGAACAAGGAAACTCTTGCTTCTCCGCTATACACTCTAGGGGCCAAGTCACGAATACCAGGTCGTCTTGCTCTTGCTAGTTAAAGTCTGGAGAGGAGAAAGACTAAGAACTCACATTTGATTCTTAAAAGTATGGGGAAGACAGCATGACAAAGACCCCAAAGCTCTTTATCTTTCACTTAAATTGGGTCCAGATGCTCTAGGGAATGAATCTCTAGGTTAAAACAGTGCTGAATTTATTGATCTATTTCTCATAATAGTAGAACCAAGAATTAAGTATATAATTATACAAATTAGCTCATATTACTCTATTTACTATTTACATCCTCAGAATACTATAAAAAATTGAATGTAACAAAGATTTTTTAAGATCAATGCAATTAACTTTTTTTCTTAATTATAATAACAATGATTCACAATTAGGGCAGTGGGATTAGGGGAGTGGGAATTGTATCAGAATACTCTAATATTTTATCAAAAGGATGCATTTTTAAGGGTTTGGGCACAATGGTGTTGCACTTTAAAATGTGTAATATGCTTTTAAATAGTTTATTAAAATTTGCTGCTTATCGCAGCTGGTATAATTGGCCTCATTTTACAGATATGGAATCAAGGCTCAGACTGGTTAACTTTCCCATGGTCACACAGCTGGTAAGTATAGCAGGAACACAAAGCTAGTTTTGCAGTTGTTTTTGCTCTGTAAATCTTAGCCTCAAATTTTTTTTAATGGAATCTGCTTCAAGGTTGTTGCTATTATTTTGGAAAGCAAATAAACAAAAAACATAAGTGTAAAGCAGATGAAAAGAGCAAAAAAAAATCTGAGAATGCTGCTCCTCATATATGTGTGTTTGGACAGGCTGATGTTAAAAATTTGTTTTTTGAATGCATCAGCAACATTGAAAAATGTATAGAGTTCACATTGAAGATTCACATGTCTGTCTTTCCTTAAACAGTCAAATATTCAGGAGAACCTGGGTGGCTCAGTCAGTTAAGGGTCCAATTTCAGCTGAGGTTATGATCTCACCACTCATGATTTTTTACCCCGTGTCAGGCTCTGTGCTGACAGTTTAGGGCCTGGAGCCTGCCTCGAGTTCTGTGTCTCCCTCTCTCTCTGCCCCTTCCTTGCTCATGCTCTGTCTTTCTCTCTCTTAAAAATAAATAAACATTGGGGCGCCTGGGTTGCTTAGTCGGCTAAGCGTCCAACTTTCGCTTAAGTCATGATCTTGTGGTTCGTGAGTTCGAGCCCCGCGTCCGGCTCTGTGCTGACTGCCAGCTCAGAGTCTGGAGCCTGTTTCAGTCTGTGACTCCTCTCTCTCTGACCCTCCCCTGCTCATGCTCTCTCTCTCTCTCTCTCCTAGAAATAAATAAAACATTAAAAAAAATTTTTTTAAAAACATTAAAAAAAAAAACAGTCAAAAGTCTTAGGAACATTGGATTCTTATAATGATGGAGCTGGGCAGTGGCTATTCCCCAATAGGCCTCTATGTGCTTTTCTCTCTGCACAGATCTCACCAGCCTCCTTAAGTCCTATATTTCACTAACCTGGCCCCTGGAAGCCTTTCAGTTTGCAATTCCTATATTAAACTGTACAAGAAATAAACTATATTAATTAGTCTCTATTTTAGACAATATTTCAGACCAGTTAATTGCTAGATTAGCTTTCATTTGAATTTTGAATGCACCCCGACACTTACATCCAGAAGAAATGTCTTTTCCACATATCAGTGTCTCTTGAAAATATCCAGGACATTCAGCAGTGCAGTACATAGAGGCATGTGGCTCCAGAAAGTTGTTATACCAAAGCCGAGCTGTTGTTTTATTAATTCTTGAGATTTGAAATCTTTCTTTAATGCCATTTTTATAAAAATAAAGTTTCCTTGGTTGGCAGTTCTTAATTGCTGCTTGGCAATAAATAGAGATATTCATACCCATCTTGAAAACGGTGGCTGGTTCTACCCACATGTGGCCAGAACAGTTTATATTTGTAATTCCTGGAAATGAATAGATAAAATAAAAAATTCCATGTAAACATTGAAACAAGAGATTCAGGTGAATATGTTGTTGCATTTAAATTTTATTCCTTTTCTATTAATTAAATGATTTCCATTGGAAAAACATTTAGGACTAACTGTATCTTTGCATCTGTTAGTTTATTATAATGTACTTTTAGCAGGCTTCTGTGGATGCTCAGTAACATGAGCTAGAGTCTAGTAACAAAACTAGAGTCTGCCTTTAAAGCTACTTTGTCTAAAGAGCAAATATAATTAGCTCTCCTTTTTAAAAATAGAGAACTGAGGCATTATGAGGCTATGGCATTTTTGAAAGGTAAGCTTAGAAATAACACCTGGCCTTGCAGAATCCAAACTCCATTCTCTAGGCACTCCATTGATCTTTCATTCTTCTATAGATAACAGCTATTTTTATCAGAAAATTGAACTTAATGAATAAAACTATACTCTTACTAATGCCAAAAATCTATTGCTTGATAACCACTTAAAAGTCATCATTAATTTAATAATATAGGAAAAGTTCCAGGATATGTTTTGTTAAAAAGTAAGTTGCAAAACAACACATTTAATATGGGCTCAATATCAGAAATAAATAGATGAATGAATGAGGAGAAATACATTAAGATGTTATCAATGATAATCTTTGTTAGTCTAATTTTTTCATTTTACTCGCATATTTCTGTGCTTTGAAAATTATATAGTGAATGTATTACTTTTATACCCCCAAGCAATAATTAAAAGTCATTTCCATAAACTCAAATGACAGCGCAATGCAGTATCAGTTAAATCAAACTCACATTAAGGAAAATTTATTATTGTCTTTTTGTGGAAATACTTGCATTAAATATCTTAGAATCTCATCAAAATAGTGATAAAGGTAACTATTTTATTTTAAAGTGTTCTTATCTATAGACTACAATGCTTAAAGAATTAACTTGCATAGGGGCGCCTGGATGGCTCAGTCAGTTAAGCTTCCGACTTCGGCTCAGGTCATGATCTCACGGTTCGTGGGTTCGAGCCCCGCTTTGGTCTTTGTGCTGACAGCTAGCTCAGAGCCTGGAGCCTGCTTCAGATTCTGTGTTTCCCTCTTTCTCTGACCCTCCCCTGCTCATGCTGTCTGTCTCTCTCTCAGAATAAATAAAACATTAAAAACATTTTTTTAAAAGATAACTTACATAATATAAATGTAATTGAATATTTTCATTTACATAATGAACATTAGGTATAAATTATAAGTATTTAAATGTTAAAATAGTGATAAAAATGATTCCATCATTATTAATGGGAAATTGAAGCCAAAGACATGGAAAGGAAGTTTTAAGAAAACATATGACTACTTTAAATAAGGTCAACAATTCGGGTTTAGACAAACTGCATCTCCAGCACCTTAAAAAAATATCTGAATACTACCATGGAATTACTATAAGTAGTGTTTGAGAATACACAGAAAATATCAAAAATGATGGAAGACTATTTGGATAAATGCTTGTTTTCAAAAACAGAATAAAGAAGGACCCCAGAAACTTCGGACCAACAAGT
The DNA here is from genome assembly GCA_017311185.1 of Proteles cristata cristata. NCBI lineage: Eukaryota > Metazoa > Chordata > Mammalia > Carnivora > Hyaenidae > Proteles > Proteles cristata. The sequence continues at coordinate 554,853 of JAESUZ010004016.1, read as the reverse complement.
TTTACTACATTTAGGAATGAATTAGTAAGTCCATCGTTTTTCAGTACCAAAAAAAAAAAAAAAAATCAGTAATCAGTGGGAGTCAACATAGATTATGTATGAATAAATTATAGATTAATGTCTCTTTTTAATGGGGTTAGTAGATGGGTCAGAGGAATGTTAAACTTTTTAAAAAAATTATTATTTCAGCAGAGCTGTTGAAAAAAGGGAACATAACATGCTAATAGAAAATTTGGAAAAATGTAGTCTAGATGATATTAAAACTATTTATAGATTGAACAATAATATATAAAATAGTATCTAATGGACAGCTCTAGGGTCTCTAATACCATGTCAGAGGAGCTTGACTTATTTCTCTATACTCTGTATTAATTACTTAAATGTATCAACAGAAGTCCTATATCATTTGCATATTTCAATCTCTTAAATCTTGGATAGCAGCTGGCCTGCCTTTGGCAATGTCTGATATCCTGCTGGAGGGATTCTAGTTCTGATGATAGGGCTACCCTCTATATCACCAATATAATTGTGTTCCAACCTACAGGAGACAGTGTTGCTTTTGTCACTATTCTGAGTCATTTGCATGATTTGCAAAGCTTCCTTACCCTACCTTAGTGTTGCTTGTCTCCCAGCAAATGAATTTCTGCCACCTGCCTAGGACACCAAGTCCCCAGTAGAAACTCTCAGATGTCAACACTATCCTGCCTGAATTTCTGACAATCCCCTTCCTGGATTCCTCATAGCTGCTTATGCTTGTATCTGTAATAGTGGCAGATGTTTGTGTGAATTATAAGATGGGAATAATAATAGCCAATACTATTGCACAAAGTTGTGAGAAATAAAAGGCTTAGTTAGCACAGTGCCTGACATATAGTACCTGTCAACAAATGGATTGTGGGGTTGAATTAAATTCAAATGTTTGATGGATTATCATATAACAGTTATAACAGTTCAAAGATAGAACATGCCAACTCAGAATAATATGCTTCTTCATGGAAATGTTCATATATGACTTAGAGGTTTGTTTACTAAGGGAAAGGAATCCTGACATTAGGTGGGAGGTTGGACTCTTTCATTTCATTCCATATAATTTTTATGTGCATAAAAGTTTTCCCAGTCTAATAATTTTTGATTCTTCAGAGACTCTAGAATAATGCCTTGAGAATAATAAACACTCAACATTTTTTTGAATAAAAGATAGCAGTAGGTACTAAAAATACTATACCTCCATGACACCAGTTGAAGAATATGTAAATAGCTATTACCACATCCCATTGAATTGTGACCTGATTCATTCCTGAAAGCAAGAAACAGCTCTTTGTTGCCCTCTAGAAAAAAATATGAAAAAGTTTTAAATTGTAATATTTTAATAAAATAACAATAATAAAGGCATTACATTTTTCCTAACAGTTACTATTGCCTTTGATGAGAAGGTTTCAATAGGAAGAAAAGAAAGAAGGAGGGAAGGAAGGAAGAAAAGAAGGGAAGGGAGAAAGAAAGGGAGGAGGGAAACAGGGCAAAGAAAAGCCAGTGGTGTCTGAGGAGGTATGATACAGATGGAAAAGGGTCTTTTATACCCTTCAAAAGTCACTATGATTTACCTTAGTAAGACATTTTGACCCTTAATAAAATACACTTTCTTCTAATCTAGTCTCTCTCATCAGAAATCTCTACTCTCACTCCTGATAATAAATTCTCCTGACCAGATTTCTGTGCCTAAGCAGCTCCAGAAATAGCAGTCTTTGATGAGTTAAACTTAGGAAAAGTCAAAAAGTGGAGAACTTCCAGAAAAAAAGTTTCAAAATGAAGAAAGATGAAGTGAGACAAAGGCATATGTGCTATCACCAATTAAATTTATATAAAAGTCCTTTCCTCTGTAGACAGCTCAAAAGAAACACATTATACAAATTCCAAACAATATTACCATTAGTTTACAACTAGTTACATTATTTAATTTATCAGTTACTTACATTTTTATTTAAATGTCACTTTACGTTATTATTTAATAATGTAAATTATTCAGTTATTTTTATGTTTAATAAAACCTGAACCTTTCATATAAGACAGCAAAACAAAATCATGACTAATCATATAGCAGAAAATATAACATTTTTAAAACCTGGGGTCCCTATGACCCCCATGAGTATAGGAACCCCTTTCATAATTTGCTAGCAATATTAGGTCTTCTTTTTATAAATAATAAGCAAAACAAGATCTAAAATGTTCCTGGTTAGAAGTTAACTACTCACCCAATAGAGCATATACAACAGTAGTTGTTTGAAGTGATGTAGTATCAGACAATATTTTAGAATAAACTCATCAGTAACCACTCTATGAAGTATCACAAGAACTTATAGGAAAAAACAACTGGAGAGTCTGGGTGGCTTAGTTGGTTAAGCTTCTGACTCTTGCTTTCAGCTCAAGTAATGATCTAAGATTGAGACCTAAGTTGGTTCTTTGCTGACAGCAAGGATCCTGCTTTGGATTCTCTTTCTCCCTCTCATTCTGCCTCTCCCCGACTCGTGCTCTCATGTGTGCTTTCTTTCTCTCAAAAAATAAATATACATTAAAAAAGAAAGAAAGAGGTCACCTAAGTGGCTCAGTTGGGTAGGGTCTGACTTTGACTCAGTCATGTTCTCTCATTTCGTGGGATGGAGCCCCACATAGGTCTCTGGGCTGATAGCTAGGAGCCTGGAGCCTGCTTTGGATTCTGTATCTCCCTTTCTCTCTGCCCCTCCCCAACTCGTGCCCTCTCTCCCTCTCTCTCTCCCAAAAATAAATAAACATTAAAATTTTTTTAAAAAGCAACCTGTTCCATGTATTTCCCTAAGACAATATAGCTGTTTTTAAGTATTGGATGATCATGGTCTCTTTACCTTTCAACTTGTCTGAAGCACATAATTCCACTTCAGAGTCAGGCTGCTGCTACCTTGTTGCCTGTGTTATGTCCTCTTCCCCCACTGCCTGGCTGTCAATAATCACTTCAGGTTTTCAGCAATGAGGCAGATGGAAATGTTAGCAAAGCCCTGACCTACATTTCAGATTCTTGAACTAAAACTGTCGAATTCAAAATGACTGGCTCTAGTGTCACTATTTGGGAAAACCCAGATTACTGAAAGTGAACTGCTTTGTCAGTACTTTTTATTCTCAGCTTAATTTAAAATGATCTGTCTCATCCAAGAAGTAGAACCCCTTATGCAGGTTCTATCTGTCAGAATCTTTGACACCAAAAATACGCTTAGCTTTAATTTGCAATTAACATTGATCTTTATTATAAACCAGTTTCTTAAGAAAGTCTAAATGCTACTATTGACTATTTATTTATTTAACATTTTTGAGTATCTAATATGTCAGCCATTGTTTTGGGTATTAAAGATATAACAGTGACTAACTACTGACCAGCTCTTCTGTTGTATTGTTTAAAGTGGTTACATGGTAGATCAGTTGTTTTGAACTATCCTTAATGTCTCAACAGGATTCTACAGGCATTTAAAAAATTACCAAATATTTGGTACATTTATAGTAGGCATCACCAGGGACTTTTCATGGCATGCTTTTTCCTCCCACGTCCTTTGTTGCTTCTACTTGAATATCTTTTCACTCTGTGTATTCCTTTTTATTGTAAATGACAGTTAAGTTACTTGTTTCAGTGAACCTCTTGAAGCCTGAAACTCCATCCTGCTTTTTAAATTTTTATATCTTTGGTACCTAGCATATTAGAATGCTCTGGGGAAACATTTAAAACATTTCTATGCTCAGATTTATTCTAGACAATGAAGATTAGAATGTCTGTGGGTGAAGGCTGGGCATCAATATTTTTAACCCACCTCCCCCAAGTGATCAATGATTATAATGAGTAGTCAGGGTTGAGAACTACTGAAAGGAAGTAATATCTTTGAAGACCACACAAAAGAAAGGACTGCTAACTGGATTTTAATGATTAGGAACAATTTGCCAAGCTGTGAAGGAGATGGTGTGGGAAAACATTCTATATAAAAGAACAGAATATGCAAGTAATAGAGATATTTTGGGACTAGCTAGTTGAAGGGAATAGGATTTGAGCTACAAATTAAGGTCAATGGCAGAATGTGATTACTGGGCTTTGTATTTCCTGCTAAGTGGTTTAACCTTTGTCTTGAAGTCAGTCAGAGATAGAAAAGATTGGTAATCAGAGAAATAATATAATCAGATTGGGTTTTAAAAAGATAATTCTAGGGACAGCTGGGTGGCTCAGTTGGTTAAGCGTCTGACTTTGGCTCCAGTCATGATCTTGTGGTTTGTGAGCTTGAGCCCGGTGACAAGCTCTCTGCTGACAGCTCAGAGCCTGGAGCCTGCTTCGGATTCTGCGACTCCCTTTTTCTCTGCCCTTCTCCCTCTCATGCTCTGTCTCTCTCTGTCTCTCAAAAAATAAGTAAACATTAAAAAAACTTTTTAAAGATAATTCTACTGTGTGGAGAATTGAATGAAGAGAAAGAGTCCAGTTAAGTTACTGAAAATCAAAAGCTGGTGAGGGCACAAAGCAAAGCAATAGCAGCAAGAACTCAGCGGAAGAAACAGAATTGGGAGTTTTGTGGAGGCAGATTGGACAAAATGGCGACCCCTAAAGTTGTGCAGTGAACAACACATGTTGGGGGCTAAGAAATCAGGAGCATGAAGAATGACTCTGGTGGTGATTTTTGCTGACCCAGTAGATAAGGGCATTAACTGAACACACAAAAGGAGGAGGGATGGGGAAGTGATGAGCATGTTGATTTGGAGGAGCTTACAACACATTCAGAGAAAATTGTCTAGAAGGCCGTCGTAGACAGTGGTAAACTTGGGAGAGAAGTTTGAGCTGAAGATCTAAATTTGGAAGATTTCAGCATGTCAATAGTATTAAAACTAAGATTAGAATAAGAAAACTTAGAGAGCATATCCAGAATCATAAGGGAAGGGAGAAGGTGGACAGACCAAGAAACCACTACCAAAGGACAAGAAGAAGAGATACAAGGAATGTGTGGCCAGTGTCCAATGGTCTGAGATTAAATATGATAAGAACTAAAAGGAAGTGTTGGATTTGACAGTAGTCAGTCTTCCCTGAGAAGAGTTTTAGAGAAGAAATGGAGGCAGAAAGGGGATTAAAATAAGTTAGAATAAAAAATAAAGAAGAGGATATTGGCTAATCTTTCAGGAATTCGGAGAGTGAAGATGAGATTGATGGAGAGCTCAGTGCAAATGAGGATTTTTTTTTCTTAATGGTGGCTGGTGGTGGTGCCATTTTTTTTTTTTCGTGAACAGTCCATTCACATCTTTTATCCATTTCATTAGTTTGTTGGTTTTCATATTAATGAGTTCTGAGAGTTCTTTATATGGTTTGGAAACCAGTCCTTTATCATATATATTGTACAAATGTTTTGTCCTAGTCTGTCACTTACCTTTTCATCTTCTTACCAATGTCTTTTGAGAACAGAAAAATTAAATTTTGATTAAGTCTAATTCATTAATTATTTTATTTTATTTTTTAAAAATATTTTTCTTTTATTTTAGAGTGAGAGAGAGCAGAAGTGGGGGGAGAAGAGGAGGAGGACGAGAAGGAGGAAGAGAGAGAGAGAGAGAGAGAGAGGGAGAGAGGGAGAGAGGGAGAGAGAATCTCTAGCAGGCTACACGCTTAGTGTAGAGCCTGTTATGGGGCTCAATCCCATGACCCTGGGATTATGACCTGAGCTGAAACCAAGAGTTGGACCCTCAACCAATTGAGCTACCTGGGTGCTGTTAATTATTTTAATGTTTCCTTTGTTTTTTTCCTGCTTACATTTTTATCAACAGATTAATACATAATAGTGTTTGTTTTTCTATTCAAAGATACCTTACTTAATCTATATTGTGGACTGAACTCAGGGCCAATAACATCATAACTTATGCCTGAACAAAGCTCACCAACACATGGAATTTCTTTGTAATGTACATTGCGGCCTTCTTGTGCTCAGGAACACTAGACAGTGCTTCAGGACTATCCTTGGGAGCCATTTTAAACAGTGAAATCACCAACAAAAAGTACAAAATGGGAAAGAATGTTGCACTAAATAGATCTCCAAAAGGATGCTTGTTTATAGATTGAGAGCTGAAACAAATTTCTTAGCTAGAAACTTGCATATTGGGCTCCTCAAATTTTTCACCACTCTGCACATGCCTGTAAATTACTGACAAATGCTGCAAGTACTGATCTAGGGATTACAAGTAAGTTTTAGTTGGCAAACGAATTCACAAATTTGGAATCAGGGAATGATGAAGCTCAACTACATAAAATCCTGTATGTAAGTGGTTTGGCTTCATTTGCTAATCAGAAAGCATGAAGACCCATTACCTTGGCTTTTCCTCTTCCCAGAGTTGCCATCTGGGTATTCCAGGGTAGTCTAACTCACACTTGTCCCAGGGTAATTATAAAAAACACTCCATTTTATTTTCAAAATTATTCCAGTTGGGAAGATATTTGTCACTCTCTTATAGGCCTACAAGTAATAAACTTTGTTTCCTAAAAGTCACACTATTTTAAATTTTCTCTGGTATTTGATAAAAGTTTGGAGTGGTTGTTGGCTGAGGGGAAAGAAAAAGGTGACTGAGTATAAAATGCATATCCTGAAAAACATACCATATTAAATTAGTAAGTATATTTCGAGTTAGCACATCATCAAAGCAAATACATCATAATCAGCATTTTGTATTTTTTTTCCAACTTAAAAAAATTCCTCTTTAGGGAGCTTAAAGGTAGAACAGAAGGAAACAGCTAGAACTGTAGGACTTACATAATTGTGCCTTTTTATAAATTTACCTGCCTATTGTGGATTGAAAATATCTCCATTTTCCCTGTCCAGAGGCAACAAACATTGTCATAAACTAACTGGCTACTAGAAGGAATGCCTTGAAGTAGATTAGTTAGCATCTCCCAGTTTAAGAAGTATAGACCAAGAATGTTAAACTGTTGCCTAGTAACACTGATCTACCTGTAGGGGAGCAGGTCTTGAGGGTTCTATCTTACCTCAGGTCCCAGATGCCATATGTGGGTGGGAATGAACAGAACAAGGAGTAGACTGTTGACCTCTAAAATGGGAACCTAGTGACTCTTGACTCTGAATAGAGATGGAAAATCTACCACCTCTCTATGGGGAAGTGATATAGCAGCCCCAGCATTTTCAATAGGCCTGGTTTAGGGCTGGTAATCTGGTTAGAGGACAGTAGGAAACTTATCCTGAGTTTGTGCTTGCATAGAGGGTACACTGTTTTTTACTTAGATGACTGCGTTTCTTTGTGGTAGCTTTAGTAGGGGTGAGTGACTGAATATTACAGTGTGTAAAGCTCCTGAGACATTCCCTTGTAGGTACCACTAAATACGCAAATCCCATTAAGTAGACTTGATTTGGGAGGCTTAAGATGCTGTATGGTGATCTAGTAATTCCGTATGAAATGAATAAATCAATATTATGTAAGAGTGTGGAAAATGGTGGATGGTTGGATGAGATGATTTTGAAGCAGCCCATAAGGGCCAGAGGATGTCCCCTGATATATGAGTATTCTCAGGGAAGATGCTTTGTACATATCTACCCAATTCTTGGTATGTAAGATGCAGTGGTACAGCCTAGTCTCTCTCTGCACCTGGGTGGAAAATGGGTACTCCCATTTGAGAGAGCTTACTGTACTACAAGGGGTAAAGTGTGAAAAGGGTCCCTTCTCACTCCCTGACTGGGACAAGGTACATATCCACCCTCCTTCTTGGCACAAAGGGAACCAAAATGACAGAAGAGGGCCTTTAGAAAAGCAACACAAAAAGGGGGAAGAGAGGATGGCTTGTTCTGTTTTTCCAAAAGCAAATGACAACTTTGAAATAACTCCCCAATCCTTGGTAGAATAAAAGTATAATTGTTTAACAGATGTTTGACTAGGGAAGTGGCTTCCTCCTTCCAGTTTCTTCTTTAAACAACCAAGAGAGAGGCAGCCGCATGTATGAGTGCCTGAAAATTGAAGATGGGAGCAGAAAAGCCCACTGTGACTGCGGATGGTCATATGCAGTGAGCCACCCTTCATGGCCTATTTAAAGGTCATTTCTGTATGTATCATATCCTTGATCCTAGGGTAAAGAAACTCTTCTGTAGACTATATGTGTAATTGAAGTGAGGACTTCTTTTGCTAATTTATTGTGACATCCTGTCTTTCTGTTGTTATAGGCCCAATGAAGGGGTTTCATATTCTTGGCTGATTTCTAGGTACAAGCATATACTTGTACTTGAGGCTGTGGCTACAGAGATGTTAATAGCTTTCAAGGATTCTTAAATGGGAAAGAAGAGTGAATTTAAAAATTAAAATGCAAAAGAATAAATTTTTGCAAGCTTCAGGCCTGAATGCCAGTTCTTGTAGGATAGAGTTTACCTGAACTGAGGCAAGGACTCAGGCTCAGTTTCTTGTCTGGTCCCTCCAGTTTGATTTCACACCTGTGCCTCTGAACTTGTATTTATGGTATCAGCATACCTCTTTCAACTGCCTCTCCTGCTTCCCTATCATCCTCCAATGCGTGTGTATCATACTACATCCACTTTGCTTCACCCATGGAGTCCGCCTCACTGTGTCGGCCTGCCCTACTTTTCAACACTCACAACTCTGAGTAGTTATGAAAAGTACAATTTTAGTTCTATGGTCTTTATTTAAAAAGGTAACAGAAAATGTTATTCATTTCAGAAATCTTTTAATCGAAAATATTGAACTTATTTTTCTAACTTCAAGGCCTTGAAGTTATGTTTTAATTATCTTGAGGGTAGTCTTACCTGGAAGAACTCATTCTTCACATATGCCAGATAAATGAAGTGTCATTTTGTTAATTTTCTCAACCACTGAATTAATGACTCCATTATTCATAAAGAGATATGTAGACTCTTTGAAGAGCAATGAATACCATAAATCTTATGACTCATCCAGAGGATGGTACCTACCTGCAGCTGTTCAATTCTTCTCAGCATCAAACACCTGATAGCACATTTAGCTTTGTTGGAGGAATGGGTGCTACAGGCTGAATCATTGCTATTTCCTGTCAGGTGTGCATTAAAGGTCATCTTTACCTTATTTCCTTATGAGTGTGTTTGAGACTTAAGAATGCCAAGAAGTGGAGATTATTTAAAAACCTTCAGTGCATATCTCATGATTTGGATTGGATATATACTTTTAAGGGGGCCAATTTCCAGAGTCTCATTTTCATTATGTACCCTTTCCTAAATTTGATTCCTCTGAGAATGAGCCTGGGTTCACAGTAGTCATTTTCTCATTGCATAAAGAATGGTGTCCTTCCATCCCAAATCTCAGCGTGGTGAATTGCCCTGGGTATAAATAGCTGCAGGGTACCAAACAAACAGATATATGTAAATACTGGTTTCAGGAAGGCCTCTGTGGATAATTAGTTGGGGGCTTTAAATACCTAAGGCCTCTCTTCTTTGCCTGCATTTTATATATTTTTTTAGAAATGTGAAGCTTACCAAATTCTGGTATTTCAGCTCATGTTGAGATACTCTACATTTTAGCCAATTTGGGGATATTTGTATCTCTTTTGGAATAGTCTGGGTACCAGGCATCAGAAACAACATGGGGTACTTATGATTATTTTCTTGAATGTAAATGAAATTTTTGATGGGCTATCACATTTTTTTCTAGACACATTGGATAAAACTCATGGTTAAAGTTTTATTTGGTTTTGTTCAGATTTAATGTATTTTATTCCATAAGGTAGTTCGTGGCATATTTGTTCCTATTACAGCTTAGTTGAACTTATTTCATCATTTAAAATATTTAATAATTTCTATTGTTTATTTAAAAGGAAATAAGCTTATTTGGAATTATGTTTAGTATTTTAGATGTTAATTAAAAATGTACAAGTGGGTACATAATTTTAAAAGCTTCTTTTAAGAGTATTTAAGGAAATTATTTGGAAGACCAGTGCACTAAAACTCAACTATTCAAGCCAATCAAAACCATGGTGGAAAAATTACATCAAAATATCAATAGTGGTTTCTTTGGATTGTCAAATTATCAAGTTATTTTTTCTTCCTTTTGCTTTTCTGTAGCTCCTGTTTTTAGGATAAGTATATATTATATATAATAATTTTAAAACATTAAAAAATACTAAACACAATAAGGACAAGGAAAAGTTTAAATGAAGGGCTATAAAGGGGAGTTTCCTTCCTAGTCAACTATGAAATATGAGATAGCTGGAGGGAATTATTGATATATCTGCTGATGTACATATTTAATTTATGCAAACTTAACTATAAGGGACAGGAATGAGGACAGTTTTTCTTCCCATAAAATAAAAATCAATTCTATACCTTAAGGCTTAGACCATAAGCCTTTAATGACTCAAAGAAAAGAAGGCCAATGAAAAATGCAATAATAATAATAATTATTATTTTTAAAATTGAAGTAAAATTGACAAATAAAATTATATATATTTCAAAAGTACAACATGATGATTTTGTGTATGTATATATATGTGAAATGATTACCGAAATCAAGTTAATGCATCTGTAACCTCACATAGTTACTTTTTTTTGGTGAGAATACTTCAGATCTACCTCTTAGCAAATTTCAAGTGTATAATACATTATCATTAACTCTAATCACCATGTTGTACATTCAATCCTCAGAAGTTGTTCATCTTATAACTAAAAGTTTGCACCCTTTAACCAGTATCTCCCCATTTCCTCCCACACCACAGTCCTTGGAAACTACCATTTTATTCTCTGTTTCTGTGAGTTTGACTATTTTTTTGATTCCCAATATAAATGATACAATATGGTATTAGTCTTTTTCTGGCTTATTTCATTTACCAAAATGTTCTCCAGGTTCATTCATGTGGCCAAGGATAGAATTTCCTTCTTTCTCATTGCTGAATAATATTCCTGTGTGTGTGTGTGTGTGTGTGTGTGTATGTGTGTGTGCATGCACACACCCGTATGCATCATGTCCTCTTTATTCACCTTGTCAGACACTTAGGTTGTTTCCGTATCTTGCTTATTATGTATAATGTTGTAGTAAACATGAATGTGTAAGTATCTTTCCAAGTTAGTGATTTCAGTTCCTCTGGATATAGACCCAAGAGTACGATTGCTGGATTATATTGTAGTTCAATTTTTAATTTTTGAGGATGCTTCAAACATTTTCCATAATGGCTGCCCCATTTTACATTCCCACTAACGGTATATAAGGGATCTCTTTTCTCCACATCCTTGCCAACTTTTGTTATCTGTTGTCTTTTTATAAAAGCCATTCTAACAGGTGTGAGGTGATATCTCATTGTAGTTTTGAGTTGCATTTCCTTGACTAGTGATGTCGAATACCTTTTCATGGATCTACTACTCATTTATATATCTTTTCTGGAAGAATATCTATTCAGTTCCTCCAATTTAATCAGATTATTTGTTTTTCTGCTATTGAGTTGAAGGAGTTCCCTATATATTTTAGCTATGAAGCCTTATCAAGTATACGGTTTGCAAATATTTTCTCCCATTCCATAGGTTGCCTTTCCATTTTGTTGATTGTTTTCTTTGCTCGTGCCAAAGCTTTTCAGTTTGATATAGCTCCTCTTGCTTACTTTCGCTTTTGTTGCCTGCACTTTTGGTGTTATATCCAAAAAAATCTTTACCAAGATCAAAGTCGAGGAGCTATTTCCCTGTGTTTTCTTCCAGGAGTTTTAGGGTTTGGGGTCTTAAATTTAAGTCTTCAATTCATTTCAAGTTAGTTTTGTGAACATGCAAGATAGGAGTCTAATTTCATTCTTTTGCATGTAGATATCCAGTTTCCCCAGCACCATTTATTAAAGACTATTCTTTTCCCATTGGGTGTTCTTGGCATCTTTGTCAAAGATTAATATGTGCATTGGTTTACTTCTGTGCTCTTTATTCTGTTTCATTGATCTGTATGTCTGTTTTTATGGCTGTACCATATAGTTTTGACTACTATAACTTTATAATATAGTTTGAAATCAGGAAGTGTGATGCCCTCAGCTTTGTTCTTTCTTAAGATTGTTTTGCCTATGTGGAGTCCTCTGATTCCATAAAAACTTTAGGATTATTTTTTCCATTTCTGTGAAAAATGCCATTGGAATTTTGACAGGGATTGCACTGATTCTATAGATGGCTTCAGGTGTATGGACATTTTCACAATATTAATTCTAATCCAACAACACGGGATATCTTTTGGTTTATTTGAAACTGCTTCAATTTATTTCATCAGTCTTCTAGTTTTCAGTGTACAGATCTTTTACTTTCTTGGTTAAATTCATTCCTAAGTGTTTTATTGTCTTTGATGTTATTATAAATGGAATTGTCTTCCTTAATTTCTCTTTTAGATAATTTACTACATAAAATGCAACTGATTTTTGTATATTGATTTGTATCCTAAAAGTGTACTGAATTTGTTAGTTATAATTGTTTTTTTATTTCTGGCACTTTTAAGGTTTTCTATATGTAATATTATGTCATCCGCAAACAGAGACAACTTTACTTCTTTTCCAATTTGGATACCTTTGATTTCCTTTTCTGGCTTAATTATTCTGACTTGTTGAATCGAAGCGACAAGAATGGGCCTCCTTGTCTTGTTCCCAATCTTAGAGGAAAAGTTTTTCACTGTTGAGGATGATAGTACATGTGGGATTCTTACATGTGGCTTTTATTATGTTGAGTTACATTTATTCTATACCTAATTTGTTGAGAGTTTTTATCATGAAAGAATATTGAATTTTGTCAAATGCTTTTTCTACATATATTGAGACAATTATATGATTTTTATTCTTCATTCTGTATCACATTTATTAATTTGTGTGTGTTGAAACATCCTTGCATTCCAGGGACAAAGTCCACTTGATTATGGTGTATGATTTTTTTTTAATGTGCAGTTTAATCAATTTGCTAGCATTTTATTGAGGATTTGTGCATCTCTGTTCATCTCTGTTCATTGTTATGCCTGAATCGCGAGTCCCCAGAGACCTCCAAGGAGCCAACACCGATGCAAGTACATAAGGGTCTTTTATTACAAGCTCGAGCGGGGGCTCACCCATCAACCGGCACAGCAGCAGCAGGGTGAAGCCCCAAACAATAGCAAGCAGGGTTTTTATGGGGTAAGGGACGGGGGTGTTACAGTACACACGTTGTATGCATAGCATCATCACATAAGTACCAATCATAATTGTACAGCACCCATGGCAACAGTTTTGACCATTTAGTATCTGTGAGGTGTTCATTACTTTTGGTGGGACCTAATCATGACCTTTGAGAATCCTTTGAAAATGACCAATTATGAGGTGAGTTTAAAGGGCCCACATGGGGTTCAGGGAAGCAGTGGGTGATTGGCTAGTTTGTACAAAGTAGTTATCTATAGTCCCCAGACCCTGACTCAGACTATAGGAATGTTACTCCTATCTTTCTTAGCTTCTTTTGATTGGCTGATCTGAGGGTGGTCCGAGGATGGCTTCATCTGAAGTTTTTCCTGGAACTGGGGCTTATTTGAAAGGGCACATGCACCCTGATGTTTGTGGCAACATTATCAATAATAGCTAATTATGGGAAGATCCCATATGTCCATCAATTGACGAATTGATAAAGATGTGGTGTGTGTGTGTGTGTGTGTGTGTGTTATGGAATATTACTCAGTGATAAAAGAGAATGAAATCTTGCCATTTGCAATGACATGGATGGGTTAAAGTAACATTGCAATTTAGTGCTAAGAAGAATTCAAGAATAGGATTGAAAATTCAGTGTGTAGTAAAACATACTAGTGAGCAACATTGTCAAGGTTATACATTCCAGGAACAGTTCCAGGAGAATATTCGGTCATGGAGGTTCATGGCAATCATGGACAGGCCTGAGTCCTCCTCCTGTGATTCATGTAGTGTTCAGATTACCACAGCTCTATTTGCTTTAACCTTATCCAAAAAAGTAATGTCCAGAAAAATCACAGTTTTATTTTATTTTTATTTTATTTTTCCTTTATTTAACACATGGGAGTAAGTGAAAAAGTACTCATTTATCACGAGAAATACACACACTGCATTGAAGAAAAGTTTTTGAGTATCCCCTATAGCAAACTGATTTCTTTTTAGAAAACCAAAAAACCTTTTTTTAAAAATTGCTTTACTTTGAAAAAATATTTTTAATGTTTTATTTATTTTTGAGAGAGAGATAGGGACAGCATGAGCAGAGGAGGGTCAGAGAGTGAGGGAAACACAGAATTTAAAACAGGCTCCAGGCTCTGAGCTAGCTGTCAGCAGAGCCCGATGCGTGGCTCAAACCCACAACCATGAGATCATGACCTGAGCCCAAGTTGGATGGTTAACCGACTGAGCCACCCAGGTGCCTGAAAAATTGCTTTACTTTGGCTGGCATATTTTCTCTGCCATGCTATCCATATATATACTTTAAAATAACTGAATGAGAGTGTTTTTATTAAACAATGTAAAATACACCGTGGAATCATTCTTGTCTTCTATGTGCATTGATAGGTATAATTTGAGGGAAAGGAAAATTATTCTTCATTTTGTTCTACACATATTTGTTCTGACCTTATGTACTTATCTATTTTTAGAACATTCATTTATTGAAGACATATTGTTTCCTATCTTCTAGTAACTATTCAACTGAGAATAAAATGGTAAACAAAACAGAAAAAAATACAGTCCTCATGGAGCTTACTTACATTCAAATGTTAAGGTGACAGATAACAGATAAAATAAATAAGAAAAGTATCATTTTAGGGGCACCTGGATAGCTTTGAGCACACTGACCTCTGTCTGCCTTTCCTACTTAAATTTCACCAAATGTTATCATCATCTAAAATGATACTTTTTTTAAAAAATGTTTTTAACATTTTATTTATTTCTGAGAGAGAGAGACAGCGTGAGCAGGGAAGAGTCATAGAGAGAGGGAGACACAGAATCTGGATAGCTCAGTTGGTTAAGCATCCGACTTCGGCTCAGGTCATGATCTTCACGGTTCGTGGGTTCGAGCCCTTAGTCGGGCTCCGTGCTGACAACTAGCTCAGAGCCTGGAGCCTGCTTCGGATTCTGTGTCTCCTCTCTCTGACCCTCCCCTGCTCATGCTGTCTCTCTCTCTCAGAAATAAATAAAATATTAAAAAACATTTTTAAAATAAAGTATCATTTTAGATGATCATAACATTTGGTGAAATTTAAGTAGGAAAGGCAGACAGAGGCCAGTGTGCTCAAAGATCTTGCTGGAATATATCATTTGAGCAAAGATCTAACAGAAATGAAGGAGTTGCTGTAAGGTAATTTGAAGAAATGTAATTCAGGTGGAAACAACAGTTGGGGACAGGGAAGATGGAAAAAAAATAAAAGAAGCTCTAGGGTGCATTTGAGGGCCAAGAAGGAGGCCAGTGTTGGGGGGAAAAAGGTAAGCAAGAGGACAACAGTGAGAGATGAAAACAGAAGGCAATGAAGTTGGTGAAGTAACTGCAGTGAGGGGTGATGGACCATATGGCTCCACAGGGCCCTGGGCTCTTCTGATGATCGAGATGAGAAGTCATTGGGGGGTTTTAAGTAGTGGAATGACAATAAATTGACTCCAAAGATTCTGGCCTAAGCAACTAGAAAGGTTGGGTAAAATGGCCATTAATTGATATGGAGTAAAACCTGAAGAGGAAAATATTTTGCAAAGGAATGGGGAAGGGAATTAGACATTTGTTTTAGGACATCTTTAGTTTAGAGTTACTTTATGCATCCAGACAGAGATTGTCAGTGGGCAGTTGGTCACATCAGTCTGAAATTCGGAGAAGAAAGACAGGTGGGATATAAAATTTTGAGTGTCATCTGCAGATAGATGGAACTTAAAGTCACTAACATGACTGAGATTACCAAGAAAGTAGATATACTAGAGATTGAAAAGGACTGTGCCCAGAATATTCCAATGCAAAGATATCAGGAAAAATAAACTAAGGCAAATTTTCCACTAATGATCTTTAAGACAGTTACCAGAGAATTCATTTATTTATGATTGGAAAAATAATTGTCTGCCTATATCACAAAGAAAGCTAAAAAATCTTGAAGCTAAATTAGACCTTAACCTAAGAGATGATGACATTCAACATGTTGGCTTTTTGGCAAAATAAACACTTTGACCTTTAAAAAACTAGCCAATTGAGTCATTCATTAAATTCTAACATAGGGTTTTAATTTCTGTCAAATGATGGGTAATGATTGAAATGAAAACTTCCGGTATAAAGTAAGTAGATTAGAATAAATATGGGTTTACTTGGACAAAAAAAAAAAAAAAGGTCTAATTTTAACTCAGGGTTTTAGATTGGGAACCACTCAATTTCACAAATATTTATTCAGTGCCTGATATCACTTGAAAGGGTAATTTGGAAAATATAGATAATATAAATAAGATGCTCTTTTTCTTCAGAAAGACAGAATGATGGAGAATGAGATAAGTAAAATGTTATAAGAGACATAGAGAGGCAGAAAGTTTGATCTAAAGAGAATCATTCTTTAGATGGAGGTTTGATCTAAAGAAGGTCATTCTTCATTGGGTGCATTTTAGAAGAACAATAGAGGACACGACATTTAATATATCCCCTAAAATATGGGTAGAGTGGGGTACTGACAGGTAGAAGATATAGTATGAACAAAGGCCTTGGGGTGGGAAAGCTTACTGGTGGGTGGTCATGTCCCCAAACCATTGTTATGGTCATCCTATTTCTTCCATTGTTTTCCTTCCAAAGTAGGGAAACAGAGATTTCACAAATAATTATTAGCTTTAATTTATTAAGAAAATAAGTGTATGTTTGCATACCTATGTTCATTGCATCATTATTCACAATAGCCAGGAGGTAGAAGCAATCTAAATGTCCATCAGTGGATCAATAAATAAGAAAAATGTGGTATATACATTTAATGGGGATACTTTGCAGCCTAAAAAGAAGAAAATTCTGTCAGATGTTACAACTTGATTAACTTTGAGAACATTATTCTAAATGAAATAAGCTGGTCCTAAAAAGACATACTGAATGATTCCACTGATATGAGGTATCTAAAGTAGTTAAGCTTATAGAAACCAAAAGTAGATTGGCAGTTCCAGGGGTAGAGAGGAGATGAAAGAGATAAATCATTGTTCCATGGATGTAACATTTTTTGTTTTGCAAAACAAAAATGTTCTAGAGATCTATTACACAACAATGTGCACATACTTAACACTACTGCACTCAAATTTGTTAAGTACTGTAGTTAAAAATGGTTAAAATGGTAAATTTTATGTTTATTTCATGCTTTTTACCACAATAAAGGAAAACAAAAGAAAAATGTGTATGTGCCAATACTCATTTGATTGTAACTAAACCCAACCAAAATAGCTTAGTCAAAGGAGAATTTATTGGTTCAGAGAACCTAAGAAAGGGTAAGGATGCAGCAGAGCCTTAACAAGAACTGCAATCAACGACTCTGAAGAGCCCCTAGGTGTCGCTCTCTGCCTCCTGACTCATTTTCTTTCTCATTCCAAGTGTGCTTTATCCACAGGAGGATGAAAACTCCCAGGGTTTACATCTTAGACTTTTTGCTATAGAAAGTATGCCTGATGCTCTCCCTCCAGGTTCAAAACAGTGAGAAGAAGTATAAGTATCCCAGTCAGCCTCTGGACCAACTGATGATAGGATCTTTTAAGAAGATATTACAAGAAGTCAAATCTTATAATAACTTGGTAAGTCCTATGGGAACCATATGACTGGGAATGAATGGAGTGGTGTGACAGGTATATCAGCTAGCTATTATCACTTTAATGCTTTATAACAAACATCCTAAACTAGTGGTTTAAAACAACTGTCAATTATTTCTATGATGTGCAGATTGGCTGGTGAAGCTTTACTTCAGGCTGTGGTGACCATGGTGTCCATATTGCACACGTTGGTCAACCTCCCCAGGTTGTGAAGCTTTAATCAGAGTGTGATACAGCAGATAGGGAAGGATGAGGCCAAATCATTTAATCCACCATAGGGGGTAAATGTGAGAAACAGCTCTCAGAGAAAGATGGGATGTTGGGCAAACAAGAAAATAGGTATCCAATATAGTATTACATAGATCCAAACATAGTAAAACCAAGTAGTAAATATTATTAATCCCCAAATGCTACAGAGCAATTGGAAGAGAACTAGTCAGTCTTATAATGTAACAATTACTGTACTAAGAATTTTACAGATAGAATCTCAAAGGAGAAACAATAAAAGCTATATTTAATCTGAAACAATGTCATTTTGCCTGTAAACTCTCTTAGTTAGGCTCCAAAGAGAGTGTCCTTGAGGATTCCAAACTAATATCTCTTTTTCTAATTACTGCTTTTTTGGGACTAGGTCATGTCTTCATTTAATCTATTTGTCTGTGAGAGAAAGACATTAACTAGCATGGTGCCTCCTTTTCTTCCCAGTGTTGGGAAATCTAAGGGTTCACATGTGTAAACACATTAAAAAAGGCAATTAATAGTACAGATTTTTACTTTCTCACTTAACAGAGTAAATCTTAGCTGATGAATTTAAGTAGTTTGCCTTCTCTAGATGCCTTTATACTTAACACATTTCATATGGACTTGTTTATAAGAACCTTTATATCTTGTTGAGATGTCCTTCTTCAGTTAATACTGATCAGTTGTTTAAAAAAGAGAATGATTCAATTTGCTAGAGTTGAATTTTTGTTCGTGTTTTACTTTAAAATCAATATAAAACTTTATTAAATCCAGAGCATAGTATTATTCAGTAGTAAAGAACTTTCAAAGAGTTTCATTACTTCATATTGTATATCTCTTATTTTCTGGATGGCAAAATTATAGATAATTTCTTTTTTTAAAACAAAAATTTCAAATTGGGTTTGCAAGAGAAATAGTTAAGCTGAGTAACTTTTAAAATTGTCATTTTATTCCAACAAAGCATATATTTTCTATAGGTTTTTCCCATTACAAAAAACTCCGAAAATCTGATTTCCTTTTCGTGAACAATTGTTAACCATATTAGATCATAGCAACCACAGATTGTATAAGCACATTGATTTCTAAATAGATAATTCTAAATATGTGCAACTTCAGCTCTTTTTACTTAAAGTCATTTTCCCCATTTACCCATTGTGAATATAAAGCAGATCACTTAAAAACAAAAAAATATATTTTTATCATTTTGACATGCTTGTATTTTCAATAGTCAGAATTTTTTACCATGCCTGATAGAAATCCAACCCAAACTACCTAAGTAAAAAAGTGAGAATTAATGGGGCATATTATAGAATTAATGGAATTTTTGTGGGTAGCAGGTCACTACAGGTATCTCAGGGAGAGAAACTTCCAACTTGACATGACCAGAACTCATTCTCTTTTATACTATTCATCTCTCATCTGCTTAGTTCTTCTAGACTTTGTTCTTTCCAAGTATCATCCACAGAGAGGCCCAGATTACAACCTTATTCTATGCCTTAAGAGTGAAGGAGTGTCTTCCTGAGAAAAATATCAAAGGATTCTGATTTCCCTATTATTGGGTCATTACTCATCCTTTAGAACAATCCCTTTTCCTTGTTCTAAAGGAAATGAAGTATTAAGATTGACTGGAACATGTTTGTGTTCCTATCCCTGTGGGCTAGTATCCCTAAACTATAATGGACGGTTCAACCACAGCTAATTAGAAAGAAGGAAGGGCAGTTTCTCCAAGCTGAAGGGTAGCTGTTAGTAAATAAAGTTGAGATGAGGAGAGGTACTCTGAACTGATTAAATAAACAAATAAAAGAACATTAAATGTCTTCAGTCTTAATTCATTAGAATCTGGGCATGCTGAACCTTTTAATTTCAGCCTTCTCTAGACATATCTGAAGGTCTGGTGAAAGTTGTATCCTTGGATCTGTTTACATGATGGATCTTGGTGCCTCTTTGGAAATACTTTAATCCAGGGGAAGGGAAGGCCATGGGACAGAAGTATGGCTTAAGGACAATGGCCCAGGTAAAGGAAGAAAAATGATTAATAATGTACCACTATTTCTGTCTATCAGTCAGATTGGTTTGGGGCCAAGTCCTCATAGATTTCATGCCTGAGTCCTAGAATTTTCAAAAGGGTTCAATTAAAATGTGAGTCAGTCAGAAGAGTTGTTGTACAGTGATCTCTGTGGGACACTGAAGTACAAGAAGTAGCAAGCAGTCTTCATGACAAAACTTCTGTAGAGACATGAGACCACAGCCCAGTGTAGACATCTGCATCCTCAACATCAAGTATGAGCAGTATTGGTAAAGACATTGGTAGGCACTGATAACCAGTCTGGTGTGGCAAAGACTTGGAAGGCAGCAGAATTGTCACCTTTGTCATCACATGCATAGAATATATGATCACATTAAGCCAGAATAAGAGAGAAGCTATTGACTGTGCTGAGAAGTTCTATTGTCCCACATGATATTGACAAGGCATGTAGTCATCTTGGCTCAATGGGTCTGGAATATCAAAATGGGTAACGCATGGGGCTCATAGCCTACATTGGCTAGCATTTGAGAAATCAGCTGGTGCTGTTAACCAGAGTCCCTCAGTTTTCCTCCTTGTATCTTCTTCATAGTTTGGGCTACTGAAAGCATGTTGTCTGGTTTCCAAAGGAGACTCTCCAAAGCAGAGAACTTAGCAATTGTAGATATTTTAAGCCCAATCTTATAGGTTTCATAGTGCCATTTTCCTCCACATTCTATTGACTAAAATTAACCATAGGGTCAGTCCTGACTCAATATGGGAATGGTTTACATAAGGTATGAGTACTGGGAGGCATGGGGGCTGTTTCAACAAACTGTCTACCACAGCCAGAGAATGCCATTTTGTGCCTTTTTAAATGATCCTGCTTTCCCTATAAGCTATGTGGGAAATACATTACAGCTAAAAATATTATTCACTCATTCAAGTATTCATTAGTTCATTCAAAAGATATTCGGTGATCTAATATGTGCCAGTCCCTGTGCATGGTAATGAAGATATTAACATGGATCTGACAGTGAAATGAACACTGATATAGGAATAAAGAGCTACATGCAGTGCATAAGGTCTAGAAAAGAGGGGGTCATGGGAGCACAGAAAAGAGGAGATAGAACAAAGTGTCAGAGAGGATTTCTTCCTAAAAGGTAACAACTAAGTTAAATTTCTAAAGATGCATAGGAGAGGCATTCCCAGGAGGAGCAGCATATTATAAAAGCAGAATATGGTACCTTCGGGAACCTGAATGGGATGAATATGAGGCTAACGGGAGTGGCCAGTGAGGTAAGTGTTATCAAGTTTTTCAAGCCCATGCTTTGGAGTTAGGGTGTTATCTGTGAGGAATGGAAAGCCATTTAAAAATTTCAAGTGAGAAGAGGGCATTAATATAATATTTTAAAAGGGTCACTCTGGCTGCACAGTGGAGTATGCATTGGAGATGGCTGAGGATGGGGGCAAGAAGATCAGTTATTTAGAATGCTGTCCCAGCTAGAGAGACAATGAGGACTCAGTCTCTGGCAGTGTGGACAGAACTGAGAGGAAGAAGAATTAGGAGGAATGAGATTTGCTGATTGATTGGATATGGTGAGTAAAGGAGAGGGAGGAATCTATTGGCATACTGCCTGTATTAGTCAGGACAAGCTAGGGTACACTGTGCCCACAACAAACCCTGAAATTTCCAGAACTTACCACAGGGGTTTTATCCTTAGTCATATGGAACCTCTTCCAACTTGTAGCTATGCCATCTGGAATTCATAGCCTCTAAGATTGCCATAGCTGAGGAACAAAGAGATTGAGAGGAACACCATTTTTTAAGTGTTGGCCTGGAAGAGACATATATCACTTCCATTCCTGTTTCATTGACTAGAACTAGACAGATGACCCCAACCTAACCGCAAGACAATTGGGAAAATTGTTAGACACACATGGATATTTGGTGCTATTATCACTAATAGTGTGGATTAGTAGTATGGATTCTGAAAACATATTGCCTGAGTTTAAATCCTACTTCCTCTACTTACTAGCCATGTAGCTATGGGCAAGTCTCTGTTTCTTCATTTGTAAAATGATCTGAACAATAGTACTTACTTGTTTTGAGCATTAAATAAGGTGACACACATAAAAGACTCAATGCCTGGGACAAGTTAGGAACTCAATTAGTAATATTATTATTCACATTAAAATGATTTTGATATGTTATTCTCAATGATGGGACCTCCAGTGGAGATGTTTAATAGGTAATCACAAAATACAACTGGAGCTTCATAGAGAGTTGGGGCTGGGAATATAAGTCTAGGAATTGTCAGTAAGTGGGAGGAGGTGACATACTTTAGATATGGGGGAGATTGCTTAGGGTTGATGACTAGGTTGAAGGAAAATAGAAGTTTGAAGATAAAATCCTAGATAACCAACATTTAGAAAATGAGGAGAGAGTGGGACACCTGGGTGGCTCAGTTGGTTAAGTGTCAGACTTTGGCTCAGGTCATGATCTCACAGTTCATGGGTTTGAGCCCTGTGTAAGGCTCTGTGCTGACAGCTCAGAGTCTGGAGCCTGCTTTGCATTTTGTGTTTCCCTCTCTCTCTCTGTCCCTCAGCTGCTCACACCATTTCTCTCTTTCTCTGTCAAAAATTAATAAACATTAATTTTTTTTTAAAAAATGAGAAGGAAGAGCCCACAGTAGAAACAATCTGATCAGTAGGAGGAAACCAAAAGGAAGTAGAAAGGAAGGTTGAGAATGTATCAATCCTTCTTTTTTTAAATATTTTTGAGAGCTTATCAATCCTCTTATTTTAAATAATAATTTATCAATATTTAATTTTACATTTATTTAAAAAAATTTTTTTAACCTATACCTGAGCCGAAGTCAGACGCTTAACCAACTGAGCCACCCAGGCGCCCCTAATTTTACATTCAGTCCAAAGATAGTGATGGTATTTTATACAAGCTTTTATTTTTTTTAATGTTTTTTTGTTTGTTTGTTTTTTATTTCTGAGAGAGAGAAACAGCATGAGCAGGCGAGGGTCAGAGAGAGAGACACACACAGAATCTGAAACAGGCTCCAGGCTCTGAGCTGGCTGTCAGCACAGAGCCTGACATGGGGCTCGAAGCCACGAACAGTGAGATCATGACCTGAGCCGAAGTCAGATGCTTAACCCACTGAGCCACCCAGGCACCCCTATATAAGCTTTTAAAAAAAATGTTTATTTATTTTGAGAGAGAGAGAGAGAAACAGGGAGAGGGAGAGAGAGAGTCCCAAGTAGGCTCCATGCTGAGCATGATTCTGGACTCGATCTCACGAACTCGTAAGATCATGACCTGAGCAGAAATCAAGAGTCAGATGCTTAACTGACTGAGCCACCCATGTACTTCTTATACAAGCTTATAATTAAATTTACTTAACTGGGTTTTAAATTTATAGTTGTAAGTAGCTTAAGAAGAAATATGAGTATAACACAAGAAGTGAATACAAAAAATGGTTATCATCATCAGCATTTATAATAATAACTTTTGGCCAGCATTTTGGTTAGGGAAACAGCTCCTCTCTTACTAAAAAGAAAGATATTTTTGTTTATATAAAAAATGCTAATATAAAGAGACAAACCAGGCCTTAACTAGCAGCAAAAAGTAGAGAGACATACAAAGTAAGAAAGTGGTTTAAGTATTACTTCAATAGTTTCACTGCATTATAATAGTAATTTCATGATTTCATTAGGTATAAAAATGGACAGGGTTGGGGGAGAAGAGAAGCACTGAAAGCACTGGTACAATACGGTAACAGTAGCTTAATCTCCAGCTGGGAAAGGGCACACTCTGGGGAAGTTTTTTTCAGTCATTATCATGAGCTATTTGGTGTCATTTCAAGGCTTGCTTTCTTTTTCTTTCCTCCCTCCCTCCCTCCCTCCCTTCCTTCCTTCCTTCCTTCCTTCCTTCCTTTCTTCCGTCCTTTCTTCCGTCCTTCCTTTCTTCCTTCCTTCCTTCCTTCCTTCCTCTCTCTCTCTCTCATCCTCTCCCTCCCTCCTCCCTCCCTCCCTCCCTCCCTTCCATGTAAACTTTGGTATACTGCCACCAAGTGGTAGGAATATATCCACAAGTAAGAGAATATAATTTTTCTTTTTATTTTTTTCTATTGAATCTACTTATCTTCTGAAACTGTGTTTTATTCATTGAAGTTAAATACATACACAGATGCACATGGTATTATTTATTGGTCCCTATTATCAACTCTGTTGATGTCCTGCCTATACTCCTTCAGTCTACTCTTTAGGTCATCTGCAGTTTCATGGAGAATTCCTTTATATTCCAATGACATCTTACTTGAGTAATCTGTGTCTCTCTACCTAGAGACTTTCTCTGGTCTACAGAGTGACCTCAGCCCATTTGTAGGCAGGGTGGCTGTGCCACAGATATAATGACACAGAATAACCATCATTCAATGAGGAATGAGTGTTGTAGATAAATGCCCTAGCTTCCTCACCCATGGGAGGAACAATTCTGTTTGTGTGTTCTACATCAGTTCCAACAGCTCTCAGAGCTACCCAGGGGAACTGAGCCCCAGGTGCCAGCAGCAGTGACCTACTCATTAACCTAATAAATTTTCCCCCCTTGCTTCATTTCCTCGTCACACTTCTGGGATTATTTGCCAAAATCCTTGTCTTTGCTTAGTCTGCTTTTTTTTTTGGACAACCCAAATAAAATCATAGAATCCTTTATTTAAATATATTTTGACATTTATTGTTTTTGAGAGAGAGAGAGACAAAGAATGAGTTGGAGAGGAACAGAAAGAGAAGGAGACACAGAATCAGAAACAGGTTCCAGACTCTGAACTGTCAGCACAGAGCCCAATGCAGGGCTCAAACCTACAAACCATGAGATTATGACCTGAGCTCAGGTACCGCAACAGTAGAACCCTTTGTAATGATCTTTATATTTTCATTATCTATTTGCCTTTAATTTTATTTTTGAAACAAAATTCTTCCCAGCACTATATCCTAAGTTATGCTACTCATTTCAAACAATCTTAAGATTGTCTATCTCTTAGCAGACTGTCAAATTTGTATTGAGTCACAGGCAGGATATTCACTCTACTTAGGTTCTGCTCATGAAGCACATGAATAGCTTTTGATTTTGTTATGTTCTGAGAAGGAGTAGAAAGATTCTGGCTTTGAAAGGAAAATAAAGATAACCTTTCATTACCCAACTAACTTTGTCAAATTACTTCATCTGAGTGCCAGTTTTTTCATCTATGAAATGGGGATAATAATACCTTTTTCTTAAGCTTGTGGGAATAATTGAGCTCAGTCCAATTAAAAGTGGTTTATTTCTGGAGAGCCTGGGTGGCTCAGTCAGTTAAGCGTCCAACTCTTGATTTTGGTTCAGGTCACCGTCTCATGGTTGGTGGGTTTGAACCCTGCATGGGGATCCATGCTGACAGTGAGGAGCCTGTTTGTGATTCTTGCTTTCTCCCTCTCTCCCTGCCCCTCCTCTATTTGTGTGTGCTCTCTCCCTCAAAGTAAATAAATAAAACTTTTTTAAAAAGTGGTAATTTTTAAATGAAATAATGGAGAGAAAACATCTAGCAAAATACCTCACACACGTGTCTTTGCTCTTTCTCCCTACCCTCTTTCTCCTCAAGTTTCACCTTCTTTCCCTAAATAGTACCAAAAAGAAAATAACAAAAGAGCTATCCAGGATATATTCTTATTTGTACCATAAAACTTTCTATGATTATTTTTCCTTATTTACAAATAATTTATTTGCTCTTTAATGCCCTACCCCACCTTTTCAATTCATTCTGATTTCTCTCTTTGTCTTTCTTCCCTTTTTCCTACCTTCCCTACGAACACTCCCCTACCCCCACCTTTGCCTGGTTTGTCACTGGTCTATGAGGGTTACAATAATATTGTTTTAATTTACTTTTAGACTATTTTTTAAAATATTTTAAAATAGTAAGACAGACTTCTGAGAACTTTTTAAAAAAACTACAGAATCCCTTGCAAATTTTCAAATAAAATGTATAAATATTTCAAAATCACATTAAACTGGTTTTCTGTCACTGTTCTAGAAGAGTTGAAAAGCTGATTTTGGAATTATAATAAGATTCCCAACACTAAATTAATCTAAGCAGGAATTCTATGTTCAATTCAGCATTAGATACTCTATTTTAATTTAATTGGATGTATCCTCATTAGTTTTGAGCAATAAAAATATTTACATTTGATTTTGAGTCCTAGGAATAACTAGTCCATTATTTCCACTGTAGGATACAATCTAAACTTAGTAGTTTTGAAGTCAAAGCTAAAATGTCTTGCTCATTTCAGATTTTTCCTGCTTTACAATCAAAACAGATTGCGGTATTGTATTTGTAATCTTGGAGAGCAGGCCAATTGGAGAGGTTCCAGTTCTTATTCACACAAAAGCATCCTGGCTCCTCCCTCAGGAAAAAGTGCCACAGCCTGGAACAGAGAACAGAAGAATTTTAAAGGTGATTGCTCAAAAATTATTAACAATCTTTCTTTTCTACTTTCAGCTTTTCTATTTTTTATTGGTTTATCCTTTACTTTTGAAACCATTAAGTTATTATTATTTTAATCTTTAGTTTTGTATACTTTTGTGAAAACTGTTTTTGGGTGTTAAATGGAAAGACATTTTAAACTTTTTATTTTAAAAGGCTTTTAACTTTCCAAATCTCACAAGAAAGAAAGAAAATTTAAGGCCATACTGAAGCTTTTAATTAACTTCTTGGCTGCAAAATAATACATATTTATATGTATTCTCTAGGTGTTAGTCTTTGTGCATTTAGAAAAAACAAGAGTAACAGCAGTAAAAAATTTGTAAGGTACAATTTTACCACCCCAAGGTAACACCTTTTAAGATGTTTTATCACAGTTCTTCCGTGAACAGAGACCCATATTTTATATTGTTAAGAAGAAAATAATTCTATGTCCAAAGTCTTACAATATGTTTTTCAGCTAACAATATCATAAATATTATCTTAGATCATTAATATTCCTTTATATCACTTTTAATAGCCACATCATATGTAACATCAAATGACTAGACAAGAATTTAGATGAGAAAATCTAAAAATAGAGGCGCCTGGGTGGTTCAGTCAGTTGAGCATCCAACTTCCGCTCAGGTAATGATCTCATGGTTTGTGGGTTCGAGCCCACATATGGTTTTGTGCTGACAGCATGGAGCCTACTTTGGATTCTGTCTCCTTCCCTGTCTGCCCCACCCCTGCTTGCTCTCTCTCTCCCTCTCTCTCAAAAATAATCAAATAAAACATCTAAAAAAAGTGAAAGAAAATCGAGAAGGAGTTAAGATGGTGGAGAAATAGGGAGACCAGGATTTTCTTCATTTCTCAAACACAGCTGAATTGTGGTCAGATCACTTGGAACATCCTGGAAGTCCATCTGCGGAGTGGCAGAAGGACCTCCACAGTTGGAGGAAGACAGGTTGGCAGGATTGAGGTGCTTGTATGTGAGTTGGGGGAGATAAAGGCATAGGCACAGAGGGAGGGACCCCTTTCCGTGGAGAGACAAAAAGGAGAGAAAGGGAAGTTTCAAAGTGCAGCATCGAGTTAGCACAAGAGAAAAATGGGGAATGAGAAACATGGAAAAGTGTCGATTTCTATTTTGCAAACAGCCTTAGGAGCTGAAACTTGAGGTTCGGAAGTATGTGACTTTCTCCAGAACAAAGCCGGGTGCCTTGGCTCGTGCTCTTGGCATGGAGGAAGTCGGCCCCAAGGTGCATAGTTCAGTGTAGCAATCTCAGGGGTGCACTGGGGGAGAACAGTCCCCTTCCTAGAGAACTTTGGAAAGAAGTTTTATTGCCTCCCTAAGGATAAAAGACCCTGCAGGTGCCAGCCAAAGGCCTTTTATCAGCAGGTCAGCGTGCCTCTATTCTGGAACAGGAGAGAGGAGCCACACTGAGCTGGGTGCTTTAAGACATCGAGTTTTGAATCCCAGCCGAGGCCAACAAGATGCAGGAGACTGTAGAGCAGGAAGGGCTGACTGCTCTCACAGTATTCTGTGAGGGCTGTCTGAACAGCATGGATAGAGATACCCGGTCCGGGGAAAAGAGATGGAAGTGTCACCATTTTACCTTCACCGCCAACAGGGTGAGACATCAGAGAGCAGCACAGCAGCCCCCAGTGGAGGCGGGACACACACACAAAACCCCACCCCTCTGGGCCTGCCCATTGCTTACCCACTGGAGGAAGACTGACACAGAGTGCACCAGATCCTTTCCTCCAAACCAGCAGTCACCAGTCCCAGACACCAACAATCAGACAAGTGGTTTTTTTGTTTTGTTTTGTTTTGTACTATACTGTATTGTATTGTATTTTTATTTTTACCCTTTTTTTTTTCTTTTGGAATCAGGCTCATAGTTTCTCATTTGTTTTGGTCAATTCTTATTGTGTGTGTGTATATATACATAAAACTATATATATGTATATATGTTATATATATATATATATAAATAAATGTTTAATTAGGCATCTTTATTCTATTCTTTTTCCACCTTTTCTCTTTCTTCTTCTTTGCTTCCCTTTCTCTGTCTCTGGATTTAGACTTACAATTTTTTGATTCTCTGTTTGGTCTTTTTTTTCCCCTTTCATTTTTCTCTTTTTATGGGACCAGGTTCCATCCCAGCCTCCCCCAGCATCCTTTCTTAATAAAAACCCTCAAGATAGTTGGGATAGAAGGAACATACCTTAACAAAATAAAAGCCATATATGAAAGGCCCATAGCTAATATCACCCTCAATGGGGAGAAACTTAGAGCTTTCCCTCTAAGACCAGGAACATGACAGGTATGTCCACTCTCACCATTCTTGTTCAACATAGTGTTGGAAGTCCTCGCCTCAGTTATCAGAATTTTAACAACAAAATTAAAAACACGTCCAAATTGGCAAAGAAGAAGACAACATTTCACTTTTCTCAGGTAGCATGATGCTCTACGTGGAAAACCCAAAAGACTGCACCAAAAAACTGCTAGAGCTGATACAGGAATTCAGCAAAGTCTCAGGATATAAAGTCAACGTACAGAAATCGGTTGCATTTGTATACACCAATAATGAAGCAACAGAAAAAGATACAAGGAAATGATCTCATTTACAACTGCACCAAAACCCATAAAATTAAACTTAAACAAAGAATTAAAAGATGTGTACACTGAAAACTATAGAAAACTTATGAAAGAAATTGAAGAAGACACACAAAAAAATGGGAAAACATTACATTCTAATGGATTGGAAGAACAAATATTGTTAAAGTGTCGATACTGCCGAAAGCAATTTACACATTCAAAGCAATCCCTGTCAAAATACCACCAGCATTCTTCACAGGACTAGAAGAAACAATCCTGAAATTTGTATAGAACCACAAAAGACCACAAATAGTCAAAGTAATGTTGAAAATGAAAACCAAAGGTAGAGGCATCACAGTCCCAGACTTCAAGCTGTATTACAAAGCGGTAATCATCAAGACAGTACGGTATTGACAAAAAAACCAAAACAAAACACACAGACATCTATGGAATATAATAGAGAACTTAGAAATGGACCTAGAAATGAAGTCAATCTTCAACAAAGCAGAAAAGAGAATCCAGTGGAAAAAAGACAGTCTCTTAGAAGTGGTGCTGGGAGAACTGGACAACAACATGCAAAAGAGTGAAACTGGACTACTTTCTTACACTGTACACAAAAATATATTCAAAATGGGTGAAAGACCTAAATGCGAGGCCAAAACCCATCAAAATCCTACAAGAGGAAAAGAGGCAGCAACCTTTTTGACCTAAGCCTCAACTTCTTCCTTGACATGTCTCTGAAGGCAAGGGAAATAAAAGCAAATATGAACTATTGGCACCTCATCAAGATAAAAAGCTTCTGCATAACAAAAGAGAAATCAACAAAACTAAAAGGCAACCAATGGAATGGGAGAAGATATTTGCAAATGACATATCTGATAAAGGGTTAATATCCAAAATCTATAAAGAACTTACCAGACTTAACACCCATAAAACAAATAACCCAGTATAAAAATGGGCAGAAGACAGAGAAACTTTCCAAAGAAGACATCCAGACGGCTAACAAACACATGAAAAGATGCTCAACATTACTCATCATCAGAGAAATACAAATCAAAACCACAATCCACCAGTCAGTGGATAAAATGAACAACTCAGGGAACAGATGTTGGAAGGATGTGGAGAAAGGAAAACCCTTCTACACTGCTGGTGGGAACGCAAACTAGTGCAGCCACTCTGGAAAACAGTACGAGGGTCCTCAAAAATTTAAAAATAGAACTGCCCTACACCCCAGCAATTGCACTACTAGGAATTTATTCCACAGGATACAAAAATGCTCATTGAAAGGGGCACATGTACCCCAATGTTTATAACAGCACTATCAACAATAGCCAAATTATGAAAAGAGCCCGAATGTCCATCAACTGATGAATGGATTAAGATGTGGTGTGTGTACACACACACACACACACACACACACACACACACACACACACAGTGAAATACTACTTGACAATGCAAAAGAATGAAATCTTTCCACTTGCAACAATGTGGATGGAATTGGAGGGTATTATGCTAAGCGAAATCAGTCAGAGAAAGACAGATACATGATTTCACTCATATGTGGAATTTGAGAAACTCAACAGATGAACATAGGAGAAGGGAATGCAAAAATCAGATAAAATCAGAGAGAGAGGCAAACCATAAGAGAGTCAACTACAGAGAACAAGCTGAGGGTTGTTGAAGGGAATGGTAGGTGGGGGTAGTGGGCTAAATGCATGACAGGCATTAGGAGGGCACTTTCAGGATGAGCACTGGGTGTCATACATAAGAGATGAATCTCTGGGTTCTACCTTTTTTTTTTTAATGTTTTATTTATTTCTAGGAGAGAGAGAGAGACAGCGTGAGCAAAGGAGGGTCAGAGAGAGAGGGAGTCACAGATGGAAACAGGCTCCAGGCTCTGAGCCAGCAGTCAGCACAGAGCCCGACGCGGGGCTCGAACCCACGAACCGCGAGATCATGACCTAAGCGAAAGTCGGACGCTTAACCGACTAAGCCACCCAGGCGCCCCAATCTGGGTTCTACTTCTGAAGCCAAGACTACATTGTATGTTAACAATAAACTACTTTTAAAAATGCATACATACATTCATATAGTACAATATAAAAGAATTAATTTTAGAAAGGACTAATTTGCATAGAACCACATTTGTACTTTAGAATAAAACCACAACATGAATAAAAACATTTCCTTATGAAAATAAATAAATAAATAAATAAATGAATAAATAAATAAATAAATAATCTAAAAATAATAGTAAAGATCATAGGTTTTAGAAACAAATACAATTGGATTTAAATTCTGAATCTGCCACTTAATAGCTTTATGATTTTGACCAAGATGTTTAACATCTTTGAATCCAATTTTTAAATCTATAAAATAAAAATTAAATGAGACAATGTATGTGAGATTCCATATGCCATTTGATATATAGCAAAGTTAATAAATGTGAATAATTAAGTTTTATGATTTCTAAAACTGAAGACAATACCTTTTCCATAGATAGCAATTAGAGATTACAGACTAATAAAAGACAAAGAATGAAGTGAAATATGTTATTAAAAATTCTAGTGTAGTATCTGGCACGTAGTATGCATCTCATAAATATTAACTGAAATAATGGTAATATTATAAGAATTTTATATAAGATTCATGCTTTATAAATTTTATTGATTATAAATTGATGAGTAGCTAACATTTCTGAATTCAATTATATAAGATGCTAATGTCATCTTTGTGCAAATTTGCGAGGTGAAAACATAATAATCTTAGACAAATCTCCACAATCAGTTAGATTGTAGTTACTGCTTCCCTACAAATCATTGTACTTGAATATACAGGGTTTTAACATATGATAGAATCAAACCACTTTATACTTTTTATTATTATATTTCTCATATTTTAAATATGGGAAATAAGTTGATTCCAATGTTTTTGTGAACTGACTGTAACAATTTCTAGCCAAATTTTGACCACTACATAGCAACAAGCACATTGCTTTTTGCAAAATTTCTCCCATTGCCACAAGTATGGACTTGTGTTGTGATGTTAATGCTGTTTTTAAAAACTTTTTCTATTTTGTTTTGAATGATAGTAAATTCCTTAAATGCTTACCAACATAACTCTTGACTAACAGTTTGATTAATGTATAAATGTTCCACCGTTCTTGATCAAATCAAGAATATTTTTTGTTTATTTTATTTTTTAGTTTTCATTTCTTTTTTTTTTCATAAATAGTTTATTGTCAAGCTGGTTTCCATATAACACCCAGTGCTTGTCCCAACAGGGGCCCTCCCCCATTCCCATCACCCCCCCCCTTCCTCTCTTCCCCACCCCCATCAGCCCTCAGTTTGTTTTCAGCATTCAAAAGTCTCTCATGGTTTGCCTGCCCCCCAACTATTTTCCCCCTTCTTCTCCCCCATGGTCCTCCATTAAGTTCCTCCTAATCCACCTATATGTGCAAACATATGGTATCTGTCCTTCTCTGCCTGACTTATTTCTCTCAGCATAACACCCTCAAGTTCCATCCATGTTGCTACAAATGGCCAGATTCCATTCTTTTTCACTGCCATGTAGTATTCCATTGTATAGATGAACCACATCTTCAAATCAAGAACATTTTAAAGTCAGTCATTTTTTTCTCCAAAACCAAAGTCCCCACTTTAAAGGAGAATTACAGGTCAATATCTCTAATGAACATGGATCCAAAAATTTTCAATAAGATACTAGCAAATCAAATTAAACAGTATATTAAAAGAATTATTCACCATAATCAGGTGGAATTTATTCCTGGGCTGCAGGGTTGGTTCAGTATTCACAAGTCAAATCAATCAGTGTGATATACCACATTAATAAAAGAAAGGATAAGAACCATATGATACTGTCAATAGATGCAGAAAAGCATTTGACCTAATATAGCATCTTTCTTTTTTTTTTTAAATGTTTTTTATTTATTTCTAGGAGAGAGAGAGAGAGACAGCGTGAGCAGGGGACGGTCAGAGAGAGAGGGAGTCACAGACTGAAACAGGCTCCAGGCTCTGAGCTGGCTGTCAGCACAGAGCCTGACGCGGGGCTCAAACCCATGAACCGCGAGATCATGACCTAAGCGAAAGTCGGACGCTTAACCGACTAAGCCACCCAGGCGCCCCAACATCTTTCTTGATAAAAAAAAAAAAAATCCCCTCAGCTAAATGGGGATAGATGGAACATACGTCAACATCATAAAGTCCATTTATGAAAGGCCCACAGCTAATATCATCCTCAATGGGAAAAAATTGAGTACCTTCCCCCTGTAGTCAGAAACAAGTTAAGGATGACCAGTTTCACCATCACTATTTAACACAGTATTGGAAGTCTTAGTTTCAGCAATCAGACAACAAAAAGAAATAAAATGCATCCAAATTGGCAAGGAAGAAGTCAAACTTTCACAATCTGCAGATGACCATAATACTGTCTGTAGAAAACCCAAAAGACTCCACCAGAAAGTTGCTAGAACTAATACATGAATTCAGCAAAGTTGCAGGCTATAAAATCAATGTGCAGAAATCTGTTACATTTCTATACACCAATAATGAAGCAACAGAAAAATAAATCAAGGAATTAATCTCATTTGTAATTGCACCCAAAACAATAAGATACCTAAGAATAAACCTAACTAAAGAGGTAAAAGATCTACACTGTAAAAAGTATCAGACATTTATGAAAGAAATTGAAGAAGATGCAAAGAAATGGAAAATACTCCTTGCTCATGGATTGGAAGAACAAATATTGATAAAATGTCTGTACAACCCAAAGCAATCTGCACATTGCTATTAAATAGTGCTATTAAAATACCACCAGCATTTTTCACAGAGCTAGGACAAACAATCCTAAAATTTGTACAGAACCACAAAAGACCCCAACTAGCCAAAGCAATCCTAAAAAAGAAAAATAAATCTGGAGGCATTCTGATTTCAGATTTCGAGTTATATTACCAATCTGTAGTTATCAAGATAGTATGGTACTGGCACAAAAATGGACACATAGGTCAATGAAACAGGATAGAAAACCCAGAAATGGACCCCAAATATAAGTCAACTTATCTTCAACAAAGTAGGAAAGAATATCCAATGGATAAAAGACCATCTTTCAACTAATGGTGTTGGGAAAATGGGACAGCAACATGCAAAAGAATGAACCTGGACCAGTTTCTTACATCATACACAAAAATTAATTCAAAATGGTTGAAATACTTAAGTGTGAGACAGGAAACCATCAAAATCCTAGAGGAAAACACAGGCAGCAACCTCTTTGACCTCGGCTGGAGCAACTTCTTACTAGACAGATCAATGAAGGAAGGGAAACAAAAGCAAACATGAACTTTTGGTACCTCATCAAGATAAAAAGCTTCTGTACAGCAAAGGAAATAATCAACAAGAACTAAAAGACAGCCTACAGAATCGGAGAAGATATTTGCAAACCACATATCTGATAAAGTGTTAGTATCCAAAAATCTATGAAATACTTATCAACCACAACACCCAAAAAACAAAAAATCCAGTTAAGAAATGGGCAGAAGACATAGATACTTTTCAAAGAAGTCATCCAGATAGCTAATAGACACATGAAAAGATACTCAACATCACTCATCACCAGGGAAATAAAAGTCAAAACTACAATGAGATACCACCTCACACCTGTCAGAATGGCCAAAATTAACAACACAAAAAACAACAGGTGTTGGCAAGGATGTGGAAAAAGAGGAACCCTCTTGCACTGTTGGTGGGAATGCAAATTGGTGCAACCACTTTGAAGAACAGTGTGGAAACTAAACTAAAAATAGAAACTAAAAATAGAACAACCATATGATCCAGCAATTGCACTATTAAGTATTTACCCAAAGGATATAAAATTACAGATTCTATGGGGTAACATGCACCCCAATGTTTATAGCAGTATTATCAACAATAGCCATACTATGGAGGGAGCCCAAATGTCCATTGACTAATGAGTAGATAAAGAAGATATGATGCGTGTATGTGTGTTCAAGTGTAATATGGAATATTACTCAGCCATAAAAAAGAATGAAATCTTGCCATTTGGAATCATGTAGATAGAGCTAGAATGTATTATTCTAAGCAAAATGAATCAATTGAGAAAGACAAATACCATAAGATTTCACTCATATGTAGAATTTAAGAAACAAAACAGGTGAACATATGAGAAAGGGGAAAAAAGAGAAGAAAGGGAAAATAACTCACAAGAGAGTCTTAAAGATAGAGAACAAATGGAGAGTTGATGGAGGGGAAGTGAGTGGGGAATAGGCTAAATGAGTGATAGGCATTAAGGAGGGCACTTGTGATGAGTACTGGGTGTTTATGTAAGTGATGAAGCACTGAATTTTACTCTTGAAACCAATATTGCACTGTATGTTAACTAAATTTTAAATGAAAAAAAGGGAAAAAATAGAGTCAGTTGTTTTAAAATTATGATTCTATGGTGTGTGTGTGTGTGTGTGTGTGTATGTGTGTGTGTGTGAATGGTGTGTGTATAGGGGTGGGGTGTCCAACCTGCTATCCATCTTACAAAATACAATGGTGACGGGTGATCTTACAAATCACATGGGTAATTTCTTGATTTTAGGAATAAGAATGTTTTGTTTTGTTTTGTTTTTTAATGCCGTAAGGCATGATAGCAGCCTTTTCCAAATGTTCAAATACAGGCCATTGACTTACACTCATGCCTACAAGCTGTATGGAGGAAGTTTTAAGCTTCTTTTCAGAATTCTGTGTTTCCAGGAATGTACAAAAGGAAGAAAGGAAACAAGAAAAGCAAAGTCATTATTCCCAATTCTTTTATCCTTGATCTTTTCTGTAGCTTCTTTCTCCTTCTGATCTTTCAGCATAATTGTTTTTATATCTATGATATTTGGTGAGTCACTTTCACTTTTAGTGACATAAGTATGTGGGTGAAACCTCTCTTTGGAGAGAGAAAACTGACCTTTTCAAGGTAGGGAAAGTTCTGGAAACTTTCCATGGACACAGGATGTGTTGTAATAGGGCTGGAGGTGGCTGGTTGGGCGAAAATGACTACCAGAGCCAGAAGAGAAAAGAAAGAAGTACAGGCAGAGGTATTGACAGGCTGGAAATTAAAATTCGTATAGAGAGGGGAGATGAAACAGGAAACACATAGGTTTTTCAAATCTTAGATTCTTTTTGTCCTTCCAGTCAGTGGAACTATCTCCAGCCACATCTGGTTGGGGAGAAAGATTGAATGGATGCAAAAAAGGGTATGTATAAAGCTGGGCTGGTGGGTTGCTCCTGCCGCAGTTTCTCAGGTGAATCTGGGTTGGAGGTGGGAGGCAGCCTGGGCCTCTTCTGGGTTTCTTAAAAATAACATCTGCCTCTTCTATGCTTACTTTTAAGGATCTTCCTCTCCTCTCCCCCCCCTCCCCCCCAGTTTTGACTTCTCCTTGGAGGAAAACATAGAGCCTTTGAGTTAGTATCATTATTTTCTAGCTGCCCCACCCCCCCGCCTCCTCTGGAACAGGCCAGGGAGGTGGGTTTGCCACCTGGAAGGTGACCCTGGGGAGGGAGTGAGAGGGGATGGGATGGGGTGGGCACACGGTGTGAGCTGGTTTGAGGGGGCCTAACTGGTGCATTTCAAACTGACCAGACAGAACCAACCTGGAATGGGCTGATGAGTTGATAATTCTTGCAATAATTGTGGAATTTGGAGATTCCTCCAATTGTTATCTGATTGGTTACTCACAATAATACTCCCCAGAGCCTATACATCATAATTTTAAAACTTCGTTGATATATTTCCTTCGAAGCTTCCTATCCAACCTCAAGTTGGTGACAGTCAAATTTTAGTAAAGTTTCAAAATGAAGAGTAAATTTTCTCTCCCTTTCTCATAACAAAAAGAAGACAAGAAAAAAAGTAAACATTAAAAAATGTTTTGAAAAAACAAAAAGGAGACAAGAAAATATGTGGTATATAGATCTAAGCATATGGGCCAGGTTTAATGGTTAAATCTTCTGACAGTGATTTCTAAAATCAGTACTCATAATTTGTGGGCTGCATTAGTTTACTAGGGCTCCCATAACAAAATGCCATAGGGGAGTCTGGGTGGCTCATTTGGTTAAGTATCTGACTTTGGCTCAGGTCATGAACTTGTGGTTTGTGAATTTGAGCCCCATGTCAGGCTCTGTGCTGACAGCTCAGAGCCTAGAGCCTGCTTCGAATTCTGTCTCCCTCTCTCTCTGTCCCACCCTTGCTTGTACACATTCTCTCTCTCTCTCTCTCTCTCTCCCTCTCTCTCAAAAATAAATACACATTAAAAAATTTTTAATGCCATAGACTGGGAGGTTTAACTAACAGAAATTTATTTCTCATAGTTCTGGAGGCTGGAACGTCAGGATCAAGGCGCCTACAGGTTTGGTTTCTCCTTGGGCCTCTTTCGTTGGCTTTGGAATGGCTGCTTTGATGTGTCCTCAAATGGGCTCTCCTCTGTGCATAATGTCTGTGTTCTCATCTCTTCTTACATAACATAAATCAAATGGATTAGGGTTCAGTCTAATGGCCCTATTTTCACTTAGTTAACTCTTTTTTTTTTTTTTTAATTTTTTTTTTTTAATGTTTATTTTTAGGAGAGAGAGAGAGACAGCGTGAGCAGGGGAGGGTCAGAGAGAGAGGGAGTCACAGCTGAAACAGGCTCCAGGCTTGAGCTGGCAGTCAGCACACAGAGCCCGACGCGGCTCGAACCCACGAACTGCGAGATCATGACCTAAAGCGAGTCGGACGCAACCACTAAGCCACCCAGGTGCCCCATCACTTAGTTAACTCTTAAAATAAAGACCCTGTTGGGCGCCTGGGTGGCTTAGTCTGTTAAGCGTCCGACTTTCGCTTAGGTCATGATCTCGCGGTTCGTGGGTTCGAGCCCCGCGTCGGGCTCTGTGCTGACTGCCAGCTCAGAGCCTGGAGCCTGTTTCATCTGTGACTCCCTCTCTCTCTGACCCTCCCCTGCTCACGCTGTCTCTCTCTCTCTCCTAGAAATAAATAAAACATTAAAAAAAATTTTTTTTTTAAAAATAAAGGCCCTGTTTCCAAAAACAGCCACATTCTGAGGTACTGGGAGATAGTGCTTCCACCTAGGAATTTTGGTGAGACATAATTCAGCCCATAAGGTGGGCCATTTATTGATATTTCAGACTTAAAAAACAAGATTTCTTAGTGTCTATACTTGGGATATGAGGTGGAGAAATTCAGCCTGTTATCTCACTATTAAGTAAAATGTAATTATTGAACATGAGTGCTTATTATGTGCTCAATACAGTGTTTAGTGGATATGTAAGATAAAAATGTAAGACAGAGGCCTTTCCTTCAAAGAGTCAATGTTTGAACTGATGAAACCAGATAGTAGAAGTAAATGTTAATTTAAGCTTCCATTTTCTAGATAATCGCTCAGTCCTGCTCTTTAATTTATGAGTCTGAGACTCTTTTGGTTTTCTTGAGTTCTTCCTTTTATAGGAGACATTTGGAACTTGCTGAAGAAACCTGCTTAGCAGAGCCTGTTATGTGGGAAGTTATTAAGTTGGGGTTTTTTGTGTGTTTGCTTTTTGAATTTTTTTAGTCCCAAAGGTGCTAACTGTTAAAAATGAAGTAGTGCTCTTCAAAGTAACTTTTTAGTTAGATGTCATTATTCTTAGTATGACTCAGCCTCTGATGTGCTTATAACATTGGCCCTGCAACCTTGAAATTGTTCATTATGCAGCCAAGTCTTCACAGTGAGGTCTGTGGGTGATTTACTACAAGAGTGACCGGGAATTTTGTTCTGCCCTAGTTGGCAAATTCTGTTTCACTGTGTTCTTTTTCAAAAAACTGTCATTATTGAGCCAGTAATTAAGAACATAAATCCAAGTTTCCTTTGAAAACAATTTTACTGAATTTAGATTTGGCAAGAACCACATTTTATAACCATTTGCTCAACTTTGTATTTCATCCTCCAGTACATCATCCTCAATCATTATCATCTATTATGGGTAAACTGGGATTACTCCCCATAAAATGATAGCATCAGAGACATCTCCAAATTAAACTGGAGTTTTCAGATCCCAGTTAGGAATAAAATTGTTTCGTTGGTTCTGAGATTCAGAAGTGGGTAAGCATTGTTTTAGATGAGTTTCAGCACATTGAGGAAGCAATTTGTCAAAGAGTAATTTCGGTAGCACAATGTACCAAATTCTGTGGTGAAGGACAAAGTACTATTGGAGCACATGTGATGAAGAGACTGTCACCAAGACAAGGAATGTGAGGTTATCAAGGAAAGTTTCACCAAAGAGGTGGCTTTCATATTAGAATCTAATAAACAATAGGCTTTTGACTGGAAGACATGAGGAGAGAACCTTGCCAGGGAAAGGAAAAGCACGAGGAAAGACATGCTTGGGGAAAAGACAGGAAGCGTCCAGGGAATAGGAGTCATAAATGGAAGATTGGATGTGGTGGGAGATTAACTCAAAATGTGGCCTGGGCCAGACCCTGGACTGCCTTTTCTTGAAACATCTCATATATCATCTAAAAATAGCTTGCATATTATTCTGCAGGTAATAGGGAGCTACTTAAGGTTTGTGGCCTGGAGCTGGACTTGGTCAGCAATTCAGTATCATCAAAAAGACAGTTCTGATGGAACTGTGAATAATCAGTATTTGAGGGATGAAGAGGAAGATTGGGAAAGGCAAATTAGGGGCTGTGTAGTGCAGTAACCACTTGGAAGGAAAAGTGAAACCTGAAGGCCTGGGGAAGAGACAATGACAGTGAAATGAAAGCAAGAATCAGAAAAGTCTTGTCCAGGGGCACCTGGGTGGCTTAGTTGTTAAGCGTCCGACTTTCACTTAGGTCATGATCTCGCGGTTCGTGGGTTCGAGCCCCGCATCGGGCTCTGTGCTGACTGCCAGCTGGGAGCCTGGAGCCTGTTTCAGTCTGTGACTTCCTCTCTCTCTGACCCTCCCCTGTTCACGCTCTCTCTCTCTCTCCTAGAAATAAATAAAACAAACAAACAAAAAAAACTATAAAAAAAAAAAAAAGAAAAGTTTTGTCCAGTTGGGATCAATATTGCCTCATGGTTCATAGAATCATATGAGAGACTATTGACCCATTCTACCCACAAGATTCTGTGAGTTAGACTTTTGTGACCACATAAGAGCCCTACATTCTAGAAGAGAGCATTTCCTCACAAACGTAAGTACATATAATAACACTTCAGATATATCTGTATATATTTAAGAAGTGAGATCATCTCTCTGAACCCAGTTAATGTATTGGTTGAAAAGGAAATGATTAAATCTACTTCTTTGAGTACAAACCAATTTTGTGTTTTTGATGAGTTTCTTGTATGAAGATATAGTAATATTTATCAGGGTTGTTTTCCTAAATA
Source organism: Proteles cristata cristata (assembly GCA_017311185.1). Lineage (NCBI taxonomy): Eukaryota > Metazoa > Chordata > Mammalia > Carnivora > Hyaenidae > Proteles > Proteles cristata. Next base: position 514,359 of record JAESUZ010004016.1, on the reverse strand, counting down.
TTTACTCTATTTTCAAGGCCTACACTTGTGCTTTATAGGACAATGAGCTTCAGTTTCTGCTCACTCAACTCAGAATAAGATTTTAATAGAAAGTTGAGAATAAAACTATGAAAAAACGAGAAGAAAAGGAAACAAGATAATCAGATGACATGGTACAGAAGATACTGAATTGCTGGATTAAAATAGAAGATACTGAATTGCCAGATTAAAATAGAAGATACTGAATTGCTGAAAAAAATTGTGTTGTTCACCAAGACCAAAGGGGATAGTGTAGGTAAAATTAAAGAAGTATACCGTGGAAGAAGCAAGCAGGCAGACACATTAAGAGGAGACCATTGGTGATTGCATGATGGCAGGGATAGCAGAAAAAAAATGAAATGGTATGCAGATGGATAACGTGCATTTTGCAGGATTTATGAGTATCTCACATGTCTTATGCCTAATAGGTAAGTGCCTCATTACTTGTATCTACTTATTTTATTTACCAGACACTTATATGTCACTTATATTCATTCAATTGAACCTCATAACAATCCCATGAAGTAGGCATTTGCATTACTTCCATTTTACCAATGGGGCAACATGAAAAAGTTAAACAATTAGCCCACAGTCACACAGCTCATAAGTAGCAGAGCCAAGGATTTGAACCCAGTCAGTCTGACTCCAGAGTCCATGTCCCTAACCAAAACACTATGCTGCCTTTCTAAGCTTGAAGGTGAGAAAGAAAGTAATATTTTGTAATGCTATGGTTTAATCTAGAAGGACCTTGACAAGACTTGGACCATTATCGATGAAAACTCATAAATGTAAATGCTAGCTAACAGCTGTCATACCATTTATAGTTGTTCATTTCCATTATGGCTGATGGCTGATTCATTCAGAATTTTAGGCAATTGGGATGCAAAGATGAATTAGACATGGTTCCTGCTTTCCAGTAACACATAGTCTAGAGGAGGAATAAAACAAGAATATCAAATGGTTTAATAGAGAGTGATAAGTACTCCAGTAGCAGTATATAGAGGCTATCATGTGAGCACAAACATTGGATATTTAAATCACAGTGTATCAGAGAAGGCTTCCCTGCAGAGGTGTTATTTGTGTTGGGTCTTGAAGGATGAATAAAACCTAGAAATACAGGAAATGGAGGAACGACATTGTATGTAGAGGAAACAGCAAAAGCCAAGCAACAAGTAAAGGAGAATACAACACATCAGAGACACTGTTCATTAGGTGCCACGGTTCATTAGAACTGGGGTATCAAGTATACATGAGGAAGAAGCAGATGAGGTTAAAGACTTAGAGGCCAAATCATGATTCTTACATGATAAATCAAGGAGCTTGACCCTTTGTCCTGAAAGCAGTAGGGGTAGATTGAAGCTTTCATCAGGGAGGTGTGTGTTTGTGTTTGTGTGTGTGTGTGTATGTGTGTGTGTCTTCTTGAGAAAAGAAGTCAGACAAATGTGAAGGATAGATTGAAGGATGGAATGGATCAAATGTATAGACATATTTTGAAGACTATGGCAATAAGCCAGGCAACAAGTTATGGAACCTTAAGCTGAGCCAATAGCAATGTGAATGTATAGGAAGAGAAAAACTGAGAGGATGTGTAGGATGTAGAATATACAAGTTAAAGTGATTGTGTATATTTAGGGAGGGGATAAGAAGGACTTTTCCAGAAGAGTGGTGACCAGATCCTGGTTTGGGAAATAGCTTCACTAAACTGACTGAGCCACCCAGGCGCCCCCTATGGGGAATAGCTTCAATAGAATGGCTTTAGAAAACATATTCCTCATCTTTAGCACCATAAACTCTGACTTAGCAGGACTGGGGTGGCAACTGGAAATCCGGATTCCTTGGAAGTTTCTGAGTTCATTTGGCCATGATAAGGATTGAGAACCATTACAGTGCCTAAGCTTATGGGCTGGGTGCCTAAGAGATAACTAATATGATAATAAATGTTGGAAGAGACTTTTGGCTAAAGAAGAGGAAAGGTGTGGACACATTTACTTTTAGATTTAATTTGAGTTACGTCTAGGAATCTGGGTTGAGCTAGGAACATAGGTTTGGAACTTGAAAAAGAGGTATTGTGTGAAAATAGGTGGTGGTAGATGAAGCCATGAGTTTGGGAGGTCATCCTGAAGAATATATGGAATAATGAAAAAGATGGCCTGAGCCCTTAGAAACTAGTATTTAGGGAGTGATCTGAGGAAGAAGGAATCTTCAGAGAGAGTGAAAAGATGTGACTGTTGTCATAGAAATCAAGAGAGGGCAGAATTTCCATAGAAAAGAGTGGCCAATATTAACAAGAGTTGTAGATACTCAAATAAGGTAAATAAGAGCAGAAAATTGCCCACTAATTTATAAAGATGGTAACTTTGGTGAGACATATGAGAGCATATATAGTACCATAGTATAGAAGAAAACCAAATCGTGGTAAATTAAGAAGGAAAAGAAATGTAAGAAATCAGAAGCCCTGAGTATAGATGAGCAATTTAAGAAATTTGTCAATAAGGGAAGATGAGAGAGAATAACAGCTAATGGGGTTAGAGGAAGAATTTCTTTTTTCTTTTTCAACACCAGAAGAGGTATGAACATGCTAAAGAGAAGCATGGTAAAGAAAAGAGATTGACAGATACTAGAGAGAGGGCACACCAATGAAAATAATTCTTTTAGGAGGACAAAGGTAACTGAGTCTAGAGTACACTGGGAGGGGTTAGCTTTGAAAAGGAGAGACAACAATTTCATTAAAATTAAAAACAGATGAGATAGGAATTGATGCAAATAAGACTTTAGCATGAGAGAGAGAAGTTGAAGTTTTTTTCTTGATGGTCTCTGTTTTCTTAGTGATACAGGAGAGCCCATCTGCCTTGCCCAAGAAGATAATGTCTACCAGGTACCACCTTCCTCAATAAATTTAATGGAGTACCTAGCACAATGTCTCTCATATAATACAGTTGGATAGCCAAATGAAGAAATGAACAAATAAATTCATTCCATTAAATGATAATAGAATAATGAAGTAAAATATGTGCCCATAGAAAGAGATGTATGAAGTAAAAGTATGAAGCCAATATTCTGGAAATGAAATGAAAGCAAAAATGATTGAATCAAGAAAGCGCTGAAACCCAGAAGGTCATATAGAGGAACACACAATGCAGAATCTAGCATTAAAGGATTGGTTTTTAGTTTATGCAAAGCAGTTGGGATACACCATCATATTAGACCTGTCTGATACAGCTAAGCCCTTGATACCCTTGGTATAATGATGGAAGCAAAAAGTTAGTCTATAGTGTTTCCTCACCTCCACTTTATCCAGGGCCATTTAGCCATTAGAAACCACTGGCACACTGCCAAGACTTATGAAAACGTTTGCAAACTGAAAACAGTATAGGCTTCAAAATATGAAAATAAACCACAAAACTAGAATTAATAACATTCTATCAACTTCATTAACTTCAAATTTAGTATTCAAAAACTGTCATTGACACTTAAAAATAATTTGTTGGTTAGATTTTCTACCTTCAAAAAAACCCATACTCATAGCTGGTTAAGCGTATGACTTCGGCTCAGATCATGATCTCACAATTCCCGGGTTCGAGCCCTGTGTTGGGCTCTGTGCTGACAGCTCAGAGCCTGGAACCTGCTTTGGATTTTGTGTCTCCCTCTCTCTCTACCCCTCCCCACTCATGATCTCTTTCTCTCAAAAATAAATAAACATTAAAAAAAACCCTCATGATATGTACAGTTATTTGCCAGGAATCATATCATTTACTATAGCAAAATAATTTTTTTAAAATATTTTTATTTCTAGGAGAGAGAGAGAGAGAGACAGCATGAGCAGGGGAGGGTCAGAGAGAGAGACACACACAGACTCTGAAATAGGCTCCAGACTCTGAGCTGGCAGTCAGCACAGAGCCCGACGCGGGGCTCGAACCCACAAACCGCGAGATCATGACCTGAGCGAAAGTCGGACGCTTAACAAACTAAGCCACCCAGGCGCCCCTATAGCAAAATAATTTTAAATAAAAAACATAATTCCTTCAAATTAAAGCTGTGTGTGTGTGTGTGTGTGTGTGTGTGTGTGTGTGTTTAACATGTGATGATATGGTGCATCCTAAAATGTCTGTTGTGATGTTGAAGATGTGTGAAAAGTGAGAGGTGTAGGACATCTTACACTTTTAAAACACCTGCTTTCTGTTCCCTCTCACAAGGAAGCCATGTGTTTCACTTGTCCCTTGTGTCATTTGTACTTTCCCCAAACTGGGAAGCCCATTCACTTCAATAGGCTATTTCCTACAGTTATTTGCTCTTCTTTCCCTGATTGAGAAATAGAAATCTTTGTCTCCAGTAAAAGAAATTTTGGTGAGAAATATGGGAGCCTTTTCCACCCCCATTGAACTCATATTATGCATAAGGAAAACACAGAAACTAAGATTCCTTTAGTTGCTTTTAGGATATATGAGAGGATTGGTTCCTGGATCTGAAAAGACAACACAGCATCCAGATAATCTATATTCTCTACCAAAATCTGTCCCTTACTCTTCAATAGAAGACCCAGAAAGTCAGAGGTACTCATAATTGTGCTAACACCCTTGCCTGCATATCCTGTCTCCAACCTGCAACTTCAGGTTATGATATTTGTAACAAAGCAAACAGTCTGCCTTGCAGCCCCATGGCCCAGAAGAGTACAATAGTAGAAAAGACAGCTAAAAGAAATCCTTGTCTTTTCATACATTATTGTCTTTGTGAGATATTGATTGAATAATGTACAATATGGGAGAAATAGCATAGACATTTTTGAGCCAGAAAGAACCTTAATGTTGACATTGATGTGCCTTATAAATATTGGTGAATTCAGTACTTTCTATCAACCATACAACTTTTACATTTAAATGCCACTGGACCCCATTCAATTCACTGAGCAAAAATATAGCTTTGGGTTAATATTCTGATTCTTGCCTCTACTCTGCTTCTAGCTATTTGTATTGCATTGGAAAGGTACTTTGTGTCCTGATGCCTAACATTCAGCCCCCAAGCCTAATATAGACTGCCTGACCCCAGATGTAATTTTCAGTAACATTAATTGACTAGAGAATATTTATTATTCTGACAGTAGGACCCAACCGCTTGACAGCTGCTCCTTCTGTGTAACTGATCGCCTTCTAAGTACTATGTTAACAGTTTTGGATCATTGACCAATTTAATTTGAATGCAATTAATTATACACATGTGAGCTCTTCACATTTACTTTAATTAAAATTATATCACAAAAAGAAGAAAATAGATATCAATCAAGCCACATGTTCTTACTTCAAGTATGAGTCATATCTGGTTCAACTTCTCTTTATCTTACATTTAAAAATTCCTGAGGCCCATACACATCTGGGAGCTCTGATCATGTGAACTTTTGTCTAAAAAACCTGGGTCCCCCTACAATTCCATGATCTATTCTGTTATCTACACGGTTCTATTTTATACCCCAAACAGAAATGTAATATGGATCTCTTAACTTATGCCTAAATAATCAATTATATCAAACAGAAATGTAAATGTGGATCTCTTAACTTATGCCTAAATAATCAATTATATGTTTAAATTTTAATTGTTTTGGAGATTTTTTCCTTTTGTCTCCTTTTTAATAGAAATTTACTGACTGAAAATGGCAGAAAGAATCTTAGAGAAGTTAGATATTCTGGATAAGCAGGAAAAGATAATCTTGGCTGGAAGAGAAAAGGTTTGTAAATAAAAGCTAAAATTAAATTTAATCATTAAAATGTTATTATTCCAAATGTGAATGATTATCTTTATTTTTTAATGATGCCATACTTGTAAACTAATTTGTAAAAAGCAAATCATTATGTTCAAAAAGTCATCTATGTAAGTATATACCATAAAGAATTAATTAGGTATAGAAGGTGACTTCTGGATAGCTGCCATATTATATTAGGATATAATGTATCTAACGTGATTAAGATAAAAAATCAAATAGGCAGTCAAATAGTAAATGTGACTACTCCTATAGTTCTCACTAATATGTTAAACATATAAAAAGCTATGTAATTCACTTATTAAAAGGAAGAAAATATTTGGTATGCTGCCAAATTAAAAATAAAGGTCATAAGAATTAAACAAGGTGAGACTTTTATAAAATTCAATATAAAATGTTAATAAAGAATCTAGTTTTCAAAAACTAGATTTTTAGCACATACGATCAATTTAATTTGGTTACACAAAGACTTGTAAAATTATTTAACAATGTGAATAAATGAGGCATAAAGAGCATAGAGTTTGAGAAATCAAAGAAGACATTACAAAGAGGAACTCTGAAGTGACAGAACATATTTGTGAACCTGAAAATCAAAACGTTAATGCTTGAATAGTAACTTTTCTTTTTTTTTCATAGTTGTCTCCTTTCATTCAAAAAATAGAGAAGTATTGGAAAAAACAATAAATTCCTTCTTTTATTCCTACTTCAAATTTTGAAGTAGCAAACCAGGAGTAACTTACTAAAGCAGCCATATTAGATTTAAGCACCCCAAAGTTCATTCCTTTTTAATTTTTTTGTTTAAAATGAAATTTAGAGGGGCGCCTGGGTGGCTTAGTCGGTTAAGCGTCCGACTTTCGCTTAGGTCATGATCTCGCGGTTCGTGGGTTCGAGCCCCGCGTCGGGCTCTGTGCTGACTGCCAGCTCAGAGCCTGGAGCCTGTTTCAGTCTGTGACTCCCTCTCTCTCTGACCCTCCCCTGCTCACGCTGTCTCTCTCTCTCTGTCTCCTAGAAATAAAAAAAAAAAAAAAACAAAAAACATAAAAAAAATGAAATTTAGAAAATTTAATCAGTGATAAATCTATTTAATTTGTCCTGAAATTCCCTTTTATATGAATTTTAAATTATGTTTAGTAATAATAATTCCTACCTTTTTTACTAGGGTCTTCTTTTGTATAAACCATTTCCATAAATATTCTTTTTGTGTTACTATGCCTAGTTCATGTGTTACTAATAAAAGATTCTCTAGAAATTCTTTTCAAAGTATATATAATCAAATTTAAATTTTTTATTTTTAATTTTATTTATTTATTTATTATATTTATTTTAGAGATAGAGAGCATGAGTGGAGGTGGGGGCAGAGGGAGAGAGAGAGAGAAACTTAAACAGGCTCATGCTGAGCATGGAGCCTAATGTGGGCTCAATCCCATGACCCTAGAAGCAATTATATATATATAAATTATTCTTAAAGGAAATTACATAAAGAAAAATTATCTTTGGCCTCTTCAACTGCTTCCTTGAGGCAAACAAAATTTAGCAATTTGAGTTTATTCATCTGCATCTTCTTTTTTTTAATTTTATTTTTTTTATTTCTGAGAGAGAAAGAGAGAGAGACAGAGTGAACAGGGGAAGGTTAGAGAGAGAGGGAGACACAGAATCCAAAGACAGGCTCCAGGCTCTGAGCTAGCTGTCAGCACAGAGCCCAACATGGGGCTCAAACCCACGAACCATGAGATCATGACCTGAGCTGAAGTCGAACGCTTAACTGACTGAGCCACCCAGGCGCCCCTTCATCTGCATCTTCTTTTGTGCTCTTACAAAGATATACATATATTATATATGTATATATAAACCCATTTATCTTTACATATACCCACAATATAAAAATACAGGTACACACCCATACATATACCTACATACATTTACGAAGGTGAATTGTCTGTTTTTTGTTTTAACGACCAAAAAATGAGACGAAAATATATAAATCTCTTTGGTAATTGCTTCTTTATTTTCTTCGCCTTTATATTTTGAAACAATTATCAACTTACAGGAAGTTGCAGAGGTACTACAGAGTCCCATTTCCCTTTTACCCAGCTGCCCCCAGTAGTGACATCTTATATGGGTAGTGTACAATACCAAAGCCAGTATGAGTCCCAACCCATATTAACATTGGTGTATTACAGATTTCATTTAGTTTTCACCATTTTTAAACCTGCATTCATTTGTCTGTATATGTTCATCAATTTTATCCCATAACAGATTTGTGCAATCACTACCACAATCAAGATACAGCATGTTCCCATCACCATGAAAAAACGCTTTCATGTTACTTCTCTGTATTTGTATCCATATCCCTACTTCATTCTCCACCTACCCTTGGCAATGGCTAATCTGTACTCCAATCTTTATAATTTAGTAATTTTGATAATGTTATGTAAATGGAGTAATTTGGTATGTGAAATTTTGAGATTGATTTTTCATTAAGCATGATGACTGTGGGGCCCTTTTAAGTTTTTGCATGAATCAATAGCTTTATTATTATAAACAATGTATAAATTTTATTGCTGAGTAGTGTGCCATTGTATAGGTGTACAGAGTATCAACCACTCACCTATTGAAGGACATGTGGGTTGTTTTTAGTATTTTACTTTTAAAAATAAAGCTGCTTTAAAAAAGATTAAAGAGAACTGCTGTGAATATTTGTGTACAGGTTTTTGTGTAAACATAAGTTTTCATTTCCCTGGGATAATACTCAAGATTGTAATTATTGGTATAAATTCTGTCTCTTAAATGTAACAAGGTCAAGGCCACAAGGTTTGATGTGAGTTTCCCCTCCCTGCCTCTCAGCCTGGAAACTGCCTTCAATAAGCAAGCTGAGCCATTGTGGGATTTACCTCATTTGTTTCCCTTTTCTCAGAGATTATAGTCCTCCCTCTGCCTGTTCTCTAATGCCTGATTACAGTTGTTTTCATATATTTTGTCTGGTTTTCTAGTTGTTTACGGCAGGAGGGCTTTTCCTATAGCACTTAATCCTTTATTGGCAGAAGCAGAAGTTCCTATCCTTTGACTTGTTTTCAAAATTTTTCAACACTTTATTCCTCTGTGCAGTGCTGAGAGAATTTTTTAGAAAAGATTTCTGGCTCCTTCACTAACTCATTAGCTATATCCTTTTCCCTCTTCAGCCCATCTGTATAAATATTTGAACAAAGTCTTTTGATTGCTTTCTTCACTTGTTTCTGGCTCATACAACAAGATGAATGTTGGAGTGATTCACCACGTGCATGGGGAGAGCAAGAGCAGCGGGTTAGAGACCAGCTTCCTCTTCTTCCAATAACTCTATGTATCAATATTTTCCTTGTGTTATATATAGGTCATTCTTACATTATGAATTTTAGAATTAGGAGGGAGCTTTCATCTAGTCTAACATCCTATCATTTCATCGATGGGAAAAGAGTAGCTTAGGTCATACAGCAATGGTATAAAAAAATGTTGGTACACAAGGGCCCGTTTTTAATCTGTAATATTTTGCCATTAGTGACTGGGACATAAATTCTGTGTGAGTGCATAAAGTGAGACTAATTTCATCTGTTCTATACAGGATTTTCTCTATATGAAAAGTGCTCGTTTTTTTCACAGTGTTATACTTTGGATTTATTGCAGAAAAACAAGCTTCAGAGTCAAGTAAAGAAAAAGACTTTGGTTACACCACTGACATTTGACTTGCAGTTGGAATTTGAAGAGGCTATTGCTCCATCTACATCTCAGAAAGTATCCAGGATCACAGAAGACAAGTCATGTGGTATTAAAAAACCAAAAAGGTAACCATCCTAATTACCTCAAACTTTCAGTTTGAAGTTTTAAAGCATTACTGTAGATTTGCCTTAGATTATGTAATCTGTATTTAATGTAAGTTTTGTCAAACATAGGCATGTTTCATTGCACTTATGAGTTACAAAACACATAATCAGCATTCTGAATAAATTAGTTTGTAAAATATTTATTGTAACATTTTACTATTACAGATGGTTATTAGATAGTAATTATAATTCTGGATTTTTAAGGAAAGACTTGTCTTGAATTCTATTACAGTGCCCCAGATTAATGTCAGGATTTATTTCAAACTTTAGACCAATAGACTGCCAAAGGAAGTCCCCCAACCAACTAAGGCAGTTTCTCTGTGTACTTATAAAAAGTAGCCCGAATATGTCATACTTGGTCTTTCACTGGCATTGTGGATGTGTGTAATGCTATATAATTTTTCTAGGCATCAGAAATGTAGAGGAGAGACCAGACAAAAGAAATAATAAGATGTAGAATCAATAGAACTTCTATTGTACCTTGGTGGTAGTATGGACACTGTTCTAACCTCATTTATTCTGTGTAACCATTCAATGTGTTCAGTGCAGTTTTATAGATGAAAAATCCATCTCAGTGGGGTTAAATAACTTGCCCATGGTCACACAGATAAGTGGCTCAAGCTGGATTTAAACTCTAGCAGTCCAATTTCAGTACCTGTGCTCTTTATTACTCATGCAGCTAGATGAATGTTGGATGACGAATTTATCACTACCCCATTCTGAATGTAGAATGACTTGCAGTTTTCAGGCTTGGTTACTAAGTGCATTATAACATTTTGTACTTAGATTGAGAATATATGATGAAACACAGATTGGGGTGGATACGAGGATTACAGTGATGAGGTCTGAGTTTTACTTTGGATATATTAAGTTTTAGAAGTCTGTGGGGCATTCATGAGGGGGCATTCTTCTTCTAGGAAGCCATCCATTCTTGTCAGGGGGACCTTTTTAGCTGTAACAGAATGATTGCTTAAGTAACAGAGCATAAGGCAGAACATTTCTGTCCTCATATCAACAATGATATCCAGGTTACATTGGTTATGTTGGATAAATTCAGTTCCTCTGTATCTGGAGATACAGGGACCTGGTCTTGTAAGTTTTGTTAATTATAATTCAGGATGCCAGTCTCCACCAGTGCTCACAAACCTCACTCCTACACTGAGCCATGATGTCAGATGTACTTCACACAGCTGATTCATGTGAAGACTAATGACAGAGATGCACTGTTCTAGCTCAGTGGTTCTCAAACGTGAAGGGCTCTTTAAAACATGGATTGCTGGGCTGACTTGCAGAGTTTTTGATTCAGTATTTTTGATTGGGTAGGTCTGTGTGGGGCCTGATAATTTGCATGTCTAGTAAGTTTCCAGGAAGTGCTGGTGCTGCTGGTCCAGGGACCAACCTTTGAGTCTTTCTGCTCTAGCTTATGTCCTGCTGATCTAGCTGCCCAACACTAACATCTGTTCATTCCAGTTTTCTCCCATACAGTTTGCTGAATATCACAGCCTGGTGCTGTGATCACCTAACTGATGAAACCTTACGAGGTTTATTTGTAGCTGTGCTTCACCTTCAGAATAGTAGTTTTCAACCCACCTGCACATTAGTATTACTCAGGGAGCTTTAAAATAATTGGATTCTACTTTAATTAGTTTGGAGTAAATCCCAGGTATTACTATTTTTAAGATTCCCCGAAAGATTCTTACATAAAACTAAGATTGAGAACTATTCAAATTATTAGGGTTTTCTTTCTCAGTTACTCCCAGAGACATGTAACTATTAGCTCAGGATTTTTGCATTTTTCTCGGATAAATGGGAACCGATTAAATATTAAAATATTAACTGAGAGACCTCAGTTAATCTGTATATAGTCTCTAAGATTTCTCAGTTAGCACCAAATCTACTCTTCTCTGCAACTTTTCATAAGTGGACCTTTTACAGAAAAGTCATATTCATGTTAGCAAAACTTCCTTTTAAAAATTACCTAGAATAAGGTATTTTAAAGGAAATACAAAGGGAGGCACCCAGGTGGCTCAGCTGTTTGTGTGCAGCTCTTGGTTTCAGCTCAGGTCATGATCTTCAGATCCATGGGATCAAGCCCCCGAGTGTGGCTCTGTGCTGACAATGTGGGGCCTTCTTGGGATTCTTTCTCTCCCTCTCTCTCTCTGCCCCTCCTCCTCTGGTGAGCTTGCTCTCTCTCTTTCTCTCTCTCTCCTTTGAAAAAATAAAAGAAAGACAAAGTGATTTTTCTATTTTTTAAGCATTAATATTGCATTATCAGATGAAAATGGCCATTTTAGCATTTATAAAGCGATAAGAAATAGAAAACAAGTTAGGGGTAAGGAGATTGATTAAAGGTATTTAAATTGTCACTGAAAGTTACCTCGGGAAATAATTCAAGGCTACTGAAATTACAAAAAAATGATATTTTTCTTTTTTTTAAGTTTATTTATTTTGAGAGAGAGAGAGAACAAGAGTAGGGGAGGGGCAGAGAGAGAGGGAGAGAAAATTCCAAGCAGGATTCTATCAGTGCAGGCTATTCAGAGCTCAAACTCAAGAATGATGAGATCATGACCTGAGCTGAAATCAAGAGTTAGACACTTAACTGACTGAGCCATATAGGTGCCCCAAGAATATTTTCCTTTAGATTAATAGATTAATAAAGGCTATTCATTAGCAGATTTATTTTCCTATAAAGAAATCTATACTGAGACCTGTCAAAAGAATATTACTTTAAGAAAAAGTTTTATGACAATAGGATAAACTTGCATATAGGAAAGAGAGTTAAATATTAATAAAGGATTCTCTTGCAGTCTATAGTGAAATTTGATTGGTCAAATTCCTTCTTCCTTTAGTTCAATATGCATGTCTTGTACACTGTGTGACATTAGCCTGGCATAGAGATTAAGAAGAGGTTTATAGGTCAGTTGCCAGGTTTGTATCTTAGCTTTGCTTTCTACTAGTTGTGACCTTGGACTAGTTATAGAATCTTTTGTGTCTCAGTCTGCTCATATTTACAGTGTGGATAATAATAGTATGTGTTCCATAGGGTTGTTTTGCAAGTTAAATGTATTGAAATGTGTGAAGAGTTTAAAATAGGCACTCAGAAAAGAACAAAACAAAAACAAAACCCAGCAATAAAAATATAAGCTGTATTAAACATAGGCAAAGGAAGGAAAAATAAGATAAAAACAGAAAGAGAGGCAAACCATAAGAGACTCTTAAAAGCAGAGAAGAAACAGGATTGCTGGAGGGGTGGTGGGTGGGGGATGGGCACTTGTGATGAGCTTTGGGTGTTGTATGTTAATGATGAATCACTAGGTTCTACTTTTTTTTTTTTAATTTTTTTTTATGTTTTTTTTTATTTCTAGGAGAGAGAGAGACAGCGTGAGCAGGGGAGGGTCAGAGAGAGAGGGAGTCACAGACCGAAAGAGGCTCCAGGCTCTGAGCTGGCAGTCAGCACAGAGCCCGACGCGGTGCTCGAACCCACAAACCGCGAGATCATGACCTAAGCGAAAGTCGGACGCTTAACCGACTAAGCCACCCAGGCGCCCCTAGGTTCTACTTTTGAAATCAATACTAACAAAATAGAAAAATAAATATGCTGTATTTTTGAAATATACAATCATATATTCTAATCATTAAAAATAAGATAGTAATGAGAGTCACAAGCCATATTTACATATAGCAATCATTTCTAAAATCTTAGGTAAAATATGACTTACAGGTAAGTAGGGTGAGGTGGGCTGGGAACAGGAAGGATAGAGAAGATGGAGGCTTTTATGTGAGTGGTAGCAGAGATTCATGTCTCATTCCTGATGCCCACACCATTTCTCAATTATGCAGGCACAGGCTCCTTCAAGGCTCCAAGAGGATTCTGGGGAGGTAACAGTCTCAACTCCGGCGCTCTGTGGGGAGAGGTTCACTACTGGGTTGAACACTTTCTCTTCTCTGTAGCTGGAAGAGGACTCCTTATTATTGCTCATACCTGGATAAACCTGACATTCTAGAGGAGGGCCTCTTTACATTGACTGCCTACTTGACAGCTTTTTGGAAAATATGCTGAACCCTGCCTAGAGATCATGATTTAACTCTGAGGGGGGTGGGGGGGAGGAGTGTGGGCATTGGTGTTTTTTCAGAGCACCCTAGATAGTTCTAATATACATATGGGAATTTAAGAAACATTTCTAGAGGCCTCTTCATTTGTTACTCCCTTAATCAAGAGACCCTCCTATGACAGTTTGTTTGCCACTGATACTCTGCAAAATAATCTTCTCTCTCTGACTGATATTACCTGTATCTCAAATAGCCTGACATTTATGTATGCTGAGGGAACTCACACTCACTGAAATGAGAGGTCAAAGAGAAATCCCAGGTCATGCTGACTGCCAGCTCAGAGCCTGGAGCCTGTTTCAGAGTCTGTGTCTCCCTCTCTCTCTGACCCTCCCCTGCTCGTGCTGTCTCTCTCTCTCTCCTAGAAATAAATAAAAATATTTTAAAAAATTGAGTAGAAAAATAAAAATAGCATACAGATAAAAACTGGATTGATAGTCTAGAAGGTCAAATAGAAGCAAAATCTTAAGAAAATACAAAAAATAAAATGGAAAATATTGAAAAGGGATATATAGTAAGGTTTCAAGATAGTCAACCTGTAAATATATACCTAATACATAAACCAGGAAAGTAAGAAACATGGTAAGGAAATATTAAGGGAAAAAAATGACATTTTGTGAAGACAGACTTGAATTTTCAGATCAAAAGGATTACCAACTGCTAGACTTACAGTAAAATTATTTAAGTCCAAAGGCAGAAAAATATTGGTTAATTACAAAGGAAATGAAGTCAAATGAGTTTCATATGTCTCATCTGCATCTCTGAGGCTAGAAGACAATAAACAGTTTTAAACCTTTGAACAGAATGACAATCCAGCAATCCTCTATTTAGATGAATCATCATTTATATATGAGAAGAAAGGAGAAATTTTTGGATATGAAAATCTTTAGAAGGTAATCCACCTATATATTCTTTCTGAGAAATTTACCTGGAGAAATATTTTATCTAAGTTAAAATCAAATATAAGTGAAATAAATATCCAAACTGGATGTCTTTATGACAAAAATATGTATATTTGGAATGATCCCATGGTACCAGAATGAAAGGTCTTTTCTTCCATCTGACAGTGGCTGTTCTGTAAAATCATAAAACATTCCAAAGCATTTCCAGGGAAGTTACCCATAACAGATTCCTAGTTGGGAAGAGGCAGCTTTTAAAGCAATCCCCATGCTTCCATCTGGGCTGTGTCCTGCTCTTGGGTTTCTTCCTTTTGTGTGCCAACGACATTTCATATCCATTCCTTCCTTTAACTCCAGTCCATGCAGCAGAGTCAAGGCCTTTACCTATATTCTCTTTAACTCAACTGCAACAGGGTGTAATTTCACAGGGGATTTTTCTAAATATAAGACCATGAAAGAGTGAGTGAAGGTGGATCAATTAAAAATATATAAGCAGTTCAAAATCAATAAAGCTTATAAAAAACAGATTTATGATTTTGTGCTAGTGAATTAAACCACCAAATTCATAATCCAAGTTCCATTCTTTATGTACATGAGAACGTAATGTGAAGAACTCAGTTTTTATTCTTAGGCTCTTATCCTCCCGTTTCTTCTTCCTACTGTTGAGAAGAAATTCTCCATCAGTCTTTTGTATTTCTGTGCATCTTGAAAGCAGAGGCACTGGTTACCTTGTTCCTAGCTGGCTTCTCAAGAGTTTTTGTATAACAAACAAACTTGAAAGAAGTAGTGCTTTTCTTTGAACAAGAACAGGTATATTACTCTTCATTTTAAAAGATTTGCATTCTGTAAGCTCAGGGTTCCACTCTCCTAGTAACTTACCGTATGTGCAGAAGTCATCTGGCCCTCTGCTTGTTGCCTTGTGGAATTGAGGCTCAGAGAACTGATACAGTTCTCTATAGGACTCTATTTATATACCCCATTTATCTATCCCATAAGCCTCTCTGCTTCTGGGCAGCAGGATTTATATTTTAATTATTAGTCAACTAAATCCTTAAAATTAATCCATATAATGAAGTTTTTAAACAATATGACAAGAGACTATACAAACTAGAAAAGAAAGTCAAGAACAGTTTAGAACAGAGTTTGTGTATAATGAATCTTATAAACCAACCCAGCTAAGAATAAAACAACTGAACTGAAATTTGACCTCTTCCTATGTCCCAAACGTTTTGTTAAGCAACTTCTAAACTTTATTTTACATAATTCTTATACTAACCCTATAAGGTAGCTATTACCACATTTGGCCTGTGAAGGACAGATTCAAAGGAAATCAGTATTCTGCAGAACTTCATATAGAGTCAAGATGCAAAGTAAGGTCCGACTCCGAACTTCACACTCTTTGGTTCACCATAAGGAAATCCATATTCAAACATCTCTATATATTCTGTAAGTGTATTTGAAAAATACCTTAGTAAGATAAAGATTAAAAAAAATTACTCCTTAACAAGACTATATAGCCAACTTCATCCTTAGAATGGAACTCTTGACACATTCCCATTTAAATTAGAAGCAGAAGGATTCTCATTCTAACCAGTATACTATACTATTCTAGAAGTACTTGCCAACGATATTAGATAAGAACATAAGACAAAAATATACATTTTTTGAAAGGAATAAAATGTTTTATGAAGATTAAATGAATGTTTACTGAAAAATCCAAAGAGAATAAATAATAAACTAAAGTCTCATTGGAAGTTAGAAGATAATAAGAAAGTTTAATAAAAATTTACCAGGACAATTTGTGCACTCAGCAGATTTTTATTGTGCTTGTACTATGTGCCAGTCAATGTGCTAGGTGCTGGGAATACCAGAGTGAACAAAATCTGCCCTCAATTTACATTTTAGGATAAGGTGGGAAGACAGATAATAAACTAAATGAACAAATGAATATTTAATGTAAATCCATTAGTGATAAGTACTATGAAGAAAATGATAGTAAATTAAAGGTTGTACAGAGATTGAAATTGAGCAGGGTCTTACAAAATGCTCTCTTATAACTTAAGGGAGTAACTCTTGGCAATAGTTGGAGAATATTCTTGGAGTGAGAATTTTGAACTTTATTTGAATCCAGTAGAAAACATTTGGAGGGAAACGGCAATCACATGTTTATTTTACAGATGCCACCATGACCGCATTGGGAATAGACTGTAGGGGATGAGTGATAGCCGAGAGCAGGCAGAAGGCAACAGATACATGGAAGTAGCTCAGATGGGAAGGTGTCTTGGACTTGGGTAGAAGTAATAAGGAAAGAAGTAGTTGGATTTGGGATGTATTTCAAAGAAAGATCTAGTGAGGCTTACCAACAGTTGGGAATGAGGAGTGAGAGAAAGAAATCAGAGATATTGTCGAGTTTTGGGCCTAAGGCTTTGTTTGAATGGAGATGGGGAAGCCTCAAAGATTGGGAAGGAAGCGGAAGCAAAGATAAGGTTTTGAATGTGTTAAGTTTGAGATGCCTATGATAGCAGAAGTCATGTAGCAGTTGGATATATAAATCTGGAGCTCAGAAAGGAGTTTGAACACCTGGATTTATAAATCTCCCTTTATAAATGACCCTTTAGATAATATGTGAAGATATGAGATTAGATATCAACTGAGGGTGAGTGTTTGATGTCAAAAGACTGAGTCATGGATTATTCCAGTGTTTAGAGGTCAGAAATATAATGAATTATGTAATACTATTAACTTTATTACACACCATCAGTAATCAAAGGATTTAGTGGAGAAATTTTCTCTTATAATAAATAAATGCTATGATCCTATCTGGTATATTATTTTGGTATCTGAACTGACCCTAACTCTGAGTCCCACCACCTTGACTTATGTCCGACAAAGTCCTCAATATCTCATTTAATGAATTTCCAGCATATTTTTAAAAAAGGTTAATCAGCTTGTGAACTATAGTTTCCTAGAGTGCCCTCTCTATGACAACAGTAGCTTCCTATCTGTCTCTACTTCAAGGGATTATCCCTAATACTTTCATCTCTGGCTTAGTACCAACCTTTTACACTCTGTACCATAATAGTATTAATACAACAACATCTTAATCTATGTAATTGGGACTTCACCACATTTCTCAAAATTTATTTTTAGTTTAGTTTTGTAGATTTTTCTGGTTATTTTAACTTAGATTACTTTTATTTTTTCTAGATATATCACCTTTAAAAATGAACCTGAACCTACAAAGAATGATTTTATGCCACACTTTGTACCAACAAATAAAAAAAATAAAGAAAGGAAGTCAATAGGTAAGGGCTGTGCATAACATATTTACTTCTCCTTTAGCTTACTAATGAGTGCTTTTGCTTTTATCATATACTTTGTTATTTATTAATGTATATCTTTTTTAATGTTTTGTTTGTTTTTTTATTATTATTTCTGAGAGAGAGAAAGAGACAGTGTGAGCAGGGGAGGGTCAGAGAGAGAGGGAGACACAGAATCCAAAGCAGGCTCCAGGCTCTGAGCTGGCTGTCAGCACAGAGCCTGATGTGGGGCTTGAACCCAGGAACTGTGAGATCATGACCTGAGCTGAAGCTGGATGCTCAACCGACTGAGCCACCCAGGTGCCCCTTATTAATGTATATCTTAAAAGTTCTTGACCATTGGATGTCTCTGTTGAAAGAATTTTCTTGAAAGCATATGGTGTATAACTGCAGTGTGAAAGATTTCAGTGAGCTATAAAGAAGAATTTCCCGAGAGGTAGAGATGTTAAATATCAGAATGGACAATTTATACAATTCACAAATTAAGAATATCTTTTTGTTTATATATTTATTTTTTTTTTGAAAGAAAGCATCTGAGTTTCCTTTAAGCTCAACCCTAAGAGTTTCTTTATTGTTAAAAAATCAATCGAGTATGGACATCTTGCTTAATAAAAACTAACTTTACAGAAACTGTAAAGGAACTTTCTTAGAACATTAAGGAATCTGTCAGCTAGGAACAAGCACGGCCGATCTTCAGAGAATATGAGTGTTTTGTGTTCCTTTTTTTTCTTTCTCTGGAATTATCAAAATACCATTCGATTGCATCATTCTCATTGACCTCTTTGACTGAGTAAGGCTCCTTTACTCCACATTGCCCCATACTGCCTCATTTCTCTAATACTCTTCATCATCTAAATTCTCAAAGGATTTGTTTATATACACTGTCTCTACTTCCACTTTTGTTCAAACTTCAGACAACTCTAGTCTGGATTCTGTCTCCACCATCTTACTGAAGTTCCACTGATCAATCTCCTTTGCTAAATCCAAATAATAGTTTTCTGTTTTTATTTTCTTCCACCTTTCTATAACAAGTATAGTTGGTCAATAATCCCTTCCTTCTGAAAACTCTCCTCTTAGGGGTTTTGGAACCCATATCTCTTGTTTTCCTGCTATTGCACTCCTCAGTCTCCCTTCTTAATTTATCTTCTCCATCATTAAAATCCTGTACAGTTGACCCTTAAACAACTTCGTCAGGTTGTTTAAAGCACAGTTAAACACAGTTAAAGCACAGTTAAAAATCCACATATAACTTGTGATTCCCCCAAAATTTAATAATTATTAGCCTATCATTGACCAGAAACCTTTCCAATAATATAAACATATTTTGTCTTTATATGTATTATATGTTATCTTCTTATAATAAAGTAAGCTAAAGAAAAATGTTATTAAGAGAATCATAAGGATAAGAAAATACATTTACAGTGTTGTACTATCAAAAAATCCATATGTAAGTGGATTCATGCAGTTCAAACCTATGGTATTCAAGGATCAATTGTATATCACAACTCATCTATTCTACTGTTGAAATTTTAAGTTTTAGTTTCTCAACCATTACAATGATGAAATGAACATTCTTGTTTATGCTCCTGTTGCATATGTGTATTTTTTGAGAGTATACATCCAGGATTTATATTGCCAAGTGTACTTATCTTCAACTGTATAAATACTGGCAAACTTTCCAATGTATTTGTACCGTTTTATACTCCTGTCAGATTTGGGAGAATTCTTTTTGTTCTGCTTTCTTGCTAAGATAAGAACTGCCAGATTTTTATTTTAGCAATCTACTGGATATGTAATAGTATATCATTATGTTTTAATTTGCATTTCTGTGATTACTAGTAAGTTTAAGAAGTTTTTCATAAGACCAAGTAAATTTACGCTTTGGAAATCATCCAAGCCTTAGCTCATTTTAAAAGTAGGTTTTTGTCCTTTTCTCATTAATTTCTTTATATATTTTGGTGACTAGTTTTTTTGTTGGTTTTCTGTGTTGTGAATATTTTCTCTTTTTTTACTCTATGATGTCTTTTTGATGAAGAGAAATTCTTTCACTTTAATAAAGTGAAGTATACCAAATCTTTCACCATTTGTTTAGGATGCTTTGTAGCATATTTAAGGAATTGTTCCCTGCTCTGTGATGACAAAGACCTTCTCCTATTTATATTGTAAAAGATTTTAGTTCTTCTTTTTATATTTAGGCCTAAAGTCTACCTGGAATTAAATTTTGAGTGAGGTAAGGGTCAAGTTTATTTTTTTCATGTGGATATAGAGTTATCTGAGCATGTTATTTAAAAGGCTATTCTTGGGGAACCTGGTGACTCAGTCAGTTAAGTGTCAAACTTCTGCTCAGGTCATTATCTCATGGTTTGTGAGTTCCAGCCCTGTGTCCGGCTCTATGCTGACAGAGCCTTTAGCCTGCTTCAGATTCTGTGTCTCCCTCTCTCTGCCCCTTCTCCATTTATACTCTTTATCTCTCTCTCTCTCTCAAAAATATATAAACATTTAAAAAATAATTTTTTAAAAAGGCTATTCTTTCCCTAATACTCTGGGCTCTTTGTTCTGTTTCATTATTTGTCTGTTTGTTCATTAACACCATACCACATTAATTTATGTAGCTTAAAATAACCCTTGAATCTGATAGAGCAAGTCTTCCAACTTTGTTCTCCAAGAATATCATGGCTATTTTTTCTATTTTCTATTATGATTTCTTTCTCTGTCCCATTGGTAATTTAGAAGCATATATCTTCATTCAAAATATTTGAGGCTATTCTAATTATCTTTTGACTATAGCTTTTTAGCACAATTACATGGTTGAGGATATACGCCATATGATTTCAGTTTTGTGTAATTAGTTAACATGTGTTATCACTCAATATATGGTTAATTGTTGTAAATGCTCTGTATGCACTTGAAAATAACATATATTCTATAGTAGTTGAGTATGGTGTTCTGTATATGTCTCTTAGGTCAAATTGGTTCACTCTAGTTTTCAACTCTTTTGTATCTATTGATTTTTCTGTTTGCATGTTCTGTCAGTTAGTGAGAAATTTCAGGTTTGTATTTTACCTTGTAGTGTCAAATTTTGCCTTATAAATTTTTAATATAGTTTAGGCCATGTTATCAATTACATTAATATTTAGAATTATTATGTTTCTAGTGAATTGAACCTTTTTCATCATAAAATGATTGTCTTACTATCCAATATTGCTGTAGTTGCCCAGCTTTCTTTGGCTACCATTTCATGGTATATCTTTTTCCATTATTTTATTACCTTCTTATAACATTATAATCTAGATTTATCTCTCATAAACATCATACTATTAAATTTAAAGATCTATTGTAATTTTTGTCTTTAAAATGGAGCATTTAGTCCATTTATACTCCATGTAATTACTGATATCTTTGGATTTAATTTTGCCATTTTATTTTGTTCTTTCATTTGCCCTGTTGATTTTATGCTTTTTTCTGTCCTCTCATGTTTTCTTTAGAATTGAATTTTTTAAGTTTCACTTTTCCTCTTTGTTACTTTGGAAGTTATATGCTCTTTCTATTCTTTAAATGATTACTCTAGAAATTACAACATGTAATCTTTCAAAATATATTATTACTCTCATTCTGGACAATAAAAGTATTTTAGAACACTTAAATTATTTTACTGATGTCTGACTTTTATATTATTGTTAAAATCCAAAAAGTCTGATTTAAATATTATCTAAATCAGATATAGGTGAGATTCATGGTATGATTTATCCTGATGCAAAATTCCCCTCTACATGTGGACCTCTGGAAGCAAACAGTATATGTGCTTGCAAAATGCAAAGGTCAGACAGACACAGGATAGGCCTTCTGATTCCAAAAGGGAGAAATAAAATGAAAGAAGGGTTGATGGATCCCAAGCAAGTCAAACTTAGCAAGGTAAACTTAATAAGATTTTAAGACTCAAGAATAATTCTCTTTGACTCCATACTCTGTGTTCTGGACCCACTGGGGCAGAGGTCCAGGTCCTACAGCGTAAGGGTCATGCATCCCAGACTCTGGGATGCCCTACCCCAAAGGTGTTGAGTGGGGGCTGTTTGTCCTGTTGAAACTGAGACAATAGTAACTCCATTTGTAACTGAGGAGGCAGCTCTGATGATTTTTGAATTTCATTCATGGTCATTCTTTCCCTGTCTTGAAGAATAGCACATATTTGCAGTGAATAGCTCTGTGGTCCTGTCCTGTAAAACCCAAGAAGTCCAACAGACTCCCCTCTCCATCCCCTTCAGTTCAAACTGGCAGTGTCCCTACTAGGATATCTGATTAGGTCTGTGATTCACACCCAAATCAATCTCCTTATCAAATAGTCATTCTACCATACTCTTAGTGTTCTCTCTCTTTTTAAAAATAATTTATTTAGTTTTTAATTTACATACAAGTTAGTTAGCATATAGTGCAACAATGATTAGAGTATAGTAGAGTCTTTAATGCACCTTACTCATTTAGCTCATCCCTCTTCCCACAACCCCTCCAGCAACCCTCTGTTCTCCATATTTAAGAATCTCTTATGTTTTGTTCCTCTCTTTGTTTTCATATTATTTTTGCTTCCCTTCCCTTAATGTTCATCTGTTTTGTATCTTAAAGTCTTCATATAAGACTTTATAAGTGAAGTTATATGATATTTGTCTTTCTCTGGCTGACTAATTTCACTTAGCATAATACACTCTAGTTCCATCCACAAGAGACCAAGAGACATTTGGACTCTTTCCAGCTACTGTTGATAGTGCTGCCATGAACATTTGAGTGCATGTGCCTCTTCCAAACAGCCATACCTGTATCCTTTGGATAAATACCTAGTAGAGCAATTGTGAGTTCTTAGAGTAGTTCTATTTTTATTTTTTTGAGGAACATCCGTACTGTTTTCAAGAATGGATGCACCAGTTTGCATTCTCACCAGCAGTACAAGAGGGTTCCTCTTTCTCTGCACCCTTGCCAACATTTGTTGTTGCCTGAGTTGTTAATGTTAGCCATTCTGACAGGTGAGGGGTGGTAAGTATCTCATTGTGGTTTTGATTTATATTTCCCTGATGATGAGTAATATTGAGTATTTTTTCATGTGTCTATTAGCCATCTGGATGTCTTCTCTGGAGAAGTGTCTATTCATGTCTTTTCCCCATTTCTTCACTGGATTATTTGTTTTTGGGGTGTTGAGTTTGATAAGTTTTCTATAGGTTTTGGATACTAACCCTTTATCTGATATGTCATTTGAAAATATCTTCTTCCATCTGTTAGTTGCCTTTTAGTTTTTTTGGTTGTTTCCTTCACTGTGTAGAAGCATTCTATTTTGATGAGGTCTCAATAGTTCATTTTTTGTTTTCCTTTTTATTTTTTATTTTTATTTATTTATTTATTTATTTTTGCCTCCAGAGAAGTATTGAATAAGAAGTTGCTGCGTCCAAGGTCAAAGAGGTTTTTGCCTGCTTTCTCCTTAAGGATTTTGATGGCTCCTTGTCTTCTGTTTAGGTCTCTCATCCATTTTGAGTTTATTTTTGAGTATGGTCCAGGTTCATTGTTCTGCATGTCGGTGTCCAGTTTTCCCAGCACCACTTGCTGAAGAGACTGTCTTTATTCCATTGGATATTCTTTCCTGCTTTGTCAAAGATCAGTTGGCCATATATTTGTGGGTCCGTTTCTGGGTTCTCTACTCTGTTCCATTAATCTGAGTGTCTGTTTTTGTGCCAGTACCATACTGTCTTGATCATTACAGCTTTGTAATACAGTTTGAAGTCTGGGATTGTGATGCCTCCAGTTTTGATTTTCCTTTTCAAGATTGCTTTGGCTATTCAAGGTCTTTTCTGGTTCCATACTAATTTTAGAATTGTTTCTTCTAGCTCTATGAAGAATGCTGGTGGTATTTTGATAGGTCTTACATTGAATGTGTAGATTGCTTTGGGTAGTATTGACATTTTAACAATATTTGTTCTTCCTATCCAAGAGCATGGGATATTTTTCCATTTTTTTTCTGCCTTCTTCAATTTCTTTCATAAGCTTTCTAT
This sequence comes from Proteles cristata cristata, assembly GCA_017311185.1. NCBI lineage: Eukaryota > Metazoa > Chordata > Mammalia > Carnivora > Hyaenidae > Proteles > Proteles cristata. Next base: position 490,383 of record JAESUZ010004016.1, on the reverse strand, counting down.
AGTTTTCAGTGTATAGATTTTTCACCTCTTTGGATAGATTTATTCCTAGGTATTTTATGTTTTTTCGTACAGTTATAAATGGGATTGATTCCTTGATTTCTCTTTCTGTTGCTTCATTATTGGTGTATAGGAATGGAACTAATTTCTGTGCATTGATTTTATATCCTGTGACTTTGCTGAATTCATGGATCATCATTTTTTGGTGGAATATTTTGGGTTTTCCATATAGAATATCATGTCATCTGTGAAGAGTGAAATTTTGCCTCCTCCTGGCCAATTTGTATGGCTTTTATTTCTTTGTGTTGTCTGATTGCTGAGGCTAAGACTTCCAACACTATGTTGAATAACAGTGGTAAGAGTAGACATCCTATCTTGTTCCTGACCATAGGGGGAAAGCTCTCAGTTTTTCCTCATTGAGGATGATATCTAAACTCATATTAGATATGGGACCTTCATATACAGCTTATGTGATCTCAAGGTATGATTCTTCTCTCCCTACTTTCTTGAGGGTTTTTATCAAGAAAGGATGCTGTATTTTGTCAAATGGTTTCTCTGCATCTATTGAGAGGATCATGTGGTTCTTGTCCTTTCTTTTATTGATGCAATGTATGATATTGATTGTGTTGTGGATATTGAACCAGCCCTGCCTCCCAGGTATAAATCCCACTTGGTTGTGGTGAATAATTGTTTTAATGTGTTATTGGATCCGGTTGGCTAATATCTTTTTGAGGATTTTTGCATCAATGTTCATTCAGTATTAACTCTTATTTAAATGTTTGGTAGAATTCCCCTGGAAAGCCATCTGGACCTGGACTCTTGTTTTTTTGGGAGATGTTTGATTACTAATTCAGTTTCTTTACTGGTTATGGGTCTGTTCAAATTTTCTATTTCTTCCTGTTTCAGTTTTCATAGTTTACATGTTTCTGGGAATTTGCAAATTTCTTCCAGATTGCTTATTTTATTGGCACATAATTGCTCATAATATTCTCTTATTATTGTTTGTATTTCTGCTGTGTTGGTTGTGATCTCTCCTCTTTCATTCTTGATTTTATTTATTTGGGTCCTTTCCTTTTTCTTCTTATCAAACTGGCTAGGGGTTTATCAATTTTGTTAAGTCTTTCAGAGAACCAGCTTCTGGTGTCATTGATCTGTTCTACTATTCTTTTTTGTTTTGTTTGTTTATTGTCTGTTTTTTGTTTTTGTTTTTGGTTTTGGTTTTGGTTTCAATAGCATTGATTTCTGCTCTAATATTTATTATTTCCTATCTTCTGCTAGTTTGGGTTTTTATTTGGTGTTCTTTTTCCAGCTGTTTAAGGTGTAAGGTTAGGCTGTGTGTCTGAGAACTTTCTTACTTGATTAGGAAGGCCTGGGTTGCTATATATACTTCCCTCTTATGACCGCCTTTGCTGCATCCCAAAGGTTTGGGGCTGTGGTGTTAATATTTTCATTGGCTTCCATGTGCTTTTTAATTTCCTCTTTAACTTCTTGTTTATCCCATCCATTCTTACTAGGATGGTCTTTAGTTTCTAAATATTTGTTATCTTTCCACATTTTTTCTTGTGGTTGATTTTGAGGGTTCTCTTTTGAACATGAACATGTGAACATTTTCTTATTCTTCGTAATGTAGACAGGCTGGACATTTTCCAAATCCTTACGTTCTGATTTCTTTTTGTGTAACAGTTCAGTCTTCCAATTCATTTTTCTCTTTTCAAATTTTACTACAAGTAATGCCTTGTAGTAGAAAGGCTTTAATGCCTTGCTTAGAAATCTTAGCTAAGTATCATTTAGCTCACAAGTTGTACCTTTCCCAGAACAGTAGAACACAAACACAACTCAGTCAGGTTCTTTGTCACTTTATAACAAGGATAGATTTTTCTCTGTTGTTCAATAATATGTTCCTAATTTCTATGAGACATAATCAAGAATGGCTTTTACCATCAATAGGTCTACCAACATTTCTGTACATGATTATTTATGTATTCTTTAAGGAAGTAAAAGAGCCTTAGAGAACTAGCGCCAGAATCTCCTTTAAATTCCCTTGGTGGAAATAAGGGGTTTTTCTACTATGCATATTCAAAGCCCTTTCAGCCTCTAGCCATTACTCAGTTCCAAAGACACGTCCCCATTTTTAGTTATTTGTTATAGCAGCACCTCACTTCTCAGTGCCAATTTCTCTATTAGTTCAGACTGCTATAATAAACTACTATAGATTGGGTAATTTCAGCAACAAATATTTATTTATCAGAGTTCTGGGGGTTGGAAGTCTGAGATCCGGGTGCTAGTATGGTCGGCTTCTGGTTAGATCCCTCTTTCTTGTTTGCAGACAGCTGTCTTCTTGCCTATATCCTTACATGATGGAGGGAGAGATTCTCTCTCTCATGTTTTTTCTTATAAGGATATTAATCTCATCATAGGCGGCTTCACTTTCATTGCCTCATATAAATTTAAATATGTCCCCCCCCAAAAAAGGCCTCACCTCCAAATATCATCACATTAAGGATTAGTGCTTCAACATGTAAATTATGGGTGGAATGCATTCAGTTTATAACAATGACCTTATCTAAAATATACCTCCCTCTGTTCTCCCTCACCAAAATCTGTTTCTGTTACAGTATGTATCTTAATTTATAATTATTCACTCCTTTGTTTCACTTGTTTGTTATCCATATTACCCACTAAAACATATGCATCACTGGGCACAGGAATCACAATTACAGTGTCTAACACCAGTGCTGGCATATAGTAGGTGACCAATAAATAACTGTTGATTGAATGAATGCCAGATACTATTAATTTGCTGCCTCTATTATTTCATTTCCTCCTCACAGCATTCTCCTCACTATTATTTCCCCTTAACAGATGAGAAAACTAAGGCTCATGGAAGTTAAATAACTTATGTAAGGTTATATGACTTACAGACAAAAAAGCAGGCTTTGGTCCCGGACTATCTAAATCCAAAGTCTGTATGCTTGACCTGACACCATACCTACCTTAAGAAAATCCATTAAAGGATAATCCAGATTAATAAATAATTAGAGCTGAGGGGGAGAGTTCAGGTTGAGGGGAATATATTTCTCTTTTCAAAGGAATTAATGAAAATATTTCTTTAATTAGGATTCCATTTTGTTTAGAAATCCATTTTTTTCCAAGAACATATCACTTTGTTTTGTGGTCTGAGGTCATAGTTCTGACCTCCATAGTTTCTGATAAGTACCAGGAGTAAATAATTAAAAGTTAATAAATTCTGTTAATAGAACTGGCTTTTTAAACAAATTACTCTAGAATATATTTAGCTCTGAAAATGTAATGCATATGTAAGCACCTAAGTTTATGAAATTACATTTCTAAAGTTTACTAGAAGTAGAAAAACTAGTTTATTGATAATTAAATTAGAAGTAGCCTAATAATATGAAAATATCATTTATGTTTGGATTTGTTCCTTTAGCATCAGTGAAAGAAAATCTGAATTCAAGATCTTTTAGACCTTTTCTTTATCTTAAGGATACAGCTGAGGTAGGTTTAATTTCTCTACTTAACAATTACTTTGTAGAAATTCAGATTAGCACTAACAATTTTATATACACTTCTATGAATCCCAAGTTCACATGTATTTTAGTATTCAAAGTGTAAAAATTTAAAGTGATTTCACCTTTGATATTACGTAAAACTTTATGTGAAGGGATAATACAGAAAATAATATTTTTATTTGCTTGACAACCCATACTGCAGGAAATTATTTGAATATGATAAGGGTTAACAATTATCATAAAATTAGTTAAGACAGGATCTCATAAAAAAATACATGTATAACTTAAATATTTTATTTTAATTTAAAATATGAAAATATGCATCCATTTGTAATCTTTTGAGTTAAAACCAAGACCATTTCTTTTTAGCATGCTATGGTTATTTAAATTATATATATTCACAGTCACAATTACCATAAACAAGTTTGGAACCAACAGTATCGATTCTTTTTTTACATGTAGTATAATTGCAGTATTGAAGTATAACATATAATGTTACATTGGATTTAGGTGTACAACATAGTGATTTGACCACAGTATTGACACTTGATAACCATTTGAGCAGAGAAGTAACGGACTAGCCTTGCCCATTGACCATGCCTTGGCTACTATTCATTAGGTTTTATCTAGGAGACTAGAGAGAATTAACCAGACAATCAGCAAGGAAAGTCATTTAAGAGAGTCTCTTAGGTATTCATTTATTACTAATCCTGATTATGCTAATATGGATATTGAAACATGAACAAATACATATTCTGGACCATAATTAATTACATTTTAATTTTTGTTGCATATTCCCACCTTTTATAATTTTTAAGAAAATTTACAGGATCCACTGTCCAGAATATTAGTATTATCCTCACCTACATGTTTTATTTAGGTTCATATTTAATAAGTACCTTTCAAGAAATATATATTGTAGCATCACAAGTTTCATAATAATAAATTTACAAGCATCTTATGTGAAATATGCAACATTTTAATTTTTAAAATATAATTTAAAATATACATCTGACTTTTTAAAAATTGAATAATTCAGAAAGTCTAATAAGAACACAAAACACTTCCATCCCACATTTCTTGTTCTAATTTCCTCTTTTCAAAGGCAACCATATTTAACTTTTTTTTTTAATTCCCTTTATGATTAACTCCTTAATTTTAAAGAATGAGCTTCTATTACTATTTTTTGCTTATCAGCTTTAAATATTATCTACTGATTAATCAGCAAAAATATTTGAATTAGCTTATTTATTTTGCTCTACATTTCACCTTTCCCCATGTTTTTTTCTTGTCATTCTTTAATAGTTACTTTTTCGCTTCCTCTGTTGTTAACTTTTGTACCTATAAATAACATATCTAAATATTTTTTCTTTTATTTTAACTTTAGTCACTAACTCCTGATTCCCCTGTTTATAAAATGAAGAATTTAGCAGTCCTATCCTTTTTTCCCCACACATTCTTCCTCCACACATTCTTCCCCAATCAGGTATATCTTTACTTTTGCATTGTTGAGGTCAATGATCATATTGTCTTGCAACTCTGATTAAGCCCTCATGTTTTGTCTATAAGTTAATTCTAAAACCGAAAACAATAAATAGTATTTATGTTATGATGACGCTGTAAATATTCATTGTAATTAATGTGCAACAAAGTAATGTGCTAAGATTACAATTTTTCTCAATGGGCAAAATGTAAAAACAAATGCTCTCTTTTCTTATTCTCTATAGTTACTAAAAAATAATGCCACATGTTTGCCTTATATTGAGACCTTGACTGTTCTATACACTTTTGTGTTTTTTCCTGAAGTTTCTATTTCCCTTTTTTTTTTCTTGTGGAGAATGATAATAATAGCAAATATCTATATAACATTTAAAGTACTTTTATAGTATATATATACGTGTAGATGTATATATATGTATATATATACATATATACATCCCCAACAGCCCAAGGAGGTACTATTTTTATTCCTATTTTATAGATGAGATAAAAGAGGTACAAAGAAGATACAAGTAATTTGGCTGAGATCAATTATAAATGACAGAGCTAAGGAGAACCTAACAGTCTGATACATGCTCTTTGCCTCTAAGATATGCAGTCTCTAGAAAAGAAGTATATAATTTTATCATTATATGGGAATATAGTCAAGCCTCCTTTCTCATTCTCTCTGTTGAGTCGAATCCATTCCAATCTTCTTGGAAGAATTGTGCAAGGAGCCCAGTGACTTTTTGTTCTAAATTTGTCCTATTTTAAGCCTGTCTTGCAGTTGTCACTGGGTTATTCCATTTCTGGTTTAGTTGCAAGATTTTAGTATTCCATGTTTTGTTATTTCTTCTGGGATTTCATCTTCATTTTCCTAGAATATGTCTTCAAGGAACATCCTAGAAATGGTTCATAGATATCTGGGTGTATATTTATATTTCCCATTATATGATTGATAATTTAGCTGAGTAGAATGGTATATTAACATCATGTTTTCCCTAAACTTTGATGACATTGCCAGAGTGTCTTATGCCATTCAGTGTTGTTAATGAAAAGTTCTCAGTCTTTTGTAAGTGATTTTTTTCCCCTTGGAACTTTTAGGATCTTCTCTTTATCAGTATTGTCCTGACATGTCTTAAGGATACACCAAGGGTGGTAATTTTACTTCAGTTCATTCTGTTCAGTGTTTTGTAGACCCCATTCTAAAGCAAATGTCTTTCTTTAGATCTTAAAAAATGTCTCTGTTATTTCTTTTTCAATTTCTTTCCTCTATTTTCTGTGATCCTTAATGGTCAGATGTTAGATATCTTAGATTGATTCTCTATATTGCTATTCTCTATCTTTTGTTTCTGAAAATTTACCTTCTATTCTAGTCCTTTTATTGCATTTTGTTTCAGTAATGATATTTTAAATGTCTTTCTTGTTCTTAGTTGTTGTTGTTGTTTTTCTTTTCTCAGCCTCCTGTTACATTTGTTCTCAACATTTTCTGAGGATGTTGGAGTTAATTTTTTTAAGTTATTTTCTGTTTCTTGAATTATCTCTTTTTTTCTAGTGTCAGTGTTCTTTTTGTTTACGATAATAGATATTTTTGTAGTTACTGATTTTTATCATACCTGATAAATCTTCATATTTAAGAATGAAGATATAGGTTAACTTTTCTATGAGGCTTTCATTAATCTTATAAATAAGTATATCTCCAGCGTTGAGAGTCAACTGTTTTGTATATACATCAGAGTTCTCAACCAGTGAGCTTTACTTTAGCATGAGAGAGCAGAGAGCAAGTAATTTGACTGGTAGCCTTTCTTCCAAATGCTAACATTAAGAGTTTCACTCTAGGGAACCAAACTCACATTACCAGTAAGTTTATTGATTATAACATTCATCTTATAGGAGTTTTTTGAGGATTAAATAAATACTATATTTGGAAGTATTTAAAGAACTAGACAGGGGCACCTGGGTAGTTCAGTCAGGGAAGCATCTGACTTTGGCTCAGGTCATGATCTCATGGTCCATGAGTTTGAGCTCCGTATCAGGCTCTGTGCTGACAGCTCAGAGCCTAGAGCCTGCTTCAGATTCTGTGTCTCCCTCTGTTTGCTCCTCCCCTAGTTGCACTCTGTCTCTCTGTCTCAAAAACAATTAAACATTAAAAAAATTTAAAGAACTACACAGCTGTTAGTTATTATAATTGTATTTTCCAAGCGTGAATAATCAAATTTAAATTATTTATCAATATACATAGAAGGAAATAATTTATAAGATAGTTTTCCATTTTTCCTGATGCTCAGGTAAAAAAATGCTAAGTCTTTGTATGATCTATATTCACAGAATAAACAAGAATATGGAAGAACATTGGATTCTACAACCATTTCTCCTGTACCCAGGATTCAATCTAATGCTTATAAGAAGGAAAAAGACTCTGCTCTATTTGCAGGTATAAACATTGTGTGTTAATTTTGCAATAGCTGAAAATTAACTGCATCTAACTTTTAGAGGCATTAATAAAGTCTTTAAAGAATATCATATCTGATCCTATCATTACATTATTTCCCTACTTAATAACATCTGAATAATATCTATTACAAAAACAGTAAAATTTAGATTGCTTAGTATGGTATATAAGATTTTTCTAGCCTTCTATTTTGTCTCTTTCTCCTTACTGATTCTAGTCACAGTGAACAGTCTGTTCCAACTACAGTATAATTTGATTCATTCTGGTCTTTATGCTCAGAGCATACTTTTCCACCTGATAGATTCTTATCCATCTTTAATATTTAGGACATGTATAGCTATAATTAAAATAAAATCTAACTATATATGGCTTAAAAAATAAAAATGTTTATATCTCAAATAAGAAGTCTATCAATAAGACAGTTCCAGGCTTGGTTAATTCAAGGGCTTGATGAGATATGTCTACTCCCTCCATCTTTGCTCAAGTTTCATAGTAAGTAGCCTGTCCTCCTAGTCTTGCTGTACAATATGGTACTGTATTCAAGATAACTTGTATGGCTAACAACATCCACTGAAAAAGAGAAAAGTTCTCTGGTCCCTTTGTAAAAATGAGGAAAATGTTCCTCAAAGCCCTCCAGCAGACCTACCCTGGTGTCTCCTTGCTAGAATAGCTTAATGCACTCATATCATAACCAATAAATCATTATTAACTTAGATAAGTTTTTCCAACTTTAAACATGGCATATATGTATGATATATATACATATATATAACATGTATTATGCAATATAAAGATTATATCACATGTATTATGTGATATCAAGACTATAATATATGTTATCACATAATATAATGTATATGTTAATTATTAATGTATATATTAATTATATCACATAATTATAATGTATAACTATAATACATATATTATATGATATAGAGAGAGAGCAGAAGATTTAGCTTCATGGTTCCCTAATTGTCTTTTTCTCTTAGTTGAATTTGATTGTAGTATTTTAGTGTTTTATACAGTTGTTACTAAGGACACATGTAACACACTGTATGCTATTCTATTTCATTTTTTAAAATGTTGGTCAAAAGATGATAAATTAATTTAGTGTCTAAATTGATAGGGTATAGCTCACATTTTTAAAAGCACAGGCTTAGATCATTGAAAGATTCACTCCTTTGAGTTAGGAAGGAGCCCAGCCTACTGTGAAAGACATAGTTGTTTGGAGAAAGATGAATAAAATCAGAGTTCTGTTAGCATAAAAGGGAGAAAGGTGACTATTAAGTAGACAACCCTCTGTTTGCCCCATAATTTGCCTCTGAAGTGTTTCCTAAGAGCAGGGGCAGACTGTTCTACTATTTCAGCAAAGTGAATTTCCCTTTATAAAATTTGAGTCTCTCTACAGTAGAAGCATTATAGTTTTGTTTTGTTTTTTTTTTTTTTATCAAAGTCCCAAATTAAGACTTCTGGGAACATTGGCAACATAAATACAAATTTATCCTGGCCAAAATGAATAACAAAGAGAAGAAAAATAGACAAGAAAATTTTATTAAATTGAAACTAAGACATTTTATCTCAAACTCAAAGAAAAGCTGCTGCATATTACAATATGAGGTAGTTTGAAAGAAGATTCCAGAAGTTGATTCACAATTCCATTTCCTAAGAGAAAGGAAGAGTAGTTAAAAAGCCAGTAGAAGATATTCTGAAAATTCTTCTATTAACCACCCCCCACACCCACCATCCAAATACTCAAAGAAAAAGGATTTTTTTACTAATGATGGGTCACAGAATGATGGAAATTCCTCCCTTAGGGGATCCCTTTCCTCACTGTAAGTCAATAGCAGTCCAAGCCTATGTTAGGGTTTTTAGAAAAATGTAATGACCATACTTAGCCGTTTCTTTCTTTGGCTTCCTAGTATTGCTTCATATGTACTGAGGGGGAAAAAAATCTCCCGACTTAGAGGAGCAAGGTCTTGAAAGGAGAGTTGGCAACAGAAGAGACAAGATGTAATTTCCTAGGAACCATCTTTGCAGTGTGAATAATAGCTACAAAGATAACTGTGTAAAGAGAAAAAACATATGATCCCATCAAATAGTCTAAAAACTTTGAGGCCTTTGACTAAATGTCTCCTCAAACTGAATTGCTTACCCCAAGAGAGAGGTAAAGGACTCTAGCCCAAGTGACACTTCATCAGATCACCCATCACCATCATCACCTCATTAGAGTCATGAAGAGGTTTCATAAAACATACAGTGCACGGAAACAAATTTCCCCATAATGTTTCAGGGCTCCAGCTCTCATTAGGCAGCTCAGGCAGCTGAATGTCTGAACTTATAAGGTAAGAACATGTGGATTTGCCTGTCAGTTTCTAGAGGGAGAATTTAACAGTATCCAGATAGGCAGGGAGAGTATCCAAAGAAATCTACCTCTATTATATTTGGACTAGTATCAAATCTGGATTTAAGTGTCCTGGTTCAAAGGTGAGTAGGTGGAAAAACAAGAACATGGGACTTGCTAAATATCACATAATAAATAAAGGAGATAATTTAAAGATAGCTAATGATTATTTTGATGGAAATTGTACCCCATTGAATGAGAAAATTTAGATAATAATATTTTATATGCTTAAGAGATTAAAGAACATTAGGGACTCTATGAAATAAGATTTGAAGATACAAAAGATACATGTCAAAAATGAAATGGTGCTGTGAGAGCTAAAAATATTTTTTAAGTTTATTTATTTATTTTGAGAGAGAGAGAAAAAGAGAGAGAGAGAGAGAGAGCAGATTAGGACCAGGTAGAGCAGGAGAGACAGAGTCCCAAGCAGGCTCTGTGCTGTCAGTGCACGTAACTCAAAATTATGACCTGAGCTGAAATCAAGAGTTGGGCATATAACTGAATGAGCTGCCCAGTCACCCCAGAGCTGAAAATATTTTTAAGGTAATGAGTTTTGATAATGCAGAACCTAAAATTTATATTAAAAGTTGTGTAGAGTGGAATAAACATTGGACTAAACCAAATCAAAGATCTAAAGAGCAAGTTTAGGAAAATCACATAGAATGCAATGTGAAGGGACAGAATTATCACTGGATTAGACAAGATAGTACATTAAGGGAGAAAACAGGTATCCAACGCTGAGATAGACAGTGCAGTGTGTTTGAAAAAAAGAACAGAACAAATTGAATGAACTTGCTGCAAAAGAGCATAGGAAAACTGTCTTTGAATAATGGAAACAGTCAAAGTCTCAATTTTTTTATGCTTACATAATATATGTATTTGTGAGACTTCATCAAACTATACATGTAAAATGCATGCATTTAATTGTTTGCAAATCATACTTCAATTAAGTTAAATTGAAAAGAAAACAAAAGACTAATACTGCAAAAGTCAAAAACATCAAAAATAATCTATTATATCTGAAATGAACTGAAAGACAATTATTTAACAACAATCTAGAATAATCTGAGGAGGAAGATGGCAGAGAAGTAGGGGGACCAGGATTTCCCTCGTCCCTCAAACCAGAACACTTGGAACACCCAGGAAATCTATCTGCAGAGTGATAGAAAATCTCCAGAGGTAGAGAGTGACAGCCTGGTGGGACCTGTATGTGAATTGGGGGAGATAAAACAGAGTGGGCATGGAGGGGAGGGATCGCCTTCCATGGAGAGACAAAAGGGAGAAAAGAGAAGCCGTGGATCACAGTATTGTGTTAGCACAAGAGAAAAACCTCTCCAGACCATGGACTGGGGAACGAGAAATATAGACAGTGCCAGTGCTACTTTGCAAACAGCGTGAGTAGCTGAAGATTGGAGTTTTCAAATATCATATGTTTGCATGTATAGGAGGATTAGAAGGAACTTAATGGAGGACCATGGGGTAGAAGAAGGGGGAAAATGGTGGGGGAAAGGGAGAGAGACAAACCATGAGAGACTCTTGAATGCTGAGAACAAACTGAGGACTGATGGAAGGAGGGGGAGGGTGGAGATGGGCATTGAGGGGGGCACTTGTGGGGATAGCACTGGGTGTTATATGGAAACCAACTTGACAATAAACTATTTGCCAAAATAAATAAATAAATAAATTAAAATTAAAATTAAAAAAAAAGTCTTACCAGATCCAACCAATATATAAAAATTTTCACGTTTAAAAAAAAATTAAATAAATGAATAAATAAATAAATTGCATCCACACTTCAAAAAAAAAAAAAGTATGGGACTTTTTCCCAGACCAAAACCCCTGCAGCTGCAGCAGTATGTTCATGCCTTGGAAGGAGGGGAGCCAGCTCCAGGGCACTGTAGCAATCTCATGGGCACACTGGGAGAGGACAGTCCCTTCCCTTAAGTACTAGGGGAAGAGTGTATATTGCCCCCCAAGGACAAAAGACCCTGCAGGCACCAGCCATATCTGCAGGGCAGAACCGGGTCTGTGTAGTGTGGAATCCTTTAAAACTTGGGGTTTTGAATCCCAGCTGAGTGCCTAGGAGGCGCAGGAGATTGTAGAATAGGGTAAGTCCCCTGGTCGGGGAGGAGAAATTGGAATTAGGGCATTTTTCTCCCCATCACCAACCGGGTGGGGCTTTAGAGAGCAGCACAGCAGCCCCCAGTGGAGGCAGGACCCATTTACACCAAACCCCACTCATCCCTAGCAACAGAGCCTAGCAACTGTTTATCTACTAAAGTGAGACTGACAAAGACCGAACCAGATGGCCTCTCCTTCAGACCAGCACAGCCACCTATCCCAGGCACCAACAGCTAACTCTCCTATGGTTTTGTATGTTAGTCTGTTGCTCTTTTTTTTTCTTTTTTTTTCTTTTCTCCTCTTTTCTCTTATTTTTCTTTCTACCCTCTTCTTTTTTTCCCTTTGGAATCAGGCTCATAGTTTCTGATTTGATTTTTGGTCAATTCTTATTTTATATATACATATATTTTTCTTTCTTTCTCTGCTTTGTTTAATCAGGCATTTTTATTCTTTTTACACCTTTTCTGTATCTCCTTTATTTTCCTTTCTCCCTCTCTAGATTAAGTCTTATAGTTTCTTTGATTCTCTCTGCTTGGTTTTTTTTTTACCCCTTTCATTTCTATCTTTGTATGGGATCAGACCCCTGGAGCTTTCCTTTCTTCCTGGGTTACTTCAACAAACCAATCAAAACACATTTGGTGGAAGGTCTAAACAATCCACCACTACAAGTAAGAAGAAGCTTTGTAGAAGACTGACCAGTGGGATAGAGCAGCCAAATACACACAACAGAGTGCATGCAATATGCAAAAACACTTCCTGAAGTGCCAGGCCATGGGCAGTATATGACCCCATTATAATACTGTACTTCTCACAGGTGCAGGACACATTAGAAGCATTTAAAACAGTAAAAGACAGAACCTAGCCAAAGTGACAAAATGGAAGAATTCTCCTCAAATGAAATTCCAGGGAGAAATGACAGCCAGAGAATTTCTCAAAACAGATATAAACAATATATCCGAAAAGAATTTAGAATAATAGTCATAAGACTAATAGCCAGGCTTGAAAAAAACATAGAAGACAGCAGAGGATCTAGTGCTTCAGAGATCAAAAGCCTAAGAACTAGTCAAGATGAATTTAAAAATGCTATAACTGAGATACAAAATAAACTAGATGCAGTGACAGAAAGGATGGAAGAGCAGAGGAGAGAATAGGAAGATAAAATTATGGAAGATAAGGAAGCTGAAAACAAAAGGGAGAGGAAATTACTAGACCATGAGGGAAGAATTAGTGACCTAAATGATCCAACGAAATGACTAACATCTTTATCATAGGAATTCTAGAAGAAAACAACAGAGAAAGGGGCAATAGGTTTATTTGAACAATTTATAGCTGAAGAAACAGGCATCCAGGCCCAAGAAGCACAGGGAACTCCCTTCAAAATCAACAAAAACAGGTCAACACCACAACATATCATAGTGAAACTGGCAAAAAACAAAGATAGGGAATTCTGAAAGCAGCTAGGGATAAATGGGCCTTAACCTATAAGGGTAGACACATAAGGTTAATAGCAGACCTGTGCACTGAAACTTGGCAGGCCAGAAGGGAGTGGCAGGAAATATTCAATGTGCTGAATAGGAAAAATATGCAGCCAAGAATCCTTTATCCAGCAAGGCTGTCATTCAGAATAGAAGGAGAGAGAAAGGCTTTCCCAGACAAACAAAAATTAAAGGAGTTCATGATGGCTAAACCAGCCCTGTAGGAGATCCTAAGGCGGACTCTGTAGGTGGAAAGCAGCAAAGACAACAAAGGATGGGAGATATCACCACAAGCACGAAATCTACAGATAATACAATGACACTAAATCCATATCTTTCAATAATCACTTTGATGTAAATGGACTCTATGCCCCAATCAAAAGATATAGGCTATCAGAATGGATTAAAAAGAATCCATCTGTATGCTGCCTACAAGAGACTCATTTTAGACTAGAGGACAACTGTACATTGAAAATGAGAAGATGGAGAATCATCTATCACAGTAATGGTCATTAAAAAAAAAAAAAAGCCAGATCAGCCGTACTTATATCAGACAAACTAGATTTTAAACCAAAGACTAACAAGGGATGAAGAAAGGCATTATATCATAATTAAGGGGTCTATCCATCAAGAAGGGCTAACGATTGTAAATATTTGTGCCCTCAGTGTGTTAGTACCCAAATATATAAATCAATCAATCACAAACATAAATTTATAGATAACAATACTATGGTTGTAGGAGACTTTAATACTCCACTTTTACAGCAATGGATGGATCATCAAGGCATAAAATCAGTAAGGAAACAGTGTCTTAGAATGACATTGGATTGTATGGACTTACAGATATATTCAGAACTTATTATCCTAAAGCAGCAGAATACACATTTTTCTCAAGTATTCATGAAACAGTCTCTAAAATAGATCACATACTGGGTCACAGAACAGTTTTCAACAGGTACAGAAAGAATGAGAACATACTATGCACATTTTCAGATCACAAAGCTATGAAACTTGAAATCAACCACAGGAAAAAACTTGGAAAGACCCCAAAACATGAAGGTTAAAGAACATCCTACTAAAGAATGAATGGGTCAACCAGGAAATTAAAGAAGTTAAAAAATACATGGAAGCAAATGAAAATGAAAACATGACATTCCAAACCCTTTAGGATGCAGCAAAGGCAGTCCTAAGAGGAGAATACATTGCAATCCAGGTCTATCTCCAGAAGCAAGAAAGGTCCCAAATATATAACCTAACCTCACACCTAAAGGAACTAGAAAGATAGCAGCAAAGAAGGCCCAAATCCAGCAGAAGAAGAGAAATAATAAAGATTAGAGTAGAAATAAAAAATATAGAATCTAAAAAAACCCCAGTAGAACAGATCAGTGAATCTAAGAGTTGATTTTTTGAAAGCATAAACAAAATTGATAAACCCCTAGCCATAATTCTCAAAAAGAAAAGTGAAAGGATCCAGATAGATAAAATCACAAATGAAAGAGGTGAGATCACAACCAACACCACAGAAATACAAACAATTATGAGAGAAAACTATGAAAACTTATATGCCAACAACCTGGATAATATGGAAGAAATGGACAAATTCCTAGACACTCACTCACTACCAAAACTCAAATGGGAAGAAATAGAAAATTTGAACAGACATAATCAGTGAGGAAATTGAATTGGTTTTCAAAGATGTCCCAACAAATAAGAGTCCTAGGCCAGATGGCTTCCCAGGGGAATTCTACCAGTTATTTAAAGAATAGTTAGTACCTCTTCTGTTCTGTTCCAAAAATTAGAAATGGAAGAACGAGCTTCCAGACTCATTCTATGAAGCCAACAGAGCTCAGAACAGAGCAGAGTGATCTTCCTGAAGCATTAATCAAACTACTTTCTTACTCTGCTTAATGCCTTCTAAATCATCTCTATTTTACTGGAATAATGTCTTAAGTTTTTGGTATGGCTTTATGTGGCTTTCTATAATTTGGCTCCTGCTACCTGTCTCATCTCATGTTACTCCACTCTCCCCCTCATTCACTACACTCCAGCAGCATTGACCTTTCAGCTCCTTTACCATTCCAAGCTGATTTCACACTGAGGCCTTTACACTTGTGGTTTCCTCTGCCTAGTAGTCTGTTTGTCCAGCTCTTCACCTGGCTGCCTCTTCTTTCTCAGACTTCAACTCAATTTTCTTTTTTTTTTAAATGTTTTTATTTATTTCTAGGAGAGAGAGAGACAGTGTGAGCAAGGGAGGGTCAGAGAGAGAGGGAATCACAGACTCTGAAACAGGCTCCAGGCTCTGAGCTGGCAGTCAGCACAGAGCCCGACGCGGGGCTCGAACCCACGAACCGCGAGATCATGACCCAAGCGAAAGTCGGACGCTTAACCGACTAAGCCACCCAGGCGCCCCTCTCAGACTTCAACTCAAATATGCCCTCCTGAGAAAGGCCTCTTCACCATAGGTGAAGTGCCATGTTTATATATTTTTATAATACTTACAAGTGTTTGAAATTATTTTATGTATTTATGTGTTGTTTATTTGCTTGTTTATTGACTATTTCCTTTCTCTAGAATAGAGCTTCTGTGGTAACCTATTATGCTGAAATACTGATCCTTCAGCCTTCAAGAATGCTGGGGTTGGCTTTATGTCAGTTTGGCTACACATCTTCTCAATTGTGTGACCTCAGTGTAGTGTATAAAAGAATATTATTAGTATGTTTGCCATGATGTGGAAAATGTTGAGAAGCACTGCACTAGAATACAGATTACTTCAGGACAATAGAAAAGTTGGATTTACTGTTAATACCATATGTGCCTGGGAACACTTCAAAGAATGTAAGGAAATATTGGAGTGTTTGCCAGGCATATTTGGATGAGTTCAACCCTGGACACTTCCTTCCTGCTAGGTGGCAAGATCTGTTTGACTTGTGCTAACCAACCTCCCCATTTACCAGCAGTGTTTAACTATCTGAGGCTTCCTGCTGGCTAATAATGACTTATGTGTTGGAGAGATTAGAAAATTTGGGAATGTTTTTCTCCCACAAAAATCTCCAAGGTCAGTTTTATGTTTGATTTGTCTTAGCCAAATATTAGATCCTTGGCCTCAGTGGTTTCCAGTTCTATCTTGTTCACTTAAGAAGTTCTTACTGAGTAGCTACTACAGATCAAGCACTATACCATGAGCCTTCCATTGTTATTTTACACTGTAAATTATTTTAGAGAAGGAATTTTCTAAATGCTATGATATATGTGTGTTTTGTATGAAAATCTTTTATAATTTCAGCTCAACCCAGAACAAAACCTAACGAATCGGCTGATTTGGTTGGTCACTTAGAAGATTCTGTCAACAAAAGGTAATTTATTTTAACATTTTTCATATTTTATTGTGTTCAATGATTTTTTTTTTAATAGGAAGAGTTCTACACTTTTTTTTTTTTACTGGAACAGAATGAATGTATTCTGGCTTATTATTACCATTTAGGTCCATACTATAATCCAGTGAATGGTCTAAGAGTGTCCTACTAGTCAGCATCACAATCATACCTTGAGCACATGCTCTATCTGCTTCAAGTTGACAGGCAAATGGAAAGAAGAACATGGAAAAAAATGAATGGAGAGAATTCAGTTGTGTTTTTGTAGTATAGACAAGATTAATATACTACAATATGGATGTAAGAAAAATAGCTGTGTAGTTTTGTATAAAGTTCTGATCTTTTTCATTAGATCCTCAGACTCAGTAAAATCATGTTAATCCAGCATGTTTTAAACTTCGGAGCAATAATGTATAGCCTCTTTAAGTTTATCGCAGTCCTCTTTCTTTCTTAAGATGGTATCTGAGTATGTGAATGAGATGCTCACTAGACTTTGTGATATTGAGAGAAAGAGACTTGAGCAAGTATTCTGGTCAATGTCCTTGTGCTGCTGGTCTCATTCCTAGGTGTTCTGAGGCTGCTGACATCTATGGTTCATAAATGTATGATCTATTCTTTCTGAACTTGGATAGGATCCACTCTCAACTCTCATTACTAAGGTAGAACCCTCTGAGCCTCCGTCATGACTTTCATCTGTCCTTAGACTGTCCATGCCTCACTCATGCTAGGCCTTTGCTATGGGATACCTCACCCCTGACATGGCAACCACCTTGGTAAGCCAAACTCAATGTTCATGTCACATGTGAACCATAGGAAATATGGAATGAAAGTTATATACTCTTTCTGCCCATAACCATACCATACCATTGCATTCTGTTAACAAAGCTGGGGCCACCCTGTGTTGTCAGGAAGCTGCCTTGCAAAATACCTTTTCCCCAGATTCTCAACAAAGGATGTGGCAAATACCTCTCTACCTTTGGTTTTCTCCTCAATCTGCATAATATACCTCCTCCCCACTCGAAAGCCAAAGAGACATATGTATTATTGTATTACTCCTTTTCCCCCACATTTGCTATTTCCCCTAACAAGGCAGGAACGAATAGTCTTGACAGATTGAAAGTATGTGGCTGAGGGTTTGGAGGAAATGTTGGCAGTGACTTTCAGAGATTGGGGAGACAAGCAAGAACTGACAAACTAGAATCAGTCCTAAAATCAATCATTATTTATGCTAAATTTGTGCTCATTTTCAGAAGAAAATCTCCCCCACAGATGGATGATTTTAGCACAAAAGAAAACAAAACCATCAGAAATGATCAATTAAGTGAATATTGTTCAGTAAGTAAGAAAAGCTTGCTCCCTTTGTGCTTTGAGGATGAACTTAAAAAACCAAATGCCAAGATAATCAACATTAGTCCAGCAAAGACAGTAACTTCCCACATGGTAATAATACCTACTATTGTTCAATAAATACAGGCATAAGTACTACTTGTAGGAATCTTATATTCTAGTGACTAGAATCTTTGATAAATTCTTTCTACTTCTCAGTTTTGCATTGCAAAGTGACAACCACACTTAGATTCTCAGTGCTCCTTTTAGAACCGCCACCCCAAAACTGGGATGCCTCTTCATCAACTGAAAATTTTGTGTCTTTATTTATGCAAAAGGCTTTGTCAAACTTTCTTGATTATAAAAGAAATGTAGTACAAATTTTGTATTTTTTTAAAATGACTGCATTACATTTAACTTTTCTAACAATCTATTTTAGCTAACTGAATCATAAAATACATACATTAAAGGCTATTTGATAGCTCACAGAGCCTGTAGGAAGGCTGGAGAAACAATCTGGCTTAAAAGCTACCCAGTCAGGAGTCCCCCATTTACAACCCAGACTGCTCCACCCAGACCCATGCTTTCGTTACAGAGTTTATGACTCTGATTCTCGACAGAAGATGCTATTTCTAAGACCCTTGCTATTGCTGCCCTTCAAAGCAGGTATATCTACTACCATTTTCACAAAAGTCATTTTCAAATAGCCCACCTTTTCCCAGTGCTTGCTTTCTATGAACTGAAGACTATCTGAGGTATATCTGATTGACAGAGCATGAGTCACATGCTTATGCCCTAACCTCAAGGGAGGCTAATAAAGTTAGTTTCTGCCTCTATGTAAGAGTACAGAGATTTGTAAAGTGGAAAATTCTCAGAGGCATTGGACAGACCAAAAATTTAAACAAATAAGTCTTCACTACTGTGGCTAAATAGGTAACACTGACATCCCAATGGATTGCAAAACCAGATCTTTCATCATCTTTTTAGTAATTATAAGCAATTATACACCTTTCTCACTAAGTATACTGTTGTACAATTAGATGATTCTGGTTTCTTATGTCATGAGTTGTCTTTCTACAGGAAAGGTAGCAATCACTGACTTAAAGTTTGCAAAATAAAAACTGATAATATGCATATTTGACCAGTTTATTTGTAGTTAATCCTTTTGCCCCATAATGGAAATACGGGAAAGAGTTTAATGAGTAGCTCATACACACAAATTTTGCTATTACCGTGACAAAAATAGTCTATTTTTAAGTCAGTCTATTACTTTGGTTACATTATTCCACAAATACATATTGATTGCTTTTTATGTGCTAAATGTTGTCGTAAAGGTTGGAGTACAAGATTAAATATCATATAAAGATAATTTTAGATTCTTGGAATATTTATTAGGATATGAAGACTTTGTAATTTTGGCTTAAATCTGGTTATGACCTTTGACAATTCTTTTTTTTTTTTTGGTATGCCTTTTATTTCTGGACATGGAAACCTAAGAAAAATGCCAGAGCAATGTTCCATCCCACCAACTATCCTATTTTTCCAACGACATCTCAGACATCTAAGAGATGTATTTATTTTGTCATATCTCACTTTATTTCAGAAAGGATTTTCATAGCCCAAAAGTTCAGATTTTACCCCTAACATCTTGACAGATTATTAAGAGAAGGAAGTGTGCCACATATAAGCACGTCTTTTTTGTGTGTGTTTGAATACCGTTATTGTTCATATTAAAAACTTCTCTGTAGTCATTTTTAGGATACTTTACCATTTTATTTTCATGTTTAAAAATAAATGTAGTCTTCTTGTCCAACTAGACTGATGACTAATTACTCTTTTCTTTAATCCACAGGACCAAAATGACACAAATCCCATAATTTTCCATGAAACTGGATATGTACAAATGTTACTTTTGACAAAAAATAAGCTTCCTCTCCATAGTATGAAAGATGAAAACATTTACCCACATAAAAGAGAAGATTTTGTCTTAGAAAGAAATTGTGAAATCCTCAAATCTTTAATTAGGGATCAATTTATTATTCCTTCCAAACCTAAAAGAATTCTGCCTACAGCATGGAAAAGAGATATACAAGCAATATCTTTTGAAGTGGGCCATAGAGTTGTAGAGAGTAAACAAAGGAAGAAAACTAGTAAGACATTTGAAAACGTATCCTGGAGTAAACTCTATAATTCCTCACAGACTTTTTCCAGCCTAACAAAAACTGTTACTCAAGATATGAGTGCTAGACATGGCAACTTTGAAAGAATGTTTTCTACAGTAATACCAATTAGCAAATTCAGTACCTTACCTGTCAAATATTGTTCAAAGCCTTTAAAAAATACACTCAAAGTCCATAAGTTAAATAATGTAACACCCTTGGATGATTTGTTAAACTAGTCAAGTGAAAATTAGACCCCTCAAAAAATATTGTTTACACAGCAATATTCAGGTAACAAAAAGGAAATAGTGAAGTTCCAAGATCATAGAAGAAACTGTTACCTAAATAATGTCCTAATGGATGGCATAAGAAAGCAAAGCATAGAAATTGGAATTATAAATCAACAGTCATCTATTCAAGAAAAGCCAATATTTTTAGTAAGTGAAAAGACAAAATTAGGAAATAATTGTCAGCAAGAGGGACTAATTCATGAATTTTTATGATCTCAATTAGATTCTTCAATCATCAGCATTTCTATCGTAAAGTCTGATTTGGGACCAGGAATGGCATACACCGTCTCTGGAAATTTGCTGTTGGAAGCCAAACAACATCAATAACCTTGCTCAATAATTGAATATCAAATAAGACAAATGTACCATTAACTTGACGCATGTGGAATTATATGATTATATATCAGCATTTTGGATAATCATTGGAAAATAGGATTACATTAGCAACTCTTGCAATTAAAAACACTGTAAAATTTAAAGTAGCTTTTTGTTAGTAGACATTGGAACTCATTGCTTTATAATGCCTTTTATAAGTACAACTTTGACTTTTTTTGGAATTGTTAAATAATTTAAAAGAATAATCTGCAATAAGCTAAAATTTTTTGATACCAAGATCTACTGTATTTCAATAAGTTATATTTCAAAATTTTGTTTTTAATCCATTTGTTTAAATTTTTTTAAAAAAATCTGAACTTTTAGTACATGAGGAGAAGTAGGTTTAATTAGGAACATTTCTTTTAGGGGAAGGCTTTGGGGGTCTTTGGAAACTTTTAAAGGTTGAGGACATAAAATATGTTCAAGGTTTCTGTTTCCACTTCACACTGGAGGTTTTCTTTACTGTGGGCCATCAATGCTCTTTTTGGGCACTTCTTCCCAAGTAGAGTCAGGTTTTGGGTCTACAATAGAATGGCAAGGAGAGAAAATGGAGATGGGGGAGGGGATGGGGAAGTGGTGTACAAGTGGAAACGCTAAGTGAGGGAAGAGCAAGTACTTACCTAAAGCAAGAGCTTTAAGATAGGGTGATGGGCGCAGGTATGTAGGAGGTAGAAGAGGTGAATACATGCATTCCTGGTGCTTTACCTTTCTTCTGGTTATTGGAGGAGTAGCAGCAGCAGCACCTCAAAGTTATGAAGTCATCTTTCTCTTTTCCAGCAAATAAGGATTGATGCTCTTGTTCTCTTGGCTTGCTGTCATCCATTTGCTTCACCTCCCCACTCCCATCCCATCTTTGTTTTCCCTCCTCCCAGGCTCACTGCAAAGCAAAACAGTATCCCTAACTGCCCTGCCGGCTCAGAAGGTAAAACACAAACTTTTTAATCACTAACAATAAAAATAATAAGAAATAGAAAACATACCTAATAATAGTACAACTAATGATGGTAGTTTTTCTTGATACTCACTATAAGGTAATGAAATGTGGGCCTTGGATTTGGGCAGATATGACTAAACCTGGGCAAACAATGTAAACTATCTGAGCCTCAGGTTACTGTATCCTCCCCTTGAGAAGGGACAGTACCTTATTGCAGTATTTTCAGTGTTAAAAAATTAATGTGGAGTACCTTGAGTATAATAAGCATTCATTAAAAATTCCCTTCCTATTTCCACCCTTTACCCTGCTCTTAATATAACATCCTAAGAGATGTTCCCAAAAGTGTCTTTTCTAAATTAAATGCTGGAAACACTACAGTGTTTGAACTTTAGCCTAAAGTAGATGCAGATTAGAAGTGAGGAATTTTGTTTTAGTTGTTTTTGGAAGTCTCTGCTGGAACTTGTGAGCTTTATCTTTTAGAAAGAACTACATCAACTTAAAAATTCCATTTGACTGAGAATTCTCCATTAAAACAGCTGGACAGCTGGGAGCAGTGGATTCTGGGAAGGTAGTGACAAGTTCAGCACCTTTCTCTTTTACTCTCAGCTTCCATCTGCCATCTTATAAGCCAGACAGCTGCTGAGATCATCAAGCAGTGGGGTGCAAGGTTAGACATGGTTTCTATTCCGATGCTGAGATCTGACTATGGCACTGGAGACCAGATTCTGAGTCACAAGGCAGGCAATGATGGAGGTTGTGTTGTGTCCTGAGACCAGCTGGCTGTTGGGATCTGTGGATTACCCAAGGGAAATATTGCCCTTGGTCCTATAAAAGTGTTTCTGGTCTTGCTGGCCCCAAGAGGCCAAGAAGGAACCACAAAGCCTGTGAGAAAACTGGGAAGTCAGAGATCGTGAATTTTCCCTCAGATGCCTCACCAGGGGACTGTGGTCTGCTTGTTTCTAAAGCACCATTCCATAATGGGCAAGACTTTACCTTCCACCGCTTAACAGTACTGTTGTCACTAGACATTGCAATAAACAGATCTGCGTTTTCCTGAGCCAGCTAAGAAAATAATAACCCATCTAAAGAGCCAGCAGACAGTGGCCAGCCACATAGGACTGTAATAGAAAAAGGGAAAAATTATGAAAATTGACAGAGACCTCATTTCAGAGATGAGGAGGAATAAGTAAACACAGTAATTTTATAGGATTAGCAATGAGAAAAATCATTAGAAAAAATAAAGTTGCTTCCTGTTTGGTAACTCTGCTAAGTCCAACTCTTTCAGTAACCAGTGAATAAATGAACAGAACACATAGAGCTTCTAGAGGAGACAAGGAACAATTTGATAAGAAAAATAATACAAACGCTTAAGGAGATTCAAGTGTAGCACACCATACGTGTGTGTATATGCATGCACACACACACAAACTTACATATCCACTATACTATTTTCTTAAAGATACCAGTTGGATTTATTATTACTTTCAAGAATAATCTTCATAGAAGAGTTAATGATTAAGTGAGTAGAATGTATAATAAAGCTTCCAAGTAAAAAGGGAAATGGGATTACTATGAAAAAACAAGAAAAATTTTAAAAAGAATGAATAGAAAATAAATCACAAAAATATTGAAATCAAGTATCTGTCATGATAATACTGTATTTGAATAGGTTGAATTTTCCCATTAAAAGACAGGACTCTCAGACTGAGTTAAAAAAAACAAACAAACAAACATCTAACTGTATACTGTTTAAAAGAAATATAGTTAAAGCAATAAGGAAATCTTGAAAATAAAGTAGTGGGGAAAGAGACACCAAGCCAGTGAAACAAAAAAAAAAGTTGGGGTGGTATTATTAACATCACATAAACTAAAATCTAGGGTTAGAAACAATAAATAAGATAAGAACCTTATACCTTATGTAATAATAAAAACACAATATATGAAAACAGCATCTTTGGTGTACTTTGTATGTGCCAAAGAAAAAAGTAACTAATTACATAAAGTAAAAATGACTGGAATTCCCAGGAGAATGTGATAAAAATAAAATAATAGTGGAAGACCTCAGTTCATCTGTTTCAGAGTTAAACAAGTAAAACAAAGCAAAACAGAAAAAAACCCCAAAAGTATGATGCAGAGTAATTATACAATTTAATTAATGAATTTGATGTAATGAATATGGACCTCAGTTTCTTTGAAACAGAGAAAATAAATTTTGGGTTTTGTTCTTAGAAAATTGATTATATTGTGGACTATGCAGAAATACCCAGTATTTAAAAAAAATAAGTACAAGGACTTTAAAAATCCAATAAAATTAAAAATAAACATAAAGCAAATTCCAAATGTATTTGCTGCTTGAAAATAAGGGATGAAGAAGAAACCAAAACTCAAGTTATAAGGTAGAAAATCAAAAAGAAACCATTTCATTACAAAGCCTGTGGCATAATAGCAAAAGCTAATTCAAAAGAAAATGTAAAGTTTTCATTTTTCTCCCTCCTCTACCCTCTCCTCCTTCTCTTTCTTCCTGAAAAGAATTTAGTGAAAAGGATATCAAGGTTGTCATCTCAGGAAAATAGAAAAAGCATAAAATAAAACACAAGAAATTATAAATAGGAAATTAATACTTAAGTAGGAATAAAAATATAGTATAAAAGGATAAATAAAAGCAATAGTTGTTTTGTGTCTGTTTTTTTAAATATACATGAAAGCTGGAGGTTAAAATGTGGAGATTGGGTGGAGAATATGGAGTGGAGAATAGCTGTCTAGCAGCACCTGGATCATCTGTTCACTAGCCTGATTCCCCCTGCCAATAAATTATCCTGAATAAAACTTTGTATAAATGCAATGGAGTGCCTCACTTTGTTTTTTGTTATTAAAGAACTTATGGGAAAGGAGCAAAAAAGGAATATGAATGACAAAAGAAACAACCATAGATATAGAAGAGAGAAAAGGAATCATAATATTACATGCAAGCTAACAAATTTGAAAAATCCAGGAAAAAGTGGGTGATCTCCTCTATAAAAAAAAAAAAAAAAACATGATTAAAACTGACCCCTAGAAATGGATATTTGGAATAGACCAATTTCCCAGAAAAAAAGTGACATTCACCAAAACCAGACTGAATTCGCAAGTCACTTTCCTTACTTTATTATTGAAGCCAGTGTGGTAGGCAGAATTCCAAAGTTGTCTCCCCAAGACTCAGGCCCCTCATTAATTAATCAAATACTAGTTTAGATAATGCTGTGAAAGGACTTTACATAAGGATTTAAGGGTACTAACCAGCTGACCTTAAAATATGGAGAATATTCTGAATTATTGGTGGGTCCAGTATAATCACACGATCCCTTAAAAACAGAAGAATACAGAAGTCAGAGAGATGTGGCAGAAGAGAAGGCAAGAAGGATGGATTAGAAGTTGAAGTTGGAGACTTCATAAGGGCAAATTTTTGAACGCTATTATTTACAACACTTCCAATTTGTTCACAATTACTTCCTCTGTGACTTTGCTATGCTTCTGCATAGTTGGAGTGAGTTGGAGTGTATTTCCCCATTCTATTGACTTGGGCTTGGTCATGTTATTTACTTTAACAAAGAAAATGTGAGCGTACATGATTAGCATGATTTAACTTTGCTCCTGTCTTCCACCATCACAACAGCATGGTTCAGAGAGTGGCCCTTCTTTGAGCCTGGATACCCATATGAGAAAAAATTTAGGGCTCAGGCCAGTGAGCAAAGCTCAGAAGAGCATCAGCCAGCACATGGCCCTCATGTAACATGGTCAAGAAATAATATTTTGATGTTGTAAATCACTAAAATAATGAGGTTATTTCCACAACAAAAAGAGACTAATGCAATGTAGGAATCTGACGATACTGACTCCATCTTTGGCCCTCCATCTTGTTCTCCTTTCTGGCACACAGATGGTACGACTTTCATTAACTACCCTGGGACCTCACCACCATGTCCCTTGCTCCATAAAAGCTGAGGGTTAAGATGTGGAGAGTAGGCGGAGAATATGGAAAGGAGAATAGGTGTGTAGTACTACCTGGATCATCTGTTCACTAGCCTGATTTCCCCTGTCAATAAATTATCCTGAACAAAACTCTATAAATGGTATGGAGTGTCTTATTTTGTCTTTTGGTATTATAGCGACTTTTTTCTAACTTTTTTTTAAACGTTTATTTATTTTGAGAGAGAAAGAGCAAGAAGAGGAGGGGCAGAGAGAGAGGGAGAGAGAATATCTTCAACAGTCTCTGGCACTTCCAAAACAGAACCTGTCTTGTCTTGTCTTTCCTTTCCTTTCCTTCTTATCTTTTCTTTTCTTCTTTTCTTTTCTTTTCTCTTTTTTTTTCTTTTCTTTCGTCTTTTCTTTTGTTTTCTTTTCTCATTTTTTATGTAGGCTTCATGCCCAGTGCAAGGCCCAACCTGAGGCTTGAACTCAAGACCCTGAGATCAAGACCCAAGCTGAGATCCAGAGTCAGATGTTTAACCAGCTCAGCCACCCGGGTGCCTGGTATTAAAGTGACATCTTAGTCTGCAGGGTACAGTACTGACCCTTTGCTACCTTCTAACACACTGTTATTTTGGACTTTAATCTGAATTTCTCACAAGGAATTTTATAGTGAGAGGGGGTTTATATTCAAAAGTGGGCATCTCTGTGTTGTTAGCATTTTATTAATAGAGTATGTCAGTCTCATAACAGAACCTCTGATGAATCATACTGGGCAATCGCCTGGCCATAATGTGAGAATGGGAATAAAATAAGAAATGAAAATTTTATTTTGATACATCATGGACTTGGAGTTAATTTAATTAATATAATGATTAATGTATATTTTAGAGTCCTCTGGATGCAAAATTCACATAGTGGACCAGCATTCCTAGGAGAATTCAAAAAGGTGCAATCTCATAAAGGTAAGGAGTAGAATTTCCCAGATAACTGCAAATCTCCTCTCCACATCCCTGACTGACCATAAGCTTAATGACTAAGTTCAATAGGTAAGGTAGAGTTAGGGAAGAATACTTATTTCCCTGCTTCTCATGTTTCGTTGTGGAGGTAGAAACTTCTCTATGATAATACCCATGGTCTTCTGCCTCATCCATTACTCACTTTTCCCCACTGAAAAGTGAGATGCCTCATTAGGGGCAGCAACTATTAATCCAAGTATCTTGACCGGATAAGACTAATCTATTAAAAGGTGATAAGCACTAAGGAATTAATTCTTTCCTTCCCTCTTTGCCCCAAATCAAAGGAAGCAGCAATAAATTCAATGTGTCTGTTCTGCAGACTAAAATGTTCCATTGGGTGGGCAATCCCATACTTGGAGACAGGGAGGGAGAAAATAGTCCTAAACAAGTCCACTTAGCACTCAAACCTAAGCCATTTTCTCAAAATGGCTCAAATTGTGTTATGACTGCTATCAACCTACCTGCTGCACTTATATCTCTGTTGCTTTCAAATTCAAACTCCAGTGAGGAAGATGGGCATTATATTTTAACCCCCTCTAATTTCAACATATATTTTCCAATGTACTTTCCTAAAGTTCTGCTGTCAAGGATATTGATTCCATCACATAACTTTGAGTGTGGATGTAGATGGGGTGGAGGAGAGAACTGGCAGGGCAATTGAAACTACAAATCATCAATCTCCCCTTGCTTCCTGAGCCACACTTTCCTAGAACTCAGAGGATAATACCCTGGAGCTCATCTATTCCATGCCAACTGCAGCTCCTAAAATACCAGTCTAGGCTGAACCAAGACCTCTGCTCTTTCCAGCATGGTGACTGGAAATTTAACATGGGCTATCTACTGACAAGGAATGCCTTTTTGGAGAATATATATTGTGCTTTAAATCTGAGATGACATTGCCTCATCTTGGTCATGCTGTAAGCAGCACATCTGGAAACTTTTCCTTCTGTTACATAGAGTAACAGAGACTTAGCATGCCCAATTCAAATCTCTGCCTGAGTAACACAAGATGTGTATACTCTTACCAGGAGTCTGCAGCCAGGTACTCACAGCTTAATAGAGCAGACCTAAAATTCTGCTAATTTGGACAGTATAAAATTTCTCCCTTAACTCCACTACTCTCTGTTACTAACCACAATATTTCTTCCAGGTACCTATTTGTAAGTAAGGCAATAAATTTCTCCTTTTTTACTTGCTCTTTTCTTTCCCTATACCCATTACTCATACCAACACACACACACACACACACACACACAAACACACTATAGCTTTTGTGTGTGTGTGTGTGTGTGTGTGTGTCTGTATAAGAGCGACTGTGCAGTCTCCATATTTAGAAAATCATAGTCACATTATTATGCCTTCCTCCAGAGTAGAGAACTCCTTCATGGCTTTGGTGTCTACTGACTATCCAGCATTGGCTTGAACACCTCCAGCAGGCAGTGAAGCCATTCTTCTCAAAACAGCCCATGCCATTTTCAGGTCTTGCTAATTGTGTATCACACAGGGACTTGACAGGAATCTTATGGTCAAAATTATCCACAAACTAGATAATTTGAGGAGAACATAATAAGGGACTGCTTACTAAGGTATCATCTCAGTGTAAGGAAACTACAGGGGATAATGCAGAGCCCCAGAGATAGTAACCACCCTAGACCTACAGGCTGAAGGGAAGGTGGGGGTGGATAGAAGAAAGAAGACAGAGAGAGGAGCATGTGATGCCAGCCCATGATAACATCCCAGGGAGGAAGCCAGGGTAATAATAAATACCTTGGGACCTCAGTTTCCTTTTGGCCTTCTGTGCTTTTCCATTGTCTAAAGTCAATTAAAAGTCTGCCATTAAGACAGGGCCGAGACTGGAGTGAGGTGACGAGAGCAAGGTGCCTAGTGTTCAACATACAAGGAGGCACTTCCTGTCAGGGCCATGCAAATGCAGCTTCAGCACTGGGAGTGAGTGACTCCTTAAATGTCGTGCCCTAGGTACCTCTTTTGGCTCATCTAGTTCCAACCCTGGGTGAAGAGAGCCCACTGATAAAATCCATAGAAATCAGCCTCCCAGGGCACAGAGCTGGGTTATGAGTCAACTTGAGAATCATTTGGAAGATATTGAACACACACTGTTAGCAAGGTATTCATTACAGTAAGCTAAAAATCTGTGGCTTTTACTGAACCCACTTGATCCAGGAACATTATTTGACTAAGTTAGATTTCTTTTAAGTATAATTTCAAAAAGTTAAAAGGCATGACTCTCATAGAAATATAAAATGAACATATGTAAAAGATTTTATTTAACCCATTCATTAATGAGTAAAGAGTAAGACATTAAAACCAGTTCAAAGGAAAATATGAGGACAGATTTATATAGTCAAGTTAGCCAAAAGAATGTTAAAACAAACATGCTAATAAATGCAAAAGTGGTTAATTATCTTACAGGGGAATAAATTTAAAGCTTTAGGGTTATCTTTTCTACCAGAGAAAAATCAATTACATCTCAATATTTAAAATTTATCTGTGCTATAGACAAGAATCATTTGCTTCACAATTGATTTTCCACAAGATAACTTTTCTATTAGAAAGCCAATCTAGGGTGCATACCCTTTTAAGAATTAATTATTACATTAAGAATCTAACTGACAATTCCCAGCATTCCACTAAAAGAATATCCAATAATCACTCTTCTTATTTCTAATATTGGATATTTTTGAAAAGTATTTCTTCTTCTGCCTGGAAGCCATTTGGATATCTAAAGAATTCAGACATATCTCATTTTACTCCAGGAGTCAGATGCTCAGGATTAGACACAGGTGCGGTGTGAGCAGGAAGGTGTTTTGTTTCAGTTCCCAAAGGGAGAATCAAAACCAACCATTTTTAAAGCTAAGGGGATATTGTTAAATGTAAATCCCATTTACTGCCTCTTTCACTCTAAAGAAAGCCTTCATTATGTATGTTCTCTGCCAAGATAAGAGGTGGGGCACTGCATTTATAGCCACAGCAGTGGTAGGACAGCAAGAAAGAGACAAAGAACTAGTCAGACAAGTAGCCACAATGTTGATTCCAAACTGGCATTTAGTTTGCAGCATACTTAGTTAAAATTTAGTCAGTAGTTAATTTGATCCAAACACTACACTTTTGTGTGAACTGCAATCAAACTATGGGCTCTCTGTTTCAGGTATGAATTACCCATCTTTAGTGGTAATAACTGGTAACTGATGCCCTAAAGACCATTCTATTCATTTGCTTTTTTTTTTCCTCCCCATCATCATCCTTACTATCTTGCTCTGTTCCTCTTTTCCTTCACCAATGTTCTTAGGACCTCAGAGATAAAAAGGATCTTGAAAATCTTATGGATGAAAGCTGTTCAGTACAATGTTCTATAATGATGGAAATGTTCTATATTTGTGCTGTTCAGTACAGTAACTGCTAGCCACATGTGGCCATTATACACTTAAAATATTTTTAGGGCAGGATTTCTCAAACTCAGTACTACTGACATTTTGGGCTGAATGATTCTTTATTGCTGCCAAGATTTTTGGTAAGAAAATTCATGCACCTTGCTAAGTTGGTCCATGCACAGTCATCCTAATGAACGTCAACCTCGTTCTCTCAGCTCTTGGAAATCTTTTAAACTCCTGTGGTCTTCTCTTCACAAATTCATGGTGGCTGTTCCAAACTCTCCCACTCTGCTCAAACTCATGACTTCACCCTGCCCACCAGTTCCAAGAATAGGAGGAAAGCAAAACCAGCTGCAGCTGTAGTATGAGATTACTTCCTCATGTAATTCTGGAGTTTACTTAAATCTTCCGGTTCCCATGTGGGTGATAGTACTGATCATGTCTGAATTTCTCCATGCTATGAGAAATCCAAAGTGGTATTACCTGATTCTTTGGATACAACAGAGGCAGCTCAGTGTAGTGAAAGAGCATTGGATGGAGATACAAGAGGCCAGGTTTCTACAATCAGTTCTGTTAATAACTCAAGGTTATTTGGGCAAGACCTTCAATCTGTCAAGTCTCATATTCCCCACCTTGAATACCAGGGAAAACCTTCAATGATATTTTCCCCAAGATTTTAGATCATCTTTCTAGATCTAGACTTTTCAGATTCTACTTTCTTTTTTACTCTTCATCTTCTAATTGAAAAATGTTCATTACTTTGTGCCATCACTGTACTAGTGGCTGGAAATATAACAGTGACTAGAATAGACTTGACTTATGCCCTTATGTAGTTTTATGGGGAAACTAGCTACCTGTTCAATGCTCTACCCTGGGAAAACTCAACTCTAGGGAGAACAATAAGCTAAGTAATAAGTTTGTATTGCTCTATTCTTAGACTAACCAACAGGGCACGGAGAGGGTGAGACTATGCCCCCTTCAAAGTCGTGATTTTTCCCATGCAGTTTGTTGATTGTTAAGTAGAACCAGGGGTTTTATGCAAAAGGTGTAATAATGAGCACAGTAAAGGCATTGGCCAATGAAACTTAGGGCTGAAGCAGGATGTCACTCCTAGACTTATTCTTTTGGTTGCTGGTTTGGGGAGGTCTGGTGGGTTCCAGAGGAGGGACTAGGATGATCATGGAAGTAGGTCAAATCTCAGAGAAACTGGGGGAATTACTGTTTATGAGCATTTATACAAATATATCTATATTCAAACTACAGAGTGGCCATGCTGGTCAGACTGGTCAGAGACTACTGAATACTAACCCGAAGTAGAATGGGAAGGCAATGTGGACACACAGCTATGTGCCTTATCAACAACACTGACCTTTCCAGAGTCATCAAGAGAGAAGACTGCAGTACCCTAACATTTTTTAGAGATGCCTGTTTGGATGGACATAGGTATGTAAACCTTCAAAGTTAACTTCAGTTTCCTCTTTTGATTCTGCTCAAGTTTCCATCCAGAACCTTTCTCTCCTGGGCCATCGAATAGTTCTGCCTGTTTCTGAGTCCAGATATTTCTGAGTCCAGATTACCTTCTTGTATTGACATGTCATCTTAATATGTGGAGTTTAGGATCCTAGACTACCGCATTTGTCCCAACGCATTTTTCTTCCAACAGAAATAACTCTAATGAGTTATTTTCTGCCAGGTGTGGGGAAACCACATTATGTTTCTGTAATGAACTTATGCAATGGTCTACTCCACTTCTCCTTTCTCCTTTCCCCCTCCCACATCTCTTTCTTTCCTTTCCCAACCTTCCCTTCCTTCCTTTCTTCTTTTCTCCTACTCTTTTAACATATGTTTATTGTATGCCTACAATATGGCTTTGTGTAAGACATGGTTCTGGTTACCAAGAATACAGCTCTGAACAAAAATAAAATCCTCCATTCTTACAGACATGGGCTATGAAGTTAATGAAGCTTCAGCTTCATGTCCCTCATTTGTATGAATTTCTTCTAAAGCCACAACAGGGGCCCTAGAAATATGTTCCTTGCTTTATGTATTTTATAAATTTTATAAAATTTGTAGAAAGGGGGCACCTGGTAGCTCAGTTGATTGAACATCTGACTCTTTGGGCTCCGGTCATGATTTGCAGTTCATGGGTTCCAGCCCCACATCAGGTTCTACGCTCTCAGTGCAGAGCTTGCTTCAGATCTTCGGTCTCTCTGTCTGCCCCTCCCTTCTCATTCACTGTCTCTCTCAAAAATAAAAACCAAAAAAAAAAAAAAAAAAACCAAAAAAACCAAAATGCAAAAATAAAATTTGTAGAAGATATTTTAGCTGTAATTGGTTAAGAATGTTGCCTCTTTCCACCTCAATTTTTCCATCATCTTGCTTCCCTTTGTATCGGATGACATTTGGATGGCAGAAAATATTTTGAGAATTCTTGTATGGAGAAATTGGGTGAGGAATATATGGTCTGGGGTTAGTAGAATGTTATGTAGGTGGTATGCAGTCACTTCCATGTAAAGTTATTTAGCCGTTTTAATGTGGGAATGGGCTTCCAGAATACTACTACTCTCTACTGTGGTATTTTCTCTATCATGTGACACAAAGTTACAGGTCCAGAGGACACATAGTGAAATGTGTCCTACAGTGGCCAGTTCCAAAAGTTTGTGACTGGATGAGGAGAAACAAGATCTGAAACATATAGAGTTGGAAGCTATCTATGAAACCTTTCTCCAATCATCAGACAAATAAAATTATTGGTAGGGAATTTGGCTCTCGTGAATACTTAGTCAAAATGAAAGTTCTCTCTTGTTGGCAAATACTCAATACTGTTGGCAAATGTGCATACTGTTAAAAATGAATGGTGTATTTTTTCTGTTTAGAAATCATGTGAAATAGAACTTTCAAGAATGTCTGGGTTTATAGGGTACATATTTGTAGCAGTACTACAGTGAACTTGAGTGTTTTTTATTATTTATCAAAAATAAAAACAAACTAGTCAGGGCGCCTGGTGGCTCAGTTGGTTGAGAGTCTGGCTCTTGGTTTTGGCTCAGGTAGTGATGAGTTCGAGCCCGACATTCACCTCCATGCTGACAGGGTGGAACGAGATTCTTTCTCTTTCTCTCTCTGCCCCACCAGTGTGAATGTATGCACACACTCTCTCAAAATAGATAAACATCTTTTTTAGTGGGCAAAGGATTTGAGTATACATTCTCCGAAGAAGACATACAAATGGCCAACCTATGAAAAGATGCTCAACATCAGGGAAATGCATGTCGGAATCACAATGAGATATCACCTCATCTGTTGGGATGGTCATTATAAAAAACAAAACAAAAAGAAAATAACAAATATTGGTGAGGATATGGAGCAATAGGGACTCTGTGCACTATTGAGGTAAATGTAAAATGGTGCAGCCATTATAGAAAATAGTGTGGAGGTGCCTCAACAAATTAGAAATAGAACTACCATATGATCCAAAAGTCCACTTCTGGGTATTTATGTAAAATAATTTTTTTTCAATTTTTTCTACTTCCTTAGGTGTAAAATTGGGTTATTAACTTGATTTTTTAAATTTTTATTTTAATGTAAATTCTAGTTAGTTAACATACAGCGTAATATTAATTTCAGGTGTACAATTTAGTGATTCAACACTTCCATACAGCACCCAACGCTCATCATGACAAGTGCACTCCTTAATCCCCATCATCTATTTCACCCTTCCCCCTGCCCACTGCCCTTCTGGTAACCATCAGTTGTTCTCTAGAGTTAAGAGTCTGTTTCCTGGCTTTCCTTTCTTTTTTTTCTCCCCGATGATCATTTGTTTTGTTTCTTAAATTCTACGTATAAGTGAAATCATATGGTGTTTGTCTTTCTCTGGCTTACTTATTTTGCTTAGCATAATACTGTCTAGTTGCAACAACCTGGGTACATATAGAGAAGAATTTAAAACAATTTCAAAGTGTTATTTGCACTCTCATGCTCACTGCAGCATTATTCACAATAGCCAATACATGGAATTGATCTAAATGTCCTTCAGTGGATGGATGAATAAAGAAAATGTGGTATATACCTACAATGGAATATTATTATGTTACATTAATTACAGCAATTACATTAATCCTGGAGAGAATTAACATCTTAACAATATTGAATTTTCCCATCTATGAACACAGAATAGCTCTTTATTTATTTAGCTCTTCTTTCATTTCCTTCTTCAGTGCTGAGAGGACTACTTTGATAAGATGACGTTTAAGACCTGAATTAAGTGATATGAGCCATGAGGCTATCTGGAGGAACAGTATTCCAGGCAGAGTACAATAAGTACAAAGGTCCTCAGGTATAGTGTGCTTTGAGTGTTCTAAGCATAGCAAGGAGGCCATTGTGGCTGAGTGGAGTAAGGTGGAGTGAGGGTGCAGAGGATGAAGTCACAAAGGCAACAAGAGGCCAGATCATGTAAGGTCTTGTAGGCCATTATAAGTTTTGAATTTTATTTAGAGTAAGATGGGAAGTGATTAAACAGGTTTGAACAGAGGTGTGACGTTTGACTTATTTTTTAGGTCACTTTGGATGGTTTGGGGAGAAAAGACTAATAGAGAAAGGTGAGTCCAAGATCGAAGCAGAAAAACGATTACAGAAAAAAGTTACCATATTTTAGCAAGCATATATGGTAATTTGGACTAGGATGCCAGTAAAGGTAATAAATGTTGGAATATGGATATATTTTAACAATAGAGTTGATGGGATTTGCTGAAAGCTAGATGTGGGCCATGAAAGAAAGAGTCAAAGATGTCCATAAGCTTTGGGGCCTAAACAACTGGAAGAATAGATTTTTCATCAATTCAGTTGGGGAAGCCTCTATGGGGAGATGTTTTCAAAGGTGTTTATCTGGCTTAGAAAGAGTGAGAAGGGGAGAAAGACTTTTTTTCTAAAATCTTTATGCACCACTGAATTTTAAGCACAGAATTTGAGAATTTGCAGCCTATGTTCTGAGTATATTTCAATAGCGACCACCTGTGGTAAACAACAGCCTATGCATTATGGTATGAACATGAATGGTAAGCAGAAGGCAATAGGCAGAAAGTAGGAAAAGAATATTTCAATTAGTAACTGAGGTGATTATGTCCCTTAAGAAGCATGCAGGAATGGATGCTAATGAGTCTCTGAGTAGGGAAGACCTCACTGAAGATTCTCTATTTTATTTGAGACTTGAAGAAGTTAGCCAGCAGAGGGAGGTGGGGTTTGTGGGAATGGAAGATTAACCTATAATAAGTCAAGTGATGAGCAGGTGCAAGGATCCAGAAATGAGAGGATGTGTTTGAGGAATTAACGAAAGACAAGCATAAGTATAGAGTAAGGAGAACCAAAAGGAAAATGTTGTGAAATAGGCAGGAGATAGGATTAATCCTAACAATTAGATCTGCAATTTTACACAATCAATGTGGCTGCTGTATAGCTCCTGTGTAGAGAATGAGCTGCAGGAGCACAGATGTTAGTTATTGAGCCTGAAGACTAGATAGGCTTGTATTCTAACTTGTAGTCTTGGTGAGGGATGATGATGATGGCAGTGGGTTCAAACTTCAGAGATATCTAGGGGCTTAGAGATGGCCAAAGGGAAGAGAGAAGCCCTAAGAATGACTGATTACTGGGTTTCCAAGGTGAGCAGCTTGGTGAATGATGGTTCCTTTCACTAAGATGGGAGTGCTTGTTATTAAGTTATTGTCTCAGCTCCAAACCTTGGAGTAGGTGTGGACTATCTCTAGTCTGCTTTGTGAAGCTGGTGCTTGTGTCTTGCAAACTACATCCCTGCTTTGCCAGCTGGCTCTCTGTCAGGCTCTGTCATTGGTGGTATGAGGGAGACTGGAAAGCTGGAGGAGAAACACCCCCTACTGTCTTCTTCATCTTAGCATCTCTACAGCAATGATTCTTTCCCCCCACCTTCTTCCCACAGCAGCCAGCCCTTTCCATAGTAGCAGCTGAATGCAGTTGGCAGTTTTCCTTCCATTTGCAGAGTCAGTCTCCAGGTGCCCCCACAGCCAACAGTGTCTACCAGATGATTCTCCCTCTTCAGAGGTCTGGATCCCAGGTTTATGGGGAGCCTCCTCTGAACTCAAAGATTCCAGTTAAGCAGCATCTCTTCCTCAGAGGTCTGAGTTTAACTATTGGTGTGGGAGGGCCCTCTAATTTTCTAGGTTTTAATAATTCTAATCTCTTCCCCTTATTCCCTCTGCCTTTCCTGCAGTTGCTATCTCTGTGAAGATTTTTAAAATACCTTTTATTTACCTAGTTAGTATTTCTTTATATTAAATTATCTTTAAGTAAATAACCAGTATGGTGTCTGTCTCCTAACTGGACTCTGATTGGCACATAAATTGTTATTAGGAGTATTCCCAGGAAACAGACCCTAAAGGATGGGATTTGGCCATTAGCTTGGTTTTGTGCTTGGTCTTGAGGGTAGTGCTGAGCTCCTTACTAATAGGAAATGAATACTGATAACCCATGTCATGCATAACTATCATGATTAATTAAGCCATCACCTGTAGTTGATTGGGATAAAGTGCCTACTGAAACAAGTGCCTTGAAGCATGTATCTGCCATGTTTGACTGTTAGACAGTAACAATGAGCATGACGACTGGTGGCAAATAGGTTCTTCTGAATACACTAAAGCACTTAGAGAAAGTACCAACCTTGGGCCCTTATTTTCTCTGTTCAGGTCTCATCTGAGAGGAAGAGGGATTCCATGGCAGCCCTAAAAGAATCTCTCATTTCCATGGGGCACCTGGGTGGCTCAGTTGGTTAAGCATCCAACTTTGGCTCAGGCCATCATCTCATGGTTCATGGGCCCATGTTGGATTCTGTGCTAATAGCTCAGAGCCTGAAGCCTGCTTCAGATTCTGTGCCTTCCTTTCTCTCTGCCTGTCCCCCACTTATTCTCTCTCTCTCTTTCAAATAAATTTTTAAAAAATAGAAAAAAAAAGAATCTCTCATTTTTTATAGCTACAGGGCTGCTACTATTAAAAATGAACAAATATTTAATTGTCCAGTTTACAGAATTTACAACATCAGTTGAATCTATATCCTTGCCAGGTTAGGAAAGTGATAGGGAAGGAGAGAGATCCCAAAACTTGGATTGGGGATACATCTGGCTAGACTTAGACCAAGGTGAGAATTTTGAAATCTCAAGTCACTTTGAACCTCTCCTGTCAGTGGAAGCAGCTTGTCCTCCTGTGTCTGAAGATATCAGCCTTTTGTTGCTTGAAAACTATCCACTATTCATAACTAGGGTCAGATATCTGCATGCTCCAGGGGAACAAGTACAAAGTCTGACTCAGAAGGAAGCAGCTTATAAATCAAAAAATTGCTAGATTTTCCTAAGTTACATCAATATAAACCTGGGGAAAATATATAGGAATGGATTTTAAGGAAGAGGGAATATGAAACTGGATTAGGCCAAATGTATTGATATGAGTGCACTTACACTCACCAATCTGGATTTAATGTGTTAGCTCATGCAGATTATTATATTATTATTATTATTATATTATTATATTATATTATTATATTATTATTCTAATAATTTATCAGTTGACAGAGGCTTGGGCTCTATAGTGAACTCTGTTTAATGACACTGAAATATCAGTGATTCCCCCATCATAATGTAGATGGAAGAAAGTTTAGGGAGATAGGAACGTTGGAATGCCTTTATAATGAGTAATCTACACATTCATTTGTCAACTACATCCTAAAAGGTTCCAGAGGACACTCTCATCACCAACATATTGAAAAATGCATTTGTGTGTAGGGCGTGCACATCCTTGAGAAGTGCTGTCATGGCTGTAAGCCAGGATTAATTGTGGGAAATTTCACCATTGAAATACTGTATATTTTCTTTGAAGTCTTCCTCAGAGGGACCTGTAGTCATTTATTAGAGTGTGTACTGAGGAAAAGGAAATACCTAGACTTTTGGGGGGAATATCAAACACTGGCTAATTGACACTAATCTCTGGACACCCATATCACTGTAGTCTACCAGTGAAACGGGGGTCTTATATGAATCAGGTATTAATTGGATCCTTAGCCCAAACTTGAAAAAGTAGACCCAGTAGGTCTGCAGACCTATTGCATGGTTATTTATCCAGTTTTTGAATGTATAATTAGAAGATATATATGTTTAGGGGGATCTGGATAGCTCAGTTGGTTAAGAATCTGACCTTTGATTTCCACTCAGGTCATGATCTTGTGGTTCGTGAGATCAAGCACTGCACTGGGCTTTGTGCTGATAGAGTGGAGCCTGCTTGGGATTCTCTCCCCTTCTCTCTGCCTGTTTCTCTCTCTCAAGTAAATAAAAAAAAACTTAAAAGAGATATATATTTAGACATAATAGATATACAAGGCAACTGTTAAAATCTTTACATTATCAATTTGACCCATGGAAAAAGGACTATAACAGTAGAAAAAGGAAGCCTCTGGAACCTTTCCATCCTATTAAAACAGTAAACAAAATAAATAGCGTATCTTCAAGTGAATTGCAGAGATTAGTGCCCATTACCAAAAAGTTAGAAAGATGCCTATCACATTCCCACATAAGTCGCCTGTTGGTGCCCAATGCAGAAGGTGGATCTTGAAAAATATCTGAAAGACAGTCATAAACTTAATCAGGAGGTGATTTTTGTTGTAGTTAATGTTCCACATGGAGTATTTTTACTAAAGCAGATTAACACTATAGCTCATGGCACCTTGTATTCAGCTAATTAATTGATATGGCAAATGCTTTTTTTCTCTATATCTGTTTATAAAGACCAACTAGAAATAGATTACTACTTATAATGCAGGTCCAGTAGTACATGATTACAGTTTTACCTCAGGGTTACATCATATCTCCTGCCATAATATTGTCTATAGATATCTTGATCATCTGAACATACCAAATCAACTGATTCAATACAATGATTGAATTATACTGATTGGACCTGATAAACAGGTAATAGTAAATATATGGGATGGTTAAGTAAATAGCTGGATAGCATCCAGTCAGGATTCATCACTTGATACAATAGGAGACAATGGAGAAGAAGCAGTTTGCATGGGCTGAGGGGATAATGATCAGTTTAGTTTTATCCATGTCGAGGCTGCCTCAGAGTCATTCAAGTGAATATGTTCAGGAGACACTTGTATATACTAATCTGGAGTTCAAAAGAACCCATGCGATATAAATTTGGGAAGTGTTGGCAAAATGATAAATCTTAAGTGAACCCATTTAAGTGGGATGAAATTATTAGTAAGAGTGTATAGAATGAAAAGAGAAGACCCAGTAGAAAGCCCTGAGGGATGTGAAACTCTAACTTAAAATTCTAGATGAGGAAGAGCCAGTAAAACAGAAAGAATGAGAAGGAGTATCCAGAAAACTAGGAGGTGTTCCAGAGGGTATGGCATCAGAGAAGTAAAGGGAAGTAGTGTGGCTAAAGGAGGGAGAGATCAGGAGTGTAAATGCTGTAGCGCGGGAACAAGGGAAGGACTGCATGTCTGTAGGGTTTACCTCCATGGAGGTCATCGGCAACTTAGGGAGGAACAGCTTCAGTGTGGTGGAGGCTGTAAAACTAGTTTCAGGTGGGTTGAAGAGTGATGGGGGTGGTTATAAAGAGGGTAGAGCCATGGACAATTGGTGGATAGTGAGGCCAAGTTCACTGAGATAGATGAGGATCTAAACACCTGATTTACGGTCGATCTGTATGCACCTTGAGTTTGAAATGCCTTTGTATTTTCAATGCCTAATTTGATGACTAGTGTGGTATTTATGAATGAGTTGTGGTTGACTATCACTAATAAATTGTCACTTTTTATCCTATGATTCTTTTTCATATGGTTGGTAAATACTAAACTTGGTAACTGAAGGAGGAAATGGTATTGCCAGACTTCTTATAAAAGCAAGTATGTTTACCTACCCAACTTGAGGCAGGACTATGTAGTACAGGAGCACATTGCTAAATACACTGGGGCCAAGTCTGCCCAGTCACTTAGAGCTGCAGGACTCAGGGTATTCCTAAGACTCTGTCTTGATCTTTGTTTTCCTATTTATAAGTTGTTTTACTATAC
The DNA here is from genome assembly GCA_017311185.1 of Proteles cristata cristata. Lineage (NCBI taxonomy): Eukaryota > Metazoa > Chordata > Mammalia > Carnivora > Hyaenidae > Proteles > Proteles cristata. The sequence continues at coordinate 450,033 of JAESUZ010004016.1, read as the reverse complement.
CTACTTCCTAGAGTAGCAAGAATGAAATAAAATAATAAATTACAATGCTAGCGCATGGCCAGACTCACCGTCAGTGATGAGTATGTTCATTCCTTTCAGTCCAACATAGAGAAGTATGAGGCACTGCAGGGAAGCTCCATTCTCCTTCCATACTTTTTAGTTCTTGGATTTTAAGGGCATTGTTTGAATAGGAAACACGTATAGTCCTTGTTTCTGGACTAGAAAATAATCAGTGGTACAACACAACAGGACACTAGGATGATCTAAGCAGGCAGTGAAATAAGAAACTGGTGAATGGAGGTGGACACCGAAATATCCTACATAAATTCCAGTACAAGCAGAGCAAGTGAGCTAAGGAAAGGGAGAAGTGTAGGGAAAAGAAATAACATGAGTTATGTTAACAAATACCATGCAGAATCAATTTTTCCTAGTAGAGAAACATGATGGCTAAAGCAATGTTTTGATAAAAAAGGCATGTTTTAATTATAAAGAAGATTTTTCTGCCAGTAATTCCACGTAGCAAAATATAAAATGTATCAAGTTCCACGTAGCAAAATATAAAATGTATCAAGATACAATGTTGACATTTCCAAATAGAGAGTAGACTTGTATGTCAATGAAAATATTTAAATCAAGTCTTCCCAATCTTGTACAATTTTAGATGTTTCCATCTTTATTCAATTTTATAAATAATATCTAAATCTCCCCTATATAATTCTGCGCTTACTATTACAGAAGTTAGAAAACAGGTCTAAGTAACTGAAATGCCTAAAAGAACCAAAAGTCTAAATACCTATAATAAAAACCCAGCTGGATTGCACACATCTATCATTATGGCCACTTGATACAAATGCTCGACTCCATTAGACTTCACAGCAGTTTACTGAGAGTCTACAAAGCATTCCTGGTGTTGAGAAAATCTAATATAGTTCTTGGCCTGTCTATGGTAGGTCTTAACAAATATTTATTAATAAATATATAACATAATCATGCTGAGAAAAACAACAGTAGTTTTTTGGATTAATACTTTTAGGAGGATTATTTTCATTCAATTTTGTGTAATTGCAATTGATTGATTGAAGAAATTTATACCTAGCATATCATCATCATCCCTCCACTGGGAAGCACTTGATCCATCTGGCCTCTTTCAGTGGTCTCTACTGCTGCTATCTGACTTTATAAGAGAGAGGTGCATTTTCATACAATTAGTGGGAATATAAAATTGGTACAGTCTCTTTGGAGATCCATTTGTTAATGCTTTTAAAAAACATAACCTTTAATTAAACAATTCCACACGTAGAAACTTATACCTCTACAAAGTTGAATGGACAAGGATAATCAAGACTGCAGTGTTTATAAACCAAAAAGCTGGCAACAACCTCAATGTCCATAAGAAAGGTTACATGAATTATGATGCATCTATAACGGAATTTTCAGCAGCTATTACAAAGAATGAGGTAGAATTTCTTTACTAACACAAATCTTTAAGAATACTAAGTGAAAACAGAGTTTGCATAATGATAATAGTATTGATAATAGTAATTATTATTATAAACACTTGTGAAGTATGCACTATATTCTAAGTGTTTTACCTTTATTAACACATTTAATTCCCACCCAGACCCCATGAGGTGGGTGCTAACTGAAAGTCCTCATTTTATAGATAAGGAAACTGAAGCACATTATTGTTAAGTAACTTGCCCAAGGTCACAAAATCAGTGTCAGAGTCAGTCTCTGGCTTGAGGATCAGAGTTCTTACCTGGTTCTGTCCTATGTATGTTAAAAAACGTATTAAATATGCATTTGTAAATATACACCTGTGTGTATGGATATGGATACAAACGTCCGTGTAAATGTATGTATTCATATGTAAACAGAACATGGTGCTAAATACAACCTCTAAACTGTTAGCAGTTGCTTTCTTTAAATTGGGTAGGGGAGGAAGAGGGGAAGATACTCTTTATGTAATACAAGTCTATTTTGCCTATATGCCTTTGTTATGAGGGATATTATTTTTATCATATTTTTTTCACAGAAGATGTTTCCCAAAATAAAACTTTCTAGTTATTTTTCTTCTGCTGCTAGCAATTAAGGAAGAAATCTGGCCATTTTTCCTCATTGTTAAAAAGTTATTCATTTAGCAAAAACATTTAAACTGTGCTAGGTATCCTGCCTGTCCTTGTCCTTAGGGAGCTCACTGTCTACTGGAACAGACTGACATATAAACAGGTAATTCCAGAGCCTCTATGATGGGGATATACAAAGATGGGGTGGGAGGGACACAAAGGAAAGGTACCAATTCTGTGGAGGTAGTGGAGGGGCAGTGCGAAGGAAGGTACCCAAAGAGAAGGTAATGCTTCGGTTAAATACTAAGTGAAAAGTAAGAGTTCTTCAGGAGACAGAGGAGAGAGAGAGAGAAGGCATCCCAGATGGAGGGAATGATGGGAGCAAAGACACAGAGACAGGAACCCACATTTGTCTTCAGGGAACTGGCCATAATTTAATTTAGTTGCAGCTTAGGGAGAAATGTGTGGAGTGCCTCTGGAGATGTGGGCAGAAGCCACATCCCCTAAGTTTTGTGAGCATTGTTAAGAACTTCATTCTGTGTACCAGTGTTTCAGAATATTCAAAGAATAAAGGAGTTCATAGAATAACTCAAAAGATATGGGTCAAAAGATACACACAGAATGGAATATTATCCAGCCTTAAAAAGGAAGGAAATTCTGACACATGCTACAAGTAGATGAACCTTGAAAGCATTATGCTGAGTGAAATATCAGACACAAAAGGACAAATACTGTCTGATTCCACTTACCTGAGGTATCTAGAATAGTCAGATTCATAAAGACAGAAAGAATAGTGGTCACTGGAGGTTGAGGTGAGGAGGTGTGAATGACTGTTCAGTGGTTACATAAGTTCAGTTAGAGATGATGAAAAAGTTCTGGAGATGGGTAATGGTGAGAGTTGCACAATTGTGAATGTACTTAGAGCCACTGAATTGTACACTCGATGGTAAAATGATGAATTTTATACAAAGCGTATTTTACCATATAATAAAACAAGTTGAGATGGTAAATTTTATGTATATTTTACCACAATTTAAAGGATGGGCTAAAAAAATATATAGATGAAATATTTAGAAAAAGAATTCAAATTTCTTTTTTTGACATTAAAGTTAGATATGTCATTTCTTTGTTCAAGCTGATAATAATGACTTGTTTCTGTTATGTAATAATTGGCTGCCACTTACTGAAAGCTAGGTCTGCACTAGCTTAACATCCATAGAGATAGGGAGATGCAGGCCCAGAGACTCAACTAACTGGCACATGGCTAGTGAGAGGGTGTTTCTAGGAATTCCAGGATTGGAACTCACCTCCCAAACCTTTGCTCTGTCACCAACCCATAAGCTGCTTGATTATCTTACTACTTTTTTGGTTATGTCTACATTTTTCTTAAATTTTCCCTTGATCTGCAAAGAAAGGACTGTTTGGTGTTTTCTGGGTTCAGAAAATGTAAGAAGGCTGAGGGAATGCAGAATGAAATGTTTGTTGAGTGTTTACTTTTATCCACGTATGATACTTTTGAAGGGCTTTGACCTTCTGCCTGAGAGAGCAAAAGAACAAAGTCTAGACGAGCACACCGGAGAACAAATCAGCCAGCCACCTGTTATCGGGGAGAGGATGGTCCGTAGTTTAGTTGCGGCTGTTATCTGGAGAATACGGCTGCCAGGCACCCCCCCCCCCACCCCCCTCCCGCCTCCAGCCTCCCCAGCTGTGGGTACTCAGATACTGTGCTGGCTCCCGCGCAGGCGCGCAGCGGCCGCTGCGTTCGGTGGCCGTGCTTTGCCGCCTGGTGCACCGGTGCCCCCGAGTGATTCCTCCTTGGCCTCTTTTCCCTCTTTGCCTGGGACTAGGGGTCGCCGCTGTCCCGTCTCCTGGCCCTCTCCAACACCTGCCCAGAACAATCCCGGCGCGGCCCCTACCCTCTGACCCCGCGTTGCACAATGCCGGAGCCAAGTCCCCAAGGGCGTGATATCCAGCGTTCCTGCCCCTGGGCGGGGACGGGCGGCTACCGTGCGGGAAGCCGAGGCGGCGAGCGCGCAGCCGACACAGCTCGCCAGCCAGGGCCCCGCGAGTCCCCGGGGAGCTGCCGCGGCAGGCCCCCCGCACCGCCAGGCCCGCCCGCCGCTCCTCTCACAGGCCGCCGCCGCCGCAGCCATGGCGGAAGTTCATAGACGTCAGCATGCCCGGGTTAAAGGAGAAGCCCCCGCGAAATCCTCCACACACAGACATGAGGAGGAGCTGGGGATGGCGTCGGCCGAAACGCTGACGGTGTTCTTGAAGCTGCTGGCCGCCGGCTTTTACGGCGTGAGCTCCTTCCTGATCGTGGTGGTCAACAAAAGCGTGCTTACCAATTACAGGTAGGGCCGAGGCGGCGGCGGCGGCGGCGGCCGTGGGGAGGAGCGCGCGGCAGCGGCGGGGCGCCGGCTTCTTGGACTTAACCCTGCCAAAGTTAAAGATGAACAAAAGTTGGGCGGGAGCCGGGGAGGGCGGGAAGCGAACGCCCGGTCGGGGCGGCGGGGCCGGCTTGGCGCGCGGGCCCGGAGCGTGGGTCCCGCTCCGGGCTCCCGGCTCCCGACGGCCCGGCGCGCGTTACCGGCCCCGGTGGGAAAGCGCCCGCCGTGCGGGCAGTGCAGCGCCCTGGAGACCTTGCCCCGCGGAGCAACGGAGCGGAGTTTGTTTCGTGACTTTTGGCTCCTGTGTACGGCAGGCTGGGAGCAGAGCGAGGGATGCCGTCCTTTCACGGCATCCTGGGCCGGGGGCCGGGGCTTCAGGGTTCCCCAAGTTCGCTGACAGCCTCTGGGGACGTGCGCATCCTCAAGCTCTTGTAAGACGATTCGGATGCTGTCACTGGGACCCTGAGGCAGAAGCAGAGCTTCTGTTTTAAAGGTTTTTGTTTTAAGGATGTGAAACCGTTGAAGACACCTATGTCTTCACCGCTGGAAAAATCCGTTGCAGGCAGCTGACTGAAATTGTGGAATCAGACAAGATGAGACAAGTGGCCGCCCCAGGCTACAAAAATCCGGGATGTTGCCTGACAACCAGCAGGGATTTTTCCCAGATTTTCATTTGGAGAAAAGACAGATGTTGGTGTTTGTATCAAAATACATTTAAATTGAATTCACAGAGCTGCAGTTTGGGTTTTTCTGACCCTGTATTTTTCTTTCTCCACCTTTTTGTAGATTTCCCTCCTCACTATGTGTTGGACTTGGCCAGGTTAGTTGGAATCTTCAGCATTACGTGGTTTATGTCGTTAGAACTACTGTGTGTGTCTTTATGTGTAGAACAGTGAATCTGTGTTCTCTGTTTACAGATGGTGGCCACAGTGGCAGTTCTCTGGGTGGGAAAGGCGCTCAGAGTAGTCAAGTTTCCTGACCTTGACAGAAATGTACCTCGAAAGGTAAAATAGAAATAATAATACTTTTTTTCTGAAAAGATGTCCCTGTATATTTTTGTCAGTGTTCTGCGTATTTAAAAATTGCAGTCTAGAAATTTCCCAGTGGATATAGTGAAGGTAAAGAATAAATGTAGTAATATGTGTTTTTAAAAAGTCCTACAAACTCTTTAAAATTAAGAGGAAAAAGCCTCCTGAAATCTTGTGTTACTTTAATCGATGAACTTATTGGGAGGACAGCTATTTTGCATTTTCTACACCCATCTAATCTAACCAGTGTATCCTACATTCATTATTCTTTGGGTTTTCTTATTTTTCTGTCTGCCTCTGCTTAACTCCATGTGAAGATGAAATGTCTTTCCTTTTTTTTACCATGGGCTAATCCATGATATTTTAAAGCAAATGATGTTTCTGTCTCATAAGGTTTGATCATATTCATATTTATGTTTCTTTTTCCTTCTCCATTCTTCCCTCTCTCTGCCACAGTACTGCTGTTTATCCAGAAATAATGTTTTTGTGGGTGCTTCATTGGGGCCAGATTGTGTATGAGTTCTGATCTTATGTTTTAAGTGGAAAGATTTTGATCGTATAAACAAAAGTGTTTCTCTTTGAAAGGACCTTGTTTTAGCTATCTTTATTATTGAGTTTTGTTATCCCTTTTTAAATTTTCTAGACGTTTCCACTACCTCTACTATATTTTGGGAACCAAATCACGGGACTGTTCAGCACAAAGAAACTGAAGTATGGATAACTTTATTTTACTAGTGAGGTTAATATAATGTGTTCTTAAAACTGTACTTGAATGTTAAGTATTTAACACATTGTTATTGATTCTGGAAAAAAATGAAAGGACCAGAAAGCTTCTGTTACTAAATAATGAAGATTACACCAAAGGTTTTAGTTTAAAATTTTTAAGTTTGAATAGAAAGAGTCTTACTTGTTTTGGGTTTTTTCCCCTTCACTTTGATCATGGAAGTCTTAAAATGTTATAAAATGCTGTGATAGATATTTTCATTATTTTTCCAGACCTATAATAGTGAAGAATATACGTTAGGCTCCTGGGATTTCAATTTTTTAATACAATTTATAAATATCATATTTTAAGCAAACTCTGCAAGCAAAATCAGATGATTGGTATGAGAACTTTTATAGTTTTTCTTTTAACCGGAGGTAGTTAAAATAACATCAGATGGAACTCTGATACAAATATTATACCTATGGCCATATCACTGTAGAAGCAGCATATTCACTTCCGTAAAAAAGCAATAGTTCTCTGCTCCACAACAAAACTGTTTAATTATCCTCTAAACTCCTAATTCTTGGCTTCTCCACTTGAGGAGTATAGTATGTACTGGTGTATGTGATATTAAAATTATACACATAGGGGAGCCGTATAACAGAAATCCATGGTTTCACTACTGCCACTTTTTTTTTTTAACATTTTCATTTATTATTGAGAGACAGAGCATAAGCAGGGGAGGGGCAGAGAGAGGGGGAGACACAGAATCTGAAGGAGGCTCCAGGCTCTGAGCTGTCAGCACAGAGCCCGTGAGTTCATAACCTGAGCCGAGCTCGGACGCTTAACCTACTGAGCCACCCAGGCACCCCTCACTACTGCCACTTAAGCTAAACCTTTGGCATAGTAGATGATTGTAAAACAATGGGGAGACCCTGAGGATCAGAGACAAAGTGTTTTTCATTTTTTTTTCTCCAGACCCAAGAAACCTGACAGAATGACCATGATGATACCTCTGGGGGAGGGTTCATGGAAGTCAGATTTCTCATGGGTGGGGCATCCTTTTTCATCTCATTATCCACTTGAAAGGAAATGCAGACCTGCTACAAAGTGCTGCTTGTATGGAATTTGCTCTTCTTCATCCATTGCCATGCATCTATCCATCCATTGATTCACAGCCTGTCTTTCATTGCCAGCTAAGTATAAGGCACCTTGGAGTAAGATGAGATATATTCAGAAATAACTGTATTGCAAAAGGCTCTGTGTTTGACTAGTGTAAACAAAGTGCTCTGGTAATTTAGAAGAAGACCAAAGTACTTCCACAAAAAGTCAAGGACTGTTTCATGTGGGTAGGTTATCAGATATGCTATTTGGAGGGTTGGAGATGTTTGGGGGGAGTGGAGTGGGTGGGAAGTAAGGTCAGTCTAGTAAAAAAAGAAGAGAAAGGTCTTTATCTCTTAAAGACTAACATGGTTACTGTTAAGGGTATTTGTATAATAAGTAGGATAAAATTAAAAAGTGGCTGTTCTTAGTCTTTGATAATAGATACATGATCTCTACCTTTTTTTATAGTTAGCTTGGCATTTATCACTTCTAGTAGGTTTATAAAAGCAATTTTTTCAGGCTTTCAAATAAGAATTCTAGAGAGAAGTAAAGGTTTAATCACAGGTTAATCAACGTGGAATGGAATTAATCAGCATAATGGAAGGAAGAGATTAGCATTATTTTAAGGTATTTGAGGAGTCTTAGGTTAAAAAGTAAATTGTTAAACTTTATTTTACCTAATCATTTTTTCCATTTATTTATTCATTTATTTTTATTTGCAGCTTGCCAATGTTTACAGTTCTGAGAAGGTTCTCCATCCTGTTTACAATGTTTGCTGAAGGAGTTTTACTCAAGTGAGCTAAATTTCTAATATACGTAGTCTTTAATAAACTTTAATCATCTTGAAAAGGGACCCAGCATATGTGAAATAGTAAAATTATTTGTCTTGTTTCTACTTTATCTTTTGAGAAGTTTAAGAAACTTTCTTCCTTTGCTATAGGAATTGATAGTTTATGGGAAGGGTAGTTGGGAAGGTTATGAGTTGTAGTTGGAATCTGTCTGAACATGAGATATACTTTTAAGAATTCCTGTACTGTTGCCACTGGGTGAAGCTGGGTTAGAAACATCAGTATAGGTTTTAAATGGTGTTCATAACTTGGCTACTTTTACCACAAGTGTGTGTATTCTTTTTCTACTTTAAGAAATTCTGATTTACAAAAATGCAAACTCAATAATAATAGTAAATTATAAGAATAAAAAAATGAGTATACTTTTTTTTTATAACTTTTTGCTTCATGAAAAGGGGCTCTTTGAAATATCCAGTTTCATGGAAGCATTTAAAATATTGTTTATAGCTTTTTTTTTTAAAGAAAACATGTATATTTTTTTGCCTTAAGATTAAGTCTTTTGCCAAAGATTAAGTCTTTGTGAATAATTAAAGGCACATGTATGTATTTTTTAATTACTTTATTTTGCAGGAAAACTTTTTCTTGGGGTATTAAGATGACTGTATTTGCAATGATTATTGGAGCCTTTGTAGCTGCCAGGTAAGAATGTATTAAGAACATATTGGAAATTATCAATAATTATTGATAATTATCAGTTACCAGTAAAGAGATTTTCTTGTAGACCAAGTAAGAATCACGTCTTTGAAAAGCATCCAAAAGATTCTTTAGAAGTTAAATCTTTCTGGCTGTATTAAGGTCAAAGCTGGCAAAATCTGATTCTTCTATGTATTGAGCATATACCTTATGCCACAAAATATGTTTGGCATTTTACACATATTATTTATTCATTCTTTACAACAACTCTGAAAGCTGTGGGTATAATTTTCCTATTTTTAGTTGAGGAAACTGAAACCTGTGTTTAGTAAGTTAGTCAAGGTTACACAGCTAGTAAATGGCAGAACCGAGATTTGAATTTGTGCCTGACTCTGGAGCCTGTGTGCTTTTATAAATCATCTGGTATTCATTTACTTTGCATAGTGCTGAAGCAAATAGTGTCTCAGAAAAGGCAGATGATAATGAATTATTTGCTTATAGAATAATAATAGAATTTCTTTATTTGGCCTCACTTAAGATATATCACAAATGCCATAACTTAGACATTCTGTTAAATTACTAAAGCTTTTTCCATTGTTCTTAAGTTTAAGTTTTAAAATGCAGGGAGAGGGGCACCTGGATGGCTCAGTCATTTCAGGCCATGATCTCACAGTTCTCTGCTCCTACCCTGTGTGTGCATCTGCTCTTTTTCTCAAAAATAATTAATATTGAAAACAGGGAGAAAACGTATGCCCAAAGACTCAGAAAATTAAAGTTATGGCCAGAGTCCTTCTACATTTTACTTAGCCCAAGGCATACATATGTGGGTTTGCTAATGACACAGATTCTTCCTGACACACATTTTCCATCTGGGAGTTCAGTGCGCTTCTTGGATTAGCTCATTTACCTTCATCATTCCTGTGGTATAGGCAGGAGAAAATAGTAAAGTCAGATTCTATGCCACCCTAACTCTCCAACGAAATTTCATTCCTTTTTTTTGTTTGATTGTTTTTAAGGATAGAAGAGTTACTAGAATTTTGTTATATTACTGATGGTTTTTCCCTTTGCATAATATTGCCTCCCTGAAAAAAAATTGTATATCAGCCTCTAGTCTTTCTTTTAGAGATGTCCTGCTAGTCTTTGAAGCATTTCCTTGAAGCTGGTGGGATTCAAACCTGAGTCAAACAACAGGAGTTCCTCAGGGCCAACCCTGGTCTGTAGATCTGGATCAGCCTTATCTAATCAGAACCTTTTAGTAGGGAAACAGATTGGGAGGAAGGGAGTCTGAAGTTAAAAGGTTGTCAGGCCGTTTGGAAAAGAGAATGTACATTAGACTAGTTCTGCCTAAAATAGCAGTAGCATAGAGCTCCTTAGAAGTCTCATTCCATGTACTAGTTAGCTATAAATACATGGTAGTTTTGCATAATCAGAGAATGTGGAATGTGGGGCCACTAGTTTATCTAGGGTGCTAAAGGTTACTGAAGACATAACTCTTCTTAGATTTTCATTTTTCAGTTTAGTCTACTAAATTCTTTTTTTTTTTTTTTTTTAAATTTCTGAGCCAGAGAGAGAGACAGCATGAGCAGGGGAGGATCAGAGCAAGAGGGAGATACAGAATCCGAAGCAGGCTCCAGGCTCTGAGCTAGCTGTAAGCACAGAGCCCGACACGGGGCTCGAACCCATGAACCGTGAGATCATGACCTGAGCCGAAGTCGGACACTTAACCAACGGAGCCACCCATGTGCCCCTTTAGTTTACTAAATTCTTATCTTGTGCCTGGTGGTCAGCTAAATAATAGAAAACTTCAATTTCCTGAATCCTGACGGTTATACCTCATAGGCTTTTAAAGCAGTGATTTAAGTATTTGAATTCCTGCTGTGTGCTTAGACGCTGTTGTAGCTTGATCTCAGAACTGACTATAATCTGTACCTCAGAAACTCCACCCAGTGACCCAACCACTTGTATAACCTGCCTTTTGTGTGAATGAATCCTTGGAAAATGACATATTAACAGATTAATCTTTTTGGTTTCCTTATCTTTGAAATTGAGCCCCAGTGCCGCCTTCTTGCTTCAGATGTATTATAATGGGTGAATTTGGTTACTTGTTCTTGTCTGACTTTGAATTCAGAGCAGTGTGTTATTAACTGACGTGATTGATTGGTTACTAATGTTATTGTTTAAGTGTTAGTACTTTTCATTTCTGAAGACTTTCCTATTAAGTATGAAATTGCAGACTATAACAGTCAAGAAATAGTAATAAACTGATAAACTGATAAAATGCCTAATGTTCACCTACCTAAGTGAGAATATGTTCTTCCATATATTGTACTTTAGACCTATTTAAAATTACATGCACGTTCTTTAAATGTAAGTTATTAAAGTGTTGCTTGTGTTTTTCAGCTCTGACCTGGCATTTGATCTGGAAGGATATGTTTTTATTCTGGTAAATGATGTCCTGACAGCAGCAAATGGCGCATATGTAAAACAGAAATTAGATTCAAAAGTAGGTAGCAATCTAAATCTTTAAGAGATGTTTACTGATGTTGGGAGTGGTAATGTCAATTTGTCAGGAAAAAAGCAGAGAATAAAGAAAATTACTTAGGAGAGATGGGAAAGACCTAGGGATCTTTGAAAGCAAAATACCTGTATGTTGCTGTTCACGTAAGAAACTTTATTTTTCAGTTACTAATTAGCAATTAGATTTTATTTTTATCCCTTTTCTGGAAGGGATTGGGTGAATATTGACTTTGAGAGGAAAGTAATTAAGTGTGCTCATTGGAGAAAAGTGTTATAAACGTTCATGGCTGTGGAATGGACAAGAAAGAAATATATGGAAGCCCTTGAGCAGATTTGAGGAGTAAGTGTTGAAAGGGGCTGCGGAACAGGAATGGACTTTGCATATTTGTCCCACAAATAATGGGAAACTTTAGGGAGCATTAGGATCATTCTCTCTCAGGAGCAGCGCTGGGTTCCTTGGCCTAGATCTTGTGCACATGAATGTTACATACCCAGCTCTTAACTTGCAGCATGCTTTAAAGATATTTTTTTGTTGGTCTAGTATGTACTTTGAATATATACACACTAAATTTTATTTTTAGGTCAAGCCAGAAAGCAGAGAACTTGAGCCACATTGCTTTTACTACACTATAGTATAAAGTCACATTATTGTAAGAAGAAGCTATGTGGAACTCAGCTGTATACATCATAGGGTTGTTATTGAAGGAATTGCCCTTTCTATCATGATGTATCCTGTATAAGGACCCACATGAGATACTGTCACCATAGTGTTTCCTGTTACATTGTTACATTTTTTATCTCATAATTAAATGTTGCAGCTGACCATGACTTTATCTTATTTCCCTACCCATGTTTTCTCTTCTAAGTCAGATGACCTTATCATCCTAGTTTTTAGTTTGCCCTATCATATGTGCAGTATTTCTGAAACTCCTTCAGGCCATTTTTTAGAGCTCTTATCATAAATACAAATGCCCTACCTAGTCAATAGTAGTATTAGTGTCAAGTTTGTATTATCTTGGCAGGGGGCTTTGCCTTCTTCAAAAAGAACAATGGAAGGAATGGCCATCCCAGTAGTTTTCATTATTTTCAGTTATTTTGAAGGTCTTTGAAGAACAGGGACAATGTGGATTGTTTCCAACAATTTTTTTTTTAAATATACTTTTTATGTCTTATTCTCCAATTATTTGCCTTGACAACTAACTCTGTATGATGATTGTATTTTACTGGAAGCTACTACTACTAAACAATCTTTATCTTTTTTAAAAAAATTTTTAAATGTTTTTCATTTATTTCTGAGAGAGAGAGAGAGACAGCATGAGCAGGGGAGGGTCAGAGAGGGAGGGAGATACAGAATCCGAAACAGGCTCCAGCTAGCTCAGAGCTAGCTGTAAGCACAGAGCCTGACACGGGGCTTGAACCCACGAACCGTGAGATCATGACCTGAGCCGAAGTCAGACGAGCCACCCAGGTGCCCCAATCTTTATCTTTTTTTTTTTTTTTTTTTTTTTTTAATTTTTCAATGTTTTATTTATTTCTGAGAGAGACAGCATGAGCAGGGGAGGATCAGAGAGAGAGGGAGACACAGAATCTGAAACAGGCTCCAGGCTCTGAGCTAGCTGTCAGCACAGAGCCCGATGCGGGGCTCGAACCCACAAAAACCGTGAGATCGTGACCTGAGCCGAAGTCGGGCACTTAACCAACTGAGCCACCCAGGCGCCCTCCAATCTTTATCTTTGAAATAGCTAGAGAAAAGAGAGCAGTTAGAGATTTAGTTTACTCTTTTTTTTTTTTTTTCAGCCCATTTGCTGCTTTGGAAAATAGGTACCGGTAATAGCATTCCATTTGTCCATCAGCCTCAGCTGTCTAAAACAGTACTGTCCAATAGAATTTTCTGTGTTGATAGAAATTTTCTATATCTCTACCGTCTATTAAGTGTAACTACTAGCCACATGTGGCTGTTGAGGTACAACTGAGGAACTGAATTAGTAGTTTAATTATAATTAAGTTGAAATAGCTGCGTATGGCTAGTAACTACTGTATTGGAAAGCACAGTTGAAATAGCTGCATATGGCTAGTAACTACTGTATTGGAAAGCACAGTCTAAAATATATTTTAGAGCCTGGACAAAAGCAAAGAGAGTTTCTGAGTATTTCATTACCATGAAAGTCCTTAATTCCCTCACTTAAAAAATAACCTAAGACTTGTTTGTCTTAGAACTTTTAAGCATATTGATCTGCTTTTCATACTTAATAGGTTGGGAGCAATATACTAAAAGATGGAATTCTACTTAGAGACAGAGAGGTGGTATAAAAGGTCAGCTAACAACAAAAGAAACAAAACAGGAAAACTATAAAAGTCAGATGGAAGTACTCAAAAACAGGATGATTAAACAGCATTAAGGACAACATCATATAAGGATATAAAACAGTAATGCATGTTTATCATGATGCCCAAAATTGAATTTTAGTCAATGAGCTGTGTTTAACAAGGCAGGGAAAAAGATACTCAAGACAATTAAAATGAGAAAATAAGAACAATTTGGCATATAAGTTTTTGATATTTGTTAGTTATCTGGATGGTGTGTGTGTGTGTGTGTGTGTGTGTGTGTGTGTGTGTGTGTGTGTGTGTGTGTGTGTGTGTGTCTGTGTGTAGGCATTCTCTTACTTCCCAGATCATACTCATGTCTCTGGCCGACTGGGCATCTGTTGTTAAAGGTAGTTTGTTCTACTATGGCTTTTTTTTTTCCTGCCGTAGAAATGAGGCACATCTTTTCATTGATGCTTTTGGTGCCCATAGAAATCAGTTATTTGGTTTATCTGAGAGGCAGTATGGCCACACTGAGATGCTGTTAATAAATCAGAAGTTTTATTACCTTCCTGTAATTTCAGGAATGCTTAAATCATGGTCCTTTGAGCATGAGTCATGTGGTATGAAGATTTAGTGCTGCATTTCAGACCTGAATGCAACTATTGAGTTTAAAATGTTTCTAACTTTTAAAAAAATCACAGAAATAATACATATTAGAAGTAGTAGAAAGTATAATAGAAGTAGTAGAAAATGTAGATAAGCAAGAGGAAGAAAATCTAAATCTCTCTTAATTCTACCATCAAGGGAGAAGCACAGTTTTGGAGGATAAGTGTGTATGTGGGCATTTGCATGTATATGGACACATTTAAATGTGTACAATTTTAAATGAAAGAGCAATAATATATAATGTTTCCTAGTCTGTTTTTCATTTAATGCAGTTTCATGAACACATTTACCCTATCAGTCAGGATTATTTAACGTTTTTAGTGGTTGCATAATATTTCATTGTTTGGTTGTTTCTAATCAACTAGTTTTCTATTGTTGAATATTTGTTTCCAGTTTTTCAAAGCTCCTTTTGAGAAGGTACTTTGGCTTTTTACGTTGTTCAGTGATCTTTCATCACAGAAGTTAGGCGGATATCATGTACCTATATTCACTACTTCATCTCCATCCAACTCCCTCCCCCCCGACTCCCCAACTCTGGCTTACTTCTTGAGGTGACTGCTTCCAGCTGAATGTCTTAGAAGTGTGTGAATCAAAAGTGGGCCAAGAGTTCTCATAGGTTCCCTGCGTTTGAAGGTGTGTGTAGTTCTTTGTTGCTCCCCAGTAGCTGAGGGCACAACAAATCATACTTCTGGGAGGTGTTGATAGAATAATCTTAATCTTCATTGTACTTCATGTATCCATTTTCAGAAATACTTCACTGGTAAGTTATGTCTGTCATGTTGGTCTAGGTGTGAGTACGTGTGTCAGTATCTATCCATCTGTCTCTCTTAAATAAGGCATTTGGTTATGGTTCTGAAAAGCTCAAGACTGACTTGACTTTGATTCGGTTAGGGAAAGGGAAGGGCTTCAGGACTGTGGTTATATAGAGAGATGTGTGTATATTCAAAATAAACTTTTCCCTGCTTGCTATTTTGAGGTAGCCAGTTGAAGTTATTTTTATTTCTCTCATTTTAAGCACTCAAAGGATTTATTTCAAATAAATTTAAAATCTTATAGGTTTGCTTTTTTTTTTTGCTTTAAAGTTTAGGTTATTAACATTTGCAGACTTACGACTTGGCTGATTTGCTGTCTATATTGTGGAGAACGGTGTGTGTGTGTAATGGTAGTGGAATTCTACCATTACACATGGGTGTGTATATCTGTCTGCTAGAACGAAATGAAATACCTAATTATTTACTATTCTAGGAGCTGGGAAAATATGGTCTGCTCTATTACAATGCACTGTTCATGATTCTGCCCACCCTGGCCATTGCATATTTTACAGGAGATGCACAAAAGGTAAGACTTTGTAATTATTTAATGACTTATGTTTTTGACTTTTATTATTATTTATGTCCACAAGATAGACTGTGCGGATGTTAAAAAGTAATGTGCTTATTGAGTGACCAAAAACTGAGAGTTTGTTTTTTAGCTTGCTAATGTCACGCTAAGCTTTTTTCTTGGCATAGTATTGGATGGTACTAAAATGGCTCAAAATAGCTTTGCCTGTTAACGTAAAAATAGTGCATGCCAGCTAGTGTCCTTCTCTAATGTGCCAGAAGGAGAGAGGAGGGGACTTTTCACATTTCTACTATACAAAATAAGAATAGAGGCAAACTATCTTTGAGAAATGAAAAAATCCTGAAGTAGTAGAATTCTTCAAATCTAAACAAAATATTTGATATTTTGAAGAAGCTCTCTGTTTTGTTTTACATTTGTCATGCTGGTTTAAATCCTAAGCTAGGTTTTTTCCTTAGGAGATATTTAGCATCATGTGGTAACTTAACCATGTAAAAACACATTTAATAGTTTACTCATTTTCTAAAATGGTTGGCTAAACCCACAGTAGAGAGGCAAAATAAATCCATACAAGCATATTTCTTTAAAACAAACCCCTATTCATAGGAGAAAAATTGATACCATTTTGTTAGAATTTACAAAATTTTGCAGACTAAATGGAAACCTAGAATTTTGCCAAGGTTTCTGTAACAAGATTTCTTCTAATGATCCCCCTGCCTAGTGTTTCTTCAGAATAAATTTACTGGTTATTTACTCTAATGACAGTGACGCAGGAGCCAAAATAAAGACAAGGTTTTAAAGTAGTTAGACTATTAAAAAATTGTTCTTCAATCAAAGGTCAGAAAAAACCTTATAAAGCTTATAAAGGCCCTTTGTTTTATTCAAGAACTCTTTTAAAAAACACATAGATCATCTTGAAAATGTATAAATGTTTTCATGAACTGTGACCTGGCTACCAGCAGGCCTAAAGATGACTCCGAAGTAGGAAATGGAGCTGGTACTCTGACTGATAAAAAGTGCTGAAGAAGTATTTTGTGGCTGTGAATAAAATGGGAAGAGAAACTAACATTTATTGAGTCCCTATTACGTGCTAGTTACTTTACATATGTAGTATAATGTAGTCGCCAGAACACCTCTAAAAGTTTGAATTATCTCTATTATGCCAATAAGGAAATAGGGGAAATAAGGGCTCAGAGAGACTGAGTAACTGGCCCAGTGTCATACTGTTGGTGAATAGAGTCAGGGTTTAAACTGAGGCCTAGGGGCCCCTGGGTGGCTCAGTTGGTTAAGCTTCTGACTTCAGCTCAGGTCATGATCACATGGTTTGTGGGTTCGAGCCCTGCATCGGGTTCTGTGCTGACAGCTCAGAGCCTGGAATCTGTTTCAGATTCTGTGTCTCCCTCTTTCTGCCCCTCCCCCACTCATGCTCTGTCTCTCTCTGTCTCAAAAATAAATAAAACAAAAAAATTTTAGACTCAGGCCTGAACTCCAAAGGCCATGGTCTTTCCACAGTGTTCTCTCACCCTCTAGGAGCCCTTGACAGAAACACCTCTTACCCTTTAGCTATGGGGCAAAAATGTAAGGTAAAGTCACCAGGCTCCTCACGGCAGCACAGAGGGATCCAAATCTTGAGGTCAGTCTGTACATGAGAAAGTTGGGAGAATTAATGTGGTTAGGTAGTCTATAGACTTGGCAAAGATGGAATTCTCATTAATTTGAGACTTTGACTAGTAGCTTGTAGCTACTTGAAAAAAATGACCAAAGGGGATATTTCTTCATTCCAGAGTGATGATCATTTAAATAGAAGTTTTTGGCCAGGTTGTAACGTAATTCATGCATATTTGAAAGTTCAGTCTCAGTCAGCTTGCAATGCTTCAGTATAATTGAGAATGTTTACTCATAGTGAAAAAAGTTGCTTTGCCACCTATCATAGGATGAAATTTAGATTTTCATCTCACTGTTTTTTTTTCCTTTTTTATGCAAAGGAGTAGAATATGAGTAATCTTTTTTTAATTTCTAACAAAAATGCCAGGCAATTTCAAGAAAGGTTTAGTTTGGAAGAAATGTTGAGAATGACAGAGTTCACCTGAATACTTTCAAGTTGGGATGATAAACTAATAGAAGCTGAATTTTATTACTTTCTAATCAAACCCCATCAGCATTTTAGGTTTCACATGAGCGTTTGTTTATCCTCACTCTTATTATTAATTAATGTTCTTTAAAAAAGTTTTTTTAAATGTTTATTTTTGAGAGAGAGAGAGAGAGAGGCAGAGCGCTAGTGGGAGGAATACAGAAAAAGAGAGAGGGAAACACAGAATCCGAAGCAGGCTTCAGCTTCTGAGCCGTCAGCACTGAGCCCAGCGTGGCGCTCGACCTTACAAGCTGTGAGATCATGACCTGAGCCACTGTTGGATACTTAACCAACTGAGCCACCCCGGCGTCCCAAAATTATTCGTATCATACGCTTACTAGGGTGTAGATGGACACACTGGCTGCCAATCTTACTATCTCCTGCTCTTTTTCTTAACATTCTCTCCTTCACATGTTCTCCTTGTAACATTCTCAAATAGTTAAGTGTTACTGTGTGTCTCACAATGTTAGGCTCAGGTGATAAGGGAAAAAAAAGATGAATTAGGTGGTTTTCTTGTCGTTGAGGACCATACGGTCGTCTTGGGGAGTAGACCTGTGAACATTAGAGTGATAACCTGTTCTAGGTTTTGTGGGAGAAGTGTTTTGGGGGCGTAGTGGGATATAAAATGGAAGTGGGTCAATTCTTTCTCCTTGTTGGGGACAAAGTGCCTCACGGAACTTTGCCTACAAACAAAGTAAAATATTAAGTGATATGAATAATCAGTGTTGTTTTAGGAGGTTATGAAACAAGTAACAGTGAAAGAAGCAAGACTTCTGTTGGATTCTGTGCCTAAATTCCTTGTATGCTTATGAGACTAGTCACTGCAATTTCATTTTAAGTTCAATTCAGATGAGTGTGTCTGAGCATCTTCATTGGGAATATATGAGAAATATGACATAGTCCTTGCTACACAAGGAAGACACTGGCATGCTACAGAGATGGAATGAAATCTAGCACCAAAGTGCGTGCTTGTCAGTCAGTACCATAAGTATTCAGGTTGGAAAGAAATTGGTTTGGATTAAATATCAGGATTGACTTTTTAGAAGACATGGAGCTTGGTTTTCTTATCCACTAAATGCAACAAGTAATGCTAACCTGTTCTGGGAGTTGCTGTTAGAGATAGAACTTAGGTGGTTGAGGGGTTTGCTTTTATTCACCAGCACAGAAACAATGTACAGAAGCTATCCACAGATGACCTAGCACATCCAAGAGGCTGTAGTGTTCTGTAAGAGGTTACAGTTTTATTTCCTCCATTGGAAGATCTGGTTTTACATAGTCAGTAGGCTGTATGTCTGAAGTCCTGGCAAAAAGGGTTTCATATTACAGAGGGGATATGTAACATGATTTCAGATGAGAGTTTTCTAGTAAGTTGGGTTCATTTTCAGTATGTATTTTTTTAGACTTGTGCTTTTCCTTCACTGTATGTGATTAAGTGGACATTCATGTATGTGCATGTGTTTTTTTTTTTAAGAGTGGACACTTTTGTGGGGCAGTTTTTTTTAAGTTTATTTATTTATTTTGAGGGAAAGAGAGAGAGAATCCCAAGCAGGCTCCGCGCCATCAGCGCAGAGCCCGATGAGGGGCTCGAACTCACTAAACATGAGATTATGACCTGAGCTGAAATAAGAAGTCAGATGCTTAACCAACTGAGCCACCCAGATGCCCTGAGACAGTTTATCTTTAAATAAAGCTGTTCCCAGGTTAACAATTTGAGGCTACTTCTGGCCTTTAGGAAGACTTTGCCTGTAAGGTATGATGCCTTATACTTGACAAGATGCTTCCACGTAAATCATTTTCCCTGATCCTCCTTGTATACCTGTGAGGTTGGTTATTATTTTTAGAGGTTAAGAACAAGATTAAGGTTCCACAGTGGCAGAGTTCAGAACTAGAATCTGTCTGACTCCAGATAGATCTCTTACTGTTTGTCTGGTTACATCTCTCAGAGCCATTTGCTGCCTCTCTGACTTAACGTTTACCCCTGTTTGGGACTTCCATGCAGAGCTTTCTCACAGAACAAGCTTGTGAGAAACACCTTCAGAGTAATATTGGAAGTAAAGTTTCTGAAACTTGGACTTATCATTACTTAATCTTTTACAAGTAATCATATTTCTTTCATTCAACAAATATTTACTGAGTGCTTTACTCAGGTGCTGTTCTAAATTTAAAAAAAGAAAAAAAAAAGACTTCTTGCTGCTTAAAGGAACTTGCAATGCAATGGGTGAAATCAACTAAACAAATTGTAAAAAAAGAACTACGAGGAGAAATAGAACAAGGAGGAGAGTGATTGGGAAAGTGCTGCTTGGGATGAGATGGTAGAGAAGGCATCTTTCTCAGTTTCATATGATCAGGCATGGAACTGAATGGACTGAGACCAGTTTGTGCGGCACTTCTGAAGGAGTCCTCTAGTTGGAGGTAAGAGCAGGTTCTAAGTGCTGAGGTGGGAGTGGGAGTGCCTGGCTTCTTTACAAGAAGCATTTTCTGAGTTAAGTGAATACCAGGAAGATCAAGGTGGGCCTTGAAAGATGTGGCAGAAGAGAAACAGAAGATACATTCTGGGTGGAACTAACATCATAAACTCAGGCCCAGCTGCGGGGATCAGCCTCTTCTGTATGCTTAGGCGGTGCCAGTCAAAGATGTTGGAGGCCTTCGAAGAGACCTTAGAGAACTCTGGTTCAAGCCTATTCTTTCACTGTTGAGGAAGCTGGGGCCCAAAGAGGGCTTAGGACTAGAATTCTGGTTTCCTGACTATAACCAGTACTCTCACTTTTCCTACAACGTCACACCCTGCCTTCTTCTAAGTTGGGACAGGTGCTAGATACAGTAATTTGAAATTTACTCTGAAGATATGATGAGTCCCTAAAAGTTTGTGACATAAGGGATACAAAGGAGAGAATTTGGGGCAGAATGCAGAAGCAACTTCCAGTTCTGTCCTTGACCACTGCCTGATTTTGGACAAGGCTCTCTGCTCCCCTGCCCTGCTTTGTGAAGTGTAAACTGAGTAGGTTTTATCAACTGAGTTGGTTAATTCTCTAGGTAGGGCCCTTTCCTGGGCTGAGATGGAATTTCTGAGGAGCAGAAGATATACCAGTGTGGAGACTAGGCTGCTGTTTTGATGGTTGGCACGAGCCCAGCTGCTCCCTGACTCCTGAATACCAGTGCTTATTAACTTGCTCTCTTCCATTGGACTCCTGGCTTTCTTGACCCTGAGCCATTTTGCGTGGAAGCTCTGTATGTATTTATGAAAAGATCAAGAAAATAAATTGTTAAAGCATGGTGTAAAGCTGCATATGGTATGCTACATTTTGAGTAAAATGAAAAGGAAAAATAATGTATATACACATACATTTTATTCACTAATTTAAGTAAAGAAACTCTGGAAGAATATACCTGAAACTAATAAAGTACCCAATTCGTGTGTGAGAGGGTGCGTGAGAACAGAATAAGTATAGAACAGGAATGGGAGGGAGACTTCTCACTATTTACGTTTTATATTTTTTTGATTGTAGAGCCGGGTGAATGTATCTTAAATTACATTTTATAAAAGGAAGAGTAAGGAAAGGATAAAGTTTTTCTATAAATAATGACCAGTCTATGATGGATCCTAAAGTTTAAAATAAGATTAATTGATTCTCATTATTCAGGGTTATAGACTCTTGACCCAGCATACAAATTAAAGCAAGATCAGATCCAAATTATTTTTTTCAAAATCTCGATGTTAACTTTAGAAGGCAGAGGAAAGAAAAGTTCTCTGTGTTAGGACAGGAATCCAGTAAGAGGGCTCTGAAAGGGCAGCTCCCCAGGGAGGCAGCAGTTAGTTCTACAGAGCAGTTGATAGGGCTGACACCGTCTTTAAGCAAGAAGTGAAGGCCAAGGGAGAAAAAACCTAAATTACCATAAAAATTGAAGGGCAGGATCCAATTGAACACAACCCAGTGAGCACATAATGCAAATCCATGGACGCTTTCTGAGAAACCAAACGTGTGTGCAAATGTGTGTGTGTGTAATTTTTTTAAAAAAAGTTTATTCAAGGTTCTCAAAATCCTGGCTGTACCAGAAAACAAGGAACCAATATAGTCAGCATTTGGTTTTTTAAAGCATGTCTTCTAATTTTGAAACATTCTCTTTCTTCAAAAGCCAACCCACTGTAAATAAAAGATAACTAGTTAACATAGATAAAGGTAGATCAAGTATCAGTTGACTAATTGCTTTCCAAAGTGTCAGGGTAGACTGTGTTTAAACTTGTTAGTTGTTGCCCCAAGAGGGAATGTCTGCAGCACAAAGCCAGTGATTCACAGTCACAGGAGCTAGAGCCTGGCTTTCTGACAGCACACCCTGCTAGGTGTTCTCACGTAGGGAAGAAGGAACAGACCCCTTGCTGTAGATCTCACAAGGCTGGTACTGTGGACACTGCTACATTGTATAATGTTTTCATTATATCACTTGTTAAATTACAGGGCTCAGATGAGTTTTACAGGAAAAGTAGAGGTGTCTCTTTTTAAGCATTGCTGACTAAATAATGAATTTTAGGCTATTGGTTTAGCCTGTCCTGAGTTATTAATCTTTTCTAGGTCACTGTAGACCATACATACTGATTCTCAAACCCTGAATTACTCTTTCCACATAGATAGGTCCCTTCTGCTTTATGGGCCTTGCATCCTCATACCAAACACGTGGGTTGGATCAGTTTTTCTTCAGTTTACCATGAACTCTATAGACCAGGTGATTTGTTTATTTTTAGACTTTATAGTAAACAGATATCAAAGCTTATAAGGTTTCAAAACATGTAAGAAATCTGCCATTTGTGCTTTGGATTTTATTTCAAATCTCAGTTAAGCTGGTGACTCTGCTTAGCAAAGTGAGTGAGAATGGTTATATCTAAGACTCAGGTGTACCCTGAAATTATTACATGCTTCTTTTTAGAGTTAGGGGTGGTGAATTGGTGCTTATGTTATCCTTTGTTCATTGTAGACGTTGTCAAGTAGTCATGGCACTTCCTTGCTAACCCAGAAATAGCCACTGACTGACTGTTCACCAAGATAGTGGTTCAGATAGCCAGAATCAGTTGATTAGAGCTGGGATAGAAGACAAAATCTGATTGTATCCTCAGACTAGATTTTATTGACTAGGTTATGGTAGCGTTTAATCTTACTCACATACCCCCTGTCTTAATTTCCTTAACCTAGACAAGAAGCGAACACTTTTTTTATTAAACTTTTTTTTTTCCCAAATATTTATATTTAACTGAAAGTCTCATTCAAACCAAATGCCTAGTTTTCAGAAGTGGTAGGTCCTTATAACCCATTTGCCCACTGATTTATGCCATGTTCTTTTTATACCTGTGGTATTGGCTTGTGGCATTACATTATACCACCAGCACCTGCAGAACCGGAGACTTCGTTCAAAACAAAAAGAAAGTGTAAGCATCTTTGTATGTGCAGCCTATAATCACAGCCACCACTCAGCCAAGACTGAAAATTGTAGCACTTGTGGAAGGGAACCCATCTAGTTCTGTATCGCAATGACCAAGCAGTTGTTTTATTCACAATGGCTCTTTATTATCTGTATTTGGAGGCAGACATTTTATTTTTTTAAGTGTTCCCCCGCCTTTGATTAACAAAATATACGTTCACTGTGCTTTCTGTATTTCCTGTCTTAGGGAGAAGAAAAATTTGCATGCAAATCTATCACTGAGAGGTAACAGTGGTATGGAAGTATGTGAATTTTGTATAAAGTGTCTGCATTTCATCCTCTGAATTGATGTCTTACAAGAGGCAGATGAAGCAGACTGTTGTCTATATTTGTAATGTAGGTAGAGGCTTAGAGAGGTTAAGTGACTTTATGATGGACTCAGAAAATTAATGGCAGATTTAGAATTTAAATGCCCACTTTTTGACTCAGTGATCTAATAATAAGCATGTGAAGCTCTCTAGGAGAAAAAACTCAGAGCATATTACCTTGCCTTTGGTTTTTCCTGGTACTTAACTAAAAGAACATGATAGGCTATGGGGCTGAGCAGGTACTTGGTAGCTGGATAGTTTGGGGAAAGTTACTTAACATTTCTGAACCTGGAAGTATAATAAGTTCTTACTAAGCAGTAGCTTCGATTATTTTTTTATGCTATCTTTATGATATGGAGTAGTCTCCATCCTACTGTAGTAGGGTTTGGGTCATATTCACCCTATAGCTATACTTTCAGATGGCTGCTGCTTGTTCTGTTGTAGCCAAAGAGACATTCCTGTGGCAAAGCAGAAGAATGCAATAGGCTGCTTGTGCCATAGACTGGCTTTCTCCAGAGACAGGCCTAGTATTTAGAGAGGGGAAACAATCCCATGAGAATTGTTTTTCGATTTTTGAATTCTATGTAAATGGAATTTTGTTCATGGGATTTATTTTAATATTCTGTAGATACAGTTCTTATGTTCCCAAAGGTGACTGTGCAGTATTTATTTGGGGTATTTTTCTAAATAAAATTTAATGCTCAGTGTAGAAAAACTTGGGCTTGAGTGTATAGACTCAAGGCTACCATGTATTAGCTCTGTTATGTAAAGTAAGTCATTCATTGTCTTCTGGGGATAATAAGGCTTGGCTTTTCTACCTCAGAGGGTTACTTGGGAATCAAGTGACATGATGTATGCAGAGGCATTTTGTAAACTATAAAGCACTCCACAAATATAAGGGAGGTAGCACTTTTTTATTGTCACAATTTGTTCCTTCATTTATTAGCAAACCTAAACTAAATTGTCTTCAGCACAGTGCACGCAGGCCAGCCGTAGTACCTGGCACATAATGGGGACATAGTAGATTTGAAAATGTACAGTGAAAGCAGGGAGATGTTTAGAGCTAAAGGAGGGAAGGAGCTGAGAGTTTTATTTGAAGCCTTTGCCAAATAACTGATTTTTTCCACTCTTAAGTCACTGATAAAAAATTAAAGGGTATCTGGGTGGATCAGTTGATTAAGTGTCCAACTTCAGCTTAGGTCATGATTTTGTGGTCTTGAATTCAAGCCCTACGTTGGGCTCTGCGCTGACAGCTCAGAGCTTAGAGCCTGCTTCGGATTCTGTGTCTCCCTCTCTCTCTGCCTCTTCCCTGCTCATGCTCTGTCTCTTTCTCCTCCAAAAATAAACATTAAAATTTTTTTAAATTAAAAATTAGAAATGATGTTTACATACAGTAAATGTCATCATTTATTAATTGAGATGGACTTCCTTCATATCAGGCAGTGTATCCATATTATCTTTAATTCTAATAACAACTCTACAAGATAGCCTTATTTCTTTTATTATGTATGCAGAAACTAAGGTTCAGAAAATCCTCATGGTCATCACACCAGCTTATTTTTATTCTCTTAGTGACTTTGGGGTAAAAGAGTCAAAAGGAGGATAATTTAGGGTTGAGGAAAGTTCTTAAGCCTGAGATTTCTTTTTTCATTTCTCTTCCTTTCCCCTTTCCTTTCCTTTGGATATGTACAGGTGGGTGAGGGGGGCAGAGAGAGAGAGAATGAGAGAGAGATTGAACTTCTGTGCGAAGTGTGGAGCCTGATTCAAGGCTCAATTCCACAACTCTGGGATCTTTTTATTTTTTTTAATGTTTTATTTATTTTTGAGAGAGAGACAGAGAGCGTGAGCACAGGAACCTCCCTCACAGAAGCTAATGCTGACCTAATGAAACAGTGGTGAGGTATTGCAAGATACTGGGCTTCTGAATCCTGGTGTGCTGATTTTTTTAGGTACAGTGGCTTTTACTGCACGGTACCAATAACCCTCCCAAAGTCCCAAAGACACTTCTTCCATGCCTGCCTGCTGGTTTCATGGGCTATGCCTTTTTCTTCAAAAAAGGAAAAACTAAACTCAGTGCAAAAACTAATGAGTTGTAGGCCAGTAAAATGACTTTTTTACTTACTTACTAAATTTTAAGAAAATTTAAAATTATATAGATTTAATCTGAAATTTGAAACCTAGAAGCATGTACAAGTAGTGTGTGGGTGTATTAAATGTTTTTCTTTTCCCCTTTTTTTTTTCTTTTTTTTTTTTTGAGAGAGAGAGCATGAGTGAGGGAGAGGCAGGGAAGAGAGAGACAGAAACAGAGAGAGAATCTAAGCAGGCTCCATGCCCATCGCAGAGCCTGATGTGGGGCTCTATCTCATGACCAGAGCATGAGATCATGACCTAAGCCAAAATCAAAAATCAGACACTTAACAGACTGAGCTATCCAGGTTCACGGGTGTGTGGATGTATTAAAAGTAAAGTCTGATTTATCTGCCAGTAGAAAATTATACTAAGCCAGAGATCATAGATGTTTTATCCACTCAGCTATTTGTGCCTAACACTTCCAACTGCTTGGGGCTATGCAGAAGTGACATATGACATAGCTCCTGCTCTCAAGGAATTTATAGTCTTGCTTGTAGAGGCTGGTCTCCTGAGTCCTCAGCCTGTGCTTTATTGTGTTTAAATGGTTTTTTATCGGAGAGGAGGGGTGTGTTTACCAGTATACAAGTGCATAGCATGAGACAATGTATGACTTCTTTAATTTATTCTTCATTTATCTAATAAGGGATACATCTATTTGCTATCCCTTTGTTAAGTACTGTGGAGACAGAGATAAACCATGAAGGCATTCACAGTGTCTGGATAGATGATCATGTAGATACAAATAGTCACATACCTACATATACTTAGTCACGTACATGCAGCTTCAGTGATAAAAGTAGCACTTAGTGTTCTTGGCAGTTTGGCAAGAAGGAACCTTATATGAACACACTGTTTTGTGAAATCTTCCCAGTGGAGGCATCATATGAGATAGGTGTATAATTCGAGTCAGTGATTGAATTTGGTCTTTTGCTTCTAGCCATGATGGCGTAACAGGGACAGGATTAATCTTCCTTCTTGAACCTACTAGAATACCAAACATGTATGAAAAGTGTTTTTCAGACATTGGAAAATAGGTAGTAAAGGATTGTGGAGGGAGAAAGGATGAGAAAAGAAGGCTATAAAAAAGACCCAAATGAAACTTTAAGGAAAAAAATATAATAACTTGAATTGAAAAATAAAGTAGAAGGCATTAAACAGCAGATTAGACACTGCAGAGGAAAAGATCAGTGAACTAAAGAAATAGCAATAGAAATTATCCAAGATGAAGCACATGGAGAAAAAAGGACTGGAAAATAAATGAACAGATTGCTAGTGATGTGCACGGTCTATAATATGTGTAACTATAGTCTTGAAGAAGAGGGTGGGTAGAAAAACTTTTTGAAGAATTAATGGCAGATGTCTTTCCCAATTTGATGAAAAATTAATCTACCCATATAAGAGGCTCAACAAACTGTAAGTATAATTAACTCAAAGGAAACTATACCATAAAGAGGGACATTTCATAATGCTGAAAGAGTTAATATATCAAGTAGGCATAACAGTCCTGAATGTGAATGTACTTAATGAGAAAGCCTCAAAATATCTGAAGCAAAAACTAACAAAACATTATTGACGATTATAGTTGAAGACTTTAACATTCCTCTTTCAATAATTGATAAAACAACTAAACTGAAAGCCGTTTAAGGCTATAGAACACTTGAGCAACGCCATTAACTAATTTGACATTTATAGAACACTCTACTCAAAAACAATGGAGTATATATTCTTTTCAAGTGCACATGGAACATTTACCAAGATAAACTATATTCTGGGCCATAAAATGATTATTAATAGTTTTAAATAATTGAAATCATAGTATATTCCCTGGTCAGAACAGAATTAAACTAGAAATTAATAACATAAAAATATATGGAAAAGTCTTCAAATATTTGTAAATAAACACTTCTAAATAACACATGGATCAAAAAAAATCATGAAGAAAACTGGAAAGCATTTCACACTGAATGAAAATCAAAACACAACATAGCAGAGCACCTGGGTGGCTCATTTGGTTAAGGATCTGACTTCAGCTCAGGGCATGATCTTATGGTTCATGAGTTTGATTCCCATGTTGGGCCCTATCCTGACAGCTTGGAGCCTGCTTCAGATTCTTTGTCTTCCTCTCTCTCTGCCACTCATGCTCTGTCTCTCTCAAAAATAAGCAAACATTAAAAATTTTAAAACACAACAGGGGCACCTGGGTGGCTTAGTTGGTAAAGTGTCTGACTTAGGCTCAGGTCATGATCTCCCAGTGTGTGAGTTCAAGCCCTGCATTGGGCTCCATGCTAACAGCTCAGAGCCTAGAGCCTGCTTCAGATCCTGTGTCTCCCTCTCTGTCTGCCCCTCCCCTGCTTGCACTCTGTCTCTCTCTCTTTCAATAATAAAAAAATAAACATTAAAAAAGACACAGCCACAGCAGAATTTACTTAATACTAAAGTAGTGCTTAGAGGTAAATCCGTAGCTTAATTAAATGCATATATTAGAGGAGAAAAAAGGTCTAAAATCAGTGACCTAAGCCTTTCCCTTTAGAAACTAGAAAAAAATAAGAGCAAATTAAACCCAAAGTAAATATAAGGAAGGTAAGAGCAGAAATCAATGAAATAGAAAACAGAAAAGCAATAGAGAAAAATCAGTGAACCTAAAACCTGGAGGCCAATGAAAGTTCAATAAAATTGCTCAACCATAGCCAGTTGATCAGGACAGAATATGATAATGCACAAATTATCAATATAATGAATGAAAGAGGGGCGCCTGGGTGGCTCAGTTGGTTAAGCGTCCAATTTCGGTTCAGGTCATGATCTCACGGTTCTTGGGTTCTAGCCCAGCATCAGGCTCTGTGCTGACAGCTAGCTCAGAGCCTGGAGCCTGCTTCAGTTTCTGTATCTCCCTCTGTCTCGGTCTCTCCCCTACTCATGCTTCTCTCTCTCAGAAATAAATAAAACATCAAAAAAAATTAAAAAATATTAAAAGAATGAAAGAGTGATTTTACAAAGCTTGCGTATACTGAAAGTATAATGGAATATTATGAACATTGTGCCGTAAACTCAAAAACTAAGATGAAATGGACAAACTCTTGAAAAAGACAAACTACCAAAGCTTATTCAAGAAGAAACAGATAACATGAATAGCCCTATTCTACTAAATAATTAAAAAGCTCTTCTTAATTAAAATAATTAGAAGCCCTAATTAATGGGGCTGTTTGGCTCTATTTTTATTAATGAAATTGAATTTTAGTTAAAAACTTTCCCAAAAGGAAACCTCTAGGCCTTGAATCTGGAATGGATTGTCTCTCACAGCTGTCAGAAGGAGCCATCCCTGCTGGCACCTTGATCTTGACTTTCAGCATCTAGAAGTGTGACACAAAAGTTTCTGTTGTTCAAAACTCTCTTGGTGGAACTTTATAACAGCCCCTAGCATAGGCCTGAATTATAGAGTTAAAACTATAAAACTACAAGAAAATTTAGGACAAAATCTCTGTGACTTTGAATTAGACTAAGTTTCATAGTAAAGTCATAAAAAGCAAGAATTGTAAAAGACAAAATCAATAAGTTAGATTACATCAAAATTAAATTTTTTTGTTTTTCAAGGCACGATTAAGGAAATGAAAAGGCAAGCCACAGACTGGGAGGATATATTTGCACAATCATGTATATAATATATAATAATCATATATAACATGTAATTTTTTAGAAAATATTTACACAGTCATATGTATGTGTGACTTTTTTATATATAAAAAATTAAGAACTCGTGTCCAGAATACATAAAAAAAATAACTCAGTTATAAGACAAAGAGATAAATTTGGGAGATTTGGACAGACACTTCACCAGAGAAGCAATGCTATTGCAAATAAACACATTAAAATATGCTCAGTGCAGGGCCCTGACTGGCTCAGTCGGTAGAGCATGTGACTCTTGATCTTGGGGTTCTGAGTTTGAACCCAACATTAGGTACAGAGGTTACTTTAAAATCTTCTAAAAAACTTAAAAAAAATATGCTCAACTTCATTAACCATTAGAAAAATGCAAATTAATATTACAGTGAGATACCATTTACTTACTACAGTGATCTTGTAAACTGTTCCAAGTGCTGATGAGAAGGTAAAGCAATAGGAGCTCTCATAGAATGCTGGTGGGAGTACAAAATAGTATAGTTACTTTATCAGTTTCTTATAAAGTTAAAGATACATTTGCTGAAAGAACCAGCCCACCCATTTTCTAGGTATCTACCTGAGAAAAATAAAAATGTCCACAGAGATTTGTACTCAAATGTTCATTATAGCTTTATTGATAATAAGTCATGAAAACAACCTTAAATATTTATTTACTAGTGACTAAACAGATTGTGGTATAGCCATAAGGTGGAATACTAATCAGTAATAAAAATGAATGTAACAAAAATATGCAACAGCATAAGTGATTCTCAAAAGCATTATGCCAAGTGAAAAGAAGCCAGACGTAAGAGTACACGCTATACAATCCCATTTGTAGGAAATTGTTGAAGAACAAAACTCTAGTAACAGACAATAGATTAGAGATTGTAAATGTGGGAGGGGATCACCACTTAAAAGTGGTTAATTTTAGGGGCACCTGGGTGGCTCAGTCGATTAAGCGTCCCACTTCGGCTCAGGTCATGATCTCACGGTTCGTGGGTTCAAGCCCCGTGTCAGGCTCTGTGCTGACAGCCAGCTCAGAGCTGGGAACCTGTTTCAGAATCTGTGTCTCCCTCTCTCTGCCCCTCCCCTGCTCACACTGTCTGTCTGTCTGTCTGTCTGTCTCTCTCTCAGAAATAAATAAAAAACATTTTTAAAAATGGTTAATTTTATTTTTTGCATATTGTGCCTCAACAAAGAGCCATGAACAAATTGAATGTCTGCTGTATGCCAAATGCTGCGTTAGGAATTTGCTTAGGTAGATGTGGTGTCAGTCCTCCTTGAAGGGAGCTGTAGAGATTGTGTGGAAAGACTTGCAGTTCTGAGAGATAAGAGTCCTAGAGAGAAGTACTGTTGGGGCACAGGAGAGGGTTTTTATCAGGAAGGCTTCACATAGTGGCTGCTTAAGTTTTAGTTTGATCTGTGAAGAGTCAGAATTCTGAGTGTTGAGAAGGGCATTCCAAACAAAGGCACATGAGTGTGAAAATGCATGTTATATTTTATAAACAGTAAAGAGCCTCGTGTTGCTGGAGCCCTGGAGCTGTGAGCTTTATGTTGAAGTGACAAGAATTGAAGCTGATTGGGTTGGCAGAAAGATAAAAGGTGGAATGTTTATTGTATTTGCTTAACAAACTGATATCATAAGAGATATCATGTACTTGAGAGGGAAAGTTTCCCTCTTGGATGAGAGATGAGGTGATCACTGCACCCTTTCATTTCTCTTCATTCCTTTGCTTTTGGCTTAAAAACAAACAAAACAGCATAAA
Organism: Proteles cristata cristata; assembly: GCA_017311185.1. Classification (NCBI taxonomy): domain Eukaryota; kingdom Metazoa; phylum Chordata; class Mammalia; order Carnivora; family Hyaenidae; genus Proteles; species Proteles cristata. Next base: position 418,972 of record JAESUZ010004016.1, on the reverse strand, counting down.
ACCTTGCTTTTACCATCAGCTGTTTTAAAATAGTAATTCTCCCTGGATTGGCCTCAGCCAAATTTGTGTAACTAAGGCTGTATTTGAGTTTTCACATGTTGTAGGAAAGAAGTATGTTTTAATGTTTGAGAAAGTCTTTCATACTAGTCATCTGGGAGAGCTGCTCAGATTAGCCATGTCTCAGATATGGCTTCTGCTTTAAAGCAAATACCTGTTTCTTTGTACCAACAGGGAGAAGTACAAGACCTTCCTCACATAACAGTTCAGAAAGGAGAAAACCTTCTGAAAATGGCTGTTTTGGTTCAGCTCCATATATATCAAATTCTTAAAACATCACTCTCTATCCTTTGAGTGATGAAGGGAAATGTATATATATGTATGTATGGTAGGAGCAACATAGGATTTTTTCTCATGGGGTTTTGATTAAAGAATAGAACGTCCCATTTGGAGGGCTTGCTCTAAAATCAGATACTTTGTTTTGTATTACAGGCAATGGATTTTGAAGGCTGGGCTGACACCCTCTTTCTTCTGCAGTTCACTCTCTCTTGTGTGATGGGGTAAGCCTTTGTTCCTTGTTAGCAGATCGTTTTCCTAGAGAAATTTGTTCTAGGGTCCTTTTGCTTCATTCCTCAGTATCCTGTTCTGTGACTTGAATGTATCAGCATAAAATAATTAAACTTCCAGATTCAGGTGGTTTCACTGACCTTGGGAATGTGCCCTTAGGGGCTTCTAAACTGATCCCAGAGTCAAGCTCAGAAGGATGCAGACAAGAAACTAACGTTACCATGGGGCGCCTAGGTGGCTCAGTCGGTTAAGCGTCCGACTTTGGCTCAGGTCATGATCTCACGGTTCGTGGGTTCGAGCCCCACGTCAGGCTCTGTGCTGATAGCTGGCTCAGAGCCCGGAGCCTGTCTTCCAATTCTGTGCCTCCTCCTCTCTCTGACCCTCCCCTGCTCACGCTGTCTCTCTCTCTCTCTCTCAAAAATAAATAAAACATTAAAAAAACTTAAAAAAAAAAAAGAAACTAACATTACCAAATAACCTAGTATGCGATAAGCACCATTATATGTCAAAAGGCATTATTTTATTTCTACATTAACCATTGGACACGTATTTTTGTCCGCCTACCTATGAGAAAGTAGGCTCAGAACTCTAGTAAGTTGTCCAAATTTGCAGTTAGCAGGTGGCAGTAGCAGCCTTTGAATTTGGGGCTGACTCACTCCACCAGGTTATCTCCCTCTCAGAAGAGTGGATGTGGAAAATAAGAGGGTATCTGGTAATGTGCCTCTTTTCTTCACCTTTGTATTTCCCTAATGAATGTTTTTCCTTGGCCAGTCAGTTTAGTTGGTGTTTATGACTAAATCTGGCACAGGCTAGGCACATGGTGAGCAAGTGCTTCAAAATAAAATTGACATGGTACCTTGGTACTCCAGCTTGAAAACCTCATTGTAAATCTGGCTGCTCTAACTGCTGCCACTTAAGTGAACCTTAAGTGTTAGGTGAACCTGTAGCCCCTCTTAAGGTAATGCTGGCTTGGGTTTCTTCCATCTTTAAGAATCTCTTTTTCCTCCTGGTCCAGTGGTCATATTGTCCAATGGGAGGTGCACACCTGACTCATGGTCTGTGAGCTCAGCTTTCTATCTGGGTTAGGTGACTTAGTAGGAATATAATATAAAGAGTACTCAGGATTAGCAACAGTGGTTTCAAGGTTTTGGTGAGGGTAGCTGGGAAAACACCTGGTCAACAAATGGACGCGTGTTTTTTGTTAGGGAAATTTTTAAAATCTAAAGCTATAGTACATGCAGGGGCAAGGTGGGGAAAGCTCATGGTCAGTGACTGCGATGTGCTAGCATGGCCAACACTGTTTCTCTTGGCTTGAGATTGCTGTAAAGTAAGCAACTGGCTCTTATGCCTTATCCTTCTTCATTCCAGGTTTATCTTGATGTATGCAACAGTACTCTGCACGCAGTATAATTCTGCTCTTACAACTACAATAGTTGGCTGTATTAAGGTGAGTTGAAAAGAATACTGTTTATCTCTTAGGTACCTGCTTTATTTGAAAATTATTAGTCTAAGTCTTGCTATGGCCTTAAGCTCCATAATCCTTTTTTCCTGACAGAATGTCTTAGTTTGACGGATTGTGGTGATGGTTTCTAAAGCGATCTTTAAGACCTCAAGGAGGGTATAATCTCCACTTTCAAGCAACTCAGCTCTGAGGAGTATGGGAAAAGGAGAATGTGTTATCTTAGTGTAGAGGAAGAGGAATCAGGCTTGTTTAAGACAGGGTAGGTAACTAGCTTGATAGTGATAAGTTTGCCCTTCTAACACCCAATGAAAACTGTTCTGTTCTCTCCCTTAACTGAGTTCTGGCTATTGTAGGGAAAGGATTCCTGCCAGAAGTTAATCAAGGGATTTTTCCAATGCATGAGCCAGACCTTAAATGGCCCACTTTTAAAAGCTGTGTCTAACATTTCCAGTGATGTCATTTCCTCTAGATCCATTTTATTTGAGGGAGGCTCATTTGTCTTCAGCCAGGAGAGCCAAGTTGACTTGAGTATTGAGGTGAAGTTAGTGGTTTGAAGCCTGAGTCCTCTTCCATCTGACTTTGTGCTTTTAGTACTTTAATGTGCTTCTAGTACTTTAAGATCCCACAGCATGCCAGATTTCCAAATGAGTTAGCAGGGTACGCTTGCTTTCTAAAAAAGGTAAGGAGGGTGAGGGGAGGTAAGAGAAAGAGGGAGAGAGAAAGGTAAGCTCTTGATCATTTGGTGAAAAGAATGCTTGCCCTTTGGGCTTCTTTTCTGATTTCCCATTTGTGAATAGTGAGGGAAGGGATTAGAGAATAAAGTTTTCACTGCTCTGCTATGTTTCCTTTGTCTCTCCATGGAGTGGTGTCTACTTGCCCTCGCTTTAGCAACTTGATTTGGGTTAAAATTTCAGAAATTCTGTGACTTCAAATCATGGAATTGTAGTGTTTGGTGTAAATAAAATTCTAAATTAAGCTATAACTAGTTAGTTGTGTGAATTCCCAGGAAACCCAGAGACAGTTAATCTGCATGCAAAGGCCTAGGCTGCTAAAATAGTTTCAGCCCCTCAAATCAACTCTCAGCTCTGTTTTGGTTTTGTAAAGCAGAGTGAATGCAGAATAAGAACAGCAAGAACATAAGAGGCCAGTTGTTGCCATGTTTTTAGCCAAAAAGGATAGTGTAGGAAAGTCATTGTTTAATTTTAATAACTAATCTGTTTGCTTAAGATTTCTTAGTGTATTTTTATTTATCAGCATGGAGTACAGATATAATCACCTTCTTATTAACATAAAGTCCAGTACTTTTCTTTTGATATTTCTTCTTCCCCACAGAACCCTGTTAATTTACTCTGTCCCCAAGGGATCAGTTTTACTTCCAAAGTCTAGAGGGATTAGTTACAACTGCTGTTGCTCCTCACTGTTTGTATCGCTGTTGAAGGACGTCTTCCATCTTCAGACAGACGGGAATACACTGCTGCCCTTGCTGGTTCAGAGCCTCCGTGGTCACAGCGCAGTTTCTTTTATCCGCCTTCCAGTTACAGCCCTTTTAGCTCAGTCACTGCCCCAAGGGACTGTCAGTATTTCTTGTTTTTCTGAATCATGGTGGGAAGATTACTTAGGTTACTTAGTTAAAAGCGGAAATTCCTAGGCCCACCTACATATACGAATCAAAATCTCTAAAGTAGAACCTGGAAATCCTATTTTTAACAGGGTTTCCTGGTATTTCTCTGGTAGACTAAAGTTTGAAACTTGCCGTCTTAGTTTTGAGTTACTACCATAGACTCTTCTGTGCATGCTGGCAAGTTTTCCTTTGGGAGCACTGCTGTCTTCTCCTGACTGATTTTGAGCAGCAATTGGATTCTCAGTCCTTTCGATATTTGTAGCTCCCTGGGCAGTCTATGCAAATTAACCTGCTTTCTTTCTGGATCTCTGTGTTCCAAGTGAGATCCTGTCACACATTTTCTCAAGTTGTCTACTGACCTTATTTACTATTACATGGTATTTAATTTTAATTTTTCCCTCAAATAATAAAAAAACATGTTCTAAGGTAACTTGCTGTCTCCATCCTTAGACCTAGAAGAGGCTGACATAATTTTGAATGTTCTCTCAAAGGGCACTCCCATTATAAAATTAATTTTGAAGTTTCTTTTTGGCCTTTTAAAAACACTCTGGTACTTTACTTCTGCTTCATAAGCCCAGTGTAGGAGAGCCCATGTTCTAAAAATGTTTGTGACATTTATGATTTGTGACAGCTATAACAGTGGAGAGGGAGGGGCGCCCGGGTGGCTTAGTCAGTTAAGCGTCCGACTTTCGCTTAGGTCATGATCTCACGGTTCGTGGGTTTGAGCCCCGCGTTGGGCTCTATGCTGACTGCCAGCTCAGAGCCTGGAGCCTGTTTCAGTCTGTGACTCTCTCTCTCTCTGACCCTCCCCTGCTCACGCTGTCTCTCTCTCTCCTAGAAATAAATAAAACATTAAAAAAATAAAAATAAAAATAAAAAAAACAGTGGAGAGGGAGACAGTGACTTGTGAATGTGAAAGAGAGGAGGTTAGGGAACAATTGAATAATAGCTTGAACTTTGGGAAAGTTTATTTCATCTCTGTGGTCTGAAGGTAATTAAAGCCCGAGAAGCAGATGTTTAGACCTAGGAGTTTAGGGAGTCAGGAGAGGTAATTTTAGGTATGCCAGTTTGAGACAACTTTTCATGTGTGTGTGTTTTTTTTTTTTAAGTTTATTTATTTATTTTGAGAGAGAGAGAATATCCCAAGCAGGCTGCTTGCTGTCAGTGTGGAGCCCAATGTGGGTCTCGGTCCCATGAACCTCGGGATCATGATCTGAGCCAAAATCAAGAGTTAGGCACTTATCCTAGGTGCCTATCCCGTGTTTTCTTAAGATACGAAAGAAGATGCCTCTAAAAAGTGTTGATGTTGGTGAACTCCCTACCATCCCCTTTTTCCTTTTTAAAACAAGAGAGAAAGATGCTTACATGTGAAGTTTTCCTGCTTCACTTTCCCCTCACAAGTTAGTGGTTACCTCAGTGGGAGAAAAAAACATTTTTTTCTAAGATTGCTAAATGTGCATTAGTGTTTTCTACCCCTAGTGACAACAGTGTTTCTCTATTTAGATTTATAATGTTAGCCCATACCATGGCAGAGGGGAAAGTGGAAAATCTTGTGATAAATCTTGGTGGAAGTATTTAGTTTTTGGAGGTGTAGATTGGGAAGAGCTTAATGTCATTGTTTCCTTATTAGTGGTTTTCCTCATGCTACACTCATTTTAGGATTGGTGGGTTTTTCTATCTTTTATTTAATTTTATATTTTAGGAATAGGTATTTGGGCCATTGTGTAGATAAGTATTGAAAAGCTCAGTTAAACCTATGTAATAGCATATTGCTGTTTTTCCTTGTAGAATATATTAATAACTTATATTGGAATGGTCTTTGGTGGAGATTATATTTTCACATGGACAAACTTCATTGGCTTAAATATCAGGTAAGTAAAAATATTTAAATGTAATCACTTTGACAAGAGGGATTTGGATACTCAAATAGTCTCACAGTAAGGGGCTATTTCGTTGCAAATTTGTCTCTTTATTAAACATTTATGGAGCACCTACAGTATATTATATGTATTTAATGTCTTCACGTAATGTTTTTTAAGAAATGGGAATAAAATGGTTCCGTATTTTATGTACAGTATTTAGGTAATCTTTTCTGGAAGCTAAACTCCTTTTAGCCTTCAAGCAACAGTCCTTTACTTATTGTACTAGATGGCAGTACAGTGTTGTCAAGAAAATTCAGGGCTACAGAATAGCAGCTCTGTTAGAATTGCTTTATATGTATCTGACCTTGGACATATCACTGGATTCCTTTAGACTTTATCAGTGATGAGGGTGGCGTGTATAAAAGACCTTTTTCAGTTCCAGAATTGATTTCATGGTTTTAAATACTATCTGTGTGCTTGAAAATTCTCAAATTTGTATTTGGGCCAGACCCCTGTCTTTAACTCCAACTTGTATATCTAACAGGCCACTTGATGTCTGTAGCTGACATGTCCAAACCTGAACTCCTTTTATTTCCTCCAGAGTGTGCTCCACCCACAGTCTCTACATATCAGCTGGTGCAGACTCTGTCCTTCTAGCCTCTCAGTTCCAAAACCCTGGAGTCATTCTCGACTCTTCAATCTTCTACCCAGTGTGTTCACAAATTCTCTTGGCTCACCTTCAGAATAGATCCAGAAAAGAGTCACTTCTCACCTGCATTGCTCCCAGGGTCATCTAAGCCACCAACATCTCTTGGCCTAGATTACTGCCAAGTCTTTTCCACTTGCATGGTTAACTCCTTTATGACTGTAAGGTTTTGCTCAGATGTTGCCTTCTCATGGAAGTCTACCCTGACAACCTTATTTACAACTACAAACTGCTCTTCCACTTCTAATCCTGCTAAAACCCTCTTATTCTGTTTTTGTAGAGCTCTTAATCTCTTTTAATATGCTATATAATTTTATTTATATTCATTGCTTATTTTCTGTCTTTCCTGTTAGAATGTAAGTTCCATGGGGACAGAGATCTCTACCTATGTAGTTGCATCATTTCTTAAGCTCCTAGAATGAATCCTGCTATTGCTTAATAAGTGTTTGATGAATTCTGTATGGATTGGTGAAAAAGCACTTTGTAAACTCTAATAGAATATGGGAGTGTCATCTCTTTAATTTGTAGCAAATTATATAACCTCTCTGAGCTCTTACTTCTTCAAATATAAATAAGTTGAGATAATACCTAGTCTACCTTCTGTATGAATCAGTATGAGAATTTAATACTAATATTGATAATAGGTTAATAACTCATTGTTGCCCCTTCCCTGACATTTATTTGCCACTGTAGTTGTTTATCCTTTAGATGAAAAGTCATTTGTTTGTGGGGGTAGGAGTTGGGGGTGGTGGTGGGTGTAATGTGTACTTGAGGATTGTATATTATAGAAGGAAGAAGAGTAATTCAGTCTTAGCGCTTGTTTGGAGTTGCAGTTCTGATGCTTCCTATCTGTGTGACTTTGAGTGAGTTGTTTATCTTCTCTGAGTTTCCAGTTTTCTTATGTTCTGGGGGTGAAAATACCCCTGTCTTTTGGGATATCTGGGTGGCTCAGTCGGTTAAGCATCCGAGTCTTGATCTCGGCTCAAGTCTTGATCTCACGGGGTGAGTTCAAGCCCCCACATTAGTCTCTATGCTGGGCGTGGAGCCTCTTTAAATAAAAAGAAAAGAGAAAATACCTCCTTAGAATTGTTAGAATGGAATAATCTAATATAAAGTATGTAACTTTTTTTTTGTGGAGGAAAGTATAATCTATTTTTTTTTTTTACTTTTTCTCTCTAAAATGAAAATTATGGTTTTTTATGAACTTTTTTTGAGTTCTTCCACAAGTTAAAAAGTAGACTCATAAGTTGTGGACATTATTTTTTAAATGCAAAAAAACAGAGTGGCTATCAGATTCACTTTCATTGAAATGGTGTCAGTCCATCTTTGGTTGACTGCACTTTGAAGGAAATCATTAATTGAACATTTTGTTTTGTTTTGGCTGTGTGTGTGTGTTATTCATTTAGTGTTTATTGAGTGCCATTAGCCATTAGATGATTTTTAATTTCAAAGAAGGAAGGGAATTCACACATTCTTGTAACCCACTTTCTTATTCCACATTTTAGCATAAAATATTTCACAGAGAAGTCGAAAGAACTTTACAGCAGCATCATATATTTATTACCTGAATTATATAATGAAAATTTTACTATGAGTATGCCTTATTACATATCTATAATTGAACTATATTCTTAAAAGATTCTCTGATTAGACCCAGATACATCTAGCTTCCCTCTACCCTGCCTAGTTTCTTTGTTGTTTTAAGAAGAGTTTAAATAGTCTTCTCTGGTGTGATCCAAGTGCAAGAATCAGGAGGTTTGCACTGGTAGCAAGTTATTTGGCTTCATCCAAATTTTGGGATTTAGGAAGCATTTTTTTCAGTAGGACTCTGTTGAGAGCCTGGCTATTTTCAGCCCTTCTAAATTCTGTTTTTCCAGTAGCCACTTACTGAGTACTTACCAAACCCCAAAAGGCAGTGGAGAGGGTAGGGAATGATTAGTGAAGGGTGATGACAAGAGCCTGCTTCTGTACTTACTTTCATCAGTTATTGGAGTTAGCCTATGGGTTTGGCCTATGTAATATAGCCTTTCCAGATAATGACATCATCATCCTCATAACGACTCAGGCTAGAATTCCTAGATCCTTTGGGACTCATCTTTATCTGTGATTCTTTTTTTTCTTCCATTTAAAAAATTAATATATGACTTAAATACAGTGAAATTCACACCCTTAACTTTACAGTTCTGTGAGTTTTGACCAATGGATACAGCAGTCCTGTAACTACTACCGCCACATTCAGGATATAAAACAATTATATAACCTCTAAAATCTCCCTGTGTCCCTTTGTATCGGACGTCTCCCACTACCATCAGCCCCTGACAAAGATCTGTTTTCTATCCGTGTAGTGTCCAGATTGTCACGGAACAGTGACTGACTGACTTTTGGTCTGATGTCTTTCAAGTAACATACTGCATTTGAGATTCTGTGTTGCACTCTGAGATTCTGTGTTGTTACATATATCAGTAGTTTTTAACTTTTTATTGCTGAGTATATTCTGTAATGGATATATCACAGTTTATCAATTCACCAGTGAATTGAAAGACTGAAAGACATTTGGGTAGTTTCCAATTTTTAACTGTTGTGTGTTAGCTGTTAAAATAATTTGCTTAAAAGTTTGTTTGTAAATGTAAGTTTTTATTTCATTTGGATAAATACTGAATTCTTGGTTTGTGTGGTAAGTGTTACGTTTAACTTTGTAAGAAATTGCCAAACTGTTATCAAAAATGTATGTAACATTTTTGGATATCCCTCAGCCATATGTGGTGCTCTGTACTGGTTGTATCACATCCCAGTCCTTGGTATTGTTTGTTTTTGTTTTTTAAATTCTGGACATTCTAATAGATCTGTAGTGGTTTCTCACTGTGGTTTTAAGTACTGTAGTGATTCATTATGTTGAACAGCTTTTCGTGTGCTTATTTGCCATCTATATATATTCTTTGGTAAAGTGGCTGTTTAGATATTTTGTCCATTTATAAAAAAATGGGTTGTTTTCTTAAGTGTTTTTGTTTTTTAGAGATTTTATTTTTAAGTAATCTCTACACCCAACATGGGGCTTGAACCTGCAACCTGGAGATCAAGGGTTGTGTACTCTTCTGACTGAGCCAGCCAGGTGCCCTTTGTTTTCTTAAGTGTTGAGAGTTCTTTATTAATTATGGATACAAGCCTTTTATCAGATATGTGATATGCAAATATTACTTTCCAGCCTATGGCCTGTCTTTTCATTTTTTTAATACTCTGTCAAAGAGCAAAAACTTTAAGGCTATTTTATCTGTTTTTCTTCTATGAATTGTGCTTTCATTGTTAGGTATCTAAGAAATCTTTGCCTAACCCCAAGGTTACTAAGATTTTTCCTCTTACGTGTTCTAGAAGTTTTATAGTTTTCAGTTTTAAAATTAGGTATGTAGCTATTTTTTTTGGATTAATTTTTATGTACTGTGTGAGGTCTGGATGAAAAGTTCTTTTTATTGTTGTGTGTGTGTGTGTGTGTGTGTGTGTGTGTGTGTTAATATAGAGATCCAATTTTAGTACCTTCTATTGCAAATGTTATCCTTTCTCTGCTGAATCGCCTAATTCTTTGTAACACTGTTTTGAAGTTCTTTTATTATTACTGTTTTATCAATCAAGAGGCTGAGAGTTGATTGCGTTCTGAAGCTATGCATTGAGCGTGTGTTTATGTGAGGCATTATGTTCTAGAGAGACATGGTACATTCCCTTGTAGATCTGCCAGGGTCACACGATTAGTAAGGCATGTCACAAGGATCTTAACCCAGATGGATTGGATTCCAGAGTCCAAGTTCTCATTCCTTAATGTATTTATCATTCAGCAAATGACTAATTATAATGTAGCCTAGTAAACCATATATGTATGCATCACCATTTTAGATATTTGGCTATTTGAGGGCAGAAATCACATGTCTTCTACAGTTGTTTCAGTACTTATCAGTGTGGCCCATAATAAGCATTCATCTAGAACTAATAACAAAATACTGGCCAGTATTTTTTATGTGTACTTGAACTGGGCGTTATCCTAAGTACCCATACTTAATCTCTGTAACAGCTCTATGAGATAGATGCCGCCAATATTCCATTTCACAGAGAGGCTAAAAACTTGCCCCTTGTTACCCAGCTGGTAAGTTTTCAATCCATAATTTACCTTCCAAGTCTTCATTCTTAATGATAGTCTAGTAAATAGTGAATACATGAATGGATTACTTTTATTTTCATATTTCTTCATGATATGCCATACACACTCCTTTTGTGTAACAAAACTCATTTTGTAGCTTCTGAGGTCACTCTAGGGTCTGCATAGTCTCTGGAACGGGACATGGTGCAGCTCAGAGTCTAGCCCCAAAGTTAGTTCCTGAGGACTTTAGTCTAGCTACCTCTGCCCAGCACCTGAATCTTCTATTCCCTCATTTTGAACTCCTTTGCCTGTTTCTTTAGAAAGATGAGTTGCATCTGAATTTCAGACAGCTTCTCCTCCTGTATAATTTCATGTTAGTAGATTCTATTTTGGTTCCAGACTTCTCCTGAAGGACATAAGCTTTTCCTTTGCTTAGTGATTCTCTCATTTGGAGAGAGCAAAGGACATGTTTTGCATTATCAGTTAGTTGCTACTGATGTACTATCCCCCAGGCTATTTATAGAGCTGTATAAGTGGCATCTATCACACTAGAATAATTTGAACTTTTGCATAGAATCTGGGCAGGTTAGCTAGTCCTTGGTTGTATCATAATTCCTGACAGAAGAACGTTGAAATGGAATATTGCAAAACATGTGTTCTGTACCAGTACTGCCGCTAGCTCTTTCTAATTCGCCTTTCACTGCCTCAGTTTTCTTGCTCTCGGTTTTTGAACTAGAGTTGTCTATCCTGATTCTGTCACTGGACTTTTCCACAGCCCAGTGGGAACTGTGTCACATGCTCAGTAGGCCGAAAGTTATTTTTCAGGAGACTTGTGACATTTGAAGGAAACCTTTTCCAGGTGTGGAAAACACATAAGATACGTTACCCTTTTAGTTCTGATGGGAGCCTCCACCCACATTTTAAGGATTTTTAAGAGGCAGGGGGAAAAAAAGCAGTATAGATGTATGGTAGAAAATGGTGGATATGTTTAAGAACACCGGGATGGCTCAGTCATTAAGCATCTGACTTTGGTTCAGGTCACGGGTTTTTTTTTGTTGTTGTTGTTTTTGTTTTTTGTTTTTTTTTGTATGATTCCGTTTATTTGAAATATTCTGAAGAGGCAAATCTCTAGAGACAGAAGGTAGATTAGGGGTAGCCAGTTCTGGGGAGTGACAGCTTAAGGGGAGGGAATTTCATTTTGGAGTGATGAAAATGTGAAATGAGACCATGGTGATGGCTGCCTAACACCATGAATATACTATAAACTATGTAGATATTCACTTCCAAAAGATGAATTTTATAGTATGAATTGTATCTCAAGAGTTATCTTATGAATGTTTGAAAAATACAGGTAAGGGGGCATCTGGGTGGCTCAGTGAGTTGAGCTTCCGACTTCTGCTCAGGTCATGATCTCATGGTTCATGGGTTCTAGCCCTGAACCCGGCTCTGTGCTGAATGCTTGGCTTGAAGCCTGGAACCTGCTTTGGATTCTGTGTCTCCTTCTCTCTCTGCCTCTACCCCGCCCCCGCTCTGTCTCACTCTGTCTCTCAAAATTTTGAGTTTGAGTCCGACATTGGGTGAGCTCGAGCTTCTCTTTGGGTGAGCATGAGTCCCCACTTAGGTGAGCCTGAGCCCCCGCTTTGGTGAGCGCAAGCTTCCTGCTTCGGGTGAGCATGAGCCCCACTTCAGGTGAGCCTCACTTCTCTCTTTCTCTCTCTCCCTTTCCACCTCCCTCTCCCTCCCTCTGCCACTCCTGGGATTATTCTCTCTTTTTCTTTGCCCCTCACTCACTTTGCCTTCTCCCCCTGCCCCAAAAAAGATGGATATACCTAAGTAGTATGGACTTAGCCCCAAGTTGAGGAATAGTATGAAAGGAAAAAAAATTTTGTTTGAAAAGCAGGAATATGTCTTTTTTATATTTGGAAGAAGCTAACATTAAACAGTAAGGATAGATAGAAAACAAGCTTTTAAGCTTATATTCTTTTTTCTTCCGTAACACTTTTTAGTTCAGCGTCTTAAAAACAAACAAAAATCTGTTTATCTATGTGGGGCTTCCCCGGAATTCTGAGTATTTGCTTGATTTGTATCAGTTAATGAAACAAATAATATCTATGTTAAGGCCATGAGTTCCAAACAACATCACAACAGGATTTGAGAGCCTTTTTTCTAAATTTATTCCTGAGCAAATTCCTAAAACTCCTAGGCAGATGGAATGGTTCACATCCTAGCCAGACATCGATGACTAAGGTACTTCTATTTTTAAAGTATGTGCACAGACTAGTACTTATCCTAGTGTGGAAAGGACCTAAATATGTTTCTGGGAAGGCAGCAGATAGGGAGTTAATGTTTGTTGAGTACCTAGTATATGATGCTACCTTTATAGTGCTATCTCATTTAACCATCTCCCAGTTCACATGATAATGAAATTGGGACTCTGGGAAGGTAATTTACCCAAGGGCACACAGCTGCCACAGTGAGGAGCAGAACTGAGATTCTAACCCTGATTTGACTGTAAAAATCTTCCCCATGATGTAGCCATGTGAGGGCACATGGGATAAGAGATTAACTGGCCCCTCTTTGTTTTGAACATTCCTGAGTCTGCCTTGCTTAGCTCCTGCCTTACCACTGATTTGTCTTCATTCTTCTGTGTTCTTTGGCAGGCTAGTAAGAATCAGAATTGTTGAAACCATTCTGTGCATATGTTAAAGAAAGTGAAGACTTAGTGTTGAATTTTAATTTTTAGCGTAATTTTTATCTTCAGGAAATTTGTAATCTATCTGGGAAGATTTATTTCCAATGTATGGTGGGTACCTACCAAACATTGTTTTAGGCAGTGGGGATAAAGCTGCGATCAAAACTGCTTAAAACTCTTGCCCTTCATGGAGCTTTCCTTTTAATAGAGAAGACAAAAAATGAATGAAGTTATAGTGAGTGAAGTATTTGTTGTGGTAAATGTTAACTGTGATGATAAATAGTAATGGAGAAAAATGTGGCAAGAAAGGGGGGGAGAAGGAGTATTGCAGGGGATTTGGGGCACTTACTGAGAAGGTTACATTTTGTGAAATACCTAAAAAATGGAGGGGATGAGCCACATCAATTTCTGGAGGGAAGAGCAAGTAAAAAGACCCTGAAGTGTGAGTGTTCTGGTGTATTCAGGGAACAAGGGAGGCCAGTGTGACAGCAGTAGAGTGGATGAGATGAGATGGGGTGGAGTGACAGATTGAGGACTACTTTTAAGAGAGAGGAAGCCAGAGGGTTTTGACTAAAGGAATGACAAGATCTGATTTAGTTTTAATAGGATTACTTTGCCCACTATGTTGAGATTAGGTGGAATGAGAAGGGAAGGTATGAAATGATTGTTAACACCAATGGCTTTCATTCATGTAGGAATCATAAAGCATTTATAATAGCATTTGGCATTTATATGGTCTTAATAACAGCCACGAGGAGGCATTTCTACACATTCTCCTGAGGGCTTTCAGCAGCTGTCATCACACAAATGTCACAAAGTAGCTATCTAGACTGGTACCTCTCATAAAGGCTATGGTCGTCTGCGTGAAAGACTTCATAGAGGAAAGGACAGTTAGGTGAGGCCTTGAACCGTAGGTAGAATTTGGAGAGATGGAATACAGAAGTGTGGGTGTTCCGGCCATTGAGTGCTGCATGAGCAGAAAAAGGTATGGAGCTAGAAATGCAGATATTGGATGGGAGACTGGGAGGGTGGGCTGTAGGTACTTTAATATGTCTAGAGTAAGAGAGATTTCACAGGGGTATTACTGGAAAAGTAGGCAAGCACCCGAGTGAGTACCTTGAATGCCTCTAACAGAGGAAGGAGGAATACCCAACTTAGGAGATACTGTGAGAGTTTCTACTGACCCACAGATAATAGGGATTAGGTAAAGATTTGTTACTCAGTATAGTTAAGGCCTCTCTGGGATGACCAAAGACAAAGAGACCTTACTATATGGAAGACTCCTTGATTTTTCTGAGTGAACGGGTATGCAGCCTTGAAGATGAAGAAAAGCAGCAACTGGCATTAGCTCCTGGTGTGCCTTGGCATTTTTATCCCTCTTGGATGTCTACTGTGTCCTAATTAGGTCTTTTGTGTCCTACTGTGTCCTAATGATCTATTATTCTCTATTATATAATTTAAGTATAGAATTTAAATTATGTAGTTAACATAATTCTATGTAGTATTCTAATCGCCGTTTCACAGATGGACTCATTTCACAGAACTGAGGCTCTGAGAGTTTAAGTAACTTGTCCCACATCACAGAGCTTTGTAAATGTCAGAGTAAATAATTATGTGGCTTTTATTCCGTCCTATGTCACCTCTATGTGTCTCTCTTTTCAAATAGGAAAGCTCTGGAAGGTGATATATATAGAGGCAACACAGCTCTGCTTTACTTGGCTGGTGAGAAAGATGAGAAAGGGCTTGCTAGATGCTGCTATGTGGGGAGTTAATATGGGGTGTAGGAAGAATGTACCCAGAGGTTCAGTTTCAGTTATTTGGTAGGAATTACTGTATGTTAGGAAATAGCAGTAAAAGTCAAACTGCCTTGGCTCATTGGTTTGGGTATACATTGACATATTTTACATGTGGAATATAGAAGGCAGAGTCTAGTCGGAGAGGTAGAGCTATCTGGCTAGACACGTGAGCAGATATGGCAGCCACAAAGGGAGATGGACACAGTCTGGACCTTAGGACTTGCTGCTCTCTGGCTATGGAGTTGCTATATAGAAGGCATTTTTAGCATATATTTATCGAATGGATGTCTAATTCTCTGAGGCTGGTAAATGTGTCCAGAGCTGTAAGTCTAGAAGAAATAGATTGTGTTTGTGTGACTTTGGAAGATTGGAAGCGGTCAGAGCAGATGAGGCGGCGCTGTTCAGCATTTTTCCAGCCAGTCTTGCAGTATTCTAACTCGACCCTGTCTGTAGGGCATCGGAGCCTCGTCTTTTTCTTCTGTTTATCACCTGGGTCTGTCACAGCATGTTCAGTGAATTAATGGTAGTGCTGTGATCTCAATATTAGGCAAGTGGAAGATTGCTTGAGGTTTTAAAAAATGAATCCTTAGGATGGTCAAATGTATAAATAACAAATCCAAAGTATCAGAAGTCATCATATCTAATGTGAATATTTATGGAGCCAGTAGATTGAGAAGTTGTTTGTTTAAAGTAATAGAAGATACTAATTCCAAACCATTTGATAGTGACGTCTCCAGATTCATATAGATTCACATCTGGCCTTTTTTCCTTTCTTTTCACCATCCTCTTCTTTCCCTCCTCCCAGCCCCCCCCTCTCCCCCCCTTCTCATAGTGCCTCACCCCTCAGAGTCTGGGAGAGGAGGAGCTGACAGGAAGGAGGGAGTAGGGAATATATATCTTCTGATTGTTTACCATGTGCCAAGATTAGGGCCTGGTTCTTTATGCAAGTTATCTCATTTTATCTGCAAACAAACCTAGATAGGTAATATTACTTCTATTAATACAGAAATAGAATCTCAGAGAAGTTAATGAATTTGCCAAGCGGCACAGAGCTGACAGTATATTCAAGATTTGAACCAAGACCTAACTCCACAAAGTCCATGTCTTTTCATTACACTAACTATGCTAGGGATAGGGATATGCTAGGGACCTGAGGGTCCAGGCCTCATCCTTAAGGTTATTCCAGGGTATTCTTTGTCTTCTTCAATCCTGCACTGCTCCATTGTTTCTCTGCAGGTTTAATCAGCTTAATATAAATATCAAAGATTGTCTTGATAGGGAAGATAAAGAAAGCATTGTTATGTTGAGGTTGTCCTGGGAGGGGGAACCCTCCCATCCAGAAGGCTGGATGTTGTGAGGTGGGATGGGGCTGGAGGTGAAGGGAAATTGTCATGTAGATGTGCATGTGAACCTCAAAGAATTTTTAGCTTTAGTCCAGAAGGCTACAGTAAGCCATCGCCGTGGGTCCTAGCCCAGCTAACAGGGAAATCATCTACATAATGCACTAGAAAACCTGAAGAGTTTCCAGAAGAGTCTCAGAGATCAAATTCCTTAAAAAAAAAACAAAAACAAAAAAAAACAAAAACAAAAAAACTCAAAAAGGAAAGAAAAAGAAATGGAAAAAAAACTACCAGATGAAAGAAAAGATGAAGCTCTATGAAACCGGCACAAAGATTGGGTTATGAGGCTCTGCAGTTTCTTTGGGCCATCACAGATACTCAGTTCAGTAGTTTCTGTATTGCCACAAAGTGTCAGCCCTGTGCAAGGGACTCTGTAGAGCTAAGAGTAAGGCCTTAGAAATATATAGGCTGATGGGAACAAAATAAGGACTGGGATCTGTTCTATCAAGTGGAGCAGGGGCAATAAGGGAGGAAGCTGTTTCAGTGGAGAAAATCAGACTGATAATGGGTTTTATTCTGGTTCATTATTAGGATGCTTTGTGACCCTCAGCAAATTATCATATGACTCTCGAACTCAGTTTCACCTTGAACACCTTGCCAGGGATAGTGTACTTTGTAGGAATATTGCCATGGCAGATGTAGATAAATGCATCACATGTAATAGACTTTAGTAAATGGTCACAATTTGATGATTAAGTGCTGCCTGATCTTCCTTCCTTATTTGTAGGAGCTAGCTAGGCATTCTTACCCTGCTGCAACTGGTATGGTGCTGGCATGCCAAAACCCGAAGAATAGAACTAATTTCAGATAAGCAAGTTTGTAAGTCAAGGGGTCAGGCAAAAGATAGTGGGCCCAACCCAGGACAGGCACATCTGAAAGAGTCCAGGCCAGGCTGCCAGCTGGAGACCCAAGAGTCACGGGTGTCAGGCTTAGCAGAAGAGCATGTCAGAACAGTCTAGAGTGTCTCTCTGAGCTCCTCCAGTTTACTTTCACTTAGTGACTGGGGCAGGAGGCTGTGTATCCTATGTGGGTTTGAGGTCCCCACAGAGAATAGATAAGTATAGTCCATGTCCCTAATGTGTGAACCCTCCCTGGTGGTCAGTGCAGTGGACAAGTGAGTGAGGGTTACGAGAAATCAGCTGAGGCCAAGGGCTCTCCACTGTGAACTTGATTCTAGTCACAAAGCAGCTAACTCTGTGAATCCCCTAGGACCTGTATGTTTACTTAATAATTGGTATGTTTTTCATTCTTATTAAAAATTACATTTCTTTGTTTTTGTTTTGTTTTGACTGATTTGTTTTGAAAATCCAGGAAATAGAAATAAAAAAGGAAATCACCTATGAGCTCACTCACCATCTAGATGTAACAGCCATTAATACTCTTGGGTTCTTCCTAGACTTTTTTTCTGATGCATATCGATGTACAAATTCATGTTTATTTAAATGGGATTAGACAATATTTAATGTTTTGTGAGATTATTTTTTTCATTTAAGATGTCATTGTTTTCATGTTATATGATTTTATGAGATATGTAATATTCTATTGTATGAATTTATAGAACTCCCCTTGGAGACATTTACACTTCATCTAATTTTCTGCTATTATGAATTTTGTGGTAAACTTTCTTGATAAGTCTCTGAAGATGTACACAATTCCTCCATGGAGTAGGTTGCTAGGTCAAAAGATAAGCAGAATTCTAAAGTGTATGATTTCAACAAGTTGCGTTCCAGAAAGGAGGTATAAAATTGGCACTCCTGTTGGCAGGTATGTGCAAGCATTCATTTCCTCAGAGCATCAACAGCAGTGGCTAATGCCATGATGAGGGAGCATCTCTTCTTTGGTAGATGAAAATTCCATATTATCTGTTTTAATTTTATGTGCTGTTGATTTGTGAAGCCTCACACCAGTCTCCCTTTCATCTGCCATTCCTTCCTTCCTCCCTGATGGTGTTTTTCTTTTTTGCAGCATTGCTGGGAGCCTGGTGTATTCCTACATCACTTTCTCTGAGGAGCAGCTGAGCAAACAATCAGAGGCCAGTAACAAGCTGGACATTAAGGGGAAAGGAGCAGTATGACCCAGAGGATCGCTTCCACTACTTAAGCCCAAGCTTTTGATCAACTGAGAACACTGGCATTTCTTATATAGACATTCAGGTGTCTTGATTATGGAGAAAATACCATTCCTTTGCACTTGTACAATCTGAGAATTGATTGCTGCCTTTTAAAATTTTATGAGAGAAACTTATAATTGAGTCTATTTTAAATATGCCGTTGGAATTAATTTATATCAAACTGGAAAATGTACTTGGCTTTTTAATTTATTTCTTTTATGCTGACAATGAAATATCAGTGTTTTGAAAATATTTTATTCCATAGTTTGATAGCCAGGTGTCCCTTAGAGCTGCGTATATAAAGTGCGCCAGGGGGAGCCTCCTCATTCAAATTGCTGCTGCATCAATATTGAGGCAGCTCAGCCTTCCTTCTGCTGAAATGCAGCCAAGTATCTAAAATTTGTCCTTTTTAAATTTTCTTAATGATTGCATTTTCTTCATAAGGATATTATCCCTGCCTTTGCTAAAGATGACAACTTTGGCACTAAAAAAATACAGATACCTTGAAGTTATATTGGTTTCCATATTGGCTTCCCTGGGAAGTCATGGGATGGGCAGAGTGCATTCCTTGGAATTATGCTATTCCCTCTTCGTTGTGTAAGATGGAGATAATGAAGGGATGGAGGAAGGCAGCCATCTATATAATTCATTCATTCAGCTGAAATGTACTGGGTATGTAATATGTGCCTGCCATTATGCTAAGTGCTGGGGGTGCGGAGATGTTTTTGGAGGTAGTTGAATGATCTCACCCTTGCTATTGTGACTGAGGGTTAAGAGAGAAAACTTAACTTTATGATCCATTCAGAAGATGCTGTGACTCTGAACAAGTCACAGAAACTTTTTTCAGCTCTTAGAAACTGTAAATCTATAAATGGGGTTAAAAGTATCTGCCCCTATCTACCCCACAATGGTGCACAACCGTATGCTCCAGTATGAGATGACATGTATGTGAAGAGCGGCATTTTCTTTATTTTTTTAAAAATTTATTTTTTTTAAAGTACACTCTACCTAACATGGGGCTTGAACTTGTGATCCCAAGATCATGAGTCGTATGAAGAGCTACATTTTGTTGTAAACCATGCAGCTCAGTGTTTCTTCTCTGAGTGAGGATGGCAGTCAGGCAAGGTGGCCGCTGTCTCTTTCATGTGCTTCCCTCTAGGTTTGGTTGCTACTCTTTTTACTCCTCTTTGAATTACTACAGCTAGGTCTTATATTTATGAATGGATTGGCTTGAGGGGAAAGCCTTTTAAGAGGTTTCTGCATTGTCAAGGCTTGGTCTTTGTTCAGCATGTCGGTGTTACAGCCTTCACTATCTTTTCTCCTTAAATGGCATAAGTATATCTGTGTCCTTTCATACTGTTATCTGCATCCTGTGTCCCGTGGCTTACCTGATGAGCACGTCACCTTTCAAGACATTTGCTGCATCCTGGGAGAGCAGCTGTGAGTAGCCATTGCCTGAATTGCCTCTTCGGGCAGGGAGGGGGTTCATTCACACAGCCCTGTGACTTGGCACAGAGACATCCACCGACTTTGAGTATGAGTGTTTCCACAGGCCAGTTGTGCAGTCAGTGTGGAAGAGACTGGGTACTTTTGCACTGGTGCACACTAACTTCTCTTTCATTGGTTTGGAATCCAGAGGGCTCTGCTGATCTAAACAATTAGTATTTTGATGGCTTAACAGGAGGCCTGGAAGGTTTTGATTTCTTTTTATTTTTAAAAAATTATATTGAGGTCATTTTCATGTTCCTGTGTTTCCTTTATTTGGGTTTGTCTTTACTAAAGCCTGACCAGTGTTGTTGGGTCCCTAGAATTAGCCTCATGGCCAGCTTCCAGGCGCAGATCTCCCAAGGCTCACTTTTTTTTTCCAGGATCACCTGATCTGAGATAATTCAGTGGGAGCATCGGATATTATCTTGTGTAAAATGATTTTTATTATCTCTGTGTTACCAATGAGAAAATAAGACTCAAGAGAAAGTAGGTGACTTGTTAATAAGGAAAAATTCACGTTTCTTCCATTGAACCATGCTGCCATTTTCCTCTGAGGAAGTGAGGAAATGGGGATGGCTGGCTGAGTCAACTTGAGCGTTTTCAAGGAGGCAAGTGCTTGGTTGAATTTGGAGTCAGAGAGGAATAGGCTTTGCAAATTAGGGACAGTGATGTGTCACTCTACATGCCAGAGCTTCTGTCTACCTTCCAGGCTGGCCTCAGTTGGTAAGTGTTGCCTGATGCTTCCTGGTTTTGCCTAGGCACAGTGGAAAGGCCTTGTGAGAGCTAATTTTAGTGGTTCTCATTCTCCTTATATCAAGGCACATGGAGGGAATTTGACATTAGAAATCATTTGTGTTGTAGAATTTCTCATCATGAAAGGCCTTTGCCTCTGTCTAGAACTGTTGGGCTAAAACTCCAGCAGGGACTAAACTGTTTCTTGGGGGTCAGGTTCCTTGAAGATCTGTCATCACTCCAGGTTTAAGAAAATCATGTGTAATTACAGCCTTACTAAATGCACATGACCTTAGGGCCTGCCACCTGTGCTGAATTTTCTGACTGGCCAGAAGCAGTACAGCAGGTTGCAGCTTCTGCCCTGTCTGTTCTCATTCCCTCTTTGACTACCACCAACATATCAAGATAAGAGAAACCAGCCTGGGGAAGTTGGAGACTGAATAGACTGTCCAGCCATTTTTGGAGTCTTTCAGTTATGTGCAGGCTTGGCTATAGTGCACTAGAGACTTACCTGGTATTCTAACATCACCCAAAATGTTTGGATTTTGCCCTAAGGTTATTATCTTAGAAGGCAAAAATTCTGTGACCTATTAATTACTTCCTGGGAGAACAAGAGATAGCTTTATAGTTAAATCCTTAAATTGTCCTTTGAGACAGATGAGCTGTGATGAGAGTTTTGAAAATCCAATTCTGTGACTGGTGGCTCCTCTTCTTGAGTTAATGACAGTAAGGTCCTTTTTGGCCTGTCTGCTTTTAGTTGGTGCCAGATTGATTCTGGTCTGGTTGACCAGACTACATGTTGCCAACATGTCAGGTGATTTTTAATTGCTTCATCTGGCTGTTGACTTTATGAGTCATTTGTAGGATCCAGCGTGCACGTAGGTTTAAAACACCATGCATCTGCAAGTTTTCTGTAGTCCTTTTGTATCAAGAATCCATGGAAAGTTCAGGTCAGTAGATCTAGATTCTTCACAGAAGGAACAGTAGAGTTTCATATTTGACTGCTTTGGAATAGTGCCTAGGATTTTGGGCCTGCTTTCGTTATTATGGTTTCATCAGTGAGCAGACATTTTTTGAGCATCTGCTTTATGCCAGGGCATTATGCCAAGTTCTGGGGAAACCACCCTGAGCAGGACATAGTTCTTGCTCTGAAGGAATGTGTAATCCTTTAGCCAGACCCATAGTGAGAGAAAGGAGATGAAAGATGAAAGCAGTCAGTGATTTGTAAGTTAAGAGCTGCCTGCAGGTATCACAGATTAGGGTGCCCCACCCACCCATGAGCTGAAGCAGTTTTATAATCTAAAAGGACTTTACAACTCAAACTACTAGCTCCGAGACCAGTGCCAGGCCGTTAGAATTCAGGAATAGTCTGGGTTCCTCCTCCCTTTACTTCGCATATTGTTTCTTCCCCATAACTGTGTAAAATAGACATACCCCTTATCTGCAGTTTCTCTTGCCTCAGTTTCAGTCATCAGCGGTCAAGTGAGGTCCAGAAGCACAGGATCCTTCTGACATATCGTCAGTAGGTCAGTAGTAGCTGAATGCTACGTCACAGTGCTGCGTCTTTCCCCTCCACCTCCTCAGCAGGCATTGGATCACCTCACGCCATCACGAGGGTGAGTGTGGTACCCTAAGATACTTTGAGAGAGGACGCCTTCACAAAGCTTTTATTACAGTTTATTACCATTTTTCCATTTTATTATTGTTAATCTCCTACTGTGCCTAATGTAGAAGTTAAACTTTCTCATAGGTCTGTACGTGTAGGAAAAAGCATGTGTAGGGGTTGGTACTCTGTGGTTTCAGGAATCCACTGGGGGTCTTGGAACATATCCCCTGTGAATAATTTCTCCTTATGAACAGGGCTGTAGTTGATTTTTCCTTCCTTGAGGGAAAAACAGTAATATTCACAATAAGTGAGACAGTGGATGTGAAACTACTCAGCACAATGCCCTAGTCCATGTGAGGCACTCCCCAAGTGTTGTTACTGTCACTGTTTCATGGTGAGGCTGTAGGCAAACTAGATTCTTTTTTTTTTTTTTTTTTTTTACAAATAGTTTATTGTCAAATTAGTTTCCACATAACACCCAGTGCTCATCCCCACAAGTGTCCTCCTTCATGCCCATCCCTCCTCCCCCCCACATCCATCAGTCCTCAGTGTAGGCAAACTAGATTCTTAATCTGTGCTCCTTAAATGCTGGAGCCCCGGGCAATATGTGTATTTCTTGAAAAATGTGACCTTTTATTTTGTTGCCTCAAGAATGCTTAAATAACAGTAGTCTTTTTTTTTTTTTTTAAATACCTACTGGATATAATTGTGGCCATTACGTGATGCAGGTGATTCCACCTGTTTTTAAAAAGGAACAAAATTACTTCTATTTTGATGGTGAATTTCAAAACAGAAGAAATTATTTTTATCTTCGCTTCAGAATGAGGATTCAGATTGGTGATTCAGTTAAAACTTTCCCAGTTGCTCCTCTGCAGGCCAGACCTGCCTTCATCCTTTTTCCACGCTGCCTGTGAGCCTGCATTTATCTCAGTTGTTGGTGCTTATAGACTTCTGGCACCATCACTGTCTTCTTGCTCTTACCTTAGGGTGCCACTTCCTCACGGGATGAAAGATATTCAGTGGTGGGTTTTTTTCAAGCTTTCTTTCTTGAATTACTTTAAAAAAAAAGAAATCTACTGGTTAGATTTATTGTCTCAAAAAATGTTTTTAGAGATTATTTTGTTCATAAATATTTCTCATGCTGATGATCAACTGATTTTTGTCTACAAATGTTGGCCTATCATAGTATTTTTTCAATACAGATCCTGTTTACCAAATGACCATTTTAGTGGTTTTAAAAGGTACTAAGGATTGAGATGTGTAAATCAGGTGACATAAACATGAAAATTATGTGCCTAAATATTTTTGTAAAGGTGTCAAATAAATACTTTTTCCTGAATACATGTATTAAAATTCCTTTCTAAGTGCATACAAAGAGCCATATGTCTACCACATTCAAGAGGATGGCATCCAGTTAGTTGATTGAAACACGGTAATAAAAAAGTTTGCCCCTGTGATGTTGTGACTTATAATGGAAATTTATATTTGGTCTTTGTCCCTGTTCCTCCTGGCACATAGCTTCCAACACTCTTATACTTTATAAGTGGTAGAAGAGTGTCTTTTATTATATTTCGTTTTGTTCCCAGTTGTTGAAATAGCTCTGTAGCCATAAAGATGAAATGAGTGTCTTTTATTTTTCATAATGAGCCTCTTTTAACCAACTCCACCTGACTTTGTTAAGAACAGGTGGGGGCTAGTTGTGGGGGGAACCAACCATGGCAGTTTGTGGTGTGAGCTTGAAGGCTCCTTGTCCCAGCCCCCTAGGTGAAGGGGAGAGGCACTGGAGGCTAAATCAGTCATCAATGACCAGTGATTTAATTATGTCAGCATAATGAAAGCTCCAGTAAAAATCCATGAACTATGAGGTTTGGGTGGCTTCCAGGTTGCTGAATACATGGAGGTGCTGGGAGGGTAGTGCTCCTAGAGGGGACAGGAGGGCCCCACGCCCCTTGCTGCACACCTCGCCCAATGTATGTCTTCCATCTGGCTGTTCCTGAGGTATGTCTTTTTATAAGAAACTGGTAGTTTAGTAAATAAACTTTTCCTGAATTCTGTAAATGGCTTTAACAAAGTATTCAAAACTGAGGGGGAGGTCCTGGGAACCTGGATTTATAGCTGGTTGATCAGATGCATAGGTTAACAACCTGGACTTGTGATCTGCTTTGGAAGGGGGTGGGGGGAGGGGGTCACAGACGTGTGGGATTGAGCCTGGGAGTCTTGTGGGAATTACAGGACCTGATGCTAACTCCAGAGAGAGAGTGTCAGAACTGGGTCATACTTAACCCAACTGGTGTTGCAGATTTGTTTCGTAAATAGGATTGAGAGAAGACACAGGAAGAATTTTTCCTTTATACATACAAGTATTTTGTATGACTAGCGCATTATGATAAAATGTCCAGTGTCTCTGGCACACTTGTGGTAAATTCAAAAGAAAGAAATGCTAATCTTTCTACTTCTAAAATATTTCATCTGCTTAATCAGGTCTAAGCCTCTGAGTAGCTTTACCAGGATATAACCCCAAAATAAGATATGCTCATCAAGAGAGGCATTTTGGTACAGGTAAGCTCAACTGAATTTTGTGTACATTAAGGCTTTAAAAACAATTGTGACAAAATACCTATAGCACAAAATTTACCATCTTAACCATTTTTAAGTGTACAGTTCAGTGGTATTAAATCTATTCACATTGTTGTGCAGCCTGTCTCCAGAATTTTTCATCTTGAAATACTGAAATCCATGTCCATTAAACAGCTGCCCATTACCCCTTCCTTCCAGCCCTGGGCAGCCACCATCCTACTTTCTGTCTATGAATTTGGCTACTCTGGAAAACCTCATATAAGTGAAATCATCTGAAATCAATCCCTAGCTCATTTCACATAATGTCCTTGAGGTCCATCCATACTGTAGCATGTCATCATAGTTCCTTTTTAAGGCTGAATAATATTCTATTGTGTGTACATAGCACATTTTGTTTATCCATTCATCCATTGATGGACACTGGCTCACTACCACTTTTGGCATTGTAAAATCGCAAAAAATGGGTGTCTTAATCGTTTCAGCTGCTGTAACAAATTACCGTAGAATGGGTGGCTTAACATTTATTCTCACAGTTCTAAAAGCTGGAAAGTTCAAGATCAAAGTGCTTGCAGATCTGGTGTCTGGTAAGAGCCTGCTTCGTGGTTTGTGGAATATCCATATTCTCTTACCCTCACATGGTGGAGAGCAGAGACGAAGCTTTATCTTGCTGCTTCTTATAAGGGCACTAATCCTATGGTGAGAGCTCCATCCTTATGACCTAATTACCTCCTGAAGGCCTCATGTCCAAATATCATCACATTGCGGATTAGGGTTTTAACATACGATTTAACATGGGGATTTCACATATGTTTTTTCTTTTAAAATTACTGGGTCATATAGTAATTCTATTATTGTTATTATTTTTTTGAGGCATTCCCGTACTGTTTTCTGTTGCGGGTGCATATTTTACATTCCAACCAGTGTGCACAAGGGTCCCAATTTCTTAACATCCTTGGTAACATTTACTTTGTTTTACTGAAAGTAGCCAGCCTAGTGTTTGTGTGGTGATCATATTGTGGTTTTGATTTGAATTTTCCTAATGATTAGTGGTGTTGAGCATCTTTTTATATGCGTGTTGGCCATTTATATACTTTTTATGAAGAAATGTCTACTCAAGTCCGTTTTTTAATTGGACTTTTTATTGATTTGTCATTCTTTGTACATTCTGAATTTCAACTCCTTATAAAAATGTATTTGCAAATATTTTCTTCTACTCTGTAGGTTGCCTTTCATTCTTGTTCTGCCCTTTGATGCAGTTTTCAGTTTTGATGTACTGCAGTTTATCTATTTTTACTTCTGTTGACTATGCTTTTGGTGTTATATCCAAGAGATAATTGTCAAATCCATTGTCATGAAGCTTTTCCCCTATATTTTTTCCTTCGAAGAGTTTTGTAAAATTACATCATACATTTAAGTCTTATATCCATTTTCAGTTTTTGTTTGTGGTAGAAGGTCATCGTCTAATGCCATTCTTTTGCACGCCAGTATTTAGTTTTACTGACACCATTTGTTGAAGAGACTGCCCTTAAGGCATGTTTTAATCAAGTTTTTTAAAAATCCTCTTAGATTTTTAAATCTTTCTAATTTGTGAGTTATATGCTCTTTCATTCAGCCCCTTGGTGATTTCTTGTCTCGGCATGGCTTCCCTGCACGGGGCTGTCATTTTTGGAGACCACCACCGAAGAGGCAGTGCCGACAGGAGCAAAGCGCAGGGCCTGTGCCTTCATGTATCTGTAGCAGGTGAGCAGTTACCGGCTATGCCCAGCACTTCCCTCCAGCTCTCGTCGCATCAGCCGTCCATCCCTCCATCAAGCTAGACTGAGCTTGAGGCCAGACACAACCATATTTAAGAGATGAAGCCAAGTGAGGTATATTGTCCCGTGTGGTTGTGAAAGCCACCTTCAGACCCCAGTCAGCTGGACTCGGGAGACTTTTGCTCTTCACCACCATACAAGGTTCTTGTCTCGCTGCGTCTGCCTGTAATGGACTTGGTGCTACCAAGCTCATCATCACTATATCCCGTTAAGTGCCATTCTTCATTCAAAATCCATGTGCCATGGATTTAAAGCTTAGGCATGAGCTGGTAGCTGGTTAAATCTGAGAAGGTAAAGCAGACAGGCCTTTCCAGTTGTGCTGATGGGGCCCTCTTGTGGCAGCAGCTGCCACTGGGGGAGGAAGTGATGGAAAGCAGTGTGCATGAGAAGCAGTTATTTACTGAGGGAGGGCCTGCTGTGTGCTTTCACGGAGTTAGGCCTTTATCCTGTCTTTTCATACTACAGTACTGTTGCACGAGTAGTGGCTTAGGTAAAGCTAAGAAGTTTGTCCAACTTTTCTCAGCTGATAAATTTAAATCTGGACTTTAATTCCTAAACCTTCTCATCCCAAAGAACTCCAGATAACATCCCTGTTAGGAGAATGCAGAAGGAGGATTTCATCAAGAGTGCCTCGGCATGTGTGCTTATTCTTCAGGTAATTTTTTTTCAATGAATATTTTTGAGGACAGTATGTACAAATGATGACGGAATCATGAAACTGAGATCTGTGTAAGAATGTATGGGAGGAACCACTGGAGAAATGGCATTTGAGCTGATTCCTGAAGGACAGTTAGCATTGTTGGAGGGGACAGCTCTCGAGCATTCCAGGGCCGCTGTATCTGCTTGTCTGGAGTGCAGCCCCCTTTAATGTCTTTACAGCAGATGCCCTCCTCACTGGGCCTTCCCTGACCAGCCTCTCTGCCTTTACACCCCACCACTGTCCGTATTCCCCTCCTGTGCTTTCTCTCTGTAGCATGTGTCTCCTTTGATGAAACGTAAGCTTTATGAAGGCGCAGATGTTGGTCTGTTTTGTTCACTGCAGGGTCTCTGACACCTAGAGAGATTAGTGCTGGGCACACTGTGGGTACACATTCCCAAATGAATACCTCTAGACAAAGTGTACCTGACTAATGACTACATTTTTTAAGCATAGCAAGGCAGAAACATGGCGTCATCTTCATTTTAGAAAGATCATACCAGCTGTAGGATTGGGATTATCGGTTGGGACTTGATAATGAGAGAGGGACCAGGCAGGTTAAAAGTGTGAATCTGAATGAATGCAGTCAATACACAGAGTAGTTACTGGCCGAGCTTATGGTACCTACTTGCTTAAAGCTGTTCAGATTAGAACGAAACAGTTGCCAGGCAGATTTGGCCCACTGGCTACTGGTGTGCCTACCTTGAGGACCTGCTGTAAACCAGATTTGCACTATAACACGATCACCGAGGATACTTTCAGGGGGGCTCAAAGAAAGGCAGGACTGTGCACATAAATACACCATATGTAGGAGGTTGTTGTACAGTCCTGGTGAGAAATGATGGAATCCTATTGTGTAGCTGTGAAAGCACAGAATAGAAATGGTATTTGAGTTATTTTAGGAGGCACAATTAACAGGCGATAATGAAATCTGTTTCTAAGTTTTGTTTATAAGTAAGGCTGTGGTGAATTTCTTTTGCCTAAATCTGTTATATTCAAGGAGACCATCTGAACTTTAGATCAAAGATGAGCACTTTTAAGACATTTAGGTTTCCAAAAGGGTAGTTTTTAAAGTATAGCAAACTTTGGAATACTTGCTCTGCGACAGTAAAAATACATTTACTTAGCATTTGCTACATGCTGGGTAGGCATTTTTTCTTAGCACCTTACATATTGATATATTTTAGTCCCTTAATCGGTCCTTTAAGTTTCACTATTCTTATTTTAGAGGTGAGAAAATTTCCATTATTGAACAATGGTAACTGTGAAAAAGTATTTGCTTTACAGAATGTAAATTCGCCTTTCTGTAAGGCCTGCCATTTGCCTTCAGTCTGCAGAGCTGCCAGGAACAAGCAGTCCAGTGTGGAGGAAGCGTCAAGTTATTCTTTTAAAATCAAGTTAGAGGAGTCCCTGTCTTACCACCTAGCAGGAAATTCAACCCCAATCCTTCGCTAAGGTTAAACCAGATTCAAGGGAATTGTATGGTGCCTGGAAAAAATAAGTATGTGTCTCCCGCCCTTCATGGTCACTGCTAAACTCCTTGGTAACTGTCTCTGAGGAGGTGCTCTGTGAAGGCAGGTGGCACAGTGCAAGTCTCGGTGCCTCAAGTCCAGCATGACCTACACATGCAGCCTCCTCTGAGGTGTTGCTAAAGAATGAACTCGTACCGACTACTCTCAGAGCCTACTTTTTTCAGACTAGCTTTTTTCCAACTTGGGGAATTTTCTCTTCTTTCCAGAACTCAAGACTTGAGGGGAAAAAAGGGTAGAACAGGTTTGCAGATAGCATCTGCATTCTCCCCTGCAACACACATCCTCTCTAAACACAAAGATCTAACGTAGGAAAATAGGTGAACAAATGCAGATCATAGGAAAATTAAGTCAGCTTCCCAAGACAGCTCAGTTGCCCCATTTGTAAAAATTTGTAGTATTGAGGATTGGTTTAGGATGACTGTTGAGCAAATAGTAATCACTTGTTAATGGCCTCTGATAATTCTTGCAGAAGAACCTTTCTTTGACCAACACATGCTCCTTTTGAGGAAATGCCTTTCCCAGCCAAGCCTAATGAATCTAAAAATAACTGCCACCTTATGAGAACCGCTTGCCTAGCCACAATGATGGACTGGTTAAAAGGTGGCTAATTCACTCTCTGGGCCGTAGGGACTGATTGGTGAAGGGTTGAGCCCATTACTCTAGCCATAAATACACAAACTATTAAGTACCATGAAGGAAAAGGAAGAGTAATCTGACCATGTCTAAACAGCTCAGTCTGAAGTTGTTGGGCATTTTTCCATTTTGTGCCTTTCATTTTCCCCTTCCGTAAACAGAGGACTGCAGGGAAGGCTCCAGAGGGGTCACGTCTAGACTTTGGGGGACTCTCCTCACCAGCTGCTTCATCTCTAAGGTACTTGTTGGCTCTTTAGAAGGGCTCTGTTGAAGCTGCTGTACATACCAAAACACTGTTAGTTTTACATTTGGCTTCCTGTTTACGTGCCTCTTTGCCAGTTATGTAGCAAAGTAAATTGGAATAAACTGCCAAGTGAGTGCTAGCAAGATTTGAAGGCTACTGCAGGTTTCTGATCCTGAAATCCGAGTTTTTTTCTTGAGTTTATTGCCAAACTCATTTGGCAGCAGTATCTGACGTGAAATGTACGTGAACATGAGTACATTTTACGGTGGACATTGTGCTTAACGATAGGTTCTAGACCTGTGGATGTTATTTTTTTTAAAAATTTTTTTTAATGTTTTATTTATTTCTAGGAGAGAGAGAGACAGCGTGAGCAGGGGAGGGTCAGAGAGACAGGAGTGCAGGCTGAAACAGGCTCCAGGCTCTGAGCTGTCAACTGAAACCCACGATTAGCGGGGCTGAACCCAGCCGAGATCATGACCTAAGCGAAAGTCGGACCCGCTTAACCGACTAAGCCCGCAGGTGCCCCTAGACCTGTGGATGTTCTTTAAAACATAGTAAGTACCTCTCTAAAATCTGAAAAATACTGGTCACAAGAATTTTGGAGAAGGAGCCATAGGCCTATACTACTGCTGCTACTGCTACTGCTACTGGATCTTTCACTTCCTAGGGAGGATTTCCTCATATGTGATATGTGTGATTTCAAAATCCCAACAGCTCTGTGGTACTGGCATGCATTTTGGGCATTTAGTAGTGATACAGAGACAGTTCCACAATTCTAGGGTGGAAATTCACTAGCCCTCACTTATTAAAATGCCCATTCTTAATTTTCCATTTAGAGAAAAGTAAATATTGTGACAAAATTTTGAAAAGTGTTATGTGATATGAACTGCATTACAAAAGATGGGGAAAATTTGTAATTACATAGTTTAGAGGAAGGTGGATGAATAAAGGTCCACAAACCCAAAGATCTCCTAGGAGGAAAAAAAAGAAGACAAAAATACATCATTTAAGATGAGGTCAAAGGGACCAGAAGCCACTCAAACACTAGTTTATGTGACAGATCTAGGAGAAGAACGGCCAGAGATTATACCTATTTTGTAAACAGTATGTATTATATACACTTAAATCTGCACTTAAAAGCTGGTGAATCAATCTAATGAAAAGCATTCACACGGCATTATGTAGACAAGTATGTTTAAAAAAATACTTTAATAAGCATATTCAGAATGGCAGACAGGGAATGGGGAAAGGGAATTATTTTACAGTGCAAAATTACTATGCATAAATTTAAAAACATCTAATTCATAATTTTAAATGCCTATTTAAATATTCAAATACATTTTAAAGCTCAACAGATTTGTGTTGAACTGAGTTGCAGATTCTGAACTCTATTTGAAAACACATCATAAAACAATACCATTTCAAATGAAAATGATAGTGCTTTGCTGAGGGTGGTGGGTATGGGGTGGAGGAAACTAAGTAACTATTAAAGTCTTTTCCCAATGCAGTTTAAGAGTTCAGGAGTTATGAAATGTACTAAATCTTAAAACAAATTCATGATATTACTAAAAATTTTAAAGTAGTGCAATGACTTATCAAGTTATAGTGGCTGCATTATGAACAACAAAGTACTGTGTGAAATACCTGTATAAACACAAATACAATTAAATATTTCTTCATGAAAGGCTGAGCATTATGTATTATAATAGTGGAATGTCTTTTATTAGGTATACTTTAAAAAGATTAAGAAAAGTAAAATTTCCTAACATGTATACATGTGCCGTATTTGCAAACATGCCTGAGAATTTACTAAAAATGTTCTCGTAATATTAGTTTCCAAGAACTTCACAAACCTGCAAACAAAATGCATCTTTTGAAAAAGGTGAAAATAGCATCTCTAATATTGCAACAACTTAAAAAGTATAGCGTCACTATTTCATTTGAAACACTTCTATAGACCATCTTTGACAAAGAGCTGGAGCTAGGATACTTTGGATTTGTGTAATAAAAAACTGATTTAGAAAGTGGATTGTGACCATCTGCTAAAGCTGCCACTCTGGATAAATTAAATGTTGTAGGGTAAAAGAAAACAAAAAAATTCAGGCTTCTTAACAGTTCCACCCAAAACTCTGATTTACTTGGATATGTACGTAAAAACAGTGAATGTACATTATACGAAGTGTTGTCAAGTGGCTTTTTAACACTGTTTAGGGAAAAGAGTTGTTCACATTGGTGGAAGGAAGCAGTTTTGAACATACGTTAATAGTAATACTTCATGGGGGTAAGGCCTAAACCATAATTTCTCAGTGCAAACCTTTACTCAATTGTATTCAAACAGTTGAGCCATTAAAAACAAGACCACAGATTTATTTTAAAAAGGCATTGGCTCTTGAACTGACGGCTGAAAATGAATGGGTAGAAGCATTTGGGATATGCCTGTGTGAAAGAAAACAATAATAGTTAATAATCTTTTATAAAAGTTTGGATATAGGTCGGTCTATCAGCTGTATAAAACTACATTTTTAACAAGAATTTTGCACTAAAAATAAAATGGCACTCTTGAAAAGCTATGCAAAAAGATGATCCTGTTTGTAATCACATAGAGCAATGGATGTACACTCAACTTCATCACTTTTTCCACATAAAATCAGTATTGTTATCTGCCAACTCCTTGTGTGTGCCAATATCTAAATATTGCTTGACCTTTTCCCCTGTTTAGTTAATGCAAAAATGGGAAATTTTATAATGCATATAAAAATAACTGAACAGGATTCTGGTCAGCATGATACATTTAAGCACTTAAACTAACATTAAACTTTCATCTTGCTTCAAAAATAATTCTGAAAATTATAGCAAACACAAAACAAACGATGCAATCTAGGTATCATGCTTAATTTCAGAATTCTCAAACTATTTGTCCTTAAGTAGAAATCTGAAAAAACAAATTTTCACAATCCTTTATGAATGCTTTTACCACCTGTATAAGAAACATGACTTAGTTACTACACAAACACTTAAAAATTCATTAGAAAAACCTTAGCAAAATAAAATGAAAGCTGACAGACTCAGAATATCAATTCCTCTCATAAAAGTTTACCAACTGTACAAGTTAAGAAAATTATACAAGCTTTTGTATTAAGAAAGGACAGCTCAGTCAAGACATATGTACTGTAAAAATCTTTCAAAGGCTACAAAGAATCTGGAAAAATACAGAATGTATTTCTTAAGCCCAGATAAGAATATGGAAAGACATCATTGATGTCAACAATTTTACATATACAAACCTGACTTGGTTTATTTTAAAACTTCTATATATAAAAAATCATGCCAGCATAACTTTCAGGATTCATAAGGGTTTCCTTAATAATGACACTCAATTTGTATGGAGAGAAAATGTCTCTTAGAAAAGAAGACATTTCAAGAAACTCAGAAAAACTGGTGTTAAACAGAAATTAGAACCTGGGTTTTTTTCTTCTCTGCCATCAAACTAAGCAAAAAGTACCTGTAGTGAGCTTTTAAGATTAATACATCAAATGAGAAGGTACAGATATTTCCATAGTTCATTCAAATTTACTAAACTATATGTTATAGCCTTAACAGGATCTTTACACTTTTGAAGTAAAAAGTCTACAAAGGGCAGAATTATGAAATCTTACTAAAATCAAAACTCATCTAAAATTTTCAAATTTTAACCAACTGTTTCAAGAAAATCAACTTTTTAAGGTAACCCATCAACCCTGAAAATTTTAGTCAAACCAGATTTTACTCCAAAGAAAGTAAAATAAGTCTAAAATTTAGTCATCGGTGTTCTCAAGTTCTTCAAATTTTCCATGTGACATTGCTTCCTGGAAGAATTCAGAAGAACCTGGACTTTCTTTTCCATTGCTGTTTACCCTTCGCCTTTTGGCAGGTCTCTCATTTTTTTCATCAAAATCATTTTCATTTCTTGTAGTCATATGGACAAGTTTTGGGTCAGTGGTAAGGTTATCTGTTTCATAACCATTAGTATCCACATCTGCATGAAGTGGTTTCTTATTTCCACCTGTTGGTCCATTCACGTGTAACCCTTCAGCTTTTATTTCTTCTTTGTTCAACATTTCACCTGATCCATTAGATGACACCCCTACATTGGAAGAAATGTAAGTGAAACTGCTAGTATTAAAAAGCTAAATTTGTAAACTAAAACAGCTATTGTGAAAGCTCTTTGTCAAGGATGAGAGGGATCAAATCTGTATATACATATGGTCTAAACTCTGGCTCTACTTAGCAACTGCGTAACGTTTGGCAAAACTTATTTACATTCTGTGCACCTCAGTTTCATCACATGGACAATGAGGGTAATAAGAGATTAACCTTACAAGGTTGTGTGAAGATTAAATTATAAACGTAAAGGATTAACAGAATTTGGCATATATTAGAAGCATGCTGGTATTACGTGACAACAAATAAGCACCGGACCCAGCAGTCTAAGATAAAGCAAAGATATGCACAAATTATTAGATTTAGCAAAATGGTTATAACTTTCTAAAACTATGTGAAAAAAGATTTACATTCCTTAGAAGATTGAGTTTTCTACTGCCATATAAAATGACAAGACTTTTTCATTCTTAATGTAAGTGAATCCATGGGTATTGTGTTTTAAGGGTAAAGATCACATATTTATCTAAATGGATTTAAATCATCTGCCACCATGTTAAAAAAGTAATGCTTACACTGTCCAAACATACATTTGAAAGTGATAAAAGCAAACACAAATGCCTCCATAATAGGTAAGAGAAGAATAATTATTCTAATAAAAGTAACCATGAAAAGGGCATGTTAGACTTGATTGCAAAATGGAGTAAACATTTTGGAGACATTTAAAGTAAAATACAGAATGTGCCACTGGAGATAATTAACTTTTAATTATCTGAAAAATATTCAGTATAAAGGATGAGCTTCAAATACTAGATTTTGGTCAAAGAAGATATTCTATTTCCCTAACTCAAAAGTGCACTCAAACCATATGTGCATTTGGCAATTACGCACCATGATGTAGAAGGAACAATTCTGTTATAGTAAAGCCCAAAGAGCTACGTGACCACTGTGAGGAGGTAAAAAATAACTAGATTTCAAGACACTAAGCCCCTCGCGAAAGAAAGATAACTAAATTTGTGAATTCCTTCCTTTCCTTGAAAAACCCAGGAATCTTGATTATAGGAACTGAGGTGAATGGCTTCTGGGCTACTGAAAAACTTATGATTTATATATACCTTCTTAGGTCAAACTGCATGTTTTCATCAAATGGTTAAAAAAGAAAAAAAAATTTACTTGGTGTTACGAACAAACAGGGAAAAGACCAAAATAGTATCAACTGTATGCATCCCTGAGCTTCTATCCCCCAGTCCTAAGATCAGAGTCTTAGCTTCTTACTCTACACTTCAGGATAGCATCAGACAACATGTCCTTGAACCTTTTTAGACCAGGAAATGGCTGCTGGGTCCTCTTTTCTGTTTGTATGCTTTGTTCTTAGGGGGAAGTAGTGAGGGAACAGAGAGCGGTCATTAAATGAACAAAATATATTTGTTTCAGCAGTGCCAGTGTGAGACCAGAGGTCAGAAGAAGGAACTGTCTCTCAGTGTTCCTCTTCTGGCTTCTGTAGGCGAGGTTAGCTCTCCTTGGCCCTCCCCTAAGACTCTTACATCAGAGTACAGGTGTGCGGAGCTGGTCTCTACCTCACCAGCTTCCTCCTTAAGAGGAGTGGAAGGGTTGTTTTTAATTACAGAAGTCAAAATAATTTTCTGACTAGGTCTTACTTATCAACACAGTGATCTTTGGTCCATTATAGATTTTAAACAAGAACATTACCGGAACCTCAAATGTAATGGAATGCCATTTACTTCTTTCTCACAGGGATAAAAATAGAAATGTTTCTGCAGAATTATTAATGCAGAGCCTGACTCCTGCTTTATCTTTTCTCATCCTTCAAGGTTATTACACTATCAAAAAGAAAACTATTCAAGCCCTTGTTATCTACTTCTTTTCACCAAATGTTTAAAAGGACTTTCCTGATGAAGTATGACACACTCAACGTATTTCATAAATAACTGTGTACTTCTGATGTGAAATTGGTGCTGGAGTTGTGGTCTAACAGTTAGCAAGAATACTTTCATCCAAGCATCCCAAATGACTAATACATGCTTCTCAAGAAGAATAAATTCCTTCAAAGAAATGGTCACTACTGACAGTATATTTTTATTAAACTTATGTATGTATGCTCATATTATGTATGTGCCATGAGTATTGACAATTATTATTTTTAACTTCTGCTTTGGAAGTTTAATCCAAACCCAAACTGAATTGCCCATGCTGCTAAAGACAAGTGCCCTTCATTAGGAACAAACAGACGAGTTTCTTTGGGTGCTTACCATTCTGATTACTGTTGCTTATAGTGCCATCTTCTTTCTCAGACTGGCTGTTACTACTGTTTGAGGCAGTTGGGGGAGGGGATGGCGCCCGACTAGAAGCAGCACTTTCACTTTCATCTAGAAGACGATCCATGTAATCCCTTCAAAGAAATAATAAAAGTTACCTTCTTATATTTAAAAAAGCTGAAAATTAAAACTGAGGTTAAATTTAGAAGGCTTTATTAACAAATATGTCCTAATTTGCACTTACATTCATTCTAGTGCCTCATCTATCCCATCAGGATCTGAACATTTAAATGGAAAGCTCTTTTTCATTATGTTTGTTGGGAAAATGCATAAAGGCTTTTAAACTAGAAAACTTCTACAGACCTATAGGAAGTTTTAAAACCTTTAAAACTACAAGCAAGTGCTCACAGTGGCCCAACTAAAATCAGAGGATCTGTAA
The DNA here is from genome assembly GCA_017311185.1 of Proteles cristata cristata. Classification (NCBI taxonomy): domain Eukaryota; kingdom Metazoa; phylum Chordata; class Mammalia; order Carnivora; family Hyaenidae; genus Proteles; species Proteles cristata. The sequence goes on along the minus strand of JAESUZ010004016.1, from coordinate 382,461 downwards.
GTGAAGAGACAGGGATGATGCCAATCAGATGGAATACAAAAGAATTTCTGAATAAACACAGATTGGAATTTTAAAGCTCCTCAAGACTCTGATGGCTACAGCAATACTTCAAAGACAAATTAGGGCCTACCAATGAATCATTTCCCTGAACTTTCCTGGATACCTGGTGTATTATCTTTTTGCTAAATTTGAGCCATAAAAAGCTCACTAAGTTCCTTGGCTTATCTGCTATCCCTGCCTACCAGTATACCATGAGAGGTGTGCTCACTTCTTCCCTAAGTCATTCCTGAACTATATGGTATGGGAGGAGAGCTGTACTAAGTGACTTTGGGTTGGGTCAGAAGATCTGAGCTAAATACTCATATCTGAAAGCTTAGTGTCTTTACCTATATAAAATCATGTATGTGTTTACCACACAGGGTTGTTTCAAAAGGTATGTGTTGGGAAGTGTTTTATAAACTATGAAGTGCTATTAAGTCACTAGAATAAAGGTCTTTAAACTGTGGCCTGTGAGCATAGTATCTAAGACTGCTTCTGTACAATAGCAGAGCTATGTCGCTGCAAGAGAATTTATGGCCTGCAAAGCCTAAGATATTTACTCTCCTAACTCTTTACAGAGAAAGTATGCTAATATCTGCACTTAACTAACTCCCTAAAGGCAGGAATTTTGGTCTTTTGGTCATCACCACACCACCTGGCCTACGTTGTGCATACCACAGAGTAGAAGCTCACAATAATTATAATAGAAATATTAAGACAAATTTTTAGAATTTCTGAGCAAGTAAGAAGGCAACAGTGGAAAGGCTTAGGATTTTACTGAAAGTCTGTGGTAACAGTCTACAACAGACTATTAATTCCAGTTATAATATCAAACGACATATCAGACTGTCCCCTGGGTTATGGGGATATAATAAACCTAGGGATGTGAAGCTTCCAACAGTCTGAGGTAAAACACGTATCAATGTAACATTTTAGGCCTTATTTTCCTCCTCTATAAACGGAGGGAATTAAATTTGATGATCTTTAAGTCCCCTCCAGCTTTAGGCCATTCCTCATAATTCCAGAACAATTATGTAATGAATTGGAAGCACAAAGAAACAGAAATGAGTACTGATGCCAAAGGGATTACAGAAGCTATGACTAAATAAGAACAGATGATACATGATGACGAACTGTTGGAAATAAATTTGGTATGGTGGGAATGGATAATGGAGGATTGTTAAAAGCCAAGCAAAGGAAGCTAGAGTTGACTGGATATTACAATGGTATTGTATTACTATTACTTCTTAAAAATTAATGGCACCCATAATGCTTAAGGAAGAAGTCAGGTCAGCCATCCAGGAGGTTGGAATAGCATTCAAGTAATCACAGTAGTGCTGGGTTAATTTTTACTTAAAAAAAAAAAATATTTGCAGTAAAATCTCTAATTTGCATATGGCTACTAAATCTTCCAGGTAGTGAGTAGAGAGAATCTGTAGTAGGATCTTGCAGAGGCGGTTTATAAGGCATGAAAGTGGCAAATGGTGCTTCATTCTGGTGAATAAATTGGAAGGTAAAAATGTAACAGAAAAACGAACAAATAACTTTCAGGATGTGCCTGAACTATGGATTTTGACTAAAAAGATGAAAAAATACATTCAAATTTCTAATAACTTAACGTTCTGTGCAAAGTGCAACTACTAACAGAAGGAGGTCCTGGAAACAAACTAGAAAAGAATCTACTACTTTACCGAAAACCACAATTTCTCCCCTTAGGGAAATAACGTACCGTCTGGTCACAGCTTCTTACAGAACATGTAACATAACTAAAAGGGGTAAGTAGGATTAAAAAATTACAGTTGGTTCAATTAAAAAACAACTATGGAACACAGAGAAGGGACTTAACCTAAGCCCACAATTTTCGCCTAGGGATAAAAACACATTTGTTCACTTCATACCATTACACCAGGGGGCACTGTAAAATCTTAAAAACCATGAGAAAAAAGAGATGATATGGGACTACTTTTAACTGTGGCTACTCCACCTACAGAATACTTAACCTTAAGAGGAATCAAGGTTGTAGATATAAGTATCTTCAAAAAAGTTTCCAGAAGCTATGGAGAGATTATTAGAGAAACTAAAATGTTTGGCAGCACATCCCTACCTAACCTGTTGAGCTTGACAGCACAGAGGACCAACTAAGCCAGCCCACAACACTTCTCTTGGTGATGCTTTTTGAAAGAGAAAACTGGATGAACCATGGGTCTGACCCAGCATGGCAATTCTTATGTTCTTACTGCTGGTGACGACAGATTGCCTGTAGGTCGTGTGTGAACAATATTTCTGAAATGGGTGAAAAAAATGAAAGATGTTACTATGGCTTTTCCCTACAGAATAGCTTGAAAATAGTGACTAAGGTATACTCTGAAGACTAGATAGCTGTATCTCATTCTACGTCATCATACCTCAAATACTAGCAATAAATCAAGAAAACTTAACTATAAATTTATAACATCAAGCAATTAGATAAAATTTGGAATACTTTGTATGAAATTCCACCCTAGGCATCATGAGCTTTGAATAATGGGGGATGAGGCAGAGTCCAATGCCCCATGATTTCCAGGGGCAATCATACCTATTACTCCCTTTTAGATAATTTTGCTTTGGAGTTTTAGAGTGTATGATCCTCTACGGAAGTAAGTAGCAGAGAACCTGTAAGTGAACATTACCAGAAGCAGTCCAGCCTAGGAGTTTTAAAAGCACAATCAAATATGCATGTAAGCACATCTTTCAAAGGCAGTTATTTGGCCAGTCCTGAGAACTTTACTGGTGCACAATGACCAAATGAAATCACAACTTAGCATTTTTTAAAATTCTATAATCTGCAAGAAATAATCAAGGATAGAATGGTAAAGTTAAATCCACCTGAACAATTCATCAGCATTTTAGAAGAACTCCCATGACACGAAGGGTTCATTCAATACTCTATGTACTTAAGTAAACTCCTAGCAGCAGCAGGGACAGTTTTTTCCAAAGCTAGACTGAATAAGGTTCAGCTTTGGTGCATGGAGACCGATCCAGACATACGAGGCATTTTACATAAAGACATGTAACAACCCATACTCCCTGTATCACTAGGAGTCAGACGAAGTTGCATGACTATTATATATTATTTCTGTTGGAGGAAAGGTTTCAGGAAATCAGGTAAAAGGGAAGAAAATGAAATTTGACTGGATTTATTTTCTCTCTCTCTGTCTTTTCCCTTTTATATCTATACCCAAATCTTATTTTGGTTCCTGGGATCGAAAGTAGGTCAGACAAGGAAAAATACTAATTTCCATTCTTTAAGGAGATTCTATGAGGCAGTAAGCCCCATAGTTTTTGAAGAGTTTCTTTTCTGTGCTCACTGTGCTCACAGTATTATTAGATAAAAACTATGTGCTTATACTGAACGGAACAGAAGTTAACAAAAACATGCTTTACCATCTATTCTGATCTACTTACTCTCCTGAAATACACTAACATTTGCCTTGATGTATTTATTGTCTCAAGTATTATGAATTGTAGTTTATAATGTTTCGTAAGGCACTGAAGCCTAAATGCTCTGTGAAGAGATGTCTAAAACTGGATAACTTTAATGTAAACTCTGATCCTAGTGAAAAAAGAAGATTCTAAAAAAAAAATCACAATTTTCTCAAGAAAAATTCAAGAGCAAAAATATGACTTGACAGAAAAAAAATAAACTCACGTTACACCAGGATGAAGGTTATATTTCTTTTTTCCAAATCGCGTTTGCTGAGCAAAGAAATCGTAACGTTCAGATTTTTTCCACATATAATAAAATGCTACACATTCACCAACTGACCTTGTTCGAACCTATAAGAAAAAAACACTTGTTTTTAAGAATCATCTCCTCCTTAAAGGAGTTATTTCATGAAAAATGGAGAGAAATAATACAGTGGCAGTAAGTCTTCAGATATTTTAGCATTATGCTTTTTAAAAGCATCTTAATTTGGGGTGCCTGGGTGGCTCAGTTAAGAGTCCAACTTCAGCTCAGGTCATGATCTCATGCATGGTTTGAGTTCAAGCCCTGCGCAGGGCTCTGTGCTGATGGCTCAAAGCCTGGAGCCTGCTTCAGATGCTGTGTCTCCCTCTTTCTCTGCTCCTCCCCTGCTTGCACTTTGCGGCTGCCCCCTCAAAAATAAACATTAAAATAAATAAATAAGGGGCGCCTGGGTGGCTCAGTCAGTTAAGTGTCCGACTTCGGCTCAGGTCATGATCTCACGGTTTGTGGGTTTGAGCCTCAAGTCGGACTCTGTACTGACAGCTCAGAGCCTGGAGCCTGCTTCAGATTCTGTGTCTCCCTCTCTCTCTGCCCCACCCCTGCTCACGCTCACTCTCTCTCTCTCTCTCTTCTCTCAGAAATAAATAAAACATTAAAAATTTTAAAATAAATAAAAGCATCTTAATTTACTATACAAATAAACACTTTCCTATAGAAAATATCTGGAAGTGGCATTTAATTATAATTAATGTTACAGCCAGTATACTTTTATTCACAGATTACCTAGGGAGTCTACTTTTCAATTACCATTTAAAAGATTCTCTTAGAGGTCTCACTGGTGATCCAGACTCAGTTATTTTACTTTCTAAATGGCTGAGAATATTCCATAATGAGTTGAAAGGTATAATAATGCCAATGCTAATTCTTTGCTTACTAAGTTACTTCAGTAACAGGTGCTATACCTATCTATGAGACTGAATGGCTCCCCTACATAAATGTTCAACACCAATGAGACAGACAAATTATGTGGACAACATCCCCCTTTTTCAATGCTTAGTTAGCTTGGAAAGCTAAGGTTGATGTATATAATAAAATACTAGGAGTTTAAAATAAAAAAAAGGTTTCTGCGTAAGTGTTGAGATGCAAGACATATTGCTTTAACCCATAAATGTCTAATCTTGAAGTAAGTATCCTGTAGGACTGACTGCACCTAAAGTCAATTTGATGACATCCTCATTTCACTACTCGATGTATTTTTCTTTCTTCCCCAAATGCTTGCACTTTACAAGTTTAGCCCATGCTTCTCTAAGACTGAAAGATACCAAGGTATTTTGATTTTGTTTTTATCATCTTCTCAAGGTGTTTTTTTTTTTTTTTTTGTCTCCTTTAGAATCCTTATTTCTATACAGGTATCAGCCAAGTCAACTGTACTTTTCTGAAAGCAAAGACTGAAAAGGTATTTTGGGGCATGCAAAGTTAATATTCTGAAAAATCTTCAATAAACTAACCCTACACAGAACTTATGATTAAGATCCAAACTTCAATTTCAGGTATAAAAACAAAGTCTTAATGTTTTCACTGGATGATTCTTTTCCTTCTTAAAGAATTACTGTCCTCTTTTTTGTTCACTATAGTATATTAGGTATAGATAGGTCAGCTGACTTCTGGAACATTGAAATATCACTATCCAAAACAAAGAAATCAAGGTCTTATTTTCAATATTATATTAGAGGCTTTATTGACTAGTGGTTTATAGTCACCTAATAGGTTCTTACTTCTTAAAAGAGGGATTTCTGGAGGGCTGCTGCTGCTGGTTATTATACCAGCTTGCCACTCCAGGGGTCCCCTCCATAGGTAATACAGCAGGTTTGGTTTCAATCTAAGCAGCAATGCTGGAAAACTCATATCCAAAAATGTCCCATTCAATCATGAAACAATGTATATATTTTTTACAGTCATAAACATATGTATCTAGTCACATTAGCAAAATGCATTCCTTTCATAGAATATGGCCTGTGCTGGAGGTAATCAGTCCATTTGGACACAACATTAAGAGGTAGGATACATTTTTGACACCAATGCTATGACTCAAAATTTCTCTTTTATTAGTAGTTTTATATCTGATGTCAAATACCAAAATGTAACAAGATAATCAAGAGTAAGCGAGTTTTGCACAACAAAATTAAGAAAAATAAACTCAGACTTATAAGCAACTCTTTATAGAACATAAAATATACTGTTAAATATAGAGTAAAACAAATTAAGTAAACTCTACCCAGTCACATTCAGAGATGTAAGAAGAATGTGGTGACAGACTATTTAGAACTCAGACATAAATAAGCCCATGTAAACCCAGATACTTTCAACATCATCCTAGACAAGCCATCACACAAAACTTAGATCTATCTTTAAGGAAACATGTAATGCCAAGGTCCTTGCCATTTCTATTTGCTAAAAATGTGATATTTATATAAGTCTAGAATTCCTTACTGGCTTCCAGTTCAACTCTTGAGATTTTAATTTTGCATATCCTAATTTCCCAAACAATGCAAGTAATTATGCAGTTCTTTTGGGTATACACTGACACTGTATAGTTGATATTATCAATATGGAATGATAAATGAGTGTTAAATACAATTATCAAATTATAATGTACAATAAAGCTGATTTATTGAGATATTCTTCTAGAAGATTAAATCTAATTAACACCATATTAAATATTAAGTTTCTGATTTTAGACACTCAGGACTTAAATGCAAAAATGTTTTAATTATAAATAATGTCATGCTAGAAATGTTTTAAACTTTCAAAATTAACTTAAAAACCCTCCTTTAAGACAATCTGTCACAAGTTTATGGAAAATAGCTTTAAATAATTACATTATATACACATATACTACCCAGAGGTTGATAAACATATTTGTAAATCAGTCCAATTCTTAAAGTCGTCTAACATCATGTACTGAAAACAGTCACTTAGTAAATATATGCCAGAAAGTCTAGGCATGCTTACAATTCCCAAAAACTAACATAGTAAAACGTTCTTTATAGAACCTTTAATATTAGAAAATAATTGCTTTAAGATGATCTGGGTTAACTAAATAGCTTTGTATAAAGAGAACATAGATCATTACTTACTTTATTAGCCTGAATCAAATGAAAATCCTTTCCATAGGCCTTCAGCCCTTGTTCAAAATTTCTACACTCTTCTTCTGTCCAAACAGATAATTCCTCTGACAAAATGGGTGGGAAAACTGTTAAAGCAATATTCCCCCAAATATTGCATATAACCAGTTACAAATAAAAATGTTAAGTTTCTAGTAACAGTAAGGGCAGTGTTTTACTCCTGAGCACTATTACTGATGGTTGCAAAAGATAAAGTGACAAAAACTCTGTATTTAATAAAAATTTGGAAGACTTGGTCCCTAATTCTCTAATTTCAACTTGGGTCACTTTCTCCTTTATTACCTAACTAGACTAGCTACCTTTCAATTCCTTAAATTCACTACATTCTTTGTAACTTTAATGCTATTTCCCTTTGTCTATACTTACTTCCTGCTTCACCCTTTTCACCTAAGTTGTTTACATCTCAGCAAAATACCCCTCTGTTCTAAAAGTTTTCCCTAACAGCCTCACCCTTTCCCCACATTAGGTTAAGTCCTACTGCAATAAATTTGAATTGCACCTTCTAATTCTCCTTGGAAGAACTCATAACTATTTTTCAGCTTCTCTACCAAGGTTCTAAGTGCTATGAGAGCAGGGACTTTATAATGTCCTCAGAACCTAGCAGGCCTTCCCATTTTTGTTGAATGAATATCTTCCATTTGTTATATGATAACATATAGTGTTCTTAGTGAAGCACAATGGGAGCCAGCAAAGGGACTTCAGTTCAGAGACCTTAGTCTCATCAGTTTGAAACTAAAGATAACAACTATCACACTCCATAGCTCACAGGGCTATTCACAAGATCAAATAAAAAAATACTTCTTAAAAATGCCTTTAAGGGCACCTGGGTGGCTCAGCTGGTTAAGCATCCAACTCTTGACTTCAGCTCAGGTCATGAGCTCAAGGTCTGTGTAACTGAGCCCTATGCTGGTCTCTGTGCTGGCAGTACAGAGCCTGCTTGGAATGCCCTCTCCCTTTCTCTCTGCTCCTCCTGCATGCATGCATGAATGCATGCCCTCTCTCTCTCAAAATAAATAGATAAAAAGTATTTTAAAAAATGCCTTGAAATTGAAAGGCATTATGTATTTTTTAATGGCCTTATTTTCCCATAAAGAAGAACCAAACTTAATCCCATCTCCCATAATGCTTGTGTTAGACACAAGTTATTTGATATGTTACAAGTTATTTGTTATTCACCAAATACTTACTGGATTGAGAAAGATCATTATTATTATACCTATGCAGACTGAAGATCTTAAGTTCTAAATTTCTGCTAAGTCATGAAAACAAGTAAAAATTTATTATTTACCTCTAGCTGCTTTTACATTAAATCTTAATCTTCTCAGTGCTTCTTCTGTGTCAAAATTGCATTTAACTAATTCGTATAACGCCTAGAAAAACAAAAAGACTTCAATATGTGACCCAGACTATAAACAATTCAAGGCTACAATTTCTTAAGTAAAAGCTTTTCCTGAATCCAGTGTTTGTGTTCATCATTTCTGGAAGACAAGTAATTCTAGTGAATGTAACACAGAGAACACTAAAGAAAAACAAATTCCGGGGTGCTTGGGTGGCTCAGTTGGTTGAGTGTCCAACTTTGGCTCAGGTCATGATCTCGTGGTTTTGAGTCTGAGCCCCACGTTGGGCTCTGTGATGACCGCTTAGAGCCTGGAGCCTGCTACAGATTCTGTGTGTCTCCTTCTCTCTCTCCAAAATAAATAAACAAAAATAAAAAAAATAAAACAAATTCCATCCTGATAATTAAACACTTCTGAATACATAGAAAATAGTAAGCAAATACTCTAACTTGGCAGCCATATCTCAGAAATTTAAAAATAAAAAAACTTTTATAAAAATCACAAACCCTTTTTTTGGCTTTTTGCAGCTCCTACTCTAAAACAAATGAGAAAAGAAAAGCATTGACTTATGAAAGTGGAAAAAAAAAAAAAAAAGAACTGCTGCCATTAGGTTCACTTGTAGGCAACTTGTCTACCATATCCTTAAAACATTATCCCAGATATATATTCTCAAGTTGATGATATCCAGACTCTCAGGGATATCCAAAGGAACTCCAAAATTTTGAATAAAAGGTATATATAATAGGGAAAATGACATATTGTTTTTATTTTAGCTGAAATTATACTAATGATATAAGTGTGTAACATATTAGCTATTGCTGATTCCCTATTGATATTATGGAAATTTTGGTGGATATCATAACACTGAACGTGACAGCTTTTACATCTATAAACGTAAATAATTTATTTGGGGAAAACTGCAAGTTATTTTTTTAAACTGAAGTATGGTTGGCACACAATGTTACATTAGTTTCAGGTGTACAACATAGTGACTGGGCAACTGTACACACTGTGCTATGCCCACCACGAGTGTCCCCATATAATGCTATTATTGACTATATTCCTTATGCTATACCTTTAATCCCCATGACCCATTCATTCTGTAATGTTAGGTTACTTCTTAATCATGTACCTGTTCATTGTCTTTTATGTGAGATCCTTCAGGAATTGCTTCTACACCTTTCTCATCACCTGTTCGTCTAGATGCATCCTTAAGAAATATAATCACTTTATCTTCCGGTAAATACTCAGGGTCCCACAGAAGCTGATCATCGTTTTCATATACTAAATTAGGAAAACATAATGTTAAAAAAAATGCCAAAACTTGTTTGTGTTAAAACACTAACATTAAACAAATTATTCACACTTATGAACCAACATGTTGAGAAGTGAGAGGTACAACATGGTCCTAGGACTTGCCTAACTTCATTCTTGGGCCATATTTATAGCCTAAGTGATTCAAGCAATTTTATAACTCTTTCACAGCCAAGCTGACTTAGCTTGAATTTACCCAAGTCCAAGCTCTCTTGGTTTGAACAGCATCACTACCACCATGTATTATGTATATGACCTTGGACAAGTTACTTCTCTTCTCTCTGAATCATCTGTGAAATGCGGATAACAACACTATCATGTTGGGTTGTAAAGATTTAAAGTACTCTAAAACAATTCTGGCACATATTAAAGTTCAGTGGATGTTAGCTATTATTATTATTTTTTAAATGAGAGGTCTAAAAAAATGCTCACCAAATATTAATTAACACTGCTTATTTCTTGATGGTAAAGTTTAGGGTAATTTTTTATTTTATATATTTTTCTATGAAGCTTGAAAATATAATAAACATAAATCATTTTCATAAAACAAGTCTAGTCTTTTTTTAAAAAAAAAAAAGCATTTCATTTTCATCAGAATTTCCATTACAGTAAAACTAAAGTTGAAACCTCATCACAATTTAAAAGATGAAATGAAAGGGGGAAAACCTAAGATGAGAGCCCTGTGCAAATGTAACTGACAGGAAGATGGAAACATAGACAAAAAAACTAAGGAAGAGTCAGAGAGAAAAATTAACACATATGACACCATCAATACTGGGGGGAAAAAATGCTTCAAGGAGTGCTAGCACTGATGGCCAAATGCTGTTCAGTGAACAGCATGAAAACTGAAAAAGGTATGATGGACTTACTAACAAGGAGGGGTAAGTTTTAAGAGCTGTTTCTGTGAATAAATGGAAGCTGGGGCCCCACTGGAGAGGACTGAAGAGTGAACAGAAGAGGAAGAAATAAAGTAGAGGACTCTTGAAAAGTTTGGTTTTAAGGTACAGCCTGAGAGGAGGTAGAACTGAAGACAGTTTTTGGTCTTAATGGTTTTTAAACAGAGGAGACAATCACTTAAATGCCAGTAGGAAAGAACCAGCTAAAAAAAAAAAACCTCTGTATTTAAGAGACAGAGGATAACTGATAGTGTCAAAGTTCCTTGTGTTATTAAAAAAAGTAATTAACAGTAGGGCACCTGGGTGGCTCAGTCAGTTAAGCATCCAAGTTCGGCTCAGGTCATAACCGCATAGTTTATGAGTTCGAGACCCGCTGTAGGGCTCTGTGCTGACAGCTCAGAGCCTAAAACCAGCCTCAGATTCTGCGTCTCCCTTGCTCTCTGCTCCTCCCCCACTCACTCTGTGTCTCTCTCTTTCAAAAATAAACATTAAAAAAATAAAAATGAAAGGAATTAACAGCTAATTAAGCATCTTCTATGTACCTGGCACTGTGTTTTTTTTTGTTTTTTTTTTTTTTAATATTTTTATTTATTTCTAGGAGAGAGAAAGACAGCGTGAGCAGGGGAGGGAGAGAGAGGGAGACACAGACTCTGAAATAGGCTCCAGGCTCTGAGCTGGCAGTCAGCACAGAGCCCGACGCGGGGCTCGAACCCACGAACCGCGAGATCATGACCTAAGTGAAAGTCGGACGCCTAACCGACTAAGCCACCCAGGAGCCCCAGGCACTGTGTGTTTTCATATAAATTACCTTGTCTCACTTCACACCCCCACTACACACGTACACTTTAAAATACTGTTCTACCTTTCTGTTTCCCAAAACAGCTACTCTTCTTTAAAGTACACAGATAATCTCTAGAAAGTTTTCCTTAGTAAACCTCATTCCTTCTGTAGCCTGCTGGTACAATCTTAGTGAAACTCTAAATCGTAAATACAGTAAAACTGTCAGGATAACGTGAATTTGGATATACTACTATTGATTTTTGTTCTCTGCTTAACCTCTGTTCACTGAAGGAGGGAGTGGGGAAGACTACACTTTTCATGTTCTTAAGACTGATGGATGGAGTATGGATAAGGCCTTACAAGAAGCCCTAAGAAAGATGGAAAGTGGTGAGTCCCTGAGTCCCCAGTGGTTCTCCCACTTAAATACATCCATACTGGGCCTATGAAACAAGCACCGTGACATGAAAGATACTTCTGGAATCATTCTGTTAAGTTCCAGATAGCCACAGGATATAGAGATATATATATTTAAGCTGAGTACACAAACATCACCAGATGGTGCCAAATGACAAGCCAGACCCCTAGAACTGTGACAAGACAGCCAGACAGGCTGACTCTGAGAATACAACACCTCATTTTATACAATGACAACATACTAAAAAAGTATCACAGATAAGAACAATCAGCATTTCCACAGAGAATAAACCATACTGCCTTTACTGGTTCCAGAAAAAGACCAAATTATTTTTCACTTAGTTTACACTCCAAATAAAATATGGACTTTTGACTATGATCTAAATAAAACAGGCAACAACAGCTAACTTTTGTTAAATGTCTGTTGCAGAACTAAATGCCAAGAGATCAGAAAATCAGAAATCCACTACTACAATAAAACACACTAAAATACAGATGAAAAACACCACCTATAAATATGAAAACTATAAAATAACAAAAAGAAACATTTTATTATAATTACATAAAAGGACATAAGAATGCTAGATTTGCAAGATTACATCACTGAAATGTAACAGCATCTTCTGAAACTGTATCATTTTAAATGAACTACCAAGCCTAGATATTAGAATTTTTAAAAAAAGCAACCACAAATATACCCACCTTATAGTACAGAAGATAAAATTTACATGTGATTATAAGTGAAAGCATTCCAAAGGCAGGAACACACCTAGTGTATTCAAGTTACCTAGGGAAGTGCTTATTATGGCATTTTAAGTAACAAATTAAGCTTTTCAAATAAAATGGGCAAAATGGGTTGTCAGAATAAGTTAACAAAGTTCACTGTGTGTGTGGTGGTGGTTGGGGGGGGAGGGGTTGTAGAAAGTCCACAAACTACCACCACAAAACCACAGACTTTTTCAGTCCAGGAAATTAATTCCCAATGAATAAATTTATATTTATTCACTCAGTTTTCAGAGTAAAAAGTGTTACCTATTTTTAATGCTGAAATAAAAATTCAGTCTAATCAATGTATCATGAGGATGAAAATGCTAGTCCATAATCAGCTATGGTAAAATAATGAGGTTTACACCATGTTCATAAAAGGATACACTGTGATTAATGACATAAATTTTAAGTTGTCTAGCTAAGCCTTTCCTATGTACAGGCTAAATGAACTGCCTTTTCAACAATATTATTATCATGAAGAATAATGCATGTGTACATTTTTTAGTAAGTAACTTCAGAATCAGTAATACGTCAAATGTTCATTAAAAACAAAGATTTATGTGGTCCTTTGCTATTCACTATTGCCAAATTCCTAGCCGTTTCCTTACTCTAAAACTCATGTCATGCAAGCATGAAAATTAGACCAGGAAATATCTTGGGTCATTTCTCTTAACCCTTTCCCCCTAAGTAGTCCAACTAATTCTAATCAACCTAGTCCAGGGTTCTCAATTGCGGCAGTACTGATACTTCGGGAAGATTATTCTTAGCAGGGGAAGGCAGTGGCAGTCCTCTGTGTTCTAAGATGTTTAGCGGCATTCACTTCAGTCTTACCACAAAAGCTGCAGTGTTCATTCAGTTTAGTACATGGAAGAAACAATGAAATACACACATAACTGAAAAATCATGCTTTTCATCTGTACAACACTTCTTCAGGAATTAAATCCTTTCCATTTGAGTGAGGCTGACATCACACCCTGGAGCCCCAAGAACAGATACATGAGCGAGGGCAACCCAGAATACTCACTCTTCTCTCTGGTCACAGTAATTACTTTTGGGTGAGTATGACTCAAGCTAAGTCAACAGAGGTTCTCTCTAGGACTTCTGCTGGAGCAAAGGTAGATACGGAAGTTTTCATTTATGTTGGTTCTCTAGCTACAAGGACAGTGTAAAGTGTAAGCAACAGTTCCCAGTAGCCATCTTTGCCTGTCTTGTAATAAAGGAAAGATGGAAAGGAGAGGGACAACTGATAGAAGAACCCCCAAATCCAGTTATATCTGAAGCCACGCTACCCAGAACTTTCCAGTTAAGGTAAATTCTTTTTTGCTGAAGATAACTGAACCGGGCCTTTACTAATTATAAGTAAAACAGCATGAACTGATGCTTTCTGAAAAGCTGAATAATAAAACCTAAATGTAATGGATAAGATTAATCATCCATTGAGGGGCGCCTGGGTGGCTTAGTCGGTTAAGTGTCCGACTTTCGCTTGGGTCATGATCTCACGGATCGTGGGTTCGAGCCCCGCGTTGGGCTGTGTGCTGACTGCCAGTTCAGAGCCTGGAGCCTGTTTCAGTCTGTGACTCCCTCTCTCTCTGACCCTCCCCTGCTCACGCTGTCTCTCTCTCCTAAAAATAAATCAAAACATTAAAAAAAAAAAAAAAGATTAATCATCCATTGAATACTAATGCCACTGAGTACTTACTATGTATATGCTGTTAAGGCTACACATGAAAATATCCTATGTAAATCTTCATGACAGGCTCTGTAAATAAATGCTCTTTTACAGCTATTTTATACAGGAGGAGAAAAGGAAGTAAACATGTCCAAGGCCAAATGTCTACATAGCAATCAAATTTTACTGAATGCGTATCAGTTTTGTTAACGTTATTCTGCACCCACCTACCTCAGCCACCAAATGTTTACTAAGTGCCTATGTAACAGAATCATACTAGGTATTAAGGATACAAAATTAATAAACAAATGATTATAATAACCTATGCTGAGTATAGGTACTAATTTACATAAATTTAAGAAAATTTTAATCGTGTAGTTGAGATTATATAACAAAAGATACAGGTTCAAAGATAACTTTAACATGATTGTAACAAATCTTGTTTATATAACTACTTGGAGCAGAAGTGATGAATGGGGGGCACCTGGGTGGCTTAGCTGGTTAAGCGTCAACTCTTGGTTTCAGCTCAGGTCATGTACCTACGGTTTGTGAGATTCTCTCTCTCTCCCTCTCTCTCTCTCTGCCCCTCCTAATTTGTGCCCTCTCAAAAATAAACATTAAATTAAAAGGAAAAAAAAAGAAATGATAGCTGATGAGGAATATATATGCTGCATGGAGTCTAGTAAAAAAGAAATCAGGTATCAGAGAGAAAAAAAAATTATCAATATCATTCCAGGATACTCAGTAATGGGTTTTCTTATATCAATGAAAAAATTCTAATCCATTTATCAAATAATTCCTACAGTGAATGTATCAAGGTATCACAGTTTTGTGACATTTTTTATCAAAATAATTCCAACAAAATTCTCTCCCTTTTGAATGTGTGCTAACCAAACCAATGAAAAATATCTTGCAAACATTTTCCTATAAGGAAAAGAATACACTAATCTTCAGTATCCCGTTGACAGTTTTTTTCCCTAACAGTGTAATTTACCTAAGTTTCACATGAGTTTGGTTTGGGTGCACAGGGTACCCTAAGTGGTGACAAATTCTGGGTAACATGACAAATGTCTGAATAACCAGAAATACAAAACTGAGGAAAGACCCTGTACTACAGTGACCCCTCTAAAGCAGGATCACCTTGTTAAATCTGGTCTAACCCTCACACCATCTATAATGCTTAAATTCTCATGGGGAGTAAGATTTGTAAGACATACCTGTTCCTGAAAAAAATAATTATGTATAATTGCTTTCTAAAATTACAATAAAATTGAAAGCTTTAAGTGAGCCCAAATTTAAAACAATGAAAATTAAAGATCATTTATTTGCTATGGTATCTGACAATACAAACACGTTAAATACAAAACATATAAAAAGTTAATTAAAACTACCTTTAAGCCCTAACACTAACCTGCCATACATAAAACCAAAATATTTTCCTACGCAGCTACAAAATATGAAATTTTCTAAGATAAACACTATTATTTTTCATAGTCAATGCTTAAAAAAATAAATGAGAACAAATATCTAACTTTCAGTTCTTTAGCTGAAGAAAGAACTCAATGGTGAACATGTGCTAATCATTATAGAGCACATAAGGAAAGCATAATTTTTAAAATTCAATTACAAAAATAAATACAAATGCCAATTGTTCACTTATTTTTGCACACAACTCCAATGTATTCATAAAACATATGTACAGAATCTTACTTTATAACAAGGTCACTCCATATTGTACTTTTAATGTACCTGTATATTGTAGGAATTTACTTGAAAGTGAGTAAAAGCTATTACTGGTGTTAAAACATTTTTGCTGTCCCTAGAATTTACTGGCCTGTGATGTTCCCTTAGCTGCCTTCTACCTACTGTTTGCCCTGAAAGCAAGTGCATTAT
This sequence comes from Proteles cristata cristata, assembly GCA_017311185.1. Classification (NCBI taxonomy): domain Eukaryota; kingdom Metazoa; phylum Chordata; class Mammalia; order Carnivora; family Hyaenidae; genus Proteles; species Proteles cristata. The sequence goes on along the minus strand of JAESUZ010004016.1, from coordinate 366,442 downwards.
AAAGGAAGTTTCTGGAGAGAACACTAAAAGGAAAAAAAACAAAAGTCTTCTGCAGCTCCAAAAGACTCTGCATATGTAAGCTGAAATGTGAAGACAACAACTGAAATAAAAGAAATGAATAAAGATTTCTAGCACTGAGTGATGTCATACAACACATGAACTCATTAAAAACACACCCACAGCATTCCTTCTGGAACTTACCCCAACAAATAATCTAAGACAGACTTAAGACCTCAAGTATTTTATGTTCCTGGAAGTTTAAGTATTTATGACTTAAGACTTTTTATATAACATGATGGAAAAAATCATGTAAAATTTAAGTATACAAGTTTTTTTCCCCAAATTATTTTACAAATAAACAAATATCAAGGTCCTCAATTTTAGTAATATTAAAAGTTTCAAAGCTTAAGGTATGCTTTTTAGGTCATTATGTGCTTGAGTATTTTTAAACCTAACAGCTTCCACTGACATAAAACCTTTTATATTTAAATTATACAAGTTATAAAGGATATATTCAGGGAATTTAAAATATGAAAAAAAAAGAATTAAAAAGTTGAGATGTTTTAAGTCACTCAGTATCAAAAAGGCATTCAATTTTTTCTTGTTAGATTTCTATGGACGAAACTGGAAAAACAGGAAACATTTTCTTCTTACAGAGATAATGAAGGGTCTTCTTTCATAAATCAATGGGGTAACAAACTGTCCTGGTCTCATTCCATTATAAAATAAGTTCTCAAAAGCATGAATTCAAGCTATGTAACTTTACCAGTTAACCCACCTTTTTCATTTTCTTTGTATCTACAAATGCCAACTGGAATCTCTGCTTGAAACATGGAGCCCACCATAATCTCCTATGTTAGAAATAACATAACACATTAGTAAGATCTAGTAACACAAGAATTTTATATCCATTTTCTAGCTTTACCATCTTCCTGGGTAAACTATTCATGGCTTCTCTGTCATAAAAGATACAACCAATTAACTACCTCAGAGGAGTATTGTGAGGATGAATGAGTTAATAATAGATAAGAGCTTGGATATGATTGGATGAAAATATTAGTAATAATAATGGGATGTAATGTAATATATACAGTGAATACAACTACTTCAAAATATGGAGAAAAAAAGTAAAAATGAGTTCTTATAATTCAAATTGCAAACACTCTGAAAAACAGAAAAACAAATTAGGTATATTAAAGTATTTACACTCCAAACTATGGTCCCTGGATCAGTATCATCAGCGTCACCTGGGAAACTGTTAGGCATGCAAATACTCAGCTCCTACCTGAGACCTGAACTCTGGGGATGGGACTCAGCAAGTAATGTCTTAACAAGCTGTCCTGGTGATTCTGACACAGACTCTGAGAACCACAGATTTAAGGTAAAGAAAAAGGGTTTGTATAAAGCTCTGTAGGGATCAAATGGATGAAAGGCCACATGGATAAAGCAGGTTAGTGCTTTTCACAAAACAATATGAAACAAAAAAGTAACCTCCCCAAAACATAATTAAATCTAATATTAGGAAATTTAGTCATCAGATCTATGTAAAATCACAGATGAGGGGAAACTGGCTATTCAGAAAGATAACTGGAGATCACTGCTGATGAGGTATTACAAAACAGAGGGACCAAGATTATAAGAGCCTCCTTTATCTGGTGGCTAAATGTTAAGACTGAATTTACTGCACTTTCAAAATGAAGACGTAGGCAGGAACGGTACAAGTTTAAGGTGACAGTTTGCCAGTTGAAATAACTCTTAGGATTTGAAAAATTCCTCTTATTGTCAACCCAGTGAGATCAGAATCTCATTTTTTCTAGTATAACTTCAAAGACATACTCTATGTGATTAATTTATTGCTAAACCTGTATAGGAAAACCAGTTGATTTTCTAAAAAGAATTCATATACAAATTTACTCTTGTAGGTGAACTTTTAGGTCTTTTCATTATAAAAAAAAAAAAAAAAGAGTATCCTACTATCACTTCTTGTGCCTCTGTTAACTTTACTCATCAATGCTTACCAGAAAATAGAAAGTCAAGTTATCAACCCTTCCTGTCTAAGGCACTTCTAAAAATATCAATGCCAGGATCCATTCCAGACCAATTAAATTAGAATCTCTGGACAAAGGTCCTGGCAATCAGTATTTAAAAGTTCTCCAAATGATTCTAACATGGAGCCAGGTTCGAGAGCTTCTGGACTAGTGTAAAAATAAGATACCCTCTTTTTCCTATTGAGTTCAGAACACCTTTTTACATGGTAATCTGTTCTGGAGGGGAGGGGAGGGGAGGAAAGTAGCACTTAGGAGCGTTATGTACCAAGTACCTTATGTGTAATTTTTATTAAATCCTGTATGATTTTCATTAAATTCTTACAAATTTCAACAAGGCCAAAATTTTTATTTCTGTATTGTATGTGAGATGAAACTCAAAACAATGAAGTTCCTCAGGAATGCACTATTAGTAAGTTCTGGGGCTGTAACTTGGACTCATTTTTGATTTCAAAGCTGTCTCCTCTGTCCCAATCTTTAGAAAAATTTAGTGTCTCACAAGCCTTAGAAGAGGATTCAGAATCTTGACAATTTTTGCTACAACAAAATCATACTATAATAAAGCAGTCTGGGTTTACTGTGGCCTGTTTTATTACATAATTTTCTGAGAAAGAGAATACTCTCCCATGTTGTCCCTCTTCTGTGCTTTTGTTTCTTCACTAAAAATAAAATAATAATTCAACACTTAAATACTCTACTGTATACTTCAGACAGAAAAACAATTCAAGTTGGAGAAAAGAGATATAAATTTGAATATATGGTAGAAAGTAACAGCTTAAGGTTACTTCCAAGGTTTTTAGTTTTCATCATAATTTCTACATAGTGTAGGAATCAGAAAAAACTGGATTGAAGAACATGTGCCCAAATAGGTCACATAAATAGTAAGCAGCTTTTGTGATCCTTGTTTTCTGTCTTCAGCCCCATATTTCATTCATCATTCACTCAAATGAATACATATTGCAGTGAGCTAACCTTCCCTTGCCATTCTAACTCACACTGATATCACTCTGTCTTCTAAGCAGCTCTTTGGAATCCCAGAAATGGACCAATTGTGTCTGAAACCCACAATACTTGGGAGCCCACTCCAAGTTCATTTGAATACTTCATTCTTCCTAACAGAAACTCTTTTAAGTAGAAGATGGTCTCTTATTTTAATCAGCAAGGGTGTCAGCTCTCTCGAGTCTGCCGCAGGTATCCCAAACCAAAAAACTTTAAACCAACTTAAAAAAAATAAGAAAAAACCCACAGAGAAGACTCAAAGCTATTAATAATTAAAAAATCATGACTTATAAAGTATAGCTAGTCCACTAATTTTGATGTTTAGAGCTACTCTGCTTCCAAAGAAATAAATGTTTATGATTGTTTATGCACTGAAATCTGAAACCGGTCCTAGGGGAAAAAGAAAAACCACCAAAAACGCTCAATGTAGTTTTTGAGAGCAAAACTGAGTGATCTGTCTCAATGAAGAGTGACATCACTTAGGGGCACCTCAGCTCAGTTGGTTGAGCATCCAACTCTTGATTGTGGCTCACGTCATGATCTCACAGTTCAGAAGATTGAACCCCTTGTTTCTGTACTGAAAGCTGCTTGGGATTCCCTCTGTCCCACTCTCTGCCCCTCCCTGCTGCATGCACTTGCTCTCTCTCTCTCTAAAATAAACATTAAAGGGGCGCCTGGGTGGCGTAGTCGGTTAAGCGTCCGACTTTCACTTTGGTCATGATCTCGCAGTTCGTGGGTTCAAGCCCCGCGTCGGGCTCTGTGCTGACTGCCAGCTCAGAGCCTGGCGCCTGTTTCAGTCTGTGACTCCCTCTCTCTCTGACCCTCCCCTGCTCACGCTGTCTCTCTCTCTCTCTCCTAGAAATAAATAAAAAATATTAAAAAAAATAAATAAATAAATAAAATAAAATAAACATTAAAAAAAAATAGAATGAGGGGCGCCTGGGTGGCTCAGTCAGTTAAGCAGACAACGCTGGCTCAGGTCATGATCTCACGGTTTGAGTTTGAGCTCCGCACTGGGCTCTGTGCCAAAAGCTCAGAGCCAGGAGCCTGCTTCAGATCTGTGTCTCTCTCTCTCTGCCCCAACCCTGCTTGCTATCTTCTCTCTCAAAATAATAAACATTAAAAAAAATACAAAGAATATCATTCTTCTATATAAATAATTTGCTCTAATCAATTCTACAGGACATTTTGACACATTTTCCTAGTAAGTTCAACTGCTTTGCAACAGCTTAAATTTAATTCTTCTACTTATCTGTAAAATTAAGTTGTACAGTTTATAATTTTATAATTAAAAACTTAGGTCAATATATAATCTTTAGATTCATTTTAAAAATTAACTTATTATGAGTAGTTATAGAGAAGCTCAAATCTGTCCCTTCACCCAATATACTTTGAGTTGTAAATATCAACATTAATATGGGATGGAAAAACTTATAATTTAAATTATTAAACAAAAGCTACTTTAAAAAACCAAAGCCTCAATTGCTTTCCCAAGTATAATAAAACATTCACTTGTGATACGTTTTACAGTGCAAAAAGATCTGAATTGGTGCTAGTTCGAAATTGCAATATCTGTTCTTGGTTTGGGACTGATTTGCTCAAAATAAAGTCCAATTCTTTCTATGCCATTATTTTATTTTATAAAAAAATAAGTATTTTTACTTTGATATACTGAAATCTAAACATCTACCAAACATTTAAAAAAGGGCTTACCTCAACTTTATCAATATACATAGCTAGTAAAATAATAATTATAATTGTTTTTTAAAGTTAATTTACCTAAATTTTGGGAAAATATGGCTCTAACTACCTTTTTCCAGTCTTCTGATGGAATATAATCCTCATCTTCTTCAGATTCTTCTTCTATTTCACTATCTAGAATAAATAAGACAATATCCTAAATTGATTGTTTTTCCTGTCCACATCTGTATATCTGTATATTAGTTTTATACCTACCATCAAACATTTAAGTATGCCTAAAAGTACTTGCAGAATAGGGCCAAGATACTTCTAATCAAATAATACCCTATCAGTTTAAAACAGCAAAACAACCCATAAACCTTCTAGGACAATTCCAATCTTAGAAAACTGTATCCTTAGGCAATGATTTCCTACAAAAATATAAGAAAAAAAAATTTAATTAGAGTCAAGATTATCTGTTCCTGAACCCAATTCTGTCTGGTGACAGAACCATACAGAATTATAGGAGCTCAATTTCTTCCCTAATAAAGTGAGAATGTGGACAAAACAAAAACAGTAGTTTCCAATCAAAGCTCCTTGAGATACTGAGAACTTTTCAGCAGCACTCTGGGGAGTGTGAAGGGAGGCTATGTATGAAGACCTCCATTCTCCTCAACCTCCATTTTATTGAGAGCAGGCAAGCTGCTGTCTGTTTACATTTTGGAGTAAAAATGTGTTTATATAAAGGGACAGGAAATCTAAAAACTATTACATTTTTCAGCATCTTCCCAACTGTAAAATGGCATCATATAAAGTTCAAAAAGGTAAATTACATTCGGAAATTAAATCTTCCTATGGAAAAGCTAAGACAGGCAGTATATATACATAGCTTCCATGCATCACAACTGAAATACCAGATCAGAAGTATGAAATAAATATTATTTTAGGATGCAGTCACTTATATCCCACTTTTATCTAAACTTTGGCAATTTATCTAAGAAAAGGAAAAACACCAGATTTTCCCCAAACTTAAAAACTAACACAATAATTTCAGTAACCAATCTCTTTTTACATTGATAGTTTCTTTTCAACTGGACCAGATCTTTGATCCAAACTCACAATAAAATATTAGCAGCATTACATTCACATCCAAACTAAGTATGTAAAAGGAATCCTTCACATGAAGCAGTAGCCATGTTTAATCAGTTATTACATTACCACACATTTCATGACAGGTGGCTGTTGAGTGTTTTTCTGTCTTTTAAAGCACAGAAATTTAGACCACAAGTTTAAATAACACTAGTGGTTGTCTTTTTCTTATCAAAGAGATTTCATCTACAGTAATGATTCCTGCTTAGGATGAAATACCATGGAGCAAATGAAGCATGCAAATATTCAAGATACATACATTAAATGTTGTCTCGACTACTGGTCTCTCTGACTAGATGACAACTGTAAATTTAAGTAAAATTAAGAGTTTTCTCTGTGTATAACATTATCACCTCAAGAGTAAACCACTTCTTTAGAACTGGGAACCACTGATTAGAGAAGGCAATACTTCTGAATACACATAAAAAAGGCTAAAAGGCCAAGAAAATAGAAAATGACAGCCGAGGAAAATACAGGAGAAATAAAAAAAAAATGATGACCATGTAACAAACTGAATTCACTGGGGGGGGGGGGGGGGGAACACATTCAAAATCAAGTAGTACAGTGATGCAACAATTACTGCAATCTACTCATGGACAACGGGGCCCTAGAACTGCTAAGCTAATAGCCTAGAACAAAACCTATTATCGTTCAGCGAGATTTCAAGAGTAAACAGTAAAAATGATCTAAACAACAGCAACCAATGATACTTACTTGTATCAAAATATTTACATCGACGAGGCCGGATTATTTCCTGGGCATCTTGAGAAGCAACAGATTGTGTCGGGTCATCATTGGAAGACTGAGTTTCATCCTCTTGACCTGATGAGTCCTTTATATTCTCTTCCTGTAGAATAAAAAAAATTTCCTTAAGACGTAAGAAAAACTGTTGCAGATAAAAGATTACAGTATTCCAAATATACCTAGAAGACTAAAATAAATATACTATCTCCACTATGGTATTCTGGGTTGGATCCTGGAACAGAAAATAGGACATTAGTGGAAAAACTGGCAAAATCCGAATTGTCTACAGTTTAATTAATAGTATAGTACCAGTGTCAATTTCTTACTTTTGATAATATATCATGGTTATATGAGATATAAACAGGGGAAGTCGAGTGAAAACTATATAAGAACTCTCTATACTATCTTTGAGCTTCTCTATAAATCAAATTATTTTAAAACACAATAAGAAAACTGAATACAAAACTACCAATTAGCCTTTATTACTTGAAAACAGTATTTTTAAGTTAGTACAAATTTACTTACAAGAGACACTGAAAAGAATGACACAGATAAAACTATTACTTCCTCAGGAGTAGATTACAGGTGACTCCCAGTATTAATAAATTACTGGTGTAGAAGAATAAAGACTACAATCTTAAAAACTTCGGTGTATGACCTTACTTTATTTTCCCCACTACAGCCACTGTTATCATCGTTATCAGCATCTTCATCATCTTCACCTTCTTCTTCCTCTTCCTCCTCCTCCTCATCTTCTTCAGGTAGTCGAATAGTACTATCATAACCATAAAGACTGAGAAGTTCATGAATTGGCATGTCTCCCTCCTAAACAGACCAAATAGAAGTTAATTTCTGAATAAGTGATTATTTCATTTCCCTGTAATTCACAAATCTACAGCCTTAATTCCACACAGAATACTTTTAGATCTGTATCAAGAATACCTAAATCATACAAGGTAAGCCAAAATAATTCTGAAACCTAGGAAAATCCTAGTCTTTCAAGAATTTCTCTAAGAGACTGACCAATTCTAATTGCTAACAATAACACCTTTAAGTATAATGAAAAGTAACATTGGTTTAGAACTGTTCTTCGGTGCAGTAATTCAATAAATGTACGCTGACAGTTAACACTATGTATAGATGCTCACACTTAAGAGTACCATACATAATTTGGGAGTCCAAAAATAGAATAATTAGAAAAGAGACAATAAATGAAATTAACAAACCACGTAAAGTAGGTGACTCACATTACAGCCCAAACACATTAAAAGAAACAGTAATGATAATACAAAGATAATACTGGATTACATTAGCCATACATTCTTTTCTAGGGTTACCTATAATCATATATAAAATTATGTCATGCAATCCTTGCCATCTATTTTACAAAACTGTTACATTATCCCCATCTGAACAGTTGAGACACCGAGGCTCACAGATTAAGCAATTTCCCCCAAAATGATACAGATTACAAAGAGTAGAGCCAGATTTCAAGTCTAATTCCAAAAGTCTATACTCTTCAGGGGTCACTCCTAATTCCCATAAAAAACATAACTCCTGAGGGTGAAATGAAGAAATAACCATATCCAATGAAATGAAATCAAGTTTTCTATAGAAGGTACTCTAATAATCAGTAATCAAGTGACCTAAAGTATCTGAGAAACAGGAGAACATTTTGACTATAAAAAGAAAATGTAATCCAAATCACCTGAACATATTACACACAGATTCAAGCACACCCTCTTTCTACAACTCCTCCTCTCCCTCCTCCCCTACTTCTCTGAGAAGAATTTAACAGGGAGTTAGAACCTACAAGAAGGGTAATCATGAAACAAAACATGCTTTTTATGTCTCCAGAAGTCTTAGAACATTATTCACTGGCCAGAAACAAGTCGCCCATGTGTTAATAAATACAATGTTCCAATAGAGATAGGTACATCAGACTGGATGATATAACCTGATGACACTAAGTACTTAGATCATACATTTAACTCCCATCACTCAGAATTTGTGTGCCGGAAGCAACTAATGCTTATAATTTGAAAAAATGTTCTTATAGAAAGAGGTAGGAAGATGGGGCGCCTGGGTGGCTTAGTCGGTTAAGCGTCTGACTTTCGCTTAGGTCATGATCTCGCGGTTCGTGGGTTCGAGCCCCGCGTCGGGCTCTGTGCTGACTGCCAGCTCAGAGCCTGGAGCCTGTTTCAGAGTCTGTGTCGCCCTCTCTCTCTGACCCTCCCCTGCTCACGCTGTCTCTCTCTCTCTCTCTCTCTCCTAGAAATAAAAATATTAAAAAGAAAAAAAAAAAAAAGAAAGAGGTAGGAAGAAAATGCTTTTTAACACTTGTATTTCATTCTAAACGGGTATTTGAGTTATTATATATTAATCTGTGAATCTGTTTCTAAGAGAAATCAATTCTGAGAACCTTGGTGACTTGCAACAGCCACAACCTGAAAAGTAGAACTGTAATGGGTAAAGTACTACCACTCCAGCTAAATGACCAGTTGGCACACTTAACTGACATCTCCTACTGTGATTCTCAAAGTGCGTAATGCAAACAGTGCTTGATGTGTTCAAGCATTTAATCCATGCAGAGATCTGGTCCATGTACCAAGGACTTGGTACAGGACACAGAAATTTGGAATTAGAAAATTAGGATTTAAGAACTAAAACAGAACTTCAAAATCAAGAAAGTAGAATAAGAGAAAGATACAGAAAAGGTTGATTGTATACACAGTAATAACAAACAGCTGCCCTAAAGTGTCTTCTATGTGTGTTTGTGATTAAGTGCTTTGATTCCACTATCTTATTCTATCTCTCTTCAGAACAAAAGCAGAGGAAGAATATTATGCAATCTCAACAGATCTTTAAAAGTACCAGTGGGAGTGTTTACTACCTTTATTTATAAGTAAAACCAAGCATAAAGAAACCTCAGGCCCTGAGAGACTTTTCTATAATACCTAGACCTAATCCCAGCTCATATTTTCCATAAACTCATTCTGTACCACAAATTAGAGGGTCTGACAATGGTAGTCACTACTATGAACAAGAACCACACAAAAAAGCTCCAGCCTAAGTCTGCAACTAACATTTACACAGAATTTAAGAACTCGTGAAGAGGTTGTTTCATAACTATCTCATCTTTAAAACTTCCCTAATACAGATTGCTATTACGTCTGATTTTTTAAGTGAGTTAACTAATATTTTGAAAAGAACATACAAAGTAGGTTGGGCATCAATCAAATGTCCTCAGGCTCTCTACCTTTGGTCTCTCATATTCACGGGTAATAGAATCACCTTGAGGGCTTATCAAAACAATGCTGGGCCCCATCCGAGTTTCTACTATAGTAGGGCAGAGGTGGGGCCTGAGTATCTGCACTTTCTATATGTGTCATGTGATACTGATGCTCTTGGTATGAGATTACCTTGAGAATCATTTATCTTACAGTCTAAGATACCTGCAAAGTTCCTTTCCAATGAGAGGTATTATTTATTAGAGATTATTATCTCTAATAAAGCTTATCACTAACATCTTGATATTTAGGTCAGTTATATGTCAAAAGGATAGGTGATATACTAACTGCATGGAATTTTTAAAATCACTATCAGGAATGTGAAATGTTTCATTTCCATGGTTAGGTCAAGAATTTTTCTTCCTAACTAAGCACTTAAGAAGTATGATTCACTTGAGCTCTCTTCCAGCCATCCAAGATGCCAAAAGCCAAGAAGGTGGTCAACCCCTGCTATCTGAGAAAAGGCTCAAGAATTTTGGTACTGGACAGGGTATCTAGCCCTAAAGGAACCCCCATCTGCTTTGTCAAATGGTCCCACTACGTCCGACTGCAGCAGCAAAGGGCTATTCTCTATAAATGTCTGAAAGAGCCTCATGGGGTTAATGAGTTCACCCAGGCCTTGGACCACCAAACAGCTACTTAACTGCTTTAGCTGGCCCACAAATACAGACCAAAGATGAAGAAAGAAGCAGCAGAGACTGTTGGCCCAGGCAGAAAAGAAAGCTGCTGACAAAGGGGATGTCCCCATTAAGAGGATGTCTGTCCTTCCAGCGGGGGTTAAGACTGTCACCACCTTAAAGGAAAACAAGAAGACTCAGCACACAATGATTGCACATGCTGTGGGGATCCCACTGAGCTGGCTGTCTTCCTGGCTGTCCTGTGTTGTGAAATTATACTGCATTATCAAGTGGAAGGCCAGACTGGGCCACCTGGTCCACAGAATGACCTGCACCACTGTCACCTTCACGCTTAGGTTAACCTGGAAGACGAAGGAGCTCTGGCTAAGCTGGTGGAAGCTATCAGGACCAACTACCATGACAGAGATGATGAGATCTGCCATCACTGAGGAGGCAACATCCTAGATGCAATGTCAGTGGCTCACACTGCCAAGCTAGAAAAGACAAAAGCTAAACAACTGTCCACCAAGCTGGACTAAATGTATACTGTTGACTCTTCTGTACATAAAAGCAATAAAAAGTTCCCTAAAAAAAAAAAAGTGACTCACTTTTCATTTCTCTAAGAAAAATTTAGCAACACTTCTAATATTGACTAAACAGTGAACAAGGCAAAGAGTGGTTGATCACAATACATTTGGAGGAGAGTCGATAGAATATGAAGAAACAGTAACAGAATTGGCAGATAAAGAAAAGTCACTCAAGGGGCGCCTGGGTGGCTCAGTCAGTTGAGTGTCTGACTTTGGCTCAGGTCATTTTCTCACAGTTCGTGGGTTCAAGCCCTGCATCGGGCTCTGTGCTGACAGCTAGCTCAGAGCCTGGAGCCTGCTTCGGATTCTGGGTCTCCCTCTCTGTCTGACCCTCCCCTGCTCACGCTGTCTCTCTCTCTCTCAGAGGTAAATAAAACATTAAAAAAATTTTTAAAAAAAAAGTCACTCAAGTCAGAGGAAATAATTACTGCACACGTACAGAAACAAATATGCACAGGTTACCCTGAGTAGAGTAGAAGACAACTGTAGTAACTAAAATAAGACCTTGTATTTTTACCTACTTTCTCTAGTTTTACTTAGTTTCAAGTAGAAAGTGTTATACTCTACTTTTGACTCCATATTTCAGAGTAACTGTTGAGCAGTGACTGACACTGGAATAGCTTAGGGAAGATAATACACGTAACAAAACGTTCAAGATGGACTTCGGCAGTCAGGGGAAGGCTTAGTTTGCCAGAGAGAGCTAGGTTGAAACCCACTGCTATCATTCACGTGTAGAATAATTAGAGCCTAAACTAGTTAAATTAGATGACGTGGTAAAGAAAAAACTCAAGGGACCTTAAAGATATCAACAGGATTTAACCTTTAGTAAAGAGTAATTAAGAGGTCTTGGTGACACTTATACTCAGATACACATTCATATGACTTCTAAAACAGTTCTAAGAAATATTAAAACAAAAAATTAGGAACAATAAAGTTCTAATAAACTTCAAAGTTAATTTTAGGTGGATTCTATCACATGTAATGAAATATCCTTTCCCATTCCAGTGAAGAAATGCTTGCTTAATAGTAAACAACAAAAGTATATAGTGGTTTTATGCTTTTGCTTAGGTATCAACTTTTAACATAACCTCTGTCATCTAGTATCAAGTTAGTAAGCAACAATCAAGACCTACAGAGGAATACAAGACTGAGTTTGACACTAGTATAAAAGATACCTTACTTGAACTAAGGTATAAAGTGAAGATCTTGCAGCAAACACTGAGCTACAATACTACAGTAAAATCCAAATCAACTTTGCTGAGGAATCCTCAGTTTTAAATTCAAGTAGCATTTATTATGTCCCTACTATGCACTAATGGATGTACACAGCATTTAACAAGTACCCTGTAAAGATAATTTATTGTTGTCTTCCCAACCCCCTCAAATCCTTTCTCTATTTCTATATTCATCTTCTTTTAGGAATGTTTCTTCCTTCATTCCAAGCATGTATTTTGATTGAGAGCTCACCTTCTGGACTATATAGCATCAGATCCAATTGGAATCACTGCATTTCCTGGCCATAAGTTTGGAATGGGCATGCGACCCAAGCCTGGCCATAGTTTGTTTCCAGATTTGTACCAACAGCAGCTAAAAAAACACAGAGTATCTTAAGCAGTACATCTTGGAGACCTGGAAACTGACAGCATATAAAGAAAGTTGGTCTGAAAAAGGATGCCACCGTGTAGAACAGCAGAAACAAACTAGCTTCTGGTGGCACTTGTGTCCTTAAGAACTAGATATCTCCCCACCCTTATTAAAATTACATGAGCTTTAAATTCCTCACTTTGTCTAAGTAAGTTCAAAATGGATTTCAATTATTTGCCTCCATATATACTGATATAAACAGTAATGATATCCTATAAAACAAATGTCCCTTGTCATTTGCCTCTGAAAAAAGACTAAAAGCTGAATGAAATGTGGCTGACTCAGCACATTATTATACTGGGCCCTGCCTATATATATCACCTGTTCCAGATAATCTCTCACTAACTTACACTGTCAAAGTCTGTGTTCTATAAGGTACTAATAAGGGACTTTCCTCAAGTTAAACTGAAACACCACAATAAAGTAGTACTGTCTTATTATCATTCATACAAGTGTAGTATATAAATACAGAATAAAAAAAAACAAAATGAAAGAAAAAAATTATGGGTTAAGTAGAGTGGAATTTCATAGTTTGGGGGTGACAAGTATCTTTGAGAATTTTATGAATGATAATAACTACTAAGATTTATTGAGTGACTATCACATAGGGCACTAGGTTAAACGTTTTATGTATATCATCCTTGTATTAACACTGACACTTAACGATTCTAAGTAACTTGTCTGAAGTCACACATTTGCAGTAGAGTTCTGAACCAGGTAGTCTGAATAAATGTTTCACAGGACCTTTACATATACATGCATATATACTGCCTTCCTCAAAACCTGGAGAAATATAAGGAATAAAACATACAAGGAAGGGGTGCCTGGGTGGTTCAGTTGGCTAAGTGTCCGACTTTTGACTCCGGCTCAGGTCATGACCTCACAGTTCATGGGATTGAACTCCATGATGGGTTCTGCACTGACAGAGTGGAGCCTGCTTGAGATTCTTTCTTTCTGCACCTCCCTTGCTTGCATTGCATAGTGCACGCGCATGCGCACGCTGGCTCTCCGTAAATAAATGAAATATATGGAAGATATGAACACAACACAAAATGAATAAATATACAGGACCATGGACTATACTTGCATACTGTGCTTTAAGAAATAAGCTAAGCACTGTAATAAAAAGAGAAGCAATTATGTCTGTATAACCTAAAGGGAAGCTAGCTGGAGGTAAAAAGAACAGATGTTTCAAAAGACATTTTATCTGAATTAAATCTGCCATTTAACTTCAAAACAATAAAGTTACCAAATAACTACAGCACTATATTAAGGTTAGAGTGGTGTCGATCTGCTGGCCATAGGGGAGTGGGTCCCTCGCAGCTTCGTATCAGGTTAGTCTTTTAGAAATAACTGCACAGAAATAACTGCAGATACTGGCTATTCAAGGGTCTTTTGGTGGATGGACACAGTACTCTTCTTATACCTTGTACCACAACAACCAATTTAACAGTAAATGCTACTAAAGGAAGAGGGGAGGGAGGAGGAGAGAGACTGATTTCCAGCTAGGATGGCTTAAGAGACTGCATATCCAGACTGGGCTACAGAAACCATTCCTAAGGTAACCAACCTCTTGGGGTTGTTGGGGCTTCACTATAAGAAAAACTATAAAGGGATGAAGGCAGTGTTCTTTATAACCCCCACACCAGGGTTTCTTTTCATTCTATGTAATTCCTGTCATGTGTATACTTAAAAAAACACTCTCACATTTTAATCTTTATTTTCTAGTTCTGGAGATTCTCCAGATGATATGTGTCTAGCACTTCAAAGTGAGTATTAAGTATAATATTGTTATAATGTGATTTTTTTAAAAAATACAGATAAATACATAAAGATATAGCTGATCCTGATCCCTCTTCTCCCAGACTGCTACATTTGTGCCATTCAAAACCAGACTGAATTTTAAGCGTACATTTGAAAAACAGAGTTAAGCCAACCTGCATATTGCTACTCGTAGCAAACAAAAGTATATTCACTACAGGAATGATTCTGATATCCCTTCTAAGATCACCACAATAAATTCTAACCTCTATATCTAATTCTATTTAAATATTCAAATGCTAAACTTATATAAGTTTTGTGCTAAGACTCATCCTGCATTGAACTGTACTGAAATGACACAACAAACATCAAAGCTTCTACAATAAGCTACTTCTCACTTAAAACTTTAGATGTCAAACTGCATGAACTTAGAACTACACCCCATGCAGTTATTTACAACTCCTGAATAAATCACCAGTCAGAATTCTGTCAAAACTACATCAAAAGTCCATTCCATATAACCAACATGCCAGGTAAAAAATCACCTGATTCTTGACAGAACTGTAATGTTTCATTTGTATAAAAGAAAATCAGTAATCAATGAGAAAATCTGGCTCATTTCTTAAATAAAAACAAAACCCAATTTGGTTTGGTTCATACCTAAAGTTTATAACTTTAAGAAACACAACACACTGGCTCTAAACTAGCTTAGCTGCCGGTTACAGATGAAAGCATTGGTGATTATGCACAACTTAAACCTAAGTCTTAATTATTTTGGGAAAAGTTAGAAGCATTTGAAAAGGTCTACAACTATGTGCTTGAAGAGAATGATAAAAGATTGGTTCCCCTATCTTTTTTTCGTTTTTATATCCTCTATGAATAATTCTATTTTAAATTCTTTTTCCTAAGGAAGGGTCACCTGAAAACAAATGTGAAGAGGCTGTAGAAGACCAGAGGAGAAAGAATAAAGGATAAACGGGAAACAACAACATGCCCAAATTTTAGCAAAGCCATTAGCAATTTTGTGCTAATTAAATGTAATAGCCTATTTTCAGAAACAGGACAAAAAAAGAATAATCATTCTACCACACAACCTGTACTGATTATCTCCTCCTGAGTGACTACTTACTCAGTTATTTGAGCAATGTAGACTGTGAGAAAATGGAATATATAAGATTTTCCCCCTTTCAGTGTCATCCCATGGATGTGTTATTCAGAAATGAAAATACATCTAAAGAGATAGAAGTTTCTGTGAAATATAGGCAAATAACTGCCTTCCATTTAATAAATATATGAAGTGACTGTGTTTGATTACTAAATCAACCATTTCCTCTGATGTTCGCTATATAGGTCCTGAGTCACTCAAACAAACTATAATGGTCTTCTGAATGACTTCCCAGTCTCTTGTAAAGAACAGTTTTGACTCCAGGCT
This sequence comes from Proteles cristata cristata, assembly GCA_017311185.1. Classification (NCBI taxonomy): domain Eukaryota; kingdom Metazoa; phylum Chordata; class Mammalia; order Carnivora; family Hyaenidae; genus Proteles; species Proteles cristata. The sequence goes on along the minus strand of JAESUZ010004016.1, from coordinate 350,494 downwards.
CTTCATGTGCTTTTTAACCCTTTCTTGAAAAGCTTTTATAACAACTATAAATCACTGTCACTAAGACCAATTCTGTTTTCTGGCTTAAAATAATAAAATATTGAACTGCTTAGGCACTGTGGATTAAGCTAGCTTTAATTACTAAATGATCCAAAAAGGGGCCATCTGACAAGATTTGACTAGATAGTAAAAGGATTCCTTTTCTAGTTCCTTAAATGTACAATATAAAAACTAAAATTTGGAAACACACTATTACTATAAAAGTACAAGAATTCATTTTTCCACAATATTATGTGAAGGCTGATACTACATTTTACTTATTTTGTATGTTCTTTTTGTCATGGATTACAGATCATATACACAATACATTTTAATAAGAGGATACCAGAGTGATTTATCCTTTCATTCTATAAGTTTGACCACTCTTGCTAAGTATCAGAAAATACACTGGTGAATAAAACACTGTCACTCCTCTCATGGAACTAAAGGAGGATACAGACAATCAGACAAACATATAATTACAAACTGTGTTAGTTATAAAGAAAGCATTGAATGGGGTATAGTAGATAAAAAGAAGCTAACTGGGGATAGGTAAGGTCATTCTGAGGAGGCAACATTAAGCCCAGATTTAAGGGGATAAGGAACCAGCTTCAGAAAGCACATATGGAGGAGTAGGAAAGGGTTGAAAGGCCTTGAAGCAAGAAGAAACAGCATATCTAAGAACAGAAGCAGCTGATGTGGCTATGTAATAGCATGACAGGGGCCTTGCTGACCAGGAGAAGGAATTTGGATTTTTTTCCCATGTTAACAGAAGGCCACTGAAAGATTATAATAAAAGCCTGGCACAAATGCATTTATATTTTGAAAATACCAACATGGCTATTATAGAAACATATTGGAGGGAAGAATGGTAAAAGAGGAAATGGAAAATCCGGTTAGGAAGCCATAACAGGCTAGGCTAGAAATGACCATGACCTGGGCTAGAGAGTGGCAGCAGAGACAGAACAACAGTCAGATAAGAGGTATCTTTGTGGAAAGAAATGAGAGGCTTATTCAGGATGGAGCACTGGAATGAAGGAAGAGAAATTCCTGATTTCTGATTTAGGCAATAAGGTAAAAGAGTGCCATTTTTTATTCCACTGAAGACAGGGAAGGAACAGATGGAGGAAGTAGATCAATCAACAGTTCTGTTTGGACACTTAAAATTTAAAGATGTCCACAGAGATATCCAAGCAGAAATGTCAAGCAGGGGGTTAAATAAAATTACTGACAGGGAATAGATTAATGCTAGAAAAATAAATAATACTGACACCATGGGAATGGATTAGAATACATCACCTAATTTAGTAATTTCCAAATTTCATGTATACACCCCACAAAGATTCCAGTTATATGCCTGGGGAGAGGTATAGAAATCTGCATTTCTTAAGTCCATGAGCAATTCTGAAGTAGGTGACCCTCATACTACATTCTGAAGAGCACTGATTTATAGACAGAAGAGAAGTTCAGAACTGAGAATTAGGAAATTCTAAATTTAATCCTTTGATGAAGGAAAATGAGTCTGTAAAGAATACTGAATAGAAACAAGTAAGAAAAACTGGACAGTAGGATACCCAGAATTCAAGTAAAAGAGAGCAGTAACTGTTGAATATGGTTGAGAATAGAGAAAAATGATGAATAGAATAGTAAGATCATTAGTCATCTTGATAGAAGGGACAGAAACTATCCAGAGTACTTTACAGAATAAACGGGAAATGAGAAACATGATGAAATTCTAACTTGGAAGGCCTGGGTGGCTCAGTCAGTTAAGCATCTGACTTCGGCTCAGGTCAGAATCTCATGGTTTGTGGGTTCAAGCCCCACATTGGGCTCTGTGCTGACAGCTCAGAGTCTGGAGCCTGCTTCAGATTGTCTTCCTCTCTCTCTGCCCCTCCCCTGCTCACACTCTGTCTCTTTCTGTTTCTCAAAAATAATACAAAAGTGTTAAAAATTTAAAGAAAAAAAAAGAAATTTTGGCTCTGAAAGGGTACAAGTAAAAGGTCAATAACTGAGGGATGACAGAGGTATGTAAGAAGAAATTCAGCATATTTTTATAGCCTATTTTTGACCAGATATTCATGACGTTTTTACCGAAATAACTATTTTAATTCTATTCCACATAATAGTTATTTTTTTAAATGCCTTTCATTTCAAACAATAAATATGCTGCCTATAACCACATAGAATTTTTCACTATCAATTATATATAACACCAATCTTCCCCAAAAACAAGGGTAGAGAATGAAAATTTCAAATTTCTCGACACAAAAAAAGCCATTAACTATTTCATACTCTAGCTCTTACTGTTATTTACCCTTGCAAGATCCTCTATTTCAGAACTGAAGTTTGTTTCTCCTTCCATCATTTCTTCCTCTTCTAATGTTCGTTCATCATCAAAATCATGAACCAGCATGTCAGCTGATGGATCAAATTCATGGTCATCTGATGTTGCTGAACCTCCTGTAAAGAATATTTTAAAAAGTTTGGTAAAACAAATTAAGTGTTATCTCATTAATATTAATTTAAGGTATATGTATTTGAAGTTGGATACAGGTCAAACAAAAGTATCAGGGAAAAGTTATGCACATCGAGTATTATTTGTTTTCTAAAATTCTTGCCTTTACTCATCACTGTGTCCCTGAAAAATCTCTTCTCTAAGGAATTATGTTTTTGTCCTGTTTCACCTCTATATATTCAGTTAAAACTGCAACTGGTAGGGGTGAGGGAAGTATAGCTTTTGAAAAAAATGTGTGCAGCCCTTAAAGAGAGTCCTATCATATTCTAAACACAAAATTTCAGTTGTAAATAATGGATCACATCAACTAAGAATGATAATTCATGTGGGAAATATCACAATTCTTACTCATTTGATGGATATTTAATAGACCCAATGAGTATGAGTCCTTATGGCCCATGAGAATACAGTCATGTGAGATATACAGTCATCTGCATAAACAGTCTAATGAAAATACAGCTGCACTCAAATATTATTCTATTAGCACTTCCACAGAAATATATTAAAATATAGGTAGCTGTCCTTAATTTAGTTGATTTTGGTCTGAAATAATTCAGATAGAGAATATAAAGGCAAAATTTATTAAAACTGTATACAGAACTCTTACCAACTCATTGAAAATAATCTAATAGCTAACTGATGTGTAAGCTAATCTATTTTTATCCTGCTGGCTAGGGAATAGTACTGTACTCAATAGTGTCAAGCCTGTAATTGCAGACTGCAAATGCTCAGCATATACATTCTACAAACTATCTCCACATTTGGCTATCTCCACATTTGCAATATGCAAACTTAAGTTTGCAAATGCAATTTTATACAAATAAACAAGTTATTTAACATTTAAAAAATCAGTCAGCAATTTCTTTTATCAACTTAAACTGTTAAAAATTAATAAATTTTATTGTTTGTTAAATAATATATAAAAGTTATTATTAATATATTAATAATAAAGGTTAAAACCATTAACTAGTAATATATTACATCGGTATGCTCTTCCTTCAGTCCAGTAAGAGAACCAATAAGTAAAACAGAGCATTAGAGGTTGACTTCTTGAATACCAGACTATTAGGGACAAGGGGATGCTCAAGGTTCAGGGTTCTTGTCATCTCCCTCAATTTTCAGTGTAAATGTCATTTTCTGAGTGCTTACTGTGTGCCAAACACTATGGCTCAAGCACTTCACCTACATTATATCTCATTTAATCTTCAAACAAAAATTTGATAAAATCAAAATTTGAGGTTTGGAGAGTTTAAGAAGCATGTTTAAACTCCTAGAGTCAGTAGGCAGCAAGGATGGAATTTGAATCCTGGGTCTGCTAATTCCAATGCCTGTGCTTTTACTGTGCTCTAAGCCTCCTGCAAGCCACAGCCTCAGAGACATTGGGTATCTTGCCTCAAAGAATACTTGAAGAGAACCTATTTTTACTAAGATGAGTGAACTGCAAGCCAGGTCAGGTGGTGAAGCACTTAGAAGTCATTCTGTTCTTTGAGGTGCATATTACTGATATTAAATATAAAACAACTAATACATTATTTCTAAATCAGCAATCGCTTTATCGTACAGATAACTACCAGTTTTAGAATGATTTACAAAATAAAAATATTTAGAAAAGTGTATTAATTTCTTCCGATAATTAAGAAAAGGACGGCATATTTTTAATAAAGCATCTTGGTACTGGCTGAGGGAATAGCCACAAAAGTTTCATAACAGAACAGTTCGAGAACCACTAATTTAGTTGTAGCTTTTCTGTCCCAATCATTATTTCTTCTTTTTGAGTTTTTAATGAAAAATGTTCCCAAAACTTTCAGTTCACCCAGCAATCTTCTAGGACATTTAATCAATAATCATGTTTCCCTACAAATGATGCTGTACTTTTCTTCTTTGTAGGCAGGAAGATCACAGAATGACCTCACACCACAACTCTGTATACTGTTATCCTAATTCCTATTGAATGCAAATATTGTAAAAAATAATTATGCTTAATTCCTAACTACTTATACTTTTTTACCAACTAAAACAAAAACAAAACAAGCTCACAAGTACACAGCACCAAGTTATGAGTGTTATACTACTTACCTGAGCGCTCCCATTTTTTGTTATTATTTGCAAAGCCATTTATATTTTAAAGCCTTGCCACTTCAAGACTTGAAGCTTTAAAGCCCTCTCACTACAAGAAATAACAAAGTGCGGGTGAACCTTTTCTTCCTTCTCACTCCAATCCTCACCACATATATGCCACACTGTTTTCTAACTTTCACTTCTTGTCTTGCCTTTATCTGACTTCTTGGTTTTACTAGACTTATTTTTGCCCTATTGAGAACAATTAACCATTTTCCTTTTTGTTAATTACTAGGCCAACGTATTAGGCTGTCTCCTAGAGGTAAAAATCCCCAAAATAAATTATTAGGGACAGGGAGTCTGGTGCTTTGCGTAAATAAATATTTTGCTTCAGAGTTAAGGCAAGTATCAGCTTGGTAATAAAATTGTACCCTATTACAAAATTACTAAGGTATTTTACATCTTTTAAAAAATTTCAAGATGAATTAAATTTAATATATATTAATTAATATAAACATAATTAATATAAATGTACATTCATTTAATCACTTTATCTCTTTCTCTTCCCTAAACCCCTACCTCTAATGACTACTATTCTTACAGGTAAAGCCCTGTATTTTACCTCCACAGATCTATATTGGGAAAGTCCATAGACAAACTACTGAGCCTTGGTCATATGACTCTTATTACTAATATCAATTCCAAAGTACAGATGTTACAAAGGGCCCAGCCTTTTATTAGTGGACCAAAATTTTTTTTACATGAAGCCTCTATTCCTAATTTTTTTCCCACCAACTTTTGTTAACTGTCCATAGTTAGTATTGTAAGAACAATAAATATTCCCTTGGGCAGAAACCTGATATTACAAACACTATCTACTTCAAAAGATCTTCCTTAGTCCAAAAACAAAACAAAACAAAAAAATCAATTTATTTGTATAATCATTCAGCAAGCAGTAAAGGCCACCAAAGACATTTGTATTCTTTAAGCTCCACTATTCTTCCAGTTCAGCCTAGACCAATTCAAATGCAATGGAAACTGAGAAAGCCATTTATTAGTATCACTTTTGAAGTAATTACTTTTTTTGAGCCTATGTATTACCTGATGAATTTCTCAAAACTCATTGAAAAATATCTAAAACAGTCTATCTGCAATGTGACATTAACAAAAACAACTACAGCCCACTTTTTCGATGAAAAAGATGTCTGTGTTTGAAAGAAAAAAAAAATTGGGTATAATTCCATGTCCTAAAAAGGAAACAATAATCTGCTATTTATCTGAGATCAGATTACTTCCAACCTCAACCATCCAGAACATATTTATAAACTAAGAAGTTAAAAAACTTGAGTTTTAGAAATGTCACAATGCCTAATACACTTTACTTCCAAGACTATTAGGAAGTGTAAGTTATTTGCAGCTGAAATAAAAATGACAAAACTCAAAGTCAATTGAGCACCTAGTCATTTAGAAGAGATCTGGAGGTATCCTAATTCAACTCTTACTTGATAAATTGTACTACAGAGAGTACAACTATTTGTGTTCATATTAAGAGCCCTAAACCATTAAAAAAGGCATATATTAATAAGCATTATTACAAGCATTCCTTCTAAAACTTACAACACAGAAAGACTGCTTTAATAATCTGGAAAATTCAGTAATGTGTCATATCTAAATATTCAAAATATATGAGACATTTTCAAATAAAACAGAGCTCTCTTTATGAGTCTTCAGCTGTATCATACCATTCTTTACATGTACTCCATTGCAGAAGGCAGTCCTCTCTCTTGGTGAAGTCCCTGGACATGGAGGCAAAGACTGGGCTCTTTCCTGACTGCTATGCTATTTAGTTCCAACTAACTGTTGCTCTAAAGGAATGCTGTAGTGGTTCAGTGGTGCCAGAACCTCTGACTCATCATGAGAAACCTAAATTCAGGTTTTATATAAAATATTTTAAGTTTTAAGATCACTACACTGGCCAAACAAAAAAACATCTGTGGCCCAGATATGGGTCAAAGATCACGTTTGTGGGAGTGCCTGGGTGGCTCAATCGGTTAAGCGTCCGACTTTGGCTCAAGCACAATCTCACCATTCTGGAGTCTGAGCCCATGTCAGGGTCTGTGCTGATGGCTCAGACAGAGGTTGGAGCCTGTTTCAGATTCTGTGTCTGCTTCTCTCCCTACCCCTTCCCTGCTCATACTCTGTCTCTCTTTCTCTCAAAAATAAACAAACATTAGAAAGAAATTTAAAAGATCACTTTTGCAAACCCTAAGGAAAAAAATGAACCTATACTATATTTGGAAGAGAATATGGAACACCAAAACTATATGGTCTGAGGGTTAAATTTGATCCTACTCAAATCTAAACATAACCTCCTTAATTTACAACATTGAATATTCATTTTTGAATGTTCTGCTTATATTATTTTTTCTCTCTCACTAAATGCATTTTTTTCTCACACACTTTGAGCTTCTTATACAAGTAAATATTTCTAAGTTAGTGACTCCTTTTGAAAAAACACATGTTATATACTTGAAATCAAATACCAATTAAAACCTGAAAGAAATACACATAGTAATTCATAAAAAAAAGCGAACCCACAAGTAGTCAGGAGGTTGAACTCACAGTAGCCTCACCTGTACTTTCATGGGCAGTCAAATATTTCATCCATTTCTTTTTCCCCAGAGAAAAGAAGCAGTCAGAAGAAAAGCAAGTCAGATGATAGTCTAACTCCTCTATACTTTTTATAATAGGACAAATGTTAGTCAGACAGAAATTATAGAAAACAATTACAGAAAATACTTACCTGGACTTGAAGACTCAACAGATGGCTGAGGAGGGGGAGAAAAGAAGAAAAATTAGCATCTTTGTATAATAAATCTTTACAGGAATTATTCAAGGGCTAGTTTGACACCAAAAATCACAGTAAGTTTTTATGTCTGAATTACCTAAGACAAACTAAAACCTTCCCTATAATCCTTTGTCTGACATTATGTTTATTTAAACACAAATTTCAAACACTCCTGAATCTAGAAACGAAGACATAAGAAATTGATTCAGATTTTAAAGGCAAATATGGGTCTCAGAACTAATGCAGCTTAAAAGACCTGATTTTAGATCTTAGAACTTTCTGAAATATTCTCTCTTATCAATACAAGGGATATTACACAAAAGTTTCACTATCAAGCTGGTCTCTGGCTTAAAATTTGTGAAAGAAGGGAGGCGAAAACACCTTAAGACAATATTTTAAATAAAAATTATGTCGTAGGAAAGTAGAAGGAACAAAATAAAATGCTATTAAGCACCAAAGAGTACATTAGGTTAACTTTACAAACAAACATTTTAAAATTATCACAGAATTAGTAACTTTCAAGCTAAAGTCTAGAGAGGTTAAGTTCTCTGATGGAAAAAATCAAAAACATCCTCAATTATAATGCTGCTTCTACTGTAGCATTCTACCCCTCATAAATTTAACTGTAAGTATTCAGAAAATTTAAAGATAAAAATTTTAGCAACTTATTTTGGTAATATGACCACTTGACAGTTTAAGGCTATTATTTTATCTAAATTCAGTTAATTCACAATTACAAACAAGTCATCTATAAACATAAACTTCTATAAATATGTAACAAAAACTCAAGATGCTTCAAATGACATATGCTTTATAGTTAAAACCTTTTCTATTCATTCAGAGCTACTTCATGCCCATTAGAAGTCAGAGACGCTAAGCCCAAAATTATTAGCAAAGAGTGAGTTATTCTAGCACAGACAGTCCCTGACAATTATGGCTCAACTTAAGAGTTTTCAACTTTATGATACTGCAAAAGCAATACCTGTTTAGTAGAAACTGAAGTTTGAATTTTGATCTTTTCCTGGGCTAGCAACATGTGGTATGATACTATCTTGTGATACTGGGCAGTGGCAGCGAGTTGCAGCTCCCAGTCAGGCATGCGATCACAAGGGCAAACAACCAATACACTTATAACCATTGTGTACTCATAAAACCTTTCTGTTGTTCACTTTCAGACTAGTATTCAGAAAAGTACATAAGATATTCAACACTTGGTTATAAAACAGGCTTTACGGTAGAGGATTCTGCCCAACTGTAGGCTAATATAAGTGTTCTAAGCATGTCTGAGGTAAGCTATGATGTTCATTCAGTAGGTTAGGTATATTAATGCACTTCTGACTTAATGATATTTTCAACTTATGATAGATTTATCAGGATATATATAACCCAACCATAAGGAAGATCTCTATTTTCCTTCTTTCTTTTAAGTAATAAGGAAGAGAGCCATGAACAAAATAAAATGAGGAAAGTGCCCAATTTTTCAAAAGCTAGGCAACTAACACAAATTTCTTATAAGGTGTTAAAATTCTATTTTGAAAACTGCCCACAGTATGCTATTGTATTAAGTATGACATTCTCAATTGTACATGGTGACTTAGGTTCTTTTGAAGCACACTTTCCAAGGGTCCTATTTCTTTTCCCTTTTAATTTGTAGATGGCTCTTGACTATAACATCAACTTATTTTACAGAAGACAGACAGTATTCAGTATTATATTTTCAAATGTCACACCACTATCTTTACTTAAAAGTTACTCTAGACTCAAAACAGTGCGACTTTTTAATTCCATTCCTCTAATAGGAAGCTGAACAGCAGGGTGATGGGAGTAATGTAACTATAAAAAGGGTTTCTAGCTTGCTAACATCTTATGGGCAGAGTAACACACTTCTAGCTCAAAATGGATATAACCACCACACAAATTATTACACAGCAAATGAGTATTTTAAAATATTAATCCACTTTTATGTCATGCAAAGCTACAGCAGCGATGACTATCTTTATCTGGTCCCATGTCCCCCACTCACAAAGCAGCCTCGCAGTGCTGTTTTTCCTTTTTATCAAACTTCTGAAATGATTTGCAGAGCATAAACAAGAAAATCAGCATTTCTTTCAAATTAGAAGCCTAAGAGAAATGGCTCTTTGAACACTCCAATAATTATTCCATCTAACAGTCTTCTGACAAAAAGGGGTTTCTGATTAAAAATGTTATTCTTCTGAAGAATAAAAGGTACATTTTCACTGATGTTAGATACTGGCAACAACAAAGATCCTGAATTGTGAATGGCGCTGCAGTTTTTAAAAGGTCTCAAAGAGCACTAACTGCCAATACCATACTGAATGTTGTTTTACTGCTAAAGTTATCTATCACTTTAAAGTTCTGAAAAAGGTCCCAACTATTTTCCGTTAATTAAGATACCAAATATTTGGAGGACTGGTATCATCTGTACATTTAGCTGGCAAAAAAGAGAATACTCAGTATTCAATGATAGTATTAATGATAATTTTACGTTAGAAATAGTGGAATGTTTCAAGAAGTGTAATTTGACTGATGTGTTACCTGGATTAGGATAAAGAAGGGGAAGTAATGATGATTTGCCTCTAGACATGTATTTTAGTATTCTATGTTCAAAATAGAATTCCACTGTTTCAGTTTGGGATTGGTGAGAGTAAGATTTGTTTCTTGAAAGTTTATCATATTCAATTAATTTAAAAACTGACATTCTGGAAAACTGGCATTCAAAAAGTTTGTATTGTAAGCATTACTTTTGCCCCAACTGCAGACAAAACAATTACTTTTCAAAATAAGAGTTCAGTCTCATAGTACAGAAAATATATGTACAGAATATGAGCATTTTTTAGGTATTTAGAAGAAGAGCAGAACCAGCTTACATTTATATAGTACTACATATTTTCAAATGCATAAAGTTACTTGATCATAACTATCCCAGGCAATAACACCTACTCTGCCAACGTCATTTTAGAGATTAGCAAACCCAGGATAGAAAGTGACTTGATCGAGCCTCCATAGTAAATAGTGAAGATAAAACTGAAGTCTAGGACCTGAATTCTATACCTTCTAAGTGACCACCTATATTAAATTTTTTTTCTCTTTACCGCTCTCCTTCTTTCCCCTTACTTTCTTCTTCTTTTTTAAATGGTTTTCATCTGTTCAAAGCACGTTTAAAATGTGGCTGCAAGTTATCACTTTTCATGTCAGACTATCATCTATGTCTATTTAGGAACTGGTATCTTAACAGTATCTTCTAGGAAAACCTGCAACACCTACCATTAATGATGCACAAATTAGTACCTGTTTAAAATGAGCTGTTAAACAGGTATTCATTTGTAACTATACCTATTTTTAGAAAAAACACAAACTGGAAAATGCAAACAGTAAAGATTTTTCATTAGAAATTAAAAATGTATTTAAAATGCACTCATACGTTATTGGTAGAAAAATACAAATTGGTTTAACCCTTCTAGTGACCATTTTGCTAATATGAAATTACCCTAATGATATGCCTAAGAAAGCATATCAAGATATATGTTTAACAGTCATTACCATAAAGCGGTTCACAGCAAGAAGTTGGGAAAAATTTTCAAGTCTATCATTTAACTAGTTAGAAATGAAATACAGTTCTTCCAAGCAACGAAACACTAATTACTCCATTAAAAAGAGACAAAAGTCTGTGGTGAATGAGAAAAATAAATGTAAAAACATTTGTTTATTCACAAATATATTAGGAGTTAAAAAAAAGTAGAGAATAGGGTAAATTGGGCTGAAATATAAATGGATTTTTTTTTCTCTAGAAGTATACACAAAAACCTGTAACAGTTACCTCTAGGGAATGGGTTGGGGAAAGAAGGCTTTTTTTCTTTCTATACTGTTGGAATTTTCTAACCACTTGTTAGTATTACTGTTTGTTTGTTTTTAAGAAAAGTTAGTGGAGATTATCTTACGGAATTATGAGCAATTTTCGTTTCCTTCCTCTGCTTTTAGATTTAAAAAAAATTTTTTTTACATTTATTTTTGAGAGACAGACCACAAGTGGGGGAGGGAATGAGAGAGAGAAGGAGACACAGAATCCAATGTAGGCTCCAGGCTCTAAGCTGTCAGCACAGAGGACACGGGGCTCAAACTCACAACCGTGGGACCATGAGCTGAGCTGGAAGTCGGACGCTTAACTGACTGAGCCACCCAGGCGCCCCTACTTTTGGATTTTTAGGAAAACATATTATTTGGCACTTTTGTTTTTTAACAGGTATACAATTTAGAAAAATAACCCAGTTTTCTTTTAGGTGCATACATAATTATCTGAGATAGAAAACGTAAGTACACAGTCACACAGGGTATGAGTAGGCTAAAATCAAATTAAAAAATGAACAGTTAACTTTTATACCTTCACCACATATATGATTTAGTTGATCAAGTTGCTAATAATTGTAACAAATATTCAATGCCTCAGATTTCCTCAAATGTTTCTCTAGAACATGGTAGGTAACCTAGAATATAACCATTTAAAAAAAAGGTAGATAAACATGAAGTATTCATTAGATTCATATATTCCCAGTAATCAAAAGCATATTTTCAAATAAACATAACTGTCTGAACTACACCACCACTTCTTTGTTATCATCACCTGCTTAGTAATGTAGACACTAAATCAGAGGTTCTCACAGTGACTTAGAGGCCCTCCTCCAGGTGGAGAAGGCAGCGAAACTGTGCTCACCATTTCTCTTCCTCCATACAAACCTACATCACTTAACTTTCCCCTGAGGAATTCTGGGGTATAAAAAAGATTAAGAAAAGATTAAGAAGGTCTTGTTGGTGAAACTAGTAAATCGACTACAGTAGTAATAATTCAAAGGATGAATTGTTATTAAGTACTAGGAATTCAGAAACCTAGGTTCCACTCGTAACTGTGCCACAGTCTAACTTAACTGCACAACTTAGGACAAATTGCATCAACTCTCTGATCAGTTTCATTTTCTCTAAGAAAGATTTAGGTATCTTCTAGTTTAATTTCCTTTGAGATCTAAGTTCTTTACTTTTATTATGAACTGTTCAAAAGACATTAACACTACTAACGAATACTTAGCTAAAGGGATGGGATAGATGTTTAACAGCTTCTTCTGAATTTATTTTTTTCAATCTAGGACTTTTGGAAAAAAATCTCAAATTGCAAAAAGCGTTTTAGGTGGTGCTACTTTATGAATTTCCTATCTACACAAGCATAATTTAAGAGACATTCTTATAAGCCATAGAATAAGTGAAACAGAATGGGTCCCAGGTGATGACTGGTACTTGAACAGCTTTATCACTGCAATGAATTTTGAAACCATTTGCAAATCTTTTGAAATATACAGGAACTCAAGCTAATTTCAAGCAAGAAATTTCAGTTTCTTGCTTCAATGGCAGTGTTTGATTCTTTTTTTCATGCTTATTTAGTTTTAAGAGAGAGCACACAAGCAGTGGAGGGGCAAAGAGAGGAGGGGTGAACAGGGGATCCAAAGCAGGTTTTGCATGAGCCCAATGCGGGGCTCAGACCCACGAACTGTAAGATCATGACCTGAGCCTAAGCTGGATGCTCAACTGATGGAGCCATCCAGGCACCCTAGTGTTTTATTTCTGATTTGGGAAACTGATTAGTCTCCTGTAGAAAAATTCTAATAGTAATCCACTTCTGTATATCCTACAACCAACCTTTTCTACCTTATCAAGCACTTTATTACTCCTTCTGAATTAGATTCTCATGAATTTATCCAGAGTTCTTGATTACTCTGAATAAATCCTAAATACACTCAAGTATAAACACTAAAAAGTTCATTACCACTATAAAGAACTATTTAGGGCCTAAATCCACTGCAGTGAAACAAGTTTTGTTTAGAATAGAAATGAACACCATCAGAAGAACAGTCAAGATGATCCTATTTCCGGGGCGCCTGGGTGGCTCAGTCAGTTGTGTGTCTGACTTCAGCTCAGGTCATGATCTCAGTTTGTGGGTTCAAGCCCTGCATCAGATTCTGTGCAGACGCTAAGAGCCTGGAGCCTATTTCAGATTCTGTGCCTTCCTCTCTCTCTGCCCCTCCCCTACTTATGTTCTGTCTCTCTCTGTTTCAAAAATAAATAAACTATAAAAAAATTTTTAAAAAAAGATGATCCTATTTCCTTAAAAAATGGAATCCAAATACACTAAAAACCATTAAGCAAGGAATGTGTTTTCAAGAGAAATAAATGAATAGATGTGATAGTGAATAAACAGATTATGTATTGTTTTTGGAAATGGTTAAATACTTAAAAGTAATATAGAAAAGCAGGTTCATTAAATCTTTTCTTTATATGATAGCAATATGGCCTAGGTGAAAAGATAGGTCTTGCACTATGTTACGGCTTTTTTTTTTTTTTTCCTGGAGAAGAAAAGTCCCTTATGTGTTTATAAACTCTGAAATAACAGAAAAATTGTTCATTCCCAAAGGTCCCTGTACCACATTCCTTATAAAACCCTAAGGATTGACTATTTCTTCCTCTTATTCTTTCTTTCTCATTGCCTTTGTAAAACTGCAACTACCCTGTAATTTCCTTCCTTTAAGTGTGACTAGGAGAACCTCCTTTTAGAAGGTTGATAAGTAATTTTAAGGGATAATAAGCAATAAGAAATATTACTAACAACTGTTAAGAAAAGGAGTATGTGCCATTTCTTCTAAGCACATTAAATATGTTTTTAATGTTAGCACGATTTGAGGAACCATTAAACACATACATCCTACTTATGGACTGCCTAGATAATCAGATGAAGTATGAAAAATCAGTGTATTCTATTCACATCTAAATCAATTTCTATTTAAGAATTAAACATTTTTCTGGAAAAACAAGGTCAGGGTCATTCTCCTATGTAGGAAATAACAAACCCAGAAGCATAATATTGGTATTTTTCTCTGGAGACATGCTTCTTCAATAACCTGTTTTCCCTTCAGATTTACCAAATAAATGTATATTGTTGCTTTGTATTTTCTGTTATTTCACCAGTTAGCTTCAATGCTCAGGTGTCTACTTAATCAAAGGTACAATAGCACATTTATTTTACCACATGCTTTATATTGGCACCATAAAGAATGAATCTCCTGAGTGCTCATATAAAAGTAAAAACACTCTATACACCAAGCATTTCCCCATCTATTTTTTAAAAACAACTAGTGTCTAAAATCATCCTAATTAATTAATTTTACTCTTCACCTCTTTTAGATATTTTGTAGGACACAGATGAATGAAGGTTTCCCCATTCTTCCTCTATATTCACTAAAAAAAAAACAACTATCCAACACTAAAAGATGAAGGTTTTTAAAATAAATTCACTGAAAACAAAGTTCAGGCTTACTCTTCTTGATATTGAACCATCCAAGTGTTCCTACTGAACATGAGAGTTCCATTTTTCAAGAATGCAATTTTTATGAAAACTAAAACATACCCTTGAAAATATTAGGAAATGATTAATGACTCAAAATATCACTTTTCCTCTCATATTGATGCAACCATCTTTAATTTCTAAAACAAGAATATTAATATACTTCTATTTACATAAATTTTCAGTGTGCTGGGCAGTTAAAATTTCTGGGTGAAGTTTTCTAAACTTAAGCTTAACTGTATTTTCAAAAATAAAGTTATTTTCCTTCAATAATAGCTTGCCTTAAAATAAGACTACCAAACTTAAAGCTTAAGCCATTGTGAGCGGCACTGGGAGGGAAGAAACCACCTAACTTGTTACAGTACACTTTGCCTATCTAACAGGCATTCACTAAAAGGGGGCATCCACTGAATACTATTTAACAAAATGTAAACAAATCCAGCTACATACAACCCTTTCCCCAACTTACACATGAAAACAAAAAGAAGCTCTTAAATATCTAACCAGGACTAAAATTCCTTCAGTTCAGTGGAATGAATCCAGTCACATTTAAATGAAATACAAAGTACTAGGTTTTCTCTAACTCGTGTGCCTTAAAATACAATTCTTCCACCACAAAGAACAAAAGAAATGGAAATAAATCTAAGATCTAAATTTAGTTTTAAATCCTAAGTATTAAGTTTTTTAAAGATGACTAGCAACGAAGACTCCTGCTACAGTGAATCAAATACTCCAGTACCTAAGTATAAAGCCAGTTTCCATAAGGAAAGCAGAAGGAGCACCCTAAGAGCAATTCTACAAAACAGCTAACTTTTAGGTCCCTCCACTCAACAGGTACATGAAAAAACATCCAAATTAATATTTTTCCATAATCTATACGTTCTGTACCCCAAGTTTAAAAAAGAGGTATTTATGATATTACATAAGTACTCACCTAACTCACCAGTGACTTCATATAGCAAATAATGGAGACAAAAATAGGGGGGCTGACTGGTTAAAAAAAAAAAAAAAAAGAATTCCCTATTCCTGAATCTGTTTGGCGGTGTCTGAGCCCATGAAAATGGCAATTCATACAGAAGAAATTACTTATCAATCATTTAGGGAGGCTCTCACTAATAGTAGACTTTAAACTCCAAATACTATCACTTCTTGAACTCTTGGGGGTAAGGAATAACGAATTCTTCCGAGGGTAAGGGGGGAAAAGTATTGAAAAAAAATGTTTGAAGCTTTAAATCAGAAGCAAAAATTTAAACATCCAGCGGCATAACCTTAAGTTTCAATGAATCATAACAGTGGTTATTTGGCACGATTTGAGGCCCAAAATATAAAACAATTACCACCGAGGAAAGGGGGCTTTGGTAACTCGTTTCCTGGAAAAAGGGGGGGGGGAATCTCCCATAAAGGGGAAGAAAAGAGAGAAAGAAGACAATAATCGATTGCCTTGTTAGGAAAGGAGTGTGGAAGGGGATGCCTGGAAAGTGAAGAGTGGGAAAGGTTGAAAGCAACTCTTCTGAAATGTAGAGAAATAGAGGTTCTACCTTCGGGAAGAATGGAACTGTTCCGGAGATTCAGGGGGACTCCCCCAGCCTAAAGGGCCGGATCGCGAAAGGCTACGTTTATTTCTCCACGCTCATCTTAGCACCATGAGTAAAATGAGAATTAAAAGCCATTATGCCTTACGTTTGCCCCATCAAGACGGACTGGATGTCAGTAGCAAACGGGTGGGGGTGACACGGAAGGGCGCAACAGCATCTCGGTGAGGGAGGGAAGAAACTTCGCAAGAAGAGGAAGCAGCAGCTCCTCTCTCGGCCCCTAGCACTGGCCGGCGAAGTTGCGCCACCGGCACCCCTGCCTGGCGGGCGACCACTCGCCCTCGCCCCTCTCCACACGCACTACTACGCAGCACTCGACCCTTCAAACTGCCCCCGAAGTCCAACTAACGCCTCCGCTTCCTCCTACCCCCGGACCCATCCCAACTAAGTTCCAAGGAAAGCTCCCGCCCAGACCGCGGCCTGTTCCGGACAACAGGTGGGCAGTGGCGCCAGCAGGGCTGGGCCTCTCCTAGCCAGGCCCACTCCACTCCTCCCCGGCCAGGGCCCGGGGGCGCCCGGCTCCGGGACGGGGAGGGGGAGCTCGCTCCCTTACCTCCGCCATATTTGCCGTACTGACGGGTCACATCTCCGCGGCGGCCGCAGCTGGGTCACGGCCAGAACCCGGATGTGAGACTCGGCAACGGGACTCCAGCAGCCGCCGCCGCCGTCTCTGCCGCTCCCGCCGCCGCTGCCTCGGCGGGAACGCGCAGGAGCCGCCCGAGCGCGCCCACCACACCCCACTCCGCCCCCTCGCGGCGCCCCGGCCAAGCTGGACTGGAGGGAAAAGGCCCGCGCGCGCGCAAGAGCAGCGGCGCGCGCGCGGCCCCGCGGCAGCCTTCCCCGGGAGGAGAGCGAGGGGGCGGAGTCAAGGTGGGTGTGGGGGGTAGGTGGGCTTCTCCGCGCGGGGTGCCTCGCCTGCCCTAGCGGATCTGCGACTC
This sequence comes from Proteles cristata cristata, assembly GCA_017311185.1. Classification (NCBI taxonomy): domain Eukaryota; kingdom Metazoa; phylum Chordata; class Mammalia; order Carnivora; family Hyaenidae; genus Proteles; species Proteles cristata. The sequence goes on along the minus strand of JAESUZ010004016.1, from coordinate 333,102 downwards.
GAGCTGAAGGAGAGGGCTCTAAGGGACCAGAGAGGTCACGGAAAGTGCCGAAAAAACCGCGTCCAGCGTTCACACCGCAGGGGAAAAGATACGTTGTATTTTACATGTAGGCTTTTTTCGAAGAGCATTTGCTGAAAACGGATGTTGCTGTGATGCAACAACGGCAAAGGCGCAAAGTAGCGCGCTTTGAAAGCGGTTGTCTCTAGACAAGTATTTCTCTCTCGGTAGATTCCCGACAGGAAATGTAAAATCCCACATCCACAAACCTTAGAGGTCAGAGATTAAGGGACTGTGGATAGGTAGACTGCCATCCTCACATCTCTGTGGCTTTACCTCACACGCTTCCTGAGATGCCAGGAGCATTATAATTGTGCAATGTTTGAATTTTGAACTAGAGGAAATTTCAAAATGCGAAATACAGAAAAGCTGCTCTTTGATAGATATAAATAATCTCTGACTTGACTGCAGAGAGGGAGAACCTGCTTATTTGCAATGCCTGCAATGCCTACAATTTTAAAGTTTATTTTAAAATACTGGCCTACAGTACTGCCAATTGGCCTTGAAACAATTCTAATGAGTGCAGGGCCAATGACTGCAAAATAACAAACATGTTTCACTTCCATTACTAAGGCACATACCGGCTAATACAAAGGTGGTATTGAAACATGCAGTAACATATTTTACTAAACCCGGAGTTTAAATCTTAATTTCAAAGAGACCATTTACCCCCCAAATGTACAAGGGTTCTTCTTAATGCAATTTCAAAAAAAATGATTACCCAAATCAACCAGTTAAATATAAAAAGTCATTCCAAATATTGTGATGCCAGCACTATAATATACTGCATAAATGTGCACATACACAATTTTTCTTTCATACTCCACTTACAATGCAACATGGCTGTTTTCTTAAATTTGTATTCCCTTAATATTCTAGGATCTATTAAGCAGTTTCCTTTTTACAAAGATTCAACATTAACTTGAAATTCTTATGTCCAATAATAATTTGTGCATGAATAATTTGTGCATTTATAGGTATATGAAGCTGCTAAGTGAAAGGACATTACCTGGTAATTTGACAGGAAAAGAGTCCACAGACAGTCTGTAAACCAATTAAACATAAACATCTGATGCACATTTTCTACTGAAAGAAAAGCAAGGGAAAGAAGAGAAAGGAAAACTTTTAAGGTTCCCAAATCTACAAACAATTTTTACCATTAACTGTACTGTACAGTATTTTCATTTTATTTTTTTAGAATACTTATATAAAAGTGTTTTTCAGGATTCTTTGGGGGGAATAAATATTTTAGCACAGGTATATAGAATTACCCTACTGAATTACCTTAGTCCTCTGGACTCAAAAGCCATTTTTTGAAGAGTCTGTTTGTGTTTATATAGTTTTCACATTTGTGTTTATATAGTTTTCATGAGAGATGCTTGATGGGGAAACATCTGAAGGCAAAGAACAATTGATGTGCATACACCTAAGGTGGGTAAAGACAGAATAAGGTGCCTAGAGGTAGAAACTCAGGCTTTACACTACCATGGGGATAAAGGAGTATTTAATAGATGAAATTTAGCTGGTTCACAAAAAGAAAAATTTTAAAAAGTATTGTCAAAATGCAAGGTACAGGAATAACTTGCCTGCTTAAGTCCATTTAGTCTTTGATTCTTAAGTTGAACCTCAACAAAAAAAATCCCAATTGTGATTAAAAAGCTGGGGATCATGGTCCCTTACACTACTGAATAAACTCTGAAATTGTCAAGAAAACCCCACTGGGACATATTTGAATGGATAGCCCCTGTTGTTGATAAATGACTTTTAAGTTTATTAATATTGTGTATCAGTTTTACTAATTATAAATGGCATTATCGTTTAGGGGGGACATTCCCTCTACCTATTTCTCCTTCCCTTTTTCAAAAAAAATGTGAGTTCAGTGACTTTTTTTTTTTAGGTTCAGATATTCTAAAGATAAATAGCTCCAACACTGTAAGTCATTTCTAACACATTACTACTGAATTCAGCATTATTTTACTCCCATGTTATTCTTCTATCTTTCAACATTTTAGGAACCATCCTGAGGAGCGAAGTCTTTCTCAAAAACTCTTGCTTACCTCTTCAGTATCAAATATGCAAAAATTAACTTTTCATTAGCCACAGAATCTTAGTGTCTTCAAGTCAATTTCTACCCTGTTCAGGTAGGAATCTCTCATTAGGTTTCCCTATGACCAGGCTTTTCTGCCTATGCTAAAACACCTCCAATGACTGATGAAGAGACTGCTCTTTTCAGAAAAAGCTCTATGTTTGGAACATTCTTCTTTTTATTAAACCAGAATCTATCCCCTAGTTACTTCCATCCATTTCCCTGACTTTTTCAGAACTTTACATTAATTCAACAAATGTTTTCTTTGTGTTTAAGTGCAAACAATCAATATTTATATTTGGAATAACAAAATACAAGTCTTTAATGCCTACTGATACTAGAAAAGCTAAAAACAAGACATGACAAGAGTTAATATGAGAAAATTCACCAATACCTATGAACTGTTAAAATCATTAGTTTGTTTTGAAGTATGTATTAACGTGATATCCAAAATGATAGTTCTGTTAAATTATGTAGTAAAATGTTTAAAGTTTAAACTAAAAAGTGTGGTTAATTCCAATTTTATGTGAGGTTTGTGGCTAATGTCCTAAAACAAAAAAAATCTCTATACAAAGCCTGAATAAATGCCTCTTTAGCTCCCATTCCCCACCTAAAGGCTTCCTTATTTTCAGGCAAACTAACATGAATTTTCACCACATTGAAGCTTCTCAAAACTGTTATATTGGGAAATGATTTTTAAGAAATTTACTGAATACTCCCAATAAAAAGTTATTAAACATTTTTTATAGAGGGTATAATACACATACATACATACACACACACACACACACACACACACACACACACACAAACCCTTCAGTTACTATTGTCCTTTAACAAAAGCATTTTAAGGTCACAATTTTACTTCAACCACTACCTTAAAGTAACCAATAAATAAACATCTCTGGCAATTTACACATACCTAAGAAATATAACCTTTTATTCAGTACCAATACCTGATGCAAATGTAAGTACTATATGCCTACACTACATAAAATGTTATGCAACTCCGCTACCTCTAAATGCTCCAAGAAAATATCTGTAACAATTTAATCTAGGGCTGTTTGAATGAAACATGAATGCAGTGCATTCAAAACCCTAACAACAAATTCTCTACCAAACAATTTTCAGAGTCCATGAGTCCCTTTTGAGATTATGTGGTAAACTATTTGCTAAAATTTTTATGTAAAAGTGACAACCTACATATTATGTGAAGGTAAAAATTTATGGATTGCTACTAATTTGGTTGAAAATACCTAAATATCAAAAAACTTAAAAATGACATTTTAGATGAATTTAGAGTTTACCTTTAGTTGGCAGAATGCAAGTTACCAAGCAGTAATGCATTACATTCGGAAACCCCACAGCTATGCAAAAATCAGCATCATCTTTTTGTTAGTTTGGTTTTTATTATTAAACCCATCCCCAAACACTTACATAGCCTTTTGGTTCTTCAAAGGACAGACTTGGTTTTTTTCATAGTTTTTACATAAAGAGTTTTATCGAGCGGCCCCATTTTATCTGATTATCACAAACTTTTTTTTTTTTTACAGTCCTAATATTGTTGACATGTTATTTTTATCTCACCCAAACTCTGGAAATTATTGGCCCATCATCAGTTCTCAAACACTGGAATATACAGGAAGAGTAATGTATTATTTACATTACTTAAGGGAGTTTGGATTTTCCCTCCCTTAATCTCCAAGTGTGCCCCTGCCTACCAGCATCACATCCGTCTTGTCTGCATTGAACCTCAACCAGTTGGTTCTTAACCACGTCCGAAACTCAGCCAGGCACTGGGAGAATCGAGCCACCACACCATCTGGATCAAAGGAAAGAGAGCTTCAGTACTAATGAGACCAGAGATGATGACACCGCAAGCTCACCATGTCTCTAGTTCTCAACCTGTCTCTCCTTTTTTAAAAAGATGGCCAAGAATTAGGACAAGGATCCCATGACAATTTTAGGAAAACATTAATGGGCCTTGGGTCGGTCATGCCATTTGTAAAGGAATAAAAGCGACCCAATAAATAGGTCGCCTCATTCCATCCCTGATTCAAGAAGGTTCAAGTCAACTCCGCGTCATCTGGGCTAGCGGCCCCAGTAGACGGGCCAGTCTTTTAACTGCACAAGCTCTTCTGCAAAATTAAGACTTTTAGCGTTGGAGAAAGCTTTAGGGATAACTGGAGCCCAGAGAGGAGTAGGGACTCGCCCAAGGTCACACAGCAACCAAGGACCAGAGATGGGCTTCCAGTCAGGGATCTTTTCACGAAAAGCTGCAAAAACAAGGCCATTTCAAGGAGGGGGAGGGCATCTGTCCCCAGGGATCTTCCCACAGGGCAGGAGAGCCTTATTCCAGTCTTTTTTCCCTCCCTCATTCCCTCCGAAAAAAGCCGCTTGCCCAGGACCCTGCTCACCACCGGGACTGCAGTGCGAGCAAAAGCCACCCAAGGGACTGCTGGGACCGAACCCGTCTCTACAGAGAAAAAGAGGCGGAGCCACAGGGGGAATGGTAGGCTTAGCCCCACCCCGACCGAATTCGGGAGCATACAGGATAAAGGGGCGGGAGCGAACTGCGCGAGACGAACTCACACCGCAGCGGATTCCCAGCGCGCCTCGGACGCCGGGGAAGATCCGCGCCACCGCCACCGCCAGAGCAAAAGACCGGGCTGGGAGGGGGTACCCGGCAGAGAGCAGCTGCGCATGCGCCTCGGGGGACGACGCACTCAGGGAGGGGAAGCGGGCCGGGCGCGTTCTCTCTCAGCCCCTCCCCGGAAGTTAAGAGTCTTCCGGGCGGTACTCTACTGTGGGGGAGGGGAAGGAGAGAAAGGGGACCGAGGACACTTTAGGAGCCCCTCATCCCAATCAGGACTAGGAGAGGAGAGATGGTTTATGGAGGCTGCACTTACAGCCGCTGCCGCTGCTGCCGCCGCCACCTTCACTGCTGCCGCCACCGCCTGAAGAAGCCCCATCCATCCGCCTGCAGCCGGGGAGACTCAGAACCTGGGAGGGGCCTGGGGCCCGGGCCGCCCGCCTCCTTTTTCTAGTCGTCGTCCGGAGCTTCCTCTTGCTCCACCAACCCTCTGTCCTCCCCTCCGCCTCCGCCCTCCTCCTCGATCTCTAGCCGCCAGCCAACCGCGCGGCCGCTTGTTGAGCCAGGGTTCCTCCGTCTCCATGACGCCCGGAAAACATTCCCGAGACTCAGCCAGAGCCGCTAACGCCGGGGGATAGGGTGCAGGGACTCCAGAAGCAGCCAGGGCAGGGGTGGCCCACCACTCCACAGCCTTTCGCCACCATGCCTATCTCTCCAGTAAACAGCCGCAAGCAGCAGAACCTCTGGTTGTAAGTTCCGGCCTTAAAACCTTAGTCCATCCTCCTGGGTCTCGGAGGGAGCCCTTTTAGATCCAGTCTCTTAGTGCGTCTGGGTTCAGTTCCCCTTCGAAGCTCTCATGCCGCGGTATCTCCTTCCGTGGCTTAGTACAGCCCTTTTGAACCCCCTACTGCTGTGATTGCTCTGCAGGAAAAGACCTACTTTGTTTAGAACCGCTCCTCCTCCTAACATTCCTGGGGTGGTTTTTCCGGTCTGCCGGGTCAAGCTTGTTGCCCCCATTCAGTCCTCAGCTTCAGTGAGCCAGCGGACTGAACTTTACTAATGCTGTGTCGTCCAAGTTCTGCTGCCTCCTCACGCTATCGTGCTTTTAAACCCCTTTCCTGCTAATGTTCTGCCATTTCTGCAACACTTGAACGAGAGGCTGGAGAAGAACACACAGCTCTGTGGGTTTGTTTCGCTTATAACTTCAAATGGTTCTTTAGTGCTGCCCAGCAATTGCACCAAAGTTTCCTGATTCATCCATTCTTCCACACTTCCAGACCACGTTCTCTCAGACGTTCAACATCTCTCCTTCAGTCTCCTCTAGTTCAGCTCATCTTTCTTTAACAGCAATTGTGGAGAGCTCTTGGAAGAGAACCTTAACATTCTCTCCTGAATATGGTTCTCAGGGTCTTTTATCCATTCTGTCACACCACCAGAATAGTTTTTGTGAAGATCAGCAATAGGCGTCCATCCAAATGAATGGCCATTTGAATCACTTCATTTGGTTTCTTGGACACCAAAGAACTAGGACTCCTCCCTAGTTCTCTCCTTGGTTTCTGGCTACTTCTTTTCCAAATTACTTGCTGGTACCTTTTCATCTTTCCCACATATAAGTTTTGGAGTGTTGCTGGGGTTTTTTAAACTTTAAAAAGTTTTTAAACACCTTTTTCCCCCTCTATTTTCTTATGCCTTTAAAAATCACCTATATACAGGGGCGCCTGGGTGGCTCAGTCGGTTAAGTGTAGTGTCTGACTTCAGCTCAGGTCATGATGTTGCAGTTCATGAGTTCCAGCCTTGTGTCAGGCGCTGTGCTGATAGTTCAGAACCTGGAGACTGCTTCAGGTTCTGTGTCTCCATCTCTCACGACCCCTCCCCTGCTTGCGCACGCTCTCTCTCTCTCTCTCAAAAATACATAAACATTAAAAAAATTTAAAAATAATCACCTATATACTAATGATTCATACATTTATATTTATAACCACCACCTCTTCCAAAAACCAGACTTTAGAAAAACCAACATCAGCACTTAGAAGTAAATAGGCATCTCAGAATTTAAATGCAAAACTAAACTTATTTCCCCCTCTTACTTAATTTGCAGTCTTTGCCATTTCAGTAAATGACAGTTCCCACTCTTCCACTCACTCAGTAAACAACGTTGGAGTTTCCCTTGACTTCTCTAATGCCCCACTCCATCAGCAGATTCTATCATTTCTACCTGCAAAGTAAATCAAGACTAAGTCCCTAATATAAGTCCCTGTCACATTACAGTAATGACCTAAATGGTCTTTTAATACCCCAAAGTTAGTAATCACTGTGGCTCTTCCTAAAACCCTCCAGTTTTTCCCATGTGAGTAAAAGCTCACGTCATTACAGAGCCACAGGGTCTCACCTTGGACTCTTCCCTTTGGCTCATTGTTCCACAATATCAGGCACATTATTTTCCCATTTTAAGGCTTATGCATTTGCTGTTCTTTGGTATATTGTACCCCTAGATAGCCTCATGACTCACTTATTTCCTTCACATATCATCTTATCAAAAAATCCTCACCATCAGGGAAAGGAAGGGTAAAAAAATAGTTATGGAGAGGGAGGGAAGCAAACCATAAGAGACTCATAAATACTGGGAACAAACCAAGGGTTGATGGAGGTTGGGGGAGAGGGGAAAATGGGTGATGGGCATGGAGGAGGGCACTTGTTGGGATGAGCACGGAGTTTGATAGGGAAACCAACTTGACAATAAACTATATTTTTTTAAAAATCCTTCTCAGGGTGCCTGAATGGCTCAGTCAGTTAAGTGTCTCACTTTTGAGTTTGGCTCAGGTCATGATCTCATGGTTCCTAGGTTTGAATCCCAAGAGGATTGATTCTCTCTCTCTCTCTCTCTCTCTCAGTCTCTCTCTACCTCCCTTCCTTGCCCCTCCCTCACTCATGTGCACATTCTCTCTCACTCTCAAAAAAAGAAACCTCAAAACATTTTTTTAATATCCACCCTTCATAAAATAATAATCTTTCTAGTTACCAGCACTTCCAGTTCCTCAACCTTGAGTAAACTTACCCACTTATCCCTACTTGGTATATGATATACTTTATTATTAGTCTGTCTTCACCCAAATAGTGGTACTCCATGAGGCAGGCGTTTTTGTTTTGTTCACTGCTATTCCCTTGAATGAAGAAGGCACTCAATATTTGCTGACTGAACGAATGAAAAATGTATTTCAGTAATACTGGTTACTGTTCATGCTGTCTGGTTTTTGTTTTTACTTATATGTATAGGAATCCTAAAGTAAAATTGCGTTGAATTCATGTAAAAATTTTTTAAAAAGTCGTATAACTCTCAGAGTAGCTGAGAGGATTAGAAAAATTCTCTTGGGAATTTCTTACATAATTACAAATTCATAGGAGATTACCTGTTAAGGAAGGAATCAGATGGGAGATAGGAAGTAGTATAATCTTCACTTTTTGAGATAGCCATGTTACCCAGTTAAAGCAAAATTTCACAGACTTTAAAGTTTACAACCATTGGTTTAACCAATAACCAATGTTATTTCTCATCTTTCTCCTTTTAGGACTTAATCCTGATCATGGAAAGGATCTCATAAAACATGTATTTACCAATTTTCCATTTTCTCACTCCAGTTTTTCTTACATTAGATCTTTCCCATTACCTTAGCAATATGAACAATCTCCCTTCTTGGTGAAAAAACAATCACTCTTTCTTCAATGCTTTTATCCCACTTCTCTTCCCAGTTCCTCTATTCTACTTTCTTACATGTTCATTCATTTCTTTTTTATTTTTTCTTAGAATTTTCATGCTATCCACTTTTTCTGTTAGAGTCCTGTTAGTTTCCTCTGGTATCCTTGTTTTTGTCTCCTGTTTTTTAGGTTTCCCTAGAGACTCCTTCATAGAGTCTGAGCCTTGCATTTCTTCCCATTCCAGACCCGTTATTGTACAGGAGACCTGTTGGTGTGGTGATAAGATGTTGGAGGGAGAGGAAGTGTTCTATAATCCTGTGATTAGTCTTAGTCTTTTAGTGGGCCTTTGTCCCTTTTCTGTGACCTTTGTAAGTGTTTCTCAGATTTTTTTTTTCCTTATATGGAAAAAGAAGAGGGTCTTGGAGTTGTATATTTCCCTTCCCCCACATTGGCTAGGTTCTGGTAAAATAGTTTTCTTTGAAAGCAAGCCTTTGTTAAGGAAAACTGAACATTCTGAGTATATTTTAGAATACTTAATGCCCTAGCTCCCTGCTGGAATTATTAGGTAGTTTTTCTCTCTCCTCATCCCAAGAGCCTGATGGGTCTCATGGTGGGCCTCTGTGTGAGGCTGGGCCCTCAGGAATTTTTATCTTTCAAATTAGTATACTCTTAGTTTCTAGCAATTATCCTTTAAGTTTTCCTGCCATTTGCTGGCCCCAGTTGCAAAGATTCTACACTCAGTAAGTTGTGATTCTCTGTTTTCTCCTGCCTGTCCAACTTTCAGGCCAGTGGTTTGCCTATGAACTGAATGATGGATCTAAAAGACCTGTTGATTTAAAACAACAAGATTGTTGTTATAAAAACAAGATTGATGACTTTTGTGGTCTCTACATGTTGGACCAGAAACATCTATGTTCACTTTTCAACCCTTGCAATTTGTTGTCTCCATTTCTGTACAGAAACTATTCAAAGGTCAATAATGAGTTATCAAAAGTTTTCAAAAGTCACCAAATTCAATGGGCTTTCTGAACTTGTACCTCTCTGCAGCATTTGACAATATTGATCTTCTCCTGATCAATATTGATCTTATCCCTGAACTTTATTGGTTCAAATACCTCTTTTCTGATTTCTTTTACTATCTCCAGTTTCTCCCCTTAACTCTATTACCTTCTTTTTATGCCTTTAGATTTTTATTTTGGGATTCTGTTCATTTATTATCATCATCTCCATGCAAAGATTTCCAAATCTGAATCTCCAGCTTTCACTTCTGTTCCTTAAAATTCACTTTACTCTTGAATTTTTAACTGATACCAGACGGCTCCATCAAGATATCACTGATATCTCATATGAACATATCTACAATTTAACTTCTTATTGTGTTTTAGAAGAGAAGATTAGTTTAATCATCACCTTAACTCTGAGATAGGTACTATCATTAACCTTAATTTACAAATAAAGAAACAAACAGATTAATAGCCTGTGAATTATTGGATGAGCTTGAGCATTTAAATTGACCTTTGAGTTTTAGTTTTCATACTTGTAAAACATGACTATTAAATATCTTGCAAGTTATTTTAAGAATTGGAGAATATAGATGGAAGTTCTTTGAAATTTAAAATTTAAGCGGTATTGTTATTATCTGTTACTAATTCCAATCAGTTCTGTATCTGCTATCTTTTAAGGGTGACTGAGATATGTTTTAATCAGGCATGGTAAGACATTTTGACAGGGACATAACTATTATGAGGAGAGAGATTATTTTAAATACTCATGGATCCCTATAAACAGGAGTCACGGCATGCCACATGTGGCCACGTAAGAAAGCACAATAGCCAGTCGAGGTAGAACAAGAAGAAATATGGGTAAGAACCTGTATTGTGGTTTCTGTGGGAAGAACAGGCAAAGCAGAATAAGCAGGTTTACAATGGGCTCATTTAAATAACTTCAGAAGGCTCTGATTTTAGGGATTATCTCCAATTGTCTGGTTCCTGTCCCAAGGGTGATGAGGACAGATGGATAGTGGCCCAGAGAATGAGATCTCTAACAGACTGATAAGAGATGTTAAGGGTTTAGGCTCTGGATTGGCTGGTTTAAGAAAAGGTGCTCATAGATGAGTCCCTTACTGTGTACAGGAATCCATTAGCCTTGGGAGGGCAGTCCCTCCAGGGTCAAGTTCTTACATGTCAAAGCATCAAGATGCAAAAAATAAAAAGACATGCTTAATATGGTATATGTTGTATTTGTTTTATTTCTACATCTGCCACCTGTGTTAAACCATGATTATTTCTCACTTGGACTATGCCCATAGCATCTTAACTAATTATCTTCTAGTATGTGCTGCATACAGCTGAATTTTTCTGAAGCATAGTTTAAGTCACTTTATTCTACTTAAAAACCTTCAAAGTCACTCTCTTGCTTGTGTAAAAATTTCCAAAGACTTAACCTGGCTATTTTACTTTTACAAAGGTTAACTTTGTTTTCCTTCATGCATTTAATTGAATCATTTAGGACTCCCTATATATACCACATACTTTTCTACCTTCATTGTTCACAAAGATATTTCCTCAGGTTGCATTTTTTATCCTGCTCCAATACCTTTGTCCCCCTTCACCTCCGCCTGCACCAAACACAAACACACATAGGTATGCACACCCCAAATATGTCTTTGGAATCCCACTTAAAAATTCAAGGCCTAACTCAGATGTCACTCATAATTTCTCTGTTCACACCTCTCAGTGAAAGTAATCTTAATACAACCCTCATTTCATCTTCTGTGTACTTCTTTTGAGGAAAATACAATTTTGTACTTGCATTATAATCATATACATGTTTTATCTCTTTTACTAGACTATAAGTTCCTTAGGGTCCATATCTGATTCATATTGTATCTTTGCCAGTGTGTAGCACAGGACCTTATGTGTAGTGTTTTATAAATAACTGGAATGAGTGAAAGAAATTTATTTGGTTTAGACTGAAATTACCATCATCCCAAGAATGAAATCCTCCCATTCGCAGCAATGTGGATAGAACTGGAGAGTATTATGCTAAATGAAATAAGTCAGAGAAAGACACAGATCATATGTTTTTACTCCTATGTGGAACTTGAGAAAGTTAACAGAAGACCATGGGGGAAGGGAAGGGGAAAAAATACAAACAGAGAGGGAGGGAGACAAACCATAAGAAACTCTTAAATACAGAGAACAAACAGGGTTGATGGGGGAGAGGGGAAAATGGGTGATGGGCATTGACAAGGGCACTTGTTGGGATGAGCACTGCGTGTTGTATGTAAGCAATGAATCATGGAATCTACCCCCAAAACCAGGAGCACGCTGTATACATTGTATGTTAGCTAACTTAATAATAAATACCAGGAGCACGCTGTATACATTGTATGTTAGCTAACTTAATAATAAATTATACTAAAAAAAAAAAACCTACCATTATCCCATTAAACTAAGAAGGGGCTAATACAGAAACTTTTCCACAAGCCATACCTACTTTTCCTCTTGTGGTTATTTCATAATAAGATTTGTGTATATAGCATGTGTTTTTAATGTCATTTGCCTCTGTGTACATGGAAGTGATCATAAGGAGTTCTTTCTACAGATACCAATTGAAAGCCTTATATTTTTCAATTATTGCCCTAGATAATGAAGTTACAGGAGTCAAAACAAATGAGGTTCCTGCTTCAGGAAACTCAAGAATGTGCAGTTGTACATGACCACTTGTACCCTGACTCTGTTTTCAGCTGTAGTGGTTACCAAAGTGGTTATCTTCTCTAATTTGCTTCATTTGAAAACATCTATTTTCTAATGTAGTTAGAGATATGCCACAAATTTCTTTTTTTTATGTTTATTTTTATTTTTATTTTTTTTAATGTTTTATTTATTTCTAGGAGAGAGAGAGAGACAGCGTGAGCAGGGGAGGGTCAGAGAGAGAGGGAGTCACAGACTGAAACAGGCTCCAGGCTCTGAGCTGGCAGTCAGCACAGAGCCCAACGCGGGGCTCGAACCCACGAACCGTGAGATCATGACCTAAGCGAAAGTCGGACGCTTAACCAACTAAGCCACCCAGGCGCCCCTGTTTATTTTTATTTTTGAGAGAAAGAGAAAGCACGCATGTGTTTGCAAGCAGGGGAGGTGTGTGTAGAGTGAGAGAGGGGACAGAGGATCCAAAGTAGGATCCGCACTGATAGCAGAGAGTCTGATGTGGGGCTTGAACTCATGAACCATGAGACCATGACCTGAGGCTAAGTCAGACACTTAAACCTACTGAGCCACCCAGGTGCCCCTATACCATAAATTTCTAACATAATTGGCTACAGGTACTTTTAATTTCTTTCAAAAAGTAGTCTGTATTTTCTGATTGCCTATCCATCAGGCAGAGTGCTAAGAGCTGGAGCTATAATTGTGGACATGATAAACATGGTTCCTTGCCATAAAACTTAAGAGTGTGGAGATTTGGGGAGGTCACTGATAATGCTCTCATTAGATCTCAATGACTACCTAATTGATAGATGTAACATCATTCACTAAGTCCTTTCTATTGGGTCCTACAGGGAATAAAAGAAGAACTGGTTTATGAGTAAGGGTGATATTCATTATGCATCTATTCAGTTTGAGATGTCTTCTAGATATTTAGCTAGAGCCACTCAGTAGGCTGGTAAACATCTTGAGTATGAAGATTCAATGTTTTGAGTTAGATATAATGATTTATTCAACAATTATTTATTAAGCAACTACTGTGTGTTGAGAACTATTGTAGGCATTGGGGATATAGCAGGGAACAAAACAGGCCCAAATTTTTACCCTCATGGAACTTAAATTCTATGGAGTGGGGAGACAGCTGATTCATAAGATAGGTAAGTAAAAGGTGCATTATGTTGGATAAGTCCTAGGGAGAAAAATAAAGCAAGGGGATATGAAATATTTGAGAGGAGTATTTGACATTTTAGGTAGGGGAGCCAGGGAAGGTCACACTCACAAGGTGGTTTTAAGTAAAGACCGGAAGAAAGGATGCTAAACATGTACATTTATTGGAGAGAGCATTTCAGGTAAAGGGAATAGCAAGGACAAAGGCCCTGATAAGGAAATACACCTGGCAGTATCAAGGATGCCAATGTGACTAGATAGAATATACAAGGGAGAGAATATTGAACATGAAGCCAGCGACCTAACTGGGTGCATGTAGGCCTTTTTAGGTCATAATAAGAACTTGGGCTTTTACTCAGAATGAGATGGTAAACAAATGGAGGGTTGTAAGCAGAGTAGTGTTATTATCTAACTTGTGTTTTAAAGGATCACTCTAGTTGCCATGTGGTGAATGGACTGCAGGGGATTGAGATTAAGCAAGAAGATGATTTAGCTACTGCAACAATCCAAGAGACATAGTTATTTGTACCAGGATGGTGGCAACAGGATGATAACAAAATGGTTGGATTTGGGATATATTTTGAAGTTTTTTCACCTGAGCAACTGAAAGAATGGTGTTATCTTTGACAGAAAGGGGAGAAGACTGAAAGAGAAGTAGGTTTGCTGGACAGGGTGAGGGCGAGATTGTCAGAAGCTCAATTTTGGACATGCTGATTTTGAGTCTGAGATGTCAAGTAGGGAGGTGGGTATATAGGTCTAGGGTTCAGAGGATATAGGTACAGTTAGAGATATATATTTGGGAGTCATTATCATATAGATCATTTTTAAATCATGCATTGGATGAGTTCACCTAGGCTATGAGTATAGACAGAAATAGGAAGAGCCCAAGAGGGATGCTGCGGAAAAAGTAGAAGGAAAACCAGACAAGGAAAGTGTCCTGCAATCCAGGTTAAAAAAAAAAAAAAAAAAAGTCAAAGAACAGAGAAGGAGCAGCATAAATTCTGCTGGAAAGTAAGATGAGAACTTTGGCATTAATATTGTGGAAGTAACTCGACCTTGGTAAGAGGTCTTTTGGTGGAATGATAAGGGCTAAAACCTGACTGGACCATGTTCAAGAGAGTATAAATGGAGGGAGATTAGAAACAAAAGTATTGGGGTACCTGGGTGAGTCAGTCAAGTTTTTTACTATTGATTTCAGCCTAGGACATGGTCCCAGGGTTGTGGGATCAAGTACTATATCAGGCTCTGCACAGAGTATGGAGCCTGCTTACGATTCTCTCTCCTTCTGCCCCTTTCCCCTACTCACACACGCTCTCTCCTTTTAAATAAATGAATACGTTAACTAATTAATTAAATACTTTATTAATAAAAAAGAAACAATAAGTACAGATCATTCTTTCAAAGGAGTTGCTAGAATTAAAGGAAAGATGAATGGATGTTACCTGGAGAGGTAAATGAAGTCAAGAGAAATTTTTTAAGATAGGAGAAGCAATAGCATGTTTACATGCTGAAAGGAATAATCCAATAGAGAGAGAAAAGTTTATGATGTATGAGAGAATTACTAGAGCAATGTTCTTGAATAGGCAGGAAGAAATGGAATCTAGTACAGGAGTAGAGCAATTTACCTAAGCTGGAATAAAAGGTAATTTGCCCAGAGTAACAAGAGAAAAATAGAGAATGTAGGCATAGATATAGACAGGTGCATAGTTGTGACCATGGCAAAATTTGAAAGTTACCTGATTAGCTCAGTTTTCTCATTTAATAAGCTGAAAGTAAAGATGGGAGAAGAGATGTTGATATTCAAGGAGAGAGAAGTATAAAATAGTGACCTTAGAAGGTATAGTAAAAAGTGAACCAAAAAAATACAGTATGATTGCTGGCACATTAAGGACGCATTTTAAAGCAACAATCCATAATTTACAACGAGACTTGGCATCATGGTTGGATGTTTTTTCTCCAGCTTCTTTTAGCTGTACAGGTTGAATTAAAGCATAGTATATTAAAGAAAATTGGAAGTATAGTAAGGTAAACAGATCAGGAAGTGATTGCCATTGAAAAGATAGTTTATTACTCATAGTTTCTAAGAGGAGAGGGCAGGCAATGCCACAGGGGGCTACATGGGGAAGCAGTAGAGTCAGCCACCAGGCAGAGGGAAAGGGAGGAACTATGGGCCCATCTCTGTTGTGCTTTAGGTGCGAAGGAAGAGGTGAGATATGGTGAGCAGGCTTAAGATGGATTAGTTCGAATAGTTTCAGTGGGTTCTGGAACCTAGGGGCCATCCCAAGTTGTCTGGTACCTGGCTATAAGGTGATTAGGGAAGGTATAGAATGGTCCAGAGTGTGAGAGGCTGATAAGAGAGGTGGATGGGGATAGGCTGGTTTGCATTGGAAAATTGTACCCCTGGGAGAGGAGGGGGTGACTAGGGGTGGGAAACCAAGGCACAGTAACTTGAGCATATCAGTTGGTCCAGATCAAGACATATTGGGCCTATACGTGCATGGCAAATGGTAAAGCATCAAGTTTACAGAAGCTAGAAACATGGTTGATATGCAGGTTCAGGCTCAATGTAAGAAGATCATTGGATGGATCAAAGTTTTGGTTTTGCCAAGAAAATACTGTGAATTTAAAAAAGGAAAAGGAAGATGAGAATGTAAGTAAAGATGCTTATACAGGCATCCCTCATTTTATTGCACTTCACTGCATGGCACTCTGTTGACACTGTGTACTTTACAGATGGAAGGTTTGTGGCAATCCTGTGTTGAGCTAGTCTATTGGCACCATTTTTCAAACAGCATTTGCTCAATTTGTGGCTCTGTGTCACATGTTGGTAATTCTTACAATATTTCAAACTTTTTATTATATTTTTTTATCATGAATTGTATCAGTGATTATGACTCACTGAAAGCTCAGATGATAATTAACGTTTTTCAGCAATGAAGTATTTTTTTTTAAATATTTTTATTTATTTCTAGGAGAGAGAGAGAGAGTGAGCAGGGGAGGGTCAGAGAGAGAGGGAGCCACAGACTGAAACAGGCTTCAGGCTCCGAGCTGGCAGTCAGCACAGAGCCCGACGCGGGGCTCGAACCCACGAACCGCGAGATCATGACCTAAGCGAAAGTCGGACGCTTAACCGACTAAGCCACCCAGGCGCCCCAATGAAGTATTTTTTTTTAATTTTTAATGTTTATTTTTGAGAGAGAGAGAGACAGAGTGTGAGTGGGGTAGGGGTAGAGAGAGAGGGAGACACAGGATCTGAAGTACACTCCAGGCTCTGAGCTGTCAGCACAGAGCCTGAA
Organism: Proteles cristata cristata; assembly: GCA_017311185.1. NCBI lineage: Eukaryota > Metazoa > Chordata > Mammalia > Carnivora > Hyaenidae > Proteles > Proteles cristata. Next base: position 316,506 of record JAESUZ010004016.1, on the reverse strand, counting down.
GTGGGACTCGAACTCATGAATCACGAGATCGTGACCAGAGCCAAAGCTGGAAGCTTAAACACCTGAGCCACTCAGCTGCCCCTGCAATAAAGTACTTTTTTTTTCTAGGCGAGAGAGAGAGAGAGAGATAGCGTGAACAAGGGAGGGTCAGAGAGAGAGGGAGATACAGACTCTGAAACAGGCTCCAGCCTCTGAGCTTGGCAGTCAGCACAGAGTCCGACGCGGGTCTCGAACCCACGAACCGCGAAATCATGACCTAAGGGAAAGTCGGAAGCTTAACCGACTAAGCCACCCAGGCGCCCCATAAAGTACTTTTTAATTAAGGTTTGTAATTGTGTTTTTAGACATAATGGTATTGCACATTTCATAGACTATAGTGTAAACATAACTTTTATATGCACTGGGAAACCAAAAAAAAAAAAAAAAATCATTTTACTCACTTTATTGTGATACTTGCTTTATTGTGGTAGCCTGGAACTGAACCTGCAATATCTCCGAGGTATGCCTATAATTAACTCTGGATTATATTTATTATCTTTGAGCTCAGGAGAGAAGAGATTGCATGAGAGGGATAGGGAAGGGAGGAAGGAAACATGGTAGATAGAATCAAGGGCTTGAAGGTGACAATGGATTTGAAGGGAGCTGAATAGAGCTGTTTGAACTGGGGTATTCAGAGCGTGTATAAGCTGGAAAAATAGGAAGTGATAGTTGACCCTTTTTGTACATATGTTCAGATTGTTTTCATGTTTCTAAATGAAAGTCTGCTTTTTTATCGTTGGTTAATTTTCCTTCAGTCATGAATCCTTCATATTATGTTTTTTCTTGATATAGGAGCACTATCGAACAGCCAAAGAAGTCTATTAGCTTTATCAGCACAGCAAAAAAAACCCAAATAAAAGGATATAGTGGTTTAAACCAAAGCAGAATGGCTATGTCAAAAACCATGATAATTGGACCTGATATAAAGGCAGAAAAAATGAATATTTCCACCTCAAAGACAGTCATACAGGTAATATTCTTTAGAATTCTGAGCTTATTTGAAAGTGGCACCATAATGAACTTGATTGAAATGTTAAAAGTAGAAAATATGCTGCTTTGAAATAATGAACTCGCTTCTAATGTTGATACATTGATTTTGTTAGAGTCTTTGACACATGACGTATCTTACAGTGTAATATTGGCTGTTGGTTTCTATAATTCATTGCTACCAATAGGAACATTAGAGTGGAGTGAGGAAAGTCTACTCATGACCTTAAGAACTAGTTGATTATAATATTAATAATAGCTAACCTAGCTATAATTTAGATAGTAAAGCTAATATCTATTCTTCTTTATAATGTACTCTACCAAATGTAAAATAAATAATCACAAATTGGTTATCTCATTAGAAAATGTTTAACTAAGGGGCACCTGGGTGGCTCAGTTGGTTAAGCGTAGGACTTCAGCTCAGGTCATGATCTCATGTTTCATGAGTTTGAGCCCCACGCAGGGCTCTGCTGACATCTCAGAGCCTTCCTTTGGATCCCGTGTCTCCCTCTCTCTCTCTACCCCTCCCCTGCTCATGTCCTCTCTGTCTGTCTGTCTGTCTGTCTTTCTCTCTCTCTCAAAAATGAGTAAATGTTAAAAAGAAAATTTAAAAAGAAGACAACACTTAACAAAGAGTTAAATTTTTGAAACTTTTAATCTAAGTATAATATATATACAGAAAAGTATGTAATATATAAATCTGAATGGGCTAGGCAATGATTTTTTTAGATATGACCCAAAAAACACAGTCCATTAAACATAAAATTGGTAAATTGGACTCCATCAAAATTAAAGGCTCTGGTCTTTGAAAGACTGCTAAAAAGATGGAAAAATTATTTATAAAGCAAATATCTGATAAAGTATTTGTAACCAAAATATATAAATAATTTTCAAAACAATATTAAGACAACCTAATTTTGGGGGCACCTGGGTGGCTCAGCCCGTTGAGTGTCCGACTTCAGCTCAGATCATGATCTCACGGTTCGTGGGTTTGAGCCCCGCATCAGGCTCTATGCTGACAGCTAGCTCAGAGCCTGGAGCCTGCTTTGGATTCTCTGTCCCTCTTCTCTCTCTGACCCTTCCCTGCTCAAGCTGTCTCTCTCTCTCTCAGAAATAAATAAAACATTTTAAAAAAATTAATTAAAAAAAAGACAACCTAATTTTTAAAATGAGCAAAACACTTGAGCAAATACTTCTATAAAGTACATATACAGAGAGCAAATGAGCACATCAAATGATGATCAGCATTAGTCATTAGGGAAATGCAAATTGAAACCATAAGATACTGCTGTACACCTATTAGAATGGCTAAAATTAAACACATGCTACAGTATAGATGATCCTTGAAGATATTTGTTAATTGAAGTAAGCTAGTCACAAAAGGGCAAATACTGTATTATTCCTCTTGTATGAGATATCTAGCATAGTCCAACTCAGAGACAGAAAGTAGAATGATAAGGCTACTGGGAGGAGCATTTTGCAGTGAGAACAGGTATCAATCATTGACTCCAGAAAATAGTCTCTGAAAGCCATCCAATCTATAGTACTTTGTTATAACAGCCTGAATTGACTAAGATAATTACTATATATACTATATAGGCATTTCTACACATTAATATCCAGTGCTCTGAAAGAGAAGCTAAGAAAACAATCTTACAATTACATCTAAAAAATAAAATATCTAGAAGTAGGGGCACCTGGGTGGCTTAGTCAGCTCAGTATCTGACTTCAGCTCAGGTCATGATCTCACAGTTCATGGGTTTGAGCCTTGCTTTGGGCTCTATGCTGACAGCTCAGAGCCTGGAGCCTGCTCAGATTCTGTCTTGTTCTGCCTCTCCTCCGCTTATGCTTTGTCTCTCTTTGTCCCTCTCAAAAATAAATAAACATTACAATAATTTTTTTTAAAAACCTAGAAATAAATTTAATAGAGTCAAAAGATCTGTATATTGAGCACGATAAGACATTGATGAAAAAAATTGTAAGAGAAACAAATACATGAAAAAATATTCCATGTTTATTAATTGGAAGAATCAATATTGTTAAAATGTCCATACTATCCAAAACAATCCACAGATTCAGTACAATTGCTATCAAAATTTCAATGGCATTTTTCACACAATAGAATAATCTTTTTTTTAAATATTTTATTTATTTCTAGGAGAGAGAGAGAGAGAGAGAGACAGCGTGAGCAGGGGAGGGTCAGAGAGAGAGGGAGACACAGACTCTGAAATAGGCTCCAGGCTCTGAGATGGCAGTCAGCACAGAGCCCGACGCGGGGCTCAAACCCACGAACCGCGAGATCATGACCTAAGCGAAAGTCGGACGCTTAACCGACTAAGCCACCCAGGTGCCCCACACAATAGAATAATCTTAAATTTTGTATGGAACAACAAAGACTCTAAATAGCTAAAGTAGTGTTAGAAAAGAATAAAGCTGGAGCCATCACCCTCTCTGATTTCAAAGTATATTACAGAGCTATAGTAATTAAAACTGTATGGTATTTGCACATGAACATGTAGGTCAAAAACAGATACATAGATCAATGGACCTGAATAGAGAGCACAGAAATAAACTCACACATATACAATCAATTAACTTACAATGAAAGAGCAAAGTATACATTGGGGAAAAAACAGTATCTTCAATAAACAGAGTTAGGAACACTGGAAAGCTAGAATTAATCTGGACCACCATTTACACCACACACAAAAATTAACTCAAAATGAATTAAAAACTTGAATATAAGACCTATATTTCTGTATGTATTAAATTTCATAATTGAAAAGGTTAAGAATTAGGCAAAACAAACAGAAATATGTAAAAATTGAGACGTATTTATTAACAAAATGTTGAATGAATAATAATGATTTTTAAAGCTTATACATAAAAATTGAGTATACAAAAATATTAACAGACTGGATGAATTCTCTACCTTTCTGAATTTCCTTGAAATTAATATATATTATTTATATGTAGGTAAAAACATGAATAAGACTGTTTTGAAATGTAGGCCTAGTTAAGAAACCTTTTAAGCACAAAATCTTTTATTCAACTGTTCATGCTTATTTCAACCTAGAAACATTATGCTTATTTTTTTCTACCACTTTTTTTTTCTGTTTTCTAGGGCCTATTTATTCAGAAACCACCTTTTTTTTTTTTTTTACTTATTTCATTTTAAATAATGATTTTCTACAGGTAATTAATGCACAGGGAGTTGATGTCACTCCCCGACCTCTTTACCATCCAGATCCACATACGGGTACAGCAAAGCCGAATAAACTACTGACATCACAAGAAGGATCATTTCCATCAGAACTTATATCTTCTTATAGCCTTTATCAGAATACATTAAATCCTAGTATGTTAGGGCACTTTACAAGGTAAAGTATACTATTCTACTATTCTTATGTATATCGTATGTGCTGTCTTTTCATTTAAGTTGTATATATGTAACTTAGATGTCAGTTGTCTTCATTCTCTCAACTGCACTTTGTGTTAGTGTGCCATCTCTGTGTTCCCCACATGTTTTACTTAGAGGTAGATCTTTGTAAGTCTCAAGAGTTCTCCAACACTCACACCAAACATTTGTGAGAAAATATATGGGTTTTACACAAGTTTTCTTAAGGAACCAAAAGATGGGGCTAATCACATACCCACAGACATATTTCTTCTGTTTCTTTTACGCTACAATTTACAGGAAGAAGTAGCTCTACTCCCACCCAGTCTCCCATATAAATCCCTGTTCTCCTATGGTTTGATTTATCTTTTGTTTTATAATATTTTTGTAAATGAAATGTTATGCATGTTTTATGTAGACACTTTACATAAGTGAAGTGAAATTTTATTAATGTTTATAGTAGAGAAGTTGAGAATCATTGCAATAATTAAACAGTATGTCCTAAAATAGTATAAAGATTACAGGGAAATATTTGAGTGTGCAATTTTCCATTTTGACCAATTAAAAGTTCCAGAAGTTCGCTAAGCACATTTTAGGAGAAAACATGCTATTCTAGAGTCTGCCTCTAAATTTGCATACAGTAGCCACAGAAATGCTCTGTAAAACAAAGAATATTCCAGTAAACTGTACCTACCCGTTTTTAAAAAATTTATTTATTTGTTTTTGAGAGAGAGAGCACAAGTAAGGGAAGAGCACAGAGAGAGACACAGACACACAGAATCTGAAGCAGACTCTAGACTCCAGGCTGCTAGCACAGAGCCAAATGTGGGGCTCAAACCCATGAACTGTGAGATGATGACCTGAGCCAAAGTTGGATGCTTAACCAACTGTGCCACCCAGGCACCCCCACTGTACCTACCTGAATGAGGACAGTTGTACCTATAAGTATAAAGGGGGGGGAAGTATATAATATGAAATTATGTTGTTTATATATTTAAATAAATTATTTTTGTATTCTTCAATGTATTGCTTTTCCAACCAGTACATAGATTTTCTCTTAATTAAATCTTCACAGGGCCTTTATAAAGTTGAATAAACCACATTTAAGATGAGATTTGAGTGACAGGCAGAAAATTGGTGAAAAATGAAAGGAGTATTCTAGGCTGAGACTCTAAAGTGAGAGAATGCTAAATGATTGAGGAAGTTAAAAGAGAGGGTAGGGTGGGGGGCAGTGTGATAAATGAAGATGGAGAGACTAGATAGGTAGGCAATAGATTAGCTTTTTATTCTAAATATATTGGGAATCCACCAGAGGACTTTGGACATAGGTTTGACATGTTTTATCCCTAAAATATATTTATAATGACTTTTTAAAAATAATGACTTTTTACTTGAGGAACATTACAGATCAGCTTGATGTTTAAAGTAGTTTATTTTTATCAATTTTTCTTATATGAGTATAGGGTATTTGATTTCTCAATATGATACTGTTTTTGTTCATGTATTTCATTACTCATAAGAAAAACATCTAAATAAATGAATAATGTTGTTTTTCATGATTAAAGGTCAGTTTTAGGAAGCAGTACAGTTTCTAAGTCAAGTATATCTACTACTGAATCAATAGCAGAAGACCTAGAAGAACCATCCTATAAACATGAAAAATTGACTAGTTTTACAGGTAATGAAAAAATGACCATTTATTTCAGTAACAGTCCCCTATTTCTGATGCTTATTATTTGTCAGATACTTGAGATAAAAGAACTATGGTAATGATTTCTAAATGCTGGCCAGAGGGGTAGCTATGTGAGAATGATCAGGGTAGTATTAATGTTCCCAAGGTGAGTCTCTTGCAACACCAGCCTCAGGAATCACAGGCTTTGTTTTAGAAGTGCTTTGCTTCTAGAAAATGTGATATATATATCACATATTTGTATATTTATATATAAATATGGAATTTTACTCAGCAATCAAAAAGAATGAATCTTGCCATTGGCAACTACGTAGATAGAACTAGAGGGTATTATGCTAAGTGAAATTAGTCAGAGAAAGACAAATATCATATGGCTTCACTCATATGAGGACTTTAAGATACAAAACAGGTAAGCAAAAGGAAAGGGAAGCACAAATAATATAAAAACAGGGAGGGGGACAAAACAAGAGACTCTGAAATATGGAGAACAAGCAGAGCGTTGCTGGAGGGACTGTGGGAGAGAAGATGGGCTAAATGGGTAAGGGGCATTAAGGAATCTACTCTTGAAATCAATGTTACACTATATGCTAACTAACTTGGATGTAAATTTTTAAAAAATTAATTAAAAAAAAAAAAAAGAAGTGCTTTCCTTCTGGGGCACCTGCATGGCTCAGGTGTTTAAGCTTCCAACTTTGGCTCAGGTCATGATCTCGCAGTTCAAGAGTTCAAGCCCCATGTCAGGCTCTGTGCTGACAGCTCAGAGCCTGGAGCCTGCTTCAGATTCTGCATCTCCCTCTTTCTGCCCGTCCCCTGCTTGAGCTCTCTCTCTCTCTTTCTCTCTCTCAAAGATAAATAAACATTAAAAAATAATTTTAGAAGTGCTCTGCTTCTAACTCAGTAGACAAGTCATTCTGTTACACTGTGATCAGTGCTGTAATAGGACATATGCAGAATGTGATGGGAGCACTTTGAAAGGAAAGATTAACAACTTTGAGGGAGAAAAAGAATTCACAGAGAAAATTATTGAATTTTGAATTGAGGGTTTTTTTTAAGTGTTTTATTTATTTCTGAGAGAGAGAGAGACTGTGTGAGCAGGGGCGGGTCAGAGAGAGAGACACACACAAAATCCAGAACAGGCTCCAGGCTCTGAGCTGGATGTCAGCACAGAGCCCGACGCAGAGCTCAAACCTACGAACCATGAGATCATGAACTGAGCCAAAGTCGGACGCGTAACTGACTGGGCCACCCAGATGCCCTATGAATTGAGTTTTTAAAGATGGTTAGTAATTTGTCAGAAGAACAAATAGGAGTGACTCCTTCGAAGCAGAACATAAAACATGAGGTAAAGGATTATGAAAGTAAAAGTAATAAAATGGGAAAATAATGGATGATCAAAAATGCTGGATGAAATGGGTACCTACTTGAGCAATGTTTGCCTTGGACTGCAGTAAGGATGTCTCTTCCTCTGAGATGATAATGAAGGATTAATGAAAATATTCATAAGGTTGGAAAAGTGCTTCATAGACCCTTTGGTGTTAAGAAATGTAACAGAAATACTTCTGACGACAAGTAATACCCAGCTACCATTAGCTTAAATAATCACTAATTTAATTCACATTAAAAGAACTTAAAAGGTAGAGAGCTTTTGGATCGGTTCTCGTAGGCTTAACTGTTAGACTCTGGATTGATGGCTCTGCTATTCCCTTTCCTTAAGTCTTTTTTTCTTCCTTCTTACTTCATGGTTTCAAAATATCTGTCCCAGATCTGGGTAATATATTCACATTAAAAGCAGAAAGAAGGAGAAAGGCAGTAGCTTCCATCGTATCACTTTTATTTATCAGGAAAATAAAAGTTTTCCCAGGAGCCTTCTTCTTTCCTATATATTTCTGCTGTTATCTCATTGGCCAGAACTCTGTCACATGGTGACCCCTAGCTTCAAGAGAGGCTAAGAAATCTTAACATCTTTTCTGAATGGAAAGAGGCAAGGGAAGGGAGAAAACCTTAGTAATGAAAACTTGGCAATCAGCAGTGTCTGCTGCAGGAGGGAAGATCATCCTCTCAGAGATAGACAAGGAGCATCAGATTATTACTGTAATCTTCCTCAGCCTCAGAGGGATTGAATCCCTCTGAAGGGTTTGAATACATCTCACAATATAATCTGTTCTTTGACTACAAAAGGCACCTGCAATGTATGACCCATCATGATATTTTGGTAAAATAATAATTAAACTAGCAATTAGTAAATGATTTATATTAAGTCATGTATTTTAGATTTACGAGTTGTGAGGGCAATGCCTGGAAAACTTGTAACCAAAGAAGACCTAGAAAAGACTATAGAGATAATACTCACAGAGACGGAAACACTGACCTTTTTTGACCTACCAACAGTCGTGATTTCTATAGAATCTGAAGAAGCTGAGAAAGTAAGGTATGTATGGCTCAATTGTCTATATTGCTTCTGTAATTTAAATGCTAAGTCAGAGGTTCCTATCCTTGTTTCTGTTTTGGGGGACTCCTGGGTAAATACTGATGGCATATATGCTTGGTGAAGTTATATATAAAGTTATATATGTGCCCTGTGAAATGATATGAAAAGTATTTATAGCTTTTTTTTTTTAAACTATTTATGTCATAAGGACTTTTTTCTAGAGGAAGAACCCATAGGTTTATCATATTCTGTAAAAAGTGGGTAAACTACTAAGGCAAATAATAAAATAAATAAAGGAAGATTCAAAGTCTCAAATTAGGTTTTAATGATATTTTTTATGCATATATAAGTTATTTTGAGTTTAAAGAGAAAGGACTGGGGCCCCTGGGTGGCTCAGTAGGTTAAGCAATTGACTCTTGATTTTGGCTCAGGCCATAATCTCACGGTTTCTGGGATCAAGCCCCACATGGAGCTCTGCACTGACAGTGTGATGCCTGCTTGGGATTCTGTCTCCCTCTCTCTCTGTCCTTCCCCCAGTCATGCTCTCTCTTCCTCTCTCTCTGCCTCCCTCAAAATAAATAAAACATTTTATAAAAATGAAAGGCCTGACATTTTTTTGGTTACTTTTTTTCTTTAATAGTTTATTGTCAAGTTGACTTCCATATAACACCCAGTGCTCATCCCCGCAAGTGCTCTCCTCCATGCCCATCACCCCCCTTCCCCTCTCTCCCACCCCAATTAGCCCTCAGTTTATTCTCAGCATTCAAGAGTCTCTCATGGTTTGCTTTCCCCTCTCTCCCCGTCGATTTTTCCCCTTTTCCTCTCTCATGGTCCTCCATTAAGTTCCTCCTAATCCACCTATATGTGCAAACATATGGTATCTGTCCTTCTCTGCCTGACTTATTTCGCTCAGTATAACACCCTCAAGTTCCATCCACATTGCTACAAATGGTCAGATTTCATTCTTTCTCATTGCCATGTAGTATTCCATTGTATAGATAAACCACATCTTCTTGATCCATTTGAGGCGTGACATTTTTATATTCAAAATTTAAGAAGTATAAATATGTTATTGGAAAACTGAATTTACTATTAGAGTAGATTTTCCATTTCTCCTTATTTTGAATTTAACTAGATCGTTAGTATTTGCCTCATTTATTTTGAAGCTCTGCTGTTAGACATATATACATTAAGGGTTGTTATGCCTTTTTGGGAGAATTGACCCCTTTATCATTATGTAATGCCCCTCAATATCTCTGATAATTTGCCTTGCTCTGAAGTCTGCTCTGTCGGAATTAATTTAGGTACTATAAATAGATTATTGGGGTGCCTGGATGGTTCAGTCAGTTGAGTGTCCAACTCTTGATTTCAGCTTGGGGGGTTGTGACCCCAAGTGCTGGGTCTGAAGCCTGCTTGAGATTCTCATTTTCTCTCTCTTTCTCTCTCTCCCTTTCCCTCTACCTCTCTTCCTCTATTTTCCTCTGCCCCTCTCCTGTGCTTATGCTCTCTTTCTCAAACATAAAAAATATATAGATTATTAATATAGTTATTCAGATTATTTAGATTCAAATATAATTTGAATATGATCCATAGTATTACAAAATCCATCATTAAACTATTTTTAGGATATTATTCTTATCCAAATATAAAATATCCTAGAATTATTTGGACTATAAAATATAGTACATGTAGATTCTGAATAACACACTTTGAAATTCTTAAGACATAAGCGAAAGCTCTTAACACCAGAAAAAGGAAAGGAGCAAATAACAAATGGATAGATAGGTGATCTGAAATCAGAGATAGAGAGATGCTAGAAGCAAATGGTAAAATTAGCACATGGATCTAGAGTCCAGTAGGTCTTGGACCCCTGCAAATTGAGAGAACTAAAAGAGAGATTTTTGTATTAAGCAAAATCTTTAAAAGGATTTCAGTTATCTCAAGTGATCCCAGGTTTCATAGCTATTATCATAAGCAAACATGAATTTTCTCTGGAGGAAAGCATATCCCATGTAGGCTCTTAAAATTCCCTCAGATTGAGTTTGGTAAAAAATATACCAAACCAATAAAAAAGCCACTATGAATGAGAATTAAAAGAGATAACAAACCGTAGATCTACACCCTGAGGACTATGGATAATGAGATATTATCAGGACTCTTATGAGCTATAGAATATAAAATATATAAGAAATATTTAAATAAAAGTGTTAACATCTCACTAACATCAAGAAACTATCAAAATGATGGCTCATATTTGCAAAAACATCTAAAAAGAACTTTAAAATAAAGTATGTATATAATTGTTGAAGTTAAAAACTAAGCATTAAATTTAAACAAGGCATAATCAGACAGATTTAATAAATTGAAACATAGATCTGGATAAGTTATACAAAATAAATCTTGGAGAGAAAAATGTGATATACAGTGTAAAAAAAGAAGTTGACAATAGAATAAAGGTCTAACATGCATCTGGTTAGTTCCAAAAGGTCAAAATATGAAGAATGGAGGAGACGAACTATTCAAAGAGAGTAGGTAAGGATGTTCCCAAGCTATTAAAAGACACTATTTTACAGAAATGAATAAATCAAAAGAAATCCACAAAAAAAAAAAAAAGAAATAGACTCAGTGCATTATACTGATACTCCAAATAACAAATATTAAAAGAAGATTTTTAAAAAATTTTTTGTTAATGTTTATTTATTGTGAGACAGAGAGCAAGTGGAGGAGGGGCAGAGAGAGAGAGAAAGGAGGACAGAGGATCCAAAGTAGGCTTCATGCTGACAGCAGAGAGCTCAATGCAGGGCTCAAACCTGCAAACCATAAGATCATGACCTGAGCTAACGTTCAGATGCTTAACCAACTGAGCCACCCAAGCATCCCCAAAATATTTTAAAGACATAAGAAAAAAAAAAAAGAAAAAGGAATCATCTTCAGAGAAATAATTAAACCAACAGCATTACTAGGGACAAAGAGGGTCACTTCATAATGATAGGAAGGTGTAATAATTTTAATCTTGAATACTCCTAATAAAATAACCTCAACAGATATGAAGCAAAAATTAGAAACTTGGTAAGTATCCTACTTAAGGAGGAGTGTTAAACTTGCCTCTCTTAACTACTCCATGTCAACCAGATGAAGAATTCACATAGATATAGAAAATTTGAACCAAAGACTTAATTTAGTGATCATATATAAAACTCAGCATTCAACAATTAGAGAATACACACTCTTTTCAAGCACACGCCGAATATTTATAAAAATCATCCACACACAAGACCATGAAGCTATGTTTCAAAAATTTCAAAGAAATAGTATCATACAAACTAAATTCTCTGACCGCAAATGGAATTAAGTTAATAATTAATAACATAAGTCTCAGTTAAAACACAGGCACACATTCAGATACATATTTGGAGGTTAAAAAGCATGTTTTCTAAATTCCTCATGAACCAGAGAAGAAATCATAATTGGAATTTAAGAAACACTCAGAAGTAAATAATTATTAAAATAACACATGCCTACCGGATGACACAAATGTAGTACTCTGAAGGAAATTTATAGCTTTCAGTGTTTATAGCAAAGTTCATAAAACCTGTGTGAAGATAGTGTTAGCATAGCGTTGATAGGCACTGAAAGTAGTAGGAATTCTGGGAGGTATAGTAAGTAGAGTCCTTTGGAGGTAGTTTAGTGCGGTCTTGTCTTTTCTTCTTTCTTTTCTTTTAATATTTGTTTATTTTTGAGGGGGAGATGGAGCGCATGTGGGAGAGGCAGAGAGAGAGGAAGACACAGAACCTGAAGCAGGCTCTAACCCATAAACTTTGAGACCATGACCTGAACCGAGGTCAGATGCTTAACCGACTGAGTCACCCAAGCGTTCCAAGTACAGACTTTTTTGAACTCTCACTTCACGTTTGGTGAAATCCACATTAGAGAAGGTAATTTTACATAGAAAGCATAATATAAAGAGATAAATTTTATTAATGAATTGAATATATTTTTTTGTAGGCGGAAAAACAAGAATTATGAGACCCTTTGTAGAAATAGATTAGGCAATGACTTATATGTTGAAAGGATGATGCAGACTATTAATGGAGCACCAAAGAATAAAGATGTTCAGTGTGAAAAAATCCTAAAAGAAGACAAAGGTAATTTATATCCTGCTTGATAAAGTACATATTTTAATATACTTTCTTTGAGTCCGTCAGCTAACAAATAAATGTTGAAACATACAAAGCAAAGATAGAAATACATTGGCCAAATCACAATAGTAGCTAGGTCCTGTAGTCTACAACTTTTAGAACTTGACAAATAGTAAGTAATAAATATAAATATAGATGGTTTGGATAACATAATTGTAATTTTGATATTTATAGAAACTCTATTATAGAATTTTGTACTCTTCAAATGTTTACGAAACATTTAGGGAAACTGATTGCACAACAATAACTAATAACATGTAAAATGTGCCAGACACTATTCTAGGCCTTCTGCATTTATTAGCTGGTTTAATCCTCACAACAACACAATGAGGTAGGTACTATTGTTACTCTCCATTTTTAGAGGCAGAAACAAGCGAAGAGAAGTTAGCTAACTTGGCCAACTTCACTCAGCTAGTATGGCACACAGTAATACCCTCAGACAGTCTGATTCCAGAGCCTGTGCCCCTTACTATACTTACTGTCTTTCAACATTCATAAATTCATTATCCTGCATAGCCAAAACATCTGTGAGGTAGGACCAGAAAGATAATTAGAAGAAAGCTATTAATTTTAATGGCTTTTGTTAGTCAGCAAAACTATAAGCTAATTCTTTGAAAAAATTAAAATAAAACTTCTAAGCAAGTGCTAAATCAAGCCAAGGGCAACTTATAATTAATAGGAAAGTTTTGCGGCACCCTTACTCATTCTTGCCCTACTCCCCTTTCCTGTGTGGTGATAGTCTTAAAGGCAGCAGTCTGCCTTCCCAGTTTAAGACCCTGGCCTTGGTTTCCAGAGGGAGCAGAGCAGACCTTTTTCTCAAAGGATTTAGCTTCTCTGTTTTAACCTGCCTGGGAATACCTGAAGGACTGACCCAGAACACTTGTCTTTTTTCTTTTCTTTCTTTTTTTTTTTTTTTACTCAGAACTCTTAGATGGTGAAGCAGCTGTGCATATTGCATTCTCCACAAATATTGCAAAGTAAATGAACAACTCATCTCTCTTAGAGGCAAAAGAATACAATGGAGTCAAACAAGAAACACACAGAAAGCCTGAGAGAAAAAGCTAGGGAGGGAGTTTGTTTGGGAAATTAAGATATTGAGAAAGGATTGTAGGGGTGCCTGGGTGGCTCAGTCAGTTAAGTGTCCAACTTCAGCTCAGGTCATGATCTCACGGTCTGTGTTGGTTCGGGCCCCACATCGGGCTCTGGGCTGACAGCTCAGAGCCTGGAGCCTGTTTCAGATTCTGTGTCTCCCTTTCTGTCTCTTCCCCTCCCCCACTCATGCTCTGTCTCTCAGGATGAATAAATGTTTAAAAAATTTTCAGAAAAAAAAAAAGATAAAAGCTTGTATATACCGGGAACTTTACAAAGTTATGTGCATGCCTAGGGCAGGATGCATGCTCAGGAAGAACTTGAAAAGATCCAACGCTTTCTCCGCTGGCTGATCTCAGCCTGAGTACAAGCAGGAAGTGAAGGCTAAGCCATAGATGTAAACAGCCTGGCTAAGCATTAAAGGAATACCTTAACACTGACCCACTCTACAAAGACCAGGAGAGGTTTTTTTATCCTTTGTTTGTCTGTTCCTTTCTTTTTCTTTTCTCTCTTGTTTTCTTCTGATGGACTGGTAGGGTAGGGGGGAGGAATTCAGGTATTCAGGGAGATCTCTGTCATGACACTTGCTGTTCAAAAGCTTCTGAGTTAATACATGGCAAAGAATACAGACTTTAGGGGTGCCTGGGTGGCTCAGTCGGTTGAGCGTCCAACTTCGGGTCAGGTCATGATCTCATGGTTCATGGCTTCAAGCCCCATGTCCAACTCTGTGCTGACAGCTCAAATCTGTTTCAGATTCTGTGTCTCCCTCTCTCTCTGCCCCTCCCCTGCTCATGTTATTTCTCTGTCTCAAAAAAAAAAAGAAAAAAGAATACAGACTTTATAAAAATAGTTTAGAAACATTACTAAGCAAACAAACAATGAGTATTCACAGCAAACAACAAAAACAAATTCCAAGGAACAAGAAGAATCTGATTTCCAGAGTTATTACATTATTATATTCAAAATATTCAGTTCTCAAAAGAAATAACAAACGATAGAAAGAAATTAAGAAGTATGGCCCACTTGAAGAATAAATTAACTGAAACTCTCCCTGTGGAAGTACAGACATTGTATTTATTAGCCAAAGACTTTAGATTAATTGTATTAAACATTCTGATAAAGCTAAAGGAAACTGTAGGCAAAGAGCTAATGCAAACCAGAATGGTGTATGAAAGAAAAAAAGAATATGAATAAAGAGACAAGAATTATAAAAAGAAACCAAACATAAATTCTGGAGATAAAAAGTACAGTAACTGAAATGGAAAAACTCACTAGAATTATCAGTGGCAGATTTGAGCAGGCAGAAGAAAGAATCTGCAATTCTTCAAAGACACATCAATTTAAATGATCTAGTCTTAGGAGAAGAAAAAAAAAAAAAAAGAAAAATGAACACAGCCTGAATGACCTATGGGGCTCCACCATGCATGCCAACATACACAGGGAATTTCAGAATGATAGGAGAAAAAAGAGATAAAGGGAAACAAAAAATATTTGAAGAAATAATGGCCAAAAAACTTCCAAATTTGATAGAAGTCATGAATCTGCATATCTGAGAAGCGCAATAAACTCCCAAATGGAAAAACAAAGAGATCTATACTCAGGCACATTATAATTAAATGTTGAAAGAGAATCTTAAAAAGAGCAAAGAAAAGTGACTCTTCATGTATAAGGGATCCTCAATAAGCTTACACCCAATTTCTCAGCAGAAATCATGGAGTCTAGAAGTCAGTGGGATGCCATACTTAAAACAGATGAAAGAGAGGCGCCTGGGTGCCTCAGTTGGTTAAGTGTCCACCTTCCGCTTAGGTCATGATCTCACAGTTCATGAGTTCGAGCCCCACATCGGACTCTGTGCTGACAGCTCAGGGCCTGGAGCCTCCTTCAGAATCTCTGCCTTCTTCTCTCTCTGCCCCTCCACCACTCATGCTCTGTCTCTGTCTCAAAAAAATAAACATTAAAGAAATTTAAAAAAAAAAAACCCAGATGAAAGAGCAAACTGCCAACCAAGAACTCTGTATCCTTCAAATAATCCTCATGAGGGAGAAATTAAATAATTAAGATTAAATATATTCCCATGAAGGAGACAATAAGACATTCCCAGATACCAAAGCTAAGGCAATTTAGCATTAGTAGAATTGCCATATAAGAAATGCTAAAGGGACTCCTTCAGGCAGGAATGAAAGGACACCAGACAATAGCCTGAAAATATATGAAGAAATAAAGAGCACTGGAAAGGTAACTACATAGGTGAATACAAAAGCCAGCATTGTAATTTTGGCTTGTATCTCCACTATTTTTGCAATATAATTTAAAATAAATGCATAAAACAATAATTATAAATCTATACTAATGGACATGCAGTATATAAAGATGTAATTTGTGACAACATCAACTCAAAGTGGGTGTGATGGAGCTGTATAGGAGTTCTTATATACTATTGAAGTAAGGTAATATTAATTCAAAGTAGATACTTAAAATTTTAAGAAATTAATTGTAATCTGAAATGAAACTTCCAAGAAAATAACTCAAAAATTACAAAAGAGAAAATTAGATAGGAATAAAAGCAGAACACCATTAAAAAATCAAGTAAACACAAAAGAAGGCAGTGATGAAAAAATTGAGGAACAAACACATAAGACATAAAGAAGACAAAATATGGCAGAAGTTTGTTCTGAATAATAATTATTTTAAATAAACAGATTAAATTCTCCAATTAAAAGACAGATATTGGTAGGATGGGTTAAAAAGCAAAAACTAAACATGTTCTAAGTATATGCTATCCTACAAGAGACTCACTTTAGGTCCACAGACAAAACTATATAAAGTGAAAGGATGTAATTAACAACCAAAGAAAGCTGAGATGGCTTTACTAATATCAGACATAGTAGCCTTTATATAAAGTTGCTAATGTGGTTTATCCCAACGATACAAGGGTAATTCTATATATATAGAATATATATGATTCAACATATATAATGTTGAATACAATGTCATATACATTAATAGGATGAAGGAAAAAACAACCTCATGATTGTCTCAATTGATGCAGAAAAATCATTTGACAAAATTCAACATAGTCTTATGATAACAATATTCAACAAATTAGAAACAGAAGAAAACTGCCCAAATCTGATATATGGCTTTTATAAAAAACCTACCATTATTATACCCATAGGCAAAAACTGATAGCTTTCCCCATAATATCAAGAACAAAACAAGGATTCCTGCTTTCTCAATTTCTATTCAGCATTGGACTGGAAGTTCTAGTGAAAGCAACTAGGCAAGAAAAAAAAAAAAGGCATTAAGTTGGAAAGGAAAAAATAAAACTATCTTTATTCACAGGTGACATGATCTTAAGTATAGAAAATCCTAAAGAATTCACACAAAAACTATTAGAGTTAATAAATTCAGCAAAGTTTCAGAATACAAAATCAACACAAAATTCAGTTGTATTTTTATACACTACCAATGAACAATTTGAAAAGGAAATTAAGAAAATCATTTCACTTACAATGGCACCTAAAGTAATGAAATACCTAGGAAAAAATCTAACCACAGAGGAGAAAGACTTGTATACTGATAACTACAAAACAGTGCTGAAAGAAATTGAAGAAGTCCTAAGTAAGTGAAAAGATATCCTGTGTTTATAGTTTGATTACTGTAATGTTAATATATAAATCTTAAAGCAATCAACAGATTTGACACAATATATTATCAAAACACCCAAAGACATTTTGCAGAAATACAAAAATAACTCATTCTAAAATGGATATGGATATGAAAGAACTCCCCAAATTGCCAAAAAAAATCTTAAAAGAAAAAAGTTCTTTCTACATTTCCTGATTTGAAAACTTGCTATAAAGTTATAGTGATCAAAATTGGATTGTACTGGCATAAAAACAGGTATATAAGACCAAAAGAATAGAATAGAGAGCTCAGAAATATACTCTTGCATGTATGGTCAACTGATTTTTAATAAAGGCACCAAGACCATTAAGCAGAGGAAAAATAGTCTTTACAACAAATGGTGCTGGAACAACTGGCTAGTAATGTGCAAAAAGATAAAGTTGGACTTGTACCTCATATCATATACCACATACAAGAATTAACTCAAAATGGATCAGTGGCTTAAATATAAGAGCTAAAATGATAAAACTCTTAGAAGAAAACACTAAGGTAAATATTTTTGCCCTTCACTTTGACACTGGATTCTTGTCCATTGACAAGATATGACACTAAAATCAGAAAGAATAAAGGAAAAAATAGATAAATTGGGCTTTATCAGGAAAACTTTTGTACATTAAAGAACATTATCAAAAAGTGAAAAGACAACCTACATAATGGAAGGAAATATTCACAAATCCTATTTCTCATAAAGTTCCAGTAGCCAGAATATATAGGGAATACCTATAATCCAAGAACAAAAAGACAAGCAACCTGAGTTTTAAAAAAATGGGCATGGAACCTAAATAGACATTTCTCCAAACAACATATACATATTGTCAACAAACACATGAAAAGTGATCAACATCATTAATCATTAGAGAAATGCAAGTCAAAACCACTAGTTACCATTCCTTACCTATTAAAGTGGCTATGATCAATAATGGAATATAGCAAGTATGGATAAGTATGTTGAGAAATTAGAGCCATCATTCTCTGCTGGTGGAATTTAAAATGGTGCAGCTGTCATAAAAAGAATTATCCACCAAGATCAAGTGGTATTCATTCCTGGGTTACAGGGCTGGTTCAATATTCGCAAATCAATCAGTGTGATACATTACATCAACAAAAGAAAAGATAAAAAACATATGATCCTGTCAATAGATGCAGAAAAAGCATTTGACAAAATACAACATCCCTTCTTAATAAAGACCCTTGAGAAAGTCGGGATAGAAGGAACTTACTTAAACATCATAAAAGTCATCTACGAGAAGCCCTCAGCTAACATCATCCTCAATGGGGAAACACTGAGAGCTTTCCCCCTGAGATCAGGAACACGACAGGGATGTCCACTCTCACCACTGTTGTTTAACATAGTGCTGGAAGTCCTAGCATCAGCCATCAGACAACAAAAGGAAATCAAAGGCATCAGAATTGGCAAACAGGAAGTCAAACTTTCACTCTTCGCAGATGACATGATACGCTACATAGAAAACCTGACAGACTCCACCAGAAGCCTACTAGAACTGATCCAAGAATTCAGCGAAGTTGCAGGGTACAAAATCAACGTACGGAAATCGGTTGCATTTTTATACACCAACAATGAAGCAACAGAAAGAGAAATCAAGAAACTGATCCCATTCACAATTGCACGAAAAACCATAAAGTACCTAGGAATAAACCTAACAAAGGATACAAGAGATCTGTTGATGAAAACTATAGAAAACTAATGAAGGAAATTGAAGAAGACACAAAGAAATGGAAAAACATTCCATGCTCATGGATTGGAAGAATAAATACAGTTAAAATGTCATTACTACCCAAAGCAATCTACACATTCTATGCAATCCCAATCAAAATTGCACCAGCATACTTCTCAAAACTAGAACAAACTATCCTAAAATTTGTATGGAACCACAAAAGACCCCGAATAGCCAAAATAATACTAAAGAAAAAACCAAAATGGGAGGTATCACTATCCCAGACTTTAGCCTCTACTACAAAGCTGTCATCATCAAGACAGTATGGTATTGGCACAAAAACAGACACATAGACCAATGGAACAGAATTGAGAACTCAGAGCTGGACCCAAAAGTGTACAGCCAACTAATCTGACAAAGCAAGAAACAGTATCCAATGGAGAAAAGACAGCCTCTTTAACAGATGGTGCTGGGAGAACTGGACCGCAACATACAGAAGAATGAAACTAGATCAATTTCTCACACCATACACAAAAATAAACTCAAAATGGATAAAGGACCTGAACGTGAGACAGGAAACCATCAAAACCCTAGAGGAGAAAGCAGGAAACAACCTCCTTGACCTCCACCGCAGCAATTTCTTACTTGACACATTCCCAAAAGCAAAAGAATCAAGAGCAAAAATGAACTGTTGGGACCTCATCAAGATTAAAAGCTTCTGCACCACAAAGGAAACAATCCATAAAACTAATAGGCAACTGTCAGAATGGGAAAAGATAGTTGCAAATGACATATCAGATAAAGGGCTAATATCCAAAATCTATAAGGAACTCACCAAATTCCACACCCAAAAAACAAACAACCCAGCGAAGAAATGGGCAGAAGACATGAACAGACATTTCTCCAAAGAGGACATCCAGATGGCCAACAGACACATGAAACGATGCTCAGCATCCCTCCTCATCAGGGAAATTCAAATCAAAACCACACTGAGATACCACCTCACGCCAGTCAGAGTGGCTAAAATGAGCAAATCAGAGAACTCTAGATGCTGGCGAGGATGTGGAGAAACGGGCACCCTCCTACACTGTTGGTGGGAATGTAAACTGGTGCAGCCCCTCTGGAAAACAGTGTGGAGGTTCCTCAGGAAACTAACAATAGAACTCCCCTATGACCCAGCAATAGCACTGCTAGGAATTTACCCAAGGGATACAGAAATGCTGATGCATAGGAGCACATGTACCCCAATGTTCATAGCAGCACTCTCCACAATAGCTAAAACATGGAAAGAGCCTAAGTGCCCATCAACAGATGAATGGATCAAGAAGATGTGGTTTATCTATACCATGGAATACTACATGGCATTGAGAAACAATGAAATCTGGCCATGTGTAGCAACATGGATGGACCTTGAGGGTGTTATGCTGAGCGAAATAAGTCAGGCAGAGAAGGACAAATAGCATATGTTTGCATGTATAGGAGTATTAGGAGGAACTTAACGGAGGACCAAGAGGGAGAAGAAGGGGGAAAATAGTTGGGGAGAGGGAGAGAGGCAAACCATGAAAGACTCTTGAATACTGAGAACAAACTGAGGACTGATGGGTGTGGGGGTTGAGGGGAAGGGGGAAATGGGCATGGAGGAGGGCACTTGTGGGAATGAGCACTGGGTGTTATATAGAAACCAACTTGACAATAAACTATTTGTAAAAAAATAAAATGGTGCAGCTGCCATGAAAAACAGTTTTGTATTTCCTCAAACAATTAAACAGAACTATCATATGACTCGGCAATTCTATTCCTAATATGTATCCCAGAGAATTGAAAACATATTCAAATAGTGGTACAGACATAGTCATAGAAACAGTATTTGTCATAATCAAACAATGGAAACAACAAAAATGTCCATATATGGATGAATGGATGAACATAATGTATAAATACTTTCAATGAAATATTATTCAGTCACAAAAGTAAATCAAGTACAAATACATGCTCTGAGCAAATTTCTCTCTTCTACTCTAAAAGATGTCAGAAGTTGCTCTCTGGAGAGGAGTGGGGAACAATAGACACAGCTTACGATATGGGTACTTAGCCCAAAACAGAGCTATTAAATGACCCTATCCATACTGAATGTTACACACAAGGACTTTTCTGAAGTCCTCTCCTCCCTTGTGGAAGGTTCCTAGAACACAAGTAGTCAGACTTAAACTTATCTATTACTTGGATGTGCCACAATTTATCTATTCACCTACTGAAGGTATTGATTGCTTCCAGGTTTTGGCAATTATCAGTAAAGATGATATAAACATCTGTGTGCAGGTTTTTGTGTAGACATAAACTTTCAACTTCTTTGGGCAAATACCAAGGAACATCACTGCTGAATCATAAAGTAACAGTATCTTTAGTTGTGTGAGGGACAGCCAAAGTTTCTTCCAAAGTGGTTGTACCATTTTGTATTCTCATCAGCAATGATGGAGGTTCCTGTTGCTTCATGTTCTCATCAGCATTTTGTGTTATTAGTATTCCAGATTTTGACCATTCTAATATGTGTACAGTGGTATTTCATTGTTGTTCTGATTTGTATTTCTATAATGGCATATGATGTGGAGCAAATATAATATTTGCCTTCTGTTTTGGTGAGGTGTCTGCTAACTCCTTGGCCCACTTTAAATTGCATTATTTTTCTTCTTGTTGAGTTTTAAGGAATACATGTATATTTTAGACAACAGTATTTTATCAGATGTATCTTTGGCAAATGTTTTCTCCCAGTATATGGTTGATCTGACATTGCCTTTCATGGAAAGACTTTTTTAATTTTAATGAGGTTCAGCTCATCAATTTTTGCTTTAATGATCATGCTTTTGGTGTATCAAAAAAGTCATCGCCATACCCAAGGTCATCTAGATTTTCTCCTTGTTACCACCTAGGAGTTTTATAGTTTCACTTCTTGCTTTTAGGTCTAAAATCAAGTTTGAGTTAATTTTTGTGAAGAAGATAAGATCTGTGTCTGGATTCATCTTTTGCGTGTGGTTGTCATGCTCATGTAGTTCCAGCACCATTTGTTGAAAAGAACTTATATTTGTTCCTTTATACTGCTTCTTTGTCAAAGATTGATGTGGGTCTATTTCTGGACTCTATTCCATTGAAATATTTGTCTATTTGTTCACCAATATCACATTGTCTTGATTACTATAGGTTTATAGTAATTCTTCAAGTTTGGTAGTATTAATCCTCCAACTTTTTTGTTCTTTTTCAATATTGTATTGGCTATTCTGAGTCATTTGTCTCTCTGTATTAACTTTAGAATCAGTGTGTTGATATTCACAAAATAACTTGATGGGATTTTGATTGAGATTGCATTGATCTATAGATCAATTTGGGAATAACTGACATTTTGACAATATTGAGTCTTCCTAACCATGAACATGAAAGTTCTCTCCATTTATTTATTCCTTCTTTAATTTTGTTCGTTAAAATTTTGTAGTTTTCCTCATATAGATTTTGTACATATTTTGTTAGAGTTATGCCTAACTATTTCATTTCTGGGACACTAATGTGAATTGCATTGTTTCGAATTTCAAATTCCACATTTCCTTCTTTGTGTCTGAATAATATATCTGTGTGCGTGTGTGTGCGTGCATGTGTGACATTTATCCACTTACCTATCAAGGGCCATTTAGGTTGCTTCCATCTTTTGGCTATTATAAATAATACTGCAGTGAATATGAGAATTCAGGTATCTTTTTGAGTCAGTGTTTTTATTTTCTTCAATAAATACCCAGAAGCAGGATTGCTGAATCATATGATAATTCTATTTCTAATATTTTTTAAAATTTTTTTAATGTTTTATTTATTTCTAGGAGAGAGAGAGAGAGAGACAGCGTGAGCAGGGAAGGGTCAGAGAGGGAGGGAGTCACAGACTGAAACAGGCTCCAGGCTCTGAGCTGGCAGTCAGCACAGAGCCCGACGCGGGGCTTGAACCCACGAACCGTGAGATCATGACCTAAGCGAAAGTCGGACGCTTAACCGACTAAGCCACCCAGGCGCCCCTATTTCTAATATTTTTAAGAACTTCCATGTTTTTTTCTATAGTGACCGCACCAATTTTATTCCCACCAACAGTGCACAAGATTTCTCTTTTCTCCGAATCCTCTCCAACACTTGTTATTTATTGTGTTTTTAATAATAGCCATTTATAGTAATGTGGTGGTAATATGTGGAGGAGGTGAGCATTCAATGGTCTTTTGATTTGGTCTCAATCTATGTCTCTGGATTCTGAACTTCACAAGTGTTTCTTTTCTTCTCCTCCACACCCCCACCCCCTTAAGTGGGACAGAATGGCTAGAAAGCACTGGTATTTGGTATTCCCTTCCCTTAGGTCAATTACATGCTGATAGTACCCTAGCAGGCGGTCCTCTAGGTCATCAGTTTCTACTGAAGGCTGGCCTTGTTAAGAACAGAGTGCTCTAGCATATTCCAAAAATGGTTCCTTTTCCCCTGCCCCTGCCAGAGGCACAAAAGGATTTTTTTTTTTTTTAATATTTACTGTGGGGATTTGGTCAAGTTCCTAGGGATAAAACTCATAAAATTAGGGCCTTCCCTATGATTGGGTCCCCTGGAATTTTTAATTCTCAAACTTGTTCGCACCAATCCTCCAGCAGTTTATGAATACAGTTCAGATTCCCGAAGCAATTTACACTCCTGAGTCCACTCCAATAAACCATGACTTCCTGTATTCACCTGTCCATCTCCCCAGTCTTGGGAGCAGTGGTTTGCTCTATGTCTTACCTCTCTTTCAGATCCAAGTAAAGTTGGTGATTTTTCAGTCTGTTTAATTTTTCACTTGTTCTTAGGACAGAATTGTGACTTCCAAACTCCTTTACTATGGAACTGGAAACCAAGTTCCATCTTCTTAACCCAAGGACAGAATGTTCAGCTGAATCTGCTGATTCTTTTTTATATCTAGTTCACCTTTACCATTTTTAATGTAGTCCTGCTCTCCTTTCTGGTGGCCTTCTTAGGCAAGTTGAGGCAACGGACTTCACTGCACAGACATGTTCTGTTTTACCCTGATTGCTGCAGAGAAGACATGATAAACAGAAAATATAGAACAGCCAGTTACCTGACCATACTTTCATTGGACATTCGATGCCCAGCTTGTCAGGTGCCCTCTGTAGATTCAGTTCTGTGTTTCCAAGGACACATTCATGATCTCACCATGTGATATCTTCATAAGGGCTCTTGTTAACTCTCAGGGGAGCTGAAGTCAGAATATGACCCAGATTGTTCTGATGATCTTCTCCTGAGAGTCCTCCTTTAGTAGTCCTCCTCTAATAGTGGCAATTTTGTTCTCTTTTTATTCATCTGTGATAGTGTTTGCTATTCAATTTTTAAAACTAGACAGTATATTGTGTAAGTATACATATATCAGAGAGGTTTTCCAAGAAGAAACCTTTGAAGAAAGAATCTGAGTGCACATAGTTTATTTTGGAGGTAATCCTAAGAGACATTGGTAGGAGAGTAAGTAAAGTGAAAGAAGGAAGAGTAGGCAGCCAACAAATGTGATCTAACAAATTATCTCTTTGGATAACTGGAGTCCAATACTGCTAGAGAACTCTGGGAGCCAGAGTTATCTTCTCATGCTCCAACTTTCTAAATCATTGTTTGCAGGCTGATGGGCTTGTTAGTTCCTTGGTACCTCTGGTATGATTTGTGGACATCAAAGTAGCCTTGGTGGCCAAAGATGGCCCCAGGCCAAACAATATAGGTGCTGGCAGTTAGAGATTGACCAGTAAGAGGTAATGCGTAACAGATATGGGCAGGGCACCAAGAACATCTGCCACAGGAGAAAACCCTTTTAAAGCAAAGCAAGAGAATGACCATTCCAACAGTTAGGAAAAGTGGATGTGCTTCTGTTTGAGGTAGCTAGAAGGTGGAAGGTTATGATAGAAGAGTGTCCAGGGGGCTTGTAATCACCTGGAGATGTCCTATTTCTTATCCTGGCTGGTGAGTACATGGTAGTAATTCTTTACACATATATGTGTTATACACTCTTCTATGAATGATCTGTAATGAGAGATAGTTTATATTCAAAAATTTCAATGCAGACCAATTAAATATTAAAGCCTTATGGATCAGTAAAAAAAGCATATGTCTCCCTTGCCTGATTTGGGATGAAATTGAAAGAGTTTCAGGAGTTAGAGAGATGGTAATCCAATATTAGTTTTATTACTGGTAAAGTTAATTGAAAAAATGTAGTCTCAAATCTGCAGCTAAGTGGAATTGCCATTTCTTGCTTTGAGAATAGATCTTACCAGTAGTAATTGGTCCCGCTAGACCAGCACAGACCTCCTTTTTGTGAGAACAGACCAGAAAGCATGCTTTCTGCCACTAAACAGACCTAACGAAAGAATCCAGAGGTGGCTAAGCACAATGCCTTCCCCTAAACTCTCCTACAGGATTAGTCACTTTTTCTCTGGCAATGAGTGTATGCGGGATATAGTGAGGTCAAGGTGTTCATTAGCTGAAGCTCCCTCTGTAAGGATTCACAGAAAGTGAGGGGAAAGTTTTCCACCTAACACTAAACATATAGTAATTTATTGTAAAAGTGGCATTTCAAATAAATAGATAATTCAATAAATGTATGTGTTCCTGGCTGACTTTGAAAAATACAGTTAAATCCTACAACTTTACAGATTTCATAAAGCCAGCTTATTTTCTATGGATATTATACTACAATAATGTCTTTTATAAAAACATGTGTAGGGGCTCTGGTGTGGCTCAGTTAGTTGAATGTCCCATTCTTCATTTTGACTCAGGTCATGATCCTGGAGTTGTGGGATTGAGCCCCGGGGCCAGGCTCTGCACTGAGCATGGAACCTGCTTAAGATTCTTTCCTTCTGCCCCTCTCGATTCACTTGCACATGC
Source organism: Proteles cristata cristata (assembly GCA_017311185.1). Lineage (NCBI taxonomy): Eukaryota > Metazoa > Chordata > Mammalia > Carnivora > Hyaenidae > Proteles > Proteles cristata. Next base: position 290,387 of record JAESUZ010004016.1, on the reverse strand, counting down.
ACTTTCTCTCTAAAAAAAATTAAAAAAAAAAAATTTTTTTTAATGTTTTATTTATTTCTAGGAGAGAGAGAGAGCGAGACAGCGTGAGCAGGGGAGGGTCAGAGAGAGGGGGAGTCACAGACTGAAACAGGTTCCAGGCTCTCAGCTGGCAGTCAGCACAGAGCCCGACGCGGAGCTCGAACCCACGAACCGTGAGATGATGACCTAAGCGAAAGTCGGACGCTTAACCGACTAAGACACCCAGGCGCCCCTAAAAAAATTTTTTTTACAGTGTGATAAGAGATAGTTTCTATTATAAAACATACACATATCTTTTTTTTTGTTTTTTAATGCTTTTTATTTCTAGGAGAGAGAGAGAGAGACAGTACGAGCAGGGGAGGGTCAGAGAGAGAGGGAGTCACAGACTGAAACAGGCTCCAGGCTCCGAGCTGGCAGTCAGCACAGAGCCCGACGCGGGGCTCGAACCCACGAACCGCGAGATCATGACCCAAGCGAAAGTCGGACGCTTAACCGACTAAGCCACCCAGGCGCCCCTAAAACATACACATATCTATTTGTTCATATGTGGATCTGAAAGTACATACACCAAAATGTTAGCAGTTATTATCTCTGGGTGATGGACATACCAAGTCATATTTATCTTTTTTTTCTTTTTTCACAGTGAGCATATCTTTTTAGTCAGCTAAAATATAAAATTATTTTTCTGTAAATGTTATATGGCGAATTGCTGTTCTTTTATAGTCTGAGTTAAACTAGTATATAGAAACAATATTTTAAAATGGGTAAAAACTGCTTAGACATATTATGGCTCAGAAGTGCTCAAAACACAGATATAGTTGAGAATGCTTTTTTTTAATACTAGTTCAGACTTTCTTTAGCAGAATATAACAGTATAAAATTGGGAAGTCACAATCATTCTTTTTTTTTTTCTTTAAGAAACAAACAGACTCTTAACTATAGAGAACAAACTGGTTATTATCAGAAGGGAGGTGGGTAGGGGGATGGATTAAGTAGGTGATTAAGGATGGGGATTAAAGAACATACCTTTTGTGATGAGCACCAGGTGTTGCATGGAAGTGTTGAATTATTAAATTGTATACCTGAAGCTAATATTACATTCTATGTTAACTATCTGGAATTTAAATAAAAATTTAAAAAAACAAAAACAAAAACAAAACCCCAATCATTCATTATTTATTGTTTTATTTTGTACATGATATTATGGGATGTGGTTTGAGATTTTTTTATTTCTTAGGTTAATTTATTCAAATGTACAAACGTCATGATGGTACCCAAACTAAAATTACCCATGTTATTTGTTATCCTCAAACAAGGAAAAACTTTTTATCACTCTAACATTTTACATTGCTCTTCTATAGCATGTACCTTTATTTATGTAGTACTTATTAGTGATCACATAACAATATATTCCTATTTAATCAAATTACTAAACTTTCAGTTAAAGGAAGAAAAAGAAGTTTAAGTAGTTCAATATTCAAAGACATAATTTCCTTCTATGGTCTTTTACTTTATGAACATGGAAGTTGTACCCTTTTCAGTTCAGCAAAATAAACTAGGTATTTTGGGTATCACTTTGTTAAATATAACTAAGTTTAAGAAAATAGAAATATCACTATGACATGTGAGTTAACATTCTTGCTAATTGAAAACATTATGAATACCAGAGCTCCTTCATTTTATATAATGAAAATAAAAGTTCTAACAATGAGGTAGTTGCACTTATTATATCCAGATCTTGTTTTGATTTTTAGGGAAAATAACTCTATAATTTTTTTAAAATCTTTATATATTTTTGAGAGTGAGACAGAGAGACAGAATGTGAGCAGGGGAGAGGCAGACACAGAATCTGAAACAGGCTTTTGAGAGTGAGACAGAGAGACAGAATGTGAGCAGGGGAGAGGCAGACACAGAATTTGAAACAGGCTTTAGCACAGAGCCTGATGTGGGGCTCGAACCCACAAACCGTGAGATCATGACCTGAGCCAAAGTCGGATCCTTAACGGACTGAGTCACCCAGGTACCCCTAGTGAAAATAATTCTTTATTAAATCACTGTACTTTAAAAATTTAGCAAGTTTAGCCTGTAGGAATATGGTCACTGATAAAATAATTGCTACATGAGCCTTTCTTTGTTATATTAATAATGAAAGGAGTTGGAATACTTTTTTTTAATTTGGAGATAAGTAACATTGCCAATTTTTGTTTGGAGACTGTTGTTATATTTGCTCAAATGAAGAAATATAATGTAAACAAAAATTTTTAAAAGAGAAGCTAATAACCTTATAAATTTCTTGAGAACAGAATCTACAGTTTTCCCAGCAAGTAAAATCTTTTCACGTAAGTATATAGGAGATGTTATGTGCTAAAAATGGAATTGTATTATTATAAATCAAAAGTTCTATAGAATACAAACATATTAACCATAAGTAAAGGAACATTAAATCCTTATTGTAACACAGTTGTCCAGGCCCATATCAAGCAGACCTATAGTGACAGACTGATGGGATTATGCTGTATCATCTTGGGATGGAGGGGAGAAAAGAGAGGGGATCACAAAGAATGGTGAGGACAACTTGGAGTTATCATTAAAACATGGAGAGATTTTTCTGTAACTAGTTATATATAAGTTAAACTATTAGAACTTGGTTTAAAATAATTTTTACCTTTCTATCTCTCTGTTTAGGTGTAATGTCCACTACTTGGGATTTGTATGATTCTTATAACGCTATGGAGCCTTCTCCTTTACCCGCAAAGTCTATACTTGATTCAAGTTGTAAACGAAATGCAGCTTCTAAAGATCGAGAGCAAAGAGCACCGGGGAGTGCTACAGAAAAAAGTAAGATTTCATTTATTTCAGTTTTTTTTTTTAAATGGAATGTTTCACTAATGTGCATGCTGTCTTTGCACAAGAGCCATGCTAATCTTCTCTGTATCATTCTAATATTACTCTACTTGCTGCTGCAGCAAGCACTATTTCAGTTTTTAAAAAGTGATATTTTCACATGCCATTGTAAGTAAATTCTTTCTTAGCAGTCACAATACTTCATTTCTGGTGGGAGATGAAAACTATAACTTTTACTCAAATAGCATTGTCAGTCTTTATATCATCTTGGACTCCAAACTAAAAACATTAATTTTTCTTGGATATCTGTCAAGAGTTTCAAAGATTCTCTCTTCCTCTGTTGCTTACTTACTCTTAAGCTCTCTCTCATACATGTGAGGACATGTGAGTTCATAATTTTCTCTCTTCTTTACGTAGGCTGTACAATTTCTTTTCTTTTCTTTTCTTTTTACAAATAGTTTTTTGTCAAATTAGTTTCCACATAACACCCAGTGCTCATCCCCACAAGTGCCCTCCTCCATGCCCATCCCTCCCTCCCCCCCACATCCATCAGTCCTCAGTTTTTGTCAGCATTCAAGAGTCTCTCATGGTTTGCCTCTCTCCCTTTCCCCCACCATTTCCGCCCTTCTTCTCCCCCTTGTTCCTCCGTCAAGTTCCTCCTAATCCTCCTATACGTGCAAACATATGATATTTGTCCTTCTCTGCCTGACTTATTTCGCTCAGCATAACACCCTCAAGGTCCATCCATGTTGCTACACATGGCCAGATTTCATTGTTTCTCATTGCCATGTAGTATTCCATGGTATAGATAAACCACATCTTCTTGATCCATTCATTAGTTGATGGACACTTCGGCTCTTCCCATGTTTTAGCTATTGTGGAGAGTGCTGCTATGAACATTGGGGTACATGTGCTCCTATGCCTCAGCAGTCCTGTATCCCTTGGGTAAATTCAGCAGTGCTATTGCTGGGTCATAGGGGAGTTCTATTGTTAGTTTCCTGAGGAATCTCCACACTGTTTTCCAGAGGGGCTGCACCAGTTTACATTCCCATCAACAGTGTAGGAGGGTGCCCATTTCTCCACATCCTCGCCTAGGCTGTACAATTTATAAGAAAGAGAGTGTATGATAGCTGTTTGACAACTTAAAATGGAGCTATAGTAACAACTGTGGCTTTTAATTGGGAATGATTCTACCTCTCTAGAGGATATTTAGCAATATCTGGAGATCTTTTTGGTTGTCATGACTATGGGGACATCTTTTGGTTTGATGTTAAGGATACTACCAAAAATCCTTCAGTACACAGAACAGCCCCCACAACAACAAATTACCTCGCCAAAATGTCAGTACTACCAAGGGTGAGAAATTCTGCATCACAACTTTAGCTTTTAGTATTTAAGGTTTAAGATTAAATGCTTTCATTAAAGTCAATGCAAAATTTTAACTCTCTAAATGTACTTAGCAATATGAGAGAATTTTTACAAAGTCCACCTATAAGAAATTTCTTAAGTTCCATTTCTGATTGTTTTGTGGTTATATAGTTTTATTCTCCCTATTCTGAACTTTCAAGTCATTTTTCTTATAAAATGATATCACTCATGTAAAGGGTAGTTGTTTTTTTATTTTTTCAGAATAACTATACCCTGGCAAGTTTTGGTAAAATTTTGGCAAATTTTCATAAGTTAAATTGAAAATTTTCTATCCCCAACTATTTTTTACCCTGAAGACAAATGTAACATTAAAAAAAAATCACTAAAGTGTTTTTGAAAAATCAAGTTTAAAGAGAATTGATAATTTTCAGAAAATAATCATCTTATTTATAACTGACTACATTTCCTTCAGACACTTTTGATCTACAGGACTTACCGTCTAATAATTTGGTCTATCATTGTACTTAAATTAAATTTTTAAAAAAATAAAAACTTTAAAAATGTCATCTCTATTATTTTGTCATTTAAAATTATATTTACAGTTATGTGACCTATAGCTATGTTTTACTGAAAGTTGTTTACAATGAAGGCCAGATTATTTTCCCAGAGAACAATGAAGGGGAAGAATGAATTATTAGTTATCACTAAAGAAACATTTTTTGTTGCTTAAATGTTAATTTCCATACAGTGGTTTTGCTTTTAGAAGCCAAAATTTTTCTTGCCAAAAATTTCTAAGAAAAATATCCATCTTAGACTCAAAGATTACATTGGGGCTTCAAAATTGGATACACGTACCCCATCTCTATTCAGGCCATTGACACATCAAAATAAGTGTAAGTAGAAGGTCCTAAAAAAAAAAAGTCTCTATTTGTGGGTCTTTTATTTCTTGTATATATGGGTGTGTTTTAAAAAGCAAAAAGCAATAATAAAACCATATTCAAGAACTATAATACAAAATAAAAATATACTTTATTTTAGTATTGTGGTCAATTAAGGGATTAGAGGAGACCAGAACTAGGAAAAGGGAGAAAATAAAAAATAGGAAAAGATAGGCAACAGAAGTAAATGATCAGATTTATTGAGATTGTAAAGGAGAGTCACATAAAAATTAGAAGGACTAAGATCACTTCTGGGTCCCTTTTGCCTCTGAGATTTTATAATGCAGACACATAGAGAAAAAAAAGTTAAATATGGTCCATATTTGGTTTAAGAAATATTTCTATTCCATTTAAACTTTGAATGTACAGGTTATATTTTAACCATTATGTTTGAGGGGAAAAAGGACCATGATTTTCATTTTTGAATATCTGTAAGACACTTACTCAGATCACAAGGAGAAATTATTTTCTCTCATGGGCTTAAAAAAAAAGTTTTTTAAATGTTTATATATTTCTACCAGAGAGAGAGAGAGAAAGAACATGATCAGCGGAGGGGCAGAGAGAGGGAGACTCAGATCCAAAGCAGGATCCATTCTCTGAGCTGTTAGGACAGAGCACAATGTGGGGCTCAAAGTCATGGACTGTGAGATCATGACCGAGCCAGGTGCCCCATTGTTTTGTTTGTTTGTTTGTTTGTTTTAAAGAGCTGTAGATTTTGAAAAAGTAATAGACATTTCAAGCACAGGTTTAGAGTTACAGAAAAATTGAGCAGAGAGTACTGAGAGATCCTTCCAATTTCTTCCTTTATCCCACTTGGTGCAATTTCCCCTATTTCTAACATCTGGCACTAGTGGGGTACATTTGTTACAATTGTTGAATCAATATCGATATTATTAACATAATTTACATCAAGGTTCACTCCTTGTGTTGTACAGTGCCATGAGTTTCGGAAAATACATAAGGACATGTTTTGGTCATTACAGTTTCATACAGAATAGTTTCATTGACTTAAATATCCCCCATTCTCCATGTATTCATCATTCCTCCTCACTCCATATCTCTGACCATTGCTGATCTTTTTATTATGTCTATAATTTAGACTTTTCCAAAATGTCAGGTGGTTGGAATCATACAATATGTAGCCGTTTCAGACTGGCTTCTTTTACCAAACAATATACATTTAAGATTCCTGTGTGTCTTCTCATGACTTGACAGCTCGTTTGTTTTTCACTAGAAAATATTAAATTATATGGAGATACCACAATGTGTTTATTTATTTGTTGAAGGATTTCTTTGTTGCTTCTCGTTTCTGGTGACAGTGAACAAAGCTGCTATGAACATTCATGTGTAGGTTTTTGTGGGGACATAACTTTTCACCTCATTTGGATAAATACCCAGGAGTACAGTTGTTGGGTCATATAGTAAGAGTATGCTTAGACTCTTAAGAAACTATGAAACTGTCTTCCAAAGTGGTTGTACCACTTTGTATTACCAACAGCGATGAGTGAATGTTTTTGTTGCTCCTCATTCTATCAGTATTTGGTACTGATTACTTAAAAAAAAATTTAGTGTTTATTTTTGAGTGAGAGAGTATGAGCAGAGAGAGGGGGACTCAGAGAGAGAGAGAGGGAGACATAGAATCTGAAGCAGGTTCCAGGCTCTAAAGTCTCAGCACAGAGCCTGATGCAGGGCTTGAACACATGAAATGTAAGATCATGACTTGAGCCAAAGTTGGACACTTCACTGACTGAGCCACCCAGGCACCCCTGATACTGTTTACTTTAAAAATTTTTTTAGCTGTTGTAATAGATGTGTGCTCTTTCATTATTTTTTTTAAGTGTTCATTTATTTATTTTGAGAGAGAGAAAGAGAGAAAGAGCATGCCAGTGGAGGAGAGGCAGAGAGAGGGGGAGAGAGAGAATCCCAAGCAGGCTCTGTGCTGTCAGTGCAGAGCCCAACGTGGGGCTCAATCTCATAGATGATAAAATCATAACCTGAGCAGAAATCCAGAGTCAGAGGCTTAACTGACTGAACCACCCAGGCACCCCATCTCATTATTGTTTTAATTTTCAATTCCCTTATGACATGTGATGTTGAACATATATTTACTGGCATATACATATCTTCTTTGGTGAAATGTCTATTTGAATTTTCTGTTATTTTTTAAATTGGGCTATTTATTTTCTTTTTGTTGAATTTTATGAATTATGATAAATTAACTCCTTCATCAGATAAGCATTTTGCAAAATTTTCTCCCATTTGGGGGCTTGTCTCTTCATTTTCTTAACAATTCTTCACAGACCAGAAAATTTTAATTTAATAAAGTCTAATTTAACATTCATTTTTCTTCTTCAAATTGTGCTTTTGGTATTTTAACCAAAGATTTATCACCAAACCAGGGCCACCTAGATTTTCTCCTATGCTGTTTTAGAAAAATGTATAGTTTTGTATTTTACATTGAGGTTCAATTCAGTTAATTTTTGGGAAAGGCATACATTCTGTGTTTACATTTTTTTAAATATATGGATGTCCAATTGCTCATTTATTGAAAAGACACTCTTGAGGTCCTTTGTCAAATATCTGTTGACTGTATTTGTGTGGGCTGTTTTTGAGCTCTCTATCCTGTTACATTGATCAATTTATCTGTTCTTTCACCAATATCTCATTGTCTTGGTTAACTGTAGCTCTATAGTAATTCTTAAAATTGGGTAGTGTCAGTCTTTTGTTCTTCTTCAATATTGTGTCAGCTACTCTTGTTCTTTTGCCTCTCCATATAAACTTGAGAATCAATTTGTCAATATCAATAAAATAGCTTGGTGGGATTTTTATTGGGATTGCACTGAAGCTATAGATCGACTTGTAAAACATGGGCATTTTAACAATATGGAGACTTCCTACCCATGAAAATTCATTTGGATCTTCTTTGATTTCTTTCATCAGGGTTTTGTAATTTCCTCAAGTAGATCTTGTACATATTTTGTTAGATTAGTAACTTAAGTGTTTAACTTTTTAGCTCCAGTATAAATAGTATTATGGTTTTTATTTCAATTTTATTTTTTTAAGTTTGTTTGTTTGTTTATTGAGAGAGATAGTATGCAAGAGGGGCAGAGAGAGAGAAAATCCCAGGCAGGCTCCACACTGTCAGCATAGAGGTGAGGTAGGGCTTCAATTCATGAACTGTGAGATCATGACCTCAGCTGAAACCAAGAGTCAGACACCTAACTGACTGAGCCACCCAGATGCCCCTATTTCAGTTTTCAGTTGTTCATTACTGGTTTATAGGAAAGACATTGATTTTTGTATATTAATCATGTATACTGCAACTTTACTATACTTTTTATTATATTTGGAGAATTTTATATTTTTTTGACAATTCATGGGGATTTTTCACAAAACAATCATGTCATCTACAAAGGTTTTTTTTTTTCCCTTTCCAATTTGTATAATTTTTATTTCTTTTCCTTGACTTATTGTACTAGGTAGGACTTCTAGTATGATGTTGAATAAAGGTAGTGAGAAGGGACATTCTAGCCTTGTTTCTTACCTTAGTGGGTAAATTTTTGGGTTTTCACCATTAAATATTATGTTAGTTGTAGGTTATTCATAGATTTTTTAAAAATTCATATCTATTCTTAGTGTCCTGGGTTTTTTTTTTATCATAAACTAAATTTAAATGACATAAATTAGACTTTGTCAAAAGATTTTTCTGAATCGAATGTGATTTTTCTACCTTAGCCTATGGATCTGGTGGATTGTATTAATTGGTTTTCAAGTGTTGGCACTGGCTGTGCATACCTGGAACAAACCACACTGTGTTTATAAGTCTTCTTATATACACTGTTAGATTTCATTGCTAATATTTTGTTGGAGGATCTTTGTGTTGCTTTCATAAACAGTATTTTTCTGTAATTCTCCTTTTTTGTAATGTTTTCATCTGGTATTTGTATTAGAATAATGTCAGCCTAACAAAATGAATTGGGAAGTGTTCCTTCTACTTATTTTCTGAAATAGATTGTATAAACATTCCTTAAATGTTTGATATAATTCATCAGTAAAACCATCTGGGCCTGGAGCTTTCTATTTTGGAAAGTTATTAATTATGGATTCAACTTCTTTATAGATAGAGGCCTATTCAGATTACCTAGTCCTCTTTGTGTGAGTTTGGACAGTTTATGTCTTTCAAGAAATTTCTCCACTTCATCTAAGTTATCAAATCTATGGACATAAATTATTCATGTTCAATATTCTTTGGTCTTTGGGATCAGTAGTGATGACACCTCTGTTCTTGCTCATACTGGCAATTTATATGTTTTATTTTTTTTCTTGGTTAGTCTGGCTGATGATTATGAATTTTATTGATCTTTTCAAGGAAACAACTTTTAATTTCATTGATTGTTTCTGATGATTTTCTGTTTTCAATTTTATTGATGTATGTTTTAATTTTCATATATATTTGTTTCCTGCTTACTTTAGGCTTAGGTTGCTCTTCTTACTCTAGTGCCCTGAGATGGGAGCTTAGATTACCAATTTTTAGATTTTCTTCTTTTTAGTATATGCCTTCCATGCTATAAATTTCCCTCTAGGCATTCGTTTTGCTGCATTTCATAAATTTTGAGAAGTTTTAGTTTTATTTTCAAATATTTTAAAATTTCATTTGAAACTTCTTCTTTGACCTATTTTTTATTTATGGATGCTTTTTAAATTTCCAAATATTTTGGGATTATCCAGCTGTCTTTCTGTTATTAAATTCAATTTTAATTCCATTGTGGTCTGAGAGCATTTTTTAAAAAATTATTTCTAGGGGCGCCTGGGTGGCTTAGTCGGTTAAGCGTCCGACTTTCGCTTAGGTCATGATCTCGCGGTTCGTGGGTTCGAGCCCCGCGTCGGGCTCTGTGCCGACTGCCAGCTCAGAGCCTGGAGCCTATTTCAGAGTCTGTGACTCCCTCTCTCTCTGACCCTCCCCTGCTCACGCTGTCTCTCTCTCTCTCCTAAAAAATAAATAAAACATTAAAAAAAAATTTTTTTTTTTAAATTATTTCTATTCTTTAAATGTATTTAACTTGCTTTGTGGCCTAGAATGTGTTCTAGCTTGGTGAGCATTCCATGTGAACGAGAGAAAAACATGTATTCTGTTAAAAATAAAAAGGGTTAAAGTTTCCAATTATAATAGCTTGTGTGTCTAATTCTCCTTGCAATTTTATTAGCTTTTTCCTTACAGATTTGTAGTCTTTGTTTTTTGCTGCATAAATGATTAGCCTTGCTATGTCTTCTGGGAGAATTGATTTCTTTATTATTATGCAATGCTCCACTTTATTGCTGATAATTTTCCTTGTTCTATAGTCTATTTTGTCTGAAATTAAATATAGCTACTCTGTCTTCTTTTGATTAGTGTTAACATAGTATATATTGTTCTATCTCTTTAATCTATCTGTGTCTTCACATTTAAATTGGGCTTCTTACAGACAGACAATATTTTTATTTATTTTTTATTTTTTGAGATTTAAAAGAATTTTTTAAATGTTTTTATTTACTTCTGAGAGAGACAGCATGATCAGGGGAGGGTCAGAGAGAGAGGGAGATACAGAATCTCAAGCAGGCTCCAGGCTCTGAGTTAGCCGTCCGCACAGAGCCCGATGCGGGGCTTGAACCCATGAACCATGAGATCATGACCTGAGCCGAAGTTGGATGCTTAACCGACTGAGCTACCCAGCTGCCCCTAGACAATGTTTTTTAAAAAATGTTTAATGTTTATTTATTTTTTAGAGAGAGAGAGCACGAGTAGGGGAGGAGCAGAAAGAGAAGGATGGACAGAGGGAATCTATACTGATAATGCAGGGCCAAACATGGGGCTCGAACCCATGAGCCATGAGATCATAACCTGAGCCAAAATCAAGAGCTGGATGCTTAACCAACTGGGCCACCCAGGCACCCCAATAGACAATATTTTTTTAAATATGAATATTATTATTTAGGCATGGCAAGACCAGCAGATGAGGACACTATTGCCATTGAAACGATAGCTGTTATACTCACAAGTCTCAAGAGGAAGGAACATTCTATGCTGTGGGCTACACAGAGAAGTACCAGAGTTGGTCAGGAGGCAGAAAGAATGAAGGGAAAATGTGGCCAAGAGTCTTTGTTGTGCTTTCTGTTAGTAGAATGAGAGAACCCAATATAATCACATGGATACTTAAAAGTAGAAACCTTTCTAAGCTGTGGTCATAGCTCGAACAGATGTAATGACAGAAGAACGTCAGAGAGATGCAGTGATGTTGTGTTTCAAGACGGAGGAAGGGTTTTGGGAGGCTTCTAGAAGCTGAAAAAGATGAGGCTCTCCAGAGATATAACCCTCTTAACTTTTTCGTTTTATCCCAGTGAGACCTGGGTTAGACCTCTAAATTGCTGAACTTTTAAAATAATAAATTTGCGTGGTTTTAACCCACTAAGTTTTTGGTAGTTTGTTTTAGCATCAACAAAAAATTAACACAATAGTATGGTATTTCTATGAAACAGTAATCCAGTCAGAATTTCATCTGAAGACTAATAATCTTATTTTAATTTGAAGAACAATGTATAGAGATATAAATTACCTATGAGGTTATCATTGTTTACCTTCTGATAAACAGTGCATATTTGAATGGTTAAGAATTCCAAAATGAGGGGCACCTGGGTGGCTCAGTCGGTTAAGCGTCCAACTTTGGCTCAGGTCATGATCTCATGGTTCGTGGGTTCGAGCCCCACATCGGTCTCTGTGCTGACAGGCAGCTCAGAGCCTAGAGCCTGTTTTGGATTCTGTGTCTCCCTCTCTCTCTGACCCTTCCCTATTCACGCTATCTCTCTCTCTCTCTCTCGGAAATAAATAAAAACGTTAAAAAAATTTAAAAAAAGAATTCCAAGGTGAGATAATATCTTTCATGTGCTTAGTAAATAAAAGATATGCAATAAATGTCTATTTAAGTTGTTGACTATTGGAGGAAAACAAAAATAATGACAAAATATCATTTTAAAAATCCTTAGAATGCATGAATCACTAATTCTGTTTATTTTATCATTCCATCATGTTTGTATTTTACAGATAGCGAAGCTAGTTCTTTAATGGATATAGAAAATGTAATTTTGACTAAAATCCATGATGATGAAGAAGACCACTCGGAGACAATATTGAAATCTGACAAATTTCATCAGGATTTATTTTTTATGGAACGAGTTCTAATGGAAAATATATTTCAACCAAAACTTGCAGCTTATCGTCAGCTTCCTATTTTAAAAGGTATTTTTTAAATCACATTTAGACAAACTCAAATAATCAAAAGAATTGAATGACGTTATCATTTCTAAATGTAACCTCCAGACTGGATTATCACTTGTCAAAAGACACATTTATATACCTTTTAGCATTAAACATCCAAATAATAGTAGAATTCAAACTACAGAGCCCTCAAAAGATATCATCCCTTAGATTAAAATCTTCAAAAGCTTCCATGGCTATTTCTTCTCCCTTGCCCTTGCATTGAATTATTTTCTCATATTTAAACACCCTCTCCACTGCCATTAACACTTTCCAGGTCCTGGTGCTTATTACCTCTCCTTAATTTTATTGCAGGGGCATTCTTCCTGTTCTTGTTGCTGCAAATTCCATCTAGAACATTTACAGAATATTTTGAAAGATTTTAGAGATTAATTCAACCCTTCAATTTTTGAATGAAGAAAATGAATAGTATAGAAACTTTGTAAGTTTAGAGTCTATGACAAAACTAGGCATTCATCCAAGGCCTTCTGATCTCATTCTAATTCTCTTTCCACTTTACTCTCCTGGGGTGCTGATGTATCCCATACACAGGTTTGAACCGGACATTTAACTCTCAAGATACCTTCAGTATCTTCCCATTGCCTATAATAAATTACAAACTCTCAGATTTCCCTTGTGCTATTTTCCAGTTAAACCCAACCTCCCATAAACAGGCATTAACCTTACTTTTCCCACCATGGATTAACTGTTTTGGTATATCAGATAAATGGACTCAGATAGTAAGTACAGTTGACCCTTGAACAAGGCATGGCTTAGGGGTGATGACCCTGGCACAGTCAAAACTCCAAGTATAAATTTTGATTACCCCCAAAATTAGCTACAAATAGACTACTGTCGACCAGAAGCCTTACTTATAGCATACATAGTCAACACACATTTTTATGTTATATGTGTTATATACTATATTCTTACAATAAAATAAACTAGAGGAAAGAAAATGTTATTAAGAAAATAATAAGGAAAAGAAAATACATTTATAGTCTTGTATCTGTGTTGGTCTGGGCCAGGGACAGAGGCAGGGGCTGAAGTCCTGGGCCCAGAATGACAAAGTTCTGCAGCCTGGTGGGCCTCAGCTCAGCAGTAGCGGCTGCTGGTGGGCCCATGGGTGGTGAAAGTAGCCTAGGGACACAGTAGAGCTGCCCTATCTGCCCAGAGGTAGACCACCTGCAGGTGGCCACTTCAGCTGCAGCCAAACATGAGTATACTGGTCTCTAGGAGGCCATGAGGCAAGGGGCCACCACAGGGAGGAACGTGCACCAGGCCTGTGAGGAGACCAAGGCCGTGGCCACCTGGTGCCACTCAAGAGGCCGGTGGGTGGAGGACTCAGGGGCATGGGGCTCCCTGCAGAATGCCATCCCTGCTCTCTGGGTGTGTTCTACCACTTTAACTCAGCCTTCTGCCGGCTAGCCCTAGATGCACCCCACCTGACCACCCTATCCTCACACAGGGCGACCTACACACCTTCCTGGTCCTGGGACCGCCAGGTTGCTGACAGCCTCAGCGTGCCTCTTCAGGCACCCAGGCAGCAAGTGCTACTCCTATGCTAGTTGCCTGTCGTTCTATATTGGGAAACTGGAGTGGGCAGTTGTAGACAAATGCCTTGTGGCTTTTGCTGTCAACTCTTTAAAAAAAAGAAATGCATGTAAGTGGACCCACACAGTTCAAACCTGTGTTGTTCAAGGGTCACTTGTATTCTTTTGTGTCTGGCTTCTTTCATTCAACATGATGTTTTTGAGATTCATTAGGATTGATTTGTGATGGGGCGCCTGGGTGGCTTAGTCGGTTAAGCGTCCGACTTTCGCTTGGGTCATGATCTCGAGGTTCGTGGGTTCGAGCCCCGCGTCGGGCTCTGTGCTGACTGCCAGCTCAGAGCCTGGACCCTGTTTCAGTCTGTGACTCCCTCTCTCTCTGACCCTCCCCTGCTCACACTGTCTCTGTCTCTCCTAGAATAAATTTTAAAAAAAATTAAAAAAAAAAAGATTGATTTGTGATAAGTGGTCCACTTTTTTTTCTAAGTACTGTTCCATTTTGTGAATATATCATAATTATTTGTATATTCGTTCACCTGTTAATGGACACTTGGCCCATTACCTGTTTGGGAATTTTACGAATAAAGCTGCTATAATCATTTTTGTGCTTTTTTGTGGGCTTATGTCTTATTATTTTTTAAATGTTTTTTTATTTATTTTGAGAGAAAAAGGGCATGAGTGGGGGAGGGGCAGAGAGAGAAAGGGAGAGAGAGAATAACCAGACAAGCTCCACACCATCAATGCAGAGCCCCACATGGGGCACAGTCCCATGAACTGTGAGATCATGATCTGAGCCAAAAACAAGAGTTGGACGCTTAACCAACTGAACCACCCCGGCACCCCTGGACATATGTTTTAAATTTTCTTGGGTAAATACCTAGAAATGGAATTTTGGGATCATTAGATAGATGCATATTTAACTTTTTTAGAGGATGCAAAATACCTATCCAAAGTATTTGTCCCATCTTACACTGCCATAAACAATGTACAAGATTACCCATTGTGGAGCACCTGGGTGGATCAGTTGGTTAAGCATCCGACTTCGGGTCAGTTCATGATCTCATGGTTCGTGGGTTCAGGCCCCACACTGAGCTCTGTGCTGACTGCTAGCTCAGAGCCTGGAGCCTGCTTCAGATTCTGTATCTCCCTCCCTCCCTGACCCTCCCCTGCTCATGTTCTCTCTCTCTCTCTCTCAGAAATAAATAAAACATTAAAAAATTAAAATAAAAAAAGATTACCCATTGCTCCACATTCTTGATAACAGCTGATGTTGGCAATTCTTTTAATGTCCTAAAGACTAAACGTGTTGACTACATATACATGTACTTTTTTTGGTCACTTGTATTATCTTCTTTTGTGTAATATTCACTCAAGTCCTTTGTCATTTTAAATTGAATTCTTTTTTTAATTGAGTTGTAGGAGCTTAAATTTTTATATATTCTGGAACAAGCTCTTTGAAAGATATGTGTATTACAACTATTCTAAGTCGGTGACTTACCAATATATTTGTCTTTTGATGAGCAGAAGTTTTTAATTTTGATGAAATCTTATTTATCAGTTTTTTCTTTTGTAGTTAATGTTTGCCATGTCCTCTTTAAAACATCTTTGCCTGCCCCTAGATTGCAAATATCTTTGCCTTGTTCCTAAACTTAGGGAGAAGCATTCAATATTTTATCATTAAATATGTTGTTGAGTATACTTTTTTGTACATGTCTTTTGTTGACTTGAGGAAATATCCTTTTCATTTTAGTTTTCTAAACATTTTCCAAGGCCAGTGGGTGTTGAATTTTGTCCATGATACCCAGGATAGCCAACAGAATATTGAAGGAAAAGAAGAAATTTGGAGGACTGACACTATCTGACTTCAAGACTTATTATAAAGCTACAGTAGTTAAGTCAATGTGGTAGTTTCAAAAGAATAGATATATAGATCGATAGAACAGAATGGAGAGCCCCAAAGTAGATCCACATAATTATATTCAACTATTCTTTGACAAAAGAGGAAAGGCAATACAATGGAGAAAAGATAGTCTTTTCAACCAATGGTACTGAAACAACTGGTCATTTACATGCAAAATAAATAATTAGATACATAAATTGTACCATTCGCAAAAATTCACCCAAAATGCATCATAGACCTCAATGTAAAATGCAAAACTCTAAAACTCCTAGAAGTCAACATAGGAGACAATCTAGATGATCTGAGAGTATGGCAATAACTTTTTAGATTTAACAACAAATTAATGATAAACTTCTGCTCTCTAACATTTTAAGAGAATGAAAAATCAAGTCACAGACTGGAGAAAATATTTGCAAAGGATATATCTGTTAAAGGACCCATCCAAAATACACAACTATTTCTTAAAACTCAACAATAAAAAACAACATGGTTAAAAAATGGGCAAAAGTTGGGGCGCCTGGGTGGCTTAGTCAGTTGAGTGTCCAACTTTCGCTTAGGTCATGATCTCGCGGTTTGTGGGTTCGAGCCCCACGTCAGGCTCTGTGCTGACTGCCAGCTCAGAGCCTGGAGCCTGTTTCAGAGTCTGTGACTCCCTCTCTCTCTGACCCTCCCCTGCTCACGCTGTCTCTCTCTCTCTCTCCTAGAAATAAATAAAGCATTAAAAAAAATTTAAAAAGAAAAAATGGGCAAAAGACTTTAATAGACACTTCACCAAAGAAATACATGGATGACAGATAAGCATGTAAATAGGTGCTCAAGGTCATATGCCATTACGGAATTGTAAACTAAAATAACAATGAGACACCACTATCCACCTATTAGAATGACAAAATTGCAAAACACTGACAGCAGCAAATATTGGCAAAGATGTGGAACAACAAGAACTCCCATTCAGTGTGTGAGGGATTGCACAATGGTTCAGCCACCTTGGAAGACAGTTTGGCATTTTATTACAAAACTAAATATACTGTTACCATATGGTCCATAATCACAGTATTTACCCAATGTAGGTGAATACTTATATACCCAAAAACCTGTACACAAATGGTTATAGCAGTTTTATTGATAATTGCCAAAACTTGCAAAGCAACCAAGATGTCCTTCAGTAGGTGAATGGATAGATAAATTGTGGCATATCCAGACAATGAAATATTATTCACTGAAAAGAAGTAAGTTTCTGAAAAGATAGTAAGTCAAGCTATCAACAGACATGGAGAAAACTTAAAAGAATATTACTAAATGAAAGAAGTCAGTCTGAAATGGCTACATGTGGTATGCTTCCAAATGCATAACATTCTGGAAAAGGCAAAAGTATGGAGACCATTGTTTGCTGGATTTCAAGGATTGGGAGGAATGAATAGACAGAACACATAAGATTTTAAAAGCAGTGAAACTGTTTTCTATGATACTATTATGGTGGGTACATGTCACTGTACATTTGTCCAAACCCATATAATGTACATACCAGGAGTGAACACTAATTTAAACTATGGTGTTTGCTGATAATGCTTTGTCATTGTGAATTCATTGATTATAACAAATATATTACTGGTACAGAATGTTAATTCCAAGGGAAGCTGTGCATATATCTGAGTTTAAGTATAGAAGAACTCTGTCTATTTTAAGTTCAATTTTTCTGTGAACCTAACATATGCTTAAGGATTTAACGGAAAATAAGAATATAATGAGGAAAGCAATGAAAGCTATAAAGACCCAAATAGAGCTTCTAGAGCTGAAAAAGATATCTTGTACATTTTCGGGGTCACTAGATTAAGTATATATTTCTGAATGTGATTACTTTAAGATGAATATAAATGAGTACATGAGCTTGATATATCTGAAAATAAATCAGATGTTATTTTCTGGTTCAGTCTTCAATATCTGATATGGATTCAGAGACTACCATGTCCCAAGTACATCTCCTAAAATTAAAATGATACATTTTCATGTTAAAGGAGAAAAAATTATTTTATAACTATTATCATTTTCTACTTTTTGAAACATGACCTTATTGTAGAGGTATGTTAAAACTCAGCCTCCATGTTATATCATATGTATAAATTAACTCAGAATAGACCATAGATTTAGATGTAAAAATTAAAACTATAAATTATAATTCTAGAAGATAAAAGAGAAAATGTTTGTGATTTTACCATAAGAAAAGGTTATTTAATACACAAAAATCCTGACATGAAGGAAAAAATTGATAAGACTTTTGCAGTAGTTAAAATGTCTGCTCTTTGAATAACACTGTTACAGAAAAAAAAAATGCAAGCAACGGTCTAGAATATATTTACAATGTACATCTGACCAAAGACTTAAACTAGGAATATGTAAAGGACACATACAACTGATTAAAAAAATATGTATATAAACAGGGGCACCTGGGTGGTTAAGTTGGTTAAGCGTCTGACTCTTGATCTCAGCTCAGGTCTTGATCTCAGGGTTGTGAGTTCAAGCCCCATCCAGGGACCCATGCAGGTGTGAAACCTACTTAAAAAAGAAAAAGAAGAAAAAGAAATATATATAAAGAATAATAAAAATAGGTGAAATATTTGAACAGAAACTTCACTAAAATATATACATGAATAGTCAATAGACACCTTAAAAGGTACTAAATATAATTTGTCATCAAAGAAACGCAAGTTAAAAACCGTAACAAAATGCCACTAGACACTAATTGGAATGGCTAAAATTAAAAAGACTGACAACACCAACTGAGATTATGGAGTAATTGGGTTTTTCATATATTGCTACGGGAATATAAAATTACACAACCACGTTGGAAGTCTGTTGGGAAGTTTCTTATTATGTTATACATAGATCCACCCAATGATCCATTAATCCTGTTCTTGGGTACTCATCCAAGAGAAAGAAAACATATGTTGGGGCACCAGGTGGCTCATTCGGTTAAGCATCCAACTCTTGATCTTGGCTCAGGTCATGATCCCACGGTTTGTGGGATAGAGGCCCTGCATTGGGCTCTGTGCTGGCAGTGCAGAGCCTGCTTGGGATTTTCTCTCTCCTCTCTCTCTGCCCTTACCTGCACATACTTGCTTGCTCTCCCTCAAAATTAAAAAAAATAATAATAATGATAAACTTAAAAAACAAAAAGAAAACATATGTCTACAAAAATGTTTATGTAAGATTGCTTATAGCAGCTTTATTCATAATAGCTCCAAACTGGAAACAGCCCAGATGTCCACCAACAAGTCAATGCATAAACAAATGATGGAGCACAAATCAGCAATAAAAATGAACTACTTATACACATAATAACCTTGATGGATCTCAAAAACATTGGCAACTGAGAGAAACCACACACGAAAGAACACATATCAACAAACCCATTTATATGATATGCTATCACAAACAAAACCAATCTGAGGTGATAGAAATCAAACCAGTGCCTGGCTGTGGTGGGTTGAACCTAGCCAGAAAGTAGCATGAGGTAACTTTTTTGGTTGATGGATATGTTCTCTATCCTGATTGTTGTGTTGGTTACATTGGTGTGTATATTTCTCAAAACTCATTAAACTGTACAGCTAAAATCTATGAATGTCACTGAATTTTCTCACAATTAAAAAAATGCTGCAATATTTATGTTATCAGGTTCATTTAAAGAGTGATATACCACTGTAATTTTATAACAGATATTGAGGTATAAGTGATATACAATAAACTACACATATTTGAAGTATACAATTTAATAAACTTTAATATATCACCATAAGTAATGAATATATACAATGATATATGATGGTAATGAATGTATTCATCACCCTCAAATGTTTTTTCATGTCCATCATAATTCTTCCTTTCTGTTCCTCTTTACCCCTCTCTCCTCCTTAAGAAACTACTGATTTGCTTTATATCCCTTATATAGATTAGTTTACATTTCCTAGAATTTGATATAAGTGTAATCATGCATTATGTACTCTTATTTGTCTGGATTCTTTTCATTTAGCAGAATCATTTTCAGGTTCATTAATGTTGTATGTATCTATAGTTCATTTCTTTTTATCACTGGTGAGTATTCCATTGTATGAATGTCCTATGCTGTGCTTATTCTTTCATCTGTTGATTGATATTTATTTCCAGTTTGGGACCATTACAGATAAAGTTCGCATGAACATTTGTATACCAGTTGTATATACCAGCTAAAGTGCTGCTTTAGCTGAATCTCATAAGATTTGATATGTTGTATTTTCATTTCATTAAAAATATTTTAAAAATTTTGAGACTTCTTCATTGACCCATGTGTTATTTATAAGTGTGTTGCTTAATATACACATATTTTGGGATTTTCTAGCTATATTTCAGTTATTAATTCTAACTTAATTGCATTATGGTCCAGGAATATACTTTGCATGATTTCTATTCTTTTAGATTTGTTAGGGTTTTTGTTTTTGTGATCCATAATATGGTCTATCTTAGAGAATTTACAATGATACATGCAACAAATATGTATTCTGGTGTTTTTGGATGGAATGTTCTATAAATGTCAGTTAGGTTAAATTGATAATGATGTTCAGGTTGTCTGTATCCTTATTGATTTTCAGTCTACCTGTTCTACTACTTATTAAGAGAGAAGTGTTGAAATATGAACTATAATTGTGGATTCATTTCTCTTTTCAGATATATTGTTTTTTATTTCACCTATTTTGTTAGGTACATACACATTTTGTGTTGTTATTACTCCTAGAGGATCAAGTGCTGATTTTTTCAATATATACAGGCAGAAATCTGGGAAGTATATGTGAGAATAGATATTAAAAGTGTTGGATAATAATGGAAAAATATGAAGATACATTAGGACAAATTTATTGACATGGGTCCACTAACCACAGATTCTGGATTTAGTGTCATAGCTCTGCGTATCAAAATGGCTCTAACACTTGATTTTTTGTTGTTGTTGTTGCTGGCTGATAATGCATCAAAATGTAGTTTTCACTAAATAAAGTTGAAATGTCAGAACTGCTTTGGTACGCTGTAGTAAAAGGTATCCAAAGACTTCAGGACATTGGAATGTTAGGGTGGATTTATCACAATGACCTACTTACCCACTGTGAAAGGGTCAAGATAATACACCTTTTAGCACAATTGTGAAAAGTTAATTGGCTGGGTACCCCAACATCCTTGAAGAATTCTGTGGTCACTGTTCAGAAATTACAGTGGGAACTGCTGTCAATCAACTGAGATCCTGAGTGACAGGGCATAAGTGGCAGCAGTTAATCACCAATGAAAAGGTAGGCATGGTTACTGTTGGGGGAAAAGCAGTTATCAGGATAGTCAGATTCACAGAGATCCACGGCATTGGCTGGTTGATCACCATACCCTTAGAAGAGAAATAGGTAGGTGCTGTATTGATTTGGTAGGACTGCCAAAAAACAAAACAAGACAAAACAAAACAAAACAAAACAAAAAAACCTTCCCTGTAGTTCTGGAGGCTGAAAGCCCGAGCCCAAGGTATCAGTACAGTCAGCTTTCCTCTGAGGCCTCTCTTTTTGGCTTGCAGATAGCTACCTTCTTGTGGTCTCTTTACATGTTTTGTTTTGTTTTTTAATCCATGCTTGTACATCCCCTGTGTCTCTTGGTGTTTCTAAATGTCTTCTTCTTATAAGGACAGCAGTCATATTTGATTAGGACCCAGAGTAATGGCCTTGTTTTACTTAATCTCCTCTTTAAAGCCTTTGTTTCCAAACCCATTATATTCTAAAGTATTGGGGATTAGGCCTTCCAATACATGAATTTTGAGGAGACAATTCAACCCATAAAATGTGGTCCTCCTAAATTTTTACTTGATCTGTATAAACAGAAGAGTCTTTTCTTTACAAAAGAAAAGTCATAACCCTTTAAGTAATTTCAAGACTTGTATTAATTTTCAGACCCAGAACTCCTTGGATAAAGTGGAGGCTGGGTCTCTTTGAGAAAATATTTCACTACACTACCCAAAATATATACTATTAATATTTCTCTCAGTCTTCCCCAGAGGGATCTACAGCCTTTTATATGAGTAACTGTGTGTGGCGAAACAGAAAAATAAGAAATTTCAGGGATTACTGGATACTAGCTCTGAACAGATACTAACTTCATGAGACCCAAAGCATCACTATTATCTTTTAGCCAGACAGGACTTATAGGGGTCAGGTGACCAATGGAATTTTAACTCAGGTCCATCTCACAGTGGGTCCAGAGTGTCACTGAACTCACCTTGCAGTTATTTTCCCTGTTCCAGAATGTATACTTTGGAATAGAAATATTTAGCAACTGGCAAAATCCCCACATTTGATCCTTGAAGTGTGGAAGGAACGCTATTCTGGTAAGAAATGGATAAGTAGAAGTCACTAGAGCCTCCTCTACCTATGAAAATAGCATACCAAAGCAATACCATGTTTCTGGAGGGACTGTAGAAATTAATGCTACCGTCAAGGGCTTGAAAGATGCAGGAGTATTGACTCCCATCACGTTCCCCATTCAACTCATCTGTTTAGCTTGCATAGAAAACACGGGATCTTGGGGGAATAATGGTCGATTATTGTAAACTTAACCAGGTGGTGACTCCAATTGCAGTTGCTATTCCAGATGTTGTTTCCTTGCCAGAGCAAATTAACACAGCACCTGGTACCTGGTATATGACTATTGACACAGAAAATGCTTTTTTTTTTTCTTTTTTCTTCAATACCTGTTGGTAAAAGCCACTGGAAGCCATTTGCTTCCAGCTGGCCAGGCCAGCAATACGCCATCACTGTCTACCTCAAAGGTATATCAGCTCTTCAGCTTGTCCTAATTTAGTCTGCAGGGACTTTTCCCTTCAACAAGACATCACACTGATGACATTATGCTGATTAGAGCTGGTGAATAACTGGACTTATTAGTAAGACATTTGCATGCCAGAGGGTGAGAAATAAATCTGATCATTTTTTAAAAAAAATTTTAATGTTTATTTGTTTTTGAGAGAGAGAGAGAGACGGAGAGGGAATGAAAACGAGCAGGGGAGGAAATCTGAAGCAGGCTCCGGACTCTGAGCTGTCAGCACCGAGTTTGAGATGTGGGGCTCAAACTCACAAACCATGAGATCATGACCTGAGCTGAAGTCAGACACTCAGTCGGTAGACTGAGCCACCCAGGCACCTCTGATAAAATTTCAGGGGCTTTCCACCTCAGTGAAATTTCCAAAGGTGAAGTTAAGTTTTTTCTTTTGGCCCCTCTTACAGCCAAAAAAGACCTAGTAGACCTCTTGGTTCTTCAGTGACAACATATTCTTCATTTGGATGTGCTACTTTGGCTTATTCACTGAGTGACCTGAAAAAATGCTAGCTCTGAGTGGGGCCCAAAGCAACAGAAGATTCTACAACAGGTCCAGGCAGTCATTCAGAATGCCTGTTACTTGGGCCATATTATCCAGCAAATCCACTGGTGCTTGAAGTGTCTCAAAGAGAGGTGGTGTTTGGGCCCTTTGGCAGGCTCCTGCAGGAATGGAGAACAAGAGAACAATAGTCTCTTCTTTTGATTTAATTTTAGAACCAGAACCTGAAGAACCTGATGACTTTCAAGAAGGTGAAAAACATGAAGAGACAGATGAAGAAGGTAAGAAGGAAGAGGAAGAAGAAATAGAAATAAGTACGGAACAATCAACAATACCAGCCAATTTAGAACGACTTTGGTCCTTTTCCTGTGACTTAACCAAAGGCCTTAATGTGAGCAGCCTTGCCTGGAATAAAACAAATCCTGTAAGTTATTGAACATTTTAACAATTCTTTCTATAGTATTTAAGGGAAACTGTCAAGTACTAATGAAGTTTTTTTTTCTCAGATATTAAGCAAGGGATTTTATTTGATTTAAAATGAAGTTTTAACATAACTCTACAATAAGTTCATATTTCAAAAAGTAGAAAATGGTTATAGTTTTAAAACAATTTTTTCTTTTAATATGAAAATGTCGTCATTTTAATTTTAGGAGATGTACTTGGGACACAGTAGTCTCTGAATCCGTATCAGATATTGAAAAGTAAACCAGATGATAACATCTAACTGATTTATTTTCAGATATATCAAATTCATGTACCCAAATGTAAATTCTTCTTAAAGTAATCACATTCAGCAATATATACTTAATCCAGTGACCCTGAAAATGCACAAGATAATTTTAGAAATTTCTTAAAATATTATTACTACCAGTAATAGCAAATATTGTAAGCATTTTACTTGTATTAAACAGGAACTATTGTCCCCCATTATGTTGATAAGGAAACTGCAGTACAAAAAATAAACGAATAAACTTGCCCAAAGTCACACATCTCTTAAATGTCCAGAGTAACACAACTAGTAAGTGAAACAGCTAGAATTCAGACTCAAACATCTGGATCCATAGTTCTTGCTCTCAATTACTGCACTGCCAAAAATCATCTTGAGCCAAATTATATGAATCATCAAGTTGAGGTATGGTATGTTTGCTTTTAAAAAGGAGATAATTATAGAGTAATGAGACTTATTTTCTCCTGGCGTTTATAAACTGCTTCTGAAGACATGATTCTCAATTAGGGATTCCAAAACTCTTTTGTGTGATGACAATACCTTTGGAATCAATATTTTCTGTATTTTTAAAGTGGTTACAACTAATTGGTTTGTTAAACCTGCATTGTATTATGTATGTTTAAAAATTAGTCTTATTATTTTACTGCCACATCTTATAAGGTATATTGCAAATATACTAGTTGTTAATGGATTTAAAAAAATACAAACCCTAGCATCATCCTTATAGAAACCTAAGTAACGTATTATTTAAATTATGTATTATTTTTAATAAAATAAAAATACTTTTAGTTAGTATGGATTGGTCCTTATAAACTATATTTGGAAACATCTTATAAGATAAGTGATACTCAATAAATCAATAATAAATGTGTAATAAAGACAGGTGAATCATTTTTAGAAACTGAATATTCCAGCATTTTTTTAAGTTAATATATTGTTATTGAGATTAAAGTTAAATAATTGTTAATGAAGCTAAAAAAATATTTATTAATTCATTATACAAATACTTATTGAACATTCACTCTGTACCAGGAACTCTAATAAGGCACTAGAGGAAACAGTAGTAATTTAGTCATACAAAGACCCTGCCTGTATAATAGTTCTCTCTGTGTTTTAATAAGGGAAATAAATAGTATTGTGAGAATGCATAAGAGGGGTGCCTGGGTGGCTCAGTCGGTTGGGTGTCCAACTTCGGCTCAGGTCATGATCTCATGGTTTGTGGGTTCAAGCCCCGCATCAGGCTCTGTACTGACAGCTAGCTCAGAGCCTGGAGGCTGCTTCAGATTCTGTGTCTCCTGCTCTTACCCTCCCCTGCTCACGCTGCCCCTCTCTCTTTCAGAAATAAATAAAACATTTAAAAAATTTTTAAAAAGAATACATAAGAGAGACTCATGAATGCTTTTTAGAGGAAGTGGTGCCTATGCTGAGTCTTGAAGTGATGAATAAAAGTTTGTTCATGTCAGCGTAAAAGGAATAGTGGTGAAGAGTGGTTTAAGGCAGAGGAAATTATAAAGAGATGGTATTGGCTTGAAACTAGGGTTACAGCAAAAAAATATATATTTTTGATAAAGGTATTCTGATTATAAAGAGGTTGGGTTTGGTTAATCATCAAACTTTTGTCTTTATGCACTTATATAAGGACATCTTGAAATGACCTGCTTTATTAATCAGCTTGGGGTACTATAACAAGATACCATAGACTGGCTGGGTAAAGAAACAGAAATTTATTTTCAGGAAGCCAGGAAGTTTAGGATCATGGTGCTAGCTGATTTCATTACTGGTGAAGGTTCTCTTCGTATCTTGCAGATGGCCACCTTCTTGCTGCTTTCTTGCATGGTGGAGAGCTCTTTTAATTAAGCCACCAATCCTATTGGATTAACATTATGACCTTCATGACCTCATTTAATCTTGATTACCTCCTAAAAGCCCTTTCTTCAAATACAATCATGTTGGGGATTAGGACTTCGAACACATGAATTTTAGGAGAGGAGACACAATTCAGTTCATGGCACCCTGTCTTTATATTTGAAATAATTAGGTCATTCTCAGAAACCCATAATGTAGTAATATAAATTTGGAAAAATGTCTCAATATATGAAAGAACTTTTCAGCAATTGGTTCTTTTTAGTTATTCATCAGTCTGAAATATAGTTATTATTATTTTGCTTAGTAAGATGGAGATATAAAGTAAAAATAGATGGTATGCTGTTTTTTTTCTCAATAGGAATGCCATTTCTATTTTTTTTTTTACAAATAGTTTATTGTCAAATTAGTTTCCACATAACACTCAGTGCTCATCCCCTTCCATTTCTATTTTTAATATAGATCATTAATATGCATCTTTATATATTTCCCAATCTTTTTATGCTATCTTCTCTTATTTAAAACATATTTTTCTGATTTTCAGGACCTTTTGGCTGTTGGCTATGGGCACTTCGGATTTAGAGAGCAAAAAAGAGGATTGGCTTGCTGCTGGTCAATAAAGAATCCTATGGTAACGCCAATAGGAATAAACCCATTTTTAGTTAATTAAATGTTGACATAATTCTCATAAAGTAGATGTGTGTGATAATTAAAGTCAAAAAATTATCAAGGAAGACCTTATATTCTTTGGTTTAAAGTCATAAGAATTAAAATTTATTCTTGTTGATATAGGGTAAACTAAATTCATTTAATAAATATTTATTGGGCATTTACTATGTGCTGTTAGATCTGATGACCCAGAATTGAACAATTATTTTTTATCATAAAGAAGAGGAAACTTTCTAGTGAAACTCCTTTAAAAATTATATGTTTCAGTTAACACTGAATTGTTTCTTAATTATGAATAACTCATCACCTCATAAGATAGATTTGTGCTGGCCTGAATACATATAAAATGGATGAATATGAATGACTATGTTATTAGTAAGAATTTTTCAAGGAGAATAATAAGAATCAGTTATTTTTTTTGTTAAACAGTTTTAGTCAATCTGTTACTTTGCAGCTTTACATTTAGTTTTTTTTTCTTTTTCTTTTTTTTTCAAATAGTTTATTGTCAAATTAGTTTCCACATAACACCCAGTGCTCATCCCCACAAGTGTCCTCCTCCATGCCCATCCCTCCTCCCCCCCACATCCACCAGTTCTCAGTTTTTGTCAGCATTCAAGAGTCTCTCATGGTTTGCCTCTCTCCCTTTCCCCCACCATTTCCGCCCTTCTTCTCCCCCTTAGTCCTGTTAAGTTCCTCCTAATCCTCCTGTACGTGCACACATATGATATTTGTCCTTCTCTGCCTGACTTATTTCGCTCAGCATAACACCCTCAAGGTCCATCCATGTTGCTTTACATTTAGTTTTAATTCATAACTGAAATGTGAAGTGGAAACCTCAGAAAAGGGTCAGGAGAGCAAAGTAAAAAAATGATTAGAGCTTTTATAAATAGCCTCAGTTTATTAGGAAGCTGGGTTTATATAGAATAAAAAAAAGGAAAGAAGAAACAATTTTAAAAATGTGGAAGTATTGATATAGGATCCATCATTGGTAAGTTGTCTTCTTTCCATATGGACTGCTAAAAGCAAGAAAGGATTTGGATTAGACTTTAAACAAAACAATAAAACTCTTCACAGAGTTGTCTACAAGACTACCTTAGAGAGTTTTTTTGGAGCTTCCTCTATCCACTGTTTAGAAATATCTAGATAATTCAAGCCTCTGAAACAGATACTGGAAGATAGGAACATTGCTAGGTAATTTGATTGGAGCCAATTATTTGTTTCTTAAAGAAGGCACATCTATGATGATCATACAAATCCCACTGAACGATTACCAAAATCTGGTAATTATTGGAGAAGGCCATGCTGTATTTCTTAAAAATATTGAGCTCTGAGAATGCATTAAAGGAAAGAGAATGACTAATTGACATTTTGTTTTCATCTATACTGGAAGTTAAGAAGACAGGAGTAACTTAATGTGGACTACCCCTTCTTACATTTCCACTGCCAGCAGACTAGTCTTAAGTCACCATTATATCCTATCTTACTACGGCCTTCAAAACCCAGTGTAAAATGTAATACAACTATTGTTTTTATTCAGTGGCCAGAGCGTATTTATCAGAGTCTACATGGAGTTACTGCTGTGGATTTCTCCATTGGAGCACCTAATCTTTTAGCCGTTGGCTATTACAATGGTACCATTGCAGTTTATAATGTACAGAGCAACAGTAATGTTCCAGTTCTGGACAGTAGGTGAGAATCCAAGAATTACATAAACATATAATATGTGCTTTTTTTTAAGGAGAACTAAAAATTTACTCTAATGTTATCTAATTTTGAGTGAATGTTTATGTTGTTATTGAAAGTGATACCATTACTTTTCAAACACTTAATAATTCCTCATTTCAAACACTTAATAATTCCTGTTTCGCTGGAATGCTGTGTCCTAAAATCTGCATGTTCTCTGCCCACCTCACCACCCTTCCTTGACAGTTTATGTTCACTCTTTTAAAAAAATTTAAAAATTTCCACAGCTTTATTGAGGTATAATTGAAAAATAAAAATTGTATATATTTAGGTTCTCTAATGTCATTTTTAAAACAAGTATGGGGCACCTAGGTGGCTCAGTCGGTTAAGTGTCCGACTTTGGCTCAGATCATGATCTCACAGTTTGTGGGCTCGAGTCCCATGTCGGGCTCTGTGCTGACAGCTAGCTCCGAGCCTAGAGCCTGTTTTAGATTCTGTATCTCCTTCTCTTTCTGACCCTCCCCTGTTCATGCTGTCTCTCTCTCACTCTCTCTCTCTCTCAGAAATAAATAAAACATAAAAAAATAGAAATAAAAGAGGTACAATGTAATTACTGAATATATATATACACTGTGAAATGATTACCACAATCAAACTGATTAATACAATCATCACCTCACAGTTACCTTTTTGTTTGTGTGTGTGGTGAGAACACTTTGGATCTACTCTCTTAGCAAATTTTGAGGATATAGTACAGTATTATTAACGATCATCATCATGCTGTATATTAGATCTCCTTTTCTTATTTGTCTTCTAACTGTTAAGTTTGTACCCTTTATCGCTTTGGCATCACTCCTCCAAGAAACCTTCCCATTCCTTTCTTTTGTGCACTTGTGTAGTTATCACAGCACTCATCATGCTGTATATGTATTGTTTACATATATATTTTCCTGAAGGGGCTATAAGCAACTTGAAGTCAAGGATTAAGTCTTACCCTTTTATCTTCAGCATGTTGTATTGGGAATGTAACAGGACTATAGTTAAGTGAATAAGAATAAATAATGGATGAATGCATGAATGAATGAGTCATACTGAGAAAATAAAAATGTTAAAAGTGAAAGGTAGTGACTGTGTTAGGATTTTATAATAGAACAAATACCAATGGGGCAAAAATGAAGTAGTATATTTATGTTAGTGTTAGAATAAACTTAGAGCTGAAAATAGGCATGAAAGCAGGGTCTGTAAGCTTCAATTTGACATTGTCTGCTTAGTTTTGTAAGCATGGGCATTTGTGCTTGTTTTACCAAATAATGCAAAGCTATATATGATTTTAAAAAGATTCAGAACTATTGCTTTGGAAGGTTTGCATAAAAAAATCAAGGACTAGGAACAGTGAAACCCCTTATTCTGACAGAAAAACAGTCACTAATCTGCGAAGCGATTTTAATTCTTCAGAGAAATGTTAAATCAGCCATAGAGAGAATCAAGCCAATGGGTAGACCTGAGACATAGAAAGGTAAGGTGATTGTTTACTTGAATAAGACTTAAATAATTTATCCATTTGAGCTATGAAAAAATTCTTATAAAGCTGAAGATACTTATTTTTAATGTGTACAAAGTAAATGAACGCAACTTATCTAGGAAAAAGTAAATGAATAGAGTAAGGGAAAGTATATTCTGAAAAGAAAGAAAATTTTTGCTTTTCTATTTTTCTTCCATTATAACAGTTAATATAATTAAAGGTAGTAAAAGTTTCCTTTTGTAAGAAATGAAAAAAAAAAAAAAAAGCATTAGGTGACAAAATGATTATTTTCCCTGTTTTTCAAAAATACTTTTCCTAAAGTAAAAGTCTAGTTTTGAACAATAAAGGCATCATTCTTTAAGTAGGTCACAGTGCTCCAGGGAGCTGTCCTTATGACTTACACTCCTGTGCTTTTAAAAATTATGACAATGATTCTATATTTAGTGCTTTTCTCTGTTTTAGTGAATCACCTCAAAAACATTTGGGACCTGTATGGCAACTACAGTGGATAGAACAAGATCGAGGGACAACAGGGGATGACAAAAGAGAAATACTAGTTTCTATATCGGCAGATGGAAGAATCTCCAAATGGGTTATACGGAAAGGACTGGACTGTCATGGTAAAAAGAACAAATACATACACACATATATATCAAATTACTTTCCTTTTATTATGTGCTGACTTCAAATTCCTAGTGAGCCACATAAGAGGCGATGAATGTTGCTTTGGCTACATAAGAAAAAAACTGAGCTTGCTCATTGTTTTTCTTATTGGTATTTGCTAATTTGAACCTAATCACATGCAAAAGATGGCAGAACTCATCTTGTAGGAGGGACATACATTATATACACAATCCTTTTTCATGTGGTAAGTAAGATATGTATTTTCTTCTTTAAATAAAGATTTGATGCGTTTGAAGCGAACTACTTCTAGCAGCAGCAAGAAAGGAGCGGAAAAGGAAAAGAAAGGTGAAGCTCTGATATCTCGACAGGCCCCTGGACTTTGTTTCGCTTTTCATCCTAAGGTAAATTATTCCAATCCATTCTTTACTATTGCATATGACCACTTCCAATAACTGAAGTGTAGTAAGACATAAAGCGAGACAAAGGTTTAGCATGTTAATCAGTATTGTGCCTTGTAGGTAAAAATAAAACAAACATAGACATAGCGAGCTGCCAAACGAAGGTGGAGAGGCACATCCCAGTTAGCTGTTCTGTGTCTTTATCTGCTTTCAAGAGGAAAGGTCTACATTTCTGAGGAACTGTGGAAGGATTCTTTTTACAACTTCATGTTTAGCTTGAGTGCTTTATCATATTGATAGAAACCGAATCTACCATACAGTCCCCTATTTCAGTGTGGGTGGTGAGTCTCATGACGATGAGGATTAGGAAGACTAGTTAAGTTCATGGTTATCAAGACCAGAATCAGATCAAAGCACAATTAATGAAACTCTACTTTTTCCAATTCTTTTTATCTGCAAGTACTTTGGAATCAGAAAATTCAGCAACTATGACAGACTTCTAAGGAACTATATTCTATATATTTTCTGTTATATGTAGTGTAGTCATTTTTTTTGTGACAGCATCATCCACCTAATTATGCAAACCAGAATTTGAGCTCCTACTTTGTTCTCCTCTATCATCCAACGGCTGTTTAAGTCTTATTGTCCTTTCAGTCCAAGCCTACTACTGCTAATGTAGTTCAGGCCTTTATTGTGTTTCATATTTACCACCGCAGTTGTATTCTAACTGCCTTCATTCTCAAATTCTTGTAATCCACATTTCACCTTGATTCTAGAACAGTGCCTCTCAATGTGGGCAGGGAGGGGAATATTTTATCACTAAGGCATATTTCACAATGTCTTGAAATATTTTTGGTGGTTGCAGCTATAGGAGGTGGGTCATGGGAAGGAACACTATTGGCGTCTAGTAGGCAGAGGCCAGGGATGCTGCTAACCATCCTACAGTGCACATGACAACTACTGCCCTCCTCCACACAGAAGAAGAAGGGAAAGAGGAAGAAAAGGGGCAAGGAGAAAGAGAAGGAGAGGGGGAAGGGGAAGGAGAAAGAGAAGAGGAGAAAAAAAGAAGGAAAAGGGGAGGGACAGGGGGAGGGACTGGCCCAAAATATCAATGGTGCTGGGTTGAGAAATCCTAGTCTGTTATCTGAGAAATGTCCTTGGCATGAAGAATTTGAGATGATCATATAGTGTGTAAACAAAGAGTTTTACTTCTTCTTTTCTAATCTGGTTATCTTTTCTTTCCTGATTGTACTGCCTTGAACGTCCAGCACAATGATGAATAGAGGTGGTGAAAACAAACATCCCTCTCTTGTTTCTTATCTTAGGAAGAAAGCATTCAGTCCTTTTACTGTATTCATCCTTATTCATACTTTTACAAGTATGTAAGCTGAGATTTTTATTTTGTAGATGCAATTAATCGCATCAAGGAGATCCCATTACTTTACTGTTTGTTGAGAGTTTTATCGAGGATAGATGTTAGGTTTTCGTCAAATGCTTTCTTTACATCGAGATGATTATACAGTTTTTCTTTTTCAGTTTGTTATTATGGTGAATTACATTAAATTTTTAAATGTTTGTTTCTAAAATGAATCCCATTTGATCATGATTTATACTTTTAATCTACCGTTGGATTTGATATGCTAAAATTTTGTTTAGGAGTTTTCATCTTTGTTTATAAGGGATAGCCATCTATAGTTTTCTGTACTTGTTATGTCTTTGGTTTTGATATTAGGGTAATCCTGTAGAATGAGTTGAAAAGTATTCCCTCTTTACTTTTTTGAAAGAATATGTATACAATTAGTATTATTTCTTCATTACATGTTTGATGGGATTAATAAACCACCTGGGCCTGGATTTTCTTTTAGGAAGATTTTTAATTTTTATCTAGAAATTCAAATTTTTAGTAGCTATAGGACTATTATTATTATTATCTATTTCTTCTTGAGTGCATCTTGATAATTTGTGTCTTTCAAGGAATTTATTTCATCTAAATTATTAAAGGTAGTGACATCATAATATTTCCTTGGTATTCTTTAATAGACATTCAAGTATATAATGATGTCACCTCTTTAATTCCTACTGTTGGTAATTTGTGTCTTCTCCTTTTTTTCTTTAGTCTAGCTAAAGTTTATCAGTGCTATTGATCTCAAATAACCAGCTTTTGATTTCTCTGAATTTCATGATTGTTTTTTCTATTTTCTATAAAATTGATTTCCACTTTGATCTTTATTTTCTTTCTTCTGCTTTGGTTTTATTTGTTCCTCTTTTTATGGCTTCTTAAGGTGGAAGCTGGGATCATTGATTCATTACTTTTCTTCTTTTTGATGGAGACATTTGTGCTCTAACTTTTTCTCTAAGTACTGTTCTGGCAACATCCCACAAACTCTAATATGTTGTATTTTTATTTCATTCCATTCAGAATACTTTCTAATTTCTCCTTTATTTTTTGATTGATGGACTATTTAGTAGAATGTTATTTAGTTTTTTAATATTTAGGGCTTTTCCAAGTATCTTTCTGTTTATTGATTTCTAGTTCAATGCTATCATGATCAGAGAACAAATTTAATAAACTGAATCCTTTTGAAGTTATTGAGATTTGGTTTAAGCCCAGAATTGTGACATTTGCATGTAAATGTTCCCTGTGTACTTCAAAAAATGTATAGTCTGCTGTTCTTGGGTGGAGTATTCTATGGATGACAATCAGCTTAGGTTGGTTGAAGGTGTTTTCCAAGTTGACTGTATCCTTTCTGATTTTCTGCCTACCTCTCCATCAATTATTGACAGAGAGGTATTGACATGTCTGGCCCTAATTATGGATTTTTCTGTTGTTGTTGTTGTTGTTTACTGTGATTCCATCAGGTTTTGCTTTATGTAGCTTGAAGCTTTGTCTTAGGTATATAAATGTTTAGGATTATTATATTCTCTTGATTATTCAACTCTCTTATTATTGTAAAGTAGCCTTATTTATAACTGGTAATATTAACTCTGAAATAATCTGAATCTGATATTAATGTAACCACCTCAGCTTTCTTTTAACCAGTGTTAGCATGGTTTATTTTTTCCTTTTATTAAGTTTTTATTTAAATTGCAATTAGTTAACATCAGTGTTTCAGGTGTAGAATTTAGTGATTCAACACTTACAGACAACATATGGTGCTTATTACAAGTGTCCTCCTTAACACCCATCACCTATTTAACCCACCCTGCTACCCAGCTCCCCTCTGGAAAGCATCAGTTTGTTCTCTGTAGTTAAGACTCTGTTTCTTGATTTTTTTTTTTTTCTCTCTCTCCCCTGGCCTATGTTTATTTGTTTTGTTTATTAAATCATTTTCTATTCTTTCACATTTTTTTAACTTAAAATTTTTTTTAATGCTTATTTATTTTTGAGACAGAGAGAGACAGAAGGGGCAGAAAGAGAGGGAGACACAGAATCTGAAACAGGCTCCAGGCCCCAAGCTGTCAGCACAGAGCCCGATGGGGCTCAAACCCATGAACTGTGAGATCATGACCTGAGCCAAAGTCGGACACTTAACCGACTGAGCCACTCAGGCACCCCAGTCCTTTCACATTTAACCTACTGTGTCTCTTAAAGTACATTTCTTATTGGTAGCCTATCGTTGGGTCTTGCTTTTTTATCCATCTTATATTTTCTGTCTTTTAATTGTGATATTTAGACCATTTACATTTAGTTTTATTTTGTTACGGTTTGGTTTGAGTCAATCATTTTGTTTCAAAATGAGCCCTGTGTTGCAACTGCATTATAGTCAATGTAAATCTCTGCCCATATTGATTCTTTCAAAGAAATTATTCCTGAGAGAACTCCCCAATAAATTTGTCGCATGGAAATCTCAGAGTTTATATACTGACAAAAACAACTCTAGACGGTGACCTTGAAGATCTCTATAGAAAGAAAAGTGACTTATAAATGGTGTTGGAATAATAATTATTCACATAAAAATGGAATTAGATACCTACCCCTTCATAAACAAAAAGCTTTTAGATGAAAATGTAGGAAAACATTTCTATTACTCAAAAAAGGAAAAATTTCTTAAAGCAGAAAAAAAATGCTAGGTATATAAAAAAATTATAATACTAGCTACATCAAAATGAAAACTTCTATTTATCAAGACAATAAAAAAGTGAAAGGAAAGCCATACACTTGGAGAAGATATTTGCAACATACGTAATAAGATACATAAAGAACCTTTACATAAATGAATATAAAAATATTATGAGTAAAATTAGTCAGGAGACATAAACAGAAGAGGAAATACAAATGGCCAGTAAACATAAAATGTGCTCAATCGTGTTAATATTCATATAATATTCATATAAATAAATTCATATTCATTTAAATTCATATACCATTAGGTTAAATTTTATATCTAATACAATGGCAAAATTTCAGATATCTAAACAACCAACCATTGAAGAGAATGTGGATTAAAGGGAACTTCTGTATACTGCTGAATATAAATTGGTAATACTAGTTTGGGGAAAAATTGTACCTTATTGTGTTACTTAAAACTGCTTATATTCCATGATTTTGTAGTTGCATTCATTAGCAGTGGTACATGCTAGAACAGAGTGTCTCAAATTTTAATGTGCATACACGTTATTTGAGGGTCTTGTTAAAATGCAGATTCTGATTTAGTAGGTCTGGGGTAGCATCTGAGATTTGACAGGTGATACTGACTCCACATAGCCAGGATATAGAGCCTGACTTTCAGGCCTTTTGACTATGACTTCACAGTAGGAAATACACTTAAAATCTCTATTTAGTACATACTTATGGAGTTACAAATGCTTGAGACTCCATTTAGTTCAATCTTTCATACCCAGCAAAAACAATTTCTTCAACATCATATACATAAATATCATAAAAGAATGATAGAAAGTAAAAGACAACAGACAACTATTATCAAGATAATTTTTCTAGTTTTGGTTCTTGAATTGATTTTAATAGATTTTGAGGGATCTGCTTTTTTTTTTTGAAGTTAATTTATTTTTGAGAGAGAGCATAGGGGAGGGGCAGAAAGAGAGGAAGACAGAAGATCTGAAGTGGGCTCTGCGCTGACAGCAGAAAACCCCATTCAGGACTTGAACTTATGAACCATGAGATCATGACCCGAACCAAAGTTGGACACTTAACCAACTGAGCCATTCAGGTGCCCCAAGGGATATGATTTTCTACTTAGCACATTTACTAATCTATCACAAGCCAATATACTTCAATATTTTGTGTTGCAGGATACAAATATCTATTTGGCTGGCACTGAAGAAGGTCATATTCACAAATGTTCTTGTTCGTATAATGAACAATACTTAGAAACCTACAGGGGACATAAGGTTAGTTTAATAACAGTAGGTATGAAAAATGTGTCTTTTAATAATTCTAAAAAAATAGTATTTTTATACACACTATTTTTCACATGCAATAAATTTACAACTTCAGAGTTAATATTACCAACTTGAATTAAGTATTTTTTTTTGTATGGAAATCATCATAATGTGTGGGACATTTTATTTGGCTTCCAGGTAGTCTTGATTTTTTCTTGCCAGTTATGGAAGTCACAATTTTTATTTGTTTCTGAAAGACTTTGCTTATGATAACAATCTGATTCCAAAGTAAAACTGTCTCTGGCATATACTTATTTTCTCTATCTTTTGTGATTGTTCCTTCCATGTTATCTTCATTTTCTCCCTTATTTCTGTTTCTTAAAGTGATCATTATATTTTAAAAAAATAAATAAAGTATTATATGTATTAATATTTAGTTAGTATTGTAACAACTATATTTTTACATTTCTGTATGGCATAACTTAGGGAAGATTCAAATTATGACCTTACTCTGAGCTAAAATAATACACAGTGATGCATGGTACATAAATCTAGAAATCTTAGCATTTTTAATTTGTTGGTCAAGTTTAATTTGATGTTAACTATTATTTACGTATGTATTTTAATTTGTTTTTCTAATTCTAGGGTCCAGTGTATAAAATAGCATGGAATCCATTTTGTCACGATGTGTTCTTGAGCTGTTCTGCAGATTGGGGTGTTATTATATGGCAACAGGAGAATTCGAAGCCATTTTTGAGTTTTTATCCAACTACTTATGTTGTTCATGATATTGCCTGGTCTCCAAAATCAGCTTATATATTTGCAGCTGCAAATGAGAGCAGAGTAGAGATTTGGGACCTTCATATCAGCATGTAAGTGTTAATGTTTTTCCTGGTGATATTTCTCATAAAAGCAGTTCAAACTAAATGATACCCCATAGTTTTGGTATTTGTTAGAGAGCATTGTGGTTACTTTAGAACAAGCAATAATTTACATGGTGAGAGTCCTTTGTGAATAAAAGATATATGCTAGGATGCTATATTCATTTTAATTACTTATGCCATATGTGGTTTTAAAAATATTTAAAAAGGTTACCTTAATCATATCAGACTTTTACAGGAGGATATAAAATATCATAGCTACCTTGAATTCTTTTTCATTGCCTAGTTTATAGAAGAATGCAGAGAGGCAACTAGCTGTTTTTAACTAAAGATTGTTTGCAATCAGGTAGAGAAAGGAAACAAAATAATTATTTTTTAAAATACTTATTCTCTTACCTTTTTAAAAACATATACAAAAGGCCATGATTTAATAAAAAGTTTTAATTTAAGGTGTAGACCAAAGTTATTAGAGTGTCATCTAGGCCCATGTTTTCTTTTTAAAATGAACATTTATACAATGCAGGAATAAAATGTTTAATGATCCTATTTCCTCAGTTGGAAAATACTGTAGAGTTTTATGCTAGTTATTAGCAGAAACATCAGGGCATTACAGTCTTGCTTAAAATAAGTGATATAAAATTCAATGGGTTTATTCTTTTCTTAAAAAAAGTTATTTATTTATTTTGAGAGAGTGTGTGTGTGTGTGTGTAAGCAGAGGAGGAGCAGAGAGAGAGGGAGTCAGAGATCCCAAGTACACTCCATGCCTTTAGCACAGAGCCTGATATGGGGCTCTGAGATCATGAGCCTGAGCCAAATCCTGAGATCACGACCTGAGCCAAAACCAAGAGTCTAACACTCAACCAACTGAGCCACCCAGGCTCCCCTCAATGGGTTTGTTCTTAATGACAACTTTTTATCCTATAAGTTAATAATATAATAACTCTAAAATTTTGTCATGGCTAATACTATAAAACAGTTTGAACCCCAAACCAAGGATTATATCACAAAGCAATTTATTTTTTTGTATGAGATGACTAATGTATAAAATGACTACTTAACTC
This sequence comes from Proteles cristata cristata, assembly GCA_017311185.1. Lineage (NCBI taxonomy): Eukaryota > Metazoa > Chordata > Mammalia > Carnivora > Hyaenidae > Proteles > Proteles cristata. Next base: position 252,344 of record JAESUZ010004016.1, on the reverse strand, counting down.
ATCTCACTCCTGATTTTAATTTTTTTGGTAAAACTCAATCTCAGGACATTTCTTCAGAAGTAGGCAAGCTTCTGCCTCGGTTTTTTTTTTTTTTTTAAGTTTACTTATTTTTGAGAGAGAGAGAGAGACAGACAGACAGACAGACAGAGAGCACAAGTGGGGGAAGGGCAGAGAGAGAGAGGGAGACCGAATACAAAGCAGGCTCCAGGCTCTGAGTTGTCATGCATATCCCAATGCAGGCCTCGAATCCACAAACAGCGAGACCATGACCTGAGCCAAAGTTGGACACTGAAGCCACTGAGCCACCCAGGCACCCCCGTTTCCGTTGTTTTTTAAGGATATTGGTGGATTGCTTTGGATGACAAGGAATAAAGAGAGTTCTTGTTCAAAATATTCTTTTATATTCCAGAGGTTCATTTGGGTCAAAATATCCTTCTATTAAAAAACATTTATTACTTAAGAAGTTGTATTATTCAGGGTTCTCCAGAGAAACAGTAGCAGTAAAAAGAGAGAAAGAGATTTACTTTAAGGAATTGGGTCACATGACTGTGGGGCCTGGCAAGTGTCAAGTCTGCACCCTGGGCTGGTGGGTTATAATTTCCATCAGGAGTCCATCTTGCAATCTTGAGTCTGAAGGCAGTCTGGAGGCAGAATTTTATTCTACTTTGGGGAAATCAGTCTTTTCTCTTAAGGTCTTCAACACATTGAATAAGGTCTGCCTACATTATGGAGCATAGTGTGGTTTATTTAAATTCTACTGATCTAAATGTTAATCATAACTAAACAAAGTACCTTCATGGCAAAGTGTAGACTGATGTTTGACCTTGTAAACAACTGAGTACCATAGCCTAGCCAAGTAAATACATAAAGTTAACCAGCATAGGAGTTTAAATTTGTGAGTTCACATCTTTTTTTTTTTAAGTTTATTTATTTATTTTTGAGAGAGAGAGGGAGAGTGAGAAAGAGAGAGACTGAGCATGAGCAGGAGAGAGAGGAGGAAAGGAGAGAGAGAGAATCTTAAGCAGGCTCCACTCTCAGCTGGAGCCTGACACAGGGCTTGATCCCAAGACCATGAGACCAGGATCTGAGCCGAAACCAAGAGTCGGATGCTCAACTGACTGAGCCATCCAGGCGCCCAATGAGTTCACATCTTAATTGTGACTTGCTTGAATTTATTTAGTAGAAATTTGTTCACTGAAGAAGTGAAAGTTTTCACTGAATAAGGAGTAGAGAAGCAGTTATTTTGACTTTGAAAATTTATTTAAGAAACTTTTGTTTTGTTTTTGTCACATGAAATCACATAAAACATCTCAGACTTTTCTTAATCTGTATATAAAAAGAATATAGTAACAACAAATACATTTACAAATAAAATATTTTATTGCAGTTTGGATCCTCTGATTGTGAATGTTGCTAACCCTGGAATTAAGTTCACAACTGTCCTCTTTGCCAAAGAAACAGATTGCCTTCTAGTGGGTGACAGTGATGGACAGGTTGGTGTGTATGAACTAAGAAATATGCCCACTGCTTTGGATTCTGGCCGGGTAAGACTCAAAAGTCAAATTTTGTATAATTTAATAATTTTAGTTGTGGGGTGCCTGGGTTGCTCAGTTAGTTCAGCATCTGACTTGCTCAGGTCATGATCTCACAGTTCGTGGGTTCGAGCCCTGTGTCAGGCTCTGTGCTGACAGCCGGCTCAGAGTCTGGAGCCTGCTTCGGACTCTGTATCTCCCTCTCTCTCTGACCCTCCCCTGCTCATGCTGTCTCTCTCTCAGAAATAAATAAAACATTAAAAAAATTTTTTTTAAATAATAATAATTTTAGTTGTAATTTTGTGTCATACAAGGAATTTACATTTCTTAAATACCTTAAGTGTGGTGCAATGGAAAGAACATAAAACCCAAGCGTTTCTACCAAGCATGGGATCTACTAGGCTTATTTCCTTTGAGCCTCATTTTTTTCCTCTGTAATATGAACACAATAATGCTGTAGCATAATAATTGTAAATGCTAAATGGAATAACTTAAAATTGTGCCTAATATACTGTTGGGACTTAATAATTGTTGAATATGGAAGAAGTTTACTGAAAATATTCAAAGACTTATACAAGAAATTATAATATTTTAGATATTATCCAATGTTCCTGAAATAAGCATTTGTTTTTGTTTCTGTCGTGTTATCCTACTGCCTTACTTTGATCTTCAAAACTAAAAGGCAACTGAAAGGGAGAATATATTTGGAAATGACATATCGGTTAAAGGGTTAGTATCCAAAATCTATAAAGAACTTATAAAATTCAACACCCAGAAAACAAATAATCCAGTGAAGAAATGAGCAGAAAAAATGAATAGACACTTTTCCAAAGAAAACATCCAGATGGCTAAGAGACACATGAAAAATGCTCCACCTCACCCATCATCAGGAAAACACAAATCAAAACCACAATGAGCTACCACCTCACACCTGTCACAATGGCTAAAATTAAGAACTTGGGGAACAACAGATGTTGATGAGGATGTAGAGAAAAGGGAACACGTTTGCACTGCTGGTGGAAATGCAAACCGGTGCAGTTTGGAAAACAGTATGTAGATTCCTCAAAAAATTAAACAATAGAACTAACCCTATGACCCAGCAATAGAACTGCTAGGTATTTATCCAAAGGGCACCAAAATACGGGTTTGAGGGGACATAGGCACCCCAGTGTTTATAGCGGCACTATCATATCAACTGACGAATGAATAAAGAAGATGTGGGATATATATTTTAAAAAGGAAAAAAAATTAAAGAAAATAGAAAAAACAAATAGAAAACTTTTTTGTAAAACTTTGACAAGCAATCGGTATTACCAGATCCTATTATTTCTAAGGTAGCTGTTCAATTTTTAATTTTTTAATGCTTAAATATTATTTTATGGAGTAATCTGGTATATATTACCAAGAATATGATAAACATGTTAAAAATATTTAAAATATGCACGAATCAACAAGGAAAAAATACTAAGACTACAACAGAAGACTGGGTAATGGTCAGGAACAGTTCATTCACACACAAAAAAGACTAATAAATATACTTTAAAATTAAACCTCATTGGGGCACCTGGGTGGCTTAGTCGGTTGAGCGTCTGACTTTCGCTCAGGTCATGATCTCGCGGTTCGTGGGTTCGAGCCCCGCGTCGGGCTCTGTGCTGATTGCCAGCTCAGAGCCTGGAGCCTATTTCAGAGTCTGTGTCTCCCTCTCTCTCTGACCCTCCCCTGCTCACGCTCTCTCTCTCTCTCTCTCCTAGAAATAAATAAAACATTAAAAAAAATAAATTAAAAAAAATTAAACCTCATTGATAAATGAAGAAATAAATTGTATTACATTAAATTAAAATGTGATTGCATTCTCATATATGACATTAACAAAGTTTTTTTTAATTTAATAGGTGTACTCAGTACTAGCAACATTTGATAAACAGGTTTTCTCTTAAATAGAGAAATGTTGGAATAGAATTTGGTATAACTTCTTTGGAAGCAATTTGGCAATCTGAACCAAGACTGTCATATTTTTGAAATTCTGTTCTATAAAAATATTCATAAAGGCAATCAAATAAATTAATTATAACAGTTTAATAGGATAAGAAAAGAAAAAGAAAGAAAAAGAACATAATTTAAATATCCAACCAGAGGGAAATGTGGCCAGGGAAGTCAGCTGTGTTAGATTTGGGTCACATGTAGCAGGTGGAATTTTACCCCATGAGGGGCTATATGATAGATGATAGATAGATAGATAGATAGATAGATAGATAGATAGATAGATAGATAGATAAATGCATGCTTTGGATGTTGTATTTGTCATTTCTGCTACCTAACATCCAGAGATTGATCTCCTACCCACTTCAAGTTTTTGCTCAAATATCAGTCACTTTCTTGGTGAAATCTTCCTGGCTACCTTATTTAAAATTGAATCTCTACTCTCACCTACACTTCTTATCTCATACTTTTCTATGTTTCTTTTTTGTAATAACATTTATCTTTGAATATACCATATTCCTTATTGATTTATTTTGTTAATTGCCTGTCTCCCACAGCTGGGATGTAAGCCACATAGAAACAGTGAATTTTGTCTCTTTTGTTTGTAAAAACATAAAGATTTTTTCCTAAAATGCGTGTTTCCATACATCATAATTTTAGTCTGATCTGAGAAATGCAGCACTAATGGCTTGTTTTTCATGATGTAAGCATTTTAATATTTTTAATTTCTCTCACATTCATTGAGTATAATACCTTTTAGGGTACTGGTGTGTTTATGCCCACACTTGTTTATGATACACAGTTCAACAGCCAGAAGGAACTAGAGAATTCTATTCTTTATTCAAGTCTCTCAAAAACATTAAAATGGATCCAAATATACAGTTAATGGTAATCTTTTTCTTCTTCTTTACTTATCCCTCAAATCCTAAATGTAACCTCAAGGCCTAAATCCATTGCTTTCTATCCCTGTGATTCCATCAGCTCCATCCCACAAAAGCCCTAAGAACTCACCCACAAATTCCAAACTTGGGGCAGTGAGGAGAGGGAGTTGCATTATTTAAAAATCTTTGCAAAAAAAAAATAAAATAAAATAAAAATCTTTGCTAATGTGTGCTGGGCTGGTGGTAGCAGAGAAACCTAGGAGTATTAGCATGTTGATTCTTTTTATTCACATATGTCTACAGTACTTGTCAAGTGTGACAATAATTTATCAATATAAACTATAATATTTTGTACACATGTCTTTCGTACTAGTTTGAGCTAACTGGAAACTTGTATATTTAAATATCTAGCACAGAGCTAGCACATAATAGGTACTCAGCAAATATTGAAAAGTGAACAAACACACTTAGAAACAAAAGACACATGGTTTATACGAAAGGAACAATGTATGCACAAAAATATAATCAAGTCATAAAAACCAAAATAACAAAATCCTATAGAAGCATAGAATAGGAAAATTGGCTTTTGAAAAGAGAATGGGGAAAAAGGAAAAGAAAAAATAGGCGAATACTTTGGGGAAGACTTTCACACAGGAGATTAAATTTTAACTGTATTTTGAAGGATTAGAAATTTTCTTTGCAGGGGCACCTGGCTGGCTCAGTTGGTTGACTGAATGACTCGTGGTTTTGGTTCAGGTGATGATCTCGTGAGATCCAGCCCTGCATCGGGATATGCGATGACAGCATGGAACCTGCTTGAGATTCTCTCTTTGCCCCTCTCTCTGGCCCTCCCCTGCTCATGCTCTCTCTCTCAAAATAAATAAGTAAACTTTTTTTAAAAAAAGGAAATTTTCCTTGCAGACAGGCGTGAGGGAAACGCTTGAGCAAAGGTATAGAATTAGAAAGGTCCATGACATTTTGAGGAAATGGTGAGTAGACTTTTTTGACTGGTAAAGAGATTGCTTGAGAGAAAAGGGCTAGTTGGGTCATTTGCCATGATGTGGAATTTGATCCTTATTTTCTAGAAAATAGAAAACCATTTAAGATTTATAACTCTAAAAATGATATGGTGACAAAATAAAATTAGATGCCTATCTCACATGTTGTACAATGGTGAACTCCGATAGAATTGAAGACTGAAAAATAAAGCAAACTATTAGAAGAAAGTGTAGGATAATGTCTTAATGATCTAAAGGCAGATTTTAAAAAGACCAAAAAATCTCCTGAATTTTCCCATTTTTTCCCTGTTACCTTATTTGTAAGATGAGTATAATTTTGGTATCAGAATCAAAGGTTATTAGAAACATTAGAAGAGTAAATAGGTACAAAGTGGTTAGAACTGGTACTGGTGCATAGTAAGTGCTCAATAAACCTCAAGTAGTCTTTCTATGATTATTATGTCAAAATTAACACTTTCTGTTCAGGATTCCATATGTCAAGTTAAAAGAAACAGATTAGAAGAAGAAAAATCTAAGATTATAAAAGACGTAGTGTCCAGTATATATAGATAACTCCTATTAAACAATAAGAGCAATTCAATGTTTTGAATGGGCAAATGTATAAAATACTAAATCATAGGAGAGAGACTGGAATATTAATTCTCACAAGTAATGGAGAAATATACAATTGAAATTATACAAGGTATCAATTCAAACTGATTGGATTTACAAAAATGAAAATATTAGCCAATATTAAATATTAGCAAAGTTGTAGGGAAATAGGAGCTCTTATGCAAGGGTCTTGGGAATATGAATTAGCATAGCTTCTTTTTTTTAATGTTTTATTTTATTTCTTTTGAGAGAGAGAGACAAAGTGCAAGCAAGGGGAGAGACAGAGAGAGAGGAAGACACAGAATCTGAAGCAGACTCCAGACTATGAGCTATCAGCACAGAGCCCGACGCAGGGTTCAAACTCAGGAACTGTGAGATCATGACCTGAGCTGAAGTTGGACACTTAACTGACTAAGACACCCAGACGCCCCTAGCATAGGCTCTTCAGAGAGTGATTCAGTAAAACTTAGAATTCAAATACCATACAAAACAGTGAAACCATAGAGAATGTCATGCACATGTATATTTGGACACATGTATAAGGTATTAATGTGAGTTGTTTCGTCTTTTTTTTCTTTTGTCTTTATTTTTTTAATTTTTTAAATTGATATTAATGAGATTTATTTCAGACTTTTTTTTTTTTTACAAATAGTTTATTGTCAATTTGGTTTCCATATAACACCTAGTGCTCATCCCCACAAGTGCCCTCCTCTATGCACATCTCCCTCCTCCCCCCCACACCCATCAGTCCTCAGTTCTCAGTATTCAAGAGTCTTTCATGGTTTTGCCTCTCCTCTCCCCCCACTATTTCCCTCTTTTCCCCTTGGTCCTCCGTTAAGTTCCTCCTAATCCTCCTATACGTGCAATCATATGGTATTTGTCCTTCTCTGCCTGACTTATTTCGCTCAGCATAACACCCTCAAGGTCCATCCATGTTGCTACACATGGCCAGATTTCATTGTTTCTCATTGCCATGTAGTATTCCATGGTATAGATAAACCACATCTTCTTGATCCATTCGTCTGCTGATGGACACTTAGGCTCTTTCCATGTTTTAGCTATTGTGGAGAGTGCTGCTATGAACATTGGGGTACATGTGCTCCTATGCATCAGCACTCCTGTATCCCTTGGGTAAATTCCTAGCAGTGCTATTGCTGGGTCATAGGGAAGTTCTATTGTTAACTTCTTGAGGAACCTCCACACTGTTTTCCAGAGGGGCTGCACCAGTTTACATTCCCACCAACAGTGTAGGAGGGTACCCGTTTCTCTACATCCTCGCCAGCATCTAGAGTTCTCTGATTTGCTCATTTTAGCCACTCTGACTGGCATGAGGTGGTATCTCAGTGTGGTTTTGATTTGTGTTTGCCTGATGAGAAGTGATGCTGAGCATCGCTTCATGTGTCTGCTGCCCATCTGGATGTCCTCTTTGGAGAAGTGTCTGTTCATATCTTCTGCCCATTTCTTCACTGGGTTGTTTGTTTTTTCTTTTGTCTTTAATGTTTCTTTTGTACATGGAGATGATTACTCAGTCTACTTTTGCTTAAAATGTTCAATTCAAATATGCTATAAAATTAAAAAAAAATCTTTGTTCACCTTAAGTTCTTAAATTTAGATAATATATTTTATTATTCTGTTTCTAAGTCTAGCAAATTTTAAAACACACTTTCAATAAGCTTTGTAACCAACTTCTTTAAATCCTCTAAATTAATTTATCAATTTAATATAGACTTTTAAGTACTTCAACCATCTATGGACAAACCAATCTGATACTTAAGGAATTCTTATTAATTTAATACATTTTAAATGTTGAATATAATGAATCTTTAATTTTCTTAAATGTTCCAATGCTTTTAATAAATGAATAATATTTCAGTCTATGATTACAAGTCTAAATCAATTACCCAATTACACATTTAAATTAGAATCACAAATTTATTTGCTAGGCAATCTAATAATGGCAAATTCTCTTACATATAATGAATATTTAAAATATGAAATATGTACAAGCTCCTTAATACAAAAATATTAAAATTATCTGTTTGATTTGCTGCATTATTTCTATACACAATTATTATTCTTTCAGTGTAAAAATAGGTTTCCCCAGTAAAGAAACAAATAAAGCATTCCAAGTAGTTTTGGAGATGATTTACTCAACTGGCTCACATGATATTAACTGTGGACATTTAAGGAGATGTTCCTAACTACTTTGGTGCCAGGCTGAGCCCTGCTTTAGAGTTGATTTGTTCATGCCCTCCATCTGGAATGGTCTCAAAGCCCATGTCTCCTGAAGTCTACTTACCTGTTACCCATGTTCTCTATCTTCTCATGGAAGCCTGCAACCCTGAATGTGTTGCTACATCACTTGATTGATTTCAAGTTATTTATTTACTGTGTCATGAATTCTAAATTACTATACTTTTCCTATCTTGTAGGATTACAATTTTTATAGATGTTTAAATTGTTATCTGTTTGGATTCTGTATCTCTTCCAGGGTTTTCTTTAATTTGTTAGTAGTGGTCTGAAAGACATGCTAATGAAAATGTTCATAACAGCCTTGTTTCTATATTGATAAGTTGGAGACAACCTAAATGATCATCAGTGAAACACTGGGTAAATAAAATATGTCACATTCACATGAGTGACTGTAATACAGAAGTTTAAATAATATATATTTCAGTGTCTCAATATGACAAATTTTGAATAAATCTTAAATATGTGTTGAGTGATAAAAATAAATTGGAGGAAGATAAGTACAATATGTTATGATTTATTTAAGAGTATTTAAACACAAATATAAAAGCTGTGTTCTTAGTGGACATATTTATAGTTAGTAAAAGTATAGAATATAGATTGGAATGTGCAAGAAAAAGATTTCATTTTTGTGTTTGATTTGAATTGATGAAAGATATCCTTTTTTTACTTTTCTTTTCAAGTTTTTAAATTTAAATTCCAGTTAATTACCATACAGTGTAATATTGGTTTCAAGTGTAGAATTTAGTGATTCAGCACTTCCATGCAATACCTGGTGCTCATCATAACAAGTTCACTCTTTAATTCCCATCATTTAACCCATCCCCACTCATCTCCCCTCTGGTAACCATCAGTATGTTCTTCATAGTTAAGGGTCTATTTCTTGGTTTGCCTCTCTCTTTTTTTCCTCTGTGCTTGTTTGTTTTGTTTCTTAAATTCCATATATGAGTGAAATCCTATGGTATTTGTTTTTCTCTGACTGACTTCTTTTGCTTCACATAATACTCTCTAGCTCAATCCATATAGCACCATGTTCTACAATAGCCCAATTATATAAACAGCCCAAATGTCCATTGACTGATGAATGAATAAAGAAGCTGTGGTATATAGATACATTAGAGATATCTTTTATTTTGAGCAGTATGCTCTGCAAGCAGAAGGCTAAATTGAGAGTGTGAACATTTTTGAAAAACGTGTGTGTGTGTGTGTGTGTGTGTGTGTGTGAATGATTTCAGTGCTGGTGAGCAAAATTTTCTTGTATGAAATATATTGCATACATTGATAAACACAATTTTCTAATACAAATATGTTTTTCATGCTTTTGGTCATTATATTTTAAAACTTCAGTGTTATTCTTCTGGGAGATTCAACAAAAACCTATTAATCAGATTTTATGTTACTTACAGACAAACACAGGCTCACCTGATACACTTTTTCCTGAACTTTTCAGAGAAGAATATAATCAAATAGTAATTTGAAGTCTCAAAGTAATTAATGTCAAACCATTATTTCCTATTAAGATATCTGATCAAGTAATATTATGTCCTATAATTTTTCCAGTAATTTTAACCAAGAGTGAATCAAAATTTTGGAAGGCTTATGTTTTCATTCTATAGGAAAGATGTACGCCAAATTTATAATGAAGTCTGCCTCTGGCAAGTGAAGAATGAGAGAAGAAGAGGATTAGGGATAGGTACAAAAGGAACTTCAACAGGAATACGTGTTTCACAAAGGCAAACTACCAGAATACACTTGCACCAAGTGTGCTGGAGGAGGGCCCATTGGAGAAAAGCCATGGAGATATACCAAGGACCATGGTATAGGTATAGAACCATGACTCCCACTCATCTCCATATTGTTCAGCACCCACCGCATCCTTGCACAGCAAGAGAACTTTGATCCTTGGGCTATAGATGTTTTAAGCGAAATAATTTCTGAAACTCTGGCAGCTCCTTGATGTATTCAAGGACCAGAATATTACTGTGATATTACATAGTAGAACATTGGCTCCTGCCCTGTCCTACCAACCAGGGTTTGTGGTTAAGGGTAATATCTTTGTGATGCCTGGTATGAACAGGGTATGGGGTCCAAACTTTGCAATGATAATTTTGTGATGTATCTAGCTGCCAACGGGATTCACCACAAATTAACATTATTGTTTGTCGAAGCACCATCTCCTCCTCTAGTGTTATGTGGTTGGTTGCTGGGGGCCCAAGTCTTATGTTGAACAGAATTATAGTTTGAATACTTGGCGGAAGCTAATTCCAGTGGGGCATTGCACAAAGCGACCTTTTTTTTTTTTTTTCCTGGAGCTAGTCTGTGGAGAATCACTCTTGAATACTATTTCTAAACTTATGTTTCAGTATATAAATGTTTGCCATTTTTTCTCTGTACTTTGGGTATTTACATATAGACTCTTCATTCAACAAATATCTACTGAGTATGGACTATGTGACAGGGTCTGTTTTGGGTGCTAAGAATATAACAGTGAATAAATTAAAGTAGTGATCTACTGTGTTAGCCCAAGTGAGAGACTGAAGTAGAAAGATATGGATGTGAGAAGCAGCTTGGCAACTGATTTTGTGTCAGGACCTGAAGAATGGGGAATGTCATCATCAGTACAGGCTAAAAGACAGGACTAACTTATGTAATATCATCTAAGGGGTTTGTAACTCTTTAAAGTTTTGTAAAACTCTTTTACATACATTAGTTCATTCAGCTCTTATAACAATTTTTCAAAGTGATTGTTAATATTTCTGTTATCCACTCAAGGAAACTAAGATTCTCAGATATCAATGATTTATTTTAAGGTCTCCTTTACTGTGCAGTAGAGAAAATTCTGGTCTTCTGCTTCAATTCCCATCTTTTCACAGTATCTTTATTTTTTATTTATTTTATTTTATTATTTATTGTTTCAAGTTTTAAATATTATTCTCATTTAATCTGAAGGAATGACACTCTATTTTTTCAGGTTTATTTATTTGTTTTGAGAGAGTGAGAGTACAAGCAGGTAAGGGGCAGAGAGAGAGGGAGAGACAGAATCCCAAGCAGGCTCCATGCCATCAGCACAAAGCCCATTTTGGGGCTGGAACTCAGGAACTATGAGATCATGACCTGAGCCAAGATCAAGAGTCAGATGCTTAACCAAATGAGCCAGCCAGGCACCCCTATTGTTTCAAGTTTTTATTTAAATTTCAGGTTGTCAACATACAGTCAAATATTAGTTTTATGTGTAGAATTTAGTTCATGGTATCTTTCTTAAAAACTCACCTACCATCTTTGGTTTCATCCTCTTATAGATTATTATTTTACTCCTTTAGTATAAGATTGTTATTATTAAATTAAATACAAAATCCACATTGGAATTCAGATCTTAAGCTCTCTCTAAATTAAGCACTATAGGTCAGGAAAGAGCTTAAGATATAATTAAGATCACAAGCTACTTTACAGATAAGAAAACTGAGGTTTACATATTAAGGCTAAACAGAAGCTGCCAAAAATGGTCCCTTAACAGAATCCTTATAAAATTGTTTATCAAACTCCTTTAAGAGTCCTCCATTGGAAAAAGCAGGTTTATACTAGGAAGTAACTGTTACTATTTAAACTTACCTAGGTTTATTTCCTTTTTGCAATCTCATTGGATGCCCTTTATATGTATCACTAATTTATAAATTTTAAATGGTATTTTAAAGACTCCTTTGCTTCTTAATTTATATTTTATTGCATTATAATTGTTTGACTTTTTCTTTTCAGGGAGACATAATAGCTACTTTGATTGGATCCAAGTCAAAACAGCCAGGATAATTCATCATTACTAATAACTTCTCTTGTTACTGTTTAAAGAAAAAGAAACAGTGTTTAATATCCAGTAGTACAATCTGTATGCAGTAAGCTGGGATTTTGATGTTAGAAAATGATATTTGATGTATAACTTCTTTTTCAACCTAACATAAAGTTAATAAACTTTTATTTCAGAGATATGTGATCTAGGCTAATTGTAAGAGTTTTGCTGAGATTTTCTTAATATTTTTAGTCATATTCCAAGTACACATAACCACATATGTGTTCTTACAAAATCTCCAAATAGGTTAGAAAATTATTATTCCATTAGAAGCAAAGCTTGGAAATTACTAGAATTACTGAAACCAAAATCTTTACAAGATGCAGTTTCATAGAATTTCACGTCTGCTTTCTAAGATTTGTTTTCCAAGTTTATGAATTATGCATGTGTTAGTGTTAGGAGAATACTGGATTCTTATACCCAACTTCATTTATGTTTTATTTTATTTTATATTTTCACACTCAACTTTAAATCAGAATTTTATGCTCTTAGCTTTGAAAGCTGAAGCTTTTAGACTGACAAGCAGACAACATGACAGCAAATGTCAAAATTGCATCACTTCGCCAGCAGGCATCACACTCCCGATTCAGTGAGAAGAGTTAGTCTGGGACACATCAGGGCACCCTCCTCTGCGTGCCCCAAATTGGCTCTGGGTTTTAAGCCCAGACTTAAGTGGGCCCAGAGAGAAAATAGAAAGTCCTCGATCTATAGTTGGCATCAGAATGTCATCTTATGAAGGGTTCTAGAGCTAGCTTGTGCAAATAGGAGAGTGGGCAGCAACAACTCCTCCAAACAGATTGCGAACAGCCTATTCCATGCTGTTTGTGAGAACAAGTCCGCCGTTTTGTTAACTGAGGCCATAGGACAGGATGGCCTGTTTTCTAAAGCATTCTAAATGGAGAGGAGAGGCATCTGAAACTCACTAAAATCTCTGGGGGAAAAAAGAGTATAAAACTAAGAAGGGAGTCTGTGCAACAATAGAAACTGCCTTTTTAAACTTTCAACTTCTTTGCAACTTGTTTCTTTGGAGTCATCTTTTACACAAAAGCAAGGTAATTTTGGGGTGGATTGAGAGCTTAGGTGGGGTAATAATAATAAGTTTCCTGCTGATATGAATCACTGTGGTTCCTCTCTTTGTCTTTCTGAAAGGTTGGACTTTCCATAACACTGTGTAACAAAATAAAAATTTGATTCAATTAAAAAATATGTTTCTTTGTATTATGTATTTTTGACTTATCAAAAATTTTCTACCATCGTTGCTTATCAAGACTAAAAGAAAAATAAAACTAATTATTCTTAGACCCTGGGCAGCCGATCCAAAGCACTGAAGCCATTGCATTCCACCCTTCCCTTTCCTCATCTTATAGACTCTCCCATGCTTTTAGAGTAGCAATCAAATTAAGAGTGACTGATATTACTTTATGTGTGTGTTGTTTCTGCCAGCTGGGTGGAATGATGACTTAGAGCTAGAAACTGAATTTCAGAATGTACATTTCTTGGACACCTGAGTTTCTGATTTGAGATTCAGACCTGCTGTGCTAAATATTGGTGTGGTTATTTGCTTAGTGTTTGCCTCCTCCCTTAGACTTTAAGCTCTTTGATGGCAGGGACTATGTGTTTTGTTCACCCCTATATCTCCAACACCTATAACACTACCTTCACGGAGGAATTATTGCAGCAAATAGAATGAATGAATGATCAAGTTAATGGGAGAAATGTTGGCTTCATGCATACACCATATTAAAACATGATCTAATATTTTAAGTGTGATTTCCTTAATATACTACAAAATATCTTATTGCAGAGGGTAAAATATTTTAACTGTAGGAAACATAAAACATACAATCAAATGGAAGATAAAATCAGCCTTGCAAATCAGCTAAACAAAGGTCATAGTCTTCTTTGTTCTCTAACAATATGAAATCACTTTTCCCCCTCAAGACAAAAACTAAAAACAAATTTATGATCACTTTCTTTAGGTGAATATTGCTGCTGCTTTTGAGATTGTGGTCCACTGACTGATGGAGTTTACCTCCAGTGTAAAGTACTTAACACAATGCCTGGCACAAAGTAGAGAGTTCTCATTCTGATTATCCCAAACCACATCCCTGCTTCTTAGTCTGAAAACTTCTTTGCCCTTGGTCGCTGGCTAAGCCCTTGCCAAGGCCCCACTCCTTTAAGAGATACAGACCACGCTAATGACCTCATTTGTTCCTTTATACATTTGGGCTTTGTGTCTGGTTCGTTCATGATTTACTGCAATGTTCAAGTCTACCCTCAAATCCACAGAACATTGTGCTCGCTTCGGCAGCACATATACTAAAATCCACAGAACATTTACTAGGCTATCAGCCTTCATTTGCTTAGGTTGGCATACTCAGTGGGTGATAAAACTAAAAGGCTAATAATTTACATGAAACTAATTCCTGAGTTAAATAGAAAGCAGAACATGTCCATTAAGCTGAAACATATAAAACATAGTTATGAATCATCAGAATAAGCACTGCTTTTTCTAAAGTGATGAAACATTTGTGTAGCATCTAGAACAACTCATGAAAAATGTACTCTCACCATGTCTGTATTTCTCTGAATAGTTAACTATCAAAAGATACGGTGCTATTATACCAGAAAGAAAAAATATCCCAGGATATTTTAGGGATCTTACATCATAACTCACAATAATTTTATCGAATTTTTCAAGTTATTATATATATTTAAATTATTTATTGAGTTTTTAAAGGTTTATTTATTTTGAAAGAGAGAGAGACAAAGAGAGAGAATGCACAAGCAGGAGAGGTGCAGAGAGAGAGAGTGAGAGAGAGAACTCCTCGCAAGCTCCATGCTGCCCGTATAGAGCCCAATGGGGGGCCGAAACTCATGGGCAGTGACATGACCTATCAAAATAAATTGAATCTGACTTGGGAAAAAAAGTGAGCTTGCTACCTTTCAGAAAATAAAACCCTTTCTTTCTTTAGTCTCCAGCTTGAAGTCATTTGATTGGACAACTCTTTTGATGAGCTCAACATCTATGGCAGGTGCTATGGGGAACAGAGAGAAACATGTGATGTTAAGGAACATGTTGAAATCACATGGATAATTTCACACATGGATAATTACTGAATATAAGTTGGAAATTAGGCAGGTGCTAAATAAGGATGGAAGGAAGGAATCTGTTATTGAGCAGTTATTAAGTGCCAGGTAGTTTCATGTGCAACATTACATTCAGTCTGACGATAAGCATTCTGTGAAGTAATATTATCACAATTTACCATTTTACTGGGGAAAAAGTTGTTCACCCAGCTGGTAGGTTTTTTTGCTAGGGAGCAAACCAAGTCTATCTGGCTTCAAGAGCTGAGGTCTTTGTTTTATGCTGTGTCTCAGATGGGAAAATGAACATGGTGAACTGCTGTAATAAATGATAGTGTCATAGAGGCAGTGCTGTTTGATGGAGGCCCTAAAGGACGTATGGGATTTGGGGAGTTACGATGAGTGGGGTAAAATGAAATTCTAGTAGGAATTCCAGTAGTAATTGTCTGATCAGAATGTTGACGTGGGAATGAACCTAACATGTTTCAGAAATACTGAGGGGACCAATTTCACTGCATTTCTTCATTAAAAAATTTATTTACTTTGAGAGAGAGAGTCCATGCATGCATGTTTAACTGTCAAGATGTTTAACTGGAGTTCTTTCTGCTCATCCCATATGAAAGTATGAGGTAGAATTTATTTAAGGTTCTATTTTAATAATTGTGTTTGTTATGTTTTATAATAAAAAGTTAAAACAGGAAAATGTGATCACATAATAAGTTTTGTAACCACATATATGAATGTAAAATTTTCAGTGTGCTTTAGAATGTCTTTGGTAAATGAAAATATTTTAGAAAATGACCCATGGTTTTCATATTTTATTGGGCTAATTTCTTGAAAAATTATGAACTCCCAAACTGAGGGGTTCATAGTTACTAGATGTTAGCAGATATAATAAGGGCTTTTAATCTCAAGGGTAAGCATAATTTACCAGATTTAGCATAATGTATCCATCTCTGGATTAGCAAACCAAAATGCACTAGAAAGAATACCTTTGGAATACCTATGAAACACACAGGACAGTTGAATGGATGTTTGTTCAAGGCTCTGTTTTAACACCACTGACATCATAATACAGTTTACTTAATCTTTCACAGAGTCTTTTTCAGAGTATTTTCTCATATGTTATTTATTCAATCCATTACTGGCTTATTAATCAGCATTCATTCTTGTAAGTTTTCCAGGAGCTTGCCAGTGTACTAAGGCACTAATAAGTAAGTTGGAACGAAGTTAATTGAAGGAGGACTTTGAGAACAATCCTCCAATAACAGTGGGAACCACTTTTCGTTTTCAGACATAGAGGTTTAAATCTCTCTACTTCCTTCCTTACTGATCGACTTTGCAGGGCATACACGGGGTTATTTTTTGTATGTTTTTTATTTAAAGCATGTAACGAATACCTTGGAGGCTGCTGGTCACGGAGCAGAGGTAGCCAGTACAGCAGAAGGCGAGCTTGGACTTGGCTACTCACTGGTGGCGGGATACTGGTTGTTGTCACCCCTTCTTTCTGCTCTCATGTTTCCTCTGCTGCAAATCCATCATCTCAGCGGAGATGACTGAATTCTCCCCAGAATGTCTAATCTTTCTGAAGCCAGACCAACATTTAAAGAAAATGATGGGTAGGATTCGATTTCCTTTAAAAACACCCTGTGCATGTTCCCAAGTGCAGAACTTGGCGGCAGCTTTCCTTCTTTGTCAGGACTCTCTTCCATACAGCTGAGAGGGGAAACTATTTCCAACTCCCAAATGAGCATGAATGAGGTTTCGGAGGAGAGCCCTGTGCAAAACTTTCCGAAGGTGGATTCCTCAAGGGTGGAGGGACTTCAGGATGGAAAGCTGACTATGGGCTTTGGGTCTCAAAGAGGTGGTCGGTGATGTGAAGAAAAGACTTAAAGATTGATGGCTGTTCCGTGACTCATTTGCATGCTCTTTGCTAAGAGCGGATGCCCAATGAAGGTAGAGCTTTGAGCATGCACTTAATCACGGCATTTTACTGCTCAGTACAACACTTATATTGTCATTAAAATCATGGCTTTGGGCTAGGCAATCTTTCTTTTCTTAAAGTTGTGGGTCAACGGTTTAAACCACAGTGAAGTGTATTTTCTCCCTTTGCTAAAGTGAATGCACTGTTCTTTTCAAATTTTAACTAATCATTTGAAATTTTAAACGCTGTGCAAAATTGCAGTAAAACTGCCATAAACCAAGCTCACTGATTTTCTTCTTGTGAAAAAATTTTAAAATAACTTTAAAACAGTAAACCGATTATGCTGACAGTAGGAAAATGTTTAAAAAAGCATAAGAAGAAAATAAAAATCAACTCTTACCTCATCAACCAGAAATAACTATCCACTCTTAACCTTGGGGTTGCAGTATATTATTAACTGAGAATTTAAACAGTGGTTCATGGTCAAGTATACGAATCAAAACAAAGTACTTTTTCTCAAAACATCTTTAAGTGCTCAATAAATGCTTCCTAATATTCAGCCCTTCTACTTTGAGGATAGCGAAGACATATCTGTATCAGTTAGATCCCCCTAAAACCCAGAGAATATTTGAGTAATAAGTGCCTTCCTATAGTCTGGGCCACTTTGGTTTTGTCTTCCTATTGCTGAGATAAAAGGACATTTTGTTGTGGTACCTGGGTGGCTCAGTCTTTTGAGCCTGCGAATTTGGCTCAAGTCATCAGGCCATGATCTGACAGTTGGTGAGTTGGAGCCTTATATCAGGCTCGCTTATGTCAGCTCAGAGCCTGGAACTTGCTTAGGAGTCTGTGTCTCCCCCTCTCTCTCTTTCCCTGCCCCCACCTTGTGTTCTCTCTCTCTCTCTCAAAATAAATAAAAATAAACATTTATCTTTTTAAAAAAAGGACATTGTATTCTCATTCTAGAAATTAAACCGAGGCCTGGATAGTCAAGTCTCATGACACAATTGGATGTTTTACAAATAGAAAGACAAAGTAAGGAAGTCACAAAACTATGTTTTCATTTCTAACTCTGACATTCCACTCCCCAGTGGCTTATAACAATAGATTCTCTGTTCTTCTGTGCTGCTGGTCTTATTAATACTACAGTCTGTAGATGAAATCCATCTACTACATATTGGGCACTTAAACTGTGTTAAAGCCTTTTGCGTGGCACTTAAACATTTTATTTCACACATGTGTTGCAGGAAATCTGAATGTGGACAGTACTTTATTACCGTTTTGCAGATAAACTAAGGCTCAGGGGAATTAGGTAAACATGTCCTAAGTCACACACATCTAAGGAGGTGGTGTTACTGTATTCAAACTTAGGCTGCTTAGCACGAATCAAGGCAGTCACATCAAGCAGTACTGGTTGTCAATATATTCTTCACCACCAGGAACTCCCTGGTTTTTTGTTTGTTTGTCTTGGGGATTTATTTTATTTTATTTTTTTTTTGGTGTCACTGGAAGAATGCCCATCAATGAAGCAGTAATTAATTGTATTAAGTCTCAGTCTTTGAGTACATGCCTTTTCAATATGGGTGGGTGTGAAATGCGAAGACTGCATGAAGAACTTCTGCAGCATACTGGAGTGCATGCTTATCTTGTGGTAAAACATTTAAGCGCTTGGGTTCTGGGCTTAAAACTAGCTGCTTTTTCCAGGAAGCATCTTTTTTTTTTTAAAGGAAGATTGAAAAACTGTAGTTATTCAGATATGGTATTTGAAATTAAATGAAAAAGATGTGAAAATGAACAAAATGAGCCTCACTTCAAGGAAAACAATTACATCATTTGTTGCTGATGATAAATTCAAGCTTACAAGCAATTAAAAAAAAAAAAAACACCTTATCCTCTACCACAAGACCCAGTGGTGATATTAATGAATTTTACTTTTTGAAATCGTGTAGTGAAATGTGTTAACATTCGGGAGATCTACATAACTCAGTGAACCAATATTTTCCAAATGATCAATGCATGATATTACAAAATCATGAATGGGTAAAAGAACCATTCAATGCGCAAAATAAGGATTTTAATCTAACAGTACAAAAATTCATTGACGTGGTTTCAGATTCAACATTGCAACCAACCTTTAATAAACAACCACTTGTCAAGTTTTGGTATAATATTAAAAAAGAATAGAAAAATTATCTGAAAAGATAATTTTATTAAATAAAATTGAAATCATCTTAAATTAATGGAAGAAAAATAATCTATTAAAACAATCTTCCTTTTTCCAACTAAATATCTGGATTTTCTGTAAGGTTGGAGTTTTCATATATTCAATCAACACAACACACAGTAACAGACTGAATACAGAAGCTGATAATGAGAATTGAGCTGTATTTTATAAAGGCAGTCCTTAGAGATTTTCAAGAATATAGAACAGGGCCACTCTTTTCACCATATGTGTTTTGTTTTGTGAAAATAGACATTTTTCACAAAATATGTTATTGTGTTAATATGAGGTAGGTTTATAATATGTGAGTTAGTAAATATTTTTAAATTTCTGTTTTAAATTCCATTATGGTAAGTTTGGATGAATTCAACCCAGATAAACACAAGCCTTTTGAAGTTTTAAGTAATTTTTAAGAGTGTAAAGAGTCCTGAGACCAAAAAGTTTGGGAGTTCCTATTCAACAACATGTATGTTTTGAGACTTCATCAATAGATATTCAACTTGTTTGCAGTATTTGCCATTATAAATAAAGATGAAGTAAATAGCCTTGTTTATGAATCCTTACATATTGACACTATTACTTCAGTGGGATAGCTTATCAAGTTGCTAGGGAAAAAGGTATGTTTACTTTTTCAGTATATTTGTAGTTGTTACTGTTTATTTGATATATACTTATTAGTTATTTAAAATGTATCTATATAATTTAAGTACATAGAGAAACAAAAAGGAAAAATGAGACCTACTCTTTTCACTTAAATCCTATAGTTAGGCTGCGTGAAAAATATATGTATCAAGTTAGGAAATGCAAACAAAAAGTCTCAGGTCATGATCTCATGGTTCGTGAGTTCGAGCCCCTGGTTGGCTCCATGCTAATAGCACAGAGCCTGCATGGGATTCTCTCTCTTTCTCTCTGCCCCTCCCCTGGACACACACAAATGCTCTCTCTCTCTCTCTCTCAAAGTAAATAAATAAGCTTTAAGAAAATTAAATTGAACCCATATTACATTTATTTTTGTATAGCGTGAAGAGTTTAATTTTCATTTTCTTCCAAATTCTTTCCAAATTTTCTTCCAAATTTCATTTTTCCTGCTTTATTTATTAAATGAACCATCTTTTGCCCATGGGAATTTTATATCACTTTAGTCAAATGTTGTTTTCATTACATTTGGCACTATTATAGGGCCTTTATTCTGTTCACTTATCTATTTGTTCTGAATTAGCCACATACTACTTTGATTTCAGTAATTTTATGGGAAATTTTAATATCTTTTAAGAAAAACTGTCCACCATTATAGATTAGATTTTGGGTGGGGGGATTTTTATGGCTTTATGAAACATAGATTCTTCCATATGGATTTTATAATTATGTTATTTTGTTCCCCCAAAACTTTATTGGAATTACAATTTGAACTGCATTACATTTATACTAATGAAGGAAACACCATGTTCTATGATATTAAGAATTCCTATCCAAAATATGTTACTATAAAAACATACCATTCTAGTTCTTTTAATAACTTTTTGTAATGTTAATCATGTACATCTTGCACCTTTTTACACTACCTTTTTATTTACCACTTTTATTTGCCACTGTGAATGAGAAATTTCCCCCATGTTCATATCTAAGTGCTTATTGTGGTACCAAAAAAAAAAAAAATCCTAATTTTTGTACACTCATCTTTTCTCCAGAACCTTTTCCAGTTATTTTAGTAAATTTTACGCCTGCTTTACTAGTTTATCTTGGGCTTTCTAGGTATACAATATTATCATCTACCAATAAAAAGGTAATTTTATCTCTTCCAATATTTATTGCCTCATATTCTTCATGCAGCAATACTTTATTGAGATTAATGCCAGGCATTGTGGTGGATTCTGAGGATACAACTATGAATAAAACAGATGAATAAAATGTACATTCTAATGGAAGGCAGACATAAACAATAGAAATATTAAATAATGACTGATGCTGAGGAGAAAAGAAAGCATGGGAGGGGAATAGGAAGATTTGGTGATAGAGTGGATTTGAGACAGGGTGGCTAGGGAGGGCCTTTCTGGGAGGACAACCACTAGAATTCTTAGCAATGATGATGACAGAAGGCATCTCTTTCATGTTTCTAATTTTAATGGAAATGACTTTAAGATTTCAGCACTCAGTATGATGTTTGCTGTTTAAAATATTTTTTTAAATAAATAGTAAAGTAATAAAGTAGTCTTTACATTACGTGTGTATATATATTATTGACCATCTTAAGAGTGTTCTATTATATATTGCTCAAGAACTTATTTTGTTATAACTAACTCCTTAATTTTATCAAATACCTATTTAACTTCATCATATGATATTTTTCTCTTTTGTTAAGATGAAGAAGTCCTTTGATAGCCTTTCTTATGTTGAAATTTCTTTGCATTCTCAGAATAAATCTGTTTGGTCATGGTATAATATTATTTACTTTGATATGTTGTATATCAGAAGAACTGACTGTGTTTTTTTAATATATTTGTGGCTTTTATTTGATAAGAAAATGAAGCAAATTCATGTTTAATGAGTGACATGATATACTTGATTATATTCTATATACTCTAGTATTTATCTTAATATTTTTGTTTGCATTTCTCACTTACTAATTTAGAAATGTTATTGTCTTTTTCTGTGTCATTTCTGGTTACTTTCCACTTTCTGCTTAGATATACTAGAATCTCAACTTCTTTATTATGATTCTAATTCTCTTCTTCTACTAAGATGAACCCTTTAGAACAAAGATGATCAAACTATGGCCCTATCATCAGATTTTGTATGGCTTACGTGCTAGAAGCATTTTTACTTTGAAATTAATTGGAAAAAAGTCAAAAGAAGAGTAACTTCATGATACATGAGAAATACAGAAAATGAAACTTTCAGTTACACAAATAAAGTTTCACTGGAACACAGCACACTTAACATAGTTACTTACTGTCCATGGTTGATTTTGTTCTTCCATGGCAGAGTTAAGTAGTTAATTTGGAGACCATATTGTCTACAAAGCTGAAAATATTACTATTTGACCCCTTATTGTTTGCTGACCTATACTTAAGGACATTTCCTAATTGTCTAATTTCCCCAGGTTGACCCAACACTCTAGGAGAGAGTCCTTAGAAGGACTTTTATTTATGTTTATGAACAGGGATGCAAGTAAGTAACTTAGCTGTATTTTTAATTTTTTAGCTTTCCCACCAAACCAAAGTTCTCGTTATAGAATAATTTTTCTTAAAAAATATAATGTATTTTTATAATTAACTAACAACATAACAGTTTTCTTTAATTTCAAAGTGAAATAATGGCTGTCTTTAATATTTCTCATGTGAATTTTAAAAATGATTTCCCAGCACCCCCTGCACAAATCAGACTGGATAGTCTGTCCTTTTGGTACTTAGATGATCCACCCTCATTGTTTGTGGGAAGCAACAATTTCCTTTTATGATTACAAATGGAAAGTGAAGCTTAGTGCTTCCCATACGGGTTATGCTGGTTCCTTGCCTTGCTAAGTAGGGAAATAGCCTAGTGGGTGGGTGGAGAACCACAAGTTTCAAGTTAGGTCCTGCACTAGGAGGAAGAAAAAGTTGTGTTCCATAGTTAAACTAGTGATGAAAGCAACTGAGGAGAAATTACAGGAAGCTTTAATCAGATACTTAACATATTTAAGCCTCAATAAACCTTATAGTCGTGTTGTAGTATGTGTTCATGCATGTGAAGAGGGGAAGAGAACATATAAGATCAAATGAACACTAAGACGGGAAAAAATTAGCAGCAATGAGCAAAAACATTTAAAGAAACCAAGTAAGTACTGAAGTGGAGGCAAGATATCTGATTGGAAAAAGTGTAAAAACAGGCAGAGATTAGCAAAAACAGGTTAAATTTGGGGATGAATAGGATTTCATAATAAGTGTGGACTTGAGGAAAAGTTATTTGTCATTCAAAGATGGCATTAGTTGATGATTAAGACTTTGAACAGAAGGAAAAAAACCAAGTAGTCTGGGTATTACATTATGGTGGTGAGCAGAAATTGCTAAAGCATATGCTCAGTTCTTTAGGAAAACAGGATCTGAAGGAAGAAACTGGATGTCCAGAGCAAAGTTCTATGATGGGCCAGACATTTTACGTATACTTTCCTTCTAAGTCTCCAAGGCAAGAACATGAGCAGTGGTCATTGGCCACGGATCAATAATAAGTAGTGGTCATTATTATAATCATTTTTTACCTTTGAAAAAACTGAGGCTCAGGGCACTGGCCACTTTGCCCCAAATCATACAAGCTAAAAAAGGTTGGAAGCTAAAATGAGTATTTGTCAAGTCCATGCTTAAAAAGAAAAAAATACCCCCCCCCGCCCCCTCCAAATCTCCAAACAAAAAACAACTACACATTTGCTGCTCCAAAGAAATGAATTCAGAACAAAGCTGAGGTGGAATGTGGCCAGAGAAATGTGTGGCCCATTTGGCCTGGTGCTCCAGTGCCGCTGTTTGTGAAAGCGTCATGGGGGGCTGGGGGGGTAGGGGGGGGGGAGACCAGGCTGCAGGAGGGAAAGTGCAGTAGCAGAGAAAATCAGAAGTGGTGGGTGTACGCCACTTCCTAAAAAATTCTGAGAGCTGTAAAGCACAGTAAATTATCCGTAACTATTTAATACTGAGTTTTCTTAATGTGTGTTTTTTTTTTTTAATGTTTTATTTATTTCTGAGAGAGAGACAGCATGAGAAGGGGAGGGTCAGAGAGAGAGGGAGACACGGAATCTGAAACAGGCTCCAGGCTCTGAGCTGTCAGCACAGAGCCTGACATGGGGCTCGAACCCACAAACCGTGAGATCATGACCTGAGCCGAAGTCGGACGCTTAACCGACTGAGTCACTCAGGCGCCCATTTTTTGATAATATCTAGAAAGACAGGTCAAGTAATGGTCTCCACAAAGCAAGTGTTTATTCTCTAAAATGCTAGATTTAAAAGTTCTAACTTCTCAACTGTTGTTTTTTAAAACACCTTCTATACTGGATAATTCTCAACAGTTTTTTAAAAAAATCAGTGAGCTGGAGTAGCGCTTAATTTCCCAGCTCGTAATCTTTCAGACTCTGTTGTAAGGGCTTTCTATTACATTTTCATTAAAGTGGTTCTATTAACAATGACAACAGTCACCAGCATTGACACTTCCATTCAATATGCTGATGTATTTTTGAGAGAACCTTTTATTTCTTATGATGTCTGACAACAGAGATGGATCATTTAGAAAATTTTTAAAATAGAAAAAGAAAGAAAGACGTCATTTTATTTTGGTGTTGAAATTTTCCCTGCTCATTCTGGGGGAGGGTTTCCTGCTGACATTCCGAGAGTTAACTGAATTTTCAGTAATTTACTATTAATACTCACTATACTTGCTCCTGCTAATGAATATTTTATAAAGCAGGAAGATGTTAGGTTTCAATCTGGATGCCTGCCAAGTCTAAACCTCTCACGTAGATGTAGCTCAGCACCAATCCTACTTTTTCAGCTGCCTCAGGCTCTTTCCATTTGGACGCCCCATTGTTAACGTAAATTCAACAAGTACAAAATCAAGGTTAGTAGTTTAGTTCTCAAATTCTTCCTTGCTGACTTCTATATTTCTGCTAACAGGACCATTGATTTAGTTGCCCAGATTCAAACTTTCAACTACAATAACCGGAGCTACTATTGATTGAGGACTTCCCATCTGTTAAGCACTTAGCAAACATGTATTTTTGCTCATTTTTAGCAAGCTAAAACAAGCTTGTTTTAGGCTGTGCCCTCAAGCTCCTCCTCCCTTACAGTCAGTGTTCAGCCTCCTGGGGCTGTCTCTGAGGCTGCCAGCCCTCCACCGTCTGCCTCAATCCAAAACTCTGTGAGGCAGATACTGGCATTATCATTGCTTTGCTTTAAGGTAGGGAAGTTATGGCTTAAGTGAGGTTAGTCATTTATTCAAGGTCACTTAACTAGTGACTAGGACAGCAGGACTCAGACCTGAGACTGCAAACATCTAGAGCTGCTTTATTGTGTAGCCTTATAGCCACCTCTGACTCCTCCTTCCCCTTTGCCTGGTAAGGAAGACTTTGTCCCTAAAAGGTTCCATACAACTGATCTCTCCTTTTCACTTCACCTGGTTCAGCCTCTCACTACCTCTCCCTTCTCCTAAGTGGTCTTCCCACTGTTTACTGACACATTCATCTTCTTAAGAGTCACTTCACGTTCACCATGAGCCAAATGAAAAGTCTTCAATGACCACCCATGGCCTGAGTGTGGCTTTCTTGCCCAGACATTCATGTTACCATCCATGGACCCTTACAGTGTTAGTTCTAACCACTAATCATCAACACTGTGGGTTGTTTTTTTTTTAAATCCAGTCTAGACTTCTTCCTGTATTCTGAACTCTTCTGTGTATTGAAATTCTACTTAGCACCTTCATAATCTAGGTAAGTGCTACTTCCTTTATGAAGCCTTTCCTGATTCCCTTAAGCAGATAAAGATATTCTGGACTTTTCTTATGAAAACATATTCTAGTCTGTTCTGTGGTCACTTTCTAGTTCCTCTAGAGTCGATTTGTGTGTTCCTATTACCTCTGCTATTGGTAGTTAGGCAGCATAGTGCAATCAATGCATGTGATTCCTTCTTGAAAAGTTAAGATGTGTTCAATTTTATTGTTAGGTGTGGTCAGGATATGTGGTGCATATACTCCAGATGTTTTCAGTCTAGTGAGGAAAACAAAACTATTCACAAAGTAGCTAGAGAACAATCAGGAGCCCAACTATGAGAGATGAAAGAAGAGAGAGAACAGGAGGAAATGGATGGAGGAATGGATGGAGAAGGATTTAGAGAAAAGGCAAGACCTGAGACTGATGCTGAAAAGTAAAGCAAGTTGCTTTAAGTGGGAGAGGGGGTGTTCTGAGTAGGGAAAAGCAGCAGTGAAGGCTTTGTGGTAGGAGTAGGCGCTGCAGATCTGAGAAGAAGGATGTCACTTTCAGAACACCTACTGGACAGGCAAAATACTAGGAAAGTTCAAGGTGATTCAAAGTGAAACAATTTCCTCAAATTTACAGTGTCCTTTCTTTAAACAAAAGTTTTAGGGGTACCTGGGGGGCTCAGTCAGCTGAATCCGCCTCTTGACTTCAGCTCAGATCATGATCCCCGGGTTCGGGGATGGAGTCCCATGTCAGGCTCCATTTTGAGCATAGAGCCTGCTTAAGATTCTCTCTCTCTCTCTCTCTCTCTCTCTCTCTCTCTCTTCCCCCCTGGCAGGCTTGTGTTCTCTCTCTCTCTCTGTCTCAAAAAAGTGTAAGGTATACAACGTATACAATATTGGCCTGATACATTTATCTTTTACAATATGATTTAACATGGTATTAGCTAATACCTCCCTCAAAACTTTCTATCACAAAGCTTTCTGTGATAACCAGTATTCCTCCAAGTTAGCTGCAATTAGCAAGTTTTTACTGTATATTCTTATGCTGCCATATAATTGCTAGAATTCATCATTGACTGTCTGAATTATAGTACATGGCAATATGCTGGTAAACTGCTTCCTTTTTTGCTTTTTAACTACCAGCATGTTTTAAGGTTTTGATTCCTCACACAGCCTAGGACAGATGGTAAGAAATTATCTCATGGATGAGACTTCAGAACTCTAAAAAAATAGAAAGCCATTTTTATAATGGACTTTCTATGTCCTAAAGAATTTTCTTCATTCTGATTTACTCATGCAAAATTGCAATATGATTGCCCCAGCTATTGTTCCAAGAGAAGAGATGTTCACAAATGTGTAATGAAAATATGCAGTTCATTTACTTACTGTATTTATGATCTAATCCAGATTCAAAAATATTGGTTGTGATGAATTATTACACAGACATATTCTCACTAAGGCACTAACAGAGAGAAATAATGAAAATTCACGAATTCATATTGAAAAGCTACCTTAAAAGCCAGAACAAGCAGAAGGAAAGGGATTTCAAAAGTTACATTTTTTTCTTTTCTTACTACAAGTTGTTTTTGAGAAAAATAAGACATCAATACATTTTAAAAGCATAAAGCATTAACTGTTTCCTCATCTGTTGAATTCTTTTTGGTATGAATTACACATCATTTTTTCCTTAGGAGTATCGTGTTGCTGATTATCTACACATGTGTACAATTTGTCTTTGACCTTTAACAAATGTCCTCTGGGCAGTTCACCTACCATCCAGGAACAACGCCTCAGCATCATTTCATATGCACACAAAGGGTTGAAAGCTCCGTAGAAATAAATGATCCATGATATAAGCCACATTAACCAGCAGAATAATAAGCTATTTCAGCCCTGTAAATTTTAATACCATCTATCCAAAATGGCACTGGGTCACTTTAGCATTAAATTCATAGGAACAAAATAGTAAATACACATGTTTTATTTGTTAAGCTACCAGCTACATATTTGGTGTAAAAGTTTGTTAGCCAAGGAAAATCTATTCAAAGGTACATCAGGCAGTGTATATTTAAAAGCAGTGTCTTTTTACCATACCCGATTTTAAGTGTTACAGATACATTTACTATTAAACATCATGTATATTTAATATGATGAGGTCTACTTCAGTGCCCTAAAAAGCCTTTGTTCACTTTATGGTTTCCATTATTGAAGAGCCAACATTCAGCTCTCCCACAATTTTGTAAAGTGCAGGCCAGCCACAAGATCTTCCAGTTTTAGCAAGCAGCCCCATGGGACAGCAGTAATTGTTATGAAATCATTAATTCTACTTCAGCAGTTTCAACTGTCAGGTACATGTAACAATAATTGCAGTTAATGAATGCTGCTCAATTTATTAAGTACAAAATGAAAACCAGTATTCTTTTACATGCAGCACTGAGACACATTAACATTTATCATTTGTGTATACCATGTTGAATATTCTTCTGTCGTTTATCAGTCAGGGTATATAACCACATTAAAAATTTTTTTTAATAGTTTTTGTTTATTTTTGAAACAGAGAGAGACAGAGCATGAGTGGAGGGGTGGGGCAGAGAGAGAGGGAGACACAGAATCTGAAACAGGCTCCAGGCTCTGAGCTGCCTGCACAGAACCAAATGCGGGGCTCGAACCCACAAACCGTGAGATCATGACCTGAGCCGAAGTCAGATGCTTAACTGGCTGAGCCACCCAGGCGCCCCTATAGCCACATTTTTAAAACTTGTCTTCATTAAAAAACAATGCCTGAAATTTTAACTCTCTATTCAAAGAGTAATTAAAAGAGTTAGTACCAAAGTAACATTAAAAAAGAATCCATGTGTATAAAAAACAATCCAGCAGAACCAAGACTTAGCTCTTCCTTTGGATAAACAAGAGCATTATTGCTGCACACTTCCCTCTCTTAGTTCTTAGCAGAGCATGAACAAGTCCAAAAAGTCCAGCCGTTTGAAATATTAGTGTTGTGTCTCAAACTTTTGAGCATAAAGCTTTTGTGTACATAGATACAGCTTATTTCATGATTAAAAAAAGTAAGACCTAGATTTCTTATTTTCAGTCACTCAAAGTAAACTGCATAGACACTTGCAAGAGCAAAGAGAGAAGAATTTCTGAAAACATAAGATGAAAATGTATCAGTTTTAGGATCCCAGAGGCATCTGCTTCCAATAAAAATGTTCTGACTATTCAGTTGTCCAATGTGAACAATCACAATTAGCTTATACCGTGGAATCATCAGGTCCTTGACCTGGGCTTTAATAACCTAGAAATTAAAAGACAAAAGAAAACATCTTCCCTTAGCCACATTGAAACTTAGACATCTTAATCTTTGTCATAAATCTGGTCGATTTAAGACATGATGTGTTGAAGATATTTTCAGTAATTGTTGTGGAAACTTAACTATGATTTTCTTCAAGCACTGTTCTCATGAGAGGGGACATTTAGAGACAAAATTATAGCACCAGCAACAAATCTACATTTTCTAAGGCTCATGGAAAAATTGTAATTCAGAGAACAAGATTTAAAGGATTTATTACATTCTTTGAAAATCTATGTTAAGATGGCTTCATTTCAAAGAATGCTAGCATTGGAGTTCTAGTACCTTGTTTATGTCTCATTAAGGTATCATACATCTGGAGTCTTCATAATATGACTAATCATGGATGTTTTTTAAAGATTTTGTTATATAAAGAAGTAAAGAAAACCTAACGGAGGGCAAGCACTTTAGTTGATAAAAATAGAAATGTATTTAAAGGCTGAAGTATCTGCATTTGATGGCACTCAAAACAGCTACCTTGAAGAAGAGAAAATTATCATTAAAATATTGTATCTTTGACAATAAATTTTTAATAAATGGAGCAGTTGTTTCATTTTTTAAACAAAATACATGCAAAATGATACACATAATGGTTGTTTTAAGGCAAAGGCTTTTTACACACACATACACACACACACACGGAATGTAACCTAATAAATATTTTCATAAAATATAAATAAGCATTTTTATTGCTACTACAAATTAATTGCCTTTATCAAAAAGTAGAGGGTTGTCCTTTTAGCAATATTCTAGTCATAGTTAACACTTCGGGCAAATCACATATATACCTCGGAAATCGTTTTAGTCATCTGTCTACAGAGCTCTGGTTCATATTGTTTTTCTTGTAGATGGTTAGTTAACACATCTTTCAGAATGTGATTGACAATGACCACAGGAAAATGTTTGGTAGGACCTGAAAATACAGATGAAATTTCTTAAGTAATTTCAAATGACATTGCTCCCTCCCCCACTCCCCCATAGGCTAATCAAAAGAGTAGTGAATCATGGAGAGACATTTAATCTTCTGAGTGGTTTCTATTTAAAGAAAAAAGTGGTCTTAGTTAGGTTTCCCTTCAGGTTCTCTGGAAAAGGACCAGAAAACAACATACTCATCCATTTACCATACTACCTGAAGAGTGTATTCAATACTACCGAAGTTTGATATTGAAAGTATCCTCTTCTCCAGTTCTCACAATTAATGACTTATTTTAAAGTCTCAATATCTTTCTAACTGACCCCCAGCTCTTATATCTCCCCCCCCCTCAGTCTATGCATACCAAACTACAACTGGAGGGGTCGCTCTAAAACCCAGATCTGGCCATGATATTTCCCTTAGCAAAGTCTAAGATCTAGCACGTACAGCCCCTTCACCCTCCATCACAGCTCTCTCTGTTGATGCCTCTCCAGCCTCATGGACTACATCTGTTTTGTACGGGAGGCTTGTGTGCATTTGCTCTTGCTCTTCTTCTTCTTGTTCATCTGAGAAATACCCACTCATGCTTCAAGGCTAGCTCAACTGTCTTCTTCTCCAACTGTCTTCTTCTCCAGGAAGGCTTCCTCCTCTCCTCAGATAAGAAAACCATCCCTTTCTTCTCTGTACTCCCAACGCTCTAGGTCCCCACTGATCCTAATCTACCTCATAATAACTGAAGCCTTTCTGCCTTTCTCCCCAGTGAAACAGTAAGCTAGATCATACGTTATCTTCTTCAGAGTCTAATAAAATGCTAAGGCATACAAAATGTTTATTTAATGTATGAATTCTGAATTTAAATACAAGTAAACATTTTATAGGTAATAATCGTAGTACAGATAATAACTACTTTAATCAAACAGTTTCTATATGTGATGTATTGTGATAAGTATACATTTACTACCTTATATAATCTTCCAATAAATCATTGGGGTGACTCTTACTGTTATCTCCGTTTAACAGATGGTCCGCAGAGAATTAAATACATTGAGTAACTTGCCCAGAATCACACAGTAGCAGAGCTGAGATGTACTTATTTTATCTGACTTGAGACATTATTTTCTTTTGTTTAAGTTTATTTTATTCACTGAGAGAGAAAGAGAGAGAGAGAGAGAGAGAGAGTAGGAGGGGCACAGAGAGAGGGAGAGAGAGAGAATCCCAGGCAAGCTCTGCACTGTCAGCCTGATGCAGGGCTCAAATTCAGGAACTGCAAGATCATTACCTGAGCTGAAATGAAGAGTCAGACACTAACTGACTGAGCCACCCAGATGCCCCTAGAGAGCTTATATTCTTAACGGTATTTAGTCCATGTTCAAAGCAAAGGCCTCAGACCTTCTTTATTCTGCATCCCAGGAACCCTCCCTGTACCCCCTGGGAATATTAACCTTAGCATCCTGTCTTGCTGTCATTGTACAACATATGTACATGTGCCTGGTGTACAGTGGCTCAATCATCTGCTGTACTGATATGGATAAAAGAATGAGATCAATAATTAAATTCAATTCTATTTTAATAGTCCTAAGTATCTTTAAAGTGTATTTATTTATTTATTTATTTGGCTCCAACTTGGGGCCTGCACTCATGACACTGAGATCAAGACCTGAGCTGAAATCAAGAGCTGGACACTTAGCCAACTGAGCCACCCAGGTGCCCTGTAAGTGTTTGTTTTTAATGACTGTATCAGGGTCTAAAGAAATATATAGCACACTAAAACAAGGACAATTCCAGGAGGATTTAATAGAGAGACTCCTTAGGAAATTCTGAGCAGGATGTCTGAACAAAGGACAGTGCAGTATCCCTTGGCTAGTAAAACTGAAGATATTACCCCCAACCCATCCCAGTCTTAGGGACCTGAGAAGGGAACTCTTACTTGATCCCAGAAGAGGCACGTGGAGAGGGCTCCCTTGAAAGCAGCTATGCCCTTCCATTGGTGGATGCAAACAGCCTGAGATGAACTCACAGCAGGGCATGGGGAACTAAACAGCCTAGCTGACACTCTTCCCTCCTTCCTACTTCCTGCTGAAGTTTCCCACTGGCCAAACTTAAGGGGAAGGTTACAGTTAAGTAACTCAACAGTCCATGCCTATTGTTGAGTTAGGTCAGCCTCCTGGGGCTCAATAGATAGTATTTTTATTTAGATGATTATATAGGAATTGTTCAATTAAATCAGCATGGAGAATGAATCTGGATAGGTGAAAGAGAGAAACATCTGATACAATGAATATAATTAACCCCAATATGTAGTCAGCAGGAATCTATGTTCTAGGGGACAGAGACAAGCAGTTGTAAACGCAGAGGCATATGGGTTTCTAACTTCAGGTTTGTCCTGAGTGTTCCTATTTCATGGGGTCAGAGGTAGGGCACCAACCCCTGAGGGCAAGTTCCTAAATACCTGCAAGCCTCTGGATTGCCTTCCTGTGAATCTTTTATCTTTTGTAATTAAAAATTTTAAATGTTTATTTACCTTTGAGAGAGAGAGAGAGAGAGACAGAGAGAGAGACAGAGAGAGAAAGAGCAGGGGAGGGGCAGAGATAGAGGGAGACAGAATCTGAAGCAGGCTCCAGGCTCTGAGCTGTCAGCACAGAGCCCCAGGCAGGGCTCGAACTCATGATTGGCGAGATGATGGCCTAAGCTGAAGTTGGAGGCTTAACGACGGAGCCACCCAGGCACTCCCTTCCTGTGGATCTTTTGATTTCTACATACATTCTATAGAGAAATGAGTCTAAATTTGAGGGTAGTTTCCTCTTCTATTCAAGAAATTTGAAAAATGATACTACTGGCTTGGACTAAATTAAATAGATATGTACATTCTAAGTATACCTTTCTGTTTTTCACTTCCTCCTACCAAGCACACATATTGCATATATCTTGACCTACATCATTCACACAGAACTTAATTTGGCTGCATATTACAGTAACTTATACACATCATTCTCTTCAGCAAATAGTAAATTCCCTCAATGAAGATATTTGTCTGTCTCCCTATTATTTGGGAACAGCATCTCCCCTCTTGGGAAGATGAGAGTTTTCCAACTCTAAACAGATGTTTCTTTAGTATCTACCATGACCTCTTTGGAGTTGAAGTCCAGGTTATGGCTGATTGGATCGGGAGTGGCACTTGTCCCAAGTCAGGCCAATTAGAATCCTTTTCTCAGAATTTTGATTTTAAACTTGAACTAGGGGAGGAAAAGTCAGCCTCTTTCTGGTGATAAATGTTATCACATGTGATCTTTAGGCACCGTGGAAGGCCACTATTCTCATCATGGAGAGGAAGCCAGACCACAGTGAGAGGAGGAGGCCCATGTCAAGTTGGTGCTGAGAAGAGAGAATCCTGGTGGCACTTGAGTCCCTGTTTCCGGCTCCCACTGTCCAACTGTACTAATGTCCCTTCTGCACTTGGCTTTGTTTTCCTTTTTTAAAAATCTCATTAACCAGATACTATTTTGAAAATATTTGAAGATATCATCATGTACATGTGTTCTGCGACTTCTTCCTGTGCAGCCCAAATCATCTCTTGCTTTGCTCTGGCTGGGATGCCGAGATGCAGACAGAGAAAGAGTGAATGTTCAACTTTCGACTTCCCAAATAAGCTCTTGAATCTACTTTCAGAGTCATCTGATGGGAATGGAAAAGGTTGGTTTTTTTTTTTTAATTTTTCTTTTCTTTCTTTTACTTTTCTTTCTTTCTTTCTTTCTTTCTTTCTTTCTTTCTTCTTTTTTGAGTGATTTATTTCTTTAGGAGGAAAAAGGAAGTGTTTTAGTGTTTTTAAAAATAAAGACCTGAAGAAGGGTTGGGATGAAAAAAAGAATGGAAAGGAAAAGGAAAGAGAAAAGGAAGAAAGGAAAGGAAGGAAAAAAAGAAAGAAAGAAAAAGGGAGAGAAAGAAAGACTTGTCACAAATATAGAATTAAGATAGAATAGATACAAATTTGGTTATTTAATATGTGTGTCAGCTTCCCCAAATTGGGATAATAATAAGAATGACCAGATATTGGTTTTTGTTGTGATTAAATGAACTAAAATATTAAAAATGCTTAGAATAGTGCCTTCCATAGGTTTTGTCTGACCTGATGCTTACAGTCAGTGTTTTTTAAATTTTTTTAATGTTTATTTATTTTTGACGGGGGGGGGAGGGGCAAAACACAAAATCTGAACCCACAAACTGTGTGATCATGACCTAAGCCGAAGTCAGACGCTCAACCGCTTGAGCCACCCAGGTGTCCCTAGAGTCAGTGTTTTTAAAAAATCAGATACTTCTTTAAACAGTGCTCCAGAAAAAGTCCTGTGAAGAACTCATTCCATAATTAATATGAAATTAGATTGGATGTCACAGAAGGCCTTTCTTCTTAATGATTTAAGGTAAAGTTCTAGGGTCAGTTGCTTTGAGAAATAAGAACGTAATGAATAAAGAAGTAATTTAAATACATTTCTCCACTTAATTCTCACGCCATCTCCATAATGTGTAGACTATTATCCCTTTTTACAGATAAAGAAACTGAGATTTGAGGATGGTGAATACCTTGCTCAAACATCATTTATTTAGGAATTGGCAAGATGAGTATTCAAATTCAGACATGGTGGATCCACATCTTATATTTTTTTCCTATACTCATGTTTAGTAATTAATTACTTAATTAATTAAGTAATTAATTACTTAATGAGAAAATGTAAATGTGTTTTATTATAAGAAATATATTTTTATTTTTACATTCCCTTTTTGCTTTCATTAATTATACTTATGTTTCATCTCATTCTGGCTATAATTACTCCCCCAAGAAAGGCAAACACACTCAACATTTAAGATATGTTTAAATGAGGGGCGCCTGGGTGGCTTAGTCGGTTAAGCGTCCGACTTTCGCTTGGGTCATGATCTCGCGGTTCGTGGGTTCGAGCCCCGCGTCGGGCTCTGTGCTGACTGCCAGCTCAGAGCCTGGAGCCTGTTTCAGTCTGTGACTCCCTCTCTCTGACCCTCCCCTGCTCACGCTGTCTCTCTCCTAGAAATAAATAAAACATTAAAAAAAAAAAAAGATATGTTTAAATGAGGAGTGCCTGGGTGGCTCAGTCAGTTAAGCACAGGTCATGACCTCACAGTTTGTGGGTTCAAGCCCCACACTGGGCTCTGTGCTGACAGCTCAGAGTCCAGCGCCTGCTTTGGATGTTGTCTCCCTTACTCTGCCTCTCCTCCACTTGTGTGCACTCTCTCTCTCTCAAATATAACTATTTTTAAAAATTATAAAAAATATATTTAGATGACACAAATATTTTTGGATAGAATGAGAAAAATTAAACACAATAATGCTGATGATTCGCAGTTTTTCCCCCTTTCTTTTGGGAAGTATTGAATTGTGTAGATATGAAAAAAACTTTATCAAAGTTCCACAGAATACCTTTCAGATGCAAAATAAACCCAGAACAAGTAGAAATGGAAATACATTTTTGTTTGAGCATGAACAAAATGGTTAGTTGAATGCTTAAGAAATAGATTGTCAAACATAAAAGACTTCAATCATTAAGGAATAATTCACGTGACTTTTTGTAAAAAATATAGGGAATACTTTATACTAAAATATCTCTTTTCTTTTTGTAAAAAAATATACTAAAGTATTTCTAACATAATTTTTCTAACTTGGTTCAACACTCAGTGCTTCTAAAATACATAAGATGATTTAGTTTGCTTATTTGAGGCATAAGTTATGAAAACATATCCTTATGAAGAAACATAGGCCTTCACATTTTAACTCCTTTATCTTGTTGAAATCTGATTCAAAACCCTTTCAACATGCAGAGCCCAAAGTCCTAGGCATCACCGAAGTCCTAGGCATCAAACAGTTAAGATCTCTCAGTTATAAGTGGAAGAAAACCTGACCAAAACCCAGTTTGTCTAACGAAAAGTCTAAGAGCAGATAGTTGGATTTAGGACTCTAGTAATGACATTAGGATTTGATTCTCACACTTTCAGGTTTCCTATGTTGGGGGCAAGATGGCAAAAGCTGCCATAGCCCTACCTCTTTCAGGTTTCAGAATCTAATTGTTCTTCAACAGCCCAGCCAACACTTTCTGAGTTGAATCTCAAAGGCTTAGATTGGCTTGACCAATCAAAGGGTTTTATGCTTTCCCAGAATCAGTCACTATTGTATCTCTGAAGCTAGTGTCCACTTGAGCAGAATGTTATGGACCCAAAGTGTAATGATGGCAGTGGTAAGGCTTCCCAAAAGGAAATTGGGTAAGGTTACCAGAAGGCATAGAAAATTATACTGAGTTGCAGGAATATTAGTTGTCTACTCCAGGCACTGAAAATACCAGTAGACTGACTAATTATGGAGCCTAGTAATTCATGTAGTCTTGGGGATTACCATCGAAAACAAGGCCTAATGGGATGCACTGATGGTCTGTAATTTTCTTGAAGTTAACTGGCTGCAGATAGAACCACTCTGGCCCTAAGGGTCCTTCCTTTGGTCATTGGTAAGTCTCTATGGAATTTCTATATAGCAGTAATTATATAAATGGGCAGATAATAGTGGGCAGATATGCATTCAGAGAAAACAAGTCGGTCTATGAGAAAGTATGAATGGGAAAAGGTATTCACTGTGGACGGCATCTGGGAGTATGGGGGCAGGTGCAAAGATCTTTGTTTTCAAAGACCCAAAACCACAGTGGAAAGGGATAAACACCTCTGTCAACGAGGGACCGGGAATCATTTGCTTTTGCTTTGAAGGCTTTTTTCTTCACCTATCAACAACATTGGTTTCCTGGATGAAACTTTAATGTGTATCTCTTTCACCTAACTCAAATATATATTAAAAAAATCTCCACAGGATAACCCAGAAATGCCCAGAAATGAACTTCTTAATTCAGTAATACACAAGACACATCAACGTTGCCCAGTGAATTGCTTAGTATTTAGGAAACACTGATAAAGAAAAGTAAGCAATGGGTGTTGGTCCCATTTTCCAGAGGAAGAAATTACAACACATCATATCACTTAATTAAGACTCCTTATATTGTGCTAGTAATGAATATGATGCCATGTTATCAGATATTATTTTAAGTAAGTAATGAGATTATAAGTTTAAAATAAGAATGAGTGATAAAATAACATACCCAGTTGATAGGTGTTTTCCATCTGAACTGTAAGGCGAGAAGCATCATCCCGCTGGCTAGGTTCATCCATATAAGACACAGTACTCATGGAGCTAAAAGAAAGGGAGAAAACAAATTTCAATAGTTAATAATAAAAACAACAACAACAACCAAACACATTGTTGCTTTCAGCAAAAATGTTACCAAGGTAAAGCTTCTCTAAGAACATTTCAAGCAAGTCTCATGTAAATATTCCCATGACACATTTAAAGTCTAAAACATTTCAGAGATGAAAACATTAAGCATTAGGACATTATTTGGAGTAGGTCTCAATATAGTGGTTGAAACCCAGTGCAGTCCAGTGAAGTCCAAGGTATCTGACTCCTCAGAAAGTGATCATGGATTTGGTCTGTCTGTGTGGTAATGGAGTACATGTTCCAAAAGCCAATGCCAATGGCATCTCTACCATAAGACAGAGACTCTCTCCTCAGAGTGGACAAAATTAACGAAAGGGACTGAAGAATATGGGAGGAAGCTTAAAATGTTGGGAAACAAATGTATATATATACACATAGCATATTATACTTTAGAAAAGTTTAGTCTTATATGTACCACACAAAATCCCTTTGGTAGAAAAAAGAAAAACAGGAAACTCACCCACATGGTGACAGAAACCACAATTCACCCAAACTATAGTAAATCATAAGCATTAACCACCCTTTTCAACATTAAGAGTTTTGGCTTGGTTACCAAGGCAATATAAGCTTGTCCAGGTGCTGAACTGGAGACCCAAGAAAAGAGGAGTCCCTAATGTCCCTCCAGCACCACTTAATATAGCTTAGTTCAGGGGAAATTCAGTTGTCACTAATGGCAGTCTCATATCTACCCCCAAATCTCTCCACCTGTGAAAATGGAAGTTAAGACAGATGTCTTTTCAAAAGAGATACTACAATAGTGTGTGTGTGTGTGTGTGTGTGTGTGTGTGTGTGTGTGTGTGTGTGTGGTTCTGTGTGTTTTCAGAGTGACCAGTTTTCTAAGCAGACTATGTTTTTGCCTTAATTAAATGAGAGATATTTGTTTTTAATCTTTTTTTTTTTTTCCTCTGCAAGGAGATTAAAATACTTAGTTCTCGGCTGATTGGAATTAGTAAATTTTTGCAAATGATATTTTAAGAAAATCACAGATAATCTATTTTAAAATCCTTTAATACAATTTATGCAATAAGTTAAGGCTTACCCACCCATCCCAAGAAAACAATGCAAGTAATTATGGCTGCGTTTTCATGATAGATTTCTGGATTAGTGATTTAGTCCTCATTCTTGTAACACCTGCTTTCCTCAGTTTTCTGCTGCCCTTTGAAGTAGCAACCAACCTGTTTGGCCACATTGGCTGCAGGTGTTGTGGGCAGTACCCACAGAAGCTGATCACTTCTGCTCAGAAAACCCCATGTTGCAAAAGCCCCCCGATTCTAAGATAAACCAGCCTGGCCCATTATTATATGTGCTGCTTTTCACTTTGCAAATCATTTGCCATCAATTACCTCATTTTACTTTCACAACAGCCTTTAAGTTAGTAAAAGAGTTATTATTCTACCCATTTCAGAGATAAAGGGAACAAGGCAAAGGGCTTAATGTCATACATATAGGAAAGACAGACTTAGATTTTAAATATCCTATTTGCCTCCCAGGGACAAAGTTTCACATATGATCATATCAGACAGAATGAAAATACGGGGAATGACTACCTGAAATAATTAATGACTGCATTTGAAACTTACTTGCATAAATACACAGCATGTGGTAATAAAAACCTGGTTTCTTTTCTGCTGAACACCATATTAAAAACTCATAGAAAGAGAAGTAGTGTTGCTTCAAAATATAAATTCACATAAGTTAGAAGTCTCAGACAAAAAAGGAAATAAGGGTTTTTACAAACAATCTTCACTATGGCTTTGTTCCTAGTCACTGAAAAATTGATAATCAGTGCAATACTGTTTATCAGTATGAAGTAGGAAAGTGTCAAAAGGGAAGTTTAAAAAAACCCACTAGCTGAAGATAGGTGTGCAGACAGAAGGTTTTGTAAACTGGCTTTTTAAACCTTACAAAGATGATTTCATTCAGTCCTCTTCATTTCCACAGGAATCACATAAACGGTCAAAAGTTCAAAACATAGGAAAGTATAAAGGCTAAAGTAAAATTACACAAAAAATGACTAACCTCAGTGGTTCTCTAACTACTGTTAACATTACAAAAATCTTTTCCGACATGACTTTGCATATGGGAGCATATGACAGATGCTTGGCTTTTAATTTTTTTACTCAAAAATGTATCATGGATAACTCTCAATGTTGATAAATAGTGATACAAATCAATATTTTAAATATCATGACAGTATTTAATATATGAAAGTACTGCAATTTATTTATTCATTTGTCCTCCTGGCCATCTAGGCAGTTTCTAGTTCGTCACTGTGAAGAAAGTTGTAGTAAACATCCTGGCAGGGACTGCCTTCTGTTTGCTCTCCAGTGCTCTCTTCTTCTTCCTTAGTGACAAAACTCTAAATCTGTGGGGATTTTTCTTTCCAAACTAAAGACTAATTCTTGGATTTCTTTGGTGCTATTGTGGCCATGTGGCTTGTGAGCCAATGAGATGTAAGTAGAAGTTTTGGTTGAAATACTGAGAGAGCTTCCTTAAAAGAATGAATTCAACCAGCAGAAGCCTGTTTGTACCCTTGATGGCTGGAATGTGGCTATGATGGCAACAGTTCAGCAGGTATGTTGGGTCTAAAGATACATTACACATTATACGTTACACATCAGGAAGAGAGAAGACGACTAGGTCCCTGAGTTGCTTCCCTCCAGACAAATATATTTGTTTTCTTTAAACCACTATTTTTTTTGAAAAAAATATTATTATAAAAAGCATTAGATAAACTGACATGAATTCTAACTGATACAGAGTTTGCTCCTTGAAAGCAGGATGTTGCAAGTATTGAAGGACCAAACTTGGAGTTAGTTTTGGGGAGGAAATAGGACTTTGAGGAGTGAGGTTTCAAATATTTTATTGTAAACCGTCATTCTTTCTCATGGAGAAGAAAAATATTTGGTTTGTCTGTTGCTTTTTGTACCTTGGAAGGTTGACCATGCATCCACTAAAATTGTAACTTCATGGAAAATTACAGAAAAATTTTACTTGTTACTTAAAAAAACCCCTCTATATAAGGTAGTTTTTGAAACTGAAATCTGCTTGTTTCTACATTAAAATGAGATGGGTTGGAAAAAGGAATAGAGAAAAGAATGAGCTGAACAGAAAAAAAATTCCTTGAAAAAAGACAGAAGGAAGAAATAAAATACATAAAGTGCTTTCAATTGGGGTACACTAACATTAAACCAGAATGTGGGTTTGGTAAATTTTTAGAAATAAAAGAGATTCTTTATTTGAGAATGGCAAATGACCAGTATCAGTTGAGAATACTGACTTGGAAAGTATGTAGTACACATTTTCTATTGATAAACAGCTTTACTCAAGCCCTTTGATATTTTTAGAGACAAAAATGTGAGGTGTTCAAAAACAATTTTGTAATTGTAATTACCATGCTGTATACACAATACAAGACATTTATTGGGCATATGTCACAACATTACAATCAGATGTGTTTCAGTTATCTATGACCAGACTTTCCCTACTTCATAATAATAATCCTTCTAGATAGATACATGATCTCATTGCAAAGGGAATGCTATCGTTGATTTTATTTTTTTGAATGTGAAAAATGCTCTTGTTGTCTATGTGTTTCATTAGTTTGTTGGCATTTATGGAGCAAAAAGATTCAAGTGGCAAAATGTATCCAAGAGAGTTGTCAAGTTATAGGAAGGAAGGTAGATTAAGAGTAAATGCAGGAAAACTGAAAGTCTGGCAGAAACTACTGGTGAAAACTGAATAAATCAAGTAGTGTTATTTGAGGAGAAGAGTAACAATCTGTAAACCCATGCAAGTTTCAGTAATACTTGGAGTCATATATACTACTGATGAGGACAGACGTGGCATTAACCTGGATCCAGAAATAGCTGCATGAAATTGGTCCATAATCACAAAAGGAACCCTCCTATATTGTACCTGATTGGCATTGGAAATATCCATGCCAACCCAACAGCCTGTGTTCTGATATTGCAGAAAAGAAGCAAAAGGAAAATTAGCTAAGGAGTTGGAATACATTTACTCTTTCATGAAATTTCTTTGTTTTCCTGAAAACATCTTACAAAGGTACTTGCTAGTCACCCCTGAATTACACAGAATAAATACAAAGTATGTCGTATTGTTATGACTGTTAGAGATTGAAGTAATTGCAATTAAGTCTCATCAACATCAATACTATGTAATTATTATTGAGAATTTATTTCCAGACATTTTCACTGACATTATTACTTAGATGTTTTGAAGCTGCAGGAAGAGATAATATTTGAATGCATAACTGGCCCTGGAGCCATTAACTTAGTAGGAGAAGAATGTCAGAATATCATCTCTATCTTCTATTTGTAACCATGAAATACCTGGAACTACCATATTTTGAATGTTTCGTTTAGGCATGATTTTGTTTTGTTTTGTCCCCACCCCCCCCAAATCTGTTATTAAAGTTAAGTGCTGCCTCCTAGTGGAGATATTTCAGAGCGCACAGAGAAAAAGAAGGCTTGAGGAACACATATTTCAGGGTATACAGATTTGGACAGTTGTTCTTTTGTTTTTTCCCCTCATTCTTTCAACAAATACTTATTGCTCACAGTAGGCAGGCTGGTAACACAAAGGAAAATTAGATTCCCTGTGCTCAAGAAACAAGATATTGAAATCAAGATGAAATATACATAAAGGCTCACTTGGTTGGGGACTTTCTGCCTCAAAATGTCTAAAGGATGTTTTTATGAATGTTATGTTTAAGAGCAAAAGCATACTGACTCTTCCCCTATCAGAATAAGGTGGAAGTTGTCTGGTAAGGTAATTTAATTTTGTAGTCACTTAGTTTATAGCAAGTTTGCTGGATTTTTATGTACCTTTGAGATATTTTATTCACATTATTGGCCCCATCTTACTAGCTAAAGGAAGGTTATAATAGAAAAAAAAGGCCAAGATACATTCTGAGGAGAGAAACAGTGTGTATTCTTGTAGGATACATTTTTTCAAGAGTACACATAATCCTGAAGGACAAAGAATAAACCACACAACCTGTGAAAAGTCTAACTCTGATGTGATTGAAGATAATCCAGAAAAGGTAACTGACAAAATAGAATCATTTTGAGTGTGTGGACAGAAAATCAGAGTGTCTGAGGCTCACTAAACTAATGTTTACTCAAGAGAAGGTGAGGTTAAAGTCAAAAAGAGCTGATGAAAATTCTTTTGCAGCTCCTGGATGAATGGATAGATTCAAAGTCACATTCCCCTTGGTAAATCATCACTCAGGTGAGGCTGAAAGTGTGGGTGCCATGGTTACTGATACAGTACTATAGAGATCATGAAGGAGGAGTGTGGTTTATCACAACAGATTTTCAACACAAATGAAAGCATTGTTTCTTTCTTTGAAGGTTTGATTGTTATGTATGTATGTATGTATGTTATGTATGTATGTATGTATTCATTTAGATAGCATGAGTGGGAGTGGCAGAGAGTGAGGGGAACAGAGGATCTGAAGCAGGCTCTGCACTGACAGCAGTGGGTACCATGTGGGGCTTTAACTCATGAACCTGTGAGATCATGACCTGAGCCAAAGTCAGCCACTCAGTTGACTAAGCCAACTAGGCACTCCTTTCTTTCTTTCTTTCTTTCTTTCTTTCTTTCTTTCTTTCTTTCTTTCTTTCTTTCTTCTTTCTTTCGTTCTTTCCTTTTCCTTCCTTCCTTCCTTCCTTCCTTCCTTCCTTCCTCCCTCCTCCCTTCCTCTTTCTTTCTTTCTTTCTTTCTTTCTTTCTTTCTTTCTTTCTTTCTTTCTTTCTTTCTTTCTTTCTTTCTTTCTCTTTCTTTCTCTTTTCAACAGATGCACAACAGAATGCTTCAGTAAGGAGGTAAAATGATGTCTTGTTTTAGAAATTTGAATGTTTAAGAATTTTTATTTGCTGTAAATACATCTTATGTCTATAAGATGACAAAGTCCTTAGTCACCAGACTTAACATATATATGGATTTGTGAGCCCAACCTATCTGTAAGCAAAAGAACCTGCTTACTCAGGAATTAGTATACTTCAATAATTATTCATTCAAACATCACACAATATTTATTGAGTTGGTGTTATGTTCCAGGACCTATTCTAGGTTCTTAGGATACAAAAATGAAACACATGAACAAAGATCTCTGATCTCATTGAACTTAGTGAGAAGGGACAGAGAGTAGACAATAAAATACTAAACTAGTATATTATGTATTGTGGTAGAAAGTGATAAATGTTACAGGCGAAAGCAAAAATTGCTTGGTTAAGGGGCCTTGAAAGTAGATGGAGGGTGCTGTCTGCAATTTTAAATAGAATGGTCAAGATAGGCTTCCATGAGCAAAGAATTGAAGGAGGTGAGGAAAGGAGCCATGTGGATATCTAAGGGAAGAGTGTGTCAGGGAGAGAGAAAAGCATATGCACAGTGTTTGAGACAGGATGTTGCCTGGTATTTCTGAAGAAGTCCATAATGGCCAGAGTAGCTGAGGTGAAGGGAGCAAGCAGGAGGGTAGAAGATGAGGTTACAAAAGTTTAGGCGGCTAAGATCATGCAGAGCTTTGTAAAACCATGGCTTTTACTCTGATCAAGTGGGAGCCTGTAGAGACTTTTGAGCAGAGGAATAGCAAGATCCACTTTCTATTTTACAATGATCACTCCAACTGCTATTTTGAGAATAGGCTGTAGGCTGGCATGTGTAAAAACAGGGAGACCAGTCAGGAAGCTTATATAGTAATCCAAGTGAGAGATGACAGTAACTTCTATGGACTAAATTGTGTCTCCCCAAAATTCATATGAAGACAACCCTCCACCATGTGAGATACTGCTTTTAAGGTGGTTATTAAGGTTAAGTGAGGTCATAAGGGCCCTGGGCCAAAAATATGATTTCTTACATTAAAGGAAGAGACACCAGGGTTCTCTCTCCACCATGTGAAGAAGCAGTGAAAAGGTATCCCTCTACAAGCCAGAAAGAGATCAGTCACAAGAAACTGACCATGCTGGGGGCACCTGGGTGGCTCAGTCGGTTAAGCTTCAGACTTCAGCTCAGGTCATTCATGGTTTTGAGCCCCACTGCATTGGGCTCTGTGCTGACAGCTCAGACCCTAGAGCCTGCTTTGGATTCTGTGTCTCCCCTTCTCTCTGACCCTCCCCCACT
Source organism: Proteles cristata cristata (assembly GCA_017311185.1). Classification (NCBI taxonomy): domain Eukaryota; kingdom Metazoa; phylum Chordata; class Mammalia; order Carnivora; family Hyaenidae; genus Proteles; species Proteles cristata. The sequence goes on along the minus strand of JAESUZ010004016.1, from coordinate 207,854 downwards.
CACACTTTGTGTGTGTCGCTCTCTCTCAAAAATAAATAAACATTAAAAAAAAAAAAAAAAGAAAGAAACTGACCATGCTGGCATCCTGATTTCAGACTTGCAGCCTCTAGGACTGTGGAAAAAATAAATTCCTATTGTTTAAGCTGCCTGATCCATGGTATTTTGTTATGGCAGCTTGAGATGACTAACACTGTGACTCAGACTGAGATGGTAGTTGTGGGGGGTAGTGGTCAGTAGTTCAGTTCTGGATATATCTTCAAAGGTGATTCAACAGAATTTCCTGTGAAGGGGGGGGGCATTTAGATAAATAGTTAAGTTGTGAGCATGCTGAGTTTGAGATGGTTACCAGGTACTAAAGTGAAAGGTTAATAGGCAGTTAGATATATGAGCCTAGGTTTGGGAGAGACGTTGAGGGCTGGAGATATAAATTTGGGGATATAGCACCATGTCTCAGTGACTAGCCTGGAGAAGATTCCTGGGGGGTTAAGTGCAGAGTAAGAGAAGAGGCCAAAGGACTGCTCTCTGACGTATCCAATGTTAAGAAACTGGGGAGAAGAGAAGGGAGCAGGAAGACGACTGAGAAGGGGGTCCTGTCAGGTAGAAATAAAACAGGAAAGTGTGTGTTCTGAAGCCAAGTGAAGAAATTTTTCTAGGGTAAAGGAATGGTCAGGGTACAGTCCCAAATATTGTGAGATCAAGTAAGATGAGGACTGACCATTGAATTAACAATATGAAAGTCATTATGATCTTGATAAGAGCACTACCACAAGTTCAGGGACAGTCTGGTTTGTTTACCATGGTATCTTTAGCACTTAGCACAATGCCATGACTCAGGCAACAAGAATGTGTTTAATGAATAAACGAAATGACTCTGTGGTCATTATTATTCTCATTTTATAGATGATATATTAAGATTCAAAGAATATTAAATAGTAGCTGGTTAAGCAGATCTGGGCCTCAAACACAGGTCTCATTTGACTCCAAAGTTCTATGTGATAATAATGATTAATACTTGCTCTGTTTTTAGATGTGCCAGGAACCATTCTAGGTGTTTCCATACATTATTTTAAATTCTCACCACACCCCAAAGCAACAATTACTATTTTTAACCCATTTTATAGAAGAAGAAGCTGAGGAAAAGAGGGCTTAATAACTTATGCAAGATCAGCAGCTTAAGTGTTCAAGCTGGAACTTGACCCCAGCCAGTCTGTGTTGAACAGATCTCTGAGCCACTCCATTCTACTCCCTGGCTATGCTGCTACTATTCCATTTACTCCTTTAGAAATACTGCACTAGTTAGCCAGGGCTGCCATGACAAAGCACCACAGACTTGGTGCTTGAATCACAGGAATTTATTATCTCAGTTCTGGAGGCTCGAGATCTGAGGACAAGGCATTAGCTGGATTGGTTCCTTCTAAAGGCCCTGGAAGGAAATGTCTATTCCAGGTTTCTGTCCTTGGCTTGTAGATAGCTGTCTTCTGTCTGTGTGTCTTCACATCCTTTCCGTCTATGTGTATCCATGTCCAAACTTCCTTTTCTTAGAAGGATACCAGTCATATTGGATTACAACATATCCTAATGAACACGTTTAAATTTAACTACCTCTTTTGGGGTGCCTGGGTGGTTCAGTCAGTTAAGCGTCCAACTTCGGCTCAGGTTATGATCTTGCGATTCGTGAGTTTGAGCCTTGCGTCGGGCTCTGTGCTAACAGCTCAGAGCCTAGAGCCTGCTTCAGATTCTATGTCTCTCTCTCTCTCTGCCCCTCTCTTGCTTGCATTCTGTCTCTCTCTTTCTCTCTCTCAAAAATATACACTAAAATATAAATTTAACTACCTCTTTAAAGACACTTTTACCACATAAGGTCACGTTTGAAGTACTACAGATGAGGACTTCAACATATGTATTTGGCAGAGGTCAGGCAGTCAGTGTGGAGGTGTGGGGAGCACACAATGCAGCCTGTATAACAAATACAAACACTTTCATGTTGTCTCTAAATTCTAGGGTCACAGAACTACAGATTCTTGGTCTTGTCATCTGGGAGTTGTGATAATCTGGCAAGTCACTTCACCATACCAAGTGTTAGTCTCCTCCAAGTATGGCAAGAAGAAGGCATGCACATACTTATTGTTTTTAGCTGCTGTTAGTTTATTTGCTGAATGCATATTTGTTTTATTCTTATTTGTGCAGCAAATACCAACATTTTGTATCAGTCTCCCTTCTCATATTTTGACATTCAGATGGATGCAGAATGGTATCTTGTTTGAATTTGCATTTTTCTCATGCCAAGGGAGTTTGAGGATCTCTTTATATTCTGTTTTTTAAGTGTCTCTTCATATTCTGGTTAGCCATTTGGGCTTAGCTTCTGCAAACTGTTATTTATCTCCTCTATTTTTTATTGTCAATGTGCATTTTAAAAAATACATATCTTCTGCTGTCTTATTAACAGCAGAAGTGTCTTTGTATTTTTTATTGAACAGATATGCTAAGTTTTATTGTAGTTATGATTATCAAGTTGGTTTTTATATGGTCTTGTTTTTTCATTTTGGCATCATATTTGAGAAATCTTACCCTACCCATAGAACACAAAGATATTCCCCTATAATTTCTTCTATTAGCTTTCTAGCCTTCCACATATCAGTCTTCCATGGGGAATCTACTATGTAAATGGTAAAAGGGAAGAATCAGCTTTATTTTCTTTCATCTGTTGAGCCAGTTTTCTCCCAACACAATTTATCAAAGAATCCATAATTTCATCATCCCTCATATATGATGCTTCCATATACTCATGGGTCTACTTCTGAAGTCTCTATGTGTTCCATTAGTGTGTTTCTCTATTCATGCACTTATGTCTCTATTCCTGCATTTATTACCACTTTTGCATATGACAAATTTATCATGTATCTTAATACTGGATCACATTCTCAGGGCAGTTTTGACAAAGATGTCAGTGAAGGATTATGTACAAAGATGTTCCACGTGGCATGTGAAAGCCATTTCCTAGAGGAATGGGTAGAAACATATGTGACAGATGCCTATTAAGAACTACTATGCTCGGGGCGCCTGGGTGGCTTAGTCGCTTAAGCATCCGACTTTCGCTTAGGTCATGATCTCGCGGTTCGTGGGTTCGAGCCCCGCGTCGGGCTCTGTGTCTGACTGCCAGCTCAGAGCCTGGAGCCTGTTTCAGTCTGTGACTCCCCCTCTCTCTGACCCTCCCCTGCTCACGCTGTCTCTCTCTCTCTCTCTCTCCTAGAAAAAAAAAAAAAGAACTACTATGCTGCAGTAAGAAGCAAAGAGCTGGAATCCATAGTTACATGAGTAAATATAAAAAATAAAAATATTTATGGGGCGCCTGGGTGGCTTAGTCGGTTAAGCGTCTGACTTTTCGCTTAGGTCATGATCTCGCGGTTCGTGGGTTCGAGCCCCGCGTCGGGCTCTGTGCTGACTGCCAGCTCGGAGCCTGGAGCCTGTTTCAGTCTGACTCCCTCTCTCTCTGACCCTCCCCTGCTCATGCTGTCTCTCTCCTAGAAATAAATTTAAATAAATAAATAAATAAATAAAAATATTTAATGAGATCTATGAACTGAGAAAATGAGATTTATAGCACAACACCATTTATGTAAGTCAAAATCTTTGGTAAGTGCTTTTTTATTTTTATTAATATAAGTGTTTTATATTCTTTCATAAGATGGTTAGTCAGGTGTGGCACAAAAAGAGACAGAGGAAAACACAGTTTACTATAGGTCCTAGAGATAAGAGATATGCTGTACTGTACAGGGTTACGTAGAAAAGGATAGAAGCAAGGAAGAGACAGGGCTAGAGCCTTTATTGGGGTTTCAGAGGGAAAGGCAAAACTGCGCATGGAAAGCAGTTCAAGACCGGCTAGTCTGAATAATTTCAATGGGCTCTAAGCTATAGAGGGTCCCTAGTTGCCTGGTACTTGGCTCTGGGCTGATTAAGGCAGAGGAATACTGCATGCTGGAGTATTTATTGGGAGTCAGATAGAGGGGAGCTGGCTCTGGGTTAAATAGTTTGCATATATGTCTAAGGCATGCTCCCTACTGAGACCTTGGCTATCTTCAAGAATTGGCTAGATCTAAAAAGGGCAGTCTCTCGCCAGTCAGAAAGGTTTTTTAAAATGTCAAAACATCATAGGGTGCTTGGGTGGCTTAGTCCATTAAGTGTCCAACTCTTGACTTCTGCTCAGGTCATGATCTCATGGTTCGTGGGTTTGAGCCCCTCGATGGGCTCTAAACTGACAGTGCAAGCCTTTCTGGAGTTCTCTCTCTCTCCTCTTTCCTTGCCCTTCCCCTGCTCTCTCTCTCTCTCAAAATGAGTAAACGTTTAAATGTCAAAACATCATATACACAGAAATTAAATACATATATATAATACAGTACTTAAATATGTATATTCTAGTAGGATATGTAGTGCTGTGTGTACTAGAATGGGTGTTCTTTGAGAGTCGAGAATGAAGTGTGGATGGGGAAGAAGGGGGACAATCAGATAAATGCCAGTGGTCTCACCCTCATTGGTGATGACAATGTGCTGTGAAATGAGGAATATTTTCTTTTTTTTTTTTTAAATGTTTTTTTTTTTTTAAATTTCTAGGAGAGAGAGAGACAGCATGAGCAGGGGAGGGTCAGAGAGAGAGAGGGAGTCACAGACTGAAACAGGCTCCAGGCTCTGAGCTGGCAGTCAGCACAGAGCCCGACGCGGGGCTCGAACCCACGAACCGCGAGATCATGACCTAAGCGAAAGTCGGACGCTTAACCGACTAAGCCACCCAGGCGCCCCAAAATGAGGAATATTTTCAACTCAACTCTGCTCCTGAGAGAAATAAGATAATAAATTAGATAACTGGAGATCATAAAAGTATCTTCTCTACTTAACCCACAGGATTTTTATGAGAATCATATGGGTATTGCACGTGAAGCAGTTTAATAATCTATCAAGTACAACGTAATATTAGTTTTTATTGCAGTTTAATTTAGGAATATGAACATTTCCATTTTCTCAAGTTTCTCTCTCTTTGAAGGGAGACAGCTGTATCTCATCCAGGTCTTTTGGGGGGCTTTAATTTTATTTAGATGGTAATAGCACTTACCAAACTCAGGAAACAGGTCAGGCAACATCATTTTTAACTGTACATAAGCAACTCACAGTAGTATAGGTGGAGATTGTAGAATAAATTCATTATATTTAAAATCACTTGGTCACCACCTATCCCACCGATTATAAACTCCACGAAAGCCAGGATATTGCTGGGTGGTGGTTCACTACCCAGCATAGTGCCTAGAATGTACTCATTTGTCAATAAATGTTCATTTCAAATGAAGTAATGAATGCAATATTTTCCATTTTTGTAGAAATACAAAATACCTGGTGGTCTTTCAGCTTACTTGAAAAATGACGTTCTCCAGAGTAGAACCCTACAGTTAGTTACCGTTATAGGCCTAACACATGGAATGATAATTGGCAGAGTAGAAGCCCAGTAAACCTTGAATAAATGAATAAGTGCAAGGACATAGTGTGGCCTAACCAGGGGATGACGATGCCACCAGGGGTTTAAACAGAGAGCTGTGAGAGCCATACTCGAAGTCCCTGTAACATGACATCTCTGTAATTTTGGTTTGAGACAAAGGAGAGACTTTTTAGTTCCCAGCCTTAGGCCTGACCTACTAGTCAAACTACTGGCCTCAGAGAAAATAATCCTGGCTATCATGTCACATTATCCTGGGAAAGTAACTTAACCTCAGGCTTCTGTTTCCATTTTGAGAACATGAGAGTCACCCATCTGTTCAAATACTGTTTGAAGGCTGCCAAAGCCTGAACTTCTAACAAGAAAGATGTCATTGTCAATACCTGCTCTTAACCATGGATGGGAAACAGAAGGTTCAGGTGAATGCATAGAAGAGTTTCACTAATGTAAGTTACACATAGATAGACAATTTTCAGAGAATGAGAATACTTGCCTATGCACAAAAGCACATTTTGCCACTTGCTAATTCTCTAGCTTTGAGATCTCAAACTTTCTTTTTTTAAAGTATTTTTTAAAATATTTTTTTTATTTTTGAGAGAGAGAGAGATAGAGTACAAAAAGGGGAGAGGCAGAGAGAAAGGGAGACACTGAATACAAGGCAGGTTCCAGGCTCTGAGCTGTCAGCACAGAGCCTGATGCAGGGCTCAAACCCATGAACCATGAGATCATGACCTGAGCTGAAGTCGGACGCCCAACTGACTGAGCCACCCAGGTGTCCCTGGAACCTCAATCTTTCTAGCTCCTGTTGTTTCACTTGTAAAATGGGGATGATAATTGTATTTATTTTATAAAGCAGGGTTGGCTACCAGTTCTGTAAAATGCCACATAGCAAATATTTTGGCTCTGTGGGTCTGACGGTGTCTATTGCAACTATTCCACTCTGTAGTGTGAAAGCAGCTAGAGACAATACATTCGTGGAGATGTGTGGCTGTGTTGCAATACAAGTTTATTTGTGGATACTGAAATTTGCATTTTTAATAATTTTCACATGATAAAAAATATTATTAAAAATTTTTGTCAACCATGTGAAAACCATACTTTGCTGGGGAACCATACAAAAACAGGTGGTAGGGTGGACCTGGCGCTTGGGCATAGTTTGTCACCCACTGCTTCTGTGACACTTAAATGTTAGCAGTTTATCAGCCTTATTACTATTATTTAAGTGAACAAAATTCAAAATTATAGGTGAAGTATGATGTCACCTATATAAGTATAGAAAGAAGTTGTGTCAGCATGCTAACATATATGGTGTTGGGAGAATAAGATTCAGCTTAAGATGTTTCTTTCTTTAAAAATAAAACAGGAGTGCCTGGGGGCGCCTGGGTGGCTTAGTCGGTTAAGCGTCCGACTTTCGCTTAGGTCATGATCTCGCGGTTAGTGGGTTCAAGCCCCGCGTCGGGCTCTGTGCTGACTGCCAGCTCAGAGCCTGGAACCTGTTTCAGTCTGTGACTCTCTCTCTGACCCTCCCCTGCTCACGCTGCCTTTCTCTCTCTCCTAGAAATAAATAAATAAATAAATTAAAAAAAAAATAAAATAAAAAACAGGGGTGCCTGGGTGGCTCAGTTGGTTAAGGTCCCGACTACTGATTTTGGCTCAGGTCACAATCTCATGGTTCATGGGATCGAGCCCTGCATTGGGCTCTAGGCTGAGAGTACAAGGCCTGTGTGGGATTCTCTCCCTCTCTCTCTTGCTCCTCTGCTGCTCTCTTTCTCTCAAAAATAAATAAACATTAAAAAATAAAAATAAAACATAAAAATTACATTATAATGAAAACATAATTTAAATAAAAATACCCAGCCCTAAAAACAGTTAACAATAACTTTGGTATATAGAAATTCAATCTTCCTTTCACAATTCGGAAGGTAATTCAGATATCTATTATGCCTAAAGATCAATGTTAAGAGTTAGTTACTACTGTAAAATAATGTAGACAGAGGGACGCCTGGGTGGCTTACTCGGTTAAGCGTCTGACTTTCGCTTAGGTCATGATCTGCGGTTCGTGGGTTGGAGCCCCGCGTCGGGCTCCGTGCTGACTGCCAGCTCAGAGCCTGGAGCCTGTTTCAGTCTGTGACTCCCTCTCTCTCTGACCCTCCTCCGCTCACGCTGTCTCTCTCTCTCTCTCCTAGAAATAAATAAAACATTTTAAAAAACTTAAGAAAAAAATAATGTAGACAGAGAAACCAAGACTGGAAGGCTGATCTATGCTATCCTAGCCCACACCCAAGAAGTAGGTTTCCAAGTAGGTCTACCTCCTACTCTTCCTTGCCCTCCTTATCAGTGTGTTTACTGCTATAAGGGCAAATAAGTCTATAATCTAACAAGAGAGACAGACAAGAAAACAACCAAATACAGTAGCATGTAGAAGAGAAAAGCAACAAGAGCAGAAAGGAAGATCATCCAACCCAACCGAATCACCAGAAGTGGAGGTGGTTGTAGCTGAGTAGTTAGAAAGAACTTCCTAGAAAGACAGAGAAGGAGCTAAATCCTGAAGGAGGAGGAGAAGGAAGCCAGAGTGTAAGAAGAGCATTCAAGACCAGGGCACCCCATGAGAAAGCAACACGGAGCAATGGCTGGAGGCAAGACAGAGCACTGAAGGATTATAAATGTGGAAGTTGAGTATGACTGGAGAGTAGGATGCAAGCAGAAAATGAAGAACACATTGCTAGACAAATAGGCAAGGGTCTGTGGACCCTATATATATACCTTACTCATAATTTAGGACTGTACCCTAGTCATTAAATCATTTCTTGAACTGTAAGCCTCCGTTATTTGATGGTAAAATGATGAGAATGAGGTCTACCTGGTGGGATTAATGCTGGGGAGATTAAATGAGATTATGTATTGGTCCTCGGCATATTCAGGACAGGCTTTGTACTATTGAAATGGGTCTAGTCAAAAATTTGTTTTCAAATAACTTTCAAATGAAAGGTATACATTTTCCCATAAAATTGCAATTTCAAAACAATGTCTTCATTTGACAGCCACTGAGCTTTCAGAATTTTTCTACTATGAGAAGACTCATTTTGTGAAGGACAATCACTCTCAGTCTGGGCTCAGACAGTGAGTAAGTAGGTGTTAGAGTACAGGATGCAGCCTCCCAAATGGCCTCTGCATTTTCAAGGGTACTTACTTGGAAGTTGGTCATCTGATTTTTAAGAAAAAAGTATTCAAGTAGAGGATCCTTTATGGATGTTTTGAGAGTCCAAATTTCTAACTTTGAAATACATCACTAAAATTATCAATTAAATGATAGTGAAAAATCTACCCTGTGTTGGAAATATGATTTCTGTATTTTTGTTACTTTTAATTTATATTTATATTTCATCAATTAAAAAAGAATGCTCTCTAGGGGCACCTGGGTGGCTCGTTCAGTTAAGCATATGACTCTTGATTTTGACTCAGGTCAGGATCTCAGTATTTCTGGGTTCTAATCCTTTGTCAGGCTCTGAGCTGAGAGCATGGAGTCTGCTTGGAATTCTCTCACCCTCTCTCTCTGCCCCTCCCCCATTCATGTGCAGGTGTTTTCTCTCTCTCTCAATCTCTCTCTCTCAAAATAAACAAATAAACTTTAAAAAAAGAGTGTTTTCTAATTATTTAAATTTGGCCATGTTCTGATTCTATATGACTTTCTAATTTTCTTTGAAAGAAAAGATGTAAATGAAAAAGATGCAAATAGGAATGGCAGTCTAGTCTTTGGATAAGAGCAAGTATTTTTTAAAACACAGAAACATGATTTATATCAGACTATTATAAATATTTTCTTGAAAAAAGTTGAATTTAAGCTAAGAATTATTTTAAAATAATTTTATAAAGAACTCTTACACTAACCATAGGAGATTCTTAAAGATAGAGAACAAACTGAGGGCTGAAGGAGGGAGTGGGGGGAATGGATGGGCTAGATGGATGATGAGCATTAAGGAGGGCACCTGTTATGATGAGCACTGGGTGTCGTATGTAAGTGACAAATTCTGCTTCTCAAACCAATATTGCACTCTATATTAATGAACTAGAATGTAAATAAAAATTTGAAAAGAACAAAAAAGAATTCTTACACTTAAATTGGAAATAGCAGCCAAAAGGGCTATATAGGGTCAGAAGTAAAAAGTGCTGAAGTTAATTTTCCCCTCAGCTTTACTTCTGACATTAGGTGAGATTGCTACTCCATTACATCTCCTATCTGTAAGAGAGACTGTACTTGTAATCCACAAACATCAGGGTTGGAGAATGAAATTTTAAATAAGTACATTAATACACACTTAAGGTAGAAAGATTTGGTGTCAGAATTATAATGTAAACCTATTCCAGTTTTTTTGGTCTCTGCTTCATAGAACATACCAGATCTTGCTGCCTAACCATGGGAATTTATATACCAAATCCTTCAATCCCACAGAAACTGTTAAGAAAGAAAGCCTCTTGGGGGGAGGGGGAATGGGCATGGAGAAGGGCACTTGTGGGGATGAGCACTGGGTGTTATGTGGAAACTAATCTGACAATAAACTATTTGTAAAAAAATAAAATAAAATAAAATAAAATAAAATAAAATAAAATAAAACAAAATCACCAATTAAAAAAAAAAGAAAGAAAGCCTATTCAATAAATTTATTGACTTCTGCATCAGATAATTTGCTTTGTTTTCTTCCCAATGGTAGTCAAAAAGAAATGCCATGCAAGTATTAAAAATTAATTAATCTTTTTAAAAAGAGCAAATGTAATATGCTTCAAGAGCCAAAATAATGTACTTATTACCCTTTGACCCACTAATTATACTTATAAAAAGAAAACAAGCAAAAACTCATTATATAGTGAAAAAGAAAAAAAGTGGAAACAAACTTAAAAAGCCCAAGAATTGGGGCATGGTTAACTAGTCCAGAATTATAAACAGAAATAGTATTATGCATCCATTTAAAAGGATATGGGGGAAAGTATTGAAAATACATTACAAAATCTGTATAAAAATGCTAAATGCATTATATATGTGTATATATGTATATATACCCTATATAGAAAGAAAGAGATTATAAAACACAAAATCTATGCATTGATATGATACTGAGGAGTATCTACATTGCATACGGGATTTCTTTTGAGTTGACGATTTTTTGGAGTGTTCTTTGAGATAGTAAAAAGATGCTGCTGGAATCAACATATCACTTAGGTTTTCTCAATCTTGTTTTTTTTTTTTTCCTTTTCTAAAATATATCCCCAAAAGATGTACTTGCCGGATGATGTACTTGCCCATTTTATCCCTTTTTATGTCCCAAAGAGATTTTTTTCTTCTGATAAGCATTATGAATCAGTTTATTCAATAATCAGATTTAGGTATTAGACATTCAGTTACTCACTTTTTGGTGCACCCATGAAGTTCTTTCTGCCAGAATTCATGACCACTTAGAGAAGACACACTTCCCCTTTTCCTTACTGAATGAGCCATTCTGTCTTTAGCAATGTCTGACATCATCATAGCCTATGGAACAAAACTTTTGTAAAATAGCAGATGAAAGATCTGGAAACTTTTTACTTAGTATAACAAAGAGACTCACTCTAGATTAAAAAACACAGAATAATCTTCTACCATTTTTGAATGGGGACGTGTGCTTTCCTTAAGAGTGATTAGTACATGTTTTTATTCTGACCAGTATAATTGGAAATACGGTAACTCTGCTAACTTTTATCTATGCAAAAGTATAAGTTAAATAAGCAGATATTAAGCTTCAGCTAAATGCTTAATAGCAGAAGACGTTAAGTCACTGAGAAATGATAGCCTTGTGTAGAAGAAAGATATTATTCCACATCAGAAAGCAATATTATTTATTACCTTCCCCCCAAATTAATCTTCATAAAAGTTCACTAATTAATATGTGTTGTTGCTGCTATTACTTTAAAAATTAAAAATTGTCTTCTCTGAAAGGGTATTTTTTTTCAAGCCACAGTAATTTACTTTGTAAAGAGCACACAGAAATTAACCTTTAGCAAAGTATTTTATTAGAAAAGTTACTTCCTTTTCTCAAATGCTTGTCAAAAAGCTGCTCATAGGAATGGACTTTCCAGAATTTCCAGAGTAGGTCTACTGCTCTATTGTCTACATAGATACTTAGTCATTTAAATTATTTTAAAATTTGTAAATCTGAGGGCCCTAATAAAGAGACACTGTCCTAGACACTAAAAACAACTAAAACAGAGTCCCTGCCTTAAAGGAGCTGGCAGTTGAGTGGGTGGGACAGATAAGTGCACAATCTAAAACTTCAACGTGATCAGCGGCAGAGTAGAAAGAGGCAAAGGGTAGTGGAGGTCACACAGATTTGGCAGAGGTATTGTGTGCTGGAAGAGAGGTAGTGAGGGGTGTGTGTGTGTGTGTGTGTGTGTGTGTTTGACTATGTGCCTGTGGGTGTGTTCCTGTGTGGGCGTGAGTGTGTGAGGCTCTGTGTATAAGTATCTGCATACATGGATTGTGTGCCTGTGTGTACATGTGTGTGCACCCGTGTGTATGAGCTACTGATTATCTGTGCACCCAAGTGAGTGTGTGCCTGTGTCTGTGTGTGAGCCTTTGTGTGTAATGTGTCTGGTGTTCTGAATGTGGGTGTGCATCTTGTGCATGTATGCTTTGAGTTTGTTAGGGTCAATGAATGTGTGTGTGTGTGCGCGCGCGCGCACGCAAATGTGAGCATCTGTGTATGCTTGTGCGTATAACTGTCGGTGTCTATGTATATGAGTGTGTCTTCATGTGACCACACTGAACCTGATTAAGTGGGTCATTCAGGTTCTGATCCAAAGGGACACAGATAGGTCTTGGTCTGCTCACTTTTTTCCAAAGCTGCCCCGCAGGCCAGTGTTGGAATCTAGAGGTCCCGGGGTTTGGCCGCCCGGTGTGGCCCGGCCTCAGGAACACTGCTCAGGATTCATGCTCTTGAGGTGCAGACCAAGCTGGCCAGCTGTGTACTAGGCATCACACCCTAAAGCTCACACATGCAGTAAGTGGGCGGGAGGGGGGGTGGTTGGGGGGATCGTGGGGACCAAAGGCCAAGACTCACTTCCAGTTATTTGGGGCCACTGTTTCCCATTTGTTGTGGGGAGGAGGAGCAGGCGTCGGGGAGACCATGGCCAAGGCAGAGGGGCCATTTCTTACCACAGGGCCCTCCGTCCTCAGCCTCCGCAACCCTCCCACTTGCTGAATCCTCTCGGTTCCGACCCCCAGACGCTGCGGAGAGTGAGCGCTTACCCGCAGCGGCGCTGGAGCTGCGGCTCCGCCAGCGGCCTCCCGGACCTCGGCTTCTCCAGGCGGAGCCTGCGCGCAGGGCGAGGCTCCCGCCGCCCGGCTCTCCCTCCGCCTGCGGCCGCCCGCGCTCTCCCCGTGAGCTCTGCGCCTGGTCTCCAGGGTGACCTCCTCAAACAGAGTCCTCTGGCCGCCCTGGGCGGGCATAGTAGCCGAGTGGTCCTCTGAGCTCCCCTAAGGCTGTAAGGAACTCATTGTCACTGCCAGAGGAGGCCGCCCTGAGCCCGGTTGTGCCCCGGGGTGGCTGTGAGCTGGACGGGACCGGTTCCTCCTACAGCGAAGTGCTCTGGGACCCAAGCTGCCGCCCACTGAACCCTCATCCAGGTCCTTTTCCCTGAATGCCAGGGGCGGGAGCGCGGTTTCCTGGGACGGGCAGGGAAATCTGAGGCACGAAGAAACAGTAGAGCTCCCCTTCCCTTTCCCAGACCCCCGACGCTACTTCCCACCACCCCGCTCCAAGATACAAACACTCCATCATAAGGATAATTTATTGAGAGTTAATATTTACCAGATACTTGCAAAACATTTTCCGTTTTATCAAGTTGTTCCAACAACTCGGTCGGGGAAAGGTTGTTATCCCTTTACAGATAGAGAAAATACAGATTCTGAGATATTAAATAATGCTCAGGGCCGTGCAGCGTATGGGCTTGTCTCCCATGCTTTATAAATAGGGCACCTTCACTTTCATTAACAGTTCTCTTCTCAACCTCTTAAAGTTTAAGAAGCTTTGAAATGAAGGCTGTTTGGGCTGAAGGACCTACCTGACACATCTAATAGGCCCTTCGTCCTTCATTTCCTTAATAATTAACTTCAGACTCCTTCCTCAACCCAAAGCAAACAAACCAAACCCTTGAAAGAACCCTTATATAGTGCACAGTCACTGGAGATAGAAATGAAACAATGCCTCTAAGTCACTAGCTTGGCACATGTCCCTTGATTGAGGGCTCAGTGCAGTCAGCATTAGCTTACAATAGCAGTACCCTGGGATAAGGTAGGGCCAGTAAGGTTTAGTACACAGCTGGAGAAAGAGCAGTATAGTGTTCTGGCCCCATCCCAATCCCTATTCACAGACAAATAAGAATGATAAGGGATTGTAGTAGGCAGGAACTATTAGGGTGCTGATAAAGATTTCTTCATTTAATCTGTTCGTTGACCCCATGATAAGGGGATATTAATTCCATTTTTTTTAAAAGATAAGAATGAAGAATAATTGAGTAACATGCTCAAGCCTATAGTTAAATCACAGAGCTGGGATTTGTCCAACTCTAAAACCCTTGCACTGTGCCCAACCTATTGCCCGCTTTGCCCACCCTAAACATGCAATGGAACTTTCCAGTTATATGGGTAAAAGTTTAAGCAGATGATGATAAAAGAGGTTCACAACTCAATTTATTTTTAGAGTTTTCATTTATTTTTCAGGAAAAAAAAATCACATTTAAATAACAACTTACTCAGATATTTCATCTTGATCTCATGTATAATTAAACTTTGTTCTGAAACGGGAACCCTTGTCGCAGTAATGTGTCATGATAAATAATTGCATATTCAGGATTTGTGAAATGAGTGGGAAAATTATGAAGGAAAGAACATTTGTAAAAATCATTATTTACAAAAAAATGATATCCACACCTTTTCTAACTCATAAGGCAAGTAACGTCAAAATGTTCTCACAATTATCTTCAATAAATCAATACTACACATTCATGTCACCATTATTCAACAACGAGCTTTGCTGCAGCAAGCCCTTGCTTCTTTTGCTGGTTTTTGTCTTGAGCACAGCACAGAAGCAGTAAAGCTTTCATCAGAGACAAAGCAGTAACGGCTATGGGAATAAAAGTTATCTGTTGAATTACAACATGTAGGAAAAAGAGCCAGGCATCAACATTTTAACGAGATTTAAAAAATATACTTGAGTATTTTAACCCACAATTTCTTTTATAAATATTTTATGCTCAAGGAATTTTGTGAAACTATATACTCCGTACAAGGTCATAAAGAAATTCAGCTTACTGTTGCTATAAAGATCATGGGGAATTCTAAATAAAAGCTACCACCAGCTGAAATTCAAGTATATGCTAAGAGCATTTTCCTTAAGAAAGACAATTGACTGAATTTTATTACATTTAGAAACAGCAGAATTCCTCTGAGATTCTTTTCCTAGTCTCTCATATTGTTAAAGTAAAAAAATGGATGACAGTAGGTATGAAAATTTAACTTTGATCATTTCATTCACAGATTTTTTTTCCTACAGAAAGTGAAAAATTAAAAAAAAATTTGTATATTGAAACCCAATAATATTCAAACAGTTAAAAAAGCCAGCTCTATAAATGACTGCTTGGCCTGTAGTGAAGCTCTACTCGTAGATAAGATTAACATATCATCACACCAACACTTGGCTTTTTCCAGAAAACTTATTCAACAGCAATTTTCCAACTGTCTTAAATATAGAGAGAAGCAGACAGATCAGACAGGAGCCAATCTCTTTCATGCACATCCATTTAACAAAGCAAGAATTCAATACTGACCTGCAAAGCCAACACAGCTATAAGAATGATCATCCTATCAGCCCTCACAAGAAAAAGACAAAACCTGGCTTTGGACCTTGGGACAGTGATCCCAGTGATAGTTATTTGGTGTATTATTTAAAATAGTTTAAAGTAATGATGCATGTATGAATAACACTAAGCATTTGTTCTGCCAAAAAAAAAAAAGACAAAAGGGAGAGAAAATGTCAATGAAGTAATATAAGGCTGAACAAATGAGATGGAATTAACATTGGCATGATACACTCATTCGATGGAATATTTTAAAATGATAAACAGCTCGTCATCTATCAAGCTGATTCACAAATTCTGAATGAATTAAAAATTGAGCTATATTTAGAGAAGTGTAAAGTGATTTCAGCTTTATTCTGAATCAATTTGTCCAGGAATTTTTTTAAAGGAATTTTGCTGATTTTGTCTAAGTACAATTGATTTGCACAATAAAGCATAGCAAAAAGGAACTGTAAAATGCTTATTAAAAGAGTGTACAGTTCTGCAAAATCTTCGCTAAATAATGTATCCTCATTTAAAAATTTTTTTTAGATAGTTTCTAACAAGATTATGTAAAAATGCTGTCAGTGTTTATCTATCATGATTCAATTTCTTAAAGCTGTTTAATAAAATACTATCAAAGTTTGTTCACTAGCATTAATTCCACTCTGTATAGAATTTGGATTGTTTTCAACAGATGGCAGCCTGATGTGCTGGTCATAAGTGCAGACCTTAAAAAATGATACTTAAAAGATTAAAATACTAAAACAACTTTGTTGTTTTAGTTTGACTATTTTAGGGGATATAGTTAAATTCACTGATATACTAATGAAACTTAAAATAGATACTAATTGATGTGAAATGGCAGAGATTTTTCTTAAAATTAAACAAAGACCCAGAAGCATCCTTTCAAAACATTCTTGGCTGTATTATTTGCAGTCCTTGAAGGATCTGTAAGCTGGTGTTAAAAAGAAAACTTTTCTGAAGTTTCTTCAAGGTGTGTTTGGGAAAAAAGTATTTTTGGATTTGATAACTTTCTTAAGCTTCATTAAAACACTAACCTTTAGTATCAATGTGTGAGGGGCGGGGACTATGGCATGGGTCATGTATTCTCAGGCCACAGTGAACATTTGTCAGACCCAGTAGACCGGGACATGATTTGGAAAATACTGTAATATAGGTGAATGCAGTAGACGTTTCCATTACTTATTTCTTTTAGGCATTAAGGAATACGTAAAAATATATTTGCTTCTCATTGAAACATTTGTTCTTAAAAGGTTAAAGATGTATTTACAACAAGCAATCTACTATTCTAGGGATAGAAGGAGACAATTAAAAATACTATAAGTCAAAGGAAAAATAACTTTAGAAGTTATACTTATAGAATACATTATTATACTTATGGTGAATGTCAACAAGGAGGTGCCTTTCTCTCACAAGAATACTCATCGAAGATAGAAATCAGACATTACACATGAGGGACAATCAAGAGGTCTGACCATGATCAACTCAATACACCCTAAAATTTGACATTTCTTCAAGAAGAATATTTCAATTTGAGTTAGATACTAAAATTGCAACTCTAGCCTACAGGAGATGACAGAACATCAACACAATGACACAGAGAAAAGCTAGTGGGTTTTCTTTAGTTGCTGTTTGCTTTTTAATATTTGGAGATTCAAATATTGGGCTCCTACCTCATTTTTCCTCCATACACTCCATGCACAAAATGTAATGTAATGGTGTCCATAATTAATTCATGAGTGAGGGAATGGCATTTAGATGCTGTTTGTTAAATGAAAAACAACAACCACAACCACAAAAGAAGTAGGAAAATCCAATAAAGCCTCAAGATACAAGTGCACACAGTAAAAGGTAGTGGGGGTGTATCATTGAAACACTCTGTAATCAATGTAACATAGGTTGAGTTGTCCACTGGTACCAACAATTTAATTTGACTTATTTCAAGGAAACATCATTTGGAAAAAGTTTTTAAAGTTTGTTTTATTTTTAAGAGAGAGAGAGTAAGTGGGGCAGGGGCAGAGAGAGAGAGGGGGACAGAGGATCTGAAGCAGGCTCTATGCTGTCAGCACAGAGCCCAGTGTGGGGCTCGAGCTCACAACCTGCAAGATCATGACCTGAGCCGAAGGCAGACGCTTAACTGAAACAGACTGAGCCACCCAGGTGCCCAAGGAAACATCATTTTTACTTATATTAACTTTTAAAGCAATACTTTAAAATCACCCTTCTGATATCGTAACAAAAGTATCCTTGCATTAAAAAAATTGCTGGTCAAAAAACCATGTAGCAAAATGAGTATATTTATTTAAACTGAATGGGATTTTGCTGAATGCATAAACTTTAAGGGAAAAGAAGCAAAAGCAAAACTCCACAAACTCATCTTCTTAGTAGATATCTGCACATTTTACCGTGTCATTCAAATTTCATTGAAAGCCATGGTTATTTTGAAAAAAAAAAAAAAAGGAAAAATAAAAAAGATTGGTGCAACTCCTTTAGAATGACACCAGTCCATCCTTATAAAGCATCTAGTTCAAAGGCCTATAAAATAAATAGGGTCAACTCACAAGTTACATATCTGTCTGAGTGTCTCTTGCAAGGAAAGAGACATTTATTAGGACTTTGTATTTGTAGTGAGTGAGAGCTTGCAGTCTCCCTACTGTGTTAGTCATTTAAGACATTGATGAAAAGGACAGAAATATGAAAATGAGAGAATGCATTTCAGGCCACTTTGAGACAGAGATAGCATAACAGGAAAACTCTAAGGAAAAGATAGGGATTTTCCTAGAAAAAGCCCTGAATCTTTTTTTTTTAAGATTGGAGAAAGTTAAATGGACTGCGTGAAAAAATAAGCTCACTAGAAAAGTGATATTTGACTTACAGTTTAATGTCTAAAATCTGATAAAATATCATAACTAAGAAGGACCTCAGAGACCTATTAGGGCAGTGATTCTCAGATTTTGGGTGTTTGTCAAAATACATATTCCTAAATCCCATCCCTAGAGATTTATTCATTTAGCATAAACTTGTTGATGCCTACTATCTTCTAGGCTCTGGGGATATGGTAGTGACTGAGCCCAAATCATTGCCCTTTTAAATGAATGTTAATACAGGTGGCCCACAAGTCATAATTTGAAAAAATGTATTCTTTTCCAACAATTTTGCTACTAGAATTACCCTTATTTTGATACTAATTTTTCATAGCACCTTTTAACCTTGGGATTCACATGGAATATGTAGAATTTATTTCCCAGAATGAACAAGAAAAACTGGCCAGCGGCTCCCTCTGCAGTCAAGTTAACTGGGTTACTTCCAGCTTCTGTGTCACTTTGGGCAAATTAATTAATCTAAGCCTCAATGTCATCATTTGTAAAATAGGAATTAAAAAGAGTAGCTATAGCTTTGGGGTTGATATAAGGATTCAATGAGCTCGTATCTATATTGACTGGTATATGGTAAGCATTCAAGTAAATATAAATTTTTTATTATACATCAGTCAATTCCTGTGGTTGTACAAGTTTTCTTAGGAATATCTCACCCCCCACCCCCACCCCCCACCGCCGAGTGGATCTATCTGAGTCTAGTAGAATCATGGAACTTCAGAGGTGGGAGGAATCTTATAGGTTGTTGATATGTTATGATGGTATGTAAATGGTGTTGGTTGGGGGGGAGGGTACGGATTTAAACTGCTGAAGGAACTCATTCATGGCTTTGAACTGTTTCGTCTAACAGAATTCCATGTGCAATTTTAGTAGAAAAAGTCCTGCTGTTAAGAAAAGCTTGAAAACCACTGGCAATCCCAATACCTCATTCTAAAGATGAGAAACTGAGAAGGACAGTGATTCGTCCAATGTCACACAGCAGGAGTTAGTGGTAGAGTTAATGTAGTTACCAGGCTTCTTTGAGAAGATTTAGAAATGAAAATATGTATAATTATTGCCTCAAACACTTTGCAGATTGAGATTGAGTAAAAATACATAAAAACAAAAATAAAGCATCTCTATTCACTCAAAACCATTTGAAAGAAGACATTCTTTCTCTATAGATTAAGTATGTTCCCAAATACCGTACAGTGAATTCTCATTTTGACTGTAAGTGTAGAGAAGAACAGAGCTCTAAAAATAATTAAAAATTTAATTCTTAGGAATTATAAATCCCAACTATGGTAAAATTCAGACTAATTCTTAACAAGAATTTATTTTAAAAATATCAAGAAAATATGGAATTTATTTTAAAAAGAAAAACACACTTTCCATGTTGTCAAAATAAAGCAATATCATTCATACTTTCTATCTTGTTAGACCAGAAACTTTTAAAATCATAAATCTCAGGACATGCTGTTCTGGTTAATGAGGACTCTTTCTTTTTATTTTAACCTCTGGTATTGAAAATATTACTATATACTTGCACATTTTGTTTAATTTTAGGAATTGATAATGAACCTGACTTAATTTTTTTAAATAGCAGAGACTCTTGCATTGTTTAGGATTATTTTTCCTAATATGAATTCTTATTGTACAGTACTATGGATACAGGTATAAACTATAAGATTAAAAAAAAAAAAAAACCCACCAGAATCTAAATCCCTGATACGAGTTTATTGTGTTATTCTTTGACCTATTTTCTGAAAGAAGAAGTGATATATTCTCTAGTGAAGTTCTGGTTATTGAAAGTTTAATAATTATGAAGCCAATGACTTTCATTCCATTTCACAAAGACCAATTAAGGGATCATAAGAGATCTTCAAATTTAGTTCCTGGAAATATTTGAATAATGTTAAGGATTATTGTAATCTATGTTTTAATTTATATTTTTTACAATATCAACAAAATTACTCTGAAAAAACCCTTTGTGCTTAATTATTAATTCACTCTAGAACTATATAAAATAAAATATAAAGAGCAAGACATAGGAACCAGTAATTACACATTTTTAATATGCTTTGTATTAATATTCAATATGTTTTTCTCATGGATTGATTACTTAAAAATGAATTTTTATATTTGTATGCTGGATAATTCTCAATTATCTTATAACTATCTGCTTACTCTCCATTGGTTACAGTGTTTGAAGTTTCCCCATGTTTTATGTGAGCAAAAAGTTTGCATTTTCTATTTTGGCTTCAAAATCAAATTGAATATCTTTACTTAAAATGAGTATATTAATAATTTGTTCAAAAAATCAATAACAGACTATTTGGGGAGCCAACTGAGAGTGTTTGAATGGCAGAAATTCTTTTGAGGTAAAACAGACTTTTGAACATTCGCTCGGTAGCAAGCACTGATTGAGAAGTATAAATATTAATTTAAAAAGTTCCACTATAAACAATTGCCAGTCACAATCTCTTTTTAAAAGTAAGACTTACAAAATTTAATTTGATTCTAAAATTTAAATGGCTAATGATTCTTTGTCAAATATAAGTGAATGTAAAATAAAGTTTAACAACTAACAGCTTAATAATTACAGTTATTTAACAGTGTAACTTAGAAAAAGAGTTGGTTCATGTTTAAAGTAAGTTCTGTGACTTAGAAGGAATTTTATATTTTCAATTGGTAGAGGAAATTGTGACCCACCCCTGAAGATTTCTCCATTCTGAATCTCCACAGTGTGAGGCCAGACCAAGTAATTACAGTAATTAATCGCACCTTGCAACAATGAAATCATGACATAAATTTTTGATAACTCTGTTTCTGATTCCCTAAGAGTGGCAAGGATTTATAGTTACATATGATGAATCTTAGCCAAAAGGAAATATATTGCACAATAATGTGGATAGAGTTTCATTTATAAGGGTTTTTTTTTTCCTTCCCAAATGGTATAAATGATGACGATTAAAATTTTCCTCATGGACTTAAATAGGGGACTAAATTTTTTTTTCTGAGATTTTAGTCTTAGTGTTTCGATTCCTGTAGGTAAAGAGAAAGATATATGACCATTCTCCATGTTAGATGAAAGAGTCTCTGTTCAGGGTAATTGTGCAAAAGCTGTTAACCAGTTCACCTATGGAAAGTCTTGAAATTTTAAAATCACAATTTTGGCTTTAGTCTCATATTATTCAGCAGTCTCCACATTTGCTAAACTGTAGAGAGAGGGGGACACAGTTAAGACTTCAACATCTTCTTTACTCTTGGTTAGAATTTCATATACTTAAACTTTAAATATGAATTGCTTTCCCTTTTTACACAAGTTATAAAAATAAGAGGCCCTGTTTACATAGTTTGCATTTTTATGAAATTTGCAGTTTGAAAAAAAAGCTTTTAAAAAGTGGTAATTAATGCTTTTCTTGAATATGCTGTAACTTTAGAATTTTTTTTCTGAAATAGTTTCTGAATTTAAGCCACTAAATATTTGAAGATAGAATTTTTATTTAGCACTAGAATAAAACATACTAAGGATTGAAGAAAAAGAAGGATTTTTTTTCTGGTTCCACTTAATTTTCTTTGTATGTGGCACCCCCTTTATGACAGCTATCAATATTATATTTAAATTTTATATATTGACAAAATGCAATCTACCTCTGTAAGCATTGTGCCATTCAACAGTACTACTATTAAATTTACATACCACAATTGAAATTACACCCATTTCAGGAATGGTAAAATGCTAAAACTCAAGTGTCTAACTGCCTTACTGGAATGAGTACAATTTACAAATACAATAATTACATTTTAAAACCATTAACAATATTACACCTAGAAGTAAATACTGTAAGACTGGTCACCATGGTACTGTGTGAGGGAAATCATTGCTGAAAGTCACTGACATTTCCAGCAGATACATCCCAAGTGCAGATTTTGGTTTGTTTTCATCAAACCAAAATTAAAACCTGTTTCTCATACAATAGTCCTCCATTATATGGATCCTCCAAATCCTTGCATACAATTTTATTAGTTATCTGCCAAGTATTTTCCTGCAAAACAAAACAACATATCAACAGGTTACCTTCCATAATGTGATTATTATATGGGGTCAACATTTTTATTCTTCCTGCCCTACCTGTAGAAGTCAATTACTGCATCTTGAGGAGAGCACTACTAGTAACAAATTTTTTAAGTTTTTGGTTTCCCAGAACAGCAAGTTGTCTTTTCACATTTCTATGTATGAACCCTTTGCAGAGACTTAGGTTTTAGGATAGGCTGGGAGAGATTTGTTCCTGGATATGGGAACCCAACTTGTTACAGGAGTAGTAACCATATAACCTGGGTTGTTTTTGAGAATGAAAGGGCTATAACTGATAATTACACAAGTATAGCAAGCATAAAAAAACAGGAGTTATCCCAAAAAGTCACTGATAAGTGTAATCACCCTAGTACTGGGGACTCCTTTGCCAACCAATTATTATAGATGCCAACCAATTGTCTCATGACCATTTTCAGCTCATGGAACCATTTCTGATACCTGGCCTAGATTCTTTCAGGTTACTTATATTAAAGTGAAAGATAGATCTTCTCAGATCTCAGCTATGTCTAACAAGTCTAAAACCTATGAAGTCCTGTTGGAGAAAAAGTTTTCAGATAAGAGGTAAATTCAAAAGCAAATAGCATTTATTTTGTTTGTCAATATAAAAAAAATACGATTTACTCCATTAACCTCAGTGTATACATGTATATAATGGAAACAACTGGTCATCCCCACCTAAGAAACAGAGCCAGAGCTATGATAAATAGCCAGGGCCTTTCCAGTTTCTGACTTCCAGTTTATTATCCGATTTTTTCCTAATTCTACAGTTGGTTTGCTTTTTAATTGGGACGATAAATGGGGATTGGGAGTGGGAAAGAGGAAGAGAAAGCAAATGAACAAATCAGACACTATTCCTTTTTAAGAAAGGGTAGCTATGGCAACACTCTTTTTGCAAATGAAACTCACAGGATACCCACTTACCTGCAGCAAACCTTTTCTTGATGAGTGAAAACCGATACCCTGCTCCAACAAGTTCAATGTCACAACCAGAAAGAGTGCTTCCTTCGCTTGTGAATTGCACAACCAATGGGGAAGGTTTGCTGGGGCCTTCAGATAACTGAAATCTTGCCAATAAAGAACCCACCCCTATAAAAAGAGTATCATTACAAGATAACAGTCAACACAACTTGATGGATATAGTTTTGGAAATTGTATTCAAAAGTTAACACACGCAACCTAATTTACTAGACAATAGTATAGGTTTTGGTGACAAAACAGTGGTGAATGAAATTTATTATGAAATACTATGAGGAACTCTTTCTGCACACTGATGAAAGTGTAATTCAGCCAAATGGTACTTCAAAATGTGGGAGCATGCTACTTGGAAGGCAGTGTATTTTCCAAGCTATGATTAATATCAGAGGAAAGTGAGAAATACCTAAATTATCAGGGAGTTAAAATCTGATACAAAATGAAAATGTCTCATGAAAAGCTCCTCTCTGTTTGAAGAATAGTCTGATGTGGGGTTGGACAGAAAAGGAAGTAAGGATTCAATGAGGAATTATTTGCTTTTATTGGTTGAAATAAGTATATATCAAAGTGGAGCAAAATATTTTGCTTGTTTTTTAATGCTAAGTGTATTTTGGTTAATAGTTTCTTTTTTTTTTTTTTTTTAATTTTTTTTTATATTTTTATTTATTTCTAGGAGAGAGAGAGAGAGAGACGGCGTGAGCAGGGGAGGGTCACAGAGAGAGGGAGCACAGACTCCTGAAATAGGCTCCAGGCTCTGAGCTGGCAGTCAGCACAGAGCCCGACGCGGGGCTCGAACCCACAAACCGCGAGATCATGACCTAAGCGAAAGTCGGACGCTCAACCGACTAAGCCACCCAGGCGCCCCTTTGGTTAATAGTTTCTAATACCTGAAAGTTATTTCAGTTTTAAATATTAATTAAAATAAAGCCAATGATGACATTACCTCCGTTTTCTGACTTCTGAGAAATATCAGGAATCTTCCACAATATTCTTTGCTGTTCAGCATTCCTAAAAATAAAATAAGTAAAAGGCTTTTGCATATGCACAGGTTTTTGTTTAATGGATGCTATATTTTTTCTAGATAGTGCTAACTTAAAAAATGGATCTTGAAAATGTTAACTACAATTTAAACTTATCTGTCTACCTACGTACCTATCTATGCATCCATCCATCCATCCATGCATCCATCTATCCATCCATCTATAATTCTCTCTTTTTTCTGTTCTTTATTATAACTATCCACAACACTGTCAGAAAGGAAACCATGCAGAGGACAGGCAGTTATATTTTTTGACACATGTACTGAAAACATAGATGAGAACTGTTAACCAATTAATTCAGGTAACTTAAGCCGGAGCTATCATATGGCTGACTTTTTAAAAAATGTACTCCTTTTTGCTTCTAAGAAAAGCAAAAAGAAAAACTAGAGTATTTTTTCTAAGAGAATAAGTTCTTTTTAACAGCTGCTATTGATACTCAGTATCTATTCAGTATCTGTTCCCATACCTTCTCTAATGATGCCTTTTTATAGTTCAGAGGCTATAAAACAAAACCCTACATTTCTTAGATGCCCCTGTAGTTAGGGTCCTAGATGCATAGTAGGGTCTACCAGTTATATCCACTGCTTGAGATTTGGAGGATGGAAGGGAGGCAGAGGCCATTCTCCTGCCACTCTCTGCTGGCCAGCAACCTAACTGAGATGTGGGGGATCTTCTAACAAAGTGCTCCATGCAGTCCAGGCTCCAGTTCTGTGAGTGTTGAGAAGTAGTTAAGGCAGTGCGGTAGGAACTTTCTTATCCTTGGATCAACATGGCAGTGGTGTGGTCTTGCATTCAGTGGCTCCATTGGGCAGCTCCAATATCTCTGCTTCTTGGTTGTGGCTGAACTAGCAGGCAAGTTCTGCAGTGTTCTGGTAAATATTCTTGGAGATCCAGCCTAAAGCTAGTTCCTCTGGCACTTCCACCATTGTGTGAGCATCTGAATCCCTGTGTTAAATCATTTTCTGCCTAAAATAACAGAACAGAATGGTTGCTGTTCCCTGCTCAGAACCCTGACACATAGGCCTACTGTGATCTCCTCCTGTAGGAAACACAAATGCTAAGAACTCTGTGATCCCTTTGCCCAGAAAGAACCCATTGGTAAAGAGGAAGGAGACTGGGGTCTACTTACCAGACTGCTGGTGGGAGAACGGCCTGGAGCTTGGTTACCCCTCCATCTATGGGGACCAGGAACTGCACATTGTTGAGGGCCACAGCCGTTGTCATTGCATCTGTATTGTATTTGTAATCTATGCGCAGGTCAGTGCTTGCCGGCTCACATCGCCAGTTCACTGCCAGGTTTAGGGGTGTGGACTGAATGCCCTGGGCAGATACCTTGCCAAAAGACAGCAAAGAGAATATTTAAGCTTTGACCATTAGTCTGAAACAAAGCCAGAAGCTCTGATTATTTCTCATGGGAATACTCCTAGCTATAAAATGTCATAATATTGTTGGTGCTGCTCACAAATGAGCTCTCTGTAAATATCACTGTGAAGGATGCCCTGTGAAGAGAGCTGGGTGCTACAGGTAAATTGTTACCAGTTGAAAACAAAAAATATGCCACTAAAATCTCCATAGCACTTTAGAGCTTACAATGCACTTTAGGTCAGTTAGGGAGGTGGTTAGGAGCTGGTTAGTTGCTGAGGCCAAGGAGTTAGACAGGCTTGGATTGTGTTCTGACTGTTACTTACAAGCTAATCTTGGACCAGTCACCAAAGCTCTCTGAGCCTTAGTTATTTCTTCTTCTGCCAAAGGGGAATTATAATAATAATATCTCCCCCTAGAACTGTCAGGAAGATTGAAAATATTTTATGTGAACAGTCAGCATAGTGCCTAGCACTTAGTAAAAGCATTAATGTTTTCATACAGATTATCTGCTGATACTCTTATCATACTTTCTCTTCACAGCACACCAGTGAGTTTGACAAAGCAGATTATTACTACTCCTTTGGGATCTGCCAGAGTGAGCACTTGAACAAAGATCCTCTAACTAGAATGGGTACATTCTACTGTTTCCTGTCAATTCTAATTAGAATCAATGGTGACTTTGACCCAGGAAAAGCCACATTTGCAGAATCAGCAATATTGTCTTATCTAAAGACAATAATACCAACTTGATTTCTGGGTCCACAGTAAGAAGTTCACAATGTTATTATGCCTCAATTGTTTACTGTGATGATGCTCTAGGAGATGCTTCTTTTACCAGCACATGTACGTACACTGCAGGGGCTGGTGGGTAATGTCTATGCCCTTGCAGTTTTTTAAACTTTATTTATTTATTTTGAGAGAGAGAGAGCATGCATGTGTGAATTGGTGTGGGACAGAGAGAGAAGGAGGCCGAGAATCCCAAGCAGGCTCCAAGCTGTCAGTGCAGAGCCTGACATGGGGTTCAGTCTCACTAATAGTGAGATCATGACCTGAGCCTAAGTCAAAAGTTGGACGCTAAACTAACTGAGCCACCCAGGCGCTCCATGCCCTTGCAGTTTTATTCGTGGAGTATGAGTTTTGCCAATTTAAAAGACTATAAACAGCTCTGTATTGGCCTAGCAATGCCCGCACAGATGGACACCTGGGGAAAGGGCCTGAGGGTAGGTGGAGCTCACAGGGAAACAGTGGTTGCTACAGAAACAAGTCCAGATATGGGTTCTTTTATAATATGACAGACATGGCCTTCCATGACAATTTTAGTTAGATAACCATTATACGTTTTTATACTTGAAATATTTTTAACAGCACATGCTTCTGCAAATGAATTGTGCTTTGGAAATACGTTACATAAGGTAAGGCAAAAGCAGAGCAGACTGACCCCTCCTCGCCTATTCCTGCCCTGTCTCAGTGGTAGTTCTCGACTTCACAGTGGCTTCTCTACCCACTGACAGCGCTTTTTGAATTCATACAGGTGTCTTTTTGACTGGATGTTCCTGGTGGCCAGAAATGAAACATGCAGAGATTTGAGGGCAATCCCCCAAAATGCTTGCTGTGATTCCTACCCAATTCCTTGCATGGTTGGAAAACAGCACAGCCACAACTAAACAACAAATGGGATTCCTCAGAGCTCACTTTAAAACAAAACAGCAGGCCTAGGGCTACTTATATGTTACAAATACTTTGAAATATATTAGGCTATTAGTTCCTCACAAGAACTTATTAAACATCTAGGTAGGACTGTTATTCAACATAGTGTTGGACGTCCTATCCTCAGCAATCTGACAACACAAAGAAATAAAAGGCATTCAAATCAGCAAGGAGGAAGTCAAACTCTCACTCTTTGCAGATGACACTGTACTTTATGTGGAAAACCCAAAGACTACACCAAAAATCTGCCAGAACTGATGCATGAATTCAGCAAAGTTGCAGGATATAAAATCAATGTACAGAAATTGGTTGCATTTCTATATGCCAGTAATGAAGCAGCAGAAAGAGAAATCAAGGAATTGATCTCACTTACAATTGCACCAAAACCCATAAAATACCTAGGAATAAACCTAACCAAAGAGGTGAAAAATCTATACACTGAAAACTATAGAAAGCTTATGAAAGAAAGTAAAGATGCACACACACACACACACACACACACACACACACACACACAAAGAAAGAAAAATATTCCATACTCCTGGGTAGGAAAAACAAATATTGTTAAAATGTCTATACTACTCAAAGCAATCTACATATTCAATGCAATCTTTATAAAAATAACACCAGCATTCTTCACAGAGCTAGAACCAACAACCCTAAATTTTGTATGGCATCAGAAAAGACCACAAATAGCCAAGGCAATCTGAAAAAAAAAAAAAAACCAAAGCTGGAGGC
The DNA here is from genome assembly GCA_017311185.1 of Proteles cristata cristata. Lineage (NCBI taxonomy): Eukaryota > Metazoa > Chordata > Mammalia > Carnivora > Hyaenidae > Proteles > Proteles cristata. The sequence continues at coordinate 179,711 of JAESUZ010004016.1, read as the reverse complement.
ATCACAGTTCTGGACTACAAGCTATATTACAAAGCTGTCATCATCAAGACAGTATGGGACAGGCACAAAAAGAGACACACAGATCAATGGAACAGAATAGATCCAAAAATGGACCCGTACATGTATGGTCAACTATCACCATACAGGAAAATAAATTCAGAATGGATGAAAGACCTAAATGTAAGACAGGAAGCCATCAAAATCCAAGAGGAGAAAACAGGCAACAACTTTTTTGACCTCAGCCACAGCAGCTTCTTACTTGATATGTCTCCAGAGGCAAGAGAAACAAAAGCGAAAATGAACTACTGGGACCTCATCAAGATAAAAAGCTTCTGCACAGTGAAGGAAACAATCAGCAAAACTAAAAGGCAACCAATAGATTGGGAGAAGATATTTGCAAATGACGTATTGGATAAAGGGTTAATATCCATAATCTATAAAGAACTTATCAAACTCAACACCCAAAAAACAATCTAATGAAGAAATGGGCAAAAGACATGAATAGACACTTTTCCAAAGAAGACATCCAGATGACTAATAGACACATGAAAAAATGCTCAACATTACTCATCATCAGGGAAATACAAATCAAAACCAGTTGTCAAAATGGCTAAAATTAACAACTCAGGCAACAACAGATGGTGAGGATGCAGAGAAAGAGGAACCCTTTTGCACTACTGGTGGGAATGCGAACTGGTGCAGCCACTCTTGAAAACTCTATAGAGGTTCCTCAAAAAATGAAAATAGAATTACCTTACAACCCAGTAATTACACTACTAGGTATGTACCCAAAGGATATAGGAGTGCTGTTTCAAAGGGGCACATGCACCCCAATGAGTGTAGCAGTGCTGTTGACAATAGCCAAAGCATGGAAAGACCCCAAATGTCCATTGATGAATGAATGGATAAAGAGGATGTGGTATGTATATGAAACCCGACCATTTGCAACAATGGATGGAACTAGAAGGTATTATGCTAAGTGAAATTAGTCGGTCAGAGAAAGACAAATATCATATGACTTCACTCATATGTGGAATTTAAGATACAAAACAGAGGAACATAAGGGAAGAGAAGCAAAAATAATATAAAAACAAAGATGGGGGAAAACCATAAGAGACTCTTAAATACAGAGAACAAACAGAGGTTTGCTGGAGGGATTTTGAAAGGGGAGATGGGCTAAGTGGGCAAGGGGCATTAAGGAGGACACTTGTTGGAATCAGTACTGGGTGTTACGTGTAAGTGATGAATCACTAAATTCTACTCCTGAGATCATTTTTACACTATATTTTAGCTAACTTGGATGTAAATTAAAATTAAAAAACCCGTCTAGGTAGGAATCATTATTATCCTTATTTGCAGGTGAGGAAACAGAGATTCAGGCAGATTAAGTGCCTAAAATCAATGGCCAGTAGAAAGCTGACTTAATTCCAGAATTCAGTTTCTTGCCTACACTTTAATACTTTACACCCACCTCCTGTTGCAGTACGTGAATTTTGTCTGCTTTCTAGGTTCACTTAAAGACAAACAGGATGGAGACTAAAAAAAAATCCCACAAGATTTGAAAGTTAAAAAATGTTTTTAATCTGAAGTGAAAATGTAGATGTGGTGTTTGTAATGAACGTCTGGGAAAGACAACAAGTACAGTTTTATTTTTACCCTTGTGGGAATAAAAACCATGCATGTGCCTTGAAAGTTAACTTCTCATTCAGAGAAAAATTTCCCTGGAGTTTCCTTTTCTCGCTCCTTTTCATTTCTCTCAGAAGCTTAAAGCGGTCACTAATGTGTTTAAGTGTTTTGGAAATAAAAGGTATATAAAAGGCATTTTAAATTATATTTTGTACAAGTGATGACTTTCTGTGGTATCACATGTTTGTTCTGTTTTATTGATAACGTCCAAAGCTGAGATTATATTATTCTTACAGGACAAACATTACATTCATTTGCATTTTTGTAAAATGTACCATCATATAAATATTTGCCCTTTAGAGTTTTCCTTACAACAATATGAATAAGTGTTTTCCAACACATAGGGTGTATTATCACACAGTGAACTAGTTTACCAATATTTATCACCTCAATTATTGAAATTTTCTGCAACTTCATTTTTATAGTCTCCAAGTTGCCTTTTAAGTTTCTGTTTTCTTATAAATTATAGCTTTTAAAAGTTAGATTAAAAGGAATGGTATTTTATTTACTTTTATTTAATGTTAGACATGTTAGAAGACACAATTATAATGTGGAAGAGACACTCTGATCATATGAATAGGCTTACCTGATATTTGAGCATGTCCACATTATAATATGTAGCCTGGGGTTTTTGTTCCGACACTTTCTTTAGGTGAGTCATCAAATTTGGCATGTTTACCCAGAATTCCTTGGTATTGGCATCATTTTGAGTATTATCGCTATTTAGTTGAGAAGAAAAAATTGCTGAGTAGCATCTTGTGACAAATATTATCCACTCAAAGAAACATCTTAGCAAAGTGTCATCTGATTTCTAAATTCATCTATGACAATCTATAAAGATCATATTACTAACAGTAGTATGGCTTCAGTACAATTGCAGTTCTGAATGATATTATATTAATAGATTAATACACATAAGGAAGCGTGATTGTACTGCTATGAATTTCAGTGAGTGCCCAGTAATATCAACCAAACCTGATGATAACTGGTTGCTTTAAAGAGTGAATTATTTATTAACCCAAACTCAATAGCCCTTTCTACATGACCACAGTTTCCTCTGAATTAGTCAGTTAATACAATCAAGGAGTTGAGTATATTGATTTTTTTAATTCACTCGAACAGTAGTTCCTCAGAAATTACTGAGTTAAATATTTGGCCAAATGTAAATGCAGTCTTTATCTCCAACCGAGGAGAAAAGGGTGATCCTAAAACTACCATAGTATTTCATCTGAGAGCACATAAATCAAGAAATAGTTGCTGCACCTACAAGATGGTCCTGGAATTTAAATAATAATAATCATGGTAGTTACTCTAGAGAAGTGTAGTCTTGATTCATTCAGGAATTTGGTATTCTTTTTTTTTTTTTAATTTTTTAATGTTTTATTTATTTCTAGGAGAGAGAGAGGGAGAGACAGTGTGAGCAGGGGAGGGTCAGAGAAATAGGGAGTCACAGACTGAAACAGGCTCCAGGCTCTGAGCTGGCAGTCAGCACAGAGCCCGACGCGGGGCTCGAACCCACGAACCGCGAGATCATGACCTAAGCGAAAGTCGGACGCTTAACCGACTAAGCCACCCAGGCGCCCCCAGGAATTTGGTATTCTTAAGGATTTGTTAGGTTTGCTCAGATGGCTCTCCATACGTCATTCACCCAGTGTATCTTGAAAATGCTTGTCTCAATGATAAGCAGAATCAGTCAAGAATGTGAGTAGACTCTGTCCATTTTCCACATAGGAAACTGAGGGCCCAAATAATTCAGTAACCTGACATAAAACTCACTTACTGAATGGAAATTAGAGGTTAAGAAGATAGGATGACAGTAATAAAATGATGAAGGCACGTCAAAGGGAAGTTGCTATGATTCAGCCTCCAAAAGTCAAACAAATTAAGAGAATGAGTCGAAAAACATCAGGGCTTTAAAAACGCTGCTGATCTGTTCGAAGGGAGTGGCTGTGGGGACCAAGTCTCAGCATGACCCATGTGTCTTCTGGTTAAACTGAACTAAGGATGCTGATGAGGTCTGTCTAAACTTCTATTACCTAATAGCATCCAAGTTATCCAGAGGCTGGAGATAAGAGTGATTGAGAGTCAGTGAAATTAAATAATTTGCTTATGGGTAGCAGCTAATAAGTAATAGAGTCAGGATTCCAACCCAGGTCAGTATACTACAGGTTATACTTTCCCAGTGTATCAAAACAGACATACAGAATGAGTATCCAGCAACATGTCACTAATTTGGTACTAAGTAGATCTGAATAGTTGGGAAATTTTCAATGACAATATTCTAAGTTTAATAACAAAGTAAGCTAACTCATATATCTATGATAATTCCTCAGAAAACTTGCTTTAATAAGTATTCAAGAAAGCTTTGCCAATCAAGTAGAGATGCCAGCTACATGGAGAAGTGATTCTTGAATGCTCAAGAAGTCTTGAGAATTCTTTAGTCTCATGATTGGCTTCACAACTGTTCCTGAATATTCTTTACAAGCAAACCCCTTCCATAATGGAAAAATAGAAGTAAACTTCAATTTGGTTCCTGTTGAGGGGTTGCAAACCCAAAGGTCTTCAGGTGTCAAGCTGCGAACCTAAATGAAGTAATTTAGAACACAAAATGAGAGAACTGGCTGGTCTAAGGCAACAGATGTTAAAAAGCTTGTACTGCGATCGAGAATAATACTTGCTTATGCTGCCTTTTAAAAACTAGGGTGGGTAGTAGTGATGTTAGAGTGGTCCTACATAACAAACCCACATAGGCTACACGGCCTTGGGTTACCAATCACAGCCCTGACACAATAATCAAATATTTAGAGTTTATAAGGTCTAAATTAATGAGTATTTTTCATTTTTGCTTTAGCAAATAATAATAGTAATGTAAGGGTCTATGTAATATTTTGTCAGGCAAAAACATACTCAGAGTGTTAATTCAATTCATAGGACTGCAATATTAATATAAGTATAAAACTCTTGCATATATGTTTAAAAACTTGGCCACATAAGAGTCTAAAGATGCAACAAAAACTGTAACACTCACACTCGTCTTATTAACAAACCAGTGAGATGATGGCTCACAACTCCTAAATTCAGATGGAGGAACCTTGGAAAATAAAATTAACTGGCTCAATGTGACCATCAAAAACAAGGAGGGAAAGTGAAATAAGAAGCTGCTGATTTCCAGTCTTGATTGTTTTACATCTATTTTTTATTTAATGCGTGACCATGTATTCCCACACTTTTAAACCTGGAATCAAGTTTGCCAGTTAAACCATCATGAGGACCAAAGAGGGGGAGGTGATCTTGGTAGTCACCTGACAGACCTGTGACTGTTTTGTCACCACTGGAGTGAACAAGTCTGACTCAGTGAAAAAAGCAACTATGTTGGTCCTTAAATTCCTAATACCGACAAACTTTAGCTATTTCTACATAAACACCCAGGTTGACTAAATTCTTTAAATGGTATTTGAGTTGTTCATTCATTGAACAAATGTTAGTTAAGTCCTCACTAGATGCCAGGTGTAGTGGAAGGTACTGAGGATGTAGTGCTGAACTGAGAGATAGGTTCCATTCTCTCGTGGATTTTACAGTCCAACGGGGGGCGGGGTGGATGAAAGAAGAAACACAGATAGATAACTATTAATTATAGAAAGAGTAGCAATGGGAAAGAATAAGGTACCTTGAGAGGGATTAACAAGAGAGCATATTTAGTTTAAGAACGGGGGTTGGGGTTGGAAGAGGAGTGGAATGGTCAGGGGTAGACCAAGCAGAGCTGAAATCTGGAGAGTGGGGCAGGGCTAGGTGAAGACAGACAGAGATAGTATAGGAGGTGGAGGTAACAAGCACACAAATCCCAGCCTGCTCTTAAGACTGGCAAGCCTGGCTGGAGCTACAAGGCTTCTGAGGCAGGACAGTGGGAAATGATAACAGAGAGGCGGGCAAGGGCAGATGACTCAAGGTCTCAAAGGCAGTGGTAATTATTTGCATTCACGTACAGATGCAATGCAAAGCCGCTTGAGAATTATACGTGAGGATGACTTGATTCACCACAGGAGAAGTCATTCGGCTGTTGTGTAAAAAATGCAGGAAGGGGGCAAGCTTGGATGCAGGAAAAGAAGGAAAAAAGCATTTTCCGTGGTCCAGGAAAATGACAGTGGTCACTTGAATAGGGCAGGTCACAGTAAAGAAAAATAAATGGCCACTTTAGAGAGAGATTTTTAAGTAAAATATCAGGACTTAGTGATAAGAGGCTATCAAGAATGACATTTTTTTTATCTCATTCATTGCCAATAATTATCTCATATAGTTGATCATTTTTAATAGCTCCATACAAGTGTATGTGTGTGTGAATCCACATGCCTGTAGGTATGATATGTCCATGCTCAGATTTAACAGTTAGAACATGTAACTATATTTATATAAACAAATTCACATAAGCTTCTATGAATACATATAAAGTTCCATGAAAACAATTACCATTACTGCAAAATTATATATTCCACAAAAAAGACTTTTTAGCTCACGTGAAGACTAGCTCACAGTTCAAATATCATTTGACTTTTAAAGATGCTAATACAACAGGTGGATTTTATTCCTTTGATTGGGCTCATTTCCCACTATCCTCATCCATTGTTTATTGATGGTAAGTAAAGAGACAATGCATAACCAATTGTCACTAATACAGATTTTATTACTCTAAATGTCTCTTCAGCCCCTTGAGATAGTTGCCCATTAGAATACATATAAGCATAGACACATGATCACACACAAAAGATTTTGACAGGTAGCAAACTTCTGTGTTGAATCTACAAATGTATCTGAATAGCGGTAATTTCTCTACCATGCTAAATTGTTGCTACGATATATCCTTCATCTAAGTATCCAGTGCTAAGCTACACACGTCTCTAAAAAAATTATGCAAAATATATTTACCAGCAGAGAAGTTGGGGATTTGGCAGGACGTGTTCTAACCTGCTGAAATTTATCACCCGAAAAGTCAGAGCAGCTGGCGATGGATTGTTGGCAAAGTGTCTGGTGATGCCGGCAGGAAAAGACAACACCATCTCTCCAGTAATCTTCACGATACATCTGGCATATCAAAACACATGAGAGGAAAGAGAGAGGAAGTCCAGGTCAATAAGCTGTGAATCAAAACAGTTGCAAAAAAGAAGTGATTTATGCAACAATGTTACAATAGCAGGAGAAACAAAAGGTAAGCTCTTAAACAATTCCACTGTCAACTACTAAATCATTTCTAAGACCTGAGAATGCAAGGTTTGTGTTAACACTTAACCAAAAAAGTCGCTATTTGTTGAATGTGTTTTTGAACTGTAAGAAGAAAAAATGCAGCTTTTTTCCTTCTGTAGAAACATCAATCTGTTCACCTCACAAACAGATCACCTATTCTGGTGGTTCTTTTTGTCTTTGATTTCTGAATCTTTGGTAGCATATTTGAAGATAATAAATCAAGTGCACGACATTATCACACTATTGACTGGGACTTATTTTAGTTCTCAGTAACATGATTGATGTCTTGAACACATTCTTTTCTGTACTGAAGAGGTAAACTTCTGGCATCCATTGAACTATATCTTTATTCCATGTCTATTTGGTTGAAACTGTAAAAATCAGTCATACAAGTAAGGACAATTAGATAATAATTTGAAAGGAAGAATAATTGTTTTTTTTTTAAAGGACTTTGTTGAGGCATAATTGACATACAATAAATGGCACTCGTTTGTAGTGTAAAATTCCATAATTTTTAATACATTTTACACCTGTGAAGTCCTCATACAATCAAGTTAATGAACATACCCAGTACCCCTCGAAATTGCCTCACGCATTTCTGTGAATCTCTCTGCTACCTTTCCCCTTATCCCTAAGCAATTGCGAACATAGCTGACAATACATATTAGATTGCACATTCTAGAATTTCGTGTAAACAGAATCATAAAGTATGTGATGTTTTTTCCTTTGGCTTCTTCCACTCTGTAATTATTTTGAGATTCATCTATGTAGTGTGTGCATCAATAGTTCATGACTTTTTATCACTGTGTAGCATATGGCTATCCACAGTTTTTTTTAATCCATTAATTTGTTGAAAAATATTTGGACTCTTTCCAGTTTTTAAGTCTTACAAATAAAGCTGTGATGAATGTATTTGTACAAGTCTTGTATGGACAATATGCTCTCATTTCTCTTGCAAAATGAAGGAGGGGAATCACTGGATCGTACGGAAATCAAGTAGCATTAATTCACCAACTTTGTTCTTTTTCAAAATTGATTTGGTTTCTGTCAGCTCTTTGCATTTCAATATGAAATTTAAAATCATCGTGTCAATTTCTATATAAAATCAATGTAGTTCCAATTCACCCTTTATTGCCTGCACTGAGAAAATTATTGGGCCCTTTGTATAGACTTTTTCTTTGCCAGCAGGCACTATGTTTAATTTTGTCAGTAGAGGGCGCTAAAAGGACATTGCAGGAAACAGATTTTTCCTCCCTGGTTCCGGGGTACTTGGTAGGCAGGCTTGGGCAGTACTTAGGGTATATCTAGTGCCAGCCTCTGCACAGAGGCTTGTGTGTGACCTCTGAAGAGCATATGGCATCCCCAGTGTGTGGGCACGGCATCCCATGTGGCTTTGATAGTGCTGGTGGTACAGGCAGCTTCCCTAGTATCTGGCCCCTGTAGTGCGTGTGTCTGGGCTACCCCAGTACCCAGATCTTGCAATGCAAAGCAGGCAGGTTCTCTGGCTCCAGGTTCCTGTCACGTGCACACCTTCTCTACAGCCGGCCTCTGCAGTGCACGGTGGAAGCTTCCCCTGTCACCCCCTAAGGCAGTTTGTAGTGGTGTATGCCTCAGTGAGACAACTCCTCATAAACAGTTGGGAGTCTGCTGGACTTCCACCATGTCATGCCTGAAAACCCTTAAGGAAGAAGGCTTGGGCATTCATATGGCACACCTCACCCCTCGGGGTTATTGTCCTTTACCTGAGATCCAATATCTGGCAAATCATTGTTTATATGATTGTCCACTTTCAAGGTATTTTCAAGTAGAGATCAATTGATCCCTGTTACTACACTTCGGCCAGAAGCAGAAACTTCAAAAGGATTATTCTTCTTTGGGAAACAGTAAATATTTAAAATGAGTGAACTTCTTTACGACTACCCTCTACATCTGGTTAACTTACCCTTGTACTAGTTCTGTAACTTTAAGTTCGGGACTGTACTTTCTAGGGAAATTGAGGTTAACACATGGAAACTCTGATCAACACCTGAGCATAGGGAACTCCATTTGCCCCATAGTCATTTTGTAGGCTGTGTAACTGTGAAAAATGAGATACATGTGGCTCAGAGGAGTTGGTTCGTGGTATGTATTTAAAATAGCTCATGGGAAGAACAGCTAAAGCCTCCTATGTATAAGCCTAGTTTGAGGTCAAGGGTGGAGGGCAGGTAAGCTTCCTAAGGTAGCCATGTTCCCCTGCCTCTCCCCTCATTCAGATATTGTCATCCATAACTCTGCACTGCTCTGGATGAAAATTTAGCTTTCTAGAAGTTTGAACTTTCATCTCTTCCGGAGAGTACTGCCGATCACCCAGTGTGGATGACAATTCTGCTGTCTTCTGTATTTCAGATACATAAACCTTGCATTATTTACTGGGACTGAGCCCTGACTTTCCCTTAAGCCTAGTCTATTTTTGATGCTTTTCAACATGTGGATGTGCAGGATATTACTTCACAACTTTAGAAGAAAACAATAATTAGAGCACTTGTTAAATCAGACTTCAGCACCTACCATCCCTCAGTACATTGCTGTCAGCATAGCGGCTGAATTTAATTGGTAAGGAATCTGCTCAGTGACTTTTCCAGGTTGCTCAAAATGAGGTCTAAGTGATATCTTGGTGAGGGATAAAGTTTTTCTTTTGAAAGCCGGTCAGCGAGGGGAGGCAGTGGCATTATTTAGTCAATAAAACATTTATTGACTCCTAATCATGTAATCTTTATTTGTTTGTTTGTTTTGAGGGGGGAGGCCATTTGAAACTCAGCAAAACAGCCTTTGTCTTCCAAGGGCTCATAGTGTTGGATGGCTGATGAAAGAAGTTGTCAGTGTAAAGCAGTATAAGAAGCACCAACCAAGCTTCTTCATGTATATTGAATTTCTGTACTGCATGTCTACTGTCACAGCCAGATTTATAATTTATTTGCTGATTAAGTTGTCCAGTCAGAACTTAACTGACTTATTAATTCATCGAGTATCTACGATCTGAAATTTTGTATGCAAAATGAGTGCTTTCAACCCATACTCACTAAAGGAAAATATGTATTTAACTTTAGTGATTTTTCCTATCAGTATGCAATGCGGCGACATTTCATGTGAGCTTGAATTATGGAAATCTAAAATACTGTGATATGGAAATAGTAACAAACTCACGTTATGAATAAAATTTGAAATTATGTGAGTCCCCACAAATGAAACATTTGTCAAAAATGACAAAATTTCAAGATTACCTGGCTAAGTAACTTTAAACTGGGTTCTTCCTATTGCCACGGGCAGTACCACGTTAGCCATTCAACAGAAATGCTGGGCAATTTTGGTTAGGAAATGTGTGAACTTGATATGTGAGGTCATCAGAAGCACATGGCTCACATAAACATGACTTTCATGCACTGCTTTGATAACCAAGCCCGTAGTCTCCTCTGCACATGTGCAGCTTCTTGCCCTTTACTTATAAACTCCTTTCATTGGCTTGGGTACTAGGCAAATTCCTTTTCATGTTTCAAGACTCAGTTCAAAGGCAGACCTTTCTGAAGCCTTCCTTAATGTTTTTTTTTTTTTTTTTTTTTAAATAGGCCTTCCTTAGTTTTTCCTTTATAGGTTCCTTAGGTAAATGTACAGATGTTTTTTAAACTGTTTTGTAGTTTCTTTGCATGTATCTTACCTACAGTTATAAAGACAAGTGCTGTCTTGGGTTCTAGGGAGGCAAATTACACAGAATCTAGTGCAGAGTAGGAACTCAATAAAATGTTAAAATAAATTCATACATTTAATGTTATACATTATATATAGAGTGCCTATACAATGTACTAGCTATTATATAGTGCCCTAGAATGGGCAGTGAGAAACAGGACAAATGTCCTCACCCAAACTTCCAGTTTAAGTGGGAAGACAGATGCTTGAATAAATAATTGAAATATGATGATAAGAGAAGGAGAGAACATAGCACAGACACATATTTATTTTCAGGGGATTAAAGAATTAACCCATTTGTGTCTGGGTTGTTCAAATAGGAGTGAATAATGGGAGATGTATTTCCGTAGCCAACAGCAGAAATCAAGGAATTCTCTTCCTAAAAGCAACTGAGAAGGACTCAGGTGTCAAAATGCCTATTACAAGTGTTCTGAATACTCAGAGAAAGATTATAACTATCCTAGAATGGATCATATATCATACTATATAATAATTAAGCTGGTAAATTTCTGTTTCCAATGTATGGTTTGAAAGCAAATGGGAAGGCTTTGGGTCCAGGATGAGAAGGAACCACAGGCAAAAGCAAGTCCATACGCCTTTTCTGTATCATTTCTCTATGTGCTGCTGTGTTTGACTTTATCCTCTTCCCCTGCTCACCACATGATAGAATTTTTGAACTTGGGTTGTTTCCTTTAAAGTGAATAACAAAGGAACAGCAATTAAAATGATTCACTGACTGGAGGTGAAATTAAATTTAGAAGAATGTCACTTCATGATCTGTTCATAAATTTCAGATCTCATAATTTCAATGAAATTATTGACTCTCTCATCTACCAATATACAATATATATGGCAACTACTTATGGCAATATAATTGAAAACAGACTCAGTATATGCAGTCATCTACATGTCCAACGCATAGTTAATTTGGAAGGACATAAGAAAAACACTAATATTAATTTGGCTCAAGCACCACATCGCTAGAATGCCAAGGTCATGGTTACCAGCGTCACAGGTGCACACCTGCCCTTATACCTGCTCTAGTGTGTGGACAAACTGAAACAGGATGGAGAACCCAGCTGGAATAGTCACAGACCTAGAAAGTGGCTAGTAGGTTGCTATACCACTCCTTGGGATTTAACGAAGATTATTATTAAAAGCTTCTTAGCTCCCTTTGCACCATAACTACCCTTCTTCTACCGTGGACTTTGTATTATATTTATGCACAAGTCTTACTTTCCATATCAACTGTCTTCATCACCAATATAATCCCTGTCTAGAACAATTGCAGGCACATAGCAGCCATTCTGTAATTATTAGGGGAGTAATTCAACTCAACTTATTCAGCAATGGTGCCAGGTCCTGCTTTAGGTGCTGAGGATATAAGAATGAAGAAAATGCTCAAAGTCCGAGTTATCATGGAGTTTACATTCTGTTGGGGGAAGAGCCAGACAGTGGACACTGAAAACATGCAGCATGTTAATTAGAGAGAAGGGCAATGGGCGGTGGGGGAGAAAGTGCTGACAGTGGGTAGGAAGGAATGTTGTTATTTGCATAAGGTGGACAGGGAAAGTCTGATAAATCTGCTGAAGAATCCTGAAAGAGGTGAGGGGCAATCGCCCAGGTAGCTGGAGAAGATTTCACCCAGGCTGGAGGGGCAACAGATGTTAAGACTCTTAGACACAGAAGAGGTTGGCCAAATGGCAGAGGAACAGCCATGAAGCCAATGTGGGTAAAGTGGAGTGAATAAGGACACCGGAGATGGAGACAAGATCAGAGAGGTGGCAGCTGAAACAGGGGAAGGGTCACAAAGGACAGATAATGTAGAGTCCCATAGACTGTCGTAAAGCATTAGGGTTTTACTTTAAACAAGATAGGAGGATTTTGAGAAGAGGAGTGATACTTTGAGAATACATTTTAGAGGGCAAAGTTCTCCTACTACCAATTAGGTCTCTGAATAAATTAATGAACGAAATCCAACGAGTAAGCAGAAAAAAAAAGAACTCATTCTTGGGTGATTCCCAGTGTTTTTCATGCTGGTATAGACATCTCCCCACACTCGACTACTTTTTATTCTTTCTTATTCTTTTAAAGGTGTGTTTTTCTTGCTTTTCTCAATTCTGATGAGCCTGAGCTTTTTAAGGTATAAGTAGGTCAGTCAATAAGTATAATCCTTAGAACTGGTATTACAGAAAGTTATACAAATTGTTCAAAGAAGAGTCTACAGAAATACAAGTATGCGTATATGAGGTATGTATACAACTTAAGCACCTGGTGCTTAAGTGCTCTAACAGTTCAAATGCATACTCTGTAAGAGGTAGTTTTTAATTCCTATTGATATGTGGATGTGGTAAATTACCATCCTGCTTTGAAGATGAGAGAAAGGAGACAGGCGAGAAACCAGAGTGCTACAGGCTGAATGTTTGTGTCCTTCCAGAATGTATATGCTGAAATCTAATCTCCAATATGATGGTGCTTGTTGGGAGGTGATTAGGTCATGAGGGTAGGGCCCTCCTAAATGAGATCAGTGCCTTTATTAAGGCGACCCTGAAGAGCTCCCTAGCTCCCCCCTCCCCATTTGAGGTTACTATGAACCAGGACGCTGGCTCTGGTCAGATACTGAATCTGTTAGAGCCTTGATCTTAGACTTCCCAGCTCCGAGAACTATGAGAAGTAAGCTTCTGTGATTCAAAAGCTGCCCAGTCTATGGTATTCTGTTATAGCATCCCAAATGGACTAAAACACCAGAGTCCTTTGTGTTTGTTTCTCTACAATAGTCTGGGCCTAGAATAAATTCTAAATGTTGTTAAAAAGGACATAACATTTAGGGAAGTTGATAGATGCTGCTGCCTAGATAGAACACCTAAGGTGGAGTTACTAATCATGTTGCCCAGCATAATATTGTTAGATTCAGGCTAAAAAACAAAAACTAGTGTTTCTGAAGTGTAAAGAAGATTCACAATTAGTCATATAAATTCCCACTTAAAATATATGTGGAGATCCAAGTTTTAATTATATTTAATTATCACTGCTTCAAAGATTTTCATAAATAGTCTAGGGTTCTGTGTGAACATTTATTATTTTTCTAATTCCTATTTCCATGGATACTAAGGATTCCTAAGCCCTGGTCCTTATACGTAAAAAATAAAAAGCAATTGTTTCCTCACTTAGGTTTGGCCTTTGTTTATCCATCACATTCAGATCTGGAATTGAATTAGTGATACACTTGAAAGCCAGTTTGACTTTGGTGTTTTGTTTTCAGTAGACTAATAATCACTCTTAATTTTTTTTATCATAAATCTCTTTGTGAAATTGATGGATGTTGTAGACCTCTCTATAGACAAATGCACTTATGCACACACATAAGATAAGTGGTGTAATTGCAGAAAATCGATAAACTTCCTGAACTCTATCTATGGAACTCCTTATAGAATGGTAAAATATTTAATCATATTATATATGCATTCAGGACAACTGCACCTTCAGTATGTACTGAAATAAGTGAAATCAGGCTATGTAAATACAGAGTGGTGCATATTTCTCTAGAGTTTACTTTGCCATAATTATCATGTTTTGGCTAGTTTTTCCTTAGTTAGTAAGGGTAACATATAACCTGTCCTCTTACTAATCTCTGTGTTATGAACACAGCTATGTGTTTTGTCCCAGGTTCTCATTCCAATGCACCATGTTTCAGCTTATATGTGAATGATTCAGATCCATTAAAAACTATGACAATAGAGACATGGTCTAGACACTTACTTTTGTGAGATAGCAAATGTTTTCTACAGAGTTGTGTTAGAATTGTCTATAAATTGTATTCAAAACTGAACCAGAGATTTCTGGATAGTAAGATAATAAATTATTGGTCCTTTAGCACGTTTTTTAAAAAAGCAGTGAATTGATATTTCTAATTAAATGTTCTCCTCCATTCTAGGATTTTTTTTCTTGGTTTTAGGATAAGGAATGAAATAGTTATATATAGGGTGTCCCCCGCTGAGTGGGATAGAGTTTGGAGAATCCAGTGGACCAAGTCCCAGGCTTACTTGCTTGGATCTGCTCCTTTGAAGTAGGCATTGACTGTTTCTGTAAATGCTGCTGCAACAGGGAGGGTGTCCTGGGCTCCCATGGTCAGGGGGCTGGGTCCCCTGGAAGAACCTGCACGAAATGAAAAACTTTCGTTTAATATGGACATAGGGGACATATTAGTATGTGTGGAACTAAAAGCCCATTAAAGGATAAAAGGATGCAATCTACTACTGAAAAAATGTAAAGTGCTAAGAACTTCGTGTGTATATTCAACAGAGAGCTCAAGTATTTAAAAGGAAATATTTGGCTGGTTTACAAACACACACACTTGAAATTAATTCAGTTACATATTTTTCTACAGAAAAAATCCAAGCAGAAGAATAAGTCATAGGGGGTTTTCAGTGTTTTAAATAAAGCGTAAGGCAGTATTTGAATGACAGTTTGTACAGCAGGTAGTTAGTAAGGAAAACTTACTAGCTTACATGAGCATTTACCTTATACAAATGCCTACACACTCAAAACTTGTGTTTCTTTACTTTAAAGAGACAAATGGCCATGGGGTACCATGTCACACATTGTCCTTTTCTGGATTATTTCTGTTTTGAAAAGCCCAATTGACTGCAGATCAAGTAAGCTCAAGTTTACATGTCCAAAAACATACACACCATAAGGTACACCTTGACTTAGCACAGACACACCAATGCATCATTCGCACTATAAGCAGTCCCAGTGGCGCTCATGTTTATTGAGGACCTGCTATCTACCATGCGCTGCACTAGATACCTTACATGAATTACCTCATTCCAACCCCATAGCAGCCCTTTAGGGTAACCCTTATTATTTCCATTCTGCAGAAGAGAAAACGAAAGCTCAAAGAGAGAAGGATACCTTCTCGCCCAAGGTAACAGTTAGGTGACAAAACTAAAATTCAAATCCAGATTGGCTGCCCTATAAAGCTCACATTTTCCCTCATCATACCATATAGTTTATCTAAATGAAGCATTTTCTTTTATGATTTTTATAGAAGTTGAGGTTTCTGAAAAGAGCAACATTTAAGACTGTTGTCTTTGATGTTAATCTCTAGGCATGGTACTGAGCAGTAAAGGTTTCGTAATGACAAAGTATTTAATTGTGTTGGCGGTCATTGCTTCTTCCTACCAGACAAAACACATTTACTCTTCCCACCCTGAAGCAGACTACATACTATGTCTTTTTTCTTTTACCTTCAGTAATTTCTGTAATCTTCTCTGGCTATTTAAAAACCCACCCTTTGGGGCTTCTGGTTGAAGGTTGGACTTCGGCTCAGGTCATGATTTAACAGTTCTTGAGTTCAAGACCCACATTGCACTGGCTGCTGTCAGTGCACAGCCCATTTTGGATCCTCTGTACCCATCTCTCTCTGCCCCACCTCCTCTCATGCTCTCTCTTAAAAATAAATAAACATTAATGAAAACTACCCTTTGTGTATCTTCCTCCTCAATAAAGTTTTCTCTGGTAAATCTCATTCATGCAAGTCTCTTCTTTTGCTATCTTCCCTTGGTTTTCAATATCTTGGACTTGGTAATTGATCAACAAAGGTGAGCTTACTATCTACTGTGTATAAGACACTATGGTAGGTTCTGGAGATTCAAAGTCAAATTACACATTATCCCTGTCCTCAAGGAGTTACTGTTCAGATTGTTAATATTATAATCAACAACATTCACTACCAACATTATCTCCATCATCATTATTTGTTGCATATTTACTATATGTTTTACATATACTCTCTAGGTAAATGAAGGAAGCAAGTGGAAAGGACAGGGAGGATTTCATTGAAAAAGTGATGTTGGAACTGAAGTTTGACAGTGAATAAGACCTCATGAGGGGGAGAAGGAAGAAGGGCTAGCATACACATATGTGTGGAACTGAGCAAACATGGCATTTTGAGAAACCACAGGAAGTATGGCACTGTTTGCATGTGAATGGGTGTGAATGTGGTGAGACAAGCAGAGGTTGGGCAGAGGTTAGAAATTAGGTCATGAAAAGTTCTGTTTATTTTGGAAAAATTGTTTATTATATAGGTGATTTATAAGTATTAAAATCATAATTACCTTTTGATAATTGAATACAAATCCATGGATGCTTTTCAAAGCAGAGTGCACCCATATACAGCATTCATATAATTTGAAATTGTCCTTGGGAGTCCTGAAACAGATGTTAAGAACACTATCTCTAGAAGATGGGAGGCCTCTGAAGTATTTGAAACAATGGGGGGTGGTTATGATGGGGCTTGAGTTTCCATTGCTCTAGTGATAGAGTAGTAGATAATTCAGGGACAGAGACAATATGTAGGTGAAGATACCTCTTAGAAAGGAAAAGATAAAATTGAAAAGAAATGCAGATGTTAGCAGATAAAGGGAATGTCATAGACATAACGTTCTTCAATCTTGCAGGGCATTTAATAGTTTCCCATGCTATTTGTGTGAGTAAAATTGTGAAGGTTGGGTAGATAATAGTCTTGCCAAGTGAACTGGGTAGTAGATGAATCACAATACCCGGTGAGCATGAATCAGTGGTTTTACACCTGTTGCAAGGGAAGTCTCTAGTGGAATATCCTAGAGTTCTCTCCTTAGTCTGGGCTCTTTAGTGCCGCTGATAAAGCTGGGAGAGATGCTCAGAAATGACACACTGTAGTGCCTAAGAGCACGAGATTTGGCATTAGACATACTTGCGATTGAGTATTATTTCTAACATCTGTTATGTATACGACCTTTGGCAGGGATAGTATAATGACACCCACTCTGTAAGCCCATCAGAGGATAAAATGAGGTAAAACATTTAACACAGTGCTTGGTACACAGTAAGCATTCAATAATGATTAGCAATTATTATGATTATTATTACAATTTAAGATAATGCAGAGGTTATCTTAAATAATGACAGAGTCATTGAAGGTGCTAAAAATGATCTTTTGGAATACCGGGCTGAAACTGAGATGAAAACCCTCAGTAAAAGCAAATGTGGAATTCTTATATGCCAAGGTTAAAATTAATTAAACAATTACAGCTTGTGGAAAGAACATGTGAAAAAAATATTTTTTCATTTTTTTTTTTTTTTGGAATTGATCATCAATTGTCTATTGCTGGCTGGGCTCTGAACGTGTCACCATTGGACTACATCAGTGGGTGAGTAACATATGGATCCCTCGAAATGATGGCTTCAATGCTTTTTGTTTTGCATGCCTTGTTTTAAAACTCACCAGATGACAATCAGGTCACTTACTCACAAGCTGAAGACCAAGCTCTTCAGCATAATGGTGTACACCACCACCTGCAGTGCTATGGTCTGGATGTTTGTGTCCTCCTAAATTCGTATGTTGAAAATCTAGTGCACAACATGACGGTATTAGGAAGTGGGCCTCTGGCAGGTACTACAGCCATGAGGGTGGAACACTAATGACTGGGATTCATGCTCTTACAAAAGAGGCCCCAGAGAGCTAGCTTCTCCCTTCCACCACATGAGGACACAGTAAGTCTGGCAATCTGCACCCTGAAAGAGGGCTTTCTTGAGGACCCAGCCACTGACACCATGATCTTGAATTTATAAATTTCCAGAACTTTGAGAAATAAATGTATGCCTTTTATAAGCCACCTGGCTGTGATAATTTGTTACAGCAGTCAAAATGTACTTAGACATGTGGTCTGACTCATGCCTACCTTCATGGCCCACCACTCCCATTCCCTCCAAAAATCCTATATTCAAACTATGTTTTACCGATGGACACTATAGCCCTTATTTAGATTTAATGTATAATGCCAGGAGAGAAGAAAACATCAAAACTTTGCAAAGAACCCTTTAACCTCAAAGGATCCACAGTTTACAATTCTAGGTTCTTCGCATCTTGATGCATTGCAGTCAATATGCCATTTTTTAGCGTTACTTTTCCATTTATTGCATAATTTTCCTTATTGCTATCTGGTCTCCATACCATTTTTGACAAATCTGTATTATTCTACAGTCTCCAAATGTTGGGCCACTTCTAGGTAGCAGTTATTCTAAATCCATCTTTGTGTAAATTGGTTTTCTTTTCCTTTTTAATTATTTCCATAAGGTATATAAGTTTTATTACCATAAGCTGGATGACCAAAACATAAGGCAGATAAATGTTTTATTCCTAAGAATGTCAGATTATTGCACATAAAGTTTATACTCAATGAAAATGCTATTAATAAAGAACAAAAGCTTCTGTTCCCCTTTAGAATCTGCTAATATGATTATTAGAAAACTAGACTAAAACCAGGAGAATCTAAGGTGGTGAAAAACTTAAACCTCATGGCTTGAGAGGACTGACAGAAGCCTAGAAACTATTTTCAAAGATCTTCTACAGTATAACCGGACAGTGACTCAAGGGACCAGAGTTCATGACCGTGGCTCTACAACTTAACAACTTTGTGACCTTGGGCTAGTCACTTTACTTTTGGACCAAAGAGTCTCTGTTTTAGGGTTCTGTGATTTTAAGTTGTTTATAGGCACTTAAGGTTTTTTAAACTGTAGGAACAATTTTCTAACACAAAGATAAGCTTCTTTGAAAACAGTCTCCCTTCATTGAAGGTTTGAGGATCTGTCAAACATTTACTGAGCCTCCACTGTGTGCAAGAGAGTGGTGGGAACACAAATATGGAAACTTTCAGGAAATAAGATAAACATTTGGAAAATCGAATCACAGTAACATATGCAAGCGAGACCTTAACAGTTCAGGTGACAGCACTATGAGATTATTTCACTGTGAAATTAATTGCTAAGTGAGCAATACAAGGAGGCTGTTCTGTGATTTAAAAAAAGGAAACTTCAGCTCTGGAGTCATGTCGACTTGGGTGTGAATCCTTGTTGCTCCACTTGCAGTCTGTATGAGTAGGGGCAAGCTATTTAATCTGTTACTCTGTTTCTCCTCATTAAAATAGAACAGATAATAATAATATCTATGTTTAAAGTCTTGTGGTGAACATCAAATGTAATAATACTTGTCAAGCACTTAGCATAGTGTGTACTTGAAAAACATCCATTGCTATTGTTTTTGTTGCTGTTATTTTGTCTGGGTGCCCTTTCCAAGGTTGTTGAATTGGAGTTGGTTCTTTTAAGTTGAGTAGTTATTTAGGCAGAAAGAGAAAGATGATATCACAAATGGTATTCTTCTCTGAGCATAGAGACAGACTAGCATTTCTAGGATTCTTCCATCACTAAGATTCTATTATCATAAGAACAATGAATTCTATGCATGTATGCTTACTTTTTTTTTTTTTTTGCAGATCACACAAATGGCTATATATCTGTTAAAATTGCTTGATACAATGCTTGGACCCTTAGGACATAAAAGCTGGTTGAATGCATGTTTTCTTTTGATTCATTCAAATGTAAATCCCTGCAATAATTAAGCACTCTGCTAAGTGCTGAGTGTTATGCCCCTCCCTTCATGGAACTTACAGTATGGACCCAAGTGAAAGATAAAATGCACTATATGAAGTTAGAGAATAGCTTAATATTATAATTATTATGTTACTGTTAATGATTATTTTTAAATAATTCAAGGTAGAAACGGTATTTACTATGTATATACTTCAACATAATAAATATCAAAAACTAAGATGGCTTTTTGTTCTTCATACACTGAAGAAATGGACAGGCTTAATATAATTATCTCTATTTTACTAGCCCAAGATCGCTCTGCTAGAAAGCAGTACAGCTAAAATTCGATTCTAGGTCCTGACTCTAACAAAATCAAAATCAGTAGCACAGATTTTGTTCTACAGTACTTATTGAAGCCCAAGAACTATTCAAAGAGCTTTACTTATATTAACCCTTTATTCTGATAATATCCCTATAAAGCAACCATCATTATTGTCCTTGTTTTAAAGATGAGAATTTTGAGATTCCAAGCCATGCAGTAGCCTTGTCCACAGTTACCCAGTTAGTAAGCAGTATGAACAACATTGAGATGCAAATCTAGGATTGACTGCCTCTGAATCCCACACTTCTACCTACTTTGTTCTAACGCACAGAAATCGGAACAAAATTATGTTGGGCATCTGATGGTACATCTGTGGTGTCCCCACTAGCTGTGGACCTGACAGAATGGCAATTCTAGGGTCCTAGAAAGCAATTGGCATACACACTTGGGGAGTTTTGAGAACTGGAAAAAGGCACATAGAGTCACCAATGTGAGGCGATATTTTCTCAAAGGCAGTTTTCTATCACTCTCATTACCAAGCAACATCACACACACACACACACACACACACACACACACACACACCCTAAAGCTAAAAAAGAATTAAATCTTGGCAACAATATGATGTCTTTCAAAGGTCATTAATTTGGGGAAGCATTTCCTGAACAGTCAATTGCAATATTAGTGTAAGTGTGGAATATAGATTATATATGTAAACATGTGGAAGAAGAAAAAGGGAGGGGAAGGGGGAGACAGAGACAGATTTGTAAGAAAGAAAGATGGAAAAAATGAGGACAAGAGGAAGCAAAATACTCAGGCACAAAAACTGAGTAAGAGTACAAGAAGGTAAACTTAACAAATAAATGAATGTTAGCGTGCCAGATTGAGGAGCTGCCTGGTTCCACACTGCTGGCGTGGAGGTGAGGCATGTAATCGAGGTGTGAATGAAGCAAACCTGGGCTGTGGGCAGGGCTCACCTCCTCTTTCTGTACCCTCTTCATTTTGTGTATCATGTTTTCCACTTTGTAACATTGCAAGTTACAACTTTCTTTACATCAAAAGCAGTCCATGAAGAGCACTTTATTTTCAATTGTTTTAAATTTAATATGAATTTGTGTCAAAGTAGTGCTCCCCTCAGTGGTGTTTGTAGCATTTGTCTCTATATGCTCAATAAATGGTAATAACTACTGTTTACTGTGTCCTAACTTTGTGCCAACCTCCTGTGATGTTTCACTTGGACTATCTCCTTTCATTCATACAACTGTCTCAGCAGGTGGTAGGGGCTATCTTTAACAACCTTTTCCTACAGAGGAAGAGTTGGGAGCTTAAGTAACTAGCTCAAGTTCAGAGAGCAAGTAACCTATACTTTTAGCCCTGATGCTTTGCTGTTACAGCAAAGAGTTGATGACTGTCAGAGGGTGTGACATTCAGCCTTGACTGTGCTTAGTTCATATCTGACCTTGGGCAGCTCTGTTACTCCAGCTGCATCCCCATTAAACCAGGACACTGACATCGGTGCTCTCAACCTTGTCTGAGTGTAGCGAGGGTTTGCACTTATAAAAGCCCAGGTGGCAGAAGAGCCGGAAGTTTTACCTTCTGTTCATCTGGGGTCAGAAACAGTCACTCTGAAGGCACAGCTTGAAGCCTGAACAGCAGGAGAGGGTGGTCTTGTTTGTTTGCAGACCTTTCCACCCTTGCAGTCTAGCAACCCAAATAATCACTTATTCTGCCAGGCCAGCTGTAGGCAGTGGGGGGAAATGAGCCTTACATTCACAAGTAGGAATGCTGGAGATGGAACCAACAGATGGAAGGAATAGAAAGTCTCAGAATGCATAAATGAAGAAAGAAGAAATTCCAAGAGTTGTATAAAGTAGTGGGCAGTAGGAGCTGGGTTAGCTCTTCTTTTCTTTTCCTTTTTTGTGGTTCACATTGGTTAGTATTAATAAAAAGATAATTATATTCAATTCTATGATAATTTACAGATGATATCCTATATGATACAGTCATAGAGACAGAGAATGTTGGAATTAGATTGAAATACATTTGAATCCTGACTTTACTCTGTGATCTTGAGCAAATTACTTAACCTCTCTGACATCCAGCTTCATCATTTTGTGAAATGGAGATGGTACCTCCTACAGATGTTATGACAAATATGATGATATAGAATGTCTTTGCTATCTGATGATAGTATCAGAAAAAAATCACTTAAAAATGAATGTATTTATGTGGTTCCTAAAATTTCATAGTGTATAGTAATAAAAGGCTTGATTGGGACTCAAAATTGTCATGGACTAAATTTGTGAAAAAATCTTTTAACACACTACAATCAAATAATTAGTGAGTTCTTGAACAAAAATCTTTCATGTTGCTATTTTGAGCAAACAGTTAACTTTTCTGAAATATTGTATGAGAGCTTTACACACCAATCTAGGTTCAGATTTGGCTTTGATTCATGACCATAAAGTGAGCTATTATTGCAGAGGTAATTGAGAGTTTTATAAAGTATCTAAGGACTTCTTGATTTTTTTTTTGAAGTGTATATGTGGAAGTTTCCTTTTCTTCTTCAGTTATTAATAGTTTCATTTTTGCTAACCCCTCTACTGACAATAACTTTGAGTATAAACTAAAGATCTTTATGCCATTGGCTTCACTAACTTTTTAGAATCCTGTATCTATCCTACAATCAGCAATTCCACTTTTCAACAAATGTGTACTTTATTTGCACTGTATGTCTATTGTTTGTAAGATCAGACATTTATGGAGAAACTGATTGACTGCATTTATGTAATGAATAGGGATACATGCTATAGATGCTAGTGTTCATTTATGAAAAATGCTATTAGAATGAAGACTAATGTTACAAGTACTTACATGTCATATTGGTCTTCACTTTCCTACAAAATCCAATAACTGCAAAAATGTCAATAATCACACTTGGATGAAGAGTTTCGCTGAGTACCTACTTGCACATCATGAACGTTCAGTAAAAGATAGCCATTACCATGAACAGTAAGGAAAAATCTGCCTGGCAGTCACAATATATAATGCATTGTTTCAGACCCCCTTCAACACTGTATGCACATAATACACCAGAGGTGATAAAGAAATTACAAGTTCTTAGTCAGTAGAAAGAATTGTATCCAGAGAGCTTCATTTAGGAAAGTAACTTGTGCTCTTGTGACCTTGGGAATCTTAGCTGAAGTGATGATTAACAAAGCAATGTTACTTTTTGAAATTCACAGCTGCCTCATTTTCAAAAAAATTAAGATAGGTTTATAAGAAAAGGAGTCAAAAGAAAGTTATTACATAAAAAGTGTTCTAATTTTTCTTCTCTACATCTTTCAGTGTTATAAAGTTACATAAAGTAGTTGGTTTAATTAAATGAAATAAATATGTGTATGTTGTATATATCCATATATATATATATATATACACAACATAAAATATGCAAATATAACAAATATTTGTACATTGGTTTAAATTATATGAACTCTATATGTGTATGTTGTATATACGTGTTCGTGTGTATACAGCACTCTATACATTAATTCTTTTGTATATTTTTGGTATATTTGTATGTTTTTGTCTATTTGATAATTTTTGGTAGCCTAATAAATGCTTTAGCCTAGTCTAATAAATAATAATGTTGGGATGAGAGCTAAATTGAGCATATACTTTTGTTCTAGTGACTTTGCTAAATGTTTTACATGTATTACCTTACATGAATCTTCACACTTTTAAGGGGAAAAAACACATTATTATCACTATTTTATAGATGATAAAACCAGAGGCTTCTAAAAATTGTTCCACCAATTGCTACTTGGGGTTCTCATATCCCAAGATAAGGAGCATCTAATATTTTTTACTCAGAAAATAAAAATATTATACATTGTTTTCATCATCAAAGTTACAACAACCGTATTCAACATAAGGACTATTGTTAAAAATGGACACAAGGTGGGAGACAAAGCCATAATGAAAACGTTTTTGGTATGAGGACTCGTATGACCAAATACTAGACAATTTCATACAGACAGTTCTAGGATTTTGTTTGTTCCTGCATCTAAGGCTGCTATATACTCATACAGCAAAGAATATGAATAATGATCTCAAAAGCTAATTTATGTAGATCACTTATGCACGATGGCTACTGTGCTGAATACTTTATATGCATTTTGTCTTCTACTTTCAAAACAGCTTTTTGAGGTACATTCCAACATTATGTACATTTTACCATTGAAGGAATTGAATCTTGTAAAATTACATAATTTTCTCAAGGAACTTGCTCTATCTACAGTAAGTAGAGGTGCTAGGACCAAAAACCAGATGTAGCTTCAATGGCATTCTGTTTTTCTTTTTTTCTAATTTTATTTTAGAGAGAGAGAAAGAGAGAGAGCAGGGGAGGGGGCAGAAGGAAAGAGACAGAGAGAGAAGGAGAGGGCGGGAGAGAGAGAGAAAGAGAGAGAGAGAATCCTCAACAGGCTCCTTATTAGGCATGGGCTCGATCGCACGACCATGAGATCATGACCTGATCTAAAATCAAGAGTCTGACACTGAACGGACTGAGGCTCCCAGAGGGCCCCCAATTGCATTCTTAAGCACTACCTTATATTACCAATGTTTGCCCATTCATGTTAGTGAGTTTTGCTCCAAGATCCAGCTGGGCTCAGTGGCATCCTCAGTGGGGTAGTATCACCCTAAAGGGTGTGAAAATTGGCTTTTTGGGGGAGACAAAGAAATCTTAACTTTTTATGTATAAAGCACACAGATACACATACAGTACACAACCAGATGTATAGTGCATCTGTGATGCTAAAATTCTACTGGGGAGTGATTAGGGGAAAACAAAGATCTAAAAAGACTACCTGGGTAAGAGGAGGGGAAAATGTAAAAAAACTTGATCTCCACTGGTTTCCAGTTTTAAAAGAGCCATGGATGTGGATGTCTTTGTATACCTTGTCATCTTTCTTGGGAAAAACTTTAGCAAAGCACCAGTTTTGCTTAAGGATAATAGTTTCTTTCTTCAAATTTACACTGAGTAAATAATATCTACAGTGCCAGAATTATCATAAATTAGTCAAGATACTTGGAACAATATCTAGTAAGGACCATACATACAAAGGAACAGCATACAGGAGAAGAAGGCTGGAGGGCTTGGTCAAGCCAGGAGAGGTATTCTTCAGAGCAACAAAAGCAGTCCCTGAGCTGAGGCAGGGTGGAGGTGAATATAGTCAGGAGATTTGATACAGTCAGAGAAGCTGGAGAGAGCCTGGGTCAGTCTCCAGACCAAACAGGAGCAAGGCCAGAATGCAATGGTAGGGGAGAGTGACACAGGTCCAAGAGCACCAAGAGAATGAGCAAGGAACCTATTAAGAAACGGGGAGAGTTAAAGGTTCCAAAAAAGACATTCAAGCCATTTGGGTAGAGGGAGTATGTTTTTCTGTGCAAAGCATGGTGCCTTTTTAGAGAAGTGGTGGCTGCTTGAATATGGCCTGGGAGTTGACAACACAAACATTTAGCCTGTTAGAGTCTTTCTCAAGTACAAGTGGGAAACAAGAAGATTTACAAAAAGGAACAAGATATCCACCAAAAACCCATAAATGGCTTAAAAAGTATGAAAAGTTCAGCCTCACTAGTTACCAAAGAAATGCATCAGGAGGAGAGAAACTTTTACCCTTTCAGTTTAGAAAAGATCTGAAAAACCAATACTTCATGAAATAAGCAGTGTAAAATAATGTTAGTTGAAGTAAAAGTTTCTAGAAAGCTGCTTGACAATGTGTACCATGAGCTTTTAAAAGCTGCACAATTTTGGCCCATAATTCCAATTTTAAGAATCTATTCTAAGAAAATATCTTCAGGCCAAAGAATTATATGCAAAGATGTTCACTGCATATGAAAAAACGAAGCAATTTAAATGCCTAATAATTGAAGTGAAAGAAATCGTGATTCACGACAATGAAATGTTACACAGTTGTTAACAAGTTTTCAGTAATTAAAAATGGAGTTGAAAACTGTCACATATCACAGTTTCCCAGCTAGACTGGAAAAAGTGAAAAATATTGACACAACTGTGTTGATAAGGGCGCGGAAAGATTGCTAATCATAATGCTGGTATGAATTTTTGGAGAGACTTTTGGCAATAATGTAGTAAATGTGTTTAAAATGTTTAAAATGTGCATACCCTTTAATATAGCAATTCCATTTTTAGCAATTTATCTTTAGAACAAATTAAAATGAGTACATGAGGATATAGGTTTAAGGCTGCTCATTTCACCATTTTACATAATAGCAATAAAAAGGTAAAAACCTAAATATCCCTTAACAGAAGACAGGTACATGCATATAATACTATGGAACCATTAGCATGGTTATACAGATGTATATGTACATATACATGTATATGTACATACACATACATGTGTATACACACACATATTGCATATGTAAAATGCAACTAAAATGGCTACTATTGGGGCACTTGGGTGGCTCAGTTGGTTAAGTATTCAGCTTTGGCTTGGGTCACAATCTTGTGGTTCATGAGTTTGAGCCCTGCATTGGGTTCCACACTTACAGTATGAAGCCTGTTTGAGATTCTCTCCCTCTCCCTCTGCTCCTCCCCTACTTGGGTGCACTCTCTCAAAATAAATAAATAAACTTAAAAAATAAAAAGAAATGGCTACTATTGACTAAAGCTTATAGAGCAAATTATATATATTCTACTTACATAAACTTCTATGTAATATATTTCTTTGATTTTAAGAAACATACTTTTGAAAACATTTTAACATTTCTGAAGTTGAGATGCATCTTGTAAACAATGTCAAAAGAAACCTGGCAGCTGCTAACAGAGAATGTTTTACCACTGTCTCTGCTTGGACTTGTGGGAATGTAACCATGAGTAGAAGTTTTTGGCGCACGTAATGGTCTCCTCAGTTGAGCTGAATGACTTGAATTGATAGCCTCACATGATTAAAATTTAACTTACATTTGGGCCCTTATTTCCCCTTAAAATTGATGTTTTTAAAAGATTTCATCTGATGCAGTAATAAAGGGAAATGTTATTTGTATACAAGGGATAGAATGTCATGTACCAGGCTATGTGAGGCATGCAGGTGCCACATCCTTTGCAAATGAAAGCATAGAATTCTGAAAGATGGGACACATGGGTTACAACTGAATTATGCATCACGAAAGAATATATAATTCAGGTGCTAAAACTGTATCTGTCAAAAACTTCTAGGTGACTTTCAAAAAAGCTGTTTACCTTTGGCAATTTATAAATAAACTTAGGAATACTGAAGCAGACAAAAGCCTAGAATTTTTGATGTGCCCCAAAATGAAAGTATCAATGTCAAAGAGAAGAAAGAGGTCAAGGTTATGAACATGTGATCTAAAAAGGATCAAGTCACTGAGATATTAAACATAACTGCTGATGGCCAGAATTTAGATCTATCTTTTACTCTGAATATGAAATAGGTTTAAACTCAATTTCCAATTAAAGATAGTGGCTTGAATTTGGTTTATAACTGTTGGTTAGAAAATGTTTGGTTTATTAATGTTGGTTGGAAAAAAATGCCTTTCTACATTTAATGAAATTTATTTTGCACCTGAAAAATTCTTATTAAACCAGTGGAGCGTATCCCAATGGATGGCCCCTTGGAATCAAGCAAATGCACCACACGGGTGTATACAGATATGTACAGAGAGATTTTCTTCCAACATTTTTCACCAAATGTTAAAAATGTCCTCTCTACTAATCTCTCAACAGTGTGGTTGTATTTACTCTTTTTTATATTGTATTAGGATCATTTTCCCCTTCAGCTTTATTGAAGTATAATTGAGAAATAAAATTATAATAAATTTAAAGTGTACATCATGATGATTTGATACACACATACATTGTGAAAGGATTCCTTCTATCTGGTTAATTAACACATCCATTACCTTACATTGTTTGTGTGAGAACATTTAAGTTCTACTCTCCTGGCAAATTTTAATTGTACATACATTGCCATCATCTATAGTCACCGTCTTATATGGTAGATCGTCAGACATTATTCATTGTATAGTTGAAAGTTTGTACCCTTTATCAAATTCTTCCTATTTCCTCTACCTGCCAGCCCCTGGCAACCACTTTATATTCTGTTTCTATGAGTTTGACTTGCTTTTGTTTTTGTTTCAAATTCTACAAATAAGTGATATCTTGCAGTATTTGTCTTTCTCTATCTGGCTAATTTCACTTAGCAAGTGTCTTCAAGACCCATCCATATTGCTGCAAACAGCAGGATTTCCTTCTTTCTCTGTGTTTACTCCTTTATATATTTTTCCATACTGTTTGAATTTTTTTAACGTTTTTAATTTATTTCTTGGAGAGAGGGGCAGCATGAGCAGGGGAGGGTCAGAGAGAGAGGGAGACACAGAATCTGAAACAGGCTCCAGGCTCTGAGCTAGCTGTCAGCACAGAGCGCAATGTGGGGCTCGAACCCACGAACTGTGAGATCATGACCTGAGCTGAAGTCGGATGCTTAACCGACTGAGCTACCCAGGTGTCTCCATACCGTTTGAATTTTTAAAAATGATGTGCTTCAATCAACTTTGTGACCAGAATAAAACAAACTATGAGATATTTTTTAATATTTATTTTTGAGAGAGAGAGAGAGAGCACAATCAGGGGAGAGGCAGAGAGAGAGGAAGATACAGAATCCAAAACAGACTCCAGGCTGAGCTGTCAACACAGAGCCAGATGCAGGGCTCAAACTCACAAACTGTGGGATCATGACCTGAGCAGCAGTCAGACACTTAAATGACTGAGCCACCCAGTTGCCCCACTATGAGCTATTTTAAAATACATATTAAAAAGAGCACCTGGGTGGCTCAGCCAGTTAAATGTCTGACTTTGGCTCAGGTCATGATTTCATGGTTTGCAAGCCAAACTCTGCATCAGACTCTTTGCGGTCAGCATAGAGTCTGCTTTGGATCCTCCGTCTCCACTCTCTTTGCCCCTCCCCACTTGCTCTCTCTCAGAAATAAACATTAAAAAACACATTTTAATAGCATGGTGGACATTATCATATACAAAAATAAAAGGATGCATAGTTATAAAAATATACACTGTACATGCAGACACACACACACACACATACACAGTCACATCACATGAAAAATTTTGGAAATGAAATACACCAATGGTAACAATGGTTATTTATGGTTATTAGACTTATTTCATTCTCTATATTTTTCTGATTTTCTAAATTTTCTATAAAGAGCATGCATTACTTTGATATTGTGGCAAAAAATATAAATAGAAATTGAAAGTTAGATATTAAATATCACTGAGGGTTTTATATTTCTCCATTATATATTTTTTGAATGGTTCTTGTTCTTATAGTAAGAAAATGGATGCTGGTAATTTTGAACACTACTAAAAGTTATTCCCCCAGAGGGGTGATATTTATGAATGGAGAGGCGTGAAAAATATTATTGTAATCTGTCTGAAAGCCTGTAATTTGAACCGCCAGTATTATGGGGAATGGGCTGTGAGCAGAGTCCAAAAAAGGCAAAATCTAAGGAGAGGAGTAACCCACATTAAAAAACTCATGATTCATCTTTCCAGGCTCATGCTTAACAATGACAATGGCAACTCTTGAAAGTCACCAACATATCCCTGAGAAATTAACGTCACACTGGCTCCTTTGTGACACTTCTCCAAAATAACCTTTTGTGTTCTCAGAGGCATATTTCAAGCCTTTAAAACAGATTTTAGAAGAAGGCATGCTGTAATTATTTTGAATATGAAACCAAGAAACACAATGGTAAATAGCACATGCTGTCTGTGTGAATGTGTGCCAGCAGGAAAAGAAATCCCAGGCCCAAATTACTCATGCCCTGGTGACTTAATACAGCATGGCTAGAAGAAGTGGAACTAGTCCATGAAAACTGCTGTCTGCTAAGAGTCCATGCTTGACCAGAAATTACTACCACATGCATGTTGCAAAATAGCTGAAGACACAAAGGGGTGGAAATCTTAAAGGCAAAGCTTCTCTTAAGGCTTTGTCTTAAATGCCCTATCTTGATGCGTCCAAATCAATCTCTGAGTTAAAAAATGAAGCAATGAGTGTAAAACTCTTAGCACATATTAAACATTCATTAATGTTGATTATTTCAGGAAATGATTACATGTGCATAGTACTTCGTAGTTTACAAAGGGCTTTCACAAATAACTAAAATCTCAGGGATATTTACAGCACTGATTCAATATATTCATTCCACATACATGAAATGGCTAAGAAATAGGAGATGCCCTTGGAGCACCTGCATGGCTCATTTAGTTGGGTGTCCGACTCTTAATTTTGGCTCAGGTCATGATCACAGGAATGTGACATTGAGCCCCGCATTAGGCTCCATGCTAAGCATGGGGCCTACTTAAGATTCTCTCTCTCTCTCTCTCTGCTTTTGCCCCTCTCCCCACTTACACTTGCTCTCTCGCTATCTCTCGAAAGAAAGAAGGAAAGAAAGAAAAAAAGAAAGAAAGAAAGAAAGAAAGAAAGAGAGAGAGAGAGAGAGAGAAAGAAGGAAAGAAAGAGAAAGAAAGAGAAAGGAAGGAAGGAAGGAAGGAAGGAGAAGAAGAAATAGGAGATTCTCTGGAATCTTGACATCACCTCTTTGAACTACTTCATTCAGTATGTCAGTTTTCCTCTCTGTAGGGGGTGGTCAGGGTTCTACTCTGTCTGGGGTAGCTAGAGTCCAGAGTACAACAGAATGGGCAGTCTTAATTTATGGATAACTGTTCTTACAGGATACAAAATAATAATGAAAAGAAAGCCTTGCAACTATTGCATAGGTAAAGCAGTTCCCCCTGGTGATTCTCAGCTTCTCCATTCTCTTCTCAGGGAGTTTGAAATTACTTGTCAAATATGCTGAAATGCCATGATTTACAAATCCTTTAATAAAAGAGATGGTAACAGATTTTCTTCCAGCATCTCCCATCAGCATACACAGCACCCTGAGGAGTGTATCACCAGGCAGATCATTAGTCTCAACAAGTCAGCTTTAATGATAGGCTCTGGTGGAAGCAGGGGGTGTATGGCAGGGAGGATGATGCATTCTGCTTCCAAATCGTTCTCTTCCTCCATAAGCAGTGGGGGAAAGATTGTACTTTGTCCCTGCTGACAAGGAGGGAGGCCTTGTAGCAACTCACCAAAGATCAAGTGGCCACATGTTTTATGTGGAAGAAGACTAGAGTGCTACAACCCAGCCTTCTCCAAAGCAGACAAAAACTAAACAAAACACAGACATAAGCAAGGGAAGTATGAAGTTGGAGAATAGTGCTAACAGCTAATGGTTATTGAGCACTTTGCATGCACTGGCCTCAGTACTTCACGACTTGATCAGCTTCACAACAACCTTATACACTAGGTACTGTTGTTACTTCAATTTCCATAGGAGGAACAAGACTTAGAGAGGTTAGTTAAGTTACCTATAGCTGAGGCTAATGTCAGAGCCAATGCAGGGATGTGCACGTGCACACACACACATTTTCCTCTCTCTCCATCTATACATGTATATACATTCTCTCTCTCTGTCTGTGTATATATATATATTCTCTGTGTGTGTGTATATATATAGTACAATATATGTATATATATTCTGTGTATATATGTCATATATTTTTCTTTATCTGTGTGTGTATGTGTGTGCACGCATGTGTATATTGCATGTGTTGAGAGTAAATAGATATAAATTAATTGGGGACTCCTTTTTTATTCTTAGTATCTAGGATAATACCCAATATACCTTTAGGTTAACATTTTTACATTACATAAGATTTTATATCAGAACTCTAACTCAGCAACATTTTATATTTCTTCAAAGTAGACTCTAGACTTTCATCTTTTCCTTTGGAAGCTCTCTCTAACTGCTAGGCCAGGTTAAGTTTCCTTGCTGGATGCCTCCACAATATCTATCTCCTGAATATAACATCTCTGCACATTATTGTAGCTACTTGTTTAATGTCTGACTTCTATGCTCCATGAAGGTTGAAACCTGCCTTTTTTGTTCACTACTGTAAACCTAATGCCTTTCATGGTACCATGCACATAATAGGGACTCAGTAAACACTTGCTGATTGAACAAACAGAGCCGTAACAGTATCTGTCCCTCTAGCAATATTATCAAGGCCTTATTCCACAAATTTGTTCACTGTTTTCCCTATCAGATACCTACTTACTGCAGAATAAGTAAATAGAGAAAACCATAGCATTTGCTATGCATCCATCATAATCAATTTCATATATATGCATATATAAACATATATGCATGTATAAACATATATGTATATATACACATATAAACACATGTGTATATGCATATATACATATATGTATATGTATATAAACATATATGTATATATGCACATAAACATATTAAACATATATGTATATAAAAACATATATGTATATATGCACATAAACATATATAAGCATATATATGTATATATAAACATATGTTTATATGCATGTACATATATGTATATGTGTATATAAACATATATGCATATACAAACATATATGTATATGTGTATATAAACATATATGTGTATATGTATATATAAACATATATGTATATATGTATATAAACATATGAAGACAGTCCTGTCTCATGCTAAGGAGTATTAACTATAAGTACATCTAGGCCTATACATATTGGAGGTAACATGAAGAGTATTTCAAGTCAAACTCTATAATATCATAACACAACAAATTCCTTTTTCTGAACATGACAGATATGTTTATAGATATATTTTGCAATATTGTAAAATATCCCATACATGGAAGAATAAAAATGAAGTATCCTATAAAAAATGACTTTCTTTCTATTAATAAGCATAAAAATACAAAATTTATTATTCAATTATTTTTAAGGTTTATACAAGTCATTACATTGTTTTTGATGTATACAACAAATACTAAAAATATCCTTCATCTCATATTATGTTCACTTTTGAGTGGTCATATCTGTGTATCAGAATGAAGGAAAAGTATGTAAAGATAAAAGATTATAAGACAGATGAGAAGGACACACACCCAAAGAGGACAAAGGCTTTGATGGGAAGCAGTTAGGGAAAGGAGGCAGTGCATCATCTCTATGTTGACTTGTATTCTCAATAACAGCTATCTGAAAGCTGGTATTTCCCTTCTAGGCTTGATGTCTGCAATTTTCCTATCTGATACATAGGGTAACTAACAGTCATAACAGGTGCAACTGGGTCAGCCAGTTAGGCATTGCCGTGAACATGAACAACTGAGACAAAAGATCTAGGCATGTAATATATTCTACAAAAACATATCCACTGAATACCATGCACTAAAAAGTAATCACTAATGGGATGCCTGGGTGGCTCAGTCAGTTAAGCGTCTGACTAGCTCAGATCATGATCTCATAGTCTGGCAGTTTAAGCCTCACATGGGGCTCTGTGCTGACAGCTAAGAGCCTGGAGCCTGCTTTGGATTCTGTGTCTCCCTTTCTCTTTGCCCCTCCACCACTCACACTCCTTCTCTCTCTCTCTCTCTCTCTCTCTCTCTCTCTCTCTGTCAAAAATGGACACTAAAAAAAATTAAAATACAGTATTTGTGTGGCTATTTAAAGAAAGGATACAATAGAGAAAGTTCTAAGTCACTATGCATTCTTCTTCCAATATGGCTTTGATGCAGGCATGCCCCAAGATTAAACCCTTACCTCCATGGATGCAGCACTTATCTCTAAGCAAATGACTCCCAAATTTCTACCGTCTGTTTACTCCTGGATTCATCTACATGGAAGGTGCAGGATCTTAAAGTTGAGAGGTCCCAAAGGAACCCATTGCTTTTCTAACCAAATCTAGTATTCTTGGAGACCCATTTCTCCTGGTTTACAAAAGTACCCTTTTCCCAGTGTCTCAGGATAGAAGACAGTGTCTTCACTCCTTTCCACATCCTAGTAGATTTAAAATGATTCTACCTCAATGATGTTTTTCAAATCTCAATATGAAAATGGTTCTGTCTGTCTGTCCCTAATACTTCTCTTGAACTATTTCAGTAAATCCCCAAATTTCTCCTTGCTTCTAATCCTAAAAATCAAAGATGATTATACCACATCCTCTCTCAAAAAATTCTCAAAAATTTCACCTTGAATAGGGATTATAATTCAAATTTTTTCTCAGTATATAAAGCCTTTTAGATTATGATCTCTACTTATTTTTCAAGATATTTTTAAAAACATTCCTCTTCTCTCCTAGTGTTTACCATTTCTGAATATAATCTAAACATTGCTCACCTGAATGATTTTGTTCAAATCACTTCTTCAAGTTGGGACACTCTTAGTTGTCTGAGTTCCTTCCCTTAACATCAGCCAGCTCAAGTCTGTCTACCTCCAGAAGTTATCTCAGATTCTTCCAGGTTAGAAGTCCATCTGTTATTCAGATGTTTCCAGCAGTTTTTAAATACTATAATGGCATTTGCTATAGTATGCCTTTTACAGGAAGTGTCTTTTTCCTTGATTTCTTGTGACTTTCTAGAAGGCAGAAACCATATCATTTTACCTCTACTTTTACCCTATGCATAGGGGCTTGGAGTTAACTCATGGAAAGCTTGTTAACTACTGAAGAAGGAATGCATGAGTGAATATTATTTTCCTTTTCTATTTTATTCATCATTGACTTTAGTTCCCTTTTCTTGCTCAAGGGAATATTTTAACTCAGGCTTTATGTTTCAAAGTTGTCTACATAGGGCAACTTTTCTTTCTAGGGCTTTGTGTTGATTTCATTCTTCTCTATTTGGTAATCCCAGTCAGACGGGAAATGCCATTGTACAATTTACTTCTGTGCCCAGGCATGTGTAATTCAAACTCTTGGTTCATCTTCTTTGCTGGGGAGTAAAAGTCTTCAATCTTGAGCAAAGCAAGACAGTCTAACATTTATGTATTTTTTTTATTTTAAAAGTTTTTATTTATTTTTGAGAGAGACAGAGCACGAGCAGGGGAGGTGCAAGGAGAGAGGGAGACACAGACCAAAACAGGCACCAGGCTCTGAGCTGTCATCACAGAGCCCGATGTAAGGCTTGAACTCACAGACCATGACCTGAGCCAAAGTCGAACGCTCAACCGACTGAGCCACCCACGTGCCCCTAAAATTTATGTATTTTAAAGTTATTGAATTATCCATTTTCTTTTGAGTTAGGGACATATTCAGAAACAACTATATACTTAGGACCATTATGGCCATAAGAGAAGAAAATACACCATCAGTGAGTCTGATGGAGATACAAGAGAAACCTCCTAGACTCGGTCACACCAGAGACCCACGGGTTACTTTGAAGATCAGGAAAATAGTAGACACAAGAAACAAATGCATCTTGCATACAGAACATTTTGGCTTCTGTCCTTAATTTTCCTCATTCAGTTTGAATGTAAATCAAAGTATAAATAATAAAAACTTTTCAAGGCTATCAAGCTGTAAAAAGATATGGAAGAACCTTAAATACATACTACTAAGTGAAAGAAGCCAATCTGAAAAGGCTACATATCATAGAATTCCAACTATATAACATTTTGGAAAAGCAAAAACTATAGAGACAGCAAAAAGATCAGTGGTTGCCAAGGGTTGAGGGCCAGGGGAGAGATAAACAGGATTTTTAGGGCAGTGAAAATATTCTGTATGATAATGGTGGATATACATCATTGTACAGTTGTCCAAACCCATAGGATATAAAATACCAAGAATGAAGCCTAATGTAAACTATGGGCTTTGAGTGATTATGATGCATGAATGCAGGTTGATCAGATGTGGAAAATGTACCACTCTGGTCAGGGATGTTGATAATGGGAGAGGCTACGCATGTATGGGGGTGGGGTATATATAGAAAATTTCTATACTTTCCTCTCAATTTTACTGTGAATCTAAAACTGCTGTAAAACAAAGTCTTAATAAAAACAAAATAAAGCAAAAAAAACCCCTTTCACATTATATAGTACATTCAAACAAAAAAAATCTATCTTACTTGATTTTCCTAACTGTCATGCAAAGTGGTTATTATATATAAAACAGAGGCTCAGAGACATTAAATTCTCAAAGTTACATGGTTATTGGTCAGTCAAGATTTGAATATTATAGTAGCTGGGAACATTGGTTTTCTAACGCAACACTTAACTCCCCCTGAACCAATTCACTCACTTACTAGTGGTGTTATCAGATGAGTAAACCGAGAGATCAGATGAGTAAACAGAGGCTCTCTGTTTACTCATCTGTAAAGTGTGAGTAACAATAGTTCCCACATCATACAGTTGCTGTGTGGGTTTACATGAGAGTATGGATATGGAGTAATTAGCACAAGATGTGGTCCATTGTAAGGGTTTATCAGTGATAGAGCATCAGAAGTATTGGCATCAGCAGCAGCACCCCGGAAATGCAGAATCCAAATACAATGATCTTTTCACTAGCTAGGTACCCCTTGCTTGGTGACTCAAAATAGAAGCTACCACCTACTCTTATGCTCTTTCACAACTATTTAAATGGATCGAATTCTGATATGAATTCTGTACATTCATGTCTTCCGTAACAGCCTGTTCACAAATATGGCCTAGACATAAGGGCAAAAACAGGGAACACTTTGCTGACCATGATATTAAGAAATACATATTTGGTCTTTTGTTCCAGTTCCTGGCAATAGAACTCATAAAACCCTTGTAATTTCTTGAGTAATAAGGATGAGAAGGGACTCTTCTGTTATTCAAAATAAGCCTCTTTCAGCCATACTTGAGTTTGTACTAATGAGGAGACTCTTGGAGGATGGGGGCTCTTTGCCAGAGGAGCCAATCATGTAATTAGATGGTTGGAACTTTCTGTCCATTCCCCAACCTCTGGAAGAGAGGAGAGAGCCTGGAGATAGACTTAATCACCAATGGCCAATCATGCCTATGCAAAGAGCCGCTATCAAGCTCCTAAACAATGAGACTGGAGGTCTTCCAGTTGGGTAAACACATCAAGGTACTAGAAGGGTGGCATACTCAGGGCATGGAAGCTCTATGCCCCCTCCCCCAAAACTGCCCTATGTATGCCTTTCATCTGGCTGTTCCTGAGTGTATCCCTTATAATGTAAGGTAATAGACTGTAAAGCTCAATTCCATGAGCCATTGTGCAAATTACTAAATCCAAGTTGGGCCTTTGTAAGAACCTTCAATTTATAGCTGGTCAATCAGAAGGACAGGTGACAACCTGGGACTTGCGATTGACATCTGAAGTGGGAAGGGGCATTCTTGGGGGACTGAGCCCTTAACCTCTGGGGTCTGCACTAACTCCAAGTTACTAGTGTCAGAATTGTTTAGCATAAGGGAGAAAAAAACTATATACATCTAGTGTCAGAAGTGCTATGAGTAGTTCAAAGAAAGAGGTTTCTCTTTCACTTACTTTCTGGTCATTTTTTAGCAATCCAGTCATACAGTAAATATGAGTGAGACAGGACAACTGCTTCAAAGGGCAAGAACCCAAGTGAAATATCAGCATGTTGGTCAGAAGCAGCTAACTTGTTTTTCATGAAGAAGCAACGTGAATTCTGAAACCCTCAGCAGATCTATCGGGAAGAACATTTTGCGGGTTCAGCTTCAGTTGGATGCTAACAAGTTGGGCTATCTAAAAAAGCTCTCTGTGACCTTCAGTTATTAATAGAAAGGATCTCACATTTTTTATTTACCATATAGTTTACATTTAGACATTAAGAATAGCTAAGGAGTGTGATCATAGTATTTTTCATGAAGATGGTCTTGCATCACTGCTTCTTATGTTTGTATACATTTTTTCTTAACCTGGTTGTACTTAACAGTGGTTTGCAGAGTTGGGTGCCCAGTGACTTTATCGCATTGTTGACTGAAAAGGGCCTACAGAGCAGTGGGGACAATTGGTGGCCACTTCCCACTTGAAGAAGACTGTGAGTTTGGCAAAAGAGTTGCTTCCCAGAAAACTGGTCACACCTTCCAATTTTCCTTTCCCTAGTGACTCTCAGATGAATAAATTAGTATCCTTCTGGCATGTGGCCTTGCAGGATGTTGTTACTCTGCCAAGGTAAGGAAAGTCGAGTGGTCCATCTCTAGGATTGCGTCTTAGCAATGATCAAGTAGAGATATTTTAAAAACATGCTGAAGGAGGTCAGAAATTTAATATGTCCAAGAGTTTATTCTTTTCACATAGACAATGTAATTCCAAAGAGGGAGGTGTAGCTGCTGTTGTATAGATAATCGGAGTCATTCCAGAAACATATTTTTCCTCCACAGGGTCTAGAAAAGAACTTGCATGTAGGCTAGTGCTTGTGCACTGCGAATGGACTGGAGATGAGACTAGGAGTCTCAGTGAAGTCGAAGACAAGGTATAGTCAGGAGACTAGAGAGTTGGAAGGTTAGGAGATTCGGGGAAACCCCACCAGAACCACCCACCTCAAGGGTGGTGGTTGTTTGTAAAGACTGAATGAAGTCATGTGTGCACAGCATCATCCTAGATCTCCAGCTAGGCCACCTGGGTTTAAATTCCTCCTGTGTCTCTTTCTGGCTGAGTGATCCTGTGAAAGCTAATTATATTCTTTGAATCTTAATTTCTTCATCAACGAGGGATACAGATGAAATCACATAATAGTAGGACGTACTTTGCACGTGAGCACTGAGATATTATTTATTTATTATTTACTTTCCTTATTTCAGTTACTCCTATTTAAAATTACCATCTCTAATATGCTCCATTGGGAATGTATTTCCCTATTTTCTTTTTCTCTGTCTGTAGAACTTACTACCATCTCCATGTTATCTATTTTCCTTATTTATCATTTTTATTTTGGGTTCTCCACCTCAGAATGTAAGCTCCATGGTGACAGGGATATTTTTCTGTTTTGCTTCCTACTGGGGAGTGCTTACACAGTACTAGCACACAGCACTACTCAATACATATTTCTTCAGTGAAAAAAAAAGTCACTGCCTCATGTAGTCCTTAGTGTACGGAAAGGGCGACTAATTGTCGGTAATTATGAGATATACAGCATGACACTTGCCAGTGGGGACCATTTATCAGATGTAGCCAGAGGTGTGGATTACTGAGTAGTGTGGAGAGAAAGTCTGTTGGAGCTGCCGAAGTCAAAGAGGCCCTAAAACCAGGGTGTTAGATGCATCATCCACATCAATCTATGTCACAGGCTAAAGGTAGGGAGCAAGGTGAAGAAGAGGGAACAAAAGAGCTTCCAGCATCTCTAAGCCTGCAGTGAAGGAACACTGCCGGTCAGGAGTGGACAGCAGGAAGGAGGGGTAGGAGGTGGAGTTATCAGGTGGCTGCACAAGGCACAACAGCAGGTGGTCTGGAAGTGGTGAGAGGGTATTGGGAGAACCAAAACACCACCTAGTCCCATGACATATGGCCTACAGAAGACGGGAGTACTTTCTGTGAAGAGTGCTACAGAAGTGATGGTCCCTGGGGAGAGCTGGGATTCAGTTAAGGAAACAGGTGGGAGTAGTTGGCTGACAGCCTGCGAATGGAGAGGAGGGTGTTGCAAAGGATGTGACATTCCCGAAGGCGTGATAGGGGTAAGAGCAATAACGGGAGCACAGAGCACTCTAGAGATGAGTGTGCAAGAGCCTCTATGCACAGAGAGAGGGTGGAGATGATATTCAGATATGAGGACACTTAAGAATGGTTGCAGGGCTTTTTTGCTGTTGTTGTTTCTTTGTTTTTCATTACCAGATACAAGATGATTTTGTAGTTAAATAAGCTAATCAAGGAAAGGGACAGCACATTTCTGGAAACATCTTGAAGTTAAAATGCCTTAGAGAATTATTCAAATACAGAGTAGTCACATTTTCTACTTGTCATGGAAACAGCTTTCCCTTCCTTCCATTTCAGAAGAATACTTGAAAGCTTCGATACGATATACTCTTGGATGAATTAATTTAAAAAGTTATCACCTTCTTAAATCCTTACTTTTTTTTTTTAAGCCCAGCTTAAATAGGTTAAGATTTTAGTGAAATTGTTCGTAAAAGTGAAACACTAAGAAAAGCTTTGGAACTCTTGTAAGTTAGAACCATTGTTTAACACTTTTCTATCTTTCTTTTTAAATCAAATTTGGAAGTATGAATCATATCATGTTTATATCCAAATAAATTCATAAGCCAATGTTCATTAGTTGGTTGGTTGGTTGGTTGTTCAGTGGCTCAAACACTTACTGAGTAAGTACAATGTCTAGAGCACTGTAAGAACAAAGTAACACATGAGACCAGCTAAGGCTTTGAACACTATAAAAACACTATTTAGATGCCAATAAATAATAATTTAAAAGCTATTTAGAACAGATGAATATTCTTCCCCTCTTCATGCTCTGTCTCTCAAAAATAAACATTAAAAAAAATTAAAAGAGGGGCGCCTGGGTGGCACAGTCGGTTAAGCGTCCGACTTCAGCATAGGTCATGATCTCATGGTTCGTGGGTTCTAGCCCTGCATCAAGATCTGTGCTGAGAGCTAGCTCAGAGCCTGGAGTTTATTTCAGATTCTGTATCTCCTTCTCTATCTGCCCCTACCCTGCTCACACTGTCTCTCTCTCTCTCTCTCTCTCTCTCATAAATAAATAAAACATTTAAAAAAAATTAAAAGAAAAAGGGGGCACCTGGGTGGCTCAATCAGTTAAGTGTCCAAATTCAAACCAGGTCATGCTCTCATAGTCCATTAGTTTGAGCCCCATATCAGGCTCTGTGCTGACAGCTCAGAGCCTGGAGCCTGCTTTGGATTCTGTGTCTTCCTCTCTCTCTGCCCCTTCCCTGCTCATGCTCTGTCTCTTTCTGTCTCTCAAAAATAAATAAACATTGAAAAAAAAAGAACAGATGAATATTTTGATCTGGGAATCTTTCTCTTTCTTCTGTACTCCCTGAATGAAGAATTGAAGAAAACAGTAATATGAATAAACAAATGTGGGTAAAACCAGGGTGCCCTGGAAGAATATGCTAGAAGTGCTACTCAATAAAACATACTGAATGACAGTCCTTTTGTGTAGGGGCACTATTCTCAAGGAAATTTAACATGTCATTATTTTCATGTTACTTATCATCACAGTGGAAAATTTAAAAAAACCTTCCACATTACACTAGCTAAAAATAACTGAGGCTATTGTACATAAATAGTGAAAACAAGCCTTCTCCATTCTTCAAACATAGTCATTCTTGATCAGGTGGCAAAGTGTCATGTTTAGTTTCTCCTAAGTCCTGAAGTTCATTTTAATGTACTTTTATCTGCATACACATTCCTTAATGAGATAAGTAGGGGTATATATTTGTGACATGGCTGCTCCTATAGTCCCTTGGGAAGCCTTTTCTGTACTCCCTTGACTTGAGCAAAGTCCAGCATGAAGGTAACACGGCACTAGGGATTCTGATTTATTTTTATTTAAACTCCTTCTTGTGGGGCACCTGGGTGGCTCAGTTGGTTATGTGTCCGACTTTGACTCAGGTCATGATCTCATGGCTCATGGGTTCAAACCCCACATCAGGCTCTGTGCTGACAGCTCAGAGGATGGAGCCTGCTTTGGATTGTCTCCACTCTCTCTGCTCCCATTCTCCCCCACCCCCCACTCATGCTCTGTCCCTCTCTGTCTCTGAAAAATGAATAAACGTTAAAGAAAAAAAACCCCAACTCCTTCTTGCATGACTCTCTTGGCCCAAATTAAGATGCTTAAGAAATTCAGATCTTACTAATTAGAATGGCAACTTTAGATTGCCAACTTTAGATACCTAATATTATGTTTTATATTAATATGTAAAAAATTACGTATTATTATTATATTTTCCTAAAATGGAAAAAAGATGTAGTTCACATTATGTTATTTTACACAGTTACTAATACTTATATTTATTTGATAATGTGTATTTTAAAAACAAACCAACAACCTAACAATCTAACGCTTTCTTTCGATGGGTATCTTCAAAGAAGTCTTTCTCTTTCTATTTAAAGAAACCCAAACTCAAACACAAACAAATGAGCCAATAGACACTCTAAAGCCAAAATAAGGGGCGCCTGGGTGGCTTAGTCGGTTAAGCGTCCGACTTTCGCTTAGGTCATGATCTCATGGTTCGTGGGTTCAAGCCCCGCGTCGGGCTCTGTGCTGACTGCCAGCTCGGAGCCTGGAGCCTGTTTCAGTCTGTGACTCTCTCTCTCTCTGACCCTCCCCTGCTCACGCTGTGTGTCTCTCTCTCTCCTAGAAATAAATAAAACATTTAAAAAAAATAAAAAAAAAATAAAGCCAAAATAAATGGAAACAATAAAAACTATCCACGTCGTTTTTTATGGAGTCCCAATTACCTGAGTGCAGGCAGTAGCATACTGTTTCATTTCTTGGTTAAAACAGGGTAAGCTACAGCTTCTGCTGTGGCCAGACTGAACCAGAGATAGGCCCTTTACATAAACAGGTATTTGCTGTACTTTGGGATTACCAACCTATTCTATGGTAGCTTCTTCTTTT
Organism: Proteles cristata cristata; assembly: GCA_017311185.1. Taxonomy (NCBI): domain Eukaryota; kingdom Metazoa; phylum Chordata; class Mammalia; order Carnivora; family Hyaenidae; genus Proteles; species Proteles cristata. Next base: position 136,829 of record JAESUZ010004016.1, on the reverse strand, counting down.
GAGATGTGCTGATCAGTAAAAAGACACCTGGGTACTTTTTAGTTCCATCGGATCCAAAGAGAAAGTTTAGAAGGTCCTAAATTTGTGGATTTTGCATCATGATTATTACAAAAGCACTAACCTGAGGAGATGAAGGCTTCTGACATCAGGTGGGAAACATGCACCATCCCCCCAAGACTGCCTGTCCTCCACCTGAGCCAGGATGAGACATCAGGTATTTGGAAAGCTTTAAATCAGATCATATTTTTTCCCCTGCTGCTATCCAAGCTACTCCAAGCTAAGGATTTCGATCTCTAAGACCATCTTGTAAGGAAAATTCAGCACTGGGAGAAAAAAGCCACATCTCACAAGCCACTTAAAAATCTGTATCAGTCATTCAGATTTTTAAAATTGTGATAAAACCCACACTCAAGTTAGGAAAATTCTTTTTGTTATCATGAAACACAAAGAGAAGCTCAAGGTTTAGATTCGATTCTAGAGTAGAATACGTTTTGGCCAACTTTTGATCCTAGGAGAAATTTAGCTATTTAAAATGGTAAAAAAGAGATCACAGTCGCGCAGGATATGAGTCTCCATCAGCTTACAAATGTCTTAGTAAATTACAAGAAAAAGGCAATCTTACCAATAGCCTGACTTCCAGAAACCCATAGACTCAATTTCCTGGAGCCCTAACACCACCCTCCCTTTCATGGTGATGTGGGAAACAAAGGCAAGATGAAAATATAAATAAAATTAAATTTCCTTACAACCTCGTCTATTGACACATTGAGAGAGGCAGACTAAAACATTCCTCCCATAAACTCCGTACTGTCTCGTCTTAATGTTAATGCCTTACTAGAGGGAAAACCACCTTTGCTTGACAATAGCAAGGCCTCAGGTATCTTCTGAGTCCTCTTTAGCATATGAAAGTCCTTTTGGAAGCCTCCCTTTTGTCTTTACCTCCCTCAGCTCACTCATCACAGCCCTAGTACAGCTACTTCTGCCCACAGGTCCTGTCCCCGTGCTTTAATAAAATCAATCAATCAATCAATCAATCAATCAATCAAATGGTAGAAAGTGGGAGCTTACGTGACAAATATTTATGGGTAAGAGGGCCCACAAATTACTTAAACTTTCCCCACAATTAGCTTAAATAGGACTTTTTATCAAATGCCTGGCCTGGTAAAATGATTGCTAATTTAAATATAAAACAGAAGAATGCTCATCCTTGATTCAGAATATAAAAATATCCAACATGGAGGTTAAATATCTGACATTATATTTATATATATTCTCCTTAATCTTCTAAAATGGCGAGTCCAGTGACAGCTGTCCATTTTACTGCAGCCATGCCCGGTGCAATTTCAGGAGATGCAAACAGAACTTACTAAAATACTCCTTTTTGTTCTTTCCCTCATTTTTCTGATCTCCCATGCAGCATTCCTTGTCATAAGAACATGAATACATATTTATGTTTCATATGAATGGATATTGCATCAGAAGTATTAATTATCCAAAACAAGATTAAAAGCCAATTCCAATCAAAAATATCCTTACATTTGTTTATTGCATTTGAAAAAGAGTAAGGAAAGGGCCCTGGTTGACAGAGTTAAGTTCCTTGTCTGAAAAAGGTGTTGTTGTTTTCTTTTTCTTTTTTTTTTTTTTCAATTTAACACAGTTAATTAAGTAACCAATGTTAACTGCAAATCAGCTTGGTTTTTTAAATGTGTTTTTTCTTAATATGAAAAATTGAAGATCCCATACAAACCAAATTCAAGTTGTATTTTCTTTAGTGTTTAATATTTTCTAAGTAGCCATAGCATTTGTATATAGAAAGTGGGACCAGGTCTTTTGAAGAGAACTGGGATTTGGAAATGCAGATGGGAAAAAAGGATGAGGGGTATAAATTAGAATCTGGTATGCTATGTACTACTTACCTTCAAAAGTCAAATAAAACTTTCCTCTGTCAAACCAAACGAGGGAAGGCTGTTCATTCTCTGTATGGCCAGGAGTTGAAGCGGGATGGGAAAGGTTAAGGAGAGGGAGAGAGAAGGACACAGTATGAGTTACAGGTCATTAATCTCACTATGGGGGAGGGCAGAGGCACTGCATGCCATTAACGTGCAGGAAAATGGGAAAGCTGGCAATCTATGTTTTGTTTGGTTTTTAGTTCAGGAAACAGAAAGCAAAAGCAAAGCTGTGGAGGCCTAAAGGGATGGGCATGTGTTGTTGGTAGCTGGATACTCGGTGCTTGAGCGCATGGAGCAGAAGTCTTCCTGGCCATGCAGGGGCGTCAGCATATTTTAACTGCACTAGTTTGGGCAAACTGTCATTCAGCAATTGCTGTATCCATTTCATCTTCAATGTCATCCCCTTCTATATTTGCAAAGAGATAAACTTGGAGTTACGGGTTATGTCAAACTTAGCTTAGGTTTTAAATGACAACAGCATTGCATATCAATTTAAAGTTCATGGAAGAAGTCACATATCTTCCGTCCCCTCCCCTGGAATCACCTTAGGCATCCAGACACAAAACACCCTTTACCTATGTACCAAAGAGAAAACAAGATTACTAACAGTGCTCTATTATATTTTAAATTAAAAAGCAGTCACTGGACATGTAATTCTGAGCAGTTAAATTATTCCTTCCTTCGTAAAGTCACAAAGCAATGGCATCTCACCTTTTTCAAACCTTTTGAGAAACTGTCATGCAACCTGCTGCTTTTTAATATGTTCACTCAAAAAAAATTGGGAGGCAGGAATTCCACGATGAACAATAAATAGGGTGCATCTGAGAGGCACCAAGCACTCATGAGGTGAGTAGCATGTCCATGAAGTTTATAGCATTCAGATGGCATAATGGCTTGGATTTTTAAGGTCTAGATATCTAGAGTTCACTCAGCTAGCACCATACCTGCCAGCGTTTCACAGCGCCTTTCAAACGAGGGCAGTTTGTCATAAAAAACATCATCTTCTGACACTACGAACCAAAGAAATATAAAGGAATGGAAAACAAAAACACAAATACAAATCCCAAATGAAATCAGGCAGTACGCTTCACGGATTGAAACACAAGAATGATATTAATGGAAAAAGGAAACAAAACCTGATATACTGGGATAATAATAAGGTATGAAAAGGTGATGTGCTTATTTCATGATGGTTCTATGAGAAAAAATTAAAATTTTGAAAATGCCAGGTTTTAGCATCTGTGAATTTGGCTGAAGTCAGCTCCATGGAAGGAACCATGCCCCCACCTTTTCAGGGAGTTGTTTAAAGGCACTATCATCAATAATTAACTTGCGTAAGTGTATTTCACTCAGGCACAATTCTCAAGTGGCCAGACACAGGTCCATCAACAGAACCACTTGGCAGAGTGCTGAGAGCTCAATGGGATCACTCAGGATCGCCTTCCCCCTGCCCCAGTGGGAAAGAGTAAGCTTTCAATGAGACCATAAAAAAGGCAACAGTATAAATCTGAGGGTGCTGAATGAAGTGTCCCATTTCCAACTCATCAGTGTCCAAATTCAGTTTGCCTTGCACCTGCCTTAAGTAGTTATGGCCTGTTAATTTTGGACAACATTACTGTAACTCCATCTTTGGCCATGGTACCCAGTCATGGCCAAATGCCTTTGTAAATTGATCACAACAGTTGCTCTGGACCCCAGTCATTCCAGATCTTTGCACGTGGTCTCCTTTCTTCCCAACTAACAAATGCAGGTAATTAGAGTTCTATTGTGCGTGATCAAAAAATGCACTGAGTTCACAGTTCTTGAGTGTTATTACAATTTCAATAAAAAATTGAGTAAGTCTGTATAGAGACCAATAAAGGAGAATTCCCCCCTATAATGTAGAGGAGATAAGGAAATGGATGAGGATCGTACAATTATTCTATAAACAGGGTTTCTTGGAAACCCTATTCTACTGGCTTGTCTCCCAGACTTAGGAAGTAAAGCAGGGAAACTACTTCCTTGTCAACTTTTGAGGTTTCAGGATATCACCTGTCAATTGGTTTTTAATTACACAGGTGGCTTCTTTGGTGGGTGGAACAAGTGGATGCAATGTCGGTAATATCTGAAGGAGAGGAAGAGAGGAACAGGACAAATGGAACTGGCACTAAGAAGGACCCTCCATAATCTGTCCAGAAACTGGGAAGCAAAACAGTTACATTGGCAGTAACTGAATGTTATAATACTCTTTCATACTTGTTATTGCTTTCTTTTGAGGGACTAACTTCGTATTTACAATCTCTTTAAATGAGGAACCTCCATCATGATGGGCACTGAGTAATGTATAGAATTGTTGAATCACTATATTGTACACGTGTAACTAATAAAACTGTATATTAACTGGATTGGAATTAAATTTAAAAACTTAAAAAAAGAATAGAAAGCAAACTTCACACACCAAAAACAAAACAAAACAAAACAAAAAACAAAACAAAAAAAAATACCACTGCAAAAAGCAAAATGAGAAGCCTCCAATACTGCCATTTGTTTTTTGAGATGAAGCTTCAAAATAGGGTTGAATAACATGCTCATACTTGTTTTATGGTGGTTGTGGATACTGAGGGCTTAGAAGAAAACATCATAACTAAATCAGGGAACTTAAAAGATGAGTTAGTGGATATCTCTGTGCTTCCCTTAAATAAAGGCAACAGTCAAATGAAGTATAGAAGGAAAAATTTCCTTAAGAACTAACCATGGAAATTGCCTCAAATTGATCTGAGATGGGGAAGCCAGACATAGAGACAGGTTTTCCAAAACAAATAGTATAGAGAAAAAAAAGACTAAAATTAAATGTGGGAATTTTTAATTGAGATTAGGGATATCCATCTCCAAAGGGTTTTCTGTACAGAGTAAGTGGCATTAATACAAGCAGTTTAGAAGAATGCTTCTCCAATTCAGAATTGCCACCCAGCCTGGAGAGACAAAGGCTTAGAGGAGATATAAGATTTAGATGCAATGACTAATGTTTCAGTACTGAATAGAAATCACTTTTTCTCAAAGTTCTTCACCAAAGGAAACATAGAAATCCACCTGATACTTCCTTTGGTGCCTGTAAATGAAATGGTTTCTCTTCATTCAGATTTCTGGGGGTGGGGGTGGAGGATGTTAAAGATGCAATTGAAAATGCATAATTAACAGCAAAGTAATATAATTCACAGTGAATTTAACCATGAAAAATGGTCTTTATGATAGTCTTATTGCATTGGGGTACCAACAAAAGATTTTATAAATATCTAAAAAACAAACAAACCCCTATCACCCATAGACATAAGAAAAATTTAATAAAAATGGATATTTAAATTAGAGATAGCTCTGTTTATCCTTATATGTCTTAAGGGTTTGTTTCTGAGAATAATTTTAAACATTTTCTCTATTCCCATCATATAAATAGGATTTTCCCCCCAAAATCAAATAGTGAAAGGGCTATGAGTTTTCCTTATACAAAAGGAGTTTCTTATATATTTCATTGATTCTGATATATGCACTTTTCACATTTTAACATCTCTGAAGTAGGGATGGGTCTTAAAATTAAGAAGAAATTAATTAAGAAGGCATTGCATCTTAGCTCACTTGGCAGTTTTCCTCCTTCCTTTCTTAGCCATATATAAAATAACAGTGTATCTTCTGATAGAAGGTGTCTTAAATTTAGTGATGTACAGTTCCAGAGGGGATCTTCGTTATCTGAGTGTGACAGTGTACACAAAGTCCTAGTTTCAGGTGTGGCATCAGATTTACGACTTTATAATCAGCTTTCACGAAAGGTTTTATGTCTAAAATCTTTAGAGGGGATGTATTTTTACAGAAATTGTGTGGGAAGATGAGACTTCATTTTAAAAATTTAGTCCTTCAATTACGTTAAACTTTACCATAAGCAAGTACAAAGAAATATGTACAAAGTTTCCACCACATTTGCCCCAGTTTGGGCTCAAATGTCACAGGAAATGTCAAAAAAGTATTGTGTGGTAGGAGGGAAATGTTGAGCCACCAATCTCAAAAATTTCTGCTGAAATTCTCTATTCGCCCCAATGCTATTTGTCTACATAAAGTTGACATTGCACGTCAGCCATGAATAGTCAGCCCCTTTGTGCTAAATGATCAAAGCACGTTCTCTCCAAAAAGAGATAAACAGCAATACACAGAAGCTGTTGGGCAGTCATTTGACAACGTATTTACTTCAGAGAGAAGTTGCTGTCAGGTGACCCACAGCAACAGAAAGTAAAGAATAGGATAATAAGGAAGATGAAAACCATATAAAAATAACAGAACCAAACAAATTAAATCAGAATGCTCCTCAGCAATGAAGCAATGTGAGTATCCTCTCAGGTGGCTTAATTTTTTTTTAACCTCTGTGTCATTCATCTTGAAAGAATGCACACTAGATGTGCTAAGAATCAAAGTCCCACTGGCCAGGATTTGAGATTTCTGCAGCAGGGAGTATAAAAACACATTGTATAAAACATGGTACACTTCAAATTCTGTGTGTAATTTTCTCTATGAATCTCGATGAGTTTAAAGAGTATGTTAATCAGCCATCTGATGTCACTTGAGCTCTGCTTTCTGAGTGATAGCTTATTCTTAATTTCTTCTCTGACCAACCAGGAAAATCACGTAGAATAGGTAGAACAAATGATCTTGAGGAAAAAAATAAAACAAAAACAAAAATCAGAGAAGGAGTGGTGAAATGGCTGTAGCAATCAAGAATATTAGAGAGTGTTCAAAAATAAGGTTGGAGTATGCCTGGATGGTTCAGTTGGTTAAACATCAGACTTTTGATTTCAGCTCAGGCCATGATCTCAGAGTTCGTGAGATTGAGCCCCATGTTGGGCTCCTCATTGACAGCACAGAGCCTGCTTGGGATTCTCTCTCTCTGCCCCTCCCTCTCTCGTGCTCTTGTAATCTCTTTCTTCCTCAAAACAAGTAAATAAACATTAAAAAAAATAAGGTTGAGATGTTACAGAAAAAAAGAACAAAAACCCCAGAGAGAACTGACCTACTGGGCATCTTAACATAGGAAGCCCCAGATTACCTCAATTGATGATGCAGAGAAAGAATGGACTTGGCTACATAAATAATGTTAAATATCTGTCTGTTAGTGAGTCTTACAAAACTGGATAGCTGGCTGTATTTTCACCAAATTTGAAGGCTTCTTTTGGGCTGGTATGATTCTAAATATACAACAGACAATGTAGTTGAAATTCTCTTTGGGGACCCTACAAAGCACACCCTGGGAAAACAGTTCTCCAGAAGAGCTGCAGGCTTTGATCAAACTACTTCCCACATGGACAGCTCTGTAGTGTGTTCCTCTTGGGTAAATAATAGCAGGAATTCATTTAGCTTTGGGTTAATGATTCTCCCAAGCAATGCAGGATGGGCCAGCTGGTTATGATACGGAAGACTTGGAGGGGAGCTCAGACAATAAAGGAAGACAATGGGGAAAAGTGGAACGGGAGAGCCCCAGGTCAGAGATACCATGCAAATGTGAGAGAGGCAGCAGCTTATGGAATATGGGTAAAGGAGTGTGGAAACAGATCAGCCTTGGGAAGAGGGAAGAGGCTCCAGGCAAAACGAGGCATTTAAACCTGGGAAAACCATCCAGCTGAGCAGCCATTCTCAACTCTTGACTTTCATCACACCATAAGGAAAGAGGCACAAAGGCATTTAATGAAAATGCCAGCAATGACTTATTTCTCGGGGAAAATTGACCACACATCACTGAAAAGCACTAGAAAAAAAATGTCAAAAAGGCTGTTCAAGTCCCACAATGCCAGCACTTATACCATCTGTCAACCAAAAATGATGAAGAAATGAAAGTTTCAAGAAAATAAAATATCTAAAGTTTTGTGGTTTCTGATATGGTACACAATTGGCACTTAAATATTCCTCCTCAAAGGAGACTGTTTTTATTATAAGAAATAATATATACATTACAGGACTTTATTTGACCGTTTCTTCTTTACTTTTATGAGTAGCTCTGTATGGAATAGCATAAGAGAATTCCTGCAAAATATAGGTGTTAATGTTCTTTTTTGTTTGTTTGTTTATCTGCTTAGTTAAAGTGTTTTGCCTCCTTTGCTGAGAAGGTGCTTTTAAAAGAAGAGTCAGCTGATAGTAGCGGAACACAGAGCAAAATAATTTCAACCAGAAATATAGGGCCTTGAGGTTTTCAGATCATAAAAAACAGCCAGTCAAAACAATAAATGGATTAAAAGAGAGGAGATAATTTTTACCAACTGTGGGAGTGGTGGCTGCACTCAGGGAATTGGTGGACGATATTGAAGAAGTACTTTCAGCTCGGGCAAGGGGTGCTATCGGAGGAGGACTGGAAGAATGTATGGGTGGGCTAAAAGGTCTGGGCTGCAGGAAAAAGAAAAGACATGGAAAATTAGATACACAGGTGGTAGTACTTTTGTTCCATGTTTTTGACATCCCCTAGCCCCAGATATGAGAACTCAGGTTCTTAAAAAAGTATGGGTGATGCCATTTTTATCTTGAAATTGATTATATCCATATAGAAGCTTACGGATGGACCTAGAGGAGCCATGAACCATGGTGTGCTATACTCAGCAGGTGTATCAGGCTTAGAGAAGCTGAGAACTGTGACGCGGTCAGTGATGTTTCAGGACTGTGAACATACATGTCCTCAGGGACTAAGCAGGTAACCTCATTTGAGAGCTCATACCCACTGAAAGATATTTACATACAATATACTAAACTGTGCTAGCTAAACTAAATATTATGGACATCACCAATTTGTGATTCCTGTGTGCAGATATCAAAGAAATTGAGCTCTTCCAGAAGTCTCTTAATTATTCACACAGACTGTTTTCCACCTCTTCAGTCTTAAAACATGATGCAAGAAACATCTGGAACAAATTTATCAGGCTCCCGCCTTCCTACATATTCACACGATGTGCCTAACACTAATAAGTTCTCTTAGTCTAGGGATGGAAACCAGGACTTACCCTCTCCTGGAGTCTTCCAAAAACAGATAAGTAAGGTGAAAAGGAAACACCTCCCTTTTTAAAGGATTTAGCACAATTGAGTATTCCTATCTTAATCTGCATCAAACCCATTGTAGAAGAACTGACAGCTCCAGCATCCTATTCCTATCATTTTAGACCTTGACTTGAAAGATGGTAGTGATCTGGGGAGGGCTGAAATGTACTCCCATCCTACAATGACTGCCTTTAAGATGCCATCTGTCAGGACCATTTGTACCAGTGATCTGCAGCCCTTGAGATAGCCTGTGGTAAGGCATTTTGGCTTCCATTTGTCATTCTCACCGTGAGTCTCTGACTAAGCCAGGGCAGAAGGGAACATACCACATCTCCAACTCCAGGTTTTCCTGGAGGTAGCTTTGGCCGAGATGGAGGCCGGGGAGGAGGCGGTGGAGGGGTGGTGCTACTGCAGGGAACCAAAGGAGTGGCTGGCCGAGCAGGGGATGATGCGCCTGAAAAACAAGCAGGTATTACAAACGGCTGGAAACACATGTGGCCAAGAGCTGTCATCATGTGACTTTCCTTCCCCATCTGCACCCACAGTGCCAGTCCCAGATACTTTTCTTCACCTTAGCAGTTAGGACCGCCCAACACTGCAGCATCTAGTGTTTTTGTTTGTTTGTTTGTTTGTTTTTTTCTAATAAAGAAAAAAATCACTCAGTCGAACTATAGTCGATGGCAGAAGCTGAAGCTTATCGCCTTTTGTTGTCATGTGACACCCAGTGAAAGGTAAATCCTTTCATTACTCTCTGTGATGGAAAATACGCTTTAAGACCCTTTTAGCCGGGTGGTGAGTACCTTTCATTTTGACCACATGCACACTGAACTTAGAGTAAATTCTCTTGTTTTTGCATATTCAGAATTTATGTCCAAGGTGAAAGTGGAGGTTAGACCTTGAAGGAAGGTGGTTGATTTTTCTACATTATATATATATACATATATTTTTTAAAACATGTATAAGAAAATTATCCTTTTTACTGTGCTTCAAACTATGAGTGCTAGCTTTAATAAATGTAAGTAAACCCTTGATGGCCAGCAAAGGACAGCATAGAAGAAAGTAAATGAGATGTGGCACGAGTATTTTGCATCTTAGTAACAGAAACAGACTGAATTTAGAGGATTGTGTGTTTTGAAAGAGGCTGCTTTGGAATCTCTTGTAGGTAGAGTTTGCCCATGATGATTTTTGTGGTGATTTTTAAAAGAGCCTCTTGGATTTACTTTTCTGGCTGTCAATGACAAGCAGGGGAAACACAGAAGACACACAGAGGCATGCACACTAATCAGCACACCAGTAGGGTCTCTAGACTCAGGGCTCTGCCTATCTTTAGCCAGATGTCTGCGACACGTGGATAAACTATTTGGCTCAACACCTCGAGAAATTCAGATCAATGTTCCCAATAGCTCTTGTTCAGAAAAGTTCCAACCACTCTAGAGGTTTTGTCACTTTGGTTAGAAGCCCAGGTATCCGCTCGTTCCAAGAAAAATCTAAGAAACCCTGTCTCAGAAAATTAACCACACAGGGCCACCTGGGTGGCTTAGTCAGGTAAGCATCAGACTTTGGCTCAGATCATTCTTTTGTGAGTTCGAGCCCTGCGTTGGGTTCCACGCTCAGCGGCTGGAGCCTCCTTCCAGTTCTGTGTCTCTGCCTCTGTCAGCTCCTCCCTGCTCACACTCTGTCCCTCTCTCTCAAAAATAAATAAACATTTTTTAAAAAAGAAAATAATTGCTTACTCCTATCTTCCCGTCCAATATGCCACAAATCCACACTCTCTGGGAAATCTTAGACCAGCATCTTGTTGATCTACAGATTTTCAGATTCTCAAAGAGCTTTGACATTGAACAGCAAACAGAGTGCTATGTTTCTATTTTACAAAATTCTTATTCTTAGTGTGAAATCCTACTAAAATTACTGCAACCTCCATCCCCACCTCTACTGCCTCTCCACCTCTGCCACCTTTTTTTTTTTTATTCACTGTATTCTTACTCATTTTATGAGACCAAGATCTGTTAGGCACTTTATATATATTGTCTTATCCCCATACTAAGTTTTGCAGGAAAGTATTGTAGTTATCCTAATCAGAGCTAAAGCTCAGAGATATTCAGTAACTTGCTCAAAATCACACAACTCAAATGGTCTACTTAACTCCAAAGCCCAAGATCTTAAATGCAATGTCTTGCAGCTTTATGTGGACTGTGAAGTTCCACATTTTGCATAAAGCCTGCTCTTACATTTGCATCAGCAGATTGCACACATCTCTCTCAACGTAAATATTTTGAGTCTTTGGCTAATCTTTTCTTGAATAAAAAAAGTAAGATGTGTTTTGACAGGTCCCACTACAAAGTTTTCTTTTAACTTAATAGATTTACACCCAGGATGTTTTCAGGAAATAGAAGTGACAGCAAGGAGATGGAAAATAAACCTTGAAACAATAAAGTGTTTGTCAGGAAGTTTCATGGGGCTTTTTCTAGGTTCTGTTTCACTGGAAAACCATGATATAGGAATGGTTCAAAATATCTATCCATGGTTTATCTATTCTGTTTCTAAGAAATAGTCTTCTGAATCCAGTTCAGGAAAAGGTCAGCTGCTTATCCTTCTACATGTTCCAGGAAGAAAAGTTTTAAAAACCACTATCAGTATTGCTTGGGAAAGTAATGTGGGGTTGTCATCAAGGAAGTGTGAACAATGAAAAAGAAAAAACCCAAAAAACTGGACGAACTCAGTTCCTCTGAGTTCTGGCTCTGTCTGCTTCTTATCAGCTGTGGGATATTAACTTCTCTGAGCATCAGCTTTCTATTTTAAAAAATTATATTTTTCTACCTTAGAAGATAATTATAACAAACAAAACGGAAAATGCATATGAAGTGTTTAGGAAAGTATAAAATGCTATACAAATTAAAGGGACTAGATTATACAGACATAACAAAAAGCCAAGGAAAAAAGTGGTTAGTTAACTGTTTTCCTTTTCCTTTCACTTTTTCCTAACCGAATTGATTTAATTGATTTGTTATGCAATTGGAAACACACTGAGGCAGTGGTTAAGAAGCAAAATCCTCTTAAGAGAACCCTGAGGTTTAGCGGAGGGTATTTAGGGTTTGAGGGGTATTTCTTGAATGAACTAAGGCTTCCTATGCTTTTGTAAGATTGCACAACTGTTTCATATTCTGAGTGTAGAAGATTGTTTGTATATCTCTATCCTCATTCTTTGATCTGGAATTATACTTTCATTTCTTCTTTAAGCAGTATTTACTCCCAAGAGCAGCACTGGAAAAAACAGCACTGGGTATCACGATTTAAAGTTTAACTTTAAAAATCACATGTATGTTATTTGAGTTTTGTGAGTTCAAAAAAGTTGGCAACCAATAATATGCTCTCAATCCATTGCTGCTTCAACTTAAAGTTCTAGCATAGTGTCTTTGGTGGCCCCCTGAAAACATGTAAACTATTGATTCAACATTCGTCTCTCTTTGTTGGCTAGTGGCTTTCCTGTTTAGATTCTGCCACTCTAAAAAGACTTGTAGTTAGGAAATATATTTGTTCAATTCAACCGCAGGTAGCTCACATTCATTTGTTTATAAGTGTGTGTGTGTGTGTGTGCGTGTGTGTAAAACATCTTTTAATATTGTCTTAGTTTTTCAAGTTGGAAAATGTTGCACTGAACATTCTATCTTTACTAACATCTTTCTTTCCCTAGTCTTTTTTTTTTTTAATTTTATTTATTTTTGAGAGAGAGATAGAGACAGCATGAGCAGGGGAGGATCAGAGAGAGAAGGAGGCACAGAATCTGAAACAGTCTCCAGGCTCTGAGCTAGCTGTCAGCACAGAGCCCGATGCGGGGCTCGAACCCATGAACCGCAAGATCATGCCCTGAGCCAAAGTCGGACACTCAACCAACTGAGCTACCCAGGCGCCCTTCTCTTTCCCTAGTCTTTAACCTTAATACAGACCATAAAACTTTTTCTCTCTCCCATCCCCTGGCACACAACCCACAGGAAATGGCCTTTGCCCAGAGAAGCATCATCTGCATTCCAATAAAGCAAAGTTCTGGCCAAACCAGGTATTTATAACTTTGCCATAAGGAAATTGAACTTCTTAAAGCAAATTCTTAACTTCCAACTATTTTTCAACATCAAGTAATGCAACTGATGGACAAAACCATATGTACTATCTAAATATGGTCAGTGACCAAGTGACTAAAATTTAAAAAGTAAGCATAATGGTACCTAGTTAAATATAGTTTGAGATGTACAGGAAAAGCTAGTCTCATCAGGCTAAGTATTATAAAAAGGAGGTCTTGAGAAGCATTGCTAATATTTAAAACATGAGGCCATCTCTCATTGTTTTAATCATAAGTTTACATTTCTGCTAGTCTGTATATATTCCATCAATAAAACATTAAATGGCAAATAAACTGGGACTTAATTATGGAGATAATGGTGCAGAGTTTTTATTTATTCATGAGGTTCATTGACCCAGTTCAATCTTCCACTTAAAAATTCAATCTTTAAGGGTGCCTCGGCAGCTTGTTTGGTTAAGCTTCTGACTTCAGCTCAGGTCATGATCTTGTGGCTCATGGGTTCAAGCCCCACCTCGAGCTCTGTGCTGACGGTTGGAGCCTGGAGGCTGCTTTGGATTCTGTGTCTCCCTCTCTCTCTGTCCCTACCCCTTTCATGCTCTGTCTCTCTCTGTCTCTCAATAATAAATAAACATTAAAAAAATTTTTTTTAAATTCAATCTTTTAATACCAGCAAAGTATAGTTTTTATCTAGCTCCATCATTAAGAATCAATAGTCTTTTGGGCACCTAGGTGGCTCAGTCAGTTAAGGGTCCAACTCTTGATTTTGGTTCAGGTCATGATCTCATGGTTTGTGAGTCCAAGCCCCATGTCAGGCGGTGCATTAACAGCAAAACCTGCCTGGGATTCTCTCCCTGTCTTCCCAACTATCCCCTCCCCGCCCCCACACCCCCGCTGTCTATCTCTGTCTCCCTCTCTCTCTCAGAATGAATAAATACATTTTTTTAAAAAAGAATCAATAGTCTTTACTGGTAACACTTGAAAATAATCTCAAATAAGGGTACGGAAGCTAAATGTAAAGATGACAATAAAATTCTCAAAAATTTCAGAAAGAAAACCAAGGCTCCCTTCTTCACTCATTAGATCAGTGGTCAATTCAGTTAAACATCTTCTAGAGTCTTGTGGAAGGGGATGGAAGAAATAGATGAGCAACAAAACTGCTTTGGCCTCCCTTTCCCCACCTGATCATGTCCATTTTGAGGAAAACACAGTGGCCTACCACTGGAATGAGGGGGTTATTCCTCTAGAGGTCTTTTCAGAAGACTGAGAGCCTCTCCCAGAAAAGAGAGCATCATAGACAATGATCAGCCAGCTTCTGTGGGTTTGAGGTCTGAACTGAAAGTTTTACTTTGAGTCCCTTTATTACCTTTACAGATAAGTAAAGAGGCTTATATCCCAAAAATGATCTAAAAAAGCATCAGAGGATGGAAGTGGTTACTCTACCCCTGTAGAAGCATAGATGGGAGCACAGAGAAGTGGGTTTTGGAAGAAAACACTTGGTGACCTTGTTGATGACACAGTGTAGTATAGGTGGGTATCAGTGGTCAAGTAATTTTGGGATATTTTGTAACTAAACCCTAAAAGAGTGCCTGGAGAGCACAGTGGTTAAGAACACAGGTTCAGAATCAGATAGACCTGAGTATAACTGAATATCCCAAGTCTATCACCTGTAGCTGTGTAAACCTGGGAAAACTACTTGACATTTCTGAGCCTCAGTTTTCCCATCTGTAAAATAGGAGAAATAAGAGCATTTATCACATGGGGTTGTTGTATGGACGAAATACTGTGCCTAAAGCATTAAGATGATACCCAGGAGAAGAAACTATAGCTGCTATTATTGGCAAAATAAAGGCTATCAGAAATCCTATAGTAAAAAAAGCCTGCTGATTTTGTTTTAACACAATGTTCCTGAAACTAATTTGAGTACCAAATAGTTTTCCTTTTTTAGTGTAGGAAGGTACATGGGGCACATGTAATGATGTAAAACATCGATATAAACCTGTACCACCTGTGTGTGGTACAGGCGAGTCTCCAGCCCTCTCCTTGATCAGCTTGGATGCTTAAAGCATAGGAATTTTCACACACAGAGCAAGCACTGAACTACTTCATTAAAACAGGCAGCAATAATAACTGACATTTAGAATAGAGACAAATGCCTTTCCTTCCTGTGTCTTACTAGATCTGAATAGCATAAACTTGGCCATCTCTTCCAAAGCAACTGAAAAGCAAAAAGCACATGGCACCTCCAAGAAGGTGCCCCAACCGAACCCACAAGCACAGGAGGGAGCGCCGAAGCTCTCACTGTATAGATGTGAACACCGGTAGAATAAAAACTATGGAAAAAGATACATTAGAAAATCTTGATCTGTCTTTGGTTTGCATGGCAGGTGTTCTCATCCCATAAAACTTCAAATAAAGAAATCCAAAATATGAGATTAATATCAGCATTCACATATAGAGACCCAAATGTACATTTCTGATAGACTTTTCCATCACCTGTCACCATACTTAAAGTTGACTTCATAGGCTGATGAGTTTATCAAAATAAAATCAGCAAATAATTTGTTTTCAGTGGCAGCTTGACTAACTTGTGGATGCCGTAAGGCATATTCTTCTTGCCGTCCCCTAAAATCTCCTTTTCAAACCCTATTTCTTTTTTCTGAAGTAATTAAAAGGATTACTCTAATTGCTAATGGCTCTCCCCTTACAAAAAAAAAAAAAAAAAGAAAGAAAGAAACAAAAAAGAAAAAAGTAGAAGAAAGGACACATTCACCTACCAAAATTAGGACCCTTGGGAAGAAAAGTATAAACTTTCAGTTATAAGATGAATAAAGTCTGAGGATCTAATGTATAATGTGGAGACTATAAGGCTGTATTATAAAATTGATAACCCCATATAGTATAATTGTAATTTGCTAAGAGAGTAGAACTTAAATGTTCTCACCCTTCTCCTACCCACCCATCCCCTAAAAAGGTAAATATGTGATGTGTTAGTTAACTTGATGGGAAGAAGGCTTTGGTTATATATATATATATATATATATAGTCACATTGTATACTTTAAATATCTTACAATTTTGTCAATTATACCCAATAAAGCTGAAAACAAAGCAAAACAAACTAAAAAATGAAGGCCCTTGTACAGGGATCTGACAGGGAAATTATACACTTAACATGAAACTCACTGGCTATGAAATCTGCCTTTCTAGAACTTTCCTAAATCCCAAACCATGACACAGCAGCTTCCTTTAAAAAACATACACTTCCTATCTGCAGGGTAGAAAGCAGGGCACTCCTAAGGGCTAGGAGCGCAGGGCAGAACACATCCACAGACTCGCACTATGACGGTTAGCATTTGATGCACTAGGACATGCCATGGGGCCACAGAACACCCAAACTAAAGGAGGGATGGCTGAAGCTCTAAAGCCAGCTGCCAGGCAGGAGGAAGGCGTTGCTCACACTGCAGCAGCCATGGCCATTCCCGGTCACATGAAGCACACTCAAACAGTAAGACGTACCACTGGTGGTCCCTGTACCACTGCCCGAGCCAGGTCCAGGGGATGAAACCACAGTCCTGTAGGTGGGTGGTGGTGGGGGAGGTGGGGTTGCTCTCTGTCCCAACCCAAAATCTTTGGGAGATGAGATTGTTTCTAAGTAATCATCTTTAATGAAGGTCTGCTCAGCGATTTTCTTCTGGACTTCTTCTAAATTGAGCGGCGACGGTACATTGCGAGGAGGACCAGGGGGTCCTGGGGGGCCCGGGGGGCCTGGAGGGCCCGGGGGGCCCGGAGCTGGGGAGTCAGATGGGTTGTCTGATGCAGCTGGTGGGGACACCACCTTTTCCCTTGGAGTCAACTCTGGAGTAACATGTTCCGGGGACGTATCAGAAAAATGGACCCACTTCTCTTCAGCATTAACAGCAACAGACTTGGGGGACAACACTGGGCCAAAAATGCTGTCCAAGTCATTGATTGATGGCAGTTTTTCAATTTTGACCTCTGTGGCTGACTGGTCACTTCCTGTGGTTAAAGTAGTTGATTTTTAACTTTAATTAAGTTTGTGAATATTATTTGTATGGGGTAGGGGTGGGAGGGGTGAGGTAAGGAACAGTAAATAGATTGCCTTGTGAGCAGTCAAAATAACTAGATCAGAGTTGAAGGGGAGGAGAGAGTTCCTCACCTCCATAATGTGAGCATCGTCATTTATGTTGTTATTTTACCCTTTTTGCTGGGTGACCCCAGTTAGCTATTTTTACCACCTCTGAAAGCGCTGAGTGTGCTGCCGCTCTCGAAGGCTGCTCACAAGAGTGCCAAGTGTGATCACTTTGAAAAGCCTGCACTTTGAGAAGGCTCACAGAGTATAGTCTCTGGAACCACATTCCAGAAGGGAGGTCCCTTCTGAAAGTCTGGCCTACTGAAATATAGACAATAGGGTAGAAAAATTTTGGATAGCTGAAAATCACCCTCATATTTGAGAAAGACTGTCTACTCGAGCATATTCAAATGTTTGGTGAAACTAATAATACCTGTTAGTTTAAAAATGTATCATAATTAGCTATACATCCTCTACCCTAAATACATCAGAAACACAGTACAAAGATTATTTAAAGGACTATCCCCACATATATATTTACAAACACACACGTATACACCCCACATACAACACATACAGGTCATTGAGAAGACATTTACTACTTATTAGAACTATTACGTATATATTTGCTTAACAGGGAGGAAAATTACAAAAACATCTTTATAATTTCTTTTCTCATCAAGTCCAACCTGTTAACTTTGTAGTCATTACTCTGAGATCCATCCATCCAGAGTCATGAAACAGAAAGTCTCTGGCCTAAACATTTCATTCTTACCAGGAATAAAGGGGAAAAAAATGAAAACTAACTTGTGCAGCTTGATAAGGAATGCTTGGTAAAAACGGCACTGCGAGGAAGTGCACTTTTGAAAAACCATTGAAATTAGAAACTGTTCCCGAATAATTGTGAGGCAAGAACAGAAGGAACTTTATCGTTAAAGAAGACATTGGCTCTAAGAACTGGCTTAGTACTTCCATGTTTCATGTTTGAAAATGTTAACCTGCAAGGTTCCATGACCACAGATAAATGGGGTAGCAGTTTGCATGTCCCACAATATTTATAATTTTGTCACTGGTAGAGTTATTTGTCTCTAACAGATTTACTGGTAATACAAGGAGTCAAAATGATTTGAACTTGGAAACACCTTTACCTATGACACTCTGGATGACTCTTCATTGGGTTTTAATCAATATAAATTTCAAAAAGGACTATACCTTGCACTTGGTCTTGTTGATAAATACCTACTCTGTAACTATCAAGCTCACCAGGCTGCATAAATAGCAAAGGATGAAGCTGTAACAGAATTCCAAAGGTGATAAAGAATCATATTCTAAGGGTCCAGACATGTAAAATAGCAATTCCTGCTTTTGACTTGCTAGCCCAGTAATAGATTATAAATCCCATGAATATGTAGTAGTGATTTTAATAAAAGGTAAAATGTGCCTTACAAATAATCTGTCTAAAGTCATGTGGCAGGCAATTCCTTGGCCATATTTCATTATCCTTACACCTCTCTTTGCCATGGTGTTATCCAGGATTACTGGGGGAAAAAAATCTCCCACCTCCCAAGCTTACCCATATGCTGCACATCCTGGGAGCCATTCTATGTCTTAGTAGACTAGACATAGTTTTAATTTGTAGTTTTAATTCTAGAAAAAAAATATCGTTTCTTGGGACAATATGATTATGCCTTGAGATTTTGAATCTGTAAATCATTAAAATGAGATCCAATGAAGTGACATGCCAATTAAACAAGGACTTTTAATATTGAGATTTTTTTCTTTCATTTCACAGGGAAACATGGCTTTCATTCAACAAAATGAGACAGAGGGAAAATTAGTTGAGAAAGAGAACTGTTTTGTGAAACCTGAAGGTGATACTTTAAATGCAAACATTTTCATGCTTAGTGCCTACAGCTTCTGACACATCCATGTTGAGGTCCAGGGTCACTGCTGACAGCCGTATCATCCCAGAACAGGAAAAACAGAAGCTCACCTGGTGCAACTGTTAGCGGGGAGCCTGTTCGGGGTGGGGTGGCTGGTACATTTTTGGGAGGCAGTGGTGGAGGTGCTGCAAAGACACAAGATGCCAAGACACAAGATGCCAAACATTATTGATCCTTTTCTCCCTTATATTGCACAGTATTCTGCAGGCCAGCAGCATGTGCGCTTTCATTCATATTCCTGCTGTTGGATATACTATAACCATTAATGGTCTGCATATGTCTAAGTTCAGAGCTACAAGACTGAAGCAGGACCTATTCAGATTCTTCTTGTTTTATGATAATAAGAATTTGTCAAAAAAATGTCAAATAGTAATAATGTCATCATTTTATCATTCCTTTAAAATTTTTTTAAATGTTTATTAATTTTTAAGAAACAGAGAACAAGTGGGGAAGGGGCAGAGAGAGAGGGAGATAGAATCTGAAGCAGGCTCCAGGCTCTGAGCTGTCAGCACAGAGACCAATGCGGGGCTCGAACCCACAAACCGTGAGATCGTGACCAGAGCTGAAGTCGGACACTTAACCAACTGATCCACCCAGGCGCCCCTTATTCATTCCTTTATTTGAGAAACTTCAGGCACCAATAAAGTTCTGTATCCTGTACTAGGAACTAGGGGCAGAAGGGTAAATAAAAGGGCCTCTGTCCTCAAGGAATTTATGATTGAATGAATGAATATCATGTTAACAGATGATTACAATCGAGGGTATGGTTGAGGAATAAGAATTATCTTGGTAGAGGCTCAAGTGAGGGGTGAAGATAGTCAAGATAGTCAAGATAGTATTGCCCAGGTTGAGTCTGGAAAGATTTCTCAAAATTATACATCTTACTGGCGCCTGGGTTGCTCAGTCAGTTAAGTGTCCAACTCTTAAGTTTGGCTCAGGTCATGATCTCACAGTTGTGAGATCAGGCTCCATGCTGGGCACAGAGCCTGTTTAACATTTTCTCTCTTCTCCCTTTTCCTCTCTCCCCCCTAAAAAGAAAGTTATACATCTTAAATTTTTAGATATTTTTAAAAGTCTGAAGCAATATGATTTGCAAGGAAGAATACAAAGATTCTCTTGGTAAAAATTATGGGTAAACAAAACCCCCGAGATAGAAAAAGCGATGTATTACCTCCCAAACCCAGCGATTATTTAGCCTTCTGAACTGTACTTGTCATTTTGTGGGCAAAGTTAGGGATTACTATTTCAACAGGTACACTTTTTTCTTATTCTTTTATTTCTTTTTAAAAAATGTTTATTTATGTTTGGGAGAGAGACAAAGAGAGAGTGTGAGCAGCAGAGGGGCAAAGAGAGGGGGAACAGATCACTGACAGCTTCGGTGCTGAAAGAGTGAGCCTGATGTGGGGCTTGAACTCACAGTGAAGTCTGACGCTCAACCGACTGAGCCACCCAGGAGCTCTTTATTCTTTCTTTAAATGTATGTTTTCCTGTCACCCACTGCATTTAGTAGATTCAGAGCTCACACTAATCTCATAAACCAGCCCCAACTGGTTTGTGAATCTGAATGTTGCCCAATCTTTCATAACCTAAAAGCAGAGTGGGTCAGCTGGGTCCTAGCTGGAGAGCTCTTACAGTACCCTCTCCCTGCCTGCATTAGAAAGAGCCCCTCTTCTGTCATTCCACCTTCACTTGATTTCATTTAATTTTAGAGAGCATCCATCTTTCTGTACAACAGCCATGGCTAACAGCTACCATCCTAAAAGCCCAGAAATACACGGTTTAGTTATGAGCTTCTGAAAACAACACCTCAAATGGATCATGTTTTTCTACAGAAGCTGAAAGTCCATCAAGGGCTCTGGTTTTGATTAAGATCCTCTGCAAAATTTGAGATCAAAATCAATAAAAATACACAAAATACCATAAATGTCTAATAATTTAAAATAACAAATTTATGCTGCAACCATGAAACAAGCAAAATTATACAATACATATTGATTATACAACAGCCTTTGCTGTGCTAAGTGTAACCGCAGAACACAAAACTCATAAAACTCTAAAAATATCAATAATTGGTTTTAAAGTCAATACATCATCTACATAAACATTTCATTTATGGACGTTCTTGGCATCTAGGAAAGGTTTTCTAGAAATAAGCTGGATGGCTCAGTTTCTAAAGGAAGCTTTTCAAGGAAGTTAGAGATTTTTCACTGGCTTTGTTTCCCAGTAGCATAGAGAAACGTTCAAAATCACACCACTGGGGCTCAAATTCTTTCAAAAACACATCTTTGAAAGTTTAGATGTTTAAAATAGTTATTGGTGATGCTGTTTTTCCTATCCTGTTTTATGAGGGAAGTATCCTTGGAAAGATCGAATCACCTGGTTTTATAGCACTGTCCCCAGCAAACTCTGGGACTTTGATTAGGAATTTCCTTGGATGATTCCTGTGATTAGTTTTAGGACCTATAATGCAGAGCCCTGGGAAGGCTGAACTGGTAAAGTATTAATTGGTATATATATATAGTATTAATTTCCCACAAAGGGAAAATACTCTCTGCCTTCCATCTTACCACCAAACATCTTTCTCTGAGACTCAATTTTCTTCCCACAGGCATTTTAAGGAGTGCTTTCCACAAGCACATATGCTATGAGAAGTTTACTGAAATGAGAACTCAAGAAATCCATCAAGTGGGTGGCTTGACCAAATGAGCGAGCCATCTAGGCCCAATAGCTCAGCCCGCCACAGGTGAAGGGCTATCAGCATCTTCAGAAGGAGATGAAGGGTGGGGGGCATGCTGGGGCAGCATCATTGATGGCCCTGCTTTAAGACAAGTTTGCCCTGACCTCCTTCCTCAGCTTGCCACCGAATAGCACCATTTGTCTTGCTCTCCAATTATCCCTCTTTCTTCTCAATGTGTCCTTTCTGTTCTGTGCATCCTCCTTGTCCTATAGGACTAGCAGAGACTATCTGACTTGTTCACTTCTGTGTTGTGTGATAGCCCAGTATCTGGAGTAGGATAGATTCTCTACCTTACTTTCTTCTCTCTCTTCTATATGCACACTGAATGAATGAATGAACAAGCCTGTACGATGTCAGAAGAGGCTGTGATTCAAAGTTAATAATTTTGTTATATTATTCCTGCCTTGACAAAGTGTCCTAGACTCCTTTAACTCTGAAGCCTACTGGAATAATCTCTTTTCTGGGGCTCCTGAGTGGCTCAGTTAAGCATCTGACTCTTGATATAGGCTCAGGTCATGATCTTGCAGTCGTGGGATCGAGTCCCATGTCAGTCTGCACTGAACATGGGGCCTACTTGGGATTCTTTCCCCACCCTGTCCCCTTCCTCCACTTATTCTCTCTCTCTCTCTCTCTCTCTCTCTCTCCTTCTCTCTCCCTTAAAATAAAATAAATAAACTTAAAAAAAGAATAACATCTTTTCTTAATATTATATAATCCAAATGTTGCTTATGTACTTTCTAAGAGTTGCCTAATTTTACTATGCCGACAGACAGTAAAATGAGTCACATATTTTTCCAGACAGAGCAGACACATAACTTACTTCCAGTGGGAAAAGGCCTTGTTAACTTTGGCGACTCGATGCTTGGATTAATTGGTTGGCCTGAACCCCATATCTCAGGCTGATCTAAAAGAACTGGAAACATAAAAAAACATTTCCCAGGGTGAGTACAAAAAAGAAACATTCCTGGATTTTAGAGCTTAAAATTTCAATTTAAAGATGAGTTTCACAAAATTATCTCCCTCTTACCTTAGTCCTAGCAAAGTAATTTAGAAATGTGTTGTTTCTCACTGCTTTTAAAGCAAAGAATGGAAATGGCAGTGGGATATGTGTGTGTGTGTGTGTGTGTGTATGTGTGTGGTGATGGTGAGGTGTCTGTGTGTGCACACATAGCTAAATAAAGTCTTTCAAAATATAGCATCAGCATTTTCTTCCTGGTTGGTCACTTAAGGACATTCTGAATGTCAGTACATGTACTGGCTCTGTTTTGGGCACCCATTTGAAGATCCAGGCATTAATCCCATCTATGCATGTTCATTTCAAGTTGGTTTATTTAAAGTTTGGTATGAGTATGCTTCAAAACTGTAAATGTCTGGGTTCTGGAGAGTGGTTCATATCTTTAAAGGATCACATAGGGTCTTTAAATAAACCTTTTACGGCATCCTAAAAAGAAGTGAAATTATTCTAAAAGTGTTTGGTAAATATCTTAAGAGAACCAAAAAAATAAACAAGGGCCTCAACACCTAAAGTTAGATATTGGGCCTAATGACACTGAACCTAACGTTGCTTTCATATCTTCTGTCTCCTTGTTTAAATTTTTTTTTTATTGCTATGGTAACAATGTAAACAACTAGGCCTTCTCTGTACATATCATGTGCCAGGATCTATGGAAGACTGCCTGTAATTCATCATGTTGTAAAACACAGGCTGGGAAGTTAGAGGGATATGAATTTGAATCCAGCCTCTAAGACTGCAGGAACTTGGGCCATTCATTTCACCTCAGAGCTTCCTTTCCTTCGGTGTAGAGATAATAAGAGCAATCTGAGAGTTACTAAAAGGATTGCAGGAGATAATACATATAAATTAAACGTATACAAAATGCACATAGCACACTTATCACAAGGCCAGAATATTATTAAATATTCTAATCCTTACAACACCGCACTGTGGTTGATTAGCACCTTTTTCAGTAGAGGAAGTAAAGATTAAAGGATTAAATAACGTGCCCAAGAGCTACTTGGTGAAACAGAGGATCTGAAATCCAATCCTGGGTGTGCACATCCGACTCCACAATACAAATTTTACCCCCAGGCCTTATAAGTTAGTGATGGAAGAATTAATGAAATGCAATGAGAGTGAGTAGATATAGAAGGTAAGTGTAGATATTGGAAGAACAGAGGGTGCTTGGGCAAATGCTGGAATTTTGTAGAACTTTGGAGGGATGAAACCACTTCAAGAAAAAGCAAGTCAGAGGCACCTGGGTAAGCTCAGTTGGTTAAGTGTTCAACTTCAGCTCAGGTCGTGATATTGCCATTCCTGAGTTCAAGTCCCACATCAGGCTCTGTGCTGATAGCTCAGAGCCTGGAGACTGCTTTGGATTCTGTGTCTTCCTTTCTCTCTGCCCCACCCCCAATCTCATTCTATCTCTCTCTCTCTCTCAAACATAAATAAACATTTAAAAAGTTTTTAAAAAAGAAAATGCAAGCTAGGCTCATGGACAAGTTCAAGTATGTCTCTCCTCTCCACAATAAACACAAAGATAGTCTTAGTTATATTTTGTTTTAACATGAAAGCATACATTCTCCAAAGACATGAAGTCGCATTTTTTTTTTTTCATGGATTTGATGTGGGACACCACCTCGATTTTTTAAGAACTGTTTTCTAGGGGCACCTGGGTAGCTCAGTAGGTTAAGCGACCGACTCTTGCTTTCAGCTCAGGTCATGATCTAATGGTTCATGAAATGGAGCTCTGTAATGGGCTCTGCACTGACAGCGCACAGTCTGTTTGGAATTTTCTCTTTCCTTTTCTCTCTACCTCTTCCCTACACTCTCTCTCAAAATAAATAAACTTTTTTTTTTTTTAAAAGAACTGTTTTCTATTTTGTAAATCAGGTTTCCATACAGTTATGGGATTCCTTTAATAGGTAGATTCAGATGTAACAAACCAAATCCCACCTTTAGTCACTACACACTTATGTCATTAAAAGCAAAATTGATCATAGTTGAGTTAATAAGACAACTGATAACCATCACAAGGCCACCTTGATTGGGGATTCTAAGTTGTAGACATTTAAATACCTAAAAGGGAATTTAGGTATGTTCCTTATGCATTTTCCTAAGTACATTATTGAAACATATTTCAATGCAGTTGACTGCTAGCGGTCTTCCAGTATCGATTCTCCATTTCTTCTATACTTAAGAAATTCTAGGGATGCCTAGGTGGCTCAGTCAGTTGAGTATCCGACTTCGGCTCAGGTCATGATCACACGGTTCATGGGTTTGAGCCCCGCATCGGGCTCTGTGCTGACCACTAGCTCAGAGTCTGGAGCCTGCTTCTGATTCTGTATCTCCCTCTCTCTCTGACCCTCCCCTGCTCACACTGTCTCTCTCTCTCAGAAATAAATAAAACATTAAAGAAATTAAAAAAAAAATTCTAGTGGGCCATATGGCACTAAATTCTCTTTGATTGGCTCTGGTTAAAGAGATGCGCGTCTCTTCCGGATTTTGCTTTCAGGAGAATAGGCAGTGAGTTCCACTGGTCCTCCCTGTCCCCCGCCCCCTCTCTATTCTCACTGGGGGATGATGAGAGCTGGAGCAGCTCCCATGGACCTAGGGATGAAGGCCACATACTGAGAATAGCAGAACTACCCTACCAGTCCTGTATTGTTTACATTGTTTACATAAGACAGAAATAAAATTCTATATTGTTTAACTCCCTATATTTTGGAGTCTCTGTTACAATACCTTAGTTTACTCCTTATGCTTTCAAGTCCTATTGTCCTTAACAGTTAAGTTTGATTTCTTTGCCCAACAGTATAAAAAATAACACTTTATTATATATATACCATAGTGCTTTTAAACCAAATGATTTTTTAAAATAAAACATCCCATATTACCAAACACAGCTACTGGAAATACATGCATTGGATATAAATACATTTCAGGAATAGATTAGACCCCTTTTATAAAACGTTTCATTTATGTCTGCAAGTATACATTATTTATAGCCATCCAAAAAAGGTGGTTAATTTCAAAACGTTAAATATTCAATTCTAGGAATAAATGTTTAATGGGTAAGCCCGATAATAATGGCTGAGTTGATATTTTTTTCCACAGCATTTTGTTTCTAAGTTGCTCCATGATTCAAGGTCATTCCTGGGTCTTGAGCCTACAAGCAAGTCTGCAGTGAGCAATCCAACTGACACCTCTGTTGACGAGGTGAAGAGAGCAAATGTGGTCAGAGAGGCTAGATCACAGTGACAGTGACTGTGACAGGAAGTTTAAGGTCTGGGTCCACAACAATGACTGTTTGGCCCCCAGAGCACTTATTCCCTAACTTATTCCCAGTGATTTGTTTAGATTTGCAGTAATCCTTACTGACTACTTTTGAGGAGTGAACTTGTTGGTTATTTGATATTTCCAGAAGCAAAGTTTCAAATCCTAAAATACTAGAGGTTTGCAAATGAAACTCTTGTCCTCACAGCACACCTGGATCAGAACTTTTCTTTCACGTGAGGCTCTGATGGTACATAGCTCAAAACACATGCCTTTCCTCTAGGTAAGTTATACTTTAATGAAAAGAAAAATCTATAGAGATCCATGTTTTTCCTACCTTCTGTCTTCTGTTCATCAAAAGCCGATTCTAATGGAGGACCGAAGAGGGGAGCAAGGGCCGTAGTGTCATCTGGAGGCTTTTTGCTAAATTACACCCATTAAAACAAAACATAGAGAAAGGGGATATTAATGCTAAAATATATGCAAGTTCTCAAATATTTTTCATGGTAAGCAGATTATGTGTGTTTGTATTTGTGTACATATGTGTGCATGTATACAAGCTCCTAGGGGGCCAGAAAGTATATGTAAGAATGTCAGATTTAATATGGACACGAGAATTGGCGGGACATAAGACCCCTAGTTCTCACTGGAGTACCAATATAATGGTCCATTAGAAAGTAGTTGAGAAACTCTTTCAAGTCATCATGATTTCCTATACCTAGAAGAGATAATATGAGAGATAAGAATTTATTGCAAAGCATTTAGTCTCTTCAGATCTTGAATACCATTTTTATTTGTCTGCATCACATCTCTGTATTGAAGTTAATGCGGTTTGTGATTACGAAAGTCCTGCAAAGGGAGGTTAAATGACAAGTCACCCAGGAAGTTTGTGTTTGAATATGAAATTAGGTCCTACTAGTTTCTAATTTCCATCTTCTTTCCCCAACCAACACATTCACAAAGACTAGTTATAAACTCCTAATACCTTAAATATACAGCACATATCAGAAAAAGAAGAACATTGAGAATCAAGAAGAGGGGAGGAAATGAGTAAAATTCTTATCCTTTCTCCTAATTATTACTTGAAATGATTATTGACAGAAGGCTGCATAATCTTCATTTCTTCCTAGACCTGATTCCCCTTCCGGATCTGATAAGTTCTGTGTGTGCAGTGGGAGTAAGAGGGGAACTGGAAGGGGGCCAGGAGAAGGAGGGAAAATTAAACGAATTCAGCTTTTAAATAAAAATAGTAGTCTTTTTGGAAAACAATGCCTGTTTGTACCATACTTAACACAAAGAATAGACAATGCAAACTACAGCATTTTGCCAAAAACCAAGAAGCAAAATAGATTCTTTTGGTGTATGACAGGTGGAATGTATCACGAAATTGAAGCCAACTAAATAGGCTATTCTTCATAGGGACATATAATCATATATCATATCAGCATTCCAATCATCAAAAGATCTGTTCATACAGACTTTAACTTTCCCATTAGTGAGGGTCTTCACATTCTTATAGTCACTTTAGATGACTATACAGTTCTTCTGTAAGTGTCTCCCTCAGGCTGTACTTGTGAGAAATGATAATACCCTTGAATCATGCTATGGACTGACACATACAAACAGGCCCTTTATTAATAGAAGTTGAAAGCTTAGCCTAAAAGAGATCTGCTTAATTGTTGACAATGGGTGACACCTTATATAAAACACAGCTAATGTCTTCAATGCTCACCTCGTAAGTTCTGGAGTTGGTGTGGAACGCCTAGGTCTTGCCACTTCTTCACCTGATGTACAGGACAAAGAAACTTTGTAGGCATATTTTTACTATTCCTTTCTTATACATCTTCTGAGCTATGTTTGGAAACACTTAGAGATTTACATCCCACCAATAAGCAACTCAATATGAAAATTTTACAAAACAAACCATCTACCCCGGCAATGCAACAGCCACATATCAGACATATGTAGTAGCATTTTATCTGGCATTTGCAAAACCTAATTAACCAAGGAATTACCATGATAAGCTGTCAAACAGAAGAGTTGTACACTGCAGAGTTTAGCAGAATAGCCTACCATTCTTCAAATGTCTGCCGCCTTGAGCAGTCCTGCCTCCCAATTACCATAAGAGAATACTAAGCCAGGCCATATGTACATAGTACAGGAATCCAGCATTATTTGCCTGTTCTTTTCTTGAAATGCCAAGAAAATGTTATATCTTTAACTAACAGCCCTGGATTTAGAATTCCCTAAAATATGTTATATGTAGCAGAGGAAAATCATGCCCTGCATATATTATAACTTGTATCATATCACTTTGGGTGACTGAAATTTTTATATCAGATAACATTATGAATGGGTAAGTTGCATCTACCTTCAGTTCCTTCTGTTCCTCTCCTCTCCCCACCCCCATCAACAAACACACTTAATTAAATTCATTTCTAAAGTCAAATGATACAGCAAAAGTTGACAAATATAAGAAGAAAGTAGCAATGCTTTTCCAAAACCATATTCATCTTCAGAACTTTAATATTAATTATTCAGGACCCACCAGGCCCCTTTGTCATTATAAGATTTCTTTGCTGTAAAAGTAAAACATTTGTAAGCCTTAAAAATCAAGCCCAGGAGTGTATAATTGAAATGTAAACATATATATATACTGCGAGATCCAAGGAACTATTTCTTCTTTTAAACGTTACTCTATTTCTGGTAGCTAGGATATACTTACTGGATAAGTTCCTTTTAATTGCACCCTAGAATTAGAAATAGACACTATAAGGTTTAAGACCACATATATGTTATGTACAATATGTATATTTCTGTCATTGCAATCAAACTGTACTCAGAAATGCAGATGGGAAAAATGAAATTTTTCTCAGAATTGCATTCAAGTTGGAAATTGTACACACACACACATCAGTTTTTAATTTTACTCAAGGTTTAGAGAGAGAAAGGAAGGGTAAATTATAAGTCTTCTGAACCAGAAAAATCCCTTACCTGCATAGATTTGGTAAATTAAGCAAATATTGAATAGCTCAATTAAAAAAACAACCTTGACATCTATCAGAAAAATAAATCCAAGTTTAGCATATGCTTGATATTTGAAAATTATAGAATGTATTAGGAGTATTGTCTGTTTTTATTAAGGTGAGGGAGGTCCATGTGTTGTTAGTAAAAACAGTCAATAGCTTACTAATGTAATTTTTAAAGGTATAAGCAGCAAGTAATTTTTAAAGGTATAAGTAGCAAATGTTAAAAGGAAGGAAAACTTGGAGACATTGTCGCTGAATGGGCTGTTTTAATCAGGGCGCCAGGTAATTTTATTCTCCCCAACTGCCCTTCCCACCTCCATTTCTTTCACTTGTCTGCCATAGGGACCACCAATCCACCAGTTGAAAGTCATTCCTTTAGCTTAAGGCATTGTGATTCTATAAGAATGCAAACAGCCCTGGCACACCTTGGAGAAGGTATGGTCTAGTTTTTATAATACCCTAGCAGAAACTTATTCTGATAACAGAAAGACTGATTACATAAAAAGTTCTGATTCAAAACTGAGATGAAAGGTTCTTAGCCTGGGGTGCTACCAGAAAAATAGAGCTCTGAAAGTGTGGCATCATGGGCTTGGAAGGGCCTGCCTTAGGAGAATGAGGGGCGCAGAACGGGGGAAGGGGAGAATGCAAGTATAGGAAAGTATTCCAAAGGATGTGACCATGTGTTTGGTGGCTGGTCACAGATACGTTCGTTCTCTTCTCTCGAATAACAACATGAACAGTGCAGGACCAGATGTAGTGCCTTCTATTAACAGATCCAGAAGACACTTCTTACCTTCCTTCCTATGGATTTCACAGAATTTTCTGTCTTGATTTGAACTCATTTGTGGTAGAGGAGCAGTTTCAATCTGAGCATGATTTCACTAGATGTGTTCTAACAAATGGTTCAATCTTTCACTCTGTATTTCCTGACTTCTCTTGCCTAATAATACAATCTGTGTGTATGTGCCATTATTATAGGGAATTATTCCATTGTTAGTAAACGTTTTTAAAATAGAGACTTGTTCTATTTATTTTAACAAATGAGCATTTAAAATTAATATGTCTGATTAAGTTAACATATTTTTTAAAATTAATAAACATTTAAATTAAATATGGTCATTTAAATCAGCTACAGTCATCATGGGAATTTGGATACAAATTGGCTTTTGGAAACTAAGACTCTATAAACATAAGTAACAAGAGAACAAATTGTCTAAATGGAATTAAAATGTTGTTCTAGGCTTTGGAACCTCAGAGAGTCCGACTTTTATGGGTCTGAAGTAAAGATATCAGGCTCTACTTCCAAGTAGGCAATCACAAGGTTGGCATTGAGGGAACAGGATTCTCCTGGAATTGTGAGACCTGAAACCCAAGAGACAGGGGAGCCCAGAGGTTGTATCGAAGACCTTTTGGTCTCTCTATCCTACCTCTTTTATTAAAAATGTAATACTCATGAAACAAAACAAGGTACTAAGCTTCTTTTGTATTTGTCGGTTCTGGGTGTATCAATTCATTACTAGGTGTTCATTTTGAGAGGCAGTAAACAAGAAGCCTCTGTAACGTGTTTATTAAATACTCCTCATAAATGAACAAACACCAGTTAAGTGCAAGCAAGATGTGGTAGAGATAGGCAAGAAAATTCTGCTGTTTAGAAATTAGGAAGAATAAAATAATATCAATTTAGAAAGGAACAGATATTCGAATGCTCAGCAGCAAATCAGCAGCAACAGAAAAGAAAGTCCCATTGTCAGCTGGATCCAGCATACAGCTCTGTGATGGCCTTGGAGTTGCAGCATGGCAATCTAGAACAAGGTTAAGGTTATGTCGACCACACAAACCACATTCAGGAGAAAGCCCATTGAGTTAAAAACTCTTCTCCTTTCCAAGTGACCACATTTTCCTCTTTTCAATGATTGTCCTTACATGTAGATTGTGAATAAATTGCCTTTATTTTGAATTAGTTAGTCCCCTTGTTTTCCTTAAGAAAAAAAAAAGAGTAACTTGTCATAATCTCAGATGTTACCTAACAGCTGGGTAGGAATCATCCAGACCTGAATAGCAGCCCCTGGAGGTGTTATCTTTGATCATCAGCATGTGATTTAAACAAAGAACCACCAGCTTGTCCCCCGGCGCCAGAGTATTGGCCCCAGATAATAACCAATTAATCAAATTGGCTTGCAGTCACGGTGGGCACTTCAGAGGTTGCTGTTTTCAGATCCATTTCCTCTCTCAAGGCAGATGGGGGTCATTTCAAACAAGGCAAAGACCCTTCTTTTTGTTACTTTAAATACATCACACTTTTCAACCTGAGAAAAGTAGCTGATTTTTCACTTTGAGCAATGCAACCTAATACTGATTTGTCTTCAGTGATGAAATACATAATTATGTGATAGCTTAGTATTGACTTGAAAACATGTCTCTTCCTCCCAAGATAGAAATTATGTTTATATATTATTATGTATCAGTGTATACTGACCAACATAGATTATGGTCCAGGAATTTACTTCAAATTCAGGCTTTAAAACAATGTAGCTTAAAAAACTTTCTTCATAGCTTTCTTATTCTTTATTATCACTTTTCTGTAAACTTCTATGGTGCTTTCTGGCCAATCTCCACGCCTTGCATACACACACATACACATGCACACCTGCATACACACACGCACACACATGCACACACATATTTTTTAAGTTTAGCACTAGGGTTGGGATACTTACATATAAATTTAGTTTGTTATTAAAAAGTGCTCTGATAGTCCTAAAATATCTTGACTATGGCTAATGGCTTCCAACCAGTAAATCTAATTCATCTGCTTCATTCATATTGGGTTATGATAAATTTAATGGAAAGACAAACCTGGCCACCCTGCCTTGACAACAATTTTCTTGATACATGTTTAAGGTAAAAATGTTGAGAGTTCTTACCGGGCTGCGCCTCTGTGATCAGCAAAAAGGAAGAGAGAACAGATACCTAGTCAGAGAATGATGGATCAGTCAATAGGCTTGGGTAATAGAAGATTTCATAAACAGCCAACCAAACATGCACTCCAAGTAATCAGGCCAAAGAAAGATAGGCAGTCATCATGCCTATGGCTTATTTACACCATAAAGAAGTTTTGGAGAACCCTAAAGAGAAGTTATCTATGATATAAATAGCTTTGTTGACTGGCTGTACTCTTTCAGTGAAGTGTACACAAGAAAAAGACAGAAACATACAAGAAAATTTCACTGACAGCTTTTAATGTTTTGTCATAAGGAGTTTCTCTCCAGATTATTTGGAGAGGAGGTTTTAGAGACTAGGTACTACAGAGAAAAGTATTTCTCCACACAACAGGGTGTTAGCAAACACCATAGACATAATGTGTTTCCCACATGATTTGGAGTAAATTGGAGCCTCCGCAAATCAGACAGCAGGATTAAAAAGACCTCTTGTTTGCTTGGCTCTTCTCTTTGGTGTCCTATGGAGTAAGGACTTTTGTTTTGAAGTGTCTGTTCTTGGCCTGGTGATTTGGGCAGTCTCTCCCAACGGGTAGGAATGTGACGGAGAAGACGAGTAGCCCCTGCCAAGCATGGATGGCAG
The DNA here is from genome assembly GCA_017311185.1 of Proteles cristata cristata. Classification (NCBI taxonomy): domain Eukaryota; kingdom Metazoa; phylum Chordata; class Mammalia; order Carnivora; family Hyaenidae; genus Proteles; species Proteles cristata. The sequence goes on along the minus strand of JAESUZ010004016.1, from coordinate 104,117 downwards.
TAATGCAAACTGTCCAGCATCAGTAGAACAACGGTGGACCAGATGTTGTCTGTAATAACACAACAAGCAGACATACGACTTCTCTCTTTCACTTCTGAAACCCAGTCTATGGCTGCTATCAATTTACCCCAACAATCTCTGATTATCCTCCCTCTGTAAAGTTTTTCTGCAGTAAGAAGAGTGACTATGATGTGAATAGGGAAAGAGGTTTTGCTCAGAGTTTTGCTTTCAAAATATGGGCTACCCCATGAAGGTACTAGAGGTTATTGGGAACCTCTAGTATTGCCCAAATCCCCAAATCCAGGCCAGAAGCACAAATATGTAAGTATCCAGAAGGTTGCTCAGATAAAGAGGATGGTTCTACTCTCTAGAATGTAGACAGGAAACAAGTCTCTAGTGTTTTATAGCTGGGAGGCCTCCATGGATATCTGGTCCAACTGCCCTTTTGAAAAAGCAGGGAAAGTGAGGCTCTGAGACGCACAGCTAAGAATTGGGTACAGCTAGAGACAGAACTTATACCTCTGGTCTCATTCTTACTTACATTGTCAGAGGGTTCCTGAGGCAGAGAACTATGAATGCTTACTTCCTGTCTTGAATGTTTTGTGACAAAACTCATCACTTAAGCCTTGGTTACTTTAGTCAATTTTACTTATAATATTTTAGACTTTCTCATCTGCCTTATTTTCCAGGTTCTGCTCCATATTTTTCTCATCTTTCTTGTAAATTTGTCTATATGCGTGAATATAATTTACATTAAATCAGAAAAAACCTTATGAATATGTATTTCTGGGCTCAAATTCTTTTATTGACTAATTCATACTGTGTTTTGAGAGGAATTCACTAATGAAAATTTAGACTTTATAATTCTTTTAATGATCAGACTGAAATTTTTCTCTAAGAAAAAAATGTGGGGATATATGATTTTAGCTTCAATTTTATGGCAAACAATCCACTTTTAAAAGTAGCATAAGCTACAGCAAAGAGGAGATTTCCCCAAGATAAAATTATGCAAAGTAATACAAAAACAAAATGAAGATTGCTCCCAGACAGAAGCACAGCCTTACATACAAAGAAACTTTATTCATTTAAGATTATAGAGAACACTTTTCAAAATAATGTGAATTACATTAATCTCCCCACATTAAGTCATATCTTAATTTCCAATGAGTTAAAAGCCTGTATTTTAATCAATAGTTCCTTTTCGTATATTTGTTTCTAGTGAAAGACAACATTATGAGATTGCATGTCAAAAGGTCCACTTGCAAAACGCCTTCCTCTGGGAAAAACTGTTCAAGTACATGCAGTCACAGCTTATTATCCAGAATTGAGAAGACTCAGCTAGAAGCTGAGGAGAGAAAAGCCTCACAGTCCATAATTAAGAGCTATTTGAAACTTTCAAAAGAAAAATATTCTACACGTCAGATTGAAGGACTTCATATATGTTAATTATCACCATTAAGGTGCATAAAGCAGTTATAGGCTCTGCTGGACAACAATTTTGACAACAAAATGTGAATGAGCCAGGAGAGAAGGGCCTTTGTCTGTTAAAAGTTTTATTTTACTCTTTCTCATTTCCCAAGAACTTTGAAGCCTTGAAGCGTTCTGCCTTTGCTCTACCAATGCAAAGAATTAACTTCGGGGCGCCTGGGTGGCTTAGTCGGTTAAGCGTCCGACTTTCGCTTAGGTCATGATCTCGCGGTTCGTGGGTTCGAGCCCCGCGTCGGGCTCTGTGCTGACTGCCAGCTCAGAGCCTGGAGCCTGTTTCAGTCTGTGACTCCCTCTCTCTCTGACCCTCCCCTGCTCATGCTGTCTCTCTCTATCCTAGAAATAAATAAAAATATTAAAAAAAAAAAAAAAGAATTAGCTTCAAAGGTGTAAGGAAACTCATTCGTATCTGGTCTTGATATATTCTATAAGTTGAGCACAACGTGCTGAGTGGCAAACTCAGATGGGTGCTGGGCAAGGAGTGGGGTGCTGTCTGTAAGGACACGTGTCTTTCACAGAGCTTTGGTGAACTTGCCACTAACTGGGTGCACCATGCCTGTCTTGCAAAACTGTGGGCTTAATGTTGCCAGATCTACAGTTACCTAGAGAAGCAGCACATATCGAGAGAAATGTTAAAATTTCAAACATTCTGGCTTTTAAATGTGAGCTACAGTTGTTTTTCACTGCACAAGCAAACAAAACACTTATTCAGTTGTTCAGAATCTGCAGGTGGCCAATTTGTCTCTGATTGCAGGCTTCTGTATCACAAATAATAAGCTCTCAGTAAATTTTATCTACTGTGCTTATTATTTCACCTGTATATATAACTCAAACAGGGACTTTGTAATTGGTTTGTTCATTTTCTGAACCAATTCCTGTGTTCCTATTTAAATATTAATTTCTCAATTTCTAGATTTCTCTTGACCTTCTGATACGTTCTGGAGAACATTGTGAAAGCATTTTAGTATTCCCTCTACTTTTATTTCGGTTTTCCGAAAAGAGATAACTAGAGATAACTCTTACTTTGTACCTTGAGGCTATTTTCAAAGTGGGCATACACTAATAATTTCTGATTTGGTCACTAGAATGAAGATCTTTGGTTAGAACATGTTGCATTTCTAAAATGTATATATTTTGCAACATGAATATGCCTTCCTAAAATAATATTTCAGCCTATGTCCTCATTGTTTCCACAGTGTCCTCATTCCACACTAGCGTTGCTTTGTTATTTTTTGCACAAAAGGATTAATTTAAATTTAGCCTACTAGGACACCTTAGTCTTAGCCAATGCGGGTGTTTTAAGATATTTATAAAAAGAAGTAACCAAACACAATATGTCTTGCTCATCAAAATCACTAAATCAGCCTCAGTTTTTGAAGCTTTACAACGTCCTCATTTGCTAAATTCAGTGCTATGGGGGACCAGAGGAAAATGCGTGAAAAGCTACAAAGCACCAAACAAATATTTTTATACAGGCTAGTAACAGCAAATTCAGTGATTCATGTTAGAGCATTTTCTAGGAAAGAATTAGAATATGTGATCATTATGCTCATTATTTTCATTCCAGCCAATATTCTGACTTGCTTTTAAATGCTTATGGTGAAGGCTAGCTATCCGGCAAACACTTCTCCCCCTCGCCTACCCCCTATAGGTGTTTGTGTCTTTTTCGATTTGTTCCAGTGACTACCTATCATATCCAATAGGACTTGGTTGAGATGATCTTCTGAATCTCCATTTGGGAAGATAAACAAAGAGCCTTCTAGATGTCATTAAGACTCGATCAGATTGAGGACTCAACAAGATGGGCATTTCCACAGGAAAATGAGGCAAGGAAATGGGAGGGAGACTCACCCGTGGAAACAAACAGCTCTCAAGGAAAAGGGTTACTTGTAGTTAAAACTGCTATGAGGACAACAGGGTGGAAACCAATGAGGAATAGGGAATTGTTAAGGCATCGTAGGTCAACTTCAGGCCACATGATTCAGTCAATATTTGAAGTGGCCAAATTTGGATAATTCCGAGAAAGATTCAGAGTCAAGAATAAGTGCAGTTGACAAAATGTAAAGAAAGGCTACTAAAGCATACCAATAAAATTGTATACCACAAAGTATGTAATGTGTAGTTGACTCTCAATTACTCAGAGGTGGGCCATTCGTCTTAGTACGAGCCGTAGTAATAATAACAAGCACTCACTTTATTTTTAGAAACAAAAAAGCATTGGGTTCATATTTCTATAAATTGTAATATTTGATCTCCTTTTGTGTTCTTCTGTGTCTTCCACCTCTCCTCCCTCCTATCACTGAGACTTTCTACAAGTGTCGTAGCCTGCAGGTGGTACCGGGACTGCCAGGCTGGGGACAATGGACAGGATGACACGTTGCAGCACTTATTGCAGCATCCACTTAGGTGAGGTAAGTACAACCAACCACCAAACCCTTCTCGGGGCTCATTAACTTGCAAACAGCATTTGCATATTTTCTAGTCAGCCGACTATTGGCATCCTGGGAACATGCTCCCAATACACCTGGCAACTGAGAAGAGAACATCGGATTTTTTTTTTCAGTAGATCTGTTTCACTGTTGTCCTAATATAAACAATGATGTAGGTACATCATGGCACATTTGTGCTGCCACTAAAAATCGCTCACTGATACTAAAGAGGACTGTGGAAGAGTTGCTTTGCACTTTACAAAGATCTTCCTTTTCTGTCTCTGCAACTCCAGAAGGGGATATTTTTCTGATTAGATGAGAAATTAAATAAAAAAGACAACTTCCCTCTTGTAGGCCAGCTTCAGAGGCCTTCATTCATGGATGCTATCATGTTGTGCATTAAACAAGAAATTAACAAAGTGTTTGCTGAGCTTATGGTATGTATGTGTAGCTTGACTAATCCCAGGAGAAATTGCAATAAATAACACTTAATACCTAAAATATTTGACCACATGCCTGTTTTTGAGGCAGACATAAATCTTTACAAAATTACCCTCTGGCCCTTAATAATAGGCTTGTAAAATCACTTAGCAACCAACTTCCTTTTTTCTGCACGGGGTATAATTAGGTCTTGTCCTGGTTCACAAAGGTTTGTTTTTAAAATTCAAAATCCTGTTTAGGTGTTAAACACAGTCAATCATTGGATATGCAGATGATGGAACTGAAAAGAATAAATAATGTTTGGCCAAAATGTGGAAAGGACTTATTCCTTACCGGACTTTTCCTCTAAAAAGCGTAGCATGAGGAGGAAAAAGAAGAGAAAAATGAGAGAAGTGAAAAGTATTTTCAAGAAGCAGCAGCTCAAGCCGCAGAATAACTTCACTTACAGCAGCTCTCAAGGAATTACTCTTTAATGGTTTCCTCTAGGTTTCTGACACAGTCACCCGTACGTCACTGGCTCTGGCTTGAAGAACGGCAGAATGCAGCACCCCAAAATACGTTACTTTGGTATACTGATCATTTTGAACTGCAAGCATTTGAAATCAGTAAATGCAGGGAGATGCTTTCTCTGAACAATCCTCATCTGTCTAAAGATAAATCCTCCAAAAGAAATGTCATCAATCCCCTTCCCAGGGGTGTTATCAGTCAGGAAGGATTGACTCATAACATGGAGAGGAAACTAGAAGTGGATCCCACGCTGTGACAAACTTTGTCATAAACCATTCTTCCTGTCTATTCTCCTAAGGGCTCTTTCACCTTGCCTAAAGATCAGATTCTCTCCCTTCAGAGGCCTACATCCCCTCCCCTAATTCAGAATTTGAAAGCCACCTCTTTGAGTTACTTACTTTTCCTGGGTGTTTCCCATGTATACGGGAGGTGTGCTTGTTAATATACTTCTGTTTGTTTTTCTCTTATTGACCTGTCTTTTTGTTACAGTCTCAGCTGAAAGCCTATGTGGGGAGAGATAAAGTTTTGCCTCCCCTGTAAGTTCAAGCTGTAGAAAGCTTTGGTGTGGCCTTCATTAAGGCACATGGTAACCTCTCTTTTGAATGCTATTATCAAATAGCTTTTATCAAAAATAGATTTGTGCCTTGAAAATGGAAAATTATGTTTTGTGATTTGGAAGATGCTATTATTGCAATGGAGCTGAGCATGGTCATAAAATCAAAACATGAGATTATCCAGAAACTTCAGTTTTGTCAGGGAACCTGGTACCCATCATCTTCTCTCAAGATACCCTGCCTAGAATCACCAATTCTTTCATACCATATTTTATGTCTCCCCACTTCCCATGGACATTAGCAGATTATTTTCCTAATGAGTGGTTGCTGGCCCCTCAGAATGCTCTTTTATTTCCTGGGCAACTGTCTTGGTGAAGGCCTCATGTTTGGCTGACGGTAGAGTTCCACTGACCTTGTACATGCACTTCCTGGCTGATGGTCCTGTGTCCAGTTTCATCTCCCAAATTCATCCTCTGCTTACCTCCAAAATTATTTTTCAAAAACAGTGAAGTGAATATATCACTCTGCTATTTCAAAACCTCCCAATCATACAGAAATTAGAACACACGTTCCATTCTGTGTCAGTTAGGCCTTCACGATGGGCTCCAATTTACCCTCACACCTTCACCTTCCACTGCTGTCTGCATGAAGCCCATGCTTAACTGTGGAGGCTCCTGGCCATCTGAATGTTCGCTCCACTCACACACTTCCCTGCCTTCTGCTCGGGTTACCTCTGTGGCCTTTGATTCCTTCTCCTTCTCCCTCAACTACTATTTTACTTATTTTTTTTTTAAATGTTTTATTTATTTTTAGGAGAGAGAGAGAGAGAGAGCGTGAGCAGGGGAGGGTCAGAGAGAGAGGGAGTCACAGACTGAAACAGGCTCCAGGATCCGAACTGGCAGTCAGCACAGAGCCCGACGCGGGGCTCGAACCCACGAACCGTGAGATCATGACCTAAGCGAAAGTCGGACGCTCAACCGACTAAGCCACTCAGGCGCCCCTATTTTACTTATTTTTTAAGGCCAGGACCTTTTCTTCCATGAGGCCTTCTCCAAGATTTCCCATCAGAACCAGTTGTTCCCTTCTCTTATTTGATCACAAGCACATTCCTTTTGTTTAAAGGAACGAACTCATATTGAAGGTCTTTCTGTTGCCTGGCATTTATTTATTAGCCTCAGAAAAACAAAGGCACACATTGCTAGAATATATTTTGCAGTTCTTATTTTGTCCTGTTTTATTTAGGTGTCTCCACTCGATTATTAGCTCACAGTAACGGTCATGAACGGACTCTCTCTGGTCCCAAACAGTGCTAGGCACACTGAAGGCATTCACAGATGTTTAGGAATTCCCTTTCTGGAGGCCATTAAAACACTATAAAATGTTTGAAGCATAATGTCTTTTAAAATACAGAAAGATGAACTGCTCTTTGAAATAAAGCTGAATTGTATATGCCTCAAGGGATGTGACCCCATTGTAATGGTTCCTTCACCAGCTCCTATAAATGTTTCACTTAGCTGCTACTTAACTGTTGGTCTCTCTGCTATTAGTGACTCCAGGGTCAGATATATGTTACAAAAGCTCCCAGGAAATAGCACAGCTTTGTACAAACATTAGTAAAGAGCTGTGTGATCAGATCTCGAGGGAAGCATGTTCTCTCATAGCCAAAAACTAATGCTGCAGAATAACTGAGGGTCAAAATAGGCACTGACATTCTTGGTGCTTTCGGTCCCAGACCCTAGGTAAATAGCACAGAGAAATTAGTTATTAAGGTCCATGTTCTCAACCTACAGACAAAAGAAATTCTTGGGTTAAAATCAAACAGCTTCAAAGGAATTGGGAAGGTGAGCAGGAGGTTTTATATATTTAAATTAGCTTAACCCCTTATTTTCTGGATGTCTTTTAGCAAGCTGTACTGCCTCTCAATTCTATATGGTAGGGATGTAGATTTGTTGCGGAATTGTTGTAGGAAGTTGTTGTGGAATTGTAGGAATGTTGAGAAGATTAAAAGATGTGGATGACACTGAGGTAATGTTAACTGAGAACTTACTATTATCTTTACCTTGGTGTCCTTGTTATTTCTAATTTACCAGTGAGGAAAAGGAGGCTCAGATAAATTCCAAGCCTACACCGTTTCACAGGAGCAGACCTGGGTCTGGTTCGCAGCTTACCTACCTCCCCACAGCGTGGTCAGCATGAGCCAATGGCACAGACCAAGTGCCCTAAACTGATTAACCCATTCTCAGGGCCTTATCAGCTAAAAGCTCACAGATGGAAGAGCCTGGAAAATAATCTTGGATCTTTCCAAAGAAAAGAGTTAAATACATCAGGCCTATCTATCAGAGCAGGTCTCAGGGAAAGAGCTTGTCAGGATGTGAATTTGTGTTTCTAGGCATGGTTTCAGACCTTGGAATTAAACTCTGATTATAAAGTAAATTTCTCAGGCTTTTCTTAGAATTAAATGTACTGTATTAAATTAGAATCAGAATTAACACAAAGACACAAATGATAAGCACTGTTCCCCCTCCCCACACCTTCCCATTCCAGACTTCATGCTGATTAAACCATTTTTTATTCAATATGTTGTTTTGCTTTAATTGTTAGCAGTTCCAACACCTAGGCTATGACCTCTGACTTAAGGATTTCTTCAGAATGTCATGTGAATAGACAAAGAAAAAAAAACCCTATCAGATAATTCTCCTTTGAAGAAAACAAAGACATTTCTTGATTTAAAATGAGCTCATGGCATCAGAGTTGATTTTTTAATTGTAGAAAAGCTACTAAGAGAACTGGAAAAGAGATGTATACCCCTGGATGCACTTGTACAGAGAAACAGAATGAGTGCATTTTTGGACTGGACAAAACATATACCTAAAATATAATCAATGAATTGTCTCTCATGCAGGGATTTTCCTGTGCTACGGCTTGAGAAAGAATAATTCTCTAATTTGCAAGCCTTGTTGAAAGGCAGCTCATCCTTCCTCTAAACCACTTTCTAGTGCAAGCAGTCATTCAAGTTAGGTCTTGTTAAAGCCTACATTTCTGCTCAAGGGGCTCAAAAGTAGCAACATTTACAGCTGAACTTAGTTTAAGACCCAGAGCTGAAGCTAACAGAGGTGAATGAAGAACACATACAGCAGAGTTTAGTGATCCTCACACAGAGGTTTTATGTTCTAAATACATCCCTGAACTCTTAACAAGGAACCAGCTGCCATGGGAATTTTTGGCATCAAGTTTCATAAGAGTGGAACCAAGACACAAAAAACCAAGTCTAACCTATAAGCTTCTTCGGAGTCTGCAGCTGTTTAACCTTAAAAATACGATGGCTCTATTTTGGATCTTTATATTTAACGAATGAGATTAGATTATAAGTATAACCACTTCTTATCAGTTATGTATGACAAAAGGAGCAAAAGGGTAATTTATTCAGATATTTACTGGGTGTCTATTAAGACTAGACATTACCCTAGGCATATTGGTGAACAAAGCAATAAGAATAATAGCCAAAAAACTCCAATAAGCTTATTTGGGGGACCAGAGGAAGGAGATTGATAATAAATAATGAACATAATAAATAAGCAAAGTGTTTGGGACTTCAGGAGATGATAAATGCAATTTTTAAAAGTAGAGCAAATAAAGAGGTTTGGGAGTGCCAGGGTAGAGAGTTTTGTGATTTTTCAATATGGTAGTTAGGGAAGGCCATTCAGAACGTGGCTTGAACAAACTCTTGAGCTTTAGAGGGAGGTCACACTGTGGCCATCTGGGGGAAGGAGGCTCGGCCAAGGAGCCAGGTTAGAGTGGGATGACAAGGAAGAGTGGCAGGAGGTACCCTGCATGTTGCGGGCGTCCCCACCATGATGGTCTTGAAGGCCACTGCAGAGACTTTGGCTTTGCTCTGTTCCAATGCAGCGTATGGCTATTTCTTAGCAGGAATTCTCCATTGTAGGGGTTTAGTAACTGTTGGTTGCGGAGAAGTGGCATAGCTGAAACAGATGAATCAATTTCAGAAAATACCTGGATGTGACATATGCTGTCATTTTTCGTTACCCTTGGGAAGCTGATTTTGATTCCCTAAGTATCAAGTTAAAAAAATAAAAGAGAGGGGTTTCAAATAGGTTAGGAAGTGGAAAGGGAGTTTGCACAGGGCAAAACAGAGTAAGGACAGTCCACCCTGCCCTCCCTGTCTGTCGTCCGTTTCAGGACAAGAGGTCATAGCGGCTTACTGGCCCTGTACCACTGCTGTGCTGGTAGCCGATTCCAATGATGGCTCCTACCGTCTGTGGGCAGTGAAAGGCTGTCTGTTAGAGAGAAAGAAATCTCACCTATATTCTGTTCATTCTGAAATTTCCCCCAGTTGCCAAGGAAACATTTTCTGACATAATGAGTTTGAGTGATTCACATTCTAAGAGTTTTTTTTTTTTTTCTAAAACAATTAAAAAGTACATCCACTGCTGTAGATTGTTTTGGGCAGCAAAAACAATTCTCCTTCCAGGGGCTCTTTTTTTATATTGCTATACTTATCTTTATACTATTATTTGGACACTTATAGAAACTCCTGAGTACAAAAATAAACATAATATTATAAAAATGATAAGACAGTATGTACTAAGTGCCCAAAACCTAAGGCTTTAGATTGGAGAACAGGGACGCCTGGTGGCTCAGTTGGTTAAGGGTCCAACTTTGGCTTAGGTCCTGATTTCATAGTTCATGAGTTCGATCCCTGCATCAGGTTCTGTGCTGACAGCTCCAAGTCTAGAGCCTGCTTCAGAATCTGTGTCTCTCTCTTTCTCTGCTCCTCCCCCACTTACATTCTCTCTCTCTCTCAAAAATAAATAAACATTTAAAAAAATAGATAGGAGAACAGACATCTCACTGGATATGTGAGATCAGGGAAAGACAATTATGACAAAATAATGGCCCTCAGAAAAGAAGAACACGTTAAGTTAAGCTTTAAAAAAAGAACTTGCAAACCATAAGAGAAGAAAGTTATTGTTCATATTATTCATGCATCCAATAATGCAGAAAAATGGGTGAATTGCAAGGGTTAAGATCAAAGAAATGGAGAGCTATAAATCTGCTCTCCTTATAAAATAATGTGAGGGATGTACATTGCATTTTGTCATAGCAAAATACCAAGTTCCATTTTATTTCCCACAGTGAAGACCATCCATTCATCCAACCAAGTATTTTCTAAGTACCTGCTACATGTCACCCAATGTTGTAGGTCTTGAGGGAAGGCCCCATTCATGGGGTAAGAATCTGCAGGTCTGGGTGCTGGATGACATAACCCAACACTTACTGAATCGATCACAAATTATACTATTACAAACTTATTTTTCAGATCGATTGCTTCATTACAGAGCCCAATCTACTCTGATTATGGCCATTAGTTAATAAAAAGTTTTAGATTCAAACTGTATACCAGTAAGACTAGCACAACCAAGGCAGAGGAACATAATGATACAAAAATTAGCCTTTTTGGGGCACCTGGGTGTCTCAGTCGGTTAAGCGTCCTACTTCGCCTCAGGTCATGATCTCACAGTTCGTGGGTTAGAGCCCTGCTTAGGGCTCTGTGCTGAGAGCTAGCTCAGAGCCTGGAACCTGCTTCAGATTCTGTATCTCCCTCTCTCTCTGGCCCTCCCTGCTCATGCTGTCTCTCTTTCAGAAATAAATTTTAAAAACATTAAAAAATATTTTTAAAAATTAACCTTTTTGATTATAATTAGTGTTGTAATTAAAAGCATGTAATTCAAGAATTTCCTGCCTCTGGTTGAGGACATATTAATATTTTTATGTGTCAAAATTGTGGCTATATTGTCTCAATTAGATTTTAAGCTGGTAACAGATATTGAGGGTGTTAGGTCTCTAATCTTGGTAATCATGTTTCTGAAACCATCCTCCCCAATCAGATGTAGTTGTCTGAGCTAGAACAAGATGGAAGAATCTGGATTTATGCAAGGAAATTCTAATTCTTACCCCTCACAAAGTGGAGCAAAAGACCATATGATTAGAGGGTCCAACCAACATTAATTGGTGAAAAAATGACAAAGGCAATCCAGATTGAATTCATATTCTGCCCATTTTCAAGAAGATCAAAACATCCAACACATAGATTTCTTCTTACCAGCACAGGATGGGCACAAAAAGCATGGGATAAATGCTATTTTTATTTTAAAGGTCAGAAACTGGAAGCAATGAAAAATTCCCTAAGAAAAAATAATTAGTAATTAAGAACAAATACATCTCAGGTATGAAACGAATTCTTCTGCAGTCCATGGCTTATTAGCATGTAGGAAAGAGAACAATATATTTTGAAAAAGGAAGGTGCTACTCATTTCTTCGTCTGTCCTTCTCTGTAAGGCCAGGGGGTGGGGTGGGGGGGATCTGGTCACAGTGTCTGCTCAGAATTTGGAACGGGGTGTGGCAGCTTATATATCTGGTCTAGACCCAATCCTGATCTTGTTTGCCCTGGGAAGTTCTCCTTAAAGACTAGAACCCAAGCTCACCCTCTTCCCCCCTACCAGCTACACTTGAGGTCTGTGCTGAGCACTTAGCATCTGAATGCACTCCTTAGCCTCCCCTTGCACCCTGCAGCAATCTTGAGCGAATGGCAGTGTGTAGGAGACTTGAGCTCTCCTCCCCCACTGATGACTCTTTGTTTTTACTGAACTCAATGGGGTGCTGAACCTTCTGCCAAAGTGAGGACAGGAAAGGGGGCGGTGTTACCAAGCAGCAGCAAACTCATGGATTTTACTCACTGGCAGGCTAATTTGGGGGTGGCAGGGTGGGTGGGCCACCTGGAATAGGCAAACAGCACCAGACTTTCTCCAGTTCAAAGCTTATCCCCCTCTCCCCATATTTTTTTTATTAAATAACTCTGTTATGGATTGCAAAGCACCAGGAATAAGCTTAAACTAATAAGTCCTCAGAATGCCATGCCAAATTCTTTAATTCCTTGTAGCAATGAATTTTATATGGGAAGGGGAGAAGGCACCAGGGTGGTGAGGTCAACACCTGCTCCTACATCATTTCTATCAGCCCTCTTCTCCTTAACTTTGTTCAAGTCCTCCCTCTCTATTTTTATTTTCTTTCTCACTCTTACAAGTCTCTTAACTTAAAGAACAGTGGAGATGAAAAGAAACTGATACTTAAAGAGCCCCTCCTGGGAGACAGGCACCTAACTGGGCAATTTACAGCATAATCTCATGTTCCCTTCACATCAGTCCTGCAAGAGGATGGATCTTCTTGTTCCCATCTTATAGATTTGGTAACTGAAGCTCCATGTTAAGGAACTTGCCCATGGACACTGATAAGAAGATATAGATTCAAAAGCCTGTGTTCTTCCTACTCAACCAGTGTGCTTCCAGGAAATGTTCTTTCTTGGTCTCCTTGCTATCTCTCCAAACTGTCCCTAAAACAGCTTCCCACAGAGATTCTTGAGTCAGAATATGCAGCAGAGTATTCACGCTGAGAGGATTTAAAGATAATGGAATTATAGACCCTTACTCTGTAGATGAAAAAAGCCTACTGTGTTTTTAACTTGGCAGAAAGGAGGCAGATACTGAAAGTCAAGTCCTGGTCCTCAGACCTTCAGCAGCATCTCAGTCTTTCTGAGTTAATTTCTTCTGTATAATGGGGAGATCACCACCTCTCTGCCTGCTTAGTAGTGTGGCTGGTCATTCCATCTTTTTGATTATGACAGCATATATAAACTGTAAACCATTATTATAATAAATCTTCAATGTAAAAAAATTTTGCCGATTGACTAGGGGAACTGAAATATGTGAATCATATAAAATGAAGTATCATTCTTTAACATTTAAAACAAAAGTGCATAAAATCTTCATATAAAATGAGAGACTTTTAATAAACTAGAAATCACACATGACACAGCAGCAATTAAGGCTCCCTGAACTGTCAGCTGTCTTGCTGTATTGTCACAAAATGGCACAGGACATACCATAGAAGGTATGTCTGTGGATTGAGGGGGAAGAAAGCCTGTGAGGTGGGCTTCTGAGCTGGGATCAAGAGTCCTATGGGGCCCATCAAAGCGATAGCCTTCAGAGTGATAGTTTGTTGGGTGCTCAGAAGTTGTTTGCAAAATGTTTTCGATGAGCTAATAAACTTTTTATTGTTCCCCTGGAAAGAGAGCCAATAGTTTTCATCAAAAGTAGCATAATGTAGTGGGTAAGAGTTCTCAATTAGAAATCAGAACTTCTGGGTTTAAAACACAGGAACTTTGCTTATTAGCTGTGACATCTTGGGTGACCTTAATACTTCCCTGCCTTAATTTTCTCATCTGTAAGACGTGGGTAATAATAGTGCCTATCTCATAGAGTTGCTATGAGGATAAATGAATTAATATGTGTGAGGCATCTGACACATAGCACTCAAATTTTTACAGCTGCCACCACCACCACCACCATCACCATCGTGAGTTTTCAAAGTGGTCTATGACCTTAAAGGATGTTGACAAGTAGTCACCATGAATACTTTATTGTTGTTCTGTTTAATAATAGCTATATTTACTAAGCATCTCCTTTGGGCCTTATGTATATAAATTTACTTACAAAGCACTAAGTACTTTACATGTACCACTTCCTTAATTCTTACATGGACTCTATGAGGTAAGTAATAGTGTTAGCTTCATTTTACACTTGGCTAAGCCTTGACTGATGCTTAAAGGTTTAAGCAACTAGTCCAGGGTCACATGAATAATGAGAGCAGAGCCAGAACACGAACTTCCTTCTGACTTACTCCAGAGCAAAAATTTTTAGTACAGAACTAAACACTTGTCGTTCAAGACAACTTCTTGAGGTAAGCCAGCAGGATTCGTGGCTTACCAAAAAAACAAATGTAAAGGCATCAAGGGTAGCACACGAGGAAAGGAAAAGATGCTACTATGGCAAGAATGAAACCATAGCATCTGTCTTTTAACTTCCAGGAGAACTGTGGGAACCACAAGTTTCAAAGTAGATAGTGAACAAGACACACGGCTGCAGACGGATCAGAGACAGCACTCCTTGGGGGATCTGAGGGCAATGGAGGTGTCCGCATCCAAGACCTGAGGAGCAGTGAGGGAGCAAGGAGACTGCAATGGAGGCCAGAAGGGAAATAGAAGACCATAACTCCAATCTGGAAACTGCAGTGAACATAGGCGGGGGTTTGGACCACGAGAGGAAGTTCAGCGTCTGCGTGCAGCTAGTGACATTGTTATCTGATAAATTTGTAGGCAGAGTGTTAGCAAGAAGATTGGATAAAGTTTGCCCATTATTTGTGATATTAGCCCTCAGTGTTTGATAACATGGAAAGTGCTTACCAAATATTTGATGAATTGATTTGAAGGGGAGTGGGAAAAGATGTCAGTTCCACATTAAATAATGTAACATGGAATGCACAATATAGGATCCCATTGTGAATATTAGCCTTCAACACAGTCTTTTGAAGAAGATCCATACTTGTTTAGGGGGGTTTTATGTTACTCAAAACAATTTAGGAATGTTTCAGAAATGTCCTCCTAAACCAGTTCATAGGCATCACATACAAAAAGTTATTTTATTAATTTGCCCAGTTTTATGGACAAGGTTATTACTGATCTTGTCTCTTAATGACTTTGGGCTATTTGGGTTTCCCAATTTATTGCTTATATTAATGATATTCTTTAAATTGTGCCCTAGGCTTTGCAGAACATCCTGACAACAAGGGTATAATCTCTAAATGTAGTACGTATAGTGATACTTTATATGTATTAACTCATTCAACCTTCACAATAGCTCTATGAAGTATGTATGGGAATTATCTTCATTTATAGATGAAGAAACCAAAGTATAGGTTTTATAACTTGCCGAAGGCAAGTTGTTTGAGTAATTGTGACATTACTAAAGTGTCTATTTCCATTTCTCTCAAATGACCTAAAATAGAATTGTGGGGTGCCTGAGTGGCTTAGTCGGTTAAGCATCTGACTTCAGCTCGGGTCATAATCTTATGGTTCATGAGTTCAAGCCCCACATCAGGCTGTCTGCTGTCAGCGTGGGAGCCTGCTTTGGATCTTCTTTCTCCTTCACTCTCTGCACCACCCCTGTTCATGCTCTCAGTCTCTCTCAGAAATAAATAAACATTTAAAAAATAAAATAAAATAAAATAAAATGGAATTGTATTCAATTGTATGTTGAATTTTCATTTTGTCGCTTTGCAAAGGCATATTTTCTTACAGTTCGATCTTGTACTCATTATTTTCTTTGGCAATTTTCAGAAATATTTTACTTTATAAGAACAAAGCCTTTTTTGAAAGATGTAATGGAGTGGTGCTCTTACCCTGAATGTAGGGAATGTGGTATAAAGGCACACATACAGAAAAACCACTCATGTCATGTCCCTGTTTCTATGTCCTCCTTTAGGAGTAATCTTTATGCTGTACTCACAGAAAGGGATGGACATCCCCCAAACCATCTTGTAAGGTAGGTAGGAGTATGTATTCCTATTTTATTGTATTTATTTATTTATTTATTTATTTATTTATTTAAAACTATTTTATTTATTTTGAGAGAGAGAGAGAGCAGGGGAGAGGCAGAGAGACAGGGAGAGAGAGAATTCCAAGCAGGCTCCAGGTTCTGAGCTGTCAGCACAAAGCATGAGATGGGGCTTGAACTCATGAACACAGATTCCGACACAGGGCTCAAACACACAAACTGTGAGATCATGACCTGAGCCAAAATCAAGAGTCAGACGCTTACCCAAGTGAGCCACCCAGGCACCCCTGTTATTTCCATTTTAGATATGAAGAAATGGAGACTCGAATAGGTTTAAGAAACTTGCCTAAGCAGTACTGTTAGCAAGGAGTTCAGTTCAGGTCTTTCAGATTTCAATGTCTTTCCCACATACACCAGTTCCTTCAGGGCATAAGTACAAAGTTTCTATTTGTGCTTAATGAAATATCAGTCACATATGTCCAGTATGAAAAAAAATTATCTTAAAAGTAGTTCCTTTAAAAGGTAGATCCAGTTTGGTCCAGAATTAAATTCTAAGATATTCAAAAGATCCCAAACCCCTTTAACTGAATTCAAGTCTCAAGATGCAGGTATATTAAAATCTGAAACATGAAAACACAGAATGCTTTTAGGGCAGGAGACTGGAACTGGGAATGCAAAGCCATGACTCTCAATTAAGGAAGAAAAAGAAAAAAAATATATGTATATATATATACTAATGTGGTGGTTAATTTTATATGTAAACTTGCCTGGCCATGGAGTACCCAGAATAAATATTATATTTCTGGGTATGTCTGTAAGGTTGTTTCTGGATGAGATTAGCATTTGAATTGGTGGATTCAGTAAAGTAAACCCTTCCTCTATGTGGGTGGACATTATGCAATCTATGAGGGCCTAAATAGAATAAAAGGCAGAGTAAGGAAGAATTCACTCCCTTTTCTGCCTCACTGCTTGAGCTGAAACATCTCATCTCATCTTCTCTTGCCCTGCGATTGGGATTTATGTTATCCGCTCCCCTGTTCTCAAGCCTCTGGACTTGAGTAGAGTGAATTACACCACTAGCCTTCCTGGGTCTCCACTTGTCAGACGACATACACCTTAGCATCCATAATCATGCAAACTAGCAATGAAGAAGCAACAATTGCAAAGTACTAATTGTGCATCAGATACTGTGGCTAGGATCTTCTGCATGCTTCTTTCATGTGGTCATTTATTAAATAACTACATAAGTGCCTAATGTATGCCATGCACTGTGCTAAGCACAGGTACGAAAAGTCAAAGAGGATGTGGTGTGCTGGACATCAACAGTAATCTGCACAAAAAGGCTATAAAGACCTCACTTTACAGAAAAAGAAACAGAATCTCCAAACAATGATGGGGCTTTTCTAAGGTTACACAGGTAGAACATAGCAGACCACAAAACTGCCTCCTATTAATCCAAAATTCTAGAGAAAATGATGTAAACAGATGACTAGAAAGCACTTGGAAAAGGTTATAATCTTAGGCGCCAGCACAAAGAACTGGTTATGGCATATTAAACCCATCATTATCTCTGTATAGTTTTTCTGGTCTGGTAGATTTAGGCAAGCAGGCATCTCATGTCTCTCAAATTCATCTTTGTGCTTAATGACATCTCCATGATTGGTTTAGCCAAAATGGGAATACGTGACCAGGACGAGAGCACAGTTAGGCAAGTCATTGTAAGGCGAACAAGGAGGCTGAAGTGTTATCAATGGATGAAAAATCAGAGGGTGGTGACATGCCACAGTGTTCTGTCTTTGGCCTCGTCCAGCTCACGTATTTGTTCACTCACTCATTTACTCATGCACACAAGCACATATTGAATGGCAATGATATATAAAAAGCACTATTTCAGGTATAGAAAACTTGGGGTGGACACCAAAAGCTACCACACAGATTTCTCTTCGAAGGGGCTTCTTGTAGCAGCTGCTAGGAGTGTGCTATTGGTACAACACTTCAGGATCTGCTTCAGCTCCAGAAAGCCACCTCACCCAAGGTCATTCACCTTCTTAGCTTGCCCATATCAGAGAACAGACTGATGTAGTAGTACAAAGGTTATTCATGTCAATCAAACTCAGGACAACTCTGAAGGGACAGTTTAGCTCTAGAGTTCCTTGTATGGTCAGCTCAGGCTGTTGCTGGGTGTGTAACACAGCTTACGTGCCCCACCCTACCCCACAAGAGTTGAGCCCAAGGTCACTCCTTAATAAATAAGTTGCACAGTAAACTTGGAGTTAGAAAAGGTTTTTTGTCCTTTGTTAATCTTCTAAACAGCACAGCTACAATCAAGGACAAAAGTTACACAGAGATAGCATTTGGGCTTACTAACTTCTTTCAATAATGAAACAGCCTGCTTCAAAAAAGCAGTGTACTTTGTAAGACAGAGGAAGCACTATTACTATTGAAAGGGTCAGTATCAACCAAACAAGCTGGTATTTTAATGAAATTTGTTTCTGTTTATCTGCTCCTGGCTAGCATGTAGCATAGCATCACTCATATTTAGAATTTAGTGATTAGAAATTTTTAAAAGAAAACTTCCTGGGTTCAATAGATTCTAGGAATAATAGAAGGTAAATGGGGAAAAAATCCATTTCCTGATGAATTCCCAGAGGTAATCTAAGATTATTTAAGATACAGTGGCAGAAATTGTCAATACTCACCACTGTTCATTTACTCCTTTGTAGTCTTTGGCAGAACTCTGCCAAAAACTACATTTCCCAGACTCCCTTATAGCTAATGTGGACATGTGACTAAAATATGGCTAGTGGTAGTGATGTTTGCTGACTCTGAGTGAAACCTTTAAAGGAAATCACTTGCCTTTTATTTTCTCTTTCCTTCATCCCACGGTTGGAACATGGAGATGACTGAAGGTGGGTAGTAAGACAGCATTAGCCTCAGAAAGGTGAACAATAGTTTCTGGGTTCTTGAATAACCCCTAGGGCTCAATTACCCATCTGAGGTGCCTAGCAGTTTTGACTTTTACATGAGAGAAAAATACACCACTTATTTTGTTTAAGCCATTACTATTTTGCTCTGTGTTAAAGCAGCTGTACCAGTATTCTAACTTGTACAGATACCAAATCAACAACTAAAATCTCAGTGCTGTTCATTCTTTGCCCAATCAGCATAGTAACAGGAGACTACAACATGAAAAGAAGGAAATTAACATGCTTTCCTGTGAGTTAACCCTTATATCATTCCCTCTTCTTTTTTGGTGCTCAGCCTTATCCTGGCCCACATTATATTTTACTTCTGTATAAAACTCAAGGGCTAAGGAAAGATCTGGACTAAAATTATGTTTGTCTATACAGTAGGATTTTTACCAGCAATTAATACCCTGATTTTCTACGCTTCTGATGCTTTGTTTTGGGGACAAGTAATTTTCAGATAGGTTTATATTATATATACACATAGATATATATTATGCATTCATTCATTCAACCATCCATCCATCCATCCATCCATTCATCCATCCATCCATCCATTTATTGAGTAATTTGACCACGTAGTGTGTACAGGGAGCTATTCAAATAAAATGAGAAGAAATTCATGATAAGAGATATCAAATGGGTTAAAATTCATTGATACATATTCACAGATGGATGAACAGAAAAAGTGAAACAAAACTTAATCTTAAAATTCTTTAAAAGAAACAGAAATGAGAAATCCAGCATAAGCCATTGTTAGGAATAGCTTACCATTTGGAATTTCCTCTGTTTCTATTAGTGTAATGATTGAAGATATTGTAGCATAAGAACCATAACTGATGTGAAATATACTGATATATTATTAACTACTTTAGACTCTATTTCCCTTTTTGCACCTGAATTAAGTGTACACGTACAAATGTCTGATTATTTGGTTGGAAACATCTAAAGTTGCACAAAGGATCTGCCATTTTTATCATGGCACTAGCTGGATTTTGGAGGTTTTTTCTACTTATCTGGTTCCAGAGATAACACACCACATATGTAATTTCTGAAATATAGGTACACATGGATTATCTAGAAGATGTTAAGGATTCTAAAACTAAGAATATGTTCCCAGTTACAATCTCTCTTTTTACTTATGTATATCCAGAAAGACGCTTACCTTTCCCTAAGGTAGCAATAACAGCTCATTCCCCTATACTAAATATCAAAAATCACAAATATTGGGGAATCATAGTAATGGGGAGAGCCCGGTTCCCACATTAGAAGGAACAAGCCAGGGGTACAGGGGATGGTGGTAGTAGGGGGTCTGAGAGTCCCTTAATTTGTGGTGTTGCTGGCATGCAGAAACAGCCTAACGTCAGTAATCACTCTCTCTGGGTGTCCCTAACTAGAGTCTTAACCACATTCTGTCAAGATATTACCTTGAAAATAGGTGTTGAGAAGAGCTCAGAGTAAACAACCGCTCTTCTTGCTGCACCATCAGCAACATAGCTGGTTGGAGGAATATCTGCTAGAACCCGAGGAAACACTCTTTTCGATAGAGAGGATTTCTTCTTTCCTAGATGCAACTAGCTTTTGGCAAATACATACTGTATGCCTGCTACTGTTTTAGAAAGTTCTCTTTTCTTTCTTTTCCCCTTTTTTGGTAAGTTTTCTTTCACATAAATCTGCTTATTTAATCCCATGATCTTTTAACACTTACCCCTAGGTAACTTTCAAATGCCCACTATGTGTATTAGACCCCACAGAAAAGTAGATATAAACTGGTTTCAGGAGCTTAGATAAATTTTTACAATTAATTTTAAAAAACAGTTCAGTAAGTGAAAAATGATTTGAAAGATGTCAACTGAAAGTCAAAATGTATGGACTTAAAATGCCCCTCTTACTAGAAATCACTGGTATGGCAGCCCTAACTGTGAGTTTTAACTCTGTACTTGCCATTGTCAAAGGGAAAGAAAACTCATATATTTCATGGCTCCTTTTTTTCAGGGAAACATCTTAAAATAGCAAGTGGCATATATTAAAAATCACCTGAAATATCATTTCTTATGGTTGATTATTATTAGCAATCATTTTATTCATCACTAACAGTAGTGATAAAGGCCATTATAAGCACTAAGCACTGAAGAAGCCATCATTATAGATTTTATTCATCCCAGGAAGGCAAATATTTATTCTCAAAGGATAGATGATTACAACTTCTTTAGAAAGTTTAGCTGAGATTTTTTAAAAAAGTGTCTCAAAAATGGTTCAGCAATTATTAACTACCTCTGTCAGAAGGGTGCTGTAGGAAGATCACATCTTTCTGAAGAGGATGCCAAGAACATGTTAGCTGCTAGTTTGAGAACCTTCATCTGCTCATCACAGCTAATTTTAGAAAACAGTTGTAGCATTTAGCAAACACCACTGAAAAAATACTGTACATGTAGGAACTCAGAATTCAGCAACTATAGAAATCTAGTATAGGAGAACTGGAGGAAAGAAGAACAAATTGTAGAAAAATATCAATTGAATAATGTCAGTAAGGGCTGCCTATATTTTAGGTGCCTGAAAGGTGAGAGTATTTAAAACAATTTGATAATAAAATATAATGAAGATTATGGATCTTAGTATCTTAAGATTATCTGTGATATTAGATTAATATTTCTTTTGGGAGCAGAGCAACGAAAAGGTTGGTGTTTTGTTTTGTTTTGTTTTGTTTTATTAAGAAAAATAATTTCCTTAGTTTTCTTCCCATGAGTTTCTAGGTGTTATGTCATAAAAAAAAAAAAGACACTACGATATGTTTTTAAAAATCACTGTTAGTAGGGGCACCTGGGTGGCTCAGTCGGTTAAGCGTCTGACTCTAGATTTACGTTCAGGTCATGATCTCATGGTTCCTGAGTATGAGCCCTGCATCTGGCTCCATACTGCCAGTGTGGAGACTGCTTGGATTCTCTCTCTCCCTCTCTGCCCCTCCCCAGCTCTCTCTCTAAGTAAATAAATAAACTTAAATAAAATCACTGTTAGTAAATATGTAAACTTCATATTATTTTTAATTACTTCAGAAGTAACTCTGGATACTTTTTGTTGTTTTTCTTTCTTTTTCAAATGCTTACAGGAAACTAAGCCAAAAAGAAATGTGGTCCCATGCATTTTTTGTTATTTTGAAAAGCACAAAAACTGAAATATAAATTGAGCATACCTTTCTAAAACAGAATGAGCTGTTTAAGATTCACATAAAATTCATAAAAGAGTGACTACATGCCAGCCTCCAGTTTAAGGGGTTTCTGATCTATTTGGCAGAACATAGCTCTGTGTCCAAACTTGTCAAAACTTGGCATAAACACCACTCACCACTGGTGATGGGGAAAGTGCAATGTTGCCTATCGATGCCTTCAGCTCATCCACGGTCACAGCATTCTTAACAATGTCTTTAGATTGCAATGGCTTAATCTTGATATTGAATTTCTTGTGTGATTCTTCTTCCTCTTCTGATTCACTCGAAGAATAAAAGTGCTTTCCTTTGGTAGGTAGAACACAGTTAAGGATACAGGACTCTTTTTTCTATGGGAGCAATGATGAGTATAAGACAAGAGTGACTGCATATAGAGGCAGCAAAGGTATCCTTAGATGGCAGGAAATCAAAGGAAAATACACAGACAAATAAAAGAGCAGATCAAGAAAGGGTTCAAATTTATTAACCTTTCCTAGGAACATGCTGCAGGTGGCCATTTGTTACATCCCATTCAGCACAAATGAGGACAGGCCCACGGGAGCTTCCCTGTCCATGAAGAGAGGAAGGCCACTCTTGGGATGATTTGTGATGAGTTTCCACTATTTCAGGGATGCTCTCTGCCCAGAGATGGTTTGTGGGGAGAGCACAGGTAAGAGTTATTTTCTAGTCACAATAAATGACATGGTCATATCAGGTTTTAGCAGACAACCTGGTACCCAGAATGTACATAGTCGTTTCTCAGCACATTTTTCTCTTTCTCCTCTCTCTCTTTTCTATGAATAGATCCAGGCAAAATGCCTGCTTGTTAGTGATCAGGCTGTTCTCTGCTGTTTATTCATTTCTAATATTAGGGACAACAGGACTCGGGAAGCTCGGGTGATTTCAGCACCTTTTCAAAAATCTGACTTTATCATACAGTTTTCTTATAGAAAATAAAGATTAAAATAAAAATAAAATAAAGGATATAGCCGGGTTCCTCGGGTCTGATGCTGTAGCCTTCTTCATCCAGCTCAGGGGAGTTCTATAAAATACAAGTGCACATTCAGCATTTATTATCCTGACAATGATCAAGGAATTACTAATTTTCCTGCTAGAGTTTTCTATTTAAAGATGTAGACAGGTCTCTTATTTTAACCTTTGGAAGTGGATGCTGAGCAATATATACTTAGATATTTATTCAAAAATACCTGGAGAGTCTTCCTATCAGAGAAAAAAAAAAAAAAACTAGGAATCAACTGTCAAGGAAAGGAAACATTCAAAGAGAATTTATCATGCGTTTCGTGTAAGCCAAGGTCTGTGCTAAGCAACATAGGGGAATACAAAATGCAAATTATTTTTCCTCTGGAAAATTGAAATGTATTTTGGCAGGCAAAACATTTTAAAAAGTAAAATATAATACACAAAACATCATGGCGCCTGGGTGTCTCACTCGGTTGAGCATCTGACTTCAGCTTAGGTCATGATCTCACAGTTTATGGGTACAAACCCCATGTCAGGCTCTGTGCTGACAGCTAGGAGCCTGGAGCCTTCTTCAGATTCTGTGTCTCCCTCTCTGCCCCATGTGTCACTCATTCACTGACTCTCTCTCTCTCAAAAAATTTTTTTAAAAAATAAAAAAATCACAAAACATCATTGCCAGGAGTTTGAAGGATGAGGAAACTAGGGAAGCTTGAATGAATCCAAGGGGTCTGTATGTGCCTATCAGGACAGATGGAGAGGGTGGAGGGGAGTCGGTGGTAAGGAAGAGGCTGTAAGGAAGAGACACCAAGACAGGAATGGACAGTATGGTTCAGATGGGGAAAGACAGAGGGAACAACAAAGATGACTGACTGGAAAGGAAGCTGCACAGTGGGAAACATAGGAAATAAGACCATGGATGGCCAATGCACTGGAGGAAGAGTTCAAACTTGATACAGCTGCTGTAGCTTCTCAGGGTAGAAAGTAGCCTCTAAAGATGTTTTGGAAACATGCTTCAAGAATAGACTGTGGGCAGAAGAGACTGAAGAGAGAAAAGCTCATTCAAAAACTTGTATCAACTCAGGGGAGATGTGCTAAGAGTATGGACCAAATTCTTGGTGGTGGGAAGTGAAGAATCAAGGACTTTTTTAAGAATAAGCTTAGTTCTTTGTAACATCTGTCATAGGATAAAAAGGAGATGGAAGGTTCAAGGAGACTCCAAGATTTCTAATGTCAAATCTTCGGAGACTGCTAGTATTCCTGACTGAACTAATTGTAACAGCAGGCAACTAACATTTTTAAAGAAAGGAAAGATAAAAGAGAATCTGCCTGATTGGGATTAGTATTACTATCTTTGAGTTCCTATTATATGTAAGTACTGTGACCCCCACTTTGTTTCATTGAACCTTCATAATAATCCTATGTGGAAAGAATTATCTCAGTCACTGAGGAGGAAACTAAGAGAAATGAGATGCCATTTTGCAAGGAAACACACCCAGCCAATGGCAGACCTGTGCCCGAACTCCAGGTATGTGAGACTATACCCTTATGCTTTAGAGATGAGGGTGAAGCCATTCAAAGGTGGCTCTTTTAAAGTGGAGGTTAGAGGCTGGAAGAGAGAAAGGACGGAGCTAGAGAGAGAGATTTTGGAGGGACTGAAGCAATTAAAGCACCATGACCATAGAGAGAAAAAAGGCCTGAATGCTATGGAAAAAAGCCACGATTTATTGAGTGTTTATTGTTTCTCTCTTGCCCTTCTTCAGTACTTGAGGTTACCTTTTTAAAAATCCAAGTGTATTGAGGTCACTTCCCTGCTAAAAAACTTGACCTCGGCTTCTCACTGCACTTGGAATGAAAGCCCAAGGCCACTGTGCAGCCCACAGCCCTGTCTGACTGGGCTCTACATCTGAGACTCCCTTCCTGGATCCTCCTCAGCAGCAAGGCCTTCATTTCATTGTTCATTTTTATGGTTTCAATGCGTAAGCCCTTTTCCATTTCAGGGTCCTCGTAAATGCCATTCTCTCTGCTTGGAATTCTCTTCTCTCAAATGTTCTGCCAGTTAACCCCTACTATACTTAAGGGTTTTGCTTAAAGGCTAATCTTCCCTGGGGCCTTCCCTACTCTCACCTCTCTCTGCCAAAGGCAAGATGACATAATCTCTTAAGAATAAAACTTTTCTTATTACTCAGAGAAAGTGATGTCTAATGTATAATCACAACAATAATTCCTATGTGACCTGATTAGTTTCAAGGACTAAACACATTTGAGGAAAATTATGCTCCATTTAAGCATTCACATGTTGACCAGGGACAGTGCTGGAGTGTAGGGTTTATATGGGGTAATATATACTTTGATGGGTAATTTGATATTTTTATTGTCATACTTCTTGTTTGCTTATAATATCCCATTTTTTTGTATTAAAGAATCCTACAAAACCTAATAGAAGTCTTTCTTGGCAAAGAAGAATTAATCTGGGAAAAGAAATCACATTTTCTTAATATTTAGTAGTTTCCTTTATCACATTATTTGTGAACAATTCGGGGTTAGGGTAACAGAGGGGTCTGCAGAGATTTTAGAGGCTTGAACTGCTAAAAATATCTAAAAGGTCCCAGTCCCGGGAAACAGATACAAGAGGATCAGGTGATGAGGTTGGCAGAGTGACACAGTTTAGAATGGAGGAGAGGGTAGCATCAAGGATTTAACCTGCTGGGGAAACTGGGTGGCTCAGCGGGTTGGACATCCAAACCTTGATATCATCTCAGGTTATGATCTCAAAGTTCCTGAGTTTGAGCCCCATTTCGATTTGGGTTCTGTGCTGACAGTACAGAGCCTGCTTGGGATTCTCTCTCTCTCTCTGTCTCTCTATGCCCCTCCCCTACTCATGTTCTCTCTCTTTCTCTCTCAAGGTAAAGTGATAAACTTTAAAAAAAAAAAAAAGGATTTAACCTGCTGAGCTTTGGTTTTCTTTTCTATAAAATGCAAATAATGTAGCATTTGCTTTTTAAGGTGGTAAGGATTTCACAGCATTTAATATTATAAATGACAAATAGGGAACATTCAATAAGGGGTGGCATTATTTATTGTACAAATAAAGTTATTATCAACAAATGCAAAAGCTTTAACATTAAACTTAATTGTTATGCAAGGGGAGGTTTGGTCAAGACAGTCTCTAAAGGATATACATGCAAAAGCATTTTGTAGGGATTGTGAATTTAGGCACCTACTGTAAAATAGATATGATCTTTGATGTGAATATGATTTACATGTTTTATATGATTAGATATCCAAGAATCACTGTGGCTGTCCTGTTGTGGTTGATGAAGTGGGTGATGATGATGTAAATCAGTTTCCAGGGGAATCAAATGGAGGGTTTAGGTGCTAGCTGAGAGTCACCCTCACTCATTGAAAAGCAACAAGTGATTGTCACTTGACCTGGGAAAAGTCTGTACCACGAGGTTCTATTAATTGTTTTGTGCTATGGTCTGAATGTTTGCACTCCCCTGAAATTCCTATGTTGAACTCTTAACCCCAAAATGATGGTGTTAGGAAGTGGGGCTTTTGGGAGGCGATTAAGTCCTAAGGGAGGAGCCATCATCATTGGGATTAGTGCCCTTACAAAAGAGATCCAATTGAGGTTACAGCTAGAAGGTACCAGGTACAAACCAGAAAATGGGCCCTCAACCAGACACAAAAGACACTACATTTGCCAGCACCATGACCATGGACTTCTCAGCCTATACAACTGTTAGAAATAAATTTATGTTGTTTAGAATCCACTAAGTTTACAGTATTTTTGTTATAGCAGCCTGAATGGACTAAGACACTATGAGACCAAACCCCAGAGGTTAACTGACTTGACTTGATTCTCAAAGCTGCTTAGAAATAGAACAGTACTGCAACATTTGGAGTTAATATTTTAAAAGGCATTTTTTAAAACACATATCACAGGCTAGGCAGGAACTGAAATGATCTGCAAATAATTAGCTCATCGAATCCTTTCAACAATGTTATAAAGTAACTACTGACTTCATTTTTGTTGGTCAGGAAATAACTATCCCAAAGCCACACACAGCTGATTGATCTGCAGAGGGGCTATTTCTTGAACTCAGTCTAACAAAGCCTAGGGCTCTGAACCCATATAACCACCCTAAGCCAGGCATTGCCTAATGAGATAGAAAATGTTTCACTTATTTCTATGTCCTATTATAAGCATAAGGTGTCTCAACTCATTTTCAAATTGTGAAATACTTAATAAGAAAAAACAATCTTCTGATACTCACGTATCTTTCCCAATCAATTTCTGCATAAAATCCATTTGGTGCCCCATTACTTTTCTTCTGCAATAAATTTGAAAATAAATTTAGAAGTGAAACATTAGAATAAAAGACAAGGAACAAAGAACACTTAACTCATATCTGTATTTAGCAAGAGCTATCAAAATCCAGCACTGGAAAGACAAATTAGAGCAGCCTATTAAGCAGCCACATTGGTGTAACTGAATGGTAAATTGAGCTGCCGTGACACTGCATAAAAGAGCTTACATACTTATTTCACAAAAGACTGTAGGATACCTAAGCATAGGGGTGGTAACAGCTGCTCAAATTTTATTGGTTACTGAAAAATTAGAAGCACCTACAGTATAGTTTAATCCTCTATACCTTCAGGGGATATAATCATGTATATATATAAAATGGAAACATTTAAACTGCCATGTTGTTCTCATATACAATTATTAGTTCCAATATATCTAAAGAGTATTCCTCCAAGTCACTAACTAATCTTCCTTTAGCTTTTCTAACACTGACTCAACTTTTCCCTAACCACCCCCTTGATACAATGTAAGGGAAATCAACTCCAAGTTAAGTCAGTTCCTAGGTAGTAAAAATAGGGTTGATATTCTTTTCAAGTGGCTTTTCTTATCAAATTATTAAAATAGAATCCAAAGGTTGATTGTGGGTTTCTGTCATCTGTGTGTTCTATGACTTCGTGGGCATCATTGCAAGATGTATCAACATTACTCTCTGGATTCTTTTCAAGTTCTATTTTAGCACTGAAACAATCATGATATATGGCCACAAGCATTTGAAAAAGGATGTGGCATCATACAAACAGAAATTTCTAGGATTCCCTACTTTTTGTGAGCAAAAGACAAAAACACAAATCAGGTTGGTTAAGGGAGGGTCCATTCAACAACATTCCTGTATTTAACACATAGAACAATGGTATGTCATGGAGCACTAGCAGATCTCAGAACAGCACATATCAAATGGTGAAGCATGAGTCTTGAGGACAAGACTTCTAATTTTACAGTCACAGATAAAATCCACTTGAACTACAACATGAACAGCTGACATCTAATTTGACAAATAGGTAGGAGAAGTAAGTTTTCATGTATGCGTATCACGAGAAAAGCAAATTAGAAGTAACCTAGTAATCATCGTCATTGATGAGTACTTACTGAGCATTGGGACTGGGCATTCTAAGAACTAGCCTAGTTTAGTTGGCATGAACAGTGGGTAAGGCATCATAGATACTGTGTCCATGCCCTCTTTCTTCCTCTTCCTATACGCTACCACTGCACTAGAATGCACAAATACAAGAACTCTGCCAGGCCTCCAGCACCCGGGACTCTGTGACCCTCTTTTTTATTTTGCTCCTGACAAAGATTATATACTTTGTCAGATTACATCATTTTAACCTTATCACAGAATTGCCTTATTGAATTAGTGTTTCAGTGATACTCTACCTACTTTGAACAAAGGACATTTTTAAAACCTGCCACATTTGTACCTCTATAAGCTATGGAGTTAAGGACATGGTCCATTACATAATGTGCCATCTAATAATAAAAAACCTCTCCCATGGAGAATAGATATGGTTCCTAATTTCTTTTTGTCATATTTACTCTTTTTAAACTCATACTTTACCAATCTCTTTCCATAGGACTTCTTTGCAAAATTCTCCAAATTATTTTTAACAAGCATTTTAATACATTAAATATACAATTTAATTTATAATAATGGGAAATCAAATGACTAAGTTGATTCGAAAGAACTAAATGCATGAATTTTGTGATCACTGTAGTATTACTATTAATATAGAGTTTGATTTCAAACAATTCTCCAATACAAAAGATTGTTATTTAAAAATCAAGCAGGTTAGGTAAATTACTGAGTTCAAAATTCTAGTTTGCTTCCATAATAGTCTCATTCCCATAATCAAAGCCCTTTACAACCAAGATAGTTTATATGTTCAGCTAAATAAATAAGTGGTGTCTGTGTGTGTGTATGTGTGCATGTGTGTGTGTGTGTGTGTGTGTGTGTCTTTCCTGAGAACATATACTCAACATTATGAATAAAAAGTTCCTGATTTTTCTGGATCAGGGCTCAGTGAAAAAATTCCCAGTTTCCATGGAAACCAATACAGAAGACTGAAATGAAAGGAGAGAAAGCAAAACCTATAAAAAGAATTTTTCTTTTAAACTAGGAACATTTTTAACACAAATACAAAACACAAACAACAAATCATAAACAATACACTTAGGGGCAGCTCTTCAGCACATAAGCACACACAAACATGGCTTTATCAGAGGAATGGACAATTTGGCCTCATTCATGCTAGCAGATCACTACAAACATATTGGTTTCACAAGTGGAAGTTATCAAGTTTAAGTTTGGCTCAAGCCTGGCTGAAATTCTTTTGATCAAACCCCAAGAAAAAAGCAATTCTCCTGGTTAAACCACCAAAGCAAGGTACAGCTCATAGTAGTAATACGGAAGGTAATGGCTGTTTTGATTTTTGTTCAGAAAACATTGAAGAAACAAGAAAGAATATAAGTAGGAAAATATTTAAAAACTAGGCCTCATAGTAAAAGCAGTATTGGATATTCACTAACACGTAAACAGTGATTTTTCTCTTCGAGCTGGAGTTGCATATTCTTTTACTTGTTTCTTTTCTAAAATTCAACAATAAGCATAAGCAACTTTTCTCACTTGAATATATGACTGTTATTTAAAGATAATTGAGGCTCATATTAATATTAGTCATGCTTTAATAGGTATTTTACTTTGGTCAGGTTTATTATCTGCTCTCCAGTAGTATGATGGGCTAAATCAATAACTGTATTCAATTACACATTCACCAAATTTCTCGATTTCTACTGTGAATGCTCCTCTTTTCTGAGGTCAGCACATGGCCCTGTAGTGTTCCCTAGATACAAAGTATTAAAGATACATGGTATTCTACTTAAAAATTATCTTTTTGGCACCGAGTCAAGAGAGGATTCACTTTGT
Source organism: Proteles cristata cristata (assembly GCA_017311185.1). NCBI lineage: Eukaryota > Metazoa > Chordata > Mammalia > Carnivora > Hyaenidae > Proteles > Proteles cristata. The sequence goes on along the minus strand of JAESUZ010004016.1, from coordinate 73,797 downwards.
AAATAATCCCATAGAACAGTACTGTTCAATAGAACTATCTGTGAAGATGAAAATATTCTATATGTGGGCTCTCCAATACAGTAGCCACCAGCCACAATTAGCTATGGAGTACTTGAAATGTGGCAGGTGCTACTGAGGAACTGAAATTTGAATAAGCTCATGTGGCTACTGTATCAGACAACACGGTAATAGTTGCTGTATAGTCTGGGCCTGGATCAGCATCCCTGACTCACTGTCTTTTGGTTGAGTATATTAGTTCCCACAAGCCAAGGTCCTGCCAAATTTCTGATGTTACTAAGATCGTGTTTATCCTAACAAATGACTACTCAAGTTGTGGGGTGTTGTTTATATTATAGCCAAAGTTTTCTTATAGATAGCATATTATTTTAAAAATTTGAATCCCTATCCGTTGTCTGAGACAAAGAAAACACATGTCTTTTATATCCCATCAGTCTTTCAAAGTGTATTCAGACATCAATATATAAGGTCTATATGGCTGATTTAAAAATTGGTCTTGGATATTCAAGAATAATTTGGAAATAGCTAAGAAAGTTTTTTTTAGGTTGGTTAAATAAATGCCACTGTTTTTTCCAAATTTCAAGTTGGGATTTTACTCACTGTTTCTACAACCCCTTGGAAATTTTAAACTAAAATCTGTTTCCTTACCGAAACTTTTTTTCCTCCTTCACGCGCACACTCTGCTTTGTTATTGTAGGGTGGTTCATGTGGGCTGGGCTGCTGGAATTGATTGTTTTCATGTAGAAAAAAGTTGTTAAAGGATCTGTTTGTTCTTTAAGACACATATAAAGAATCACATGGAGTCAGCAAACATACCATAGAAGAAACAGTTTCTAGGCCAAATCGTAGGGCCTACCAATCTTGGCAGGGTTCCTTAAGCAAGGAGTGGACTTTGGGGCCCATAATGAGGCTCTATTCAGCAGGCCAGTGTGGCTAGGACAGGAGAAGGAGGGAGGAGGAAGATGCACCCCAGGCACTAGTGATTACATGGATCTTGTCCTCATTCAGCCAGAACTTAATTTACAGGTAGAAAACAGACACCAGGACACACCGAAGAGACTAAATAAAAATGGTTATATTTCCAACAGAAGTCCAAAAAGTCAAGCTCTACCATATACCCCTTTTTATCCAAGCTTTCCTGAGGGCTGTCAATACGTACAGCATGAACTGCTGTCGGCTTCAAATCTGGGCCCTTTCCTGCACATGTGTTCAGGATGAGCAGAAACCCCCTCACAGCAATGACTGTGACTCCCTTTTCCCTGCCTCAGCCTGTGTTGATGGAAATCTGATCTGCTTAAGAAAATGTCTGAGTGCACCCTGCACAAAGGTGGTCCAGAGGTGGTCTCTGGGTTAGAATGCATTGTCACTCGCAGCTGTCTGAAGTCTCAGACATCATGCCAGACAGCTCTGCTGGGGGTACATTCAGCAGTGGAGACCGAGGCAAGCCCACCTTCACACATGCAGCCCTGCCATGAAGCCTCTGTAGACTCGCCCTGAAAACATGGTCACCAGAGATGGGCTTCATTAAGTTTTGAGAAACTGAAATTAAATAAGCATCAGTACATTGAACTTTTTGCGTAGCTGTTTATCAGTATTGAGTGCACCACCACCTGTAGTTTGCAGAACCACATTAGTGAAACCATGCATTTCAACTTCAGATACTCAAAAAAGTATTTGGGAGTTGAATCAGCCAGGTAAAGGATAAAAGGAAGTGTGCCTGGATCCACAGACACAAGGTATTAAGGAAATCAGTTTGGGTTTAAAGTAAATTGAGATCTCTAAGGACTGAATGTGAACAGAAACTTGACCTCCTTACAGTATTGATAATGATAAGGAATTCTCAAAACTTGGTGACCATAGTGAGTGAGGGAAATTTGGGGAGTATTTCCAAATGGTAAAACTAGCAGCTGGCTAATAATTTCCAATTACCTAGGAAGCTGTACATCCTGCTTCTGAGAACATTTATGTAGAATGCGGCCTTTTTCAAACAGGTCTGCTTTATTTCCTAAGAAGTCAAAATTAAATGATTCCTCTTTCCTAAAATCACGACCAGTGATATTTATGGCATTTCCAATTAGAGAACAAGGAGGGTGCAAGTGCAGATAAATATATTACTTGGATTGGTGGCGGAGACAGAGATCTCAGGGAGCTCGGATATGAAGCCCTGAGTCAGGGTACATGAGTCCACAGAATCACAGCTGGGCTCTTGAATGCAGCACATACTCATAATTGCCAGCTGCATGCCAGGGCTGTACCTACATGCCAGGGCTGAGGTTCTCCCAGAGATTTAAACTGGCAGTCCCTAGAAGAGCAGAGAACACAGAGGTGGCAATGGGGTGGGGGGTGAGGAGGTGGGGGAGGGCAGGAGGAGCAGGGCATTAGAGAAAAAGGGACAAGACTGAGGTGGCAGAGGGAGAGAAGCAGGAAACAGCAGTCTAGCTTGGGAGCAGCGGGGACAGAAAGCAAGAGACTAGCTAACAGAGCCTTGCCAAGGTCAGAATGAAGAGGACAAGAGAACCCAGGGAGCGGACCAAGACAGAAGCAGAGAGTACCTGAGACAGAGTTAACGAGAGGGCTCTGAGCCAGAAGCAAGAGGTGAGGAGAAGCTGAGTCTTCTGGGTCTTTTTTTTCCCCTGCTGAATAGAGCCTTGATTATAGTGTTACCCAATGTCTGATCAATTTCAGTCTATTTTCTTAACATTTCATGGCGAGAACTACATGAATGCAAAAGGGACCCCAAAGCTAAGAACCTTGAGTCAAGCATGGAAGAAAAAACTTCTCTGCTATAGCTGCAATTAACACCTCAATTTGAGTATAATATTATAAAGGATGATTTTTTTAAAAAAAATATTTTTAACCACCAGATTTATTTTAGTTCCCACTCCAGCCCAATGAGCCTAATGTGAGTCCATTTTTTTTTTCAGTAACAGCTGTTCTTTTGAACCTTCTGAATAGGCCTCTGATTTAGATTCAAAGGAAGTCATTTTAGAAGTTGGTAAAACTCCCATAAGCTCAACTCTGATAAATCCAAGCCCATGGGCCATAGACTTCTTTAAAAAGCAAGAAATCTGGTGGCCAGCAAGGAGTCGGAGTTACTGTTAAACCTAAACCCAGTGGACACATTTTTCTCCTCCAGGCTGTAAATTCAGGCATAAGTGGTTTGGAGACCATTCCCTACTTAGGAATTTAATATAGAAAATGTATCTGCAACTCAACTAAAGGGGAAAACCTTCTTCCAATTTTATTGGATCTAAGCTCCATTATGACTTTGTGGCCTCTGTTGGAGAAAAACATTTTCACATAATGAGCTATTATATCATTAAATTGGAAATGAAATAACAGTTAATGGTAGCAGCCCCTGCAGGAACTGTCTGGCTTTTGACCCACCATATTGATGAGGTTTGCTTGCCTACTCTGGGGCAGGGTTTTAGGTGAATGCAATAAATAAGTTTAACTTGACCAAGACTGCATTTATATGTCCCATGCAATTACTACAGAAAATTACAACAGCAAGAGGTCTGAAAAGCCATTTAAGCTATTTTTTTTCCCTACAAAAAAGAAAAAAAAAATAGAAATGGGGCTTTAAGAAATTTAAACATAGTATATATATTGAAATGCAAACCTACTGAAAATGGTCATTTAAATACTTACAATTCCATCTCTATCTGGTGAACCTCTGTAACAAAAAGAAATTGGCAGCTATTAGGAAAATGAATCATTCTTGCTACATAGACTAATGTACAACAATAAGAATCACAAACGACCTCCTCTCCCCCTTTCCTGTGTTCCCACCCCAGTGAACCTGGTAATGAAAACTAATTCAAAACAAATTAGTTGAATGATATTTGAGCATGGGATGTGTGTCTGTGTGGGGCAGGGGGAGGCAGATTCTCATTAAAAACTGTAAAAGGCACAAGTTGCTGCCACGGTGTCTTAATTCACTTTTTATTAAGAGTCTGTCCCACTCAGCCGGCTCCATTTAAACTACCACATGGAATGTAAATGGACCTGCCTTCTCTCATCTTCTCCCCCGTGACTGGTCTTGAATTTTTCCCTATAGAAAGGAACTCCTATGGTATTTTTCTATTTACTTTGAGGATCTGTATTTTCTTCTGTGTTTATACACTTACTGCTCCTCTCATTTCAGGAGAGCATGAAATGGAGGACAATGCTTGCTCAATGGCTCACTTGATGACCTAAGTCCAGGACAGTTCATCCATGGTGTCACTGTGCTGCAGTGGCTAGCAGTAGAGGTTCTAGAGTAGGATGAACCTGGGTGTCCAGACTCCACCACTCATTAGTTCTGTGACCTTGAATACATTACTTAATCTCTCGGAGTCTGTTGAAATAAGATAAAGTATATAAAGAACTTAAAATTAGTTCCTGGCACATACTAACTATTCAAAAATATTCATTAGTTATGACTTTTCTCATTCTCTTTCATAATGTCTCATCACTGAGAACACAAAACTGACTACTTGCAGCCATGTTAGACTTCAAAGCAAGTGATATTATTGTTCTTTGGGAAATAACTGGAGGAGCCAGAGGAAAAGAGAAGTTAGAGGGTAGTCACAGGCCTCTTGATGTCCTGCATGTCGCAGCTATAGGGATGGCATTTCAAAACTTGTAATCAGAAACACTTGTAATTGGGCATAGCAGCGTAGTGTCCTATTCTGCCTTTGTCTTAACCATTGATAGAATGGGGTCTGTGTTTCCTAGTCTGGTGGCCATAAGCACGGCAGTGAAGACAACCAGCGGTAATTCCAGACTGCCTGGATTCAGTGAACTTATATTCGTAACTGCATAACCTTGGGCAAGTTCTTTAACCCTTTTGTGTCTCACTTTCATCTACTAAATAGCTATGAAAATGACATATACCCCATAGGCCCATTAAAGGATTCACTGAGTTAACAGAAGTGAAGAGCCTGAAATAGTGCCTCGAGTAGAGTAAATACTCATGAAACGTTGTGACCTAGGATGGGGAGTAGAGAGATGTTAGCAGTCTCAGACGCTTGAGCATGTGTTTTTAATGCATTTCCTACCCCCCCCTTCCAAGTGTGATACATATATTTTTAATAATTTTGTTTTCTTTTTAGCAGTGAACCCATTATATTTACTGACTTCTATTTGAAAACTAATCATCTACCATGAGCCTTTGTCTCTATTTTAAGAAATGTCAGTTCCCTCTTGCAGCTACGGCCTTTTCTCTTTTACTCTGCTACTGGTCTTGATTATAATTGTGCCCATCCAGCCTTTTTCTTCTGCGTGGTAGAGAATGGACGTGATTCTGGACTAGAATTCTGGCTCCAACCCTTATTTTCCAGATAGCCTTCAGAGAGTTACTTAATCCCTTTTGGCACTGATTTCTTATTCCTAAAATTGATATATTATTTCTAACCTGATTGAATCGCTGTGAGGATTAAAAAGGTTATCAGTGCATACAAAAATACCCTGCGCAGGGCCTGCCACTTAGCACAGGCTCTCTCCTTTCCTCTATCAGCCACTGTAGTGATGATCAAATCAGGAAGCTCTGGTTCCAACCTCACTCACTAACTAAGGAGGTTCAATCAGCTATAGTTGGAGCTGGCCGGCAACTGGAGCGGGTTGCTTGGCAACACTCACAGAGTTGTGACAGTCCTGAAAACAGTTTGCATCAACAAGGTTTCAATGATTGCAGATGAACATAAGCATTACCTAACAGTAAATTGCCAGAACATCTTCCCAGCCTTTTGCAGGAATGATGCATGACCCAATTAGAGAGCAGGTATTCATGACAAGCAAAGGTTTACACTAAACAGCATGTCCTTTGACCATCATTGCTGGTAGAACAAGTTTATGGCTGGGGTGCCTGGGCGGCTCAGTCAGTTAAGCCTCCGACTTTGGCTCAGGTCATGATCTCACGGTTTGTGGGTTCAAGTCCCATGTCAGGCTCTGTGCTGATAGCCCAGAGCCTGGAACATGCTTCAGATTCTGGTCTCCCTTTCTCTCTCTAAACAAATATTAGAACAAGTGTTTGGCTAGTTTTCTATCAAGTAAGTAATCTGGGGTGCTCAGATGGTAAGTTAAGAGATGGTTAGGATTCTACAAGCAAATTTTTCATTAGGGTGCTTCAGAGAGATATGGGGGTGTCTCCCCAAAGCCATGAGGAATAACTGCTTTATTTTCACACCTTTAGAAATGGTGATGGAAGAGCAGTGTTTTGGCCACTTGCAAATTAGCTGTGGCCTGTCCTGGAGAGGTTGTCTGACCCTTTTTCCCTTTTGAGGGAGCTTTCTTTTTCCTTTTTAACTTTCTTCACACACCAGAGATTACATGCAGTCCATTACAGACACTGCCTTCAGAAAAACATGGTTTGGTTTTTGCTAATGATGTTCTCCTGAGATGTCTCCAGTAGTGACCATAGAACACATGGCACTTTGTAGGTGACAACAGATGTTGCTGACAGTTGAGCTGGCATGATGTCTGGTCCTTTTGGGGAATTAGATTTCATCTAGTCAGTGGAAACTGAGGCCCAGGAAAGGAAAATGTATTCCGAAGGCCGGGGGTTCTTGGCAATGCTGGAACTAGAACCCCAGTCTTCTTACTTTGGTGAAAGAACCATCACACCTGGCTGGTTAGTGTTTAGAAAATGGCAATTTCTTAAGAACTAGTGGAAATGATATAATCCTCAGAAATGCATTCCTAATTCAATCATTTAAAACAACTTGTAAGACTAGAGTGTCATTTCCATGAAATAATTATTTACCAAAAGAAAAAGCAGAAGGAAAAGGTAAGAACAGGAGATTTTCACAAGTGATATCTAGACCAAAAAAAAAAAAAAAAAAAAAATTCTTCCCATTACAAAACTTTTTTAACACTATCTGGTTTAAAAGGCTTCAAAGCTTCAAGGTTGCCCATTCCTAAGGAAGGAAGCCCAGACACATCACGTTGGTCCTTGAAGCTCTTCTTTTCTGGGCCTGGTCTCCCTTCCAGCCTCACCTCCCATTCCCACCTTTACCTGCAGCTGTCAGGTAGACAAACTGTCTTAGCCACCTGGTTCTGCATACCTACTTTACTCTGCTTTGACTGTCATCTCTCTGCTTTGACTGTCATTGTTCCCTTTGCACTGAGATGCATGTCCTCATCTTCTTGAAGTCCAAACTCAAGGTTCTTCCTTCTCTAAGGCTTCACTGATCACCTGTCCAAACATGAGTTTCCCCACCCTCAAATTTTCATGAAATTCCATTTTTAACTGCTCATAAGGAACTTACCACACACTAATTTGTATTAGTAATAGTAAGAGTAGCATTCACTCCCATTGAATGAGCAGTTACTAAACACTAGCTACCATAGGAGGCATTTCAAATATGTTATGTCATTTTGTTATATGGAAGATATTTCTTTGGTACAGCAGATATTTTATCCCATGATATTTTATCTCTTGGAGGACAAGGACACAGTGCAGTGCTCAAATACTGTGCTCAAGTTTATGCATGATAAAAATATATGGGATGAAAAGCTAAAGGTGAGCAGTAAATGTAGCCCTTTTTGGTTTCACCTGTGTCCAAACAACTGTTGATTTTCCCCTTTTGTCACTTTCAGAGATTCTAGCCAACTAGGGGGCTTAATGGGCTCTTTATTCTGCCATGCAGCTGACCACACCACACGGCCACATGTGGTCCCTCAGCTGCAGCTGAGCTGCTGTGCTGACCCAAAGTACATACGTCGAATCAGTGTCCTTTTCTTTCTTCCGTATTCCAAAGGCCTTCCTTGTACGTTTTTTCAATCCTGTGGAAAAAAAAAACCCAAAAGGTCAAGGAGATCACTTTTCTCTTTGAATGCTCCTAGCAACATTCAAGTGAACAATATCAGGGCTCAAACTCATGAACTGTGTGATCATGACCTGAGCCAAAGTCTGAAGCTTAACCAACTGAGCCACCTGGGCGTCCCCAAGTGAATGAAATTTTTGAAGTTGCAACATACCAGTTAAATTTGAATATTTAAAAAGCAATGAAAGCTTCCACATTTGTATGTATGAATCTATGTGTGCATGTGCATATGATTCATTATTATTTTTGACAGATGTTTATCAAAGACTCAGCACTGTAAGTTCTTAGCTCTCTGATCAACCTAAGAATATAAAGAATGGAAAGGAGATCAGGGCTAGATATAGAAAAGATTGCAAGCTTTTCTTAGATTACTATTATTCACCACCAAATTGGTCCTTTGCCAAGAAACCATATCACATATTTAGATAAACTGCAATTTTTGGGTGAGACATATTCCTGAGACTAGAACCATTCAAAGATACAGATTATATGAACAAGAGAGCTACACTGACTGGACACATCTTAGCCACCCATATTCCCATCTCATCTTTTCCTAATTCTTCAATGCTGCAGTGACACTGGTTATTATTAACCATTCTCTGAACATACCCCAACATCTGTATTCCAGTGTCTCCTTCTTCTATATATGGTTCCTACCTCTGAGTGAGGTGCTTTTCCTATTTAGATATTTAACTTCAATCATCCATCAAGGCCCAGCCAAATGCCACCTCCTCTGTGAGGGCTTCTCAGTCCTAGAGGTGTAAGAAGCTGACCGTTCTATGCTCCCCGTCCCCAATGTTGCTCTTAGATATATTTTTATATATCAAATTGTTCCACTTAGTTCCTATGTCATTTTCCTTTACAGGCTGTGAGCCTTTCTAGGACACAGGCCAAGGATTCCTTCTGTATGTTCCTTACACCTGGTACCAGATAACACTTGTTGATTTAAAATATCTTCCAGAAAGCATCATTCAGGAAGTATTGGATGAAGAAGTCTCCTTTCTTCCATCTCGGACAAACCAAACCCAGTCTTGGCTCTCCCATTACCTTGTCAAGGCTCTGTCTGGATTCTGATCTCCTACATGTTCCATAGTTACATATGTGGCTCATGTTTCTTAGTGAGTATTATTCAGATATACCAAATACTTATCTATATATTTCAAAGCCTTACTGGTGGTTTGGAAAGATTTATTGACAAGTTGGAGCTGGAAAAGTCACTGAATTTCAGGATTTGTTTGGCACTAACAGGTGGAACAACGGGGAAAAACATTGACAGAATCAGAGATTTGATGACACCTTCTTCCAAAACATGTGAGTCAGCCCAAACCGCTCAGATTATGTGAGTCATTCATTATCTGGCTCTTAGGATTCTACTCAAATGTGATCCCCAAAATGCCTCTGTTCAGTCTAATTTTGCATTTTAATAGTCATTCCATTTAAGATGTTTAGGTCTTTAAAATGTCAATGTTTGTTTAAAAAAAAATATCTTCCCACATTAAGCTCTTCATTACTCTTCATGTGAATTTATAGGAAAACTCATTGACATTTAAAACTACCCACCCATAATATTTAGGAACACCTTCCCCCATTCATTTTTTTTTTTACTTTGAGAGAGAGAGATACAGAGACAGAGACAGAGAGAGTGAGAGAGCGAGCATCAGTGGGGGTGAGAGGAAGAGGGAGAGAGAAAGAGAAACCATAAGAAGTGTTCGAAGTATGGAGCCTGACACAGGGCTCAATCCCATGGCCCTGAAATCATGACCTGAGCTGAAACCAAAAGTGGGATGCTCAACCAACTGAGCCACCCAAGCACCCTCATTTTTAATTTTAATCATTAAACATTTCCTTCCTTCTTACATCTAATTGCCTTCTCCCCTTAAAGGGAAAAAATATCATAGTGACAATCATCAGTTTCTTCTCATAATTTTCCTTGGGTTCAGGCCTCTTAATTGGCTTTTCCATGTTCTAATTCAGGTTTAAGGTCACAGTGAATGCCAATATTTCACTAATCACTACTGGTTTTTACAGGACTTTAAAACAAATGCTATTATTATCTTATGTTTTTGAATCATTTTATTTTCTGTAACTTGACCATAAGAGAAAGCATGTTCCACCAAATAGATCAGAAAATACACATAAATTCCAGTAATTCTTGTATTAAATTACTAAGAGAACAGGCAATGGTAGTTTTCCATAGACTCCGTCCTGTTTTGACCACCAAATTTGGACAATAGCCAATATGAACAAAATCACAACACCATGAACTGTCCATTTCCCAGTGAAAAGTACACAGGATCAGGATTCAGGTGACAGCATTCATTTCCAGCATCACTTTAAATTGTGTAGCTTAGTATAAGTTATATCTCTTTGTGTTTCAATCTCTGTCTATAACAAATCGGCCAATAATAAGGGAATAAAGAATTTGCACACATTCACAAAATGCTATGCCAATCTGTAATTTTAATTTCACTGAATGTTGTATTCCCATACCTAGAATACATTTTTATACACGGAATATATGTGGGAATACACCAAATATGTGACATTCCAGAAAAACAGAACTAATCAAATTGTCAAAAAAGAGAAAGCATTGGAAACATTTTTCCCCCTTGAGAAGTGGAAAGATTTGAGAAATTTAGGAAAGCATGAAGATAACTCTGGAAGACTAAAGCAAAGTTATGAAATGTAGAAGTTATTTGTATCTTAACAGCTCTTTGAGAAGATCCAGGAAGAAATAATCGTGCCAATTGTGTTAAAAGTGAATGTACACATGTGGTCATGACTTTTCAGAGTTCGTTAAAAAACATTCAAAGAAATTTTTTGAAAGGGAGTAATATTTTCCACTTCTGACTCCAGAACTTCATGAAAATTTTCAAGTCAATTTCTACAATTTTTTTTAGGTTGGGTTATGAATATTTGTCAACTATTCTTTACCAGAAATGGGAGGGGGGGAAATCACTTGTTTTTAAGAATTGAAGTAACTGTTTCCTTGTCAATATCAAAGCAAAGAGATAATAAGGGAAAGAATCTTATTGTCTTGATGATCTTGGGCTAATTCCTTTCCAAGCTGAGGAAGCGAGAACATCCTCCAGTGTGCATCCAGAACTGCAGCCACACAGGAAGTCTGGCTTGTGCCTCTAGCTACTCTCTACCTAGTTTAGATTCGTTTAGTTTCCTTTGGTATCATGAGAGGAGCTAGTCAAGTCTGGGAACAACAATGAAGTTAAAAATAAACTGATATTTTAGGAGGGTGGGAAAGCTCATTTCAAAGTAGGTGATACTGCATGTGATGTTACAAGATCATAACATAAAGCAAAGGGTACAGAAATTTACAACTGTGATAACATAAGAAAAAGAAAGACTAAGAAGACGTTTCATCAGTATAATGTTATTAGTTATCATTACTTACAAGCCAGGCACCAGTTGCTTTTCATCTGTTGTCTCATTTATGTGAAAAAGTAGGAGGTGTTATCTTCTCAAATAACTGCCTAAGTTAGATTTGATTATCATCATCTCCAGGGAGGAAATTGGAGGCTCCTTTACCTCTATTTTTCCCCAAATGTTGAAGTTCTTCAGGACTTTGTCCTAGGGTCCTCTACACCCTCTCCCTGGGGCAAACCCACATGGTTTCACTTGCAATCTGTGTATAGATGAACCCTGATCTATAGGTCAGGCACAGTACTATTTCATGAGCTTCTAAATATACAGTACTTCTCATACTCAGGCTTTTATAAATTGATATCAGATTACTTCAAAAGCCTTTAGGTTCCACTAATTATATATATACAATTAAACCTATAACGGTGTGCCTGATCATTTAGTTTACAATCATTTTCTGAATAAAATCCTCCTCAAAATGAAATAGTTCTCATGGTGACAGATGGTAACTATCTATACTTATTGAGGTAGGCATTGCATAGTATACAGAATTGTCGAATCGTTATGTTTGTACCTGAAAGTAGCATAACATTGTATGTCAACTATACTTCAACAATAAAAAATTTTTGTAATGAAATAGTTCTCTATCAATAGATAAATGGATAAATGAACTGTAGTATACCCATATGTAAAATACATTTCTTATGACAGGTCCAAAAAGTTGGAAAGTCTTTTTGTTAACTTAAGAAAATATCTTTTAAATTTAAAACACAAATTGTGTTTACTAGTGTTGTTCTCTGAAACTTCCCTGAGATAATTTTTTAAAAAGTCAAATTACCTTAGAACTTCCTGGCTTTAAGAGTATACAGCTCTGCAGGTGAAGAAGAAATAGTACAGCAGAAAAACAATTACCTTGATCCATTTTCTTCTCTCCTGAGTACAACTGTTCTATAAGAACTCATTAAACAAATGCTAAATTCTGAATATGAGCCTTTAAATGTTACACTGAAAACAGAATTGTTCAGAGGGAACTTCCAAAAAGAAAAATTTGGACTCTATATTAATTTTAGATCAAATGTCAAAATCTGATATTCAAAAGAACCTACAGGGTTTTTGCTTGGTTGGTTTTATGTCTTCTGTTTTATTTTTAAAAATCCCATTTGAAAAATTTTTTAAAATATTTTTATTTCTAGGAGAGAGAGAGAGAGAGAGACAGCGTGAGCAGGGGAGGGTCAGAGAGAGAGAGAGATATCGACTCTGAACTAGGCTCCAGGCTCTGAGCTGGCAGTCAGCACAGAGCCCGACACGGGGCTCGAACCCACAAACTGTGAGATCATGACCTAAGCGAAAGTCGGATGCTTAACCGACTAAGCCACCCAGGTGCCCCAAAAATCTCATTTGAAATTTTGTTCTCCCTAGAAATGAAGACTGGTTCTGTAGATGGACAAGTTGAGGTAATAGTCCTGGAACTGAGTCCAGAAAAAGAGAAACTGAGGTGTGAACATCCTCTAGGCAGGAGATGAGACCTGGCCACACAGAAGACACTGCTGGCCTTAACCAGACATGCCATCTTGCCATGTGAGAGTCTAAGAGAAGAGTCCCGCCAATGACACTCTCCTTTTTGTCCTTGTCCAGAAAAGACATTCCACTGCTAGCTGTAGGACAGTAAGGAGAATCTGAATGTAAAATGGTCACTGTCCTATTAGCTTGTTGGCAGCAATTGGTTTATCACATGAGCTATTACTGTATTGATTATACACCATGGAGCATGAGAAGTAAGTGGTACGGGCACACAGCTAGTAGCTGACAGACCCCATCAGAGTCCCTTCTGCCTCACTCCAGAGTTCACTGTCTTCATGTGTCTGAATATAATTCTGGCAGTCATCAAAATTCATTTTGCTCTCTTGATTAAAAAAACAAACAAAAAATAACTAGATTTTTTAAAAATTGAAATACATTTTTAGGAAAATTAGGATGCACATTTCTTACATATGAAGACTGTATTTTGTATGTTTAAGTCTTTGATCACTGTCCAGTGAACATAAGGACACCCAATAAATGTTTACTAAATCAATTATTTATATAATAATGTAAATTTTTAGCTCAAGCCTTCAGCTTGGAGGGTTACTCAGAGGTGAATCATATGTAATGGAATTATTTCTTTTCTGCAGGAACCCAGGCCAAGCTCTTGGTCTCAGTAATATAAAACAGGCAAATTTAATTGCCCTGGGCCTAATGCCGCATATTGACAATAACTCTACACTGTCAATATCTATTCATTATGATGGTCACTGTCTTTCTGTCAGGAAAGATTAAGATTCTTTGCATGTCGGCTCTTCCTCTAAGTTTTAAATAAAGGTACTATAATCCAATTCAGACTCTTTGTCAGAAGATCTTACAGAACAATGTAAGACAGGTTGAGATGAAGTTCAGCCTTTCTCATGGTTTTTTATGTTTAGGGTTTTCGGTACTTAGACTACTGCCTAAGATATGGGAACTGCTTAATAAAGGTGAGTTCAGTGTCTGGCCATACTTTGTACATGGTAGTCACTCAGCAAATGTTTGCTGGTTGCTCTATATATTTGTAATTCTAATCAAAATTGTCCAAACTTGATGTGCATGTGCCCTTTGGTCTGAATGCTTTTCCTTCATTTTTATGTGACGCAAAGGAAATCCAGGTGTTCTTTGTACTTAATAAGCACAAATATGGTGCCCAATCATTCTGAGGTGAGCTTACTGAGAGAAATGTACATCCTGATAATGTACACAGTTAGTATTGGATTTCAAAAGGGTGTGAGATGGACGACACCTGGAAATTCAGATTTGATATATGAGAGTTCATGTTCATGCACTAAAATAGAGATTGCTAGAAGGCAATTCAGAACTTCAAGGAGCTAAAAACAGTGATGACTTTTTTTTTTAAAAGAAATATTTGACATTTGGTGACATGGAAGAAAATGTTAAAGAGAAGTTGGTCATGGAACAGATTTGCCACAAAAGGAAATTAGTGTCTGCTATGCTATTATTAATGTAATGAAGCAGCTGAGTGGAATTAGGAGGAATTTTAAGCAGGTGAACAACTTTTATTAAGATTTGAGTAGAAATATCCATGGGAAGAAGTAGTTGTAATGAAAGTTAGGAGGGATGAGCTCTGAAAGACTTGGGTTCAAATGTCATCTTCTCTATATCCTGAGGCAAGTAACTTAACCTCTGAGTCTCAGTTTTCTCAGCTGTCCATCATAAAAGCTTTTGGTAAAGTTTAAGTGGGTATAAAAGTCCTGTGTAACACCTACATTATATTGTGCACCACTTTATGCAGATTTCTCTTGCTTTTCTTACAGTTTTGATAGTTAGAAAGCATTTGGGAACCAACTACTTCAACTGATTACATAAAAGCAACTAAATGCCCGATTTCTAGATCTATTCCTTTAGAAATAAAAAATACAGTAAAAAATCGGCAATAATCAAATTTTCAAAATCTTGAACTTTCCTGGGTTACAGTTTTAATAGCAAAACCAAACTTTGTCTCAATAAATATAATTTAGTAACATCTATCACAACAGATAACTGGGGATTACAAGATTCAAAGTCTTTTAAGGAAATATAACTATCTCCTGTAGCAGAAAAATACAGCATTGATGAAGCCTTTACTATCTATGTGCAAGTCTATTACGAACTTAATCAGCTGGTCTTCCCAGTGTGATCTGAAAATAAACCAATGTTACTTCTACTTGGATTAGCAGTATATTGAATTTGGAGTTTCCTGCTTTCACCGTGACGAGGAGACACACATGCTTTGCTTGGGAAATAACACTTCAAACACAAAAGTAATTTGACTTGTTCCATGAGACCCTTGTTCTGTAAAATGGTTTCCCTCTTATTTCCTCTTCCTCTCTCTCATTCTCTTTCCCCACATTCATTGATTCTCTTCTTTTCCCTCCATCTCCAGTCCCTCCCCTGCCTGACATTGACATGTAGACTAAATTGAAGTTAATGATCCTGTTCAGATGGACTCTGGTTTTCAGGCATAAACAGAAAAATTCAATTGAATTGTAATTCACCAAATTTCATTTCCAAAACACTCCATTTTCAACAAGGAAATAAATCCCAAAGAAAGCAAACTGAACAATAACAAAAATCTTTTTATGAGCCTTTTTATATTTCACCCAAAGAGGAGAGGGCAAGTACTTTGGTAAAACCTCTAAATTATTATTACATGTGCCATTTAGTGCTCTTAGTTAAATTCTTCAAAGGTGAATTGGAAAAGAAAGCTGGAACACATTCTACATAGAATTCTTGTGGTTTAATTCTAGCCTACTAGGCGGAGGCACAGAGATGGACAAGGGGAAAGGAGATTTACATGGCACAGCCAAGCCAACACATCACAGGCCATTAGCCAATTTCATTTACTAAGAAACCATGAAGCCTACTTCCAAAATAGAATACAAATGGTTTAAAAACTTAAAAATATATAAAGGAAATATTTTTAAGAAAGAAGATCAGTCATCAGATAAACACACACAAAAAATACAGATCTCAAAAGGGAACTAAATAGAGAATTCAGCTCTAAGTTCTTTTGAGAGGACTTAAAGGCCTCTGGGATGCATGCGGATTGATCCCATTTACAAGGTTCATAATGACAATGATTATCCATGTGCTTATTCCCCTACCCTCCATCCATCCATCCTTTGGCTATAAATCCTAACAGATAATAAAATTCATTGTCATGAAATTATTCCTGTGGGATAATATAAATCTATCTAATTGTGATGAAAACCTGATCCCCTTTGGTCTATTCTCATTGGAGGCAGAAAATATCAACTTAATGCTCTTGGGAAGTTAACCCTTGGTAGGCTTGCAGATTATCAACCAATACCCTCAGCATGGCTAAATGGACATGCTTATAAATCTTATATTCCAAACATTTAAGTTGATGTTTGTTATTCTACTAATGATTCTTTGGTTCTAGGTCTTCATACTTATCTAGCAAGGTTGGAATGGAATTTTTCCATATTGGTCAGTATTCTCTTCACCAATATTCCAGTAATGGCCAGGGATATAACCCTAGCGTTTTAATTGGTGCTCAGAGTTGTGCAATTTCCAGAGTATTTGTGATCACTATAGAAGACCTCCTCATCTTTTCATTCAGTGGTTGACAGAATAGGAACCTGCTGAATATCTGTCATGTGCCAGAGACTCTTCTGGGCTAGGAATACCATATCTAATATTGTCTTTGAATTGTGTGAGATCATAGATCAGTTGCTAAATAACCTTAAAACAGCCACCTTCACCTAACTAGTTGCCACCCACTTTAACTCTTTATCTCTTCATCACTGTGACATGTATGCATAATTTTGTGGTGTTTGAGGTGAAGAATGATATAAGCTGCAGAAGTGCAGGGCCATATTACTCAACTTCTTGAAGGTCAAGTTAGAGACTTTAGATTTTAAGAGCAATGAGCAGTCATTGAAAGTATTCAAGGGACACGTGGGTGGCTCAGTTGGTTAAGTGTCTTAAGTGTCCAACTTCAGCTCACGTCATGATCTCACAGCTCGTGTGTTCGAGCCCTCATCTGGCTCTGTGCTGACACATCAGAGCCTGGAGCCTGCTTCGAATTCTGTGTCTCTCTCTCTCTGCCTCTCTCCTGCTCTCGCTCTGTCTCACTCTCAAAAATAAACATTAAAAATTTTTTTAAAAAGTATTTGAAAAAGAAAGTAACATCATCTATTACCTAGTTCCAGAAAGCTCCAAAAGTAATTAATTTAATGTCACTATGATATGCTAAATAAATGAAATGAGTCTGTTCTAGATCATCAAGAGATAAAATTACATTGCGTATTCTTTTGCCAAAAGTACTGTGCTAGACTAGTTATTTGAAAACTTACATTTGAGTTAGATTCTGTATAGAAACTTTAACCACAGTATTTAAATTTCCTGAATTCCTCAATATTTCTTACCACATAAGAGTTTACCATTTGTGACAATATGTAAATATATTACTTTTGATAATCCTACTTGAGATTCAAACTAATTAAGAGCCTTCTGTTGAAACCTCTATACTTCCTGAACTCAACTCCCCTCAAAGAGTTGTGTTACATTTGCAGTCAGGCCCGAAACCAGACAGTAGCTTTATCACTAACCATTCAATATGATGTTGAAAAAAAATCAATTAATCTCTCCAGAATTCAGCTTCCTAAACTGTAAAATACCTGCTTCCTATGATTATTGTATTAAATGAGAAAATGGATTTGGATACATAAATTAAATGCTACCCAAGCAGAAAGCAATATCATTATTTATTTGTGTGATTATTATTATCATCTTAATTGAGGGTTAAAAAACATTAAAGTGTGGTAGTATATATCATCTAAAAATAATCCAATCCAGTGAAACTAGTAAGGTTCTTTTCTTTCCTTGTTAATATGAAAAGGGAAGGAAAATGCATTTCCCCTCACAAGCCTAGTTATATTTTCTGGTTTATTCTTTTGGATATGTTAACTTTAAGATTCTATAAAATCTAGCCCATTTTTCACCAGTCTAACAAGCTAATGACAGATGTTCACATGAAGCATGGGTCATCGAAAGCTGAACTTCCTCTCAAGCCAGTTTCTTTGTTAGGGGGTTTCTCTCCAAGTAAAATGGTACCATTACCATCATCCTCTAAGATGCTTTATCTAGAAACCTAGGAAACACCTTGAACTCCTCCTTTCCCTTCTTCTCCACAGCCAATCCATCAGGGAGTGCTGTTAGTTCACATACATACATACATATATATAAAAAGCCTTTTTGATATATATTAAATATAAATTTCATATATATGATTTATATATATAAATTTCATTATATATAAATATCAATTTCATATATATAAAGCCTTTTTGATATATATCAAATATTAATATAAATATATATTTTATGTATATACATCCAGTCTGTTCACCTAGGCTCCTTCCATCTCATAAAACTGTCACCTTTAAGACACACCTCTAAGATTGCTGTGGAAGAGAGAGTATGAGAAGGCATCTCAGATACGTTACCACCTCAGCTTGGAAAGAGACAGTCTTACTTATATACCACTGACCAGAAGAACATGGCTTATATAACACATGGTCTCACCTAGACGTAAGAGATGCTTAAAAACAGAGTCCCGGTCTTTGAAGCTACTCCCCAGCAAAAGCTTTGTGATCTAGCAAGGGAACTGGGCTCTTTGGAAGTCAGCTAGCTGTCTTTCATTCCCTGCATGGATGAAAGATGCTATCACCTCTCTGCAGCCATGAGCTCTAGTCCCATATAACTAACTGGTCCTGCCACTTGTTCTTTGCGTTAATTTGAACAAATTTACACCTTTCTCAGCCTCAGTATGCTTATCTACTAAATGGATCTTCTGTCATAGGATTGCTATGAAAACTAAATAAATCATGCTTAATAAATAATGTTCTTATCAAAATCAATGGCTTGTCACATCATTATTTTCTACAAATTGAGTCTGAATATAAAACTGATCCCAGGATAAATTCTTAAAAATTTTTGGATTAATAAAAATCTATGGTATTGTTTGCTGAATTACTTATTCCCCCTAAAGGTAATGGTTGAAGAAGGCTTTGAGGTTTTTAACCAACCTCCAAATCATTCTTTAAGCCAATTTTTTTTCTTGGAAAGGGTTTTAATCAGCTTCCATTAAAGTACAAAAAAGAGGAAATAACATGGCATAACTGACAGGTAATTAAGTCACAGAATAGCAGAGTGGAGATCAACATCTGGTTTGGTACTAGATCAGCAAAACTAAAGCCCTCAAAGTTTAAAGTAATAGGCCCCCAGCCACAGAATTATAGAGGGAACTGGACTCGAACTCTCATGCTTGACTTCAGCTCAAATATGAGTGGACATATGTGTGTGTGTGTGTGTGTGTGTGTGTGTGTGTGTGCATGTGTGTGTGTATGATAAATATAGACGAATATAAAAATTTATGTGTATGTGTATATGTAGAGAGAAAGAACACAAAACTACATATCCATCTTCTCTAGTACTCTAAATTACCATGTATGAATATGGTTTTTGTTTTTACTTCAATGTGAAACATATCTCATTACTTTAAATGTCTAGAACAGTTTCAGGAACCCCTATTTGGCAGAACAACATTGCCCTAGCCATCGGAATCACATTTCCAATGACACTAATACCTTTTTAGCTAAAATGTGGCTTAGCATTTTGATTAAATTTTCTGTTAAGTACTCTAAAAAGACTTTTCAATTTATGAGACTATAACCTCAAAGACAGGAGGAAAGTAAAAAGCAACTTTAATAATAGAAAACAAAACAAAACAGAAAAAAAGTCATTAGAAATGGAATCTGTAGAAATTCCAAGATCCTAATGCTGAATCTGAATTAAGCAAATTATGTGGTACTGTCCACAAATGTATTTTGTTCTTCCTGGAACAGTCACATTTATAAGAGAACTTGTATGCTTAATTCAAAGTTTTGCAGCATGCTAGTCAGGCTGCCCCAGATATTTCTCCTTTGAAACTCCCTTGAAAACCAAGGCTAGCTCTAGTTTTTTTTTTTCTTTCTTTTTTTTTTATGGCCACGTAAACACATGCACACACCTTCCTACCTCAGTCACTTGGTGTAAGTACAGCCCACCTCAGTGATTTCAGTGGAATTCAATCTGTTCTGAAGTCATCAGAAGACAGAACTCCTTACTTAGTGTGGCACTTAGGACCAGGTCTATCATAGTTCTCCAGTGTTATCTGTCATCATTACTCTTTGAACACTTTGCTCTGCAACCAAACAAACCTTCTCCTCATTCCTTAAACAAGTATATTCATGACCTTGGTGTTAGCCTCTGTTTGGAGAACTATCTCTGTGGATGACCTTCTCTTCAAACCATACCCATGGAAACCCACCCATCCTCAAGCTGGCTCAGAAATGCCCACCTATGTCTGTAGGAAGTTTTCCTACAGAATCGAATTTTTTCCCCCTTGGATTCTTCCAAACTTCACTTATGACTTCATAAGTCTTCATAAGTTCTTATAGAACTTACCAAACTTTTGCCTCCTATTAAAGTTTCCATTATCTTTGTTCTTTTAGACTTTAAGCTACTTGAGAATGGAACCCACTACTTATTTATCTTGTGCCCCATCTATGAACCAAATTTAGTGCCATATATACAGCAGACAGTCAGTGAACATTCACCGAATTGAAAACACAGTTGCATGCCAGGCAAAGACTCAAGTGCTAAAAATGACCTTCTCCATCATTATTTGGTATAAGCGATTGAACAAGGAGTTTTCAAGTTAAGACTTTTTCCATCACTGAGAAAATAACCTCCACTAAATATTCACTTGCAAGTCTTTACTTATCTAAGAGAATGAATCATAGATACAGCCAAAGTCCTAAAAATACAGCGGAGTAAATGAAGAAGTAGAAGGAAAGGTGAAAGAAGGTGTCACACTTGGGTATGTATGCACAAGTAAGGTATACTCACCCTTGTGTACATAACACAAAAGACACCCTCAGATTCTCCCTCAGTGCCTGTTCCCTCTTGCTTTAAAGACAGATGGAACAACATTATTGATCTCCTTTTCCAGACCAGAAGGGCAATAGCCAAATAGAATGAGTCAAAGAGGCAAAGTTAAACATAGGTAGTTAGGGCAGCTGCCAAAGAGGAAAAGATGCATCACACTATCCAGAGAAGGAAAGGACTTTTATCTGGGGGCTACCAGCCCAATGAACAGTGCCCGATGGCTTTTTGAATTAGAGCACGGAGTGTTAATTGGAATTCTAAATAAAACAATGATACATATAAAAAGCACTTTTTAAGTTGTCTCAAATAGGTGCAAAAATGCTACCTTCACCATCAAAAAATAGATTCAGTATGTTTGGTCTTTAAATAAAAAACAGAAGGAATATTGACATTTAAGAATATATTTTACATATATTTTAAAGACATATATTAATATATATCTAGAATATATATTAACATAATACATTAAAACCTAACTTTTTATATTTCCAAATGTAACATATATTACATTTTATTTATGTTATATGTAAAAATGTATTTTTTTTTAGAAAATTATATTCTGTGGAAGAAGGCTACCTAGAATTTGTCAAATGCCATCATGTAATGTTCATGGATTATCTCATTAGAACTCACAGCCCCACACTGTGATGTGGGTATAACCATCCCCGCTTTGCAGATGAGGAACACCTCTCAGCAAAGCACCACAAATTTCCAACATGGTAGGGATAGTAAATGACGTGTTATGGGTCACATTCAGGCTTGTTGGAACCCAAGGCCCATGCTTTTGACTCATGTACACATGTCTGCTGGGGGGCTGAGTAGAGAGCAGTTGGTGCACACAGTGCCCCGACCATGCACTTGTTAAACTAGCTCATGAGACCCAGTGATCTCATGTTTCCCTAGTCTCCTCTCAGCACTCTTGGGAGTATCTGTTCTAAATGGTCTGCTCCAGTCTCTTGCTATCAGTATTATAGAAAAATAAGTTTGTGGTCAGGAAAGCAAAAAACAATACAGAACTAAGTCAGTGGTTTGCATGTGGGATGAAATACTTCCTTTGCCAAACAAGTCCTAACCTTTTGAGTTGGCCTCACCTCTGAAGAAATTAAAGAGGTTCATCAAGCATATTTGTGACATACTGTCCCCTGGTTAGGAGGGGGTGGGATGCTAGGGCTTCACTCTAAGCCTTTCAGGACTCCCCTGTGATAGAACAGAGTCAGCCACACAGTCAGAAGGCAAGGGGGGAAAGGACATCGTTTCTATCTCTGAATTACTAGTTTTTATTTCAGCACTAGAGGCAGTGACTTTGGCTTCTTTTTTTCAAATACTCTCAACCATCAATCACTAGCAAACTCCCTCCCTCCCTCTACTACCACTATGGTGCATTGTCTGTCACTCACCTATGCACAACAGTAGACCATGCTTGAAATGGCTTCCTTCTTCACAGCTGCCTAAGGGTGCTCTCCAGTAGACAGCAGGTTTGATTTATAAGTAATGCATTGAGGTTGCTGGGCTAACTGGCCTTTGGGTGCGATAAAACGCCAAGCCTTGGTTCCTTATCCTCAAGAAACTCATTGTTTGAGATGCTCAGTTGATATTTTGGTTTTTTGAAATGAGAGAATGATAGAGAAAGTTCATGGTTAGGAGAAGAGTGCTATAAATTCAACCACCTTTTATCAGCAGTTTAAACCTTGGAATATGTTTGAATTCTGTTGAGAAACTAATGTAGTAAAAATCCCATTACAAGATAGTATAGTTCATAGAAACAATGCATGAATCCAATCTTTTTTTCATCAGGGAGAATATTTTAGGATTCCAGGAAAAACATACTCATGAAAATGGCCTAACTATAACAAGAAAGATCTGTTAGTATGTAGTGGTAGCTCTTAACTTCTTTTTGGTCACAGACTTCATTGAGAATCTAATAAAAGCTATGGATCCTCTCCCCATAAAATATTGGCATGCACATATATCTACCAACGTGTGTAGGGAATTTATAGACTGCCTAAATGTATCACAGGCCCAAGTTAAGTCCCTTATTGTTTAGGAACTCAATTATTTTTTTGCATTAATGTGTAATGATAGTGTATAATAAATGATCTTGGCTGAGACAACCCAGCTATGCCAAGCATTGTGGTGAATCTTCGTCAGATATTAAATGAGTTATTTAACACTTTAGAAGGAATCAGTGCCTGAGTCAGGCTTAGAATTCATAGTGTTTGTCCTTGGACCCATGATGATGGATGTCCTAAATTACAGTCAATCAGCCGAGCCCTCTGTTATGTCTCCCTGGTGGAGCCTCCCTATTTTTCTTCTGGCTGGTTTAGTCATCCATCTGTTTCTGTTACAAACAGCTACAGTGCTTCTTAGACCCACAGCTTTTAAAACTGGATAGAGGACGAAAATAAAAACCTATTTAGTTCAGGAGCAGAAATAGAAACTAAAGAGCTTGGTCATTAGCAGTAATAAGCAAAGAAAAAATAGAGTTCCTACTGTGTGCTAATTACAATGGTAAGCCCTCTCACATGTCTCACGTCACTGAGTCCATACATCATGCTGGGCAGGTATCATTCATCCATTATTTCATGGGTAGCCAGAGGCTCAAAGATATTATATGACTAGTGTAAGACCCCCTGGTTACTAAATTGCACTAATATTTAAATATATTTGTGTCTGACTCCAAGTCTAGTATTTTGTTTTCCTACTAAATAATGTTTTTTTTGTAATTTTTTTAAATGTCTTTTTTTTTAATTTATTTCTAGGAGAGAGAGAGACAGCGTGAGCAGGGGAGGGTCAGAGAGAGAGGGAGTCACAGACTGAAACAAGCTCCAGGCTCTGAGTCAGCACAGAGGCTGACGCGGGGCTCGAACCCAAGAACCTCAAGATCATGACCTAAGTGAAAGTCGGACGCTTAACCGACTAAGCCACCCAGGCGCCCCATACTATATAATGTTTTTAAAAGTAGTTATTCAAAAGTGAGATCTAACTCTGTGCTTCCAGTATCTTAAAATTCCACATGTCTGAGAGACTTCAAATCTTCCTCAGCTGAAAAGATATGCATGGAGGAGAAAAGGTGACCTGCACCTCCTAGAATACTCAGGTGGATTCCAACACTAAGGTCACATGGTCTTGGCTGAGCCACAAAGCATTTGAAACCTTACCTGGAGAACTGGGCTTCCTTCCAGGAGCATTCAGACTCATGCTGCCTTTTCTTTCAAGATGTGGCTAATTGAGCCACAGAGACAATCAGTGGTATCAGGCAGTAATGAGGAAACTTCATATCTTGTTTCCATTCACCCTCAGACACCAAATTAGCTTTCACCTATATTTCCTTGTAGATGGAAAGTAAAAGCCTTTATGACTGTCATGGCAAGAATATCAGCTTGTGTTGGCTCATACAGGGGTCATGAGTCATTGTTTGGCTGTATTTGTTAAGAGCTCTGGGACACACCAGATAACAGTAGTTTTGTGGTATCTAGACTCATTGCCTCCCCACACATCCTAGTAAGACATAGTCTGTTATAATGATGGTGCCAGTCTCCTTAAATTAATTTCAAGTGTCCAGGTTGAAAACAAGACACATTACAATCTGTTAGGGAAATGTTTTAGAAGTGTCACATCTCTTCAGCCTTCTTTGAGTTCCCATTTCCCTTCTTTGACTCTTCAGTTCCCCATTTCTATGTCTTCTTTCATTTCTCTACCTCTTGGGCAAGGTAAATGGGAAGAGGTAAGCAGTCAGTTTGAGGACTTGTGTATCCAGAGAACCCTGCCCATGGGGCTCTCAACCTGCGGAGCCACTGCCATAGAGCAACTACCTAGTCAGGTAAGAAAGCCTTTAATATCTGCCCACATGATGTCTTCCAAAGTCATGCTCAGAACTGAGCCTGGCTTCTCCCTTAGTAACTGCCTCCAGCAACCTGAAAACTTTTGGCAAATGCTTATTGATCACCCGCTACACACTGGAAATTATTCTATGTATTGGGCTACAGAATTAATAAGATAGAGCTTCTGCCTTTGAGAAGCACTGCTGAGTAGTATGAGAGATTCATAAATATATAATTTCAGTATAGCATGACATTAGGTTACACCTACATGCAGCAGTTAAGAATCCATGAGAGGACAGAGGAAAGGCACCCACCATAACCTGAAGAATTAGAGAGGAGTCCCATCTGATATGCATAATCTGAGTCCCAAAAGATAAGTAAGAGTCTGGTGGGAGCAAAAAAGTGAGATTAACATTCCAGACCAAGGAAGCCACACACAAACATGGTCACAAAAGGATGAAATGGATGATATGTATGGAGAAATAAAAGCTATTTGCTATTTGTTAGTCACACTAAGTAAGAAAGAGACAGTGATAGGAGATGGGGCTAAAAAAGGTAGATAAAGATCAGGTCATAGGGTGTCCACATGTCACACTAAGTGAGTTGGACTTTGTTCTGTAGGTTATTAGGAAGCACATTTAGGCTTTTAGCAAAATATTTACATGGTTAGATTTCTATGCAGTGGGGAAGATGGATTAAGTGGTGAAGAGAGAAGCAGGAGACCAGTTTAGAGACCATCACAACAATCTTGCCAAGACATAGAATGGGGGCCTAAAAGTGGTAATGGAAACAGAAAAAGCAGACTTAAAGTTATTTAGGAGACAGAGTAGGGAAAGCTTGGTGAATGACAGGTGTTGGATTGAGGAATGGGAAAACCTCCAGACAACTCATAGTCAGAAGTAAGGGGCTACAGTTTAGCCAGGGAAGACTGCACTGTCTCAGATTACACAAACCAGCCACCATTTTGCTAATCCAATGCAATAACTCACATTTGTAGTTACAGAGCAGTAACAGTGTTTTATGAACTAGATATTAATCAGAAAGCATATTTTGCCAAGTGTCCTATGAAGAAAATATTTTGTCACAGTTGAGGAGATGGGTTTAGGGAAAGTTAAATGGACTTGGTCAAAATCACATAACAAAGCCGACTCGGGTTTACACACACAACAAATCTAGAAAATGATCTTTCTCTTTAAGGCATACTGTACAAAATTATCCATATTTCACAATCTTGAATGTTTTGGAAATTTCATATGGTTCTTCAGTGGAGAAATCTCATTTTCTGAGACCTCCATGATGGAAATGCAGGCTTCTACCTCGTACATCATGTCAGAGTCTTTCTGTTTTTGTATTCTAGTAGTTTTCCTACACAGACCATTCTGCCATACTATGAGCTAAAATTCAGAAGATCCCAGTAATTAATTTAAGGAGTAAACTTTATAGTCTTGGTAACTTCGATGTGTGGAAAAGTGGCTTCCTTTTTTTCAATAACTTTTTCTTCTCAGACATTTCATCGTACTTAGCTAACCTTAGAGATATTTTTCCAGGGACAGATTCTAGCTATCTCACTAGTTTCCTATGAAAGTCAAATAACATAATACATGCAAAGGGGACTCGTAAACTATAGAGTGCTGTCTGACACATATTACTGCATTGTTATTTTCGGTCAGTAATATAATAAAAAGGAGGAGGATGAAAGCCTTTAATTAATTTCTTTCAGACTCCTTTTTGATTCTTAGTATAATTTCCCACATCAGCACATTCCAACATTCATCGGTGGTTCAAGCAGCTCAGTTATATCTGGCTACAGAAAATTTTTAAAAAATATGCCAGAACCACTTTTCTTATCAGGTTTTGGGGGACAGCTGGGAAGCAATGGCTCAGATATAGATCTACCAGAAATCATGTCAGCCATCCTGAGTACTGTTCTCTCTATTTCATTTTTCCTTCTTTACTAAATCTTACCTTAAGTATTGTGCCTCAAAAGATTAGGCTTTCCTATCCTGAGAATTTATATCAAGCTTTTAATAAAGGGTCTCTCAATGTGTTTTGCAGCCTAGTTGGTGTGGCCTGTGTGATTGGTTCTTCTCATTCTTTTTCCAGCATAGCTTTACACTTCAGATGCTTTATCAGAAGTCAGACAAGCAAATATTCTAATTCCAGTCCTCCAGTTTCAGTTCTAAAGTTGTCCTAATTGTATCTCAAGCCATTGAGAAAGCATTGATTACCCATTTTAAAAATGGAAATCTAACTCTTCTGGGCCTCTAACCAAGACAGTCTCTGAATTCACTCACCCATAAATGTGTGGGATTTGATATATCAATGCTACACAAAAAGTAATTTTATATATAAATCCCACTATATGTCCTACATTAAGAAATAAAGATCTATTCTTGAGAAACACCATGAAAGAAAGTGGGGTTTTTTTTTTAATAAATAGGCTGCATAACCTTTAATACCCTCTTCTCAAAGACTGAACACTTCCTATCCCTTCTCGTTTCCCAAGACTAACCACTGTCAAATAGCATTAGCTTGACATTTTTCATGTATTTTAAGACTGATTCATTTAAGCTTTACTTACTTATAAAATATAAGATGAAGGGCATCTAGGTGGCTCAGTCTTTGAGCATCCGACTTCAGCTCAGGTCATGATCTCACTGTTGGTGAGTTCGAGCCCCGCATCGGGCTCTATGCTGACAGCTCAGAGTCTGGCACCTGCTTTGGATTCTATCTTTCCCGCTCTCTCTGCCCCTCCCCCACTCACACTGTCTCTCTCTCTCTCTCTCTCTTAAAAGTAAACATTAATAATTTTTAAAAATAATAAAATCAAGTATAAGATGAACTTTCTCATATCTTTCTTCTGATATACATTTGCAAAACGGGAGAAAACAAGTACACACACAAATTCCACTGTCTTCTACTTGTAACAACTAGCTGATCATGTCACTTTGTTTCAGAAAGACCAGTTTTAATTGAGACCTTCATTCTGCAACATTTCTAAAAATTTAGGTGAAACATTTTTTTTTAAGTTCTAGAACATTTCTGGTGTTATAACAAATATTTAAACTTACTTTTTAATGTTTATTTATTTTTGAGAGGGAGAAAAACTGTGAGAGAGAGAGAGAGACAGAGCATGAGCAGGGGAGGGGCAGAGAGAGAGGGAGACACAGAATCTGAAGCAGGCTCCAGGCTCTGAGCTGTCAGCACAGACCCCAGTGTGGGACTCAAACGCATGAACCATGAGATCATGACCTAAGCAAAAGTTGGATGCTTAACCGATAGAGCCACCCAGGTGCCCCTAAACTTATTTTAAAAATAAAAATCTCTATTTTTAATACTCAGCTATAATTAAGAATTTTCTAGGTAAGCATAGAAAGAGCATGCACATTAGGAAAAGAATCTTAAACTTCTTTCTGTTCTACATTTGGCAATTTGGGTATATTTATTATTCTGACCCAAACATTACAACTGAATCTGGAATTTCAAAATTCAGAAAAGCAATGTTAACTTTCCCAGAGTGGTGGGAAAAGTTAGAAGACATTCCTTCATATGGGTATCTTGTGCCTGTAAAGCTTTGACTGTTTTGGGGGCTTTTAGACACACTATTTCATTTGTTCCCCATAAGAACCATTGCAGAAAGACAGACTATGTGATTGTTCTCTGGAAGAAGAGAACAGGGTTCATAAAGCCCAAATCAGAGGTTTCCTGTCATGGTCACACCTGTGGATCATGCAGGGAGCATTTAAAACATTCACATTCCCAGGCCTCACTCATGACAGTGCTCATAATTCTGGGGTTGAGGCCCAGGAATTTATACATAAAAACATTTCCTAGGTGGTTCTGATGCAGCCAGTATATTACTCAGGCACTGAGAGGCCTGGGTCACGTGAACAAAATCTAAAGGTGCTGAAATCCTATGGCAAGTTTCTTTCTACTACGCTAATCTTAAACCCTTCCTATCTATCTGGACTTACACAGATACCCTCTAGTAGAAAATCCATACAGTGTAGGATGCTGAGTCTGGCTTCTCCAGACATGGGCTCTCAGCTCAATCATTTCCTCTCTGTTCCCCTGACACCAGGAGTGTCTGTGTGTGGAGGAATTACAGAGAGGTGCTTGGGACCCTGCATTGGGAAAGTGGGCTCTACAGAGAAAGGGTCCATGCACTGATTAAATACAATGCTTTATTATCTGACTATAATAAAGAAAGGATTTCTACCTCAGAATGGAAGCTGAACCAGATCAGGATTTTTCAAACTGCACACAATCACTTATTAAGTGGGTCACGAAATCAATTTATTGGGTTTTGAAAAGCATTTTAAAAATGAAATGGAATAGAAAATATCCTTCCTATAGGAAGGATAGTTTTGTTTTTTGTATTTTGTAAAATACTTTACTTTTAATCTGTGTATGTACGTATGTATGCCTGGGTTCAATGTAACTTTTTTTTTTTTTTTGGTTACTCTAGGGGTCAGCATAAAAACTTTTTCTTGAAAACACTGGGTTAGCTCATTTAGTTTCCTTTCAATTATAGATCTTAGAATTCTATTTTCATATGTACATACATGATCAAAAAATAACCTCCACCAAAAACTCTGGCAAAAACAGTGGAAAGAAAAATACATATGAGTTTTATTAAAGAAGCACAAAGTTGCTCTTAGTAGATTCTTTATATTTCTTTTGAGCAGGACCAACATTTGTATTCTTCAAAGTCAAGCATTCCCTTTATGTTCATACTGAGGAGACTTGCACTGTTAGGCAAAGGTTGGAGTCCTAAATCATCACAAGCTGTCAATGACTAAAGTCTAAGTGAATAAGCTGTTACCATACAGATAGTGTTTGCCTTATACTCTCCCAGGAGGCCAGGTACTATAGAGGAGGTTTAGAAAGTTATCCCACCTAAATAATTCCTGCTTAGAAGAAGAAGGAAGAGAAGGAGGAGGAGAGGAAGGAAAAGATGAATGGGGAGGTAAGGAGGAGAAGAAGGAGAAGAAAAAGAAAGAGGAGAGGGAGGAGGAAGGGGGAGGAGGAGGAGAAGAAGAAGAAAAAGTAAGAAAAGTAAAGAAATGGAAATGGAAAAGAAATGAAAAGAAAAAAATTACCAAAAATATCAGTCGCATTAACAATTAATATGACAGTTCAGTTCAGTTGAGTTCAGTTCAGGAAGCATTTAATGAGGACCAGTCCTTATTTCCTGGGCTTGGGAAGGCAAATAGAGAGGTGCAAGGATATACTGACACTTCTCACACTAAATTGTATTTAGAGGTGTCCCTCCAGCATCTCCCCCCTCCCCATACCCAGGTTTTCCAGGATAGTAGCAGTGGTAGTGGTAGATTCAGTACAAAGTACTGAAGAGAAAAACATCTGGAGAGAGGGTTACATACAGGCAGAGATGGACAGCATGAAGACATGGAGGTGAGAAATGGCACGGTGCACGTGGGACCCTAAAAGCAAATCAGAGCAACTGGAATATACAATAAATCAGGAAAATGAGGCTGAAAGAAATGGCCAAGGTTATGGCAAGTTTTAAGTCATTTATTAAATAGTTCAGACTTTATACAGAAGGCAATGGGAAAACACTGAAGGATTTTAAGCAGGTACTGACATTATTAGATGTGTTGTTTGGTAGAAAACTCTAGTGACCATGTAGGCAAGACTAAAGGCCTGAGAACTAAATGGAAAGGACTTTACAGTGATCCAAGTGAGAGATGATGATGCCCATGATAGTTGAAATGGAGAAAAAGGGATAAAATAAAAAGGAAAAATTAGGAGCTAAAATTAACAGGACCTTCTCATTGAACAAAGGCAGAGACTTATATTTCTATTTTAACTAACTAGGATATATAACAACATCATGTATTGTGCTGTGAATACAGACAAACAGGAGAATAAGTTTAAGGGGGAGTTGAGTTCATAAACATGTTAACTTTAAGATGCCTGATAGAGATGCAAATGGGAACATCCAGTTGGCATTTGGGTATACCACTCTGAAATTCAGGAATATGAATGTCAGGATATAAGTAGTGCTTCAACCCTAAGGGTGGATGAGAGTTCATCCTAAAATGAGTACCTGTTAGTCTTCAAAACAACCCTATGAGATAAACAATATAGCCCTTATATAAGTAGTGAAAAAGCTGAGGCCCAGAGAAGGTAAATAACTTGTCCAAGTTCTCACAGTAAGTGGCAGAGCAGAGATCAAAGTCTGACTTCCACACCTCTACTTTTTCCTCTATGCTATGATGCTCCCTGAGAATAGAGTCAATGTGAAGTCTGAACCCTGGGGAGAAATGGATATTTGAAAGGTGGACATACGAGGAAGAGCTATTCGTTCTGTCACGTGGAAAGACTGACCTTATTCTGGAGCCCTATGTGAAGAAAATGTTGGAAATATGGCAGTGGCCACCTGGATTTCTTAATATAACATGTGAAACATTTTCTGCAATAAGGTGCAAGAAGGGAGCTAACTCTTATTGACCAAATACTCTATGTCAGGTATTGTACTCTATATAAGATTAAATGATCTCAGATAATCCTGACCACTACCAAATAGTTAATTATTATTGGCCTTTTACAGATAAGAAAATTAAGAGGAATTAAAAAACTCAATGAAAAAAAAAAAAAAGACATGGATAGGTGATGGTTGCACTTTCCACTTTCTGCCATACCATGTGGCCATCCAGCAGAGGCATCAGTGAAGGTACTAGAACCAGTCATATACAGTGGTCACTATGTCTAACAAGACAAAGCCTTGAGCAACTTCACATTGGTAAATTTGGTTCATACGCCTTTAAAAATACTTTTAATAACATTTAAATTTTCTCACAGATTTACTCTAAAATACAGTTTCCAGTAAAACCCTGGTGTAAATCCAGTCCAGTTATTTCTGTTCTGTTCAGTGACAGGAGGACTCCACAGTTATCTCCGTAAGGGGCAGCAGGATCTTGGAGTAGGTCTTCCTGTTTTGGGTTTCTTACCTATTCCCAGCTATTCTCCACACTACTGGCAGAGTGGTTCTTCATATCTGCAAGTCTGATCATGTCATACTCTTGCTTACACCCCGTCACTTCTTTTCCTCATAAATCTATATTGCTGAATGGTGTATGAGACTTCATCACGACACTCTCCTCTACTCACTAGCTCTACCTCCTGCTGGCCTCTCTGTGCCATTCCACAGCCCACTTACACTCAACTACTCACATCTCCTAATGACGTGTATCTCAGCCTCAGGTTGCTGAGTGTACGCCTCTTTCTGCTTTGACTTCCCTTTCTCAACGTGCTCATCCAGCAAAAGGTCTCCTCCAGCTTCTGGATAAAACTCAGCCATCACGTCCTCTGTAAAGGTTGCCTTGCAAGCATCACCTAGAGAGAACGCGTTACTCTTCCTTGCCACAGCCATCAGAACTTGGGAATGCCTTGTCATTACAACTGTCTTATCACTAAAGCCTTATCATTGCAACTACTTCATGGCTATGACTTTTCATTTTCATGACTTCCATTTATAAGAGGGGGGAGCTCTGTGCTTGTATCACCTTTGCATCTCCAGTTTCTAGCAGAATGACTGGTAAATAATATATATGCAAGAAATATCTGCACAAATGAAGGCTATTCAAACCAAAGAAAGATGAAGTCATAGATGCAAATTTTTGTCTAGAGCAAGTCATAATCACACATCTTTGTAATAAATCTTTTTAGACAATTACATTTCTAAAAGTTTATTGAAATAAACCCAAAGGTAGAAAGAAGTGAATGTTTATCAGGCTGTTCATAAGCCTGCATGTTAAATGCCACTGAACAAAAACAATGTAAAAGCTCACCAAAGCTCTGGGAAGCTGCGTTTTAAAATACCCATTACATGGATGCCTGGGTGGTTCAGCTGGTTAAGCGTCTGAGTCTTGTTTTTGGCTCAGGTCACTATCTCATGGTTTGGGGGATCAGCCCCCTATGGGTTGGGATTCTCTCTCTCCCCTTCTCTCTGCCTCTCCTCTGCTCATGCACATGTGCTCACTCTCTCTCTCTCTCTCTCTCAAAATAAATGAATAAACAAAAAATGAAATACCCATAATAATGGAGGCCAACGTGTAAAGTCTTATAAACGTTGTATCAGCATTCACTGAAACTTGGGTTTTAATACTGGCTGCCCCTCTGGCCTAACAAGATGGTATCAGGGATTGTTTCTGAGGGCTGATGGGAAAATCCAGACTCTCTTCAGTGTTAAATTGGAGCTCATCAGGCTGAAAATAGATCCCAAGTGTCCAATTCCCTGAAACACAGGATCAGACATTTAGCTACAGGAAACCCGAGGAGAGAACAATGCCCTCTGAAAGGCCTCAAGGTCTTCTTAGTTACAGGAGCCAGAAGCTATATTAATATTATTTTAGCATTTATTCAAAGTGAACAAAAATCCTCACCCCATAATATCTTGTACATTTTCCTCACACACTAAAAATCAAGAGGGCAGCAATTAAAATAGCACAAATACTCATGATTAAATAAGATATGTAGAAAGGAAGCCCACCTCTTCATATAGTAAAGTCAAATTTGGAAGAAAGAAGACAAACGAGAATTTGGAAAGTATGGCTGTCCCAGGAGGGGAATCAAGACACCAGAATTTTGTTTCAGTTCTGCCCGATTTGCTATGAATTTTTAGTCAGGTCACTAAGACCCTGCAGCCTTAGTCACTTACCAGCCAGTGGTTTAGACTCAGACAGGTCACCAAGACTCTACATGTCTCAACTTCTTCCGGCTGATCATACCTACCTTATGGGATTTCATGAGGAATAAATGAGGTAGCATGGATGAAACATGTTCCTCAGTGCCCTAAAGCAGATGTTCCCAAACTCACTTGGTATCTAAGTAAGACTTTCAAACAATGGAAGTATCTGACAGCTCCGTTCATTAAGTTGTTAGGTACAAATAATGAGTATTTTCTTGTCCTTAAGACAAGTAATTTTATGAAGTAATTTTATGAAGCAAACACACATAAATTGAAACTAAGAAAATAAAAATTTTATTGTATTGGTGAATAACTACAATTACTTCCTAATGAGATGCACATGTCTGTTGGGATCTGCGCAGAACACTGCCTCTTTCATTTCATGTTCTACATTGATTTTCATGCTATACTTGCTTTTTATCAGTTACCATTTAAAACCCAGGTCTGAAACATAGTCATCTGAAGGAACATAGCATGGTCTAAGGTTGAAAGTGTGCAATACGTTAAGTTCGTTCAGTGGCTGACATGTATTACTGTCTTTCCCATGAAAATTTAAAGTATATTTAGTATTCTGGGACATCTTGGCACACAGTTTGGAAACTATGATGCTAGCACATAATAGGTGATCAGGAAGCATCTGGACTAGATAAATTATCTCTTTCAGGTAAGTAGCTCGATAATTTGTTAGGTTTTTATTGTTTTTCTTATAGTAGTCTGGACATAGTTTATGTAAAGAAAATAAGTTCAAATTGTTTATTTCCCCCTTTCTTCTGGATTAAAATGCACCTTTATTATCAAAAGTCACTGGTGTCAGTATCTAGGTACTGATAATCATTGTCACTGAAGGTTGCCAGCATGTGTTAATTATTGCAAAAAGGAGCACATATATTTAAAAATATGTACATGCCCAAGAGAACTTACTTTGTCCTACCCGGCCAGTTGTGATCTTTTCCTGCTTGAACAGTAAAGGAATTAATATCTACTCACAATTTGCCAGCTGCATATGGCACTACTTTTTAAGGAATGTTGTATTTAAGTACAAAAACACTCAATTGGGGGAACTTTTATTTATGAAAGATAAAAGGCATATCAGCAAGTATGTGAATCACATTGAGAGGAGGTGAAGCTGGGGGAGGAAAATAATGTTAATGCATTGTTTTTTGCATAGACAGGGAATAGAATACGCTAGAAAAATCTTACATACCAGAAAAATCCCATATTCTGAGAAGGAGAATTAGGACATAAATGCTGACTCTGGGGCTCCATCTTGTGTTAATGGCTCTCTGAAGTGTTTTGTTAAGGAGGATTCTGAGGAAAACTTCAGGCTCTTCAAAAAGTGAAGTGCTGGGGTGCTTGGGTGGCTCAGTCGGTTAAGTGTCCGACTTCAGCTCAGGTCATGATCTCACGGTTCATGGGTTCGAGCCCCATGTTGGGCTCTGTGCTGACAGCTCGCTCAGAGCCCGGAGCCTGCTTCAGATTCTGTATCTCCTTCCCTTTCTGACCCTTCCCTGCTCACGCTGTCTCTCTCAGAAATAAATAGAACATTAAAAATACTTTTTTTAAAAAGTGAGGCGCCACGATCCACTAGTGATGTATGCCACTGACTTAGGAGCAAAGGCTGGCAGCGTACATACTGTACATGTTTGTCACTTGTGGCCAAAATATACAGAACTCCAGAACACTCTCCCTCTTCCATTTTTAAGGAAAAAGATCCAGATTACATTTTTGCTTATTTATTTTACTATTTTGTATTAAAAATAGAAAATATATAACTATAAACAAATACCCTCCCAAGTTTTAAATAAAGTTCTCAGGCTGATAGAATGTTAGATCAACAACTGTCTGCCATAGTATCAGTGATTCAGGTCAAGTAAGGGAGCAAATACGTCTTTGAGAACAGTTACCAAGGTAGCAATATTAGAAAATAGTAAGAATACAGCCACGTTAGGTGCCTGAAATATCTGAGCATCATTCTCTCCTACTATCCTAAAGAAACATTGCCTGAGTGGCTCAAATGGTTGAGCGTCTGACTCTTAACTTCTGCTCAAGTCGTGATCCTGGGGTTGTGAGATCGAGTCCTATGTCTGGTTCTGAGCGGAGCATGGAGCCTGCTTAAAATTCTGCCCCTCTCCCCTGTTTGCTCTCTCTCTCTAAAATAAAAAAAGAAACAGTTCTCTTTATCTGATACCTAATTCCTATAACATGCAATTGCAATTCCCAAAATCTCACTTCAGACCTTTAAAAAATCTATTGAGATAATTATAGATTCACATGCAGTTGTAAGAAATAATAAAGAACCATTTTCCATTCCAGTGACAAATCTTGTATGAGTATAGTCCAATATCACAACCAGGAAATTGGCATGGATATAATTCACCCAACTACTCCGATTTTACCAGATTTACATGTATTTGTGTGTGTGTGTGTGTGTGTGTGTGTGTGTGTGTGTGTGGTGTATATATGTACTTTTAAGTACAGTTTTATAACGTATGTAGCTTCTTGTGACTGCCAAACCAGTTAAACTACAGAACAGTTCTATTACAAGGACTCTTTGTACTACTTTTATTTTTCGGCTTAAATAACAGCAATTTATTTTCTCACAGTTCTAGAAACTAGAAGTCCAAGATTAAGGCTTAGGCAGCGTTGATTTCTTCTGAAACCTCTCTCCTTGTACTGCTCTTTAGCAGACACAACTACCTCCTTCTCTTTCCTCTTCCTAACTTCTGGTAACCACTGATCTCTTTTCCATTCTGTAATTTTGTCATTTTAAAAATGAGATGTAAATGCAATCATATGGTATGTAACCTCTTGAGACTGGCTTTTTCAATCTAATCTAATCTAATCTAATTCCCCAAGACCCATCCAGTTTGCTGTATGTATCACTAGTTCATTCTTTTTTTATGTTGATTTATTTATTTTGACGGGGCAGGGGTGAGAGAGAGACAGGGAGAGAGAGAATCCCAAGCAGGCTCCACACTGCCAGCACAGAGCTCGACATGGAGCTTGAACTCACAAAACCATGAGATCATGACCTGAACTGCAATCAAAAGTTGGATACTTAATTGACTGAGCCAGCCATGTGCCCCTCTAATACATTCTTTTTGTTATTGAGTTGTAATGTGGATTCCATGGAGTGGTTTAACCATTCACCCTTATAATAAATGTCATGACTAGTTCAAGAAATCGAATGACTGGAAATGCCAAAGTACAAATTCTTACATACATGATACCTTACAGTAGAACTCAGGAGCTCATCAATATAACTTTTACCTTTATCCTCTCATATTTTGTGAGGTTATGGAAGGTATCTGGGAGGCACCATAAGATGCCTTAGCAAGGTGAACATCTGATTAATGGAAACAGCACACAGTGATGAGAAATAATGTGTTTTAAGCTAGAAGTGAGGTCAGGTGACTTCATTGTGGCCTATTTCCAGGATGGCAAATACATTTCACTTCCAGTAAAAATTATGAGCTATCAGAAGTGGCTGCCTGGTGGGGCGCCTGGGTGGCTTAGTCGGTTAAGCGTCCGACTTTCGCTTGGGTCATGATCTCACGGTTCGTGGGTTCGAGCCCCGCGTCGGGCTCTGTGCTCACTGTCAGCTCAGAGCCTGGAGCCTGTTTCAGTCTGTGACTCCCTCTCTCTCTGACCCTCCCCTGCTCACACTGTCTCTCTCTCTCTCTCTCTCTAGAAATAAATAAAAAACATAAAAAAAAAAATTAAAAAAAAAAAAAAGAAGCGGCTGCCTGGAGGGCCGTGACAATGATTCAGAGGATGAGTCCAGGCTGAGCAGAAGCAGAACCCAACTGGTTCCTGATCTGCCCCAGGTATTGGTGGAGATATTGCCACGTCTGTGCCAGTTGTTTGTCAGCAGTGGTGTTAGAGTTTAAAGAAAAATCAACAAGCCGCATGAAATATGTAAAGAAAAATGTTTAGAAAATTAAATCTGATGAGTATGTCTCTGGCATTGTTCAGGGAAGGAGCTGCCGGCAAGCTGGGCATCACTGGAAAATTTATCTCTGTAGTCGGAAAGGATGGCTTAAGCCAGGAATTCCTTCAATACAGTCTCCTGCCTCCTTTTTATTCCAAATCTACCCATATCAATAAGGTGGTTCATTCTGAGAGAGAAAACAGTGACCAAAGGAGCTAAAAGTTCTCTGTTCTTCTGTTATTTGAATGTTTAGTAAGTGACAAGCAGGGTACTAATATATTTTATATACACTATCTCATTAATTCTCACACAACCTTATGAAGTTGGTTCCTATTATTATCTCCATTCACAGATGAGACCTGAGGCTTAAAGGTTAGGAAAAGGAAGCCTTTGGTATCTGCCTCCACTGCTTTTCCTTCCCCTCAGCCTTTTCTTTATCATTATAAGCTAATAAACGGAATTACATTTAATATACAAATCTCTGGTAAGTCTGGGCTGCATGCTCATTCCCACATTCCTGGGGCTTGCTCATCCGTGAGCACTGGCAAAACCAAGTGCCTGGATCCCCAAAGGTTAAAGATTAGACCTGGGAAATGGAGACAGACTTGAGTGAATTTTTTCAAGCCACTTTGCTTAGTCCTGAGCTAGCCTTCCTGAGTCACACCCTTCTTCATCATGCTAGCAAACCACAGCACGAATCTCATCATAAATGATAGAACTACTGAAAACAAAATGGCTGTGATTATATTTTAGCACTTGCAAGGTGAGAAATTATGTTAATAATAACAGGTCTGGGGCGTCTGGCTGACTCAGTTAATTAGGCATCTGACTCACGGTTTTGGCTCAGGCCATGATATCATGGTTTGTGAGTTCAAGCCCCATATCGGGGCTCCACGCTGATAGTCGGGAGCCTGCTTGGGCTTCTCCCCTCATCCCCCAGCCTCTTCCTCACTCGCACTCTCTCTCAAAATAAATAAATAAACTTAAAAAAATAATAATAACAGGTCTAATAGATTGCAACACATTTCCCCCATGAGACCTACAAGGAAGTAGAAGGAAATAATTTTGAGAACTAAATAAGTATTAGGAATTTAATGCTAACATTTAAACAAACATAAAGTGTTTCTATTTTTTCTTTCATATATATTATTTATTCCCATTAAAGCATCCCACGAATACTCTTCATTCTCACTTCTACAGTTGGTAGATATAGCAGTAATTTAAATTTCTAAATTTACACTCGCACTGCACTTTATAATGTTAAGTTGTGAAAAAGAAAAACACATTCTTGTTATTAGGTAATCATTAATGCAATTCTTTTATTTCATCTTCCATATTATTCATGAGGAAACTTGTAAAGCCTATCAGAATATTTGTTTTATTCTCTAATTTAAGAATATTATTAGTAGGGTGCCTGGGTGGCTCAGTTGGTTGAGCATCCACCTTTGGCTCAGGTCATGATCTTGCAACTCATGAGTTCAAGCCCACATCCGACTTTGCTTTGATAGTTCAGAGCCTGGAGCCTGCTATGGATTCTGTGTCTCCCCCTCTCTGCCCTTCCCCTGCTAATGGTCTGTCTCTTGGTAATAAATAAACATTTTAAAAATGTTTTAAAGAATATTATTAAATAAATGTTCTTTAAATTATGTGGGTATCTCTTAGCTTTATTTAGGAGAAGAGGAAACAAGAGTGTATGAGATTTAAAAAATAATTGGCACATTATATGGCAAATGAGGAGCAGAACTGGGTCTCAGCTGGGTCTGTTTCTGACCTCAGGTGAAATTCAACGTGTCTTACAGCTCACAACAGTATTACGTTTTTCCTAAATGACTAGAAGACAGTTTTACAAGGGAACCATGGGCCTAATCAGTCACACATAGTAGTAAGTGCACCTGATTCCTCCAACCCATGTGAAAAATGAACAGAACTTTGGAACAAGAGAATATCATTTGGTGCTGGTGGGAATGCAAAATGATACAGCCATTAGAGCAGTTTCCTATAAACACACTCTTACCGAGCAATTGAGCTCGGAGGTGAAAACTTAATGTACACACAAAAAAACTATACATGGATGTTTACAGCTTTACTCATAATTGCCAAAACATGGAGGCAACCAAGATGTCTTCAGTAGGTGAATGGATAAATAAACCAGGGCACCTCCAGATGATGAAATATTATTCAGTGCTAAAAATAAATGAGCTATCCAGCTATGAAGATATGGAGGAAACTCAAATGCATATTACTAAGTGAAAGAAGCCAATCTGAAAAAAGGCTGCATATCGTATGCTTCCAACACATGACATTTTGGAAAAGGCAAAACTATGAAGACAGTAAAAAAGATTAGTGGTTGCCAGGGTTAAATGGAAAGGGAACGGTGAATAGGTGGAACACAAAAGATTTTAAAAGCAATGGAACTATTCAGTAGGATACCACAATGGTGGATACATGTCACTAAATATTTGTCCAAACCCATAGAATGTACAATACAAAGCATGAACCACAGTGTAAACTATGGAATTTGGTTGATAATGATAATGATAATGATAATGATAATGATAGGTAAGATGTAGGTTCATCAATTGTAACAAATGTACCATTAGATAATGGGGGATGCTGATAGTGGGAGAGGCTATCTGTGTGTAGGGGCAGAGAGGATACAAGGCTCTCTGTGTTTTCCACTCAATTTTGGGATGAATCTAAAATATTCTCTATTAAAAGAAAAAAAAAATGAACAGACTGGCAAAAGAAGAGGCTTTATCAAAATGGGGGTCAAGAAGAATGTGCCCATGACCTAGACATGATCATTCTCACAGACGTATGCTGAGCCTAATAATGAAATTCTCAGCCTAAATGAGGTACAATTATCTGAGACAATTGTATTGTTTAGTAATTGGGTGAAGATTTCTGGTAAGGAGGAATCTGGTATTGTTTGGAAATGGTTTGATAAGATGCTTTAGGACTTTGATAGAAAATCCAGAATGTAGAGAGAGATTGTAGGATAGACAGAAATGTCAAAGACTCCTTTCCCCTGTCCCTGAAGTAGTATGGTCAATGCTCAACTTTGGAGAAAAACCAATGAACACAGAAGATTTCAAGTTTATTGTGAGTGCATCATATTAAAATATCTCCATCTCCTCTAAAAAATATTTAGCAAATTTCACATCACTCACTAATGCAGAAATATTGATGAGAATGGACTTTCTGTTGGAGCAGATCAAAAAGGAGCACAAG
Organism: Proteles cristata cristata; assembly: GCA_017311185.1. Lineage (NCBI taxonomy): Eukaryota > Metazoa > Chordata > Mammalia > Carnivora > Hyaenidae > Proteles > Proteles cristata. The sequence continues at coordinate 33,375 of JAESUZ010004016.1, read as the reverse complement.
GGGATGACTGACAGAAATAGAATGTCTTCCTTATTTAAAAAAAATCCGATATACAGAAAACACACTTAAAACCCAATAATTCAGAAGAAAATTATTTTCTAATGTGTCTTCCCATTTTACAGAAATTTACTCCAGGACACTGTTAATCCAACAGATGTTGACAGGATCAAATTATTCCTGAGAACACACAGGGAAGGTAATATTTGTTTTTATCTTAAGACAGATCAGGATGACCCAAAAGGCCACCTATATATTTACTTAGGGCACCAAAATGAGAAAAAAACAACTTTAAAGAATTACATTTCCCAGAATGAGTATAGAAAATTTTGAAATTTGTTAGACTTTCCTATGCTTATTTGACTGAATAAGGTCATTTTTATTTTGAATTAGATGTGGTTGTAGATAGGATGCCAAAATCTTTTAGTACCTAGGGTCTCTTGAAATCTTAATCTAATTTCTGTTCTCAAGGAATTAAAAAACTTGATGGAGAAGTAAAAACACAGAGATAATAAAAAGAGAATACACAGCATTCTATCATCATGTGGCAAACTGTGTGTTTCCATCTATAAATACAATACAAATTTTATGTAACATTAGACGATAATTTTATAGAAGAGACAAGACTTATGCAAGGCAAGTAGAACTGGGTAGGACCTTGATATTCAGAAGGAGGTGTATAATTTTATAGCCATGGAAAGCTTAAGCATACAGCTATTCCCATGAGTTCTGAAGATGATTCCTTTTAAAAGTCTTTACTAAAAGATAATGTTTTAGGAATGTGTTGTCAAACACCTCACCTGTTGAGTCTTCAGGGCTTAGGATCATTAGACATAAAGGAATGGAGCATCCGGAGAGTGTTTGTTGGGTTTTCACCACAGGCACCCTTCAGAAGCTCAATGGTGGGGAGGCATAAGGTCCCATTATAAGCTCAGAGGTCCTGGGAAAACCCATCTTCATGGAATTCATGGACTGGAAAGGCTGACAGTTTGAATTTGCTTTTAGGTCTCTTGACCTTCTAGTCCAGTGTTCAGGGAATTTGTTTTGTTTTGTTTTGTTTTTAAGAAAGAAGAGAAATGCGGGTTGATGACAGAGGAAATTTTTGTGCCCAGATGATTTAAGGAAACAAAGTCTAAAATAGGCAGGTCTTAGCTTCTTCAGCAAACATTCAATTAATTCATTTCATTTCCTTCCAGTCATGAGAAATCCCTGAACCTTTCACCTTTTCTTTACTCTCATTCCCATTAAAAAAAAAAAAAAAAAAAGTTACTGTGTACACATTAGGAACCTAAGTGAAGAAAATTAATAATGATATATTTACATGCTAAACAGAACATAAGCTGTGATTTCATATTGATTAAAGCAGGCCTGTGTTTTATTGTTGGGGGGAAAAGTTCATAAGGTAAGGGTTCTGCTGTTGTTTCTTGTGTTAGGTAGATTTTTGTTATCACATTTCTACCAAATCTTACTTTTTGAGGGCCAGAGTCAGGGAGGTAGTATATTCCTCTTATTTAAAAACTTAAAGGACACTTAATAATAATGGTGTTTTGGTCAGTTCTAAGAAAATGTTCAACTCAGAATCTATTGCTAATGGTCTACAAAGAATAAAACACAAATTAAATGTGAAATCAAAAGAGAGGTTAAGAATGAAGAACGAGAATGGGACATTGTGAATGTTAACTGCACTGTTAGCTTCATGCAGACCTTTCTAGATCACAGACTTAAAATGAAATGTGAAATACAGGAAGGAAGATCCACTAGAAACAGTGAAAAATTAATTCTCTTCAATTAATTCTTATTTCTTTTCTTTTATGGTAAAAATCAAATTACCATGTATTATTAGACTGAATATTTCTCTGCCTTGGATCGCTTGGCCTCAGATATTGAGAAATCCTGCATGTTAATAAATCTGTCCTTCACAGTACATCGAAACACCATTGCTTCACTTCCTCTCTAACAGTTCAGTGGAGGAAGAGACGTTCTAAAATGTTCACCTTTAACAGTTGAAGATAGTCAGGGTGAGAGAGAGCAGGTACCTTCTAAGAGACTGGAAGTGAGTCAGGGGCAACTTGGAGTATAAACAACAGTCTTTGCCTATTATTTCTTTATTTATTTTGAGAGACCGAAAAAGAGCGAGAGCACAAGGAAGGGGTAGAGAAAGGGGAAGAGAGAGAATCCCAAGCATACTCAACACTGACAGTGCAGAGCCCAATGTGGGACTCGAACCGCAAACCATATGATCATGGCCCGAGTCAAAACCAAGAGTCAGATGCTTAACCAACTGAGCCATCCAAGGGCTCCTCCTTGCCTATTATTTTAATATTGCTCTTTAATGTTTCAAGGGGGCAAATTTATACACAATGACTCCATTTTCTTTAGTGATAATAAAAAATGATCTCTTAGCAATAATTTTCCTTCTTTCATGGAGATCATAGTGGGACAGACAGGAGCTAGCCATTTGTTTAAATGCAGTACCATGTGACAAAGGAAGATGAAGAAGAAAGACACCACAAATTTCTGCTTGGTAGGAAATAAAAGACCCTAACCAAGATGTAAACAAAGTGCAGCTGAGACAGTATAAGCGTCCACCTAATGAATGGGTATTTGGGCTCAGAGAATTATGCTTATGTGTATTTTTTAAATTTGTATTTACATTGAGAAAGATATAAAGAGCAAGCAAGGGAGGGATAGAGAGAGAAACTGAATATCAAGCAGGCTCCCTGCTGTCAGAGTAGAGCCTGATGTGGAGCTCGAACTCACGAACCATGAGATCATGACCTGAGCCAAAATCAAGAGTCGGGGGTTTAATTGACTGAGCCAGCTCAGCACTCTGCTTATATGTATTTAATCACAAACTCAGGAACTTGGAGTTTTATTTATTAAAATAAAAGCACCATCAACTTTTGCAAAGGTGAAACTCAGCCTCTAGGCAAATAGTCATAATGGCTGACAAACTTTAGAATGCATATGGACAAATGAAGTAACTTAATACAGTTACTGGGATCCATTCCATGACATGCAGCAGAACGGGTTTAATCAGAATTTATAATCCCCACTTCAGGGGATTCTAGTGCAAGTAATCTGGTGACCACACTTTGAGAATATTCCCAATGTTCCTACTGCTGTCTGGAGCTGGTAGCTCATTTCCTGTTCAAATCCAGCTTCGTCAGAACTGCTCACACTTTTCTGACATACCGTTATAGCAGGGTGTCTAATTTAGGAAGTCATATATAATTTGAGGTGCTTATAGCCATATCTGTGTCACCTTATTCTGGATATATAATCTTTAGGCAAAATGTAAAAAGCCATGTGTAATGCAGATATTTATGACTCAAGTGATGTGAAACACATAAGAGACTTAATGTATTAAAGAATTTTATAAATTTGCATAAGATAAAATCATTCCTCAATCTATATTTTTTTTCACAAACTGGAATTTAAATTTCCTTTGGCTGAAGGTAACATGTACCAATAGGTTAGTAGTCTTTCTACCATAGTACAACTGACTGTCACTTTGTTAAAATAAAGAAAGTCCTGAGGATTTAAGAATTAAATGTGTGGGTTAATTTATCTTACCATAATCTTAGATTATTCAAGGAGGGTCATCTTTTTGGCTCATTTTATGCATGGAGAGCTCTATTGCTTCCTATGTCTTTGGCTAGAAAGAGTTAACTGCTTTTCCACTGACATAAATTAGCAAAGCCCTTTACACAAAAGAAAAAAATCATGTTCAGTCTGTGAAGTGTGTTTTCTCCTCATTTTATCAAAAGCAGAGGTAAATGCTTTTCCCCAGATCTTCCAGAGAACAATGACTCTCCATTCATATTTGTAGTCATGGGACCTGACCCGTTTTCATACAGAGTATCCCTGGAAGGGATGCTGAACAGTAAAGTCCTTCTATCTCCACTTGCCAGTTCTTTTGACCACTTCCCCTGAGAAAAAAATACCTCAGAGCAAAGCCATTCGTTTTCAAAGACAACACTACACAATAAGTGATGTTTTATATTATGCATCTTGTTGCTATTCTAGTCCACTTATTCTCATTCAGAATTTATGAGCCTTTTTCAAGTCAAGATGACTTTCCTGGGATTTCTAAATGAGCCACAACCTCCTTTACCAGTCCATGAACAGGCAGAGTGGAAGGAGAGTTGAGCAGACTTGGGAAGACACAGATTCCAACCCTGTCATCACCACTAATATGATAGGCCCTCTCTCCCTTCTGGGAGGTGAGAGATTCAGAAGTCATCATTGTCCTTTCTGAGCTATGGTTCAATGCTTCTCCTTTTCTTTTTGTGTAATTCTGATGCTATAGTAGCTGGTGACCTAGTCTTGTTTCTAATAAGACATGCATTAGTGGAAATTAGTGGAAACGCTGTAGCTCTTCAAGGTACACATTGGTCATCAGGTCCCACATCAACTGTTAAAAGTACGCCACACACAGAATGAGAGGTTATCCCTTGTGAGCTCATGTGGACCCTCAGGTGGGACATGAACAGCTGACACTTTGTAAGGTAAATTAGATTACAGTGCCCAAGCATTAGCCAGATTATAATCTACCATTTTATTATAGATTTTGAACATAAAAGTATGTATACACTCTAATACATGAATTATTTTTATAGAAATCAATGTTAATCATAATTTCTATATATTCTTTGAGTCAAGAACAGCAGGACCTACTGGAAAATACATTGTTGAAAATTATTATGTGCAACTAAAAAGTAATAAAAACTATGTATACACACACACACACGAGTGTGAGAGGGGGAGGGGCAGACAGAATCAGAAGCAGGCTCCAGGCCCCAAGCTGTCAGCACAGAACCTGACGTGGGGCTCAAATCCACAAACCCCAAGATCAGAACCTGAGCCCAAGTCCTACGCTTAACTGACCAAGCCACCCAGGCATCCTTTAAAACTATATTTTATAATAATAACCATAACAATAGCTAAGATTAAGCTTTTAATATTTACAAGGCAGTATTTTAAGTGTTTTATGGATATATATAGTTAAATCCTCTCACTGAATGAGGAAGTAATATATTATCATCCTCATTCATGTACAAAAAACATAGATGTTAAAAACTTTTCCAAGGACACACAACTAGTAACAGTTGAAGCTAGAATTGAAAAATACAGAGCCTGATTATAGAATCTTGACCACTATATTACCCTGCCTTAAATGAATAAATTGGTAATTTAAACAGAGTGGGCTTTATTAGTCTAAAATAGTGAGGCTTTATCATTTACTCTCATATCTCAGAGTATTTTGGTACAGGGGAAGGTCTCAAGTTTTGCTATCACTAAAACAAGTAACTATAGCAAGAAAAAACTTACAGAATAAAATTAATCCATTGTTCCCATATATGTATATAATTCATATATAATATATATAAGATAAACTATAATACATATACTTTGTATTTTTCATATTATATTTTTCTTTTAAGACTTTGGTATCTATGCTAAGTTTTCTATAGGTCACAGCTGGAAGATCAGAAAATAATGTACCAAGTACTATACTGAGCACTGAAGACATAGTAACAAATAAACTTCTTGTTGTATATGGAGAATTGGATGATGGACAAGTAAGTAATATATCTTGTATCTAGTGGAGAAAAGTAATCTTGATAGGAAAAAGCAGATTCAGGTGGTGGGTATTTGAAGTAGTGTTTGCTACTTCAAATGTGATATGCTCAAATTATGTGGTATAATCAAGAGAGGCCTCTCTGGTTAGGAGATATCTGAGCAGAGACCTGAATGAAGTAAGGGAATGTACCATGTGGTTATCAGAGAAAGAGGGTTCCAGACAGAAGGGAAGCAAGTGCAAAGATCCAGGGGGCAGCTAAAGGCTTGAATGTATAGGAAACAGTAAGGATCTTAATGTTGAAGAGAAGCACAGAAGAGGAAGTCAGAGAGATAGTGGGACTCTAGGTTACATAGGGGCTCCTGAATTCAAGTTCGGTCTTTTTGTTGAGTGAGATGGAGAGCCTTTCAGTTGTCCTAAAGAACTGTGGCATGATCTGCTCTACATTGTAAAGAGATTGCCCTCACTGTCATGTAGATAATAGATAGAAATGGGACTAAGATGAAAATGGAGAAGGTAATTAGGAGGCTACACCATCTGAGAGTAGACTGGGTCTTACATCAAGGTAAAAGCTTTGGAGATAGTGAGAAGTGATTATATCGGGGATATATTCTGACAGGAGAAATAGAAAAGTTGGCTGATTGGACGAGGTGGGTGAGAAACAAAGAAAAATCAGGATGACTCAAAATTTTTGGTCAAAGCAACTTCAAGAACAAGATTGGCATTTATTTACTAAGATGGGGAAGAGAGGAGAATGGTGGGTTGTATTTTGGTGGGGCTGTCACCAAAATAGAAAAAGAAAGGCTTTGAAGGAAAACATAACACTTGAACAGAGTTGTGAGTAGATATTATAAAATTAGGGAAGGTCCTCCAGGGATCATGAACAGGATGATTCTTATTTTTATCAAAATGAATAACATGAGCCAAGGCAAAAGTAGATAAGAAAGTAAGAATGTTGTAAGAACCACAAGTGATCTGTTTGGACCAGAACAGGGGGCATTAGACTGGGGAAGCCAGCAGTGCCCAAATAATAAACAGCCTTCCACATGGGTTCTTTGTTTTATAGGTACTTTGCTGCATAGACAGAATCGAGAACCATGATCTAAGTGGTATCTTTACAATTCTTGTCCTATGAAGTCAGCCTTCTTCCATAATCCCATATAGATTTCATTTTCTAATCTTATAGAGCTGCCCTAATCCCATATATATCTATTTCTCTATTCTGTGAAATGGTTACATCTGTCCCTATCATTTTACAGAACCTTACAGAGACTTCTGATATTGGGCAACCCCATGTCTACCATCTTATGCCAATTATCTTCCTGGATGTCTTCAGAGACATTAACATAAAGGGCTGAGCTAAGTGAAAAATGGGTAGAGCTGAGGACATCTAGCCTTGACAAAGAGCATGTTGGATACTGACATGGTGGGAAGACAGGACAGAAATGGTTTCTCCTCACTTTTGTTTCTTGAAAAAGAATAAAAACAAATGACAAAAATGAAACTTGGTTCATCCTGACAGTAAGGATGGAACACCAAGATGGACAAAAGTGAGACCACACTCTGACATACTTTAAGAGGAAGAGAAAAAAGTTCAGCTTTTTATTTCAGCGGATTTTCACCCAGGTAACCTGGAAAACAAATGGTTACAGATATGTCTTCGGACAATCAGTGTTATTTCACTTGTAGACAACCTTAAAGTTTTCTCCTCTTGCTCTGCTAGATATTTGTTTCACCATGATCAGATTCCTCAGACAACTAGGTAAGTTTGTTGAGTAAAGGGAAGGGGGTATTTGAATCTGGGCTTGGTCAGCACTTAGGGTTTCTAGGCAATTGAGTTAATGTCTTTGCCTCAATACCCATTAAAAAATAGAATAAAAATAATGGCTTTATCTAATTTATAGAAAGAATGGGGTATATGAGAGCACTTTATAAAATGTTTCACCAATGTCAAAGTACTTTAAACACATAAATTATATATTTCATAACATAATTAAAGTTTCTGAGTTATTTTTTCTTATGTCTAATCTTCCTGAGCAGCTTACAAACTTACAATGGCCAGACCCAATCTTTTCACCCCAGTGGTTCCCATGTCCATTGTTCATTAGTCCCATTTGGGGAACTTTTTATTCTCTTTTAGAGAGAGAGAAAGAGAGCATGTGCAAGTGGGGAGAGGGCGAGAGGGAGGGAGAGAATCCCAAGTAGGCTCCAAGCTCAGCACAGAGAACAACACAGGACTCGATCTCACAACTCTGTGATCATGACCTGAGCCAAATCTAGAGTTGAACGTTCAACTGACTGAGTCACACAGGTGCCTTTTGGGGAGTTTTTAAAGATACCTATTTCCAGCACCTGACCCACCCCAGATATCCTGACTCAGAATCTCCAGGGTTGAGCTCAGGCATAAGAGCTCCCATAAGAGCTCCCAGATTGGGGAATTCTTACATGGCACTGGATATTCTCCATCCCCAGTAATGCCCTCTTTCAGGACATAGTAGGAGCTCATATTTGATAATGAAGAAAGATTAAAATAAAATGTCTCTGCAGGAGGTAAGGTTTTGAAAATGTCACACTAATTTATAAATGACAATGTGGTATTTTGATTAGAACATGTGTTAATAGGAGAATGATTCCAAGAAACCAATCTTGAAGCTAAAATTGATCATCTGGATTTATCCTGACCTCACATAAGAAGGAAAAATACAAAAGTTATAAAGAAAATCAAAATGTAACCTAGGACCAAGCCTCCTACCATGGTGTCCTTCCTATTTCTCTTCTCTCTGGGTACACAACACACATGCACGTGCACACACACACACACACACACACAGACACACACACACACAGATAGATTAGTATCACTTTTCTAGACTGCTAAGTAAATTAGCTCATCAGATTCAAATTATTCATCATTTGAGTACTTGCTATGTTCAAAGCCTCATTTTATATAGAAAAACAAGTCTTTGGAATCTTGCTTAGAGGACAGAAATAAGACAGACACACCTGTCACTGTGATACAAATAAATGAAGGTAACACCTCCAGTTAAGATAGCCCTATGACTTTCCCTGTGTACTTCACTTGTGACTATTGTCCCATGTAGTCAGAATCAGAAGCCAGGAAGGATAAAGTTAATTAATTGATTTAAGCACCAGAGTTACAATGGATTAAAAATAGAGAATGGTTATCAAACCAAAAAGCAAGTATATTAAAAGAAATTGTTCAAGATTAGTCTATGAATGGCAAATGTTCTTCAAAGGGTCCCTTTACATGAACAAGCCCCTCAATACTTCACCAGATGATTCAAGAAGACTTAGAGATAGGAGCCTCTGCTATAAGCACATGCCATGAGCTGAGAGGAGGAGAAGTCCAGAAGAGAGACCAAGAAGGGCCTTGATGGAGGAATTCATATTTGGAATGGAATTTGAAACAATGGCAAACACATTTCATAAGCACAGATGGGAGAAAGGCAGTTCCAGTGACAGCGTGGGCTTTCCGTGGGAGAACCCTCCCCCCCCCCCTTCCCGCTAGAGTAGAGCACTTCGGTAGTTATTCAAGACACTCGAGTGTGACCCAACTAACTGGCGGTTGGCCTTCTCAAAAAAGAAAATGGAGCTCTCAGCTCTGCGGCTGCAGCTGCACTCCATGCACCAGGCACAACCCAGCTGATGCTGCAGCCTGAGCAGTCAGTAGCTCTGCCTGGGGAGGAGGTGGGAGGGAAAATAAGACAATCACTCTTTCTGTCTAGTTTGTAATCGCTGAAGAATAATTCCCAGATCCTGAACTTCAGATGACACGAGGCTAATGTGAAGGCATATTCTTTCAAGAACAGTTTGGCATATGGCCAGTACCCATTCCTACCTACCCTGAGAACAGGGATGAGAAAAAAAGGAAAGGACAGGAATAGGAGAAGAAAAGAAAACCACAAAGACTTTCAAAAAACTTAAATAGATGGATTTTTGGAGCAAAACTGGTGAAGACAGAAGAGGCTAGTCCAGGAGATCTCAGGATGTATATTAAAGATTGGTATAGAAAAAGAAATAGTTCTCAATTCCTTGAGTGCTTACCATTGCATTGGGTTCACTATCTCTTCAGATCCTTTCCACTACCTCTATTCCCATCTCCATCTTGTAGATGAAGACACAGACTGGTGAAAGTAAATAACTCGCACAGATTCATAAAGCTGTTAAGTGGCCGAACTTAAAAAAAGCAGAAACCCAGGCTTCTGACCCCACATTGTAATGGGATTAAATACCTGGGTTCAGCAATGGGAAGCCACTTGGTTACAATTATTTCAGTTCACCTAACTTACACAGGTTTTCTTCCTCATCTTGAGTGATTCGAAAATTGGTACATACTCCCATCAGCACCTTCTTTTCAAGAAAATGCCAATGCTGATATGTTAACTCTTTCCTTGTTAACAATAACTTAATATATTTATCTTTATGACTCTAGAAGGACCCAATCCCATGTCCTATTCTCCATATTGTTACTATCAATTCTCCTATTATTTATTTCATTCCAGTATAATTAATGCACAGTGCTACATTAGTTTTAAGTGTACTGTCAATTCTCATTTTTTGACCACTTGCTGTAACATAAAAATAAATATTGGCCCACTTTGGATCTCTGCACCTTCATTTCTGGCTCCAGTGCCCACATGTTCCTAGGAAGAAAAGTCCTAGAAACAAAATAAATTGCACATTGCTCCTGGTGTGATGCTAAAACTGTCACTGGCAGGGGAAGTGTGGATCTGTCTGGAGCATGAGTAACTGATAACAAAGGCAAACTCCGTCTCTAGTTGTCTCTCCAAGATACTCAGCTGACGAGTGGTTTCTATTTAAGCTTTAAATATACAAAACATATTTATTTACTTTGAAGTTCATCCGAATCTAACCATGGATAGAAAATAAAGCCCCTGATGTGATTGTACCATGGAGTACATATGCACTGGGCATGAAGAATTCCATTTATACAGTGTTAGAAATGAAGAGATGCTGGCCCACTCTTCCATTTTTAATGGTTGAAAACTGAGGCCCAAAAGGTTGGCATGACTTACATAACAACCCACATTGACTCAATGTCAACACACATGGGTTTGAAAGAATAGCCATTTACTAAATCTGTGCTATTGCTACTCTAGTTTTGAGGATTTTGACTGTTATTTTTAAGTGGTTCTACTCTAAAACCACAGCAGGTAGAGAAAATTTTGATGTGTATCTACAAGTAAATGTATGGCCAACTTGAATATAGGAATGAGAAAGTTGGCCAAATGAAATAGAATTTTTTCTAATTTTTAAAAAATAACTTTATGTTTTTTAATTTTACTTATTTATCTTAAATAAGCTCCATATTCAATGTGGGGCTTGAACTCATGAACCTGAGATCAAGAGTCACATGCTCTACTGACTGAGCCTGCCAGGTGCCCCCAAAAAATATGCCACCCCAAAATATTTCACTTTGGTATATTGATTATTATGAGCTGAAGGTACTTGAGGAATAGCATGTGCAAGAAGGGCTCTCTGAACCCTCCCTTTCTACCTAAAAGTAAGTCATAAAATTTCCCATGAGAAAGGTATCTTCTCTGCACTAGGAAGGAAAGAATGTTCTTATCACCAGAGAATGAGAGTCAATGCCAAAATGGACCTGTGCAAACTAACCTACTCAGATAACCCTGATCCTCCATTAGTTTCCTCCATATATTTCCTAGTCAGTCCTACAATTTACTGCCCCAGCACAAGCTGCTTTGTCTTGTCACATGCCCACAATCTATTCACCTTTTTGTGTAAAAAGACATATAAGCTTCTGGGCCTAACAGCTTCTTTGTGTCTTCGTTTTCCTTCTAGACTCCTGTGTACATGTAAAAATCTTAAATAAATTTGCTTACTGTTTTCTGATTAATCTCTCTGATGTCAGTTTAATTCTTAGGCCAACCACAGAACTTAGGGGACAGAAGGAAGTTTTTCATCCTCTACAGACTATAGTTAGGACTGTAGGCTATTGTATCATTATCAGTCTTATAGGAAATTCACACATGGCCTAGAATAAGCCCTCCCATCCTCTTACCAGATTCCTTAAATTTCTGGAAGATCCTTCACTTTTATCACCATGAACCCCATATAGACACAAGCTTTCTAAGCAGAAGGTCAAAAATCACACATAATGTGGTCAATGTGTCTGGTCCACATTTTGACAAAGTATAAGGTTAAATGTATTCTAGAATGGAAAGGGCATTTAAAAATAATCAACTAGCACCATGAGTTCCTGAACGAAAACAGTGTTTTAATACCCCAAAGATCAGAAGGATATAATCTACAGCTAAACTTCTTGAACAAGGGCAGTTGGCAACTGTAAATAAAACATACACACAACACCACTTAATTTTGATCACTTCATTATGGATCAGGAGCAGTCTACAGACTGGCATGTGAAAACCATAGCTATGTGCAGTGGGAAGCCACTGAATGTTCTAAAAAGGGGAGTAACAAGAATAGATTTGATAGAGACTATGGATTAAGGAGCAACGGGACAGATTGAAAACTCTCCATGTGCTGCATATAAAGCAAACCATACTCTTCTTCCCTTTAAGGGATTAAAAACAATCTTGTTATTCTCAGAGACATATACTATACGTGCCTAATTAAGGATTGATACTGTATATGATAGCAAATTATATTAGGTGATGAGTAAAGCATGACAAACAAGCAGAGGCAAGCACAAGTAAGCTGAAGGCGAAGGAGAAGGAAGAGGATGGATAGGACCGTGAAGGGTGGGGAGACCACAGCAGAGACGGGATAGCCATTTGCCAAACTAGTTTCCTCTCTTTCTGGATACATGACTATGATACATTTTCAAGAATACATTTGCAATTAGGTGTGTCATTCAATACAACGGAATTTAAGTGCGAGTGATACTAGCACTCACAAGCAAAGAAATGGATGTGCCTCTTTCCTTTCCCTTTCCCTAGGGAATGCAGAGGACTCTGCAGCATAGCAATGGGCAGAGATAGAAGGTCTCTGAGTGAATGCATGGGAGGCTCTTCACCTATGAGGAATACTTGCATTGGACTGTTATGTAAATGAGAAGGCAAACAAATTTGCTGGTGTGAAACCACAATAATGTTTCAGTTTGTTTGTTACATCAGTCAGCATTACCCTAAATACATGGCATCCAATTCTCATGCCTAAGCTTTAAAGAAAAATAATGGTTTTATTGAGATTCATTTTATATACCCTACCTTTACAATTCAATGGTTTTTAGTATGTTCACTGAGTTGCAGCCATCACTGGCATTAAATTCTGGAACATTTTGATCACTCCACAAAGAAACCCATTTGCAGTCTCTCCCCATTTCTCCCAACCCTCTATCCACCCACCCACCAGCCATAGACAACCACTAATCCTTTTTTATGTCTTTATAGATTGACCTATTCTGGATATTTCCTATAAATTGAATAATACAATATATGATCTTTTATGACTAGTTCCTTTCATTTGACACAACATTTTTAAGGTTCATTTATGTAGCATGTACCAGTACTTCATTCCTTTTTGTTGCTGAATAGCATCCTATTGTATGGATATACCATATTATCTTGTCAATGACTCATGCCCAAACTTTTAATATCTCTGCTGTAGGGTCTTTAAACCCTATCACCATAATAGAGAGGAAATTCAAGGGCACTTGGGTGGCTCAGTTGGTTGAGCATCCTCCAAGTCTTGATTTTGGCTCAAGTCATGATCCCTGGGTGGTAGGATGGAGTCCCATGTAAGGCTTCACAGTGAGCATGGAGCCTGCTTGGAATCTCTCTCTCTCTCTCTCTCTCTCTCTCTCTCCCTCCCTCCCTCCCCCCCCCATGCGTCACTCTCTTGCTCATGCTCTCTCTCTAAAATAAAAAAAATTAATTAAAAAAGAAGAGATTCATTTATCTAGAGAATGCACACACACATTCAATGTCTTGTATGTAGATTACAACTGTCAACATTTTAACAAAAAATGATTATTTGATTTAAAATCACTCAGAAAATTTGAAACTCCTTTCAAAGTAATAATATACAAAGTCCCCAAGTGTAAACAAAAAAAGAAAGAAAGAAAAGAAAAAGAAAAGGAAAGCACATGGTTTCATACCTCTTAACTCAAGAGTTTTAAGGAAAAAATAATACTTTGTAACCAAACAGTCTGGCAGCAGCCTCCATCAGGCGATATCTTGAGGAGGAACCCAAGGAACTAAACCTAATGTCAACACAAAGCAATTAAGTAGAAATGAGGTATTGCTGGGTCAGGGGAAAAGGTTCATTAAAGGAATCAAGTCTCAGTGTTGTTCTAAAGATAAATCCCAGCTAGTCTAAAAATCATTAAATCTTAATGACAGAGTCAATTTGTTGGTGGTGTTTACGAATGAAATATTAACATATTTCTGTAGCCTGTGATTGCCTTTCCATATTAGAGAAGTTAAATTTCTGAAGATTTCAAGGCTGCAAGAAAGAAAAGTGTTCTTTCTATATTTCTCTCATTAGGTCATTGGGAGGACATTCACAAAGAAGGGATTGACTCTGCATGCATTGCATTTGTTTGATAGACATGTGTCAAGCACCCCTTGTTTCTTGGACACAGTGGTGGAACTAAGAATATAGAGACATTGGTTTGGTAATTACAACAGAATACAGTAAGACCTGTAAGAGGGCCATGGGTAAAGGGGAAGCTTGGAGAGAATGGCCAATTCTAACTGAGTTCCTTGTCTCAGTGGAAAATATATTGTGTTGAGTCTTCAAGGATGAGCACATTTGTTCTGTGAGAAGGAAAGCAAGGAAATTCTAGACAGTGGTAACAGGAGGCACAAAGATTTCAGAATCATGAAAGGGCATGGCAGATTTAGGGAAAAGGGAGTTATGCAAGGTAGAATTATGGAGAATGGAAAAGTAGCTTAGAAACTACTTTGGTGTCAGTCTATAAAGGGTCATGTATGGCAAGCTCATGTATTTAGATTTTGCTCTTTAGCCAGCAAGGAATTGGCTTTTTTTTTTTTTTTTTTAAAGAAAACAGTACATGGTTGGGCTAGTTTTACCGTAAAAACAAATATACATAAAAGAATATAAAAATTACCATAGATGGATAGATCAGCCACTCAACAATTGTCAAGATTTTCCCACTTTTTCCTCATTTTATTTAAATGAGGGGTTTTAAAGCAAACCTTTTACCTGATTTCATTCTATCCCTGAAACTCTAAATATGGATATATTCTTATCTAACCACATTAGATTTTCCCATCTAACTAAATTAATAATATTGTATTGGCATCATTTAACCAGTTGTGGACTGAAATGTCCTCAATTATCTCATAAATATCTTTTTAACTGTAGGTTTGCTCAAATGAGGATCCCAACTAATTTCCCATGTTGCACTAAGTTGTAAGGATTCTTCAAAATCTTAACTCAGAGCTCTTCTTATTCATACCACCCTCTTATTACTCCCATACTATTGACTTACTAAATGAACTTGGTATAATGTCCTTGAGTCTGTCCCACATATTGCATGTATTATTTGCTTCTTTCTTGGTATAATTTAACTTTTCTTTTCAAAAATTTTTAATGATTGTTTTATTTTGGAGAGAGACAGAGTATGAGCAAGGGAAGGGCAGAGAGAGAGAGGGAGACACAGAAGCAGGCTCCCACTTACAAACCGTGAGATCATGACCTGAGCTGAATTTGGATGCTCAACCGACTGAGCCATCCAGGTGCCCCTAACTTAACTTTTCTTATATTTTTCCTATTTCCTACAACTGGTAATTTAAAAGGCCTAAATATTCTGCTTCAATTTTTTAAGGCAATACTATTTCACGGGTTGTATTGTATACTTTACATTGCATCCCATTGAAAGACACTTAATATCTGGTTGCTGCACTCATAGGGATGCTAGGAAAATCAGGCATTACTGCACTACAGAAGCAGTGAAGGGGGTGTGGCCTAAATCATGAACAATAGATAAACAGACACAATATCATATTCAAGAAATAATTCTGGAGTAGAATTATTGGAAGGTTGGAAATTTGCTCCAAGTTTAAATGGGGGATAAGAGTTGGAGCAGGTGGGGACAAAAGAATATAAGCTCCATGACAGCAAACAATTACACATATGTTGCCCGATACTGAACCCTTAATTCTTAGCACTGTGCTTGAATAGTATTTCCATAAATATTTGTTGAATACAAGTATGAATGGATGGATGGATAGATGGGTAGAGAGATAGTGTGGAAGCTTCTAAAATAGAAGACTAATTAGATGTTCACACTATTACTGATAGCTGGGTAGAAAATTAGAAACATCCTTCAAATTTGACTTTCCTTCAAGATATTTCTCTATGGATTATTAGTACCTCAGGAAACTGATTAACATTTTAAAGTATATTTCAAATTCTATAGCCCAAGGATGTAAAGAAATACCTAAATGAATCTAAATGTATTCCTCAGAATATATATCGGGATTATAGAAATGTAGGGATGAATTTTGATTTTTTTAGCCTCAAATTATACAGAAGTTTCAGAAAGTTTCTAGGATGGTGATAATGTAAGAATTCAGGCATATCCACTGGGTAGCATTTCACATGGTAAAGTCAAGAGCACTAGAAGTAATAACAAATTATCAAAGCCAAAATCTGTGTTTTTAAATATGAATAAAATCAATAAGCCTCTAGCCAGGCTAACTGAAAAAAATAAAAGACAAAGAGAGAGATGATACAAAATTACATATAACAAAAATGAAAGAGGAGACATTATTACAGATCCCAAGGACATTAAAAGGATAATAAAGGAATATTAGGCCAACAAATTTGATAATATATATGAAATGTACCAATTTTTGAAAGGTATAATCTACCAAACTTCATACAAAAATAAATTAAAAATCTGAAAAGATCTATATCTACTAAAGAACTTGAATAAATAATTAGTAGGCTCTCAAAACAGCATTAGGCTCAGATCTGTATACTGGCAAATCCCACTAAACCTTCAAGGAAAAAATCATACCAATTCTGTAAAATTCTTCTAGAAGGAATATGTAGAGGGAATACTTCCTAACTCAGTCTAGGAGGCCAGTATTACCCTACTGCCAAAACCAGACAAAGATATTACATGAAAAGAAAACTAAAGACCAGTATCTCTCATGAACACAGACGCAACAATCCTTAACAAAATACTAACAAATTGAATCCCACAATATATACAAAGAATTAAACACCAAAACCAAGTAGGATTTATCCCAGGCATCTGAGGTTGGTTCTACATTCAAAAACAAATTAATATAATCACACCAATGGGTAAAGAAGAAAAATCCCATGATCATATAAGTGGATGAAGAAAAATATTTGACAAGAGCCATTGATGATAAAACTCAGCAAAGACTAGAAGGGATATTCCTCAACTTCATAAGGCACATCACAAAACCCTAGAGCTAACATTACATTTACTGATGAGAAACTCAAAGCTTTCTCACTAAGATCAGGGACAAGACAAGTGCCTTCTGCCACTACTGCTTTTGCATCCTGATTGAACCAGTATGTATAATTTGTCCATCTCTGATGCAATCAATGTAGTTATTTTACTTTCTGATTGTCTAGGTCTGTGCCATATGCAGCTGTCCATGTAGAGGAGTGGCCAGATCCAAAGGAAATTTTGGATACCACTACCATAAAAAGAGTAAATGTGGGGTGCCTGGGTGGCTTAGTCGGTTAAGCGTCCGACTTTCGCTTGGGTCACGATCTCGCGGTTCGTGGGTTCGAGCCCTGTGTCGGGCTCTGTGCTGACTGTCGGCTCAGAGCCTGGAGCCTGTTTCAATCTGTGACTCCCTCTCTCTCTAATCCTCCCCTGCTCATGCTGTCTCTCTCTCTCCTAGAAATAAATAAAACATTTAAAAATTTAAAAAAAAAAAAAAGAGTAAATGCATTCTAGGAAGGTGAAAACAATAATAAAATATTCTCTGGTTTGTACAGATTTCATAGTCATCCTGAATACATTACCATCCCCCCTTCATAGATAAAAAGCTAAAACCCACTGAGGTGTGCCTGGATGGCTCAGTCGGTTGAGCATCCAACTTTGGCTCAGTCGTGATCTTACGGTTTGTGGGTTCAAGTCCCGCATTGGTCTCTGTACTGACAGTTCAGAGCCTGGATCTGTTTCAGATTCTGCATCTTCCTGTCTCTGCCCTTCCCTAGCTCGCTCGCGCTCTCCTCTCTCTCTCTCTCTCTCTCTCTCTCTCAAAAAATAAAAAAAAATTAAAAAATTAAAAATAATTCAATACATGTTTTAAAAACCCACTGAGTCAGAGTGGCTAAAATGAGCAAATCAGAGAACACGAGATGCTGGCGAGGATGTGGAGAAACGGGCACCCTCTTGCACTGTTGGTGGGAATGTAAACTGGTATAGCCCCTCTGGAAAACAGTGTGGAGTTTTCTCAAAAAATTAACAATAGAACTCCCCTATGACCCAGCAATAGCACTGCTAGGAATTTACCCAAGGGATATAGAAATGCTGAGGCATAGGAGCACATGTACCACATACCCCAATGTTCATAGCAGCACTCTCCACAATAGCCAAAACATGGAAACAGCCTAAGTGTCCATCAACGGACAAATGGATCAAGAAGAGGTGGCTTATCTATACGATGGAATACTACATGGCAATGAGAAACAATGAAATCTGGCCATGTGTAGCAACATGGATGGACCTTGAGGGTGTTATGCTGAGCGAAATAAGTCAGGCAGAGAAGGACAAATATCATATGTGTGCATGTATAGGAGGATTAGGAGGAACTTAACAGAGGACCTGGGGGAGAAGAAGGGCGGAAATGGTGGGGGAAAGGGAGAGAGGCAAACCATGAGAGACTCTTGAATGCTGACAAAAACTGAGAACTGATTGATGTAGGGGGGAGGGGGGCTGGGCATGGAGGAGGGCACTCGTGGGGATGAGCACTGGGTGTTATGTGGAAACTAATTTGACAATAAACTATTTGTAAAAAAAAATAAAAACCCACTGAGTAGAGGTCAGGACTAAAACTCAGTTATCCCCTTTCTCAGCCTGACGTTATTCCACTGAACTAGATTGTTCTGCATACTAGGAAATCCATTATTCCAAAAGTGAATAAAAGAACACTTTCCCCAGAAAAAGTATTTTTTTTTCTTTGCTGGCTAAAATAAAAAATTTTGGAGTAAAATATAAAAGTTACTCTTTCCAAATTGTCAGTTGTTCTTCCAAATGTCTCTGAAGTCAAAGTGATGAAGAGAATAAGAATCAGCTCTGAGGAAGGTTGATGGCCCTACAGGACAACACTTGCTCATTATTCACACTGATCTTAAGATTCCATGATTCCAATAGCAAAGTCGCTGGCAGAGTGTGCTGAGTGCGTTGCTTACCGTAAGGGAAATCACCACAGTGCCCTTCTAATAATAAGATTTACATAGTTACTGGTTTAAATTTCAGTATATTCTAGCTGAATGGTTAATTTCCCCCAGTAAAAGGAAGACACTAAAATGAATACGTCTTTCACTCGGTGTAATGAGTGGTCTGGGTTGAACCTAATGGAAACCATAACAACCTAGAAAACTTTACTTGAATAAAACTTGCTTTTTAAGAAAATGGGCTGGCAAATGGGAATGAGATGAATATTTAAAATTCAGACTGGAATCTTCTATTTTGGTACGTCTTGCTCTTTGCTTTCTCTTAGAAGCACAACACGGTAGAACAAATAACGTTTTTCTTTAAGGACTGGATTTTATAATCCACAGGGGCAAAGCCCATCCCTGTTGTGCTCACTGCCTGGAATGCACACAAAGACTAGCAGACGGGAGGTAAAGTGTGTTGAATAAATGAGTAAGCAAGTGATTTACGTAACTTTCTTAGAGGAATGAGTCTTCCAGTTTTCGGATTCCACCGTGACATACGTTGTTTTGTGGAACACTCTAAACCCAAATGTCAGAGTCCTTTCTACTGGGCTCTCATTTTAGAAACTCTCCCTTTTTTAGAGCTGTCTTGTATTTTCTGCTCCTACCCCCTCACTTGGAATTTATTTACTGCCTTGTCATTTTCATGTATAAATTTTATTTTTCTTAAACGGTAAGTTTCTTGATGTCAGAGACCTAGATTTATCCTCTTTATACCTCCCACAACCTAATACAGCGCTTAAATTCCTAAGTTTGAATTTCTACTTGTTTCTGATAACCTAAACAGTTTTTGGAAAGATATACCCAAGGGAAATATAGTCCAATGTTTAAACAGAAAATAAATAAAAACCAGGCCACTGAAAATAAGTCCATGTAAATAGAAGGAAAGGATAAATTCTTTTGGAGTTAATGAGATAATTACACTTGGGCAAGAAATTTGGTTCCAAGTGTTCTAGCACAAAAGAAAAAGGGAAACACTCTAATTACATGCCAATGGCTATGCAATGGCAGAAAGCTTCCTCCCCCTGAAATTAAGTGAGTATAGAAATTTATCAGGGGCCATTGCAGAAGAAAGCAAATGGGCACTGGAGTCGGGTTGTCCTCATTTTCTGCCCTTTCCTAATTGTGTGACTTGGGGCAAGGTGTTTAACCTCTCCAGAGCTCCATTTCTTCACTTTGGAAAATGAGACCTTTGGTAACTACAAACCCCACAGAATTACTGTAAGGAGTATTGCTATTAAGCCAGTTTCTTCTTCTTCTTTTTCCTCTTTCTCTTCTCCCTCACCCTCTCCCCTCCACCTCTCTCCTTCTTCCTCTTCCCTTTCCTCTTCTCCTTGCTCTTCTCTTTGTTAGTGTTTCTTCTTCTTCTTCTTCTTCTTCTTCTTCTTCTTCTTCTTCTTCTTCTTCTTCTTCTTCTTCTTCTTCTTCTCCTTCTCCTTCTCCTCTTCCTCCCCTCCTCCTCTTCCTCCTCCTATTCATCATAGCAGTAGTAGTAATAGTTAATACCATTGTATGCTTACTATATCATCATCATCATCATCATCATCATCATCATCATCATTGGAGTAGCAGTAATAGTCAATACCATTGCATCCTTACTATAGCAGACCCTATGCCAAGGGCTCCATGTGTCACATCTCATTTCCCTCTCATTCTCTCCTTGTGAGGGAAGTGTCCAAAGTATCAGGATGAAGTAACTGGCCAAAGTTTCCACAGCTAACAGACGGTGTGACTCTCCTGTGGGCAGGCATTCAATCAAAGTTAATCCCCTTTTCCTTGTATGGTGTGGTGAATATCTCCCACCACCCATACTTTTACAAAAAGAATAATTTTTGTAGTGTAAACTGCAGGGCATCTTTGCACCATGTTTGGACCAATGAAAAGAGGAAATGGCAGATGATGCAGAAATCTCAAGTCTCTCAAGAATTCCACGAAATAATCTTTTGTGTGTTTGTATGCATTAGTTCAAATCAGTCAAGTCAAACCACAGCTTCCTCTGACTCTGACTCACTGAATTTTTCCTGGTTGCTGCACACAGTGACATATTGCCAATCTAGCCTCATCCCTTCGCTCTCCAACAGAAGTCGAGAGCATTTACCATGCAAGTGAGATACAGGGAGTCAGTGAACTGGGATTGAAGAGGCCTGAGTTCAGTTTCAGACATGCATTAATTAGCCACAGGACTTTGGTAGGGTTACGCTGACACTCAACTTGTCACTGGACAAGCTTAGTAGTTATCTAATTTCTTCTTTTGGGACCTGCCTCAGGGACTGTGACTCCAGGGTAAGGAGGGGATCAAGATGTTCTCAGCCTCCCATCAAAATCCTTGAGGTGAAAGCAGACAAAAACCTGTTTGACCTTGGCCGCAGCAACTTCTTACTTAACACATCTCTGGAGGCAAGGGAAATAAAAGCAAAAATGAATTATTGGGACCTTATCAAAATAAAGCCTTCTGCACAGTGAAGGAAACAATCATCAAAACTAAAAGGCAACTGACAGAATGGAAGAAAATATTTGCAAACAACATATCAGATAAAGGGTTAGTATCCAAAATCTGTAAAGAACTTATCAAACTCAATACCCAAAAACAAATAATCTAGTGAAGAAACAACCAAAAGACATAGACACTTCTCCAAAGATGACACCCAGATGGCCAACCTACACATGAAAAACTGCTCCACATCACTCATCATCAGGGAAATACAAATTGAAACCACAATACCACCTCACACCTGTCAGAATGGCTAACATTAACAACTCAGGCAACAACAGAGGTTGGCGAGGATGCAGAGAAAGAGGATATCATTTGCACTGTTGGTGGGAATGCAAACTGGTGCAGCCCACTCTGGAAAACAGTATGGAGGTTCCTCAAAAAATTAAAAATAGAACTACCCTATGATCCAGCAATGGTACTACTAGGTATTTGTCTAAGGAATACAGGTATGCTGTTTTGAAGGGACACATGCACCCCAATGTTTATAGCAGCTCTATCCACAACAGCCAGAGTATGGAAAGAGTCCAAATGTCCATCGATGGATGAATGCATAAAGAAGATGTAGTATGTATGTATGTATACACACACACACACACACACACTCACACACACACACACACACAGTGGAGTATTACTCGGTGTACTTCAAAAAAAATGAAATCTTGCCATTTGCAGCTATGTGGATGGAACTAGAGGGTATCATGCTAAGCGAAATTAGTCAGAGAAAGACAAATATCATATGACTTCACTCATAGGACTTTAAGATACAAAACAGATGAAAATAAGGGAAGGGAAGCAGAAATAATATAAAAACAGGGAGGGGGACAAAACATAAGAGACTTAAATACGGAAAACAAACAGAGGGTTGCTTAAGGGGTTGGGGGGAGGGAAGATGGGCTAAATGGGTAAGAAGCATTAAGGAATCTATTCCTGAAATCACTGTTGCACTGTACACTAACTTGGATGTAAATTTAAACAAACAAACAAACAAAAAGATGTTGTCAACCCCTAACTTAATTTTGGGTGGATCTAGTTTTGTTGATTTTTATTTAATGGGTGTTGAGTTTAATTTGGTTTAAAAAAGGGCTTCTGACCAAGTGAAGCAGACGATTGTTAATGGTCCTGGCTTCACAATCTGTGAAGCACAGCCATCCCAGGATGTACTGACTGCCTTAGGAGCTTTGTGTTACAATTTATTACCAGTCAGAGGTATAGCAGGTTTACTAAGAGCACTTAATGGAGAGACTTTCCTCCTTCTCTTGACTAACTTCTGAGAGGTAAAATATTTCAAATGATATTCATTCTCTGAAACTAGCAAATAGATGGCCACAGGAAGGCATTGGTTGTAAGTGAGACCAGATGAACTGGGAAATTATTTACTGTTTTTAGCAAATTAGCTGGAGGGAAAAAAAGAACCCTTCTTCCCCTTTAGCACTGTGGGGAGGAAGTAAACAAAACATTCCATCCGATGTGATTCAGAATTTCCCAGATGCTAAGCCAGTCAGCCCACTGGAGAGCTCTAAATCACTAGGACTTTCCCAAAGCATCCTCAAAGCACAGAATCATCTTGTGTGAAAGAGACAGGGACAGAGAGAACTGCCCTCCAGGCTCACAGTCAGAGGATCTGGTGTGGTCTTTTCTATGCCCCTCTTTGTTTGGAACTCAGCAAGTCACTTTCCTCACTGGTCTTGGGGTTCCACATCTGTTAAAGGAAGATTCTGGACTACATATGTGTTACTAAAGTCCATTCTTGCTACATCATACTGTGTTCCTTCAAGTAACCTAAGAGTCAGCCAAATGAACAACCGTGGCTCCTCTGGCCTATGTAACATCTCTCAGGACTGAACAGAAATGCCTCAAGCCCTAACTCTGTAGACCATGATATACTCACTTACCCGCCTCGGTACCTCCAAGGTTTACTGGGTGGGTCATGTTCCTCTTAGGCGTATCTTGTTCAGATGATCTTTTTACACTGAATTCTTGATACTGTGTTTTTCTTCATGGCTGATTTTTTATTTCTCTGTACTGATGTAAAATAAAGTTCAGGACAATGTCTCCCCCACTTTTTTTTCCAATTTCCTCTAGATATTACGTATTAGAGAGGAGTGGGTAATAGACTTTAACAACAACAACAACGAATAGGGAATGACAAAGAAAAGGTTACAGGAAAGCAGGTCACGTAAAACTGAATTTTCAACAGCTCTATTCTTAAAAGTCACATGTCGTGACTGTCACAGAGAACCTTACACCTGCCAAATCTCTTTATCTCCCTCAGCCCTTCACTCCTTGCTCCTTTCCATGTCCCCTCCAGGGAAATTCCTAGATACTTCAGATTTGTCCAACTTCATTTTGTAGAGCAATTCAGCTCTCTATTTTGCAGAGCAATGCAGCCCTCTCTCTTTTCTCATGATGCTCCTCTGCCATGCCCTGGGACTAGTTCTCCACATCTACAAAGAAGAAACATAGTTTTTTCTAACTGATCTCTGTACTTCAAGTTTCCTCAACTGGATGACGAGAAAAACCATATTTCTATAGGTTACTGTGAGGATTCAATGAGATGATGTCTAGTTGGTACCCAAAATAGTACCTGGTACATGGTAGGTCCTCAATTAATGTTAACTATTGCTAGTTATTGGCATTTGCAATACTACCTTGTAAGTCTGTTTTGAAGATTAGAGACAAAGTGTGTAAAGTGGGGACTATCTCATGGAAAGCATGTAAAAACATGCAAATGTGTTAATACTTACAGAGCACTTAGTCTATGCCAAGCATTCTTCTATTTATGCACATTTCATATTCATGACAACCAAAAGAGAGAGAGTGGTTTTTCTTATCCTCACTTCACAGATGAGGAGCCTAAAGCATATAGAGGTTAAGTAACTTGTGTCAGGTCCCACATCTACTTAGTGACATAACAAAGGCTTAAACTCAAGCAATTGTGTTTCAGAGTCTGTCTTTTTACCCACAACATTGCCTCCTTTTTTTTTTTTTTTTTTTACTAGCAGCATTCCATAATAAATGAGGACCAAAGGTTCACTCAACGCATTTTCAAACCATAGCAATTCATATCAAGAAACAAATTCTCCTAACATATTTTTAAAAGTAGTTTTTGACGGTGCTTGGACTCAGTTGGTTAAATATATGACTCTTGGTTTTGGCCCGGGTCATGATCTCATTGATTTGTGAGATTGAGCCCCACATCAGGCTCTGTGCTGACAGTTTAGAGTCTGCTTGGGATTCTTTCTCTCCCTCTCACTCTGCCCCTCCCCAGCTCCTGCTCTCTCTCACACAATAAATAAATA
This sequence comes from Proteles cristata cristata, assembly GCA_017311185.1. Lineage (NCBI taxonomy): Eukaryota > Metazoa > Chordata > Mammalia > Carnivora > Hyaenidae > Proteles > Proteles cristata. Next base: position 8,573 of record JAESUZ010004016.1, on the reverse strand, counting down.
AACTTTTTAAAAAAGTAGTTTTTGGTAGTTCACTATGCCTTCCAGAAATGTTTTCAAGAAGTGTGGTTGCTCTTTAATTGCTTACTGTAAAATTCATAGCGTCTAGGCAGAGTAACTATGCTGCACAATGCTGGTGAAACCATGAGCGTATTTGAAATGCAGAATCTCAAGCCCCAACCCTGACCTACTGCAGCAGAAAATGCATTTTTGATAAGATTGATAGGTGTTTCTATCCACATTAAAGTTGGAGAAGCATTCTCCCAGGATACTTGAGTCCTGAAAGAGAAGCAGAAGAAAAGGGCCCATAAATATATATGATTCCCCAGGTATTTCTTGAGGAGCTTTCCAGGGTAAGCTTCCCTTCCCTTTCCCTTGTTTCTAGCTGGAGGGAAGAGTCTGAGTCACTTCCCTGTGCCAGCCCCTCTCCTGGTTGCCTCCTCTAAAGATTTTTCTCTTTGACTCTTTGAAACCAAATCACAACGCCTACATCGAGGATTCTAGAACTATTCCTCTGAAGCCCAGGTGACAAGGAACACTTCTCCCTGATACGCCTGCAATAGAGGGCTTTTTATTAAACAACTGGAGCCACACACTTCACAAACAACCACTACTGGTGAATTCCACTTGAAGCAGGGAAAGCTGAATTGGAAGGAAAGACCAACCCACAGCTGCCAGGGTAGCACAGCAGGCACTGAGGCAGAACCTGGGACACAATGTGTGGCGCCTGGTGCAGAATGAGAATGCAGGGTCCCTAATTCAAGAATTATTAAGAATTTTTTGTAAATGTTTATTCATTTTTGAGAGGACGGAGGGGCAGAGAGCGAGGGAGACAGAGGATCCAAAGCTGGCTCTGTGCTGATAGCAGTGAGCCAGATGCAGGGCTCAAACTCACGAACTTTGAGATTATGACCTGAGCTGAAGTCAGACGCTTAACCAATTAAGCCACTCAGGCACCCCAAGAATTAAAAAAAAAAAAAAATTTAGTGTTTATTTACTTTTGAAAGAGAGACAGATCATGAACGGGGTGGGGGGGGCGGGCAGAGAGAGAAGGAGAGAAACAGAATCCCAAGCAGGCTCCAGGCTTTGAGCTGACAGCACAGAGCTCAATGCGGGGCTCAAACTCACGTGCCATGCGATCATGACCTGAACTGAAGCCGGACACTTAAACGACTGAGCCACCCAGGCACCCCAGTCGTGTCCCAAGAATTATCAAGAATGTTAAGAAAGTAATAGTAGAGCACTATGCCAAGGGTAGGGCCCTTCTAAGCCTTATGCCACTGTGCACGTGAAGCCAGCCCTGCTCTCAGGATAAAAATGAACAGAAGAGAAATGGATGCAGTTGTCTCTACTTTCAGAAAACTTTTTCCAATGAAGAGAAATTGTCATTGGAACAGGTCCAAGATTGGTTCATGGTGAATAAGACTTGAGAAAACCATTCAGACTAAATATCATTTATTCATTTCTTAATTCAAATCAAGATATGTTGCTAATTTTCTTGGATACAAAGTTAAAAAAGAAAAGACATCCCCCTTGCTCATGGGCCTCATACGTTAGTGGGCAAACTAACATGAAAATAGCCCTATAATGTTATAATAATCCAAAAATATTAAGTATTTGAAACTGAATCACAAATCCATAAGATCTAAGTGGTTTTTTTTTTTTAGATTAGTAAAATTCTGCTCCTAGCAAAAGTTATTTTTTTGTGTGTGGTAAACTTTTTAAATGAAGCCAAAAAGCAGGTTGTTCTAAGGTACCACAGGTAGAGGCACCTTCTGGTTGAGGGATGAGGCACATCATCGTACCTACATGGAAGTGTCATCAATATTTTCCTCATGCATGAGATGTGGCACCAATTCCTATTTTTCTTCTCTATATCCTCCCAAAACATCTGTCTCAGTCTCATTGCCAGCGGTGGGCAGACCAAATGAAGAGACCCATCTTCCTGATGTGTTTGGAGAATGGCTGGCAATGTCTAAGAGACTCAGACTTGTGCATAGTCAAGCTCAAATTAAAAAGAGAAAAAACAGAGGTAACTTATTTTAGACCTTTCAAATCCCAGTAAGTGAGAAATGTTCGCATCTTTGAATACCAAATACAATGAACTTTTTGTAGACGATTCTCATGCAGGCCGTACTTGGCCGGGTAGTTGATTGATTAGCAATACTGGCCATAGGTTTTGAATGGGAAAATTCCAAAATCCTTATGTTACAACCATTTTTACAAAAATCTAAAGCTATTTCACTGATTCTGATGTAGAGTTTACCCTTCACATTTGGATGAGAATTCCCAAATTATAATTCTTACCTGAGAGAATAACAAAGCACATTTGAGATGCAGATGTTGGACCCAAATTAAGTCTACTCTCTAATTGATCCCCACCTAAACCCCTGCATCTCTAAGTGGGTGATTCATAGTCACACCTTAGGAAACCTACAAATTACTCCTTATTGTGAATCTAAAATGCTTCATATGAATAATGGAAACCTGAGAGTTAAACTTGTAAACATCAAGATACTACTCTAATTTTTGTCAAGCATGGACTCAGAAAACATAATTTAACCAGGTTGACATTCTCTTAAATAACTAGAATTCACATGATGAAGATTAGGCTTTTCTTAGAAAAAGCTTTCAAGTATAGCACAAATATGAAGCTTGAAAAACCAATGGGGAACAGTTTGAGACATCTTGTGTTACAGATCATTTTATCCATGATGGATGCATTCACCCTTTAAAAACAATTTCTGATCTGAACACTCATTTGAACAGGGTCTAGTTGGCATCAGAAGTAGGGCATCTTGCACAAGTCATCCCATGACTTCTGGGTGGGTGAGGGGGAGTTCTGGAGCCTTGGTTTTAAAGGGTACCAGTGACACATATCCAATGTCATGCTTTGCAAGGAAGCCGGGCACACAGCCTGCCTTCCTCCATCTCCATTGCAAGCCTGGAAGCGAGCCTGTCTACGCTTTTGTGAATTTGAACCTACATCAGGTTGAGCCAACTCAATCAGTGGGGAAATACAAATGCCCACTTCATTCTTATTCAGCTGATTAGAGGCTTGCAGCGCAGAGCCTCCAGGACAGCATGCCAGAGAAGCTCCAGGAAGCAGAGCTTCCTTAAAGAAGGCACATTCAGTCATTAGCCATGTGGCATTTCAGAGGGCTGGAGAAGACCCTTCAGAGGAAAAAGAGGAGCTCCAGCCAAGGCAAGGTTGTTATCACTTACTGCCAAAATACTACAGTGTATCTATGTATAAACAGCTAGGAGAGCATCTTACTGGGGATTATGAATAAATGAGAGCTAAATCTAAAGGGCTACCCATTCCAAGTAAGGTGATACTGTGTTCCATTGACTATAAAGTCTGACTTAAGAGGGTTTTTTTTTTTTTTTCATTCTTGGGGTTAGTCTACTAATATGTTCCATATTTTCTTATGATTTGCAGTGGTGTGAGAGGTAATTATACACCTTGTAGCCATAATGCTTGAATCTGAAACCTGATTTAACCATGTTCTAGCTTTATCTTGGGTAAATTACTTAACCTCTCTGGGCCTCAGTTTTCACATCAGTAAAATGGGGATAATGTAGAACCTGCCTCACAATGTTGCTGTAGTGGTTCAGTAAGTAAAGCATTGATAGAGCACTCAGGACAGGGCCCAACACTGATGACGCTGACACAGGAGGAACTTCCTGCTCCTTGGGTCTATAAGAGACCCTGGCTAAGGCCAGGATTTGGTCACTTCAAAAATCTTTTTTGATTTCATGCATTTTGTTCTTCCTTTAGTATGAAACAAAGCACCTCTCCGAAACTATAACACTACAGAGATGCTAAATTAGTATCATTGGGTTTTTAAAAATCCTGACATAAATGATGGAAGAAGCGATCAAGGGTACCTTTATAAGAGGGAGTTGTACATTAATTCAACAAATATTTACTAATTGCTCATTATGTGCCTGGCATCAGGCTTATGCTCAGAATATGTTTTTGATGAACAAGAGGGACAGGGCTGTTTTTGTACTTGGGCTGGACCTTGAAGGATTTGGAAGAATTCAATGAAGAGATGCAGAAAACAGCCTTGGCAAAGGTTCACAGATAAGATAAAGATGGTGGACATGGAAGAACAGAAAGTTTATTTTGTGCAGTTTCTGCTTATGGAAGCCTAGAGAACTTGATGCTACAAACAACAGAAAAAGAACAATTGAGGTGTTGGACAAGAGTAAAAAGGGAACAAGCATATATACATAAGGAGGAAATATATGAAGAACTGGGAGGAATATTGGGTAGAGGTTCGGAATATGGACAACTTGAAATCTATTTCAGGATTTCAGGAGTGAAATAAGTTCTAGATTCACCATAGTGGATGGTGGAAATAGGAAAGAAGAACACAGAGAGAGTCATTTTAAGATCAGAGCTGACATTGGGGTGCCTGGGTGGCTCAGTTGGTTAAGCGTCCTACTTCAGCTTAGGTCACAATCTCATAGTTAATGTGTTCGAGCCCCACATCGGGCTCTGGGCTGACAGTGCAGAGCTTGTTTGGGATCCTCTGTCTCCCAATTTCTCTGCCCCTCTCCTGCTCACTAACTCTCTCTCTCTCCAAAAATAAATAAACATTAAAAAAAGTAAAATCAGAACTGATAGTACTTGGTGACTGAAACTAGAAGATAAAGCACAAAAAAGAATAAAAATGATCCCATGTCCTCCCAAACAGTTGATAATTAAACCATTAACACAGCTCAAGACACAGAGTCCCTAAGATTACTCAGTTTAAAGATAATCAATTTTATAGACTGATTTGATCAATGGAGAGTATCTTAATCAAGATAGCACATTAAAAATTAGTAGCAAAACTGGAATGAAATATCTAATCTAGTGCCTCTTTCTACCATTCACTAAGGTAAAGGTTACAGCCTCATCTACAAAACACAGGCAGACTCAAATTTGAATTCCCTGCACAGGCCATAGGGCCTTCTGTATGAGCCTTCAAGCAAGTATCTAATCTCACAAGATTGTAAAAAGCAAAGCAAAAGATATTTAAACCAGTGGAGCTCAATGGCTGTTGAGTTCCCTCTTTTCTCCACTCAACTCCAACCTGTTTAGATCCTGCAGAGCATCTTTTCTTCTGAAATTGCATAAACTTATGGATCAAGGGAACACATATCTAACAACCACCAGAAGAGAATTCTTGAAGCTCTTGGATTCTGTATAGGATTTGCCCAGGAGTCATAGAACAAAGTGTGTTTGGTCAGTACAGGAGACACGGAAATGGGAGCTGGAATGTGATTAAGACACAGAGTTGCAGACAGTTGCAGCCTAAACCAAGCAGCAGGGAGCGAGTGAGGCCAGTTCATACCCTCTGGATGGACACTCAGAGGGTGTCTAAGCTCAGAGGTTGATCCAGAATGTCAGAATACCAGAGCTGGAAGTGAACTCCAAATCATCGTGCAGAATCCTCTCGTTTTACAGATAAGGACACTGAGGTCAGAAGAAGGTAGTATAGGTAAGAAAGTCTACAACAAAGCAAAGAGAGCAGGATGGCAGGTGGTGAAGAGCATAGACATTGGAACCAGGTAGATATCAGTCAAACTACTTCACTTCTCTCAGCCTCATTGTTGATGACCTTATTTTTAAAATGGAAAAAATAATACCATCTGTAAGAGGTGATTATCAAATGAAATGCTTTATGAAAAGCACTGGGCACAGCTGGCTCTGAGGGTCATTTGGAAGAATTCACCTTCACACGCACTCCTCGCCACCTGCACAAAAAGTTGTAATACATACTCTGGTGCATGTCTGTTGTGGGGCAAGTGATCATAAAGCCATTATTCCTGCAGCTTTCTGCCCAGCCCCTAAAACCACAAGGCCCAGGTCATCTGCGACTCAAGCCCCAAACATGAAGCTACTGTCAACACCTCCCTGCGTTGTAAATGCAGACGGCAGGGAGCTGGAGAGACAGGAATTGCAAGAGTTAAGAGTAAAACAAAACTTGGCTGATGCTTTGGTCTCTGAGGCCCCAGTGGCAGTCGGCCAACTTGTGTTGTGGCCAAAGGGAACTTGAAAATGAAGGAATGGGAAGCATCTTAAAGGGAGAACTCGTTTTGTTTTCTTCCTGGGGGAAGGGTTTTCCTTGTGTGGTTGAAGGCACTTCTCCCTCAAACAAATGATGGATTTCTTGACATAAAATACCTGTCAGCATGTAAATGTAAAATGAAACAAACAATAAAGGTTAGATGAGCAATTACTATGTGCCAGGCACTAAACTAAGCACTTCATATGTATCAGCTCATTCAGTCCTCATAATAAATCTCTGAGATATGTATTATTATTGTAATATTGATTTTAAAACTGAAAACAGAGGCACAGATAAGTAAATGAGTCAAGACTGTACAACTAGTTAGTGACGGGGGTCAGGATTTGACCCAAGTGGTCCAGCTCAAGAGGCTGCTTCCTGCCTCATTAAGGCTACTCTGCCACTACCGAATCTGATTGAATGAGGTGAGCATAAAGAACAGAGACCACAGAGCAGGAACACAGAAAGCAAACCACCTATGAGAACACAAGGAGAAACAAGGAAAGAAGAGAGAAGAGGAGGCAGTGTCACAGTGCAAAATCGCACACCGTGCAGATAAGGACACAGCAGAGGCTCACAGAGTAGGACAGCCCTGGAGGCTGTATTGCTAAATGAGTTCACTGAAGTTAGTACAGGTTCTGAACAATACAAAGCCCATCAAAAAGGCAGACTCGAGAGCTCAGACGGGGTGATGAGTGGTGATAAAGAGATCCCATGTGAAGTCTTTGGCAGCTCTTGACAATGGACAAGAGCCTCACCAGCCCAGCTGCCCCAGACAGGCTCACAATGGTGGCTGGCAGTCACTAAACACAGTGGTTCAGAGATTATAGGATTGGACTTGGTGGTTCCACGCTGCTCTGCCACCTCCTCCTTGAGCACGTAACCTTGGGCCTCATTTTCTTTATTTATCAAATGGGACTAAGAATAACCTTCATAGGGTTATGGTGAGAGATAAGTGGTATGCCATTTTATACAGCCCCTCACTCGAAGCCTGGTACACTCTTCTATTATACTTAGTAATAATAATGACTGTGACTACTAACCCCCTCAGGTGACCATGGTCTACTTTTCTATGAGCCATTTTTGCCCTTAGAGAATCTACAGAGTCGTGGACTTTGCACACTTTGGATACATGTGCCCTATATAGAGAGTTCATCTATACTGATGTTTTCCCTGCTTTGATGAAAGAACTTGGAATGAAAACAAGAAACCCAAAGTGCAGGTCAAAAGGTAATACCTGAGGGCTATACTTGTATTTACTGCAAAATAAATAGTATAAATGCTCTATTTTGAGTTTATAAATAAACTTCGAGAGGATCTGCATATTTTTACACGTTTCTAAAATACACATTTTGTTATAGTTATTGAGGACTGAGCAGCTGTTAGTATATTACGATCAAAAGCAGTGTTAAGCCTTAACTACAATGAAGCCATTAAAATGGAACCACACGGTCAAAATCACTTTATTTCTCATATTAAACAAAGGTCAGCTGATGACTGAATTGCCTCTCAAATGCTAGAAAATAGAAATTCTATGATAACTGAAACGAAATGTGCTCAGTAGATTGTTAAGCAAGAAGAGGAAATAGATTTCTCAGTCTAGCATGGGAAAAGTGCATTAAGCGCTGAAGAGAGTATTGCAAGTTTCTCTGAAATATCCACCACAGTTTATTAAAGTTTGCTTTAACATACAACACCATAGAAACCTAAAAAGAGTGAGAAGCTGTAAGCCAATTGGATTAAAAACAATCCAAACAAAGGCATTCTGGATAATCATTTTGTTACTTCCATAATTATCTACTCATGTTCTTTATTAGCCAGAAATTTATATATGAGGTATTACAGATGCTTCATAGTATTACAGGAACTGGACAGGCATCTCCTCAAATTTAGTATTTGTATGGTGAGAAGAAATAGGCAAGCATGCTGGCACAGAATTACTTATTGCAGTTTCAATTGCTGTGGTGCAGATGATGCCACCGTTTTGCCCTTACCTGAGAATATCTTCATCTAATTTTTCAAAGGTAAAATTTGAAGGACAATATTATTTAGTGGTTCACAACATAAGTTTGGAAGTCAGAGAGATCAGTGTCCAAGTCCTAAATATTTGGGCAAGTCATAAACTCTGATTTTCCATTCTCTTATTGACATAATGGAGATAATGACCATACTAGTAACCTCACATAATTATTGCAAATGAGACAAACGCCCATGGAAAATTGAAGAACAATTTCTAGCACATAGTAGGAGCTCAAGGAATAGCAGCTGTTTTTACATTAATAAATCTGAGCCTTTCTCGAATGTTTCTTCCTCCTGGGGAGGCAAGTAGTTACACCTACTTGTTAAGAGAACTTATGGCATGGGGCACCTGACTGGCTCAGTCGATTAAGTGTCCAACTTCACCTCAGGTGATGATCTCATGGTTCGTGAGTTCAAACCCCACATTGGGCTCACTGCTGTCAGCGCCGAGCCCACTTTAGATTCTCTATCCCCCCTGTCTCTCTGTCTCTC